>OU342477.1:960000-2368333 GCA_910589355.1 Parapoynx stratiotata
TGATTACCGTTTACATCATAAAGTTCTTGAGAAAAGACAGCGACTCAAGAAATGTACTATAAGTGGAACACTTCGTAGGTGTCGCTTTCATCGAATTGACTAGAATCAATTCGATGAAAGCGACTAAACAAAGTGGAAAACGCATTGGAAATACGATCAACGATAAAACAAAACAGATATTTGGACAAAACTGCTTATCTTCATTGCGCAGTTGCACATTTCTGGGGATATTCTTAACAATACATCATGTCCCCTCGTCTGTTGATCGGACTCCATGAGTCCGCTGTCAAGAAATACCCTTTGTACTGAACTCTTGGACAAGCGCTGTGACAAGCGACGTTTATTTAAAAGTTGCAGCTTTAGAGATATCGTGATCCTAAAAATACTCGCTGATAAAAAGTTCAAGAAGAAGATACAAAAAGAAGGGCGACACAGATATGCCTATCCGGCCAGAAGAGCCACCAGAGTTGAAGAGATATATCCTTGCCCTGTTCTAAATATAGAACAGATGGTCGCGACATATCTCCCACTTTCAATCTTCTCTATCACACATGTCTTCATTCACACAACATGTTTATCTTTTGTCTTCCTCTTCCTGCATAACCAACACGACTTCAATTTGCTTAGAAAATTATTTTATTTTATAACCGCTGTGCTTCAACATTCCTTTCTATTACAGGTGATAGTAATCAACATGGTGACGACCGCGATAATGATGGAAGCGTTCCAGTTCCCCGTGTTCGTGACGCGCAACAACCTGCCCGCCATCTGCCTGCTCATACTGCTCTATGGGTGAGTAGCGAATCTATACATACAATAAAACTTATAATACATATAATAAATCAAGCTAGGGTGATGTAAAAAGAGGAAAAATACAAAAAAGAAATGTTAAATTTTTTTTTGTTTCACTGTATGTATGGGCTAATCTCCGAAATGGCTGGACCGATTTCAATGAAATTTTGCATGTTGATACCTTATATCCCTGGTCAACTTCTTAGATCCTTTTTATTCCGGAAAATTAAAGGGTTCCCGTGGGATAGTTAAAAAACCAGTAACCGTGGACGAAGTTACGGGCAACAGCAAGTTATGAATAGAAAAGTTAAATTTTCTTCTACATAAATCGTTTGAGAAAAAGAAATCGCTATTTCCTTATTATATTATATACTAAAGTACCTATTATCTAGTCCATCTGTAAATAGTCGATAGGTTTTATAGGATAGGTGGAAACAAAAGGGAAAGTAAGATGCCGTTATATGCAGCATAAAGTGGCGCCTCTTCTACTCAATCCTGTAATAATATTGTGCATCCCAACTGCAATAGTATAGGTGCGTTACTACCACTTGTTGAATCGTTAAACGTCGAGACGTTTCTACAGACCTCAGCCATGCCGTTCCTTAAATGTTCGCAGGTACGCGAGTTCGACAATGATCCATGTCCTCGAGAAGCTGTTCACCGAGGCGAGCGTGGCCAACATGGTGCTGTTCTGCGGGACCGCCTTCGTGGGGCTCGGCGGCATCACCACCCTGCTCATACTGGACCTCATCGCCGAGTCGCAGGTCACACACGCGTGTTGCGTCACACACGTCACACATATACAACATGCTGCTGTCACACTCACACTATTGTATCAATATTTTGTAAGAGTTTTGGGTAAGAGCGAGTTACTCTATGGGGTGACTTACATTGTGACATGATTTTGAGTAATGAAGCATTTTATTTATAATGAAATTTTTGGACAATGTAATACTATTACTTTCACTCACTATTCCGATGTTATTCTATCATAATTATTATAATAAGTCTTTATTATAATTCTAGATCTCTCAGAGAACATTTCAGTGTGGTCAATTAGAGTGATAATTTATGTTAAAAGTTTATATTCCAGGCAACAGAAGATTTCCGCTGGGCGCTGCATAAGGTGTTGCTGCTGGCGCCGCCGTTCGCGCTTGGAGACGGACTTTTGGAGATCGCCAAGAACACCATACAGTTTCAGGTGAGAATCATTAAAATTATCGTCCTCATCCTATTTAAGCTCCACATTTATGCAATACAGTTGCTCCTCGTCCAATAAGTTATAAAACTGTATAGAAATAAGTAAAGAAAATAAGTTTATTTTATATTAACATTGTAGTACCTTGTGCTTCTCGAGTTTTAGTAAAATATTTTTCATTTCTCATACTCGGAAAGTAGTGTTGTTTTGATCTTATTATTGGGTGGAAAATGCTGCTTCCCACCTTAGGGCCGGAATGAAGTTTAAAAAATAGAACTACTATCAGCTGTAATGAGTTTTATGTGAAAAAACTATATATAAATAAAATGCTGCGGCCATGTGAGTTTCTAAACAGCCAGTGTGGACTTAGCGCAAAGTTCTTTGAGCGGAATAAGCTTGGTAAAATTGGTATGTATCTGTCACGAAATTAAAAAAAACTGGTAAATATTTTTTATTTTCCTCATATTTCAAATGAAAGTAAAGATCAATTCCTACTCGGACTATAGCCGTCTAAATCTAAAAAATCTAAAAATATCTTTAATTAAGCCAGTGTATAAAAAAGGAATTCATACTGATATAAATAACTATCGGCCTATTGCTCTCCAAACAACTTCAGCAAAGATCTTTGAAGTAGCAATGGTAAAACGCCTTTATTCATTTTTAGAGAAATACAAATTATTAAATGCAAACCAATACGGTTTTAGGAAAAACCACTCAACTACCTTAGCCATTTATAAATATATAAAAAAAGTTATGGAAGAAATAAATAACAAACAATATGCAGTAGGTCTTCTACTCGACATGAGCAAAGCCTACGACCGGGTGTGTTTCCAAACTCTCCTAGATAAACTGTATCAAACAGGAATCAGGGGATTACCCTACACTTGGTTTCAATCTTATCTTTTTAATCGATACCAATACGTTGAAATACAAAATACAGACTTTGAGACAGGAATGATCACATACACCAGATCTAATGCCATCCAAGTTACCGGATCAATACCTCAAGGTAGCGTTCTAGGATGTGTCTTATTCCTCATTTATATAAATAATCTACCTGATATTTTTGATAATCTGTGTGTATTGTTTGCTGATGACATCTCAGTGCTTATCTCTTGCTCAAACTCATCGGAACTTAAAACTAAATTAAACTTTATTTTAGACAACATTACGAACTGGCTAGAAACACATAATCTCCAACTAAACCTTAAAAAAACCAAATTAATCCAATTTAAGCCCTATCAAAAAAGTTCATTACAGGTACAATATTGTTATAAAAATATAAAATTAGAAACAGTAAACACAGCAACCCTGTTGGGCATTGAACTAGATTCACATTAAAACTGGAAGCAGCATATTAAAAAAGTAGAACATAAATTATCATCTTTCATATATGCACTACACCACTTGAAACGCGTTACAAACTTTCAAACAGCTCTCTCAGCATACTATGCTTATGCATACTCCATTCTTTCCTATGGCGTCGTTTTATGGGGTAACTCCTCTGAAATAGATAAATTATTTATATTGCAGAAGAGATGTTTGAGAATATTGACAAATATAGAACAAATGGAATCATGCAGACCTCACTTTATCAAACACAGAATATTAACACTCACATCCATTTACATATTAGAAGCATGTAAATTTGCCAGAAAACATCAAGAATTTTTCTCACCAAATAATAAAATCAAAAGAAATGACAGATATTTAAATAAACTTAAAATTCCTTTTACAAAATTAAAATTAGTCTCATCTAGTCCATATTTTATGTCTATAAAAATATACAACCATATCCCAAACGACATCAAAAACTTTAAGAAACTCCCGAATTTTACTGAGCAGTTAAAAAAGTTCTTGATCGAGAAATATTTTTACAGTTTAAAGGAATTTTTCGAAAACGAATAACTTCCACTATATAATAATTTTTGTAATTAAAAGGTAGATAACGTTACGTATATAAGTAAATAATTTAAAATTTGATCTCATGTTTTTCTTGTTTCTGTTAAATTTTGTTAGTAATACGAGTATTAGAATTTATTTTACGTTGCTTATAAAATTTTAATTTAAAAATAAGTTTATATAATTGTTAAGTAACTAGGGCCCTCTGGTCCAATATTATAATTATATATTGCTATACCCTTGCAGGGTGTCACATGTATACAATCCTATTTTTTAAGACCTTTGTATTTCTGTACAGTGATTATGTGACATGCAAATAAATAAATAAATAAATAAATACCTCGGGAATTGATTCTTTCGACCCTCGGTTAACAATCTACTATCCTGTCGTGGTACAGTTGAGTTCATGAACGTATGTGCTATTCGTGATGTATGTACCGCAGGTCCTGAGCCGCTTCGGCATGGACACGTACAAGGACCCGCTGTCGTCGGACCTGGTGGCCCTGCACTACGTGTACCTCGTGGCGGTGGGCACTTTCCTGTTCCTGCTCAACCTCGCCATCGAGTACCAGTGCTTCGAGTTCTTGCTTGTCAAGTGAGTTTCTTTTTTATTTACGTCGGATTATATACTGTGGATTTTTTTAATGGGACAGTTGTAGTACAGGAAAACGTTCATAGTAGGAGGTAATGTAATCAGCGAGCTATGGAGCGTGCAATGCTCGGAGTATCTCTAAAAGATAAAATCCGCAACGATGTTATCCGACAGAGAACCGGGGTGACCGACATAGCGCACAGAATCAGCAAGCTGAAGTGGCAGCGGGCGGGTCATAGCTGTCGGAGAACCGACAACCGTTGGGGTAGACGTGTTCTTGAGTGGAGACCGCGACTCGGCAAGCGTAGTGTGGGACGCCCTCCGGCGAGATGGAGTGATGATCTGCGAAGCGCTGCAGGCAGATGCGGGATGCAGCAGGCCGGGGATAGCGTAGAATGGCGCACATTAGGGCGTATGTCCAGCAGTGGTTAAATAAAACCGCATCTTTGGTCTAGTGAACTTTAGGTTCACACTATCGAGTGTTGATCAGGAGGTCCAGGGTTCGATTCCTCACAGGGGCAGAACTTTTTCTGCTCGGTTTGGTTGGTGGTAGGGCTTCTAGGCCCGCTTGGCTAGCTACTACCGTATTACCTAAATTAATTACCTTAATTACCTAATTTTCAGGCATTTGTTCTCCAGTCTTGGATGTTTATATATATTTCTATATATTCAGGTTATTTGTATGTATTTATCTATTAAATATATTTATCCGTCATCTAGTGTCCGTAACACAAGCAGCATTAGTTGCTTAAAATGGGGCTAGTTGATAGGTGTGAATGTCTGAGGATATTATTATTATTAGCATTGTTGTGTTCCGGCAATTAGAGGTAAGATAGCCAGTTCCTCAGTGCTTGAGGGTTACAGGTGAAGCTCGCTTCCATTTTCGGCTTTATCGTCACTTATCACCAGGTGGTTCTCTGGCCAAGAGCCATTCTTTCATATAAAAAAAAATCTTCAATGGACAATTTTCTCTATTGTATTAGGCTGGCTGAAAAAAGAATGAAAAGCAGTGTTAATTCAATGCTGATTTGGTCATTTCTAGTATTCGTACCTCAAAAGGTTATGGGTAGAGTTGGGTTGCGTTGAGCTGTTATGAATCGTTGTGCCTTTCAAGGGGTCCTTATCGATACACAATATACATAATAATATATTGTTATCTATAATTTACATAAGGAATGCAATGAATAATTTGAATTTGAATAATGAGACTATGACACCTACTTTAAATCAACATTGTTGTTTGAAAAAGGGTAACTATTCTTCAATTGTATACTAACTATCATATATGTAGTTATTAGTGTTAGCAACGCAACAGAAATATATTTTTTATAGTGGCAAAACTGGGCGATCCCGCCCGTCATTCTTCTGGTTCCGACCGAGCTAGGAAACGCATCTCTGTAGAAGTGATCGCAAGAAGCCTTCTTCTTTTATTACAAGCCAGCACTAATTAGGAATATTAGGTTAATTAGGTATTGAGCATATTATAAAATATGAGCTTATGTCGCTATTATATGGAACGTGTTTGTATCAGGTTCCGATCGCAAGAGTCGTTCCCCGCAGCAGCCGACGAGGCGGAGGAAGACGACGTGGCGGCCGAGCGCGAGCGCGTGCTGGCGCAGATCGCGCGCAGGAACGAGCGGGCGCAGACGCACAGCGCCGGGCACCCCAACGGAGGTTACTTATGTTACATACATAGCTACAGGGAGGCTTAGCGCATTCCACTCCATAATTTTATAAGCTTTGAAAAACATTTAAATTTTGGCATAAGAGCCAAAAGATAATAGTGTTAAAAATATTTCTCACTATTAAATCGATAGTAATTAGACGTTCAGTATTGAAGACCTATTTCTGAGAAAAATGGTCAAAAAATGTAGTAAACCCTCTTTCGACATTAAAACCTTAAAAAAAAAATACGAGATTTGAATTGTTTTATAATATCGCAGGGTTCGTGCCTACAGAAAGTGAGAGAGGCTCCACAGAGTATCTAGGTTCGACCACAGAACGACACAGAGCGGAGGAGAAGTACGTAGAAGAAGAAGAGGACGTGGCGTGGTGCGTGTCCGTCAGCAAGAAGTACCCGGGCCGCAGTGCGCCCGCGCTGCAAGATCTTACACTGGGATTGCCGCCTGCGCAGGTATGCGATTGTTAATACATCGTCGTTCAGTCCTGATCCGTCCAATGCATCCACGTAGGGATTTAGGGTATGATTCGTCAAGTCTATGAATTATGCAGATTCGTCAAGCGGTTAGGCCTCCTCCACACACACATAAATGCATGACATGGAATTTGACGCATAAATTGGTGATATAATTTTGAAACGTTCGGTGATGCCAGCATTCCGCATTTGTTATTTTTAAATTACAAATAAATATAATGTTAGAAAGAACACCCTTAATGTATGACATTTCACCTTTTTTTGTTAAAATTATCGCAAATAGAGTTTTAATGGCGTTAACATTTCTCACGTCACATTTTATTGTACGACTAGCTTACTGGTTACTGGTTTTTTTAACTATCCCACGGGAACATTTTAATTTTCCGGAATAAAAAAAGGATCTAAGATGCTGACCTGGGATATAAGGTATCACCATGCAAAATTTCATTGAAATCGGTCTAGGCTGCCTAGCTACAAACCATCAAAGAGACAGAGAACAAAAAAAAAGTTTTTGGTATTTTCACTCTTTTCCTCAGAGTAAACAGAACTGGAGTAGCCTTTGTCTAACATTCCCCTCTGCCAAATACACAAGCATCGGATGCTTGCACGTTTAATAAAACTAGTTGAGCCGCCATTTTGACAGCCATAACATTGTAAACGTTGCGGCGAACAGAGCTCCCGCAAAAATGCCTGCCTGTGCTGTTTTTTGTTGTAAAAATAAATAGAAAACATCGAGTATGCTAAAAGATGGTGTCACCTTTTATATGTAATTATAATTTTTAAGATTTCATGATTATTTACTTCATTATTTCATGTTTTAGAATTCTACGATTTCAAATTTCGAGCGCTAGTCTCGTGGGGAGTGCGGCTGTGACGTTGTCAAAACGCACACCCCACGTGACTATTTGTGTGCGTGAAATTTAAATTTGTGTGTCGAATTATGCATGTGTGCATTTGTAAAAACGGCTGGCTTTGAGTGTAGTGGTAACCTCACCCCCCGCAAGAAATGGCAGAAAAAAATGTTTGAGAAATTGACTAATGGCTACTCCAGTTCTGTTTACTCTGAGCTCTTTTCACATCCCTCTGACTTGATTATAATCATTTTTTTTCTATTTACAAACATTTGACCTCTACAGTTGTATTATAAGTATAGATTTTCGCTCTATAATGTTGAATGCACTAAAATGTGCCCAATTTTTTTTTCAAGGCAGTCAACCAAGGCGTCACAAGATCAGTTTAGAAATTGGGCGTTTTGATAGATATCCCCTTGTATTGGGTCCTTACCTATGAAATTGGTGTTTTTATTCTGTCTTAGCAATTTGTCCATAACTATTAAGTTTCAAAACATTCTTATAAAATAATTGCCTCTTCTTAAAATAGACCATATATTTGAGCTCGTATTATTTAATATGATAATTTTTTGTAAGTTTAATTGTGTTGAAATTAGACACAAAGACAATTATTATATAAAAACTATGAATAATTTTTATCAAGCGTGTTCACACACATATTGCTAAAGCTTGTCTAATGATACATGCCAAATATTATTATCTCTGGATTTGTTGTTGTGAAGAAAACTGATAAAATGTTAGTATGTAAAATGCAGACATCCCCAAAATATACAAAACAAAACACCAATTTTATAGGTAAGGACCTAATATAATATCAATGACGATGGCAATAAAGGTCTTCCGCGAATGCACGAAATACTGTAGTTTCATTTTCAACTCTATTATTAACTACATAGAGTTGTAATTGCCCCATATGTTCACAGTGCACCGTGCTGCTGGGCGAGAACGGCGCGGGCAAGTCGACCACGTTCATGCTTCTGACGGGGCAACTGCGGCCCAGCGCTGGGCGCGTCTTAGTGCAAGGCAAGGGTCAGCTGTGTAGCGGACTAATCAGTAAGTATACACTGTATACATCTATCGCCCCACTGCTGGGCACAGGTCTTTCTACATGGAGAATTGTAAAATACAGGAGTATGGACCATAACACCACGCTGTCCCAATGGAGATTGATGGGTAGAAAAAATAATAGCAAAAGAAATAGCAACTACCGGGACTGACGGATTAACTGCAGTGGAGTATAATGATCATTTTAGGACCGTATCGTCCTCAGCCTGTATACGTTCCACTGCTGGGCACAGGCCTTCCTCATGGAGAATCACATGAGGAGTATAGGCCATAACACCACCACGTAGGCCCAATACGGGTAAGACCGTTTAAGGCAAACAAATATTCTACTGAAAGAAATAGCGCCACGAAACTTCCGTCACCAGCCGGAATATTCTCATATGTTTTTATACTTTTTTTATATAGGTACCTGAACCGGTCCCAGATAATATACAATAATGTAAATATCTTCAGACATTCACAATTATCAACTAGCCCCATTTTAAGCAACAAATTCTGCTTGTGTTACGGATACAAGATGACGGATTAATATAATTAATAACTAAATTCATATAAATACTCAGAAAATATACAATACATATATAAACATCCACGACTGGAGAACGTATTCATCACACATTTGCCCCCACCGGGGATCAGAACCTCTCGAGATGACCAATACATTACATAGGTCCTTGCTCAATACATCGAAGCATACTCGGGGGAGTGTGCTCCGATGTATTGAAAGAAAGGACCTCTAGAGAGTGAACTTATACCAAAGCAATATTTGTTCGCTAGGCTATTGCCCGCAGAGCGACGCCGTGGACCCTCTACTGACAGTGAGAGAGACTCTGCAGCTGTACTGCGAGCTGCGGGGACTCGACCAGCGGCCGGAGGTCGGTATAACACACACACACACATACACACATACTTTATTTAAGTCGCAATATAAACATCTACACATCGACAAACCCCGTAAAGATACGAAGAAACGAATCACGTAATCTCTATTCTTGTCACTTTATTGCAGCAAATCAAAGCAAGACATTCTCGAGAGCGAGACTTTCCGAATGGAAACCGTGAACTGACAGTATTACAGTTTAAAATAAAGGAGATACTACTACACCCTTGATACCACGGCAGTGCTAGGGCAGTTTCGGGAAAAAAATATTTTATATTAAACGGGCAGGTCGGCGATTAAATGGTCTGAAGCCCGCATTACGGAACTAAAATCAAGCGTAGATCTATGCTTGAGCACTGTTAGAGAGAGATGGCGCTATTGATCCCACACAGCGCTATCCCTTTTTAACTGCGCTCAAGCAGAGATCTACACTTGAGTTTGGTTCTGTAATACGGGCCTGAGTGTGCTTCGATGTAGTGAGCAGAGATCTAAAGGAGGCGGCTCTCTTGAAAAGTCAAGTTGTCTAGAATAAAACTCGATTTTGTAATTTTTTGACACTTTAAACATAGTAAAAATGTCAAAAAATTTGTACATACATAAAACATATTATAACGACTACTATCCCCCAAGGGTTAGTCGGAGATTAGGCAAAAGCACCGCAAAAGCAGTCCATTACCATAGTCCGCGCTTGATAGGATACGCTTGATAGTGATAGGTGTTGAGCTCGTCGCTGCTATAAGCTATTGGATGCTTGTGCAATTCTAAGTCCATTAGTCGCCTTTTACGACACCCATTGAAAGAGATGGGTTGGTAAAACATTACTAAACGTAGTTTAAATCTAGATTTCATTTTCCTGCAAGTGGACCCACTTAAGTCGTTAAAATACAAATGTAATGTACTGCTGTAGCCACAAGGCTAGGGTTGGGAGAGCTCGCTGGTATATGATTGGTCCCGGCAGGTGATCGCTCGCACGCTGGCCGCGTTCTCGCTGCGGCAGTACGCCGGCGTTCGCGCGCAGGCGCTGAGCGGCGGCAACCGCCGCAAGCTGTGCGCCGCGCTCGCCTTCATGGCGCGCACGCCGCTCGTGCTGCTCGACGAGCCCACCAGGTTACACCTTATTGTTGTTTATTTGGTGTATAAAAAAATTTAAGCGACTAACTCTTCAATTCATAATGTCTGACAAATCCTAAGTAGTGTATTTTATCCATCATTCATTATAGTTTGGCGCCAAATGGTCGATGGTAGACACTGTGGTGCTACTTTGATGAGGTGGATTACTATAAAAACTCATTTAATTTAATGATCCTCCATATTGTACATTATCGCAGGCACTTCATATACAAATCTGCACTCATTTTTTATCAATTTAAATTTAAAACAATATCCTTTCGAAACAATACACAATAATTGAAATAAAAATCATTGTCATTTACTAGAGCGATGAAAGAGAACGAAATGCGTCTTTCTCGGTGAGTCGGGCTCGTGCGACTCTTTATTTTTGATTGTTGGATGTGCGCCTCGAAGGATTATTTGGAGAGGTTTTCTCAATGTCGATACGACCATCCTCAGTGAACCGCTACGACCAGCAGTTGGTGTCTTTCGACTGATGTGATGATTTGGTAAGATCGGTTGTGATTTCCATTCCAGTGGCATGGATCCAGTGTCCCGCGACTGCGTGGACCGCGCCGTGCGCGTGGCGTGCGAAGAGCGGCGCGCGGTGTTGCTGGCCACGCATCAGCTGCGGGGAGCGCGCAAGCGCGCCGCGCGCCTCGCGCTGCTGCGGGCCGCGCGCCTGCGCGCCTGCGGCCCGCCCGCCAGCGCGCACCGGTACACGCACACACACACACACACACACGAGCGGCGCGCGGTGTTGCTGGCCACGCATCAGCTGCGGGGAGCGCGCAAGCGCGCCGCGCGCCTCGCGCTGCTGCGGGCCGCGCGCCTGCGCGCCTGCGGCCCGCCCGCCAGCGCGCACCGGTACACGCACACACACACACACACACACGAGCGGCGCGCGGTGTTGCTGGCCACGCATCAGCTGCGGGGAGCGCGCAAGCGCGCCGCGCGCCTCGCGCTGCTGCGGGCCGCGCGCCTGCGCGCCTGCGGCCCGCCCGCCAGCGCGCACCGGTACACGCACACACACACACACACACACGAGCGGCGCGCGGTGTTGCTGGCCACGCATCAGCTGCGGGGAGCGCGCAAGCGCGCCGCGCGCCTCGCGCTGCTGCGGGCCGCGCGCCTGCGCGCCTGCGGCCCGCCCGCCAGCGCGCACCGGTACACGCACACACACACACACACACACACGAGCGGCGCGCGGTGTTGCTGGCCACGCATCAGCTGCGGGGAGCGCGCAAGCGCGCCGCGCGCCTCGCGCTGCTGCGGGCCGCGCGCCTGCGCGCCTGCGGCCCGCCCGCCAGCGCGCACCGGTACACGCACACACACACACACACACACACGAGCGGCGCGCGGTGTTGCTGGCCACGCATCAGCTGCGGGGAGCGCGCAAGCGCGCCGCGCGCCTCGCGCTGCTGCGGGCCGCGCGCCTGCGCGCCTGCGGCCCGCCCGCCAGCGCGCACCGGTACACGCACACACACACACACACACACACGAGCGGCGCGCGGTGTTGCTGGCCACGCATCAGCTGCGGGGAGCGCGCAAGCGCGCCGCGCGCCTCGCGCTGCTGCGGGCCGCGCGCCTGCGCGCCTGCGGCCCGCCCGCCAGCGCGCACCGGTACACGCACACACACACACACACACACGAGCGGCGCGCGGTGTTGCTGGCCACGCATCAGCTGCGGGGAGCGCGCAAGCGCGCCGCGCGCCTCGCGCTGCTGCGGGCCGCGCGCCTGCGCGCCTGCGGCCCGCCCGCCAGCGCGCACCGGTACACGCACACACACACACACACACACACGAGCGGCGCGCGGTGTTGCTGGCCACGCATCAGCTGCGGGGAGCGCGCAAGCGCGCCGCGCGCCTCGCGCTGCTGCGGGCCGCGCGCCTGCGCGCCTGCGGCCCGCCCGCCAGCGCGCACCGGTACACGCACACACACACACACACACACACGAGCGGCGCGCGGTGTTGCTGGCCACGCATCAGCTGCGGGGAGCGCGCAAGCGCGCCGCGCGCCTCGCGCTGCTGCGGGCCGCGCGCCTGCGCGCCTGCGGCCCGCCCGCCAGCGCGCACCGGTACACGCACACACACACACACACACACGAGCGGCGCGCGGTGTTGCTGGCCACGCATCAGCATCACACTACCTTGACAGGACCTGACAACACTGCATCCAAACACCCTTCGCTAAAATAGACTATTTATCATACTAGAGAAAATAAATAGATGGATAATTTAAGAATATGTTATTTATGGTTAATTAATTAGTTAAAACCCTTTCGATAAATAATCGTGATATGAATGATAAAGAATGGTGTCCACTGTGGCCAGGTTCGGCGGCGGCTACGTGGTGGAGTGCCGCGTGTCTGTGTGCCCGCGCGCCGCGTGGCGCCGCGTGTCTGCGCGCGCGCCGCACGCGCAGCTGCGCGCGATGCACAACAAGCTGCTGCACTTCCTCATGCCCAGCGCCGCCCACGGTAACGTATACGCCTGCTCATTCACGATCTTTACACTTCTACTAAGACAGAGTTCGATGGCGCAGTGGTTCAGGCGATTTGAAAACGAGCCTATAATTGAGGAAGGCTATAGGCTACATACGATCACACTGTCTCCAAACAACTAGGTATATTGCAGAGGCAGCAGTGAAACTCGAGTAACCAGGTATATAATTACCTATATTATACTTTTGTCTACATATTTACAGGAGCGACGAGAGAAAATTTAGAGTGTGTGACACTGACACAGTGTGTTCTCTAAATTTTAAATCATTTTCAATGTGGGCACATTGACAGCGAGTAGTTTCAATGAACTATTCTACGCGGACGAAGCCGCGGACGAAAGCTAGTATTTAATAATTATTTGTTAATAGGCGATACGAAGGAGGCGACCAAACTGAGCGACATGTTCCGGCTGATGGCAGAGCTGCAGAGCTCCTGCGACATCGAGGACTACACCATCAGCCAGAGCTCATTGGATGAGGTAATAATCATCCCCGTAGGGGTGGGCAGAAATGTTGGACACCCCACATTTAGCCTGGTATATCTAAATCGCCATGGACCAGGTGGCGAGCCTGGTGTAATTCACCGAGCAGTGTGAGGCAAATTAATATATTGTTATTTAAATATATTCTATGAAAAAATTTAATGTTTTAGAAGATTATTGAGAAAAAATAATCGATAGGTACTTCATGTGTTTTTTTTTATTGGTTGTTTTTATGGAATTGTTGTTTTTGTATTGTTACACAACCCGAGACATTCAATTTGTTTGTTTGTTACCGAGTCATGTTTTCACTCAATAGGTTTACGATAAACCTAGATGTAGAAACAAATTAGACTAATGAAATATTTGATAATTCTTTATACTATGTACAAACTCATGCTGTTTGTTTCTCTTATGAGGAAAATTAAATATTTAAAACTGTACTTAAGTTCTATTCAAACTCAGTGGTACAGGCGGTGATATGATCCCGCGACGAGCACGAGTGGTGCCATCTTTTTAAAATCAGCTGTAGCTGTTATTTAAAGCAAAATAACATGTCAGCTGTTTGGAATGAGAATATATTCACTTCCGATAGTTCTTTACTCAATTATAAAATTTTCATACAAACTCGAAAAATACTTTAAGACCGCAGACCGCAGACCGAACTAAGCTAACTTAGCTTAGCTGTACAGACCGCGATCTATATATTTTTTTAAATTTATTTTTCATTTTAAAAGCAAAAAAAATCAATACCTAAAAGTCATCTTCATAATCCACTAGGGTTTGTGTTCTCGTGAACAGAGCCAACATTATATTATTGTTTTAAATATGGAAAACTGCGTAGCTATCATACCTGATATGTGAGCTAAGCTAAACTAACTTTATATTTAATTTTATATTTTATGATATTAATAGAGATAAGAGAGATCATAATAGAGATCTCTATTAGAGATAAGTCCTCCTTTGCTTACTTTTTGTATTTACTACAATTTTGTTTATTTGTGCAATAAAGAGTTTAATATTGTACGTCCGACATGGGCAAACTGTTAGGTTTTAACAAAAACAATTATAACAACTTATGTACACAGTTTTAACAATAAATGCTTATTCTATTCTATTAGCTTAGCTCTTGGTCTATAACCCCGGTTCGTTTCCCAATATAATATCAACTGACGATGTAACATTTCCAGATGTTTCTACACTTTGCGAACAAAACGATCGTGGACGAAGACAGCTTCCTACTGGAGTCGTCGCCTGCGCTCTGCTCTGACGAGGAGTTACACTCCATCACCTCTTTATAGACATAATTTTAGATATTAATATAGTTGCCATTCGATTTAAAACAAATGCTCACGATAGCGACATAAGACAAAATGCAAAATTAGACAATTATAAATGATTTGTATCAAAGTTGATTTCAATTATTATAATTTATAAGTAACGTTGATGGTAAATACTAATTTTACATAAGATTTTTGATTTCGATAAATTTTATTGGAATCTCTTCTCTTCTAGTTTCGCGTCTCGCTCATTATTTTAGATAATTAAAATCTGATTAAAACTTTTTATTCGTTTGTTCTTAATCATTTTTGGCTAGATAAGACCACAACAAATATTTTTATGAAAGATAATAAACCTTGTTGTGATTGTGGTGTATCTGTAATTTACATGTGTTTATGATTAATAGAATGCAGCGTAGTCGTGGTATAATGTATTATGTAAATGCAATTTCGTCCTTCGGCGTCTTCACTTAACTACCAGATTTGATTGTAAATAAATCCTTGCCAGTCCAATTACAAACATGACAGATGATGCACTTTTGAATTTACGATTTAACTTTTAGGCTTTAATTCTTATGGTATTTCAAATGTATTTGACGTGAAAAAGTTTCTTAAATTCTTCTCTCTCAATTACTTATTTAGTTCTTATTTATGTTAATTTTTTTTATTAATGTAATATAAGTGCTCAAAATTTATCAACCGGTGAACGTTGGGGGTTTATATCAAAAATCGTTTATAAGCGCTGGTAATAAGAACCAAGATACGTTGGCAATAAGACCTTAAGCCCAGCGCCTAAGGTAGAAATTTGTGTAATAAGACTAAAATTGGATATGGTTTCAGTGAACATGCTCAAAATATTTACATTTTTTAACTAAACTTAAGTCATATAAAGCATAATACTTGTTTTCTTCTACAATTTATATAAATTTAATTTCTACATTATTTTGCTCCTCGTGAATGTGATTTGTATTTAATTTCTTTTATTTTCTATTTAAAATTTTTGTATTTACTTTATATGTTCTCAATAGATTGTTACAATTTTCAACTATCGTTACCCAAATGCATATGTGAATTTATTAATTTTAACGCAAAATTTTCTACAGACGTTTTAAATAATCATAGATAAGCATTTTTTAAATAAGTTCCTAAACATGACACCATTTAGATGCTTAGGATTTTTTTTAATACAAGATATAAAACTTACTTGTTAAGTTGAATATATTGCATGCCATGATTAGTAATGATTTTGGACAAAGGTATATAAAACTAGAAATATAATTGCTCAAGTGTTGGCGTGGCCTATATTATAAGTATAGCTAATAGCTTATATTGATTACTTCACTGCAATCTACAAAGGACAGATTGCCCCTTGAATCTCTGCCATGTGACACACACTCTACGTTTGGATTGGATGGCTGCATGCAACTGCAGTTGCAATAATGCTAGAAATGTCAGTGGCCATACACAACTGTCACTTTGACAGATTACTTAGTTTTTTTTTAAATTTAGAAGAAGTACTTAATTTTATATATAAAATAAGGAATTATTTAAGATTGTCCGGTGGTGCTTGTCTTCATGGAATTGAGATGTTATTCCCGAATTGTTTGCTCAACTCGCCTGGTTTTCTCAAACTTTCTCAACGCTGTTTTACACTTTATATGAATTTGTATATGGTTGAAAATCTTTTGTGATGTTTGATAGTTTTTTAGGAGAGAAACATACAGGCCGTATTTGTGTGGAATTTCACCAACGCAACGCCTGATCATGCTGAAAAATATCTACTAAGGTGCCTTCCACCAGAGCTTTACTGTGTGCGAGTATAAATAGCCCAAAAGGATTCCTTTTTTTGACGTGACTCGTAAAATGCTGTCATTCTATTTGTATATTATTCCTCTCGCACAAAGCATAGCTCTGGTGGAAAGACACCTTTAAACAATCAACATTCGTGGGAATGGCTTCGATTAAATTGTTTCAGCGCATAATGTCAGCTTCTCATAAACCAATTTCTATTCTAATGTCAACCGGACAAAAAATTCACATTTCATATAACGTCAACTTCTCAGAATGTCAACTCTTAAATTATATGTTCGCAAAAAGACGAATCTTCGTATTTGTACTTTAAATGGCAAATAAAAGAACCCAAGGTTTTACATTAGTTTTCTTACAAATTTTGCATTACATTATCTAACAAATCGTGTTTACGTAAGTCGGGGGTTGTGCTAGTATTGGTTCCCTATCTATTTACATACAATTCTTAAGCATAATACGAATTGGCATAATGGAATCTACACTAATATCAATCTACATAAAATCATGACGATTACCTTATGTCAATCTACAGTAATGTTAATCTAATCATTTTTTCGGAATTCGTACTTTATTATTTCTTTCATTTGTGTGTAAATAAGCCCTTCTTTCTATCTAATGGTTGATAGCGATTGATGATAAATAATTACATGATTTTTCTTATTAATTAGCCATTTAAAGTACAAATTACGAAGAATTGTCATTTTGGGAATATATCATTTAAGAGTTGACATTAAGAGAAGTTGACCGAATGCGAAGTTGTCCTTGTGAGAAGTGGATATTTCGAGAAGTTGTGTTTTGCGATGTTGGCATTCTAAGTTGAATCTTCATAAAATGTGCATATTGTCCAGTTGATATATTGAGAGGTTCACATAATGTGGGATGAAACAGATTAACGTTATTAATTGCTTTGTACTTGGCAGTTGATTTTAAAAAATAGGAACGTCTCAGTATCAAACATTTAAAATATTTTATAGTATTTTGACAATGATAGACTATTATGTAAACATTAATTACGCACCTAAAGGTATTGTGAAACATAAGAGCTCTGTGATATTTAATGTTCTAGAACTAAGAAATAAAATTTGGATGGTTAATGGACACAGCATTTTTATTTGTCAGATCAAATAGGTAAACTCTCGGAAAAACAAAAATACAAACAAAATAGAAGTCTTATTGAGTTTCTTCCATAATAGACTAGTTGACCCTATTTTTATTGGGCCTCCAAATGATTCATAAAAAATATGTTTTTTTTTAGATTAGGTTTTTGCTTGTCAGGCAAAAACGCTATCGCCCGTAAGGGTCTACGCATGATCTGTGCCCTGAGGTCACGATTTTGGAAAACAATTAATACGCATGCGTGACACTAGCTAACATAGCTGACAGACATGCTTGATTGGTTGCGACTGGCGTTTGACGTATTTTGACCATGCGTAGTTATTGTTTACATGACGCGTTACTTCACTAATTTCACGAACATGGTGGATAGCGTTTTTGGCAGATGAAAAAAAAAAAGTAAAAATAAAACATGTTTAAATAGAATTTCTACAGCAATCCCTCAATTTATATTTATTGAACTTGTTATATTTCAGACTTCTACTAAATAGTACGGGAATTAAACATTATTTTCATCACTTTTGATATGAGTCAACTAGCCGATTATGATCAATCCGGAGACGAATCGTTACGGTATTACCTTATAAAACTAATGCACTTTGGTGAATTAAACTCTGAATGAATAATTCAGTGTTAGGTGCAGCAGTCTTTCCGTGACAGACTTTTTTTTTAGACTTTTAAATAGAACATATTTAGCTATATGCAGTAACGAACATGACGTGCAAAAAATCCGCGAAGAAGCTTTTGCGCGCTACACAGACATTATGTGTGCCGACTCGATAGCACAAGTTTGTCATCTGCGTTGCACCTTAACGTTAAATTATATGAATATAAACAAACAGTGACCACATTTACTAATAAGAATAGGTATTTCTATTTCAATATATTTGACACAAGTTTATTGGAGTATAAATAATTTGATATTAATTTTTACATCGTAAAATTTATTAACATTTAAATCTTGTTTTGTGGAGTAATATAATTCTTAATATAGGAATTTCATATAACAAGCTTTATCTTAAATTATTATAAGGATAATGGTCTAAGTGTAAACAAAAAAATGTAATTTATTAAAAAATCTTTGGAAATAATACAAGTAATAACACTATTGGTCTTCTTGACTCCACTTGACGAAAAAAGTATCTAAACAAGTCAAGTTGTAAATAAAATATCTCTATGAGAAATGTATACAAAAAATGGAAAATAATAGAAAAATAAAGGAATGTAATAATTAGGAATCTAATATTATGACAAAAATAGGAATGATTTCATAATCTTAGTCAAGAAGCAAGCAACTGGAAAAGAACTCAAATAAAATTCATTCCTGAATTAAAATAAAGTCTTAAACTAAAATAAGCGTCACTCAAGAGTTGTAAATATAAGGTAAATTAAGATTTACAGATCTATTCTTAAAGTCTATTTTGGTAATCTTCGAATGTCATGATAATATAATAAGCCTATGGCTTTAAATTAATCTTTGGAATTTCTAATACGTCATGAAAACAAATAATTTGGTGAAATACACAACACTTACTAATTATTCTTCGATGTACCATCAGCGACAAAAGTATTATTAGAACGAAATATTATGTAAATAAGAGCGGAGAAGAGATGGATAGATTGTGTAAATGAGGACATGGCTAGAATGGGAGTGAATGTTGATATGGCGTGTGATAGGGGAGAGTGAAGGAGAAAGACTCGTTGCGCCGACCACTAATGAAATTGGGAAAAGTTCAGGCTAATGATGAGATAGGTAGGAACACGTCTAATGAGTAATTGATAAGGACTTGTATGATGGGCTATTTAAAAAAGGGGCTCATGAGTTTCTTGCCGGGTTCTTTCTCATGAAAAACCTTACTCTCGGAATCCGGCCGCTTGTATCGATTACAACCGCAGTCAAAGATGTACTTGTACTGTGCTGTGGATGTAATTGCTACAAGCGCTCGCGGTAATGAACTTTAATACAACGGTTTAATACTCTAATGTTGTAATAATTAATAATAAACTATTAATTTTGTAAATGTAAAACGTTTACGATTTTAAGTGCCAAACTTGGCCTATGAAATAAAATTATTTTTTATTAGATTTGAGTAAATAAAAACCCCTACTTTTGTTGCTGGCCATACAACGAATATACCTTTTTAACGTTAATAAGATCTTTTAACTTTCCTATATTAATAAAAATCACAAAAAAATCTCCAAACGTATTATAAGAAAGAGTTAGTTATTATGGTCAGTTTATACCAAAGCCATAATTTTACTATAAAGATGTTAAAGCTTGTAGCATCAAACATAAAATTGTTTGTTGTTACGTCACCCTGCCAATCGAATTTGAACTTAATTATTAGACACCGAAGGAACAGGGCATAGCAAAAAATTCTGCGAACTTTCGGAAACTAATAAAATTCTGACGCTTATAAACAAATTGTTGGTTTAATTGCCGTCAAAAGATGGGTTCCTGAGCGCAGCAGACTTCTTGAAGTGTACCGCCAGCGTGTCCATGAGCCGAAACGCCACGTCTTTGTTGACGTCCCCGTGACTCAAACTCGAAACCGTCAGGTGGACCGCTTGCTTCAGCGTGTCCTCTCCGAAAAGGTGTAACGCTGCAAAACAGGTATAAAAATATATGCGAGTGTCGGTGTTACATATCCGAATGAGCGTTACGTATCCGAATGATCGGCGCGCCTCTCGGTATCTGTGGGATGTCAGAGGCATTCATGGTTTCGGCCGAAGCTACGTTTTAGCATAAATTAATATTATGTATGGAAGTAATTAAATAAAAAGTATTATCACGAAGAAGCCTTTTACTTAACAGTCGGGATGGCAGATAATGTCTTGATGAGTCCACCACCTCACCGTCGTCGTCCTAAGCCTATATACGTCCCGCTGCTGGGCACAGGCCTTCCTCATGGAAGAAGTACATGGGGAGTATGGGCCGTAACACCACCACGCTGGCTCAATGCGGGTTTGTTCAATTACACCTAAACTCTACTAAATAGTACATACGCATAAGTTAATTGTACCGAAATCCTTTGAAATTTAAATAAACCAATGTTGGGTTTGCTAACAACTGTATTAATTAATAATTATTATAAAATAAAAGGGACCACATCGGGTGAAACGCGAAAACGGAAGAGAGGGGACAGTGTTGCCGCTAGAATAATATGGTAGTAACTTTTGTTGGTGTTGCCAACACATTTATCATTTTTATGGTTATAACTGATATTGGTACTTACAGTTCCAGCTATAACGAAAGGCGACAAAAACTTTGTGATCTCGAGATCGACTGTGCTTTAGACCGAACGTCCAGTCGTAAGTCTGTTGGTTGATAAAGTTTCAATCCACTTCGTATTGAGACAGCGTGGCGGTGTTCCGAATCAAACTCACGTGTTTCTCTACGTAAAAGTGCCCAGCTGTGGGAAGTAGTATGACAGGTAAGCTCTTGGCCTTCATCTCACCTGATGTTAAGTGACGGCCGAAGGTGGAAGCGAGCTTCACCTGTAATCCTCAACAACTAAGGAACTCGCTATCTTACCTCTGATTGGCGGAACACAAAAATGCTTATAACATTGTTATTATGGCGACGTAGGTAAGACGGTGGAAGCTAGCCAGACGGGCTCAGAAGCCCTACCACCAACCAACCAAGGCCTTATAGCAACCCGTATAGTTTATATGGAATGGAAGCGTCGTATGAAGTAATAAATGAACCACTAAATCTGACCTCCAGGCAATTTCCCCATGAGCAGAGCGCAGGTTTTATCCACATCAAGTGGCCTCGGCGTATGCCTGTCTCTGGCGGTGACGTCACCGTCGGCCATCTCCCGGAACACCTCGAACACCTGCGCGCGCAGCCACGCGCCCAGCTCCTGCAGCCACACGCCGATCAGCGCTTCGCCTAGATCTGCCCGTGGGTAAATGTGTGTCATTATTCCTATAGTTAAGGGGTATAATGCTACATTTGAAACATTATCAGGGGGTTTATTTATAATTAATATATGATAAGTGCTACTTGGTCATTCCCACACATGCACATTACCCAGCCAGCGGTAAGTAAAGCTCCATGGATTTCATAAAGTGCTGTAATAAATGTCACATGTTCACATATATTCACATTATATCGATTTTTGTGTTATAATAAGCTCTCTCTTCTATGAGATCGATATTTAAACATAATAAAAAAGGGACAGTTATAGTATTTATTTGTCTTTATGTAACAGAAGACGTGATCGAAGTATTAGTACTACGGTGGCACAGGAAGTACGGGTGCTGCGGCCAGTACCTGGGGCCAGCAGCGCGGCGCCGCGGTGCGCGAGGGTGCTGCGGCCAGTACCTGCGGCCAGCAGCGCGGCGCCCCGGTGCGCGAGGGTGCTGCGGCCAGTACCTGCGGCCAGCAGCGCGGCGCCGCGGTGCGCGAGGGTGCTGCGGCCAGTACCTGCGGCCAGCAGCGCGGCGCCGCGGTGCGCGAGGGTGCTGCGGCCAGTACCTGCGGCCAGCAGCGCGGCGCCGCGGTGCGCGAGGGTGCTGCGGCCAGTACCTGCGGCCAGCAGCGCGGCGCCGCGGTGCGCGAGGGTGCTGCGGCCAGTACCTGCGGCCAGCAGCGCGGCGCCGCGGTGCGCGAGGGTGCTGCGGCCAGTACCTGCGGCCAGCAGCGCGGCGCCCCGGTGCGCGAGGGTGCTGCGGCCAGTACCTGCGGCCAGCAGCGCGGCGCCCCGGTGCGCGAGGGTGCTGCGGCCAGTACCTGCGGCCAGCAGCGCGGCGCCCCGGTGCGCGAGGGTGCTGCGGCCAGTACCTGCGGCCAGCAGCGCGGCGCCCCGGTGCGCGAGGGTGCTGCGGCCAGTACCTGCGGCCAGCAGCGCGGCGCCCCGGTGCGCGAGGGTGCTGCGG
Source organism: Parapoynx stratiotata (assembly GCA_910589355.1). NCBI lineage: Eukaryota > Metazoa > Arthropoda > Insecta > Lepidoptera > Crambidae > Parapoynx > Parapoynx stratiotata. The sequence goes on from OU342477.1 coordinate 982,613, forward strand.
CCAGTACCTGCGGCCAGCAGCGCGGCGCCCCGGTGCGCGAGGGTGCTGCGGCCAGTACCTGCGGCCAGCAGCGCGGCGCCCCGGTGCGCGAGGGTGCTGCGGCCAGTACCTGCGGCCAGCAGCGCGGCGCCCCGGTGCGCGAGGGTGCTGCGGCCAGTACCTGCGGCCAGCAGCGCGGCGCCCCGGTGCGCGAGGGTGCTGCGGCCAGTACCTGCGGCCAGCAGCGCGGCGCCCCGGTGCGCGAGGGTGCTGCGGCCAGTACCTGCGGCCAGCAGCGCGGCGCCCCGGTGCGCGAGGGTGCTGCGGCCAGTACCTGCGGCCAGCAGCGCGGCGCCCCGGTGCGCGAGGGTGCTGCGGCCAGTACCTGCGGCCAGCAGCGCGGCGCCCCGGTGCGCGAGGGTGCTGCGGCCAGTACCTGCGGCCAGCAGCGCGGCGCCCCGGTGCGCGAGGGTGCTGCGGCCAGTACCTGCGGCCAGCAGCGCGGCGCCCCGGTGCGCGAGGGTGCTGCGGCCAGTACCTGCGGCCAGCAGCGCGGCGCCCCGGTGCGCGAGGGTGCTGCGGCCAGTACCTGCGGCCAGCAGCGCGGCGCCCCGGTGCGCGAGGGTGCTGCGGCCAGTACCTGCGGCCAGCAGCGCGGCGCCCCGGTGCGCGAGGGTGCTGCGGCCAGTACCTGCGGCCAGCAGCGCGGCGCCCCGGTGCGCGAGGGTGCTGCGGCCAGTACCTGCGGCCAGCAGCGCGGCGCCCCGGTGCGCGAGGGTGCTGCGGCCAGTACCTGCGGCCAGCAGCGCGGCGCCCCGGTGCGCGAGGGTGCTGCGGCCAGTACCTGCGGCCAGCAGCGCGGCGCCCCGGTGCGCGAGGGTGCTGCGGCCAGTACCTGCGGCCAGCAGCGCGGCGCCCCGGTGCGCGAGGGTGCTGCGGCCAGTACCTGCGGCCAGCAGCGCGGCGCCCCGGTGCGCGAGGGTGCTGCGGCCAGTACCTGCGGCCAGCAGCGCGGCGCCCCGGTGCGCGAGGGTGCTGCGGCCAGTACCTGCGGCCAGCAGCGCGGCGCCCCGGTGCGCGAGGGTGCTGCGGCCAGTACCTGCGGCCAGCAGCGCGGCGCCCCGGTGCGCGAGGGTGCTGCGGCCAGTACCTGCGGCCAGCAGCGCGGCGCCCCGGTGCGCGAGGGTGCTGCGGCCAGTACCTGCGGCCAGCAGCGCGGCGCCGCGGTGCGCGAGGGTGCTGCGGCCAGTACCTGCGGCCAGCAGCGCGGCGCCCCGGTGCGCGAGGGTGCTGCGGCCAAGCCCCGCGGCGGCGGCCAGCGCGGCGCCCGCGCCCCACGCGCCGCCCAGCGACCACACGCACTCGTCTACGAGGCAAAATCGTTTATTCTTAAGTGAGACTGCCTCGATTTCCTATTTAGTTGCGCAGTTAATTTTACGGTAAATGCCTAGTTTATACATGCAATGCACAGATGTATTTTTGACAAATAAATTAATAGATATTTCATTTCATTTCTACAAATATACTGGGTTGTTTTTGATCAATCAACAACCTCGCTTTTGAGAACCGAAGGCGTTTAAGTCATACGTTCTGATTGGCGGGCTATAACTTGTACCTTTCACTTTTCAAGTAAGATTTGTATCGTTACCACACACTTGGTTTTATTTCGCAAATTCTCCAACACGTATTATTTCTGGTGTGAGTACTGGATACTTGGAATGATACTGAATGTTCTTAGCTCTGAGAACATAGCGGGCGCGATCGTCGCGAGTGTCGCCTTTTCGTATGAACGGAACATAGACTTACTAATGTCACCACAGTACATTTTATTGAGTTAAGATATTGAGTTAAGATAAAACACATAGAACAAATGCTGTTATTTATGATGCTAGCTACCTTGTCTTTGATTGGTTAAAAAATTACCCTGTAGAAACACTACCTATAATGAATAACATGTAAATGTATGAGTATAGAAATGTATGAGAGTATGTCCATTAGATTGTTTCATCACTGATCAGCATACTCCTATATGTTTCTATCCAGAAAATATTTTCTGAAACCGTTTTTAACCTGACAGGTCACTGCGGCCTATACAGACATATCTACAACAAAGGACTCCGAGACTGATTATTGCAGATTCTGCAAGAGAGTGAAACTCCTAAACTGTGACGTGCTGATCTACCGACGAGGTCTTCATCTAGGGAAACACATCACGAATCCCTACGATATAACACTCGTAAAAGCCCAAACAAATCTTAAGTACATTTTATGCAGGATTTGGGACTAAATGGGGGTTTATAAACGGAGCTATAATAATAGCTATAATAATAATAATAGCATGGACATCATACGCAAGTTCTGGGGCTGCAGCAGGCAAGAGGGCCGCTTCGTGCGTGTTGTAGTGGCGGGTTCAGCGCCGCGTCCACTTCCCACCAGCCGCGCCACGTTCACGCACACGCACATCGCCTCTCCGGTCTAGTGGTTGACACCACCGGGTATAGATCGGGAGGTCTGGGGTTCGATTCCCCTCAAGGGCAAGGGTTTTCCTGCTCGGTGTAGTCGGTGGTAGGGCTTCTGAGCCCGCCTGGCTAGCTACCACCGTCTTACCTAAATTTGTCGCCATAATAACAATGTCAAAAGCATTGTTGTGTTCAGGCAATCAGAGGTAAGATTCTGTTCCTCAGTCGTTGAGGATTACAGGTGAAGCGTGCTTCCACCTTCGGCCTTATCGTCACTTACCATCAGGTGAGATGAAGGCCAAGCGGTCCCCTGTCATATAAAATAAATGATAGTGACCAAAGTCCTCGGGCTGCAGCAGGCAGGCGGCGGCGGGCGGCGCGTGCGTCAGCAGCGGGTCCAGCGCCGCGTCCACGCGGCCTCGCGCCCGCCGCGCGCCCACCAGTCGCGCCACGCTCACGCACACCTGCATACGCACGAGTTTCATTTCAGTCAGACCCAATTAAAAAAAATATGTTATCTTATTTATTGTTGTATATAGCTATATTATTCTCTTAAAATAATTATTGTGATTGTTCTTATTAAATTTTTTTTCATAATTATTACTTATAACTGGTTTTTTCTTTTGTGTGTTCTATTTATTAATATGTTTGTTCTATTTGTTGTTTCTGTTTGACTGTATTGTAAATTTAAGTGTATTTTAATTTTAATTTGTATTATATGTATGTAGGCCCGGCCAGAACACCAGCGCTGTATCAGCTTCGCCTGATGCAGCATATGCTGAGGCCGGGTCCTAGTTGACCTTATATGTGATTGTGTGTGTATTTTGCGTCTTGCTTGTGTCTGTGGTCAATAAATGTTTTTTTTTCTTTCTTTCTAATTTGGTGCCTATTCAACATATCCACACTAATGTTATAAATGCGAAAATAACTCGTTCTGTTTCGCTTTAACGTCAAAACTACTGAACCAATTTAACCGAATTTTTATACACAGAGCCTGAGAAAAGACATAGGCTACCTTTCATCCCGATATTCCTATGGGAACGGGTGCCATGCGGATAAATTTTAAAAAAATTAAATAACGCCTCCCAGAAAAATTAAGGACAAATATACGCCACCATCACCTTTGCTTCTTATAATAGAGTAGGAGTATATTTTCAATTCCACCGATTAAGGCTACTGTTCCAATTTGAAAAAATCTTTCATTGTTCAATAGCCTATATATTGAGGAAGGCTATAGACTACATACCATCACACTATTTCAAAGTAACTATTCTTCGCCGACGAAGTCGCGGGCAAAAGCTAATTTGTTCATAAAGTGAGTCTTGTTATTTCTACTCTTTAATAAATACTTGGCTGTATATTGAAATTGATTCACATATTGCTATGTCCAACTTCTTCGATAATAATGAGTTAGGGGATTTTATTCATAATTCATTACACATTTTGAGATAATTATGTTGATAAGTCTAGGTGATATTTGCGGTGACTCACGCTGAGCTCGATGGAGGTGGTGACGTAGCTCCAGTCCTGGTCTGGGCGCGGCTCCTCTCCTTCAGCTCCGACAGCAGTCTTCAGAGAGTTGAACACGCCCGTCACCGTGCGTTGGAATAGCCTGCAAACGTTAACAGTTTGCGCTTTTAAAAAAGAATTTTACAATTAGTACCTCTTTCAAAGAAAATTTAAGACTTCATAATGTGATGACGTTTTTAGTCATTAAAGAAAATATTTAATTTAGTTCACCGTCAACTAATGAAACCTTTACCCTACTTGTCTAGTCTCTGCATGTTGTTGTCTCTGGACGTCTGTTCGGGAGACGCGTTCCTCTCTGTCATGTCATATTCATCTGAAAACAAAATTACAACAAAATGATAATTAGGTACATCAATACTCAAAATAGCCCTGTAACGTGTGAAACTCGTGTATCGTGGTGCCAATTTCATAAATCGTTCTTATAGCAAATATTATCTATCTGTTTGGTGTATAACTGTATGTATAGAGAAATTATTATTACTTCTTCATTACTTCTATAAATGACGGTTATGTGTAAAAAGTTATACGTGAATATTAGGAAATCTACATACATACATAAAATCACGACTATTATCCACTAAGGGTTAGTCAGAGACTAGGCAAAATATCGCAAAAGCATTCCATTGCCATAGTCCGCGCTTCACCAAGCAGTGACTGCACTCAGCGTGACAGGTGGTTAGTCCGTCGCCGCTATAAGCTATTTGATGGTTGTGCTGTTCTAAGTCCATTAGTCGCCTTTTAATGAGCCGCTACCACACGGCTCAAATCTAATAATAGATGAGTTAAATGCGAACTATTCAAATTCCGATTCCTATAACCTCACCTGCTAAGGTCGCAGTGTCTATAGGCCTGTGAGACCTCGTGTTCTCCCACCACGCTTCTTCACCTCTGCAACAAGTAAGGAAGGGGAATTAACCGAAGCGAGACATAATAGAAAAATAAATTATGTCGGCGTGCTGGAATGGCATCCAGGACAGAAAAGGGTATCGCAGGGCAGCATGTGCGCTGGTCTCGGCAGAACTAGCGCCGGTGGCAGCTGCCCTACACTCACTTGGGGCTGGTCTCGGCGCACATGGACGGTGGCAGCAGCCCTTCACTCACTTGGGGCTGGTCTCGGCGCTCGGGCGCCGGTGGAAGCTGCCCTACACCCACTTGGGGCTGATCTCGGCGCTCGGGCGCCGGTGGAAGCTGCCCTACACCCACTTGGGGCTGGTCTCGGCGATCGGGCGCCGGTGGTAGCTGCCCTACACCAACTTGGGGCTGGTCTCGGCGCTCGGGCGCCGGTGGAAGCTGCCCTACACCCACTTGGGGCTGGTCTCGGCGCCCTGCAGCAGGCACCGCAGCTGCCCTACACTCACTTGGGGCTGGTTTCCGCGCCCTGCAGCAGGCACCGCAGCTGCCCTACACTCACTTGGGGCTGGTCTCCGCGGCCTGCAGCAGGCACCGCAGCTGCCCTACGCTCACTTGGGGCTGGTCTCCGCGGCCTGTAGCAGGCACCGCAGCTGCCCTACACTCACTTGGGGCTGGTCTCCGCGGCCTGCAGCAGGCACCGCAGCTGCCCTACACTCACTTGGGGCTGGTTTCCGCGCCCTGCAGCAGGCACCGCAGCTGCCCTACACTCACTTGGGGCTGGTCTCCGCGCCCTGCAGCAGGCACCGCAGCTGTCCTACACTCACTTGCGGCTGGTCTCCGCGCCCTGCAGCAGGCACCGCAGCTGCCCTACACTCACTTGGGGCTGGTCTCCGCGCCCTGCAGCATGCACCGCAGCTGCCCTACACTCACTTGGGGCTGGTCTCCGCGCCCTGCAGCAGGCACCGCAGCTGCCCTACACTCACTTGGGGCTGGTTTCCGCGCCCTGCAGCAGGCACCGCAGCTGCCCTACACTCACTTGCGGCTGGTCTCCGCGCCCTGCAGCAGGCACCGCAGCTGCCCTACACTCACTTGGGGCTGGTCTCCGCGCCCTGCAGCATGCACCGCAGCTGCCCTACACTCACTTGGGGCTGGTCTCCGCGCCCTGCAGCAGGCACCGCAGCTGCCCTACACTCACTTGGGGCTGGTTTCCGCGCCCTGCAGCAGGCACCGCAGCTGCCCTACACTGACTTGGGGCTGGTCTCCGCGCCCTGCAGCAGGCACCGCAGCTGTCCTACACTCACTTGGGGCTGGTCTCCGCGCCCTGCAGCAGGCACCGCAGCTGCCCTACACTCACTTGGGGCTGGTCTCCGCGCCCTGCAGCAGGCACCGCAGCTTGGCGATGCTGGTGGACAGGTCGGCCGCCTCCTCGTACTCGGGCTCGGGCGAGTCCGACAGCGGCAGCAGCGGCGGCGGGACTTCCCTCAGCGGGATTGACTTGGCTTGCGACGGCTGAGGAACAATTAGTAGAGTAGCGTATACAGACGTTCTAACATATTACACCTTTTTTGCATACTTATATCGCGTGGATATGGATCTGAATATTGGACAATAAAAGGCGTTGTGGAATAAATAAGCGCTTTGAATATGTAATTAAAATAATTTATTTCCAAAAGAAGACAGAAGGGAGTTGTCATAGAGCAAACATATTACAAGTACTAATAGTTGCCATTAAAAAAAAACATTATAAGCAATAAAATTAGTTAAATAACAAAATAAATTCAAAAATATAATTTACATGTTCAGTACTAATGTTGTATAAAAACAGGGTTCAAAATGACTAAAGCCAGGGAAGAATGAAAGTGACAATTAGGCACATGTAACTACAAAATTTTAAAAGATTATTACCACACTGTCTTGTGAAATGACTCGTTGCTGTTTCAGCAGAGGCGGGATACTGGTTCCGTTGTCTTCTGTAATGAGAATAAATGATAACTGAGTCAGGGAAGTATTATTTTATATACAACAAAGGTAAAAAAGCATACCCACTGCTTAAATATAGCCTAAGGAATATAAAAAACCGGCTCTGAGAGCGCCAGAAATTCTCTTGTTATTGCAACACAAGAATCCTTTTAAAAAAAAGTAAAATTTTCACCAATATTTTATTTTTCAAGAAAATAACAGCAAATTTTAACACCCCGAGCATTACAATGCACAACGACAATGAAAATAAATGAATTTTGCACTGGATTAGAAAAAAAAATACGTGACAGTTTACATTTCAGAATGAAATTGACGAGTAAAATTACGGTTGCCATTAGAATAAATTAGTTCCATCAATTTCCGCAATATGACGAGGTTAGGTCAGCCTATAAATAACTTGGCTAAGTGTTTTTCAAATAGTTATTTAAAAATTGAGTCAAAAATAATCTTTTCATTATATTGCACTAGTAGCTTCTCGCGGTTTCACCCGCGCGGTTCCCATGGGATTATCGGGATAAAAATTAGCCTGTCCTTTCTCAGACTAGACCATCTGTGAACCAAGGTTTGATTAAATCGGTTCAGTACATTTAACGTGAAAGCAAGACAGACAGACTGTCACTTTCGCATTTATAATATAGTATTTTTAGTATTATAGTTGTTCCTTTTTCATCTTTTATGCCTAAAAAAATACAAATTTCTTGTAAATATTACCTTTTTGTATGACTGTAGACATAACAACCTCCTTTGGCTCAGGTTCCTTTGGCTTTACCTTGCTTACTTCTGGAGGCGAACTTCGCTCAGAGTGCTTCTGATGTGATGGAGATTTTTCCTAGAAACACACTCGCTATTCAATAACATAGAGCGGCTCGAAGGACCATCAGAAATAAATTACATATGTTTTCTTTACAATTCATTTGATGAAAAGGTTGCTCGGAGCACGATAGAAATTTTAGCATGAATTTTAAATATTTGTTTGTTATGTAACTCGTGTAAATCACAATGTAAATAGTGAGATGTGTTTGCTTGTATAATGTATTCAAAAAGTTGGTCTCCAATTTCGAATGTTAATAATAAAATAATCTCAACGAAGGCATCAAAACAATAAATAAAGATTTTATAATAGAAGCATAGCGAATGTTTGTCGGGCTGCGACTGAATTTCAAAGTGTCCTGTTAAACATACCTGCGTGTCGTCGCTCAGCCCGGTAAACCGGAGTCCTTTCTTGAGGCCAGCGATGCCGAAGTCCAAAAGGCCCTCCATCATTCCGGCCGCCTCATCCTGGTATACAATTACAAGTTACTACACTAGCAACCCTGACACCGTGCTTTAAACTGCATAATAAACTTTAGCGATTATTTCAAAAACATAAAAAGTACTTTTTATGTTTGACTTAAAATTATATCCGATAAACTCGCATCAATGTCATGATCACGAGTAAAAGAGAAATAGTAATTGTAAAAGGGATAATTGCATGTAGATTTAAAGGCTTTAAATCAAATCAGGTTTAAAAGTGATATGATAAGAAAGGAAGTGGTTGAACTGATTAGTAACAAAGAATTGAATAAGCATTGAATTGTGCTGATCCTAATCAAAGTCCTAATGACAGAGAGATAAGGATACATCGGCCTATTTAATTTTCCTTGACATTTACTTATAAAATACCTAACTGCTAATAAATTCCGGGATAGTGGGCTATTATAAGGTATTACAAAATTAACAACAGTGCGCGGGCGTTCGTGCAACTGTCACGGTCTAGTTCATATACACATGCAACTCATGTATTCATGCCATTCAACTATACTAAATCGTATAAGTAGAACTACTAACATATACAGTCTTCTTTACTATATAAAGTGTGATACTTTAAAATGATCATGCCAAGGGGTATTTTTATAATAAGTTACAAAGAAATTAATTCAGAAATGTTAGAAAGAAAGAAAGAAAGAAATAAAAAATAAAAATGCATGTCAGCTAAATCTCATCATGCTATTAAATACTCACAATTAGAATCCATAAATGTTAAATGATAATGTTCATTGTAATGAAAGTATTATTATTTATGATATAAAGCAAGTATGACCAGATATCAATTAAGTAAAAAACATTCCTCCTTCTTTAGTGTTACAATGATGTATAAGTGAAAGCTTACTTCTAAGAAAGTGCTTATGTGAAGAAGTAATACCTTAATTTATTTGTGAGTGTAATTTAAAAACAAAAACGGTTTTTAGTGAATTGTGCGGATATTCCAATCTATACCCTATGTACATAGAATAAGGTCAACTTTTCAGGAAGCAGATTTAAATATAAAGTCTACTACCTACCTTTACCTACGAGGTAAGGAGTAGATTATAATTACTATCTTAAGACCGGGTGTACTCCGGGTAGTCTTAAGACCGGTTAATTTAGAGTCTAATAAAAGTTGTAAATAATAAATATTAGTGTTGTTAAGCAAAGAAAAGCAGACAGATCGTGCAGAAGATCTAACATACACCAGAATATTGCTTGCGGGTCACATCTAGGTTAACATTTGAGACCTGGAGGTCTCCAATCTTAGTCTTAGCCTGGTGGACGGTGCTTTGCAGGTCCTTCAGAAGGGCGTCAGTCGGTTTCGGACTGTGTTCCTTGCGAGGCTCCTTGTGTGGGCTCGCTTCTGCTAATTCAATGTCTAAGGTGTCTTCTTCGCCTGAAACAATTTCAATATTATGACAAAAAAAAACAAATCATCACGTCCCTATCCCCGAAGGGGTAGGAAGAGCTGAACCTACATTTCGCCTCATTTGTCAAAGTCCATATTTATCTGGATCTTGTGCACGAGCTCAGTGTCATTCATCATTATTCATTATTTCACCTGACAGTAAGTGACGATAAGGCCGCAGGTAGAGGCTTCACCTGTATTCCTCAACAACTGAGGAACTGGCTATCTTACATCTAATTTCGGAACACAATAATGCTTATAACAATGTTATTATGGCAACAGATTGAGGTTCTACGGTAGTAGCTGGCCAGGAGGGCTTAGAAGCCCTACCAGCAACCAAACCGAGCAGAAAAACATCTGCCTCCATGGGGAATCGAACCCATGACCTCCCCATAAATACCCGGTGGTGTCACCCACTAGAACAGAGAGGCGGTTATATATGAGTAGGATTAAGGAAGCGCTGTTATACTCCCCACAAGATGGAACGACGATCCAGTGAAGGTCGTCGGAAGTTACGGGCTACGCAGAAATGATTATGGAAATTCTTGGGGAGAACTGATATGAATATGACGAATACAATATAATTATATCAAGGAGCGCAACCGCACGGATGACTGAACACAACCTTTCATTATTAAATACAAATTACATGCGATGGTAGCATGTCATAGCTATTTATTGGATAGGTAACCAAAGATTGTGATTTCGAATTCCTGTCTTCGGATCCAACACCATATCGGACCACAATCCGCGTAGCGAGAAGGTCCATACTCTTCCTGTGTTTCTCTATATAGGACGAGATGCACTCAACAATGGAGCTTAGGTACAGGCTGTAGTGTCACTCACAAAACACGCGGGTTGGGGAGGCGTCAGCGTCCACCCCCATATCCCCATAGGCGCCTCAGAGTGATCTCCCGTCGAGGACTTCCTTAAGGGTCCGGCGAACAGTGAATTTTTCATACAAACGTAATACCAAAATCATTTTAAATTTGACAATATCTGGACATATCATCGCTGTTATTCGGATTAAGAAAGTATTTTTCTATGTCCAGATATTCTTAAATTGAAAATGATTTTGGTATTACGTTTGTATGAAAAATTCACTGTTCGCCGAACCCTTAAGCTGCGGTGGTGTCACTCACCGAACCACAGGGGCTGCGGCGACTTGCCCCGCGGCGGGTTGGGGCTGCCGTCGGCGTCGGCGTCCTGCCCCCACAGCCGGCTCAGCGTGATCTCCCCGTCGAGGCTCGCAAGCAGGTCCTGCCCCAAGCTGATGCATTGCAGGTCGATGTCCGTCTCCCAGGTCTTCACGCTACCTTTAATAAATAAACATACATACATACAATCACGCCTGTAATACCCGAAGGAGTAGGCAGAGTCCAAGGAGCACTGTGTGCCTTAAGACCACATTTAGCCATATAAAAATTAGGTTTTATGATTTTTGGTTTAAAATATAGAATGATTATCGAATTTCTATTATAGCCTGGTAACGGTAATAGGCATTTCCCCTAATACGAGAGCAACGAAATTACGACAGTGTGTGTCACACCCCAGAAATATATTTCCAGAAGTGTTTGCGTGTTCGACGAAATATCAAATTAAAAAATATTCGAGATTAACAAACTGGAACGACGTGGAAGCATGTCTAGGTACTTGATGCCTTGTTGTTGAATACCAATACTTGTTTCTGCTAGAGCTAGAAAAATTAAGTAAATGTTAAAATTTGTATTTAATTAATAAGTAATTACTATTTACATAAAATGTATATGATTTATTTTTTTAAATATTGACTGACAGTACCATAATGGTTTCAATGCTTTTATTTGATATTGAGAATGTAGAAGAACATAGGTGCCTAACATTTGGTACCTGGATAAGTTGCTAAACTTTATGATCTCGAGTGTGTCGATGTAACAAGACATAATATTCAGCTGCATTCAGCGTTTGTCCATAGAAAACGCCAGCTTTGTATGGAGCTTGTTCAGCTTTCTGCGTCTGTTCAGCCGTAATCTTATACAAAAGCGTCGTTTTACGTAGTAAAACGTTATGGAGCTAAATATGTGTGAGTAGTCTTTGATGCTGATTGAACAATCAACTAGAGAGTTTAGTTAGATGATCATATTGAAGTAAATACAACAAACCATAACAGTATGTTTATAACAGGAAAAGTAATGACAAAATAAAATGAATTGTGCTATTTCAGAATATGAATTAATTATAGTGAATCAGAGAAATCCCACAAAAGTACAACCAACGGAATAAATGTTTCTATAAGAGAAATAAAAAGCCCAGCAAGCTATGGAAAGGGCTATACTCAAAAGGCTATAGTAATGGCTTTACTTGGAGTAGGTATCTCTGATGGATCGTATTGGAAAAGATGAAATTAGACAGAGAACTAAAATAACCGAAATAACCCCACAAATTAGCAAACTGAAGTAGTAGTGGGCTGTCACATCTGAGTTTACGTAGCCGGCCGTAATGTTTCGACAATTTTCGATCTTAAAGTTCTTGTGGAGACTCAGTAAACTTAGTGTGGAACAGGATAGATGACAAGTTTTCAAAGGTCAGATTCAACATTTTTGATTAAACATAGGGTTTTCATTAAACAGAGAATAATTATCATAAAGTCATATGCTTACCTTCAATAATCCTATCATAGATTTTTACTTCGTTCCGGCCTTGCCTGCCGCGACGTTGCCTCATTACAGGAGATGATTTTATGTCTACCGGCTCTGTTATCATTAAGGGAGTTTCCTCAATAATATTAGAAGTTTCGGGTACATTATTTTCTTCTATAAATTCTTCGTTGATAGGTCTTTGGAGTATTGGAGCTGTAGTATTTGTTATTAAAGTAGTTAAAGCTGATTCAACAGTTGGCTTCTCAATTACAGGCTCAGTTATTATTTCCTCTTTGGTTTCAATTTCCTCAATGATATCTTTGTTTTCAGCACAACTTTCTTCAACATTCACTTCTGGCTCTTTGACATTTAAAATTGTTAAGAGTTTTTCATTTAGCCAAGCTGGGTCCGCTAATGTGCTCTCTATGAAATTATCTAGTTTTTTTGATAAAATTCTGACAAGTAGCTCTGAATGTGGAGTGTCCCATAGCTCCCATGGCACTAACTCCTTTAAAACAATCCTCAACACATTTGTACAGTGTTCAGTTGAATTTATTTTACTCTCTGCATTTGAAATAATGTGAGATTTTTTATAAAGTGATGCAACTGTACTTGTGGGCAACTTTTCATGACGTTTTAAAGCCTTTTTGTATTCTTTCAAGTGTATAACAAGGACAGCGCACATATCCACAAAGACATCTTTAGATTCAATTTCATTGCAGATCTGGGAATAATTATTAGTTGATAATAAATTTCAATTGGTTGTAAATTATAAAAATTATAAATTAGATAAGAATAAAGAAAAAAATTATAAGAAATAAAGAGACTCTTGATAATAATTTCTTGTTTTAAAATAAGGAATTTATTTTATGATAAAATTTTAATGCCCTTTTAATGCCTAAATCAATGACGAGACACCAGTGCAAAAAAGAGAAAAAACAGATATTTAAAACAAAAAATATAGAACTTATACTACTTATTATAGAATATTGATGTTTAGCTATAAGATTCTGAATTGTTGGACAAACAGAACTTTAAATATTAATACATTAAATAATATCACCAAATCTTCTCCAAAAGCAACTGTAAAATTTTTGGTAATAAGGGACGCTTGAAGAAAGTATACATATAAATATACATACATAAAATCATGCCTGTAATCATGGAAGGCAGAGTCCAAGGAACTCCATGTCCCTTAAGACCACATTTAGCCATACAATAATTGGGTTTGGTCTGATCAAAAATCTTGAAAGAGTAGTAACAAGTGGCTAGCTCATCGCCTACACAATCACAGAGACCCAGTACCTAATACGCCCTCAGTCGCCTTTTACGACATGCTAGGCAACAATAGCAGTTGGTACATTCTTTTTGTGTCCAGGACCAACACAGGATATATATAGATTTAATGACTTCTCAAAATAAAAAATATGTAAACATCAAATTAGAATGCAGCAGCAGCAATGGTCAGTGGCAAAAATGATAAAAAAAGAAAACATTAAAAGTATAATGTATGAGTATAGATAAAATGTAAAAAAATATAATATGCTGTCCTATTCTTATAGTTGCTAGGTGAGTCAGAAATGTTGGAATACTGTAATTTTATTCGAAACAGTTACCTGAAAACATTTTCCAATAATTTGATCTAGCATTTGTTTGCATGCGAATGGGAATCCAATCTCTTGAGAAATGTATGAAACATACCAAGACGACACTAGTTTCCTCTCAAGAACAGTAGTAATCACGCTTAGCTCGTTCGTGTCATACTCCTTGTACTCCCAGTTTTTTTTCTTCGGCGGTTGCGGTAATGCACGAGATAGAAAACTTAGATATGGATATTCATTTACTAAAGTATCCACATCATATTTTATTGGTTTATTCAATTCCAATATCCACCGCAAAAACTTAAAACTAAGCGAAATCGACAAAATAAACAGTAAAAATATATAAATTGGAAACCAGATCCCAGTAATTGGCGAAATATTTGAGACATAGTTTAGTAAAACACAAATAACAGAACCACAACAAGAGATTATAATTAAATATTCTAATATGTTTCTTTTCAACAACATTTTTAGGTAATAATACTTATTACACAGTTTAGAGAGATATGTCTATTTATTTGTACATCTTATCGATCGGCTGCACGACTTTTGAAAACAATTTCAAATTTATCATCACAATCATAAGAAATTCGGCGCTGTCAACGCAACCACAGATAAGGAAAGGAGAGACAGAGAATATAATCAACACGTTTTAGGAGAGAGAGCAAACAAAAAATTTTGTACCATAATAAATCTTTTGCAGGAACAAAGATTTATAAATCTTTTCAGATAAAAGATTCATATCACTCTTTTAAATCTTTAAATCCTAAATATATCTTTCCATCTGAAGTAAATTTTTACCTGATACATCTTAATCTTTACATAAAATGACTTCGAAATTGATTTATTTTGTGGTTTTTGTCATTTTCGTGAGATTTATTTCTAAAGTATAATTATAATTTAAAATATTACAAAGAATGAAATACATAGATTTTAGCTTAAACAGGCTTAGTACTGTCAACCTATATGTTATAGTAGCTATAAAATTGTATATACCTACACACAAGAGAAGTATGGGTCGTATCGTACGTAACACCACTACGCTGGCCCATCACATTTTCGAGCTCTTAAGTAATCTTTAAGCAAGTATATTCTTTAAATATGACGTTGATCATAGTTAAATACGTAGTATCTCTACGTAGTCTGAGGTAACGCGTAATAACAATCTATCCCCAGTAGTGACACATTTTCTTTTGAAATCATAAATAAATCCGAACATGCAACATCTAGTTTAATGGTATGGTATAATATGGTATTCATTCAATGATTCATTCTCTCTACTTATATTACTCTTTGATTCTGAAGAGTTTGGCGGCATTTGACTATGGCGGACGTGATTTTTATTTCGATGATTGTAATATTGTTTCGGAGTGGATCTTGTTACGTAAAATCAGTGTAGTTTTGTGTAATAAATGTCAATAATGATGAGCAATGTGGAGGATCATTGAAATAATCGTCAAGTGGTGTGAAAAACGATGAAATTTTTATCGTGGTAATCCACCTCATCGAAGTAGCACCACAGTGTCTGCCATCGATCATTTGACGTCAAACTCTCCCAAGATATCCTAAGCCCAAGATGCATTGAAATCTCAGAGTAAACAGATTGAAATGCATTACACTAGCATTTCAATGCAAATACTGAAGAAATATATACTGAAGACTTGGCTGTATGGGCTTCGATCCCTTTGCCTTCCCTATAAGGAATTTTACAAAATATATATATTGGAAGGTTTTTGGCGGCATTCAACTATGGCGGACGTGATTTTTATTTCGATGATTGTAATATTGTACGGAGTGGATATTGTTACGTAAAATCAGTGTAGTTTTGTGTAATAAGTGTCTGTGATGATGTGTAATATGGAGGATTATCGAAATAAACGTCAAGTGGTGTGAAAAGTGATGAGTTTTTTATCGTGGTAATCCACCTCATCCAAGTAGCACCACAGTGTCTGCCATCGATCGTTTGACGCCAAACTCTCGCAAGATGCATTGAAATGCATTACACTAGCATTTCAATGCAAACTACTGAAGAAATAATTACTGAAGACTTGGTGTATGGGCTCTGTTGCCTTTGCCTTCCCTACATGGGAGAATTTTACAACAACAACAAAAAAAATATATATATATTGTCTAAATGACAGTTTAATTCTTTCAGTTTGACGTTTTGTGTGTACGTCACTTAGTAAATTTTGCTAGGTTTGCTAGTTTTGCTGTAAGTTTGTTCAAGCGATTTGTTTTAGGCCTGTGGATAAATTACTTGGTTTAAAATGTATGTATTAGAATATCAAGTCCTTACTTAAAGGATTAAATTACAAATAATCAAATAAAATATTTGTTTTTCAGGTCGAAAGTTACATTCAAGATCACGTTAACTTCAGATCCAAAGCTCCCATTCAAAGTGTAAGTATTTCTATTAATACGATAGTTATTTGTTAAATGTAAAATGCCTTCAACGTAGAACACTGTCAAGCAATCAGACTAAACCATTACTCGAACATTTCATACATAAATTTTATAAACTTTTAACAGATGCTGACTTCTAGCTGGGTTCTACGTTGAAGTGATGGATTCGACTATAGTGCGACAGTTCCATGATTTTTTTCAAGATTTCCTTCACCTGTGCCAGGTTCAGAGCTGGCCAAATAATGATTCAAGTGAATTAGAAATAAAGAATGCATTTTTAATATCAAAACATATAGAAAATTGCCTTGACAAATTCCAAAGGAAGAATCTACTTAATGAATTCATTAAAAACATTACCAATGAGCAGGAAGCACAGAATACTTTATTTAAAAGTTGTTTTTCTGATCCACCCATGTTTATTTTAAAGAAAGTAATTAACTCTAAAACAAAAATCAGTCAAATGGATGTGGCTTTTAAGTTATTTGTAGGTATATTTTCTGAGGAAAGGCTAGAAAACTGTCTGGCTGATATAATGATAGAAAATGCATCAAAACAAACATTGTTGAAGAATTTAACGCAAGAGATTCCTAAAGCAAAAATGATGGAATTTAAGTCTATCTTGTTTCTGTGTGAACTTAAAAACAGTGATAATCCTACTGAGTACCTAATGGCTATGTTTGATGATTGCAATCAAGAAATCATTGAATTGTTTGTGGTTAGCAGTATTAATAATAAAATTGAAAATCATGATTCAGTATCTAAAATTGTTATATGGCTAATAGATGTGACCAAATCTCGGCATCACAGTCATAAAAAATTTTGGAAGTACTTTTTTAGTGTTGAAGAGAAATATTTTATTGAAATGTGTGTGAGGCACCCAGAATGGTTTAAGGTTGTTGCCAGAACTTTATTAGATTGTGGTAAACTACTACGAGAGCATATGTCGGCTGAGTTTTTCTATATTGACTTAACTTATTCTGAACTAGTTAGTAATGTTGGGAAAATTACAAAAAATAGTTACTTAAAATTAGAGTTTTATGATTTTTTAAGTGAATGTGAAACTGATTTAGGGTTTTGGAAGAGTATGTCATCATGAAGCTAATCTATTTGTTTAATAAATACACCTATTTAATTATTTCTGCTATACTAGTTTTTAATAACCATCACCTCCATATTTTATATTCTTTCTTGTTATGTCATTATAAATGTCTGCAAAAAGGGATAGAATTAAAAATATACCACCAAATGCTATTTATTTGGTTTTTAACTAAATATGTAGTTTAAAGAATAGTGTAACTTTAAAGAAACATAATATATCTTTATACCTCTTTCCTGAAGGGGTAGGCAGAGGTGTTAGACACCCACATTTCGCACGATATGTTAGGTCCCCATGTATCAGGTGGTGAGCCTGTTGCCATGCACTGGGCACAATTTGAGGCAAGTGGTATTCACAATGAACTGTACATAAGTTTTATTCAAACTCGTGGTACAGGCGGTGGGATCGAACCCGCGGCCTCTCGAACGAGTAGTCCATCCCAACTCGGCCACCGCTGCTACAACTTTGAAGTAGCTTCACTAAAATACTCCACACAGATCCTAAATAAAATTCAGAACCCCAATTACTCTAATATTGTTTTGACTAAAGGTTGAGCGTACCAGAAGCGACGCCATTCACTGCAGTGCTCAAATTCGCGGCCGAAGAGTTTCGTGTGGAGCCGGCCACTAGCGCCATCATCACTGACGACGGCATCGGCATCAACCCTCAGCAGACAGCAGGTAACACCAAGGCTGTACAGTCCTCAGCCTACAGACGTCTCACTGCTTGGCTAAGGCCTTCCTCATGGAAACTCACATGAGGAGTATGGGCCTTAACAACACCACACTGGCCCAATGCGGGTTGGTGGGTAGAAATGGTTGCAACAGCAACCGGGACCAATGGTTTAACGTGCTTTCCAAAGCACGCAGTATTTCAAGATTACAAAGTTTTGGCCACCCATCCATGGCCTGACCATGGCGAAGGTAGCTTTGTTTTCGATATCAAAAGCCAAAGCGTACTAACCACTACGCCGAGCTCCTCAGGCTTTACAGTACCATATGCTAATGTAGATTGACCTCTGCTTGAGTAGTTAGAAAGGGATAGTGCTATCGCACATAGCACTATCCGTTTCTCGGTGATTAGATTCATGCGTTTTAACAGCGCCGCCGCCGCCGGTCGGATCCGCGCGCTTTAACACGAGATAGCAGTTGCGTTTCATAGTCACGCAGTTCAAAACGCGACGTTCGTGTACCGAAACTGAAACGCGCCAATGACGCGTGCCACCGGCGTGACTACGAAATCAACCCAATGCTCAAGGATCTAAAATACGGAGGCAGGTTCATTATAGGCAAACGTTTTACCCCTATCTCGCCTGAAGGTAAGCTGAGATGAGATCTAAGATACTTACCTATTTACTCTCTTTTTAAAGATACCAAGATTATAACTGTCTAGAAATATTGATTCAGGCAAGGAGTTCCTCTCCCTGGCAGTTCGTATGATAAACATACATACATACATGCATATAATCACGACTATTATCCCCCAAGGGTTAGTCAGAGACTAGGAAAAAGCACCGCAAAAGCAGTTCATTGTCATAGTCCGTGCTTTACCAAGCAGTGACTGCACTCAGCGTGACAGGTGAGCCCGTCGCCGCTATAAGCTATTGGATGGCTGTGCAGTTCTAAGTCCATTAGTCGCCTTTTACGACACCCGAGGGAAGAGATGGATTGGTATTCTTTTAATGAGCCGATACCACACGATGCTATGGTAAAGGTGGACGCAAACGGTTAGTCCGGGTGTTAGGGATATCCACCGCGCAACGGTGGCGCAGATATGTACCTACCTACATCTAGTTGGGATTCCCTTTCCGTGATCAAGGCACTGCTTAACAAATAGGACTCAGAAGGCAATAGGCCAACCCCCTTAAACACTCTTTCCAATCATTAACGACCTCCGTGGTCGAGTGGTCTGTATGCCGGTCTCAAGGCGTCGCCATCTCGAGAGGTTCTGGGTTCGATCCCCAGTGGGGGCAAATGATGAATTTTCAGACATTTGTTCTCCAGTCTTGGATGTTTATAAATATTTCTATATATTCAGGTTATTTATATGTATTTATATATTAAATATATTTATCCGTCATCTAGTGTCCGTAACACAAGCAGCATTAGTTGCTTAAAATGGGGCTAGTTGATAGGTGTGAATGTCTGAGGATATTATTATTATTATTAGGGAATTATAAGCTACAAATTCAAATATTTTATACTAGCTGTTGCCCGCGACTTCGTCCGCGGTTTCTATGGTTTTTAATTATTCCATTCCACGGGAACACTAATTCTCCGGAATAAAAAGCATGTAAGATGTTGACGAGGGATATAAGGTATCAATGCAAAATTTCATTTAAATCGGTCCAGCTATTTCGGAGATTAGCCCGTACAGAGCCAAATTTTTTTTTGTATTTTCCCCACTTTTTACACCCCCCTAACTTGATTTTAAGCATTTTTTTCTATGTACTGACATTCGACCTCTACAGATTTATTATAGATATTGCTAGAAAGACATTTGAGTTTAAAGATGTGAGCCACCAAATTGCCCAACTAATTACATTCGAGGTATTTTTTGTTAAGTGCCAGCTGCACAAACAATACTTGTTTCAACATGTAATGTTCTTAATAATGCGTAATTAATTGTTATTTGGTATTATCTGACGTTACGTGATGTAAAAATATCTATAAATACATTTCATTATAATTGAGTACCTATTGGTAATACATTAGGGTTGTTTGATTGGGAAACGTCAAGAAAATTCATGGATCTACAACCATTTGTGTGGGGTTCATCTAACATGCAGTGGCGTCCGTTAGTTAGGCCATCACAATCGGAATCGTACAAACGGATACCTCCAAAACTGTTAGAAATGGAAAACATTATACCTACCATGGTAGGTAGTCCTTGGAATGCGTAGGCGCTCTAAGTTGGCGAATATGTGATACTTATTCACACGACTCTTGTAGGTATAAAAAAAATTCTACATTTTGCTAGCGGTTACACAAAGGTTTAAACAAAATGCGGGTTACTCACAATATATCTAATAATAAAAATGTAGTTAGTAGAAAAACTATTCGCGTTGGCGCCAATTTCAAATTTCTAACGCAGCGTTCTACCGCGCTGCGCCCTCATTTTCTTCCACAGAATAAACAACTCGGACGGATAGTCCTTCAATGCAAAGGGGTAATTTGTAAAGAGCCAAAATATTTTTAGTAAAATTTTATATTACCTCCCTTTTTTTGTTGCAGGCAATGTATTCTTGAAACACGGCTCAGAGCTGAGGCTGATTCCGAGAGACAGGGTGGGTCACATTCCCACTTAGACATATAGGCATTCCTCTATTTTAAGCATTTTTATATATAGCATAATATATTATATTTTGGTTTAATTAATAAATGTTTTTTTTCTATTAAGAATTTCGTTTAATTAAAAAAACCTTTCATGGTGCCACACACTAGTAAATATTACTAAAAATAATAAGGTTCGAAAGAAAATAACCCAATGGACTTAAAATTCGTATAGAAACCTTAATTGTATATAATAAGTGAATTTAATATTATGTATCTAATAATAATTAACATCACAAATTCCTTGAAAAGGTAATTTCTTACTTGGCTTAACGTCTGCCTAATAATATTTTTGCAATTTATGTGTGTTTCTTAATGTATGAAATTATGTGAATAAATGAATATGAAATAAAACAATCAAAGTAAACTTTGGTAAAATCCATCTTATTGTTTGTAAATAACAATAATTAAGCTTAAAACTAATGGAACAGTGCGCAGTCTAAAGCAACGTACCGATTTAGTCGTACATAATGTAAATTAATATAAGTTCAGTTCACATAGGGGAGTTACCAGACCAATCGATAGTTGGTAGAATGGGTTAATCGATGTCGATCGATAGTTTCTACCAGATCAAATGATCGATGGTCGATTGACAATCGATCGATGGTAAAATGGATTAGTCGTCGTTGATCGAGCTGTTATATTACCTTACCTATGACATTGGTGTTTTGTATGGAGATTTTGGGGAATTCTGCATTTTCCATACTAACATTTTTTCAGTTTTCTTCACAACGACAAATCCAAAGATAATAATATTTGGCATGTATCATTAGACAAGCTTTTGTAATATGTGTAATATCACACTTCATAAAAATTATTTATCGTTTTTAAGTGAATGCAAATAAAATGATGTATTCGGGAGGCACTTAAAAAGAGTTGTCTCCGTGTCCAATTTTAACACAATTAAACTTGCAACAAATTATCAAAACAAATCAAAAGAGCTCAAAAATATAGTCTATTTTTAGACGAGGTAATTATTTTTTAGGAATACTCTGAATCTTAATAGTTACAGACAAAATACTAAGAGAGAAAAAAAAACACCAATTTCATAGGTAAGGACCCAATATTTATAGCCGGGGTTGCCGTAGTTCGATTGATTAGTGGAACGATATCCGTCGATCATTTAAAACTACCAGGCCAGTCAAACAACATCGATTGGCCTTGTATAACCCAACTCTTAAACAAATGGAATACTGTGCAATATTGCTTGGCAAAACATGTTAAAATTATCATAAGGTCATTATTTAAAAAACATAATTATCTTTCAACATCTTTGCTTTTTTAAACCTTTAAACCACTCACAGATTGACGAAATTGGTGTAAATGATCGTTTTGCATATCCATCATTTTCCATATGATTGTATGACAATGTTTCTTATTAGAATATATTATGTCAATTTACAAATAAACTGTACTGTATTTATATTAATAGCAAGGGTTGTAAATATTGACTTGTTTACTGTCGAAATATTTCTTTGCACACGACTGTACACTTATTATTATTAACTCTTTTTGCACCAATAAACAGAAAAACAGGCCATGAAAGAAAAAAAATTAGTCTGAGTCTGTCTGTGTGTGTCTGAGTGGGTATTATCAAAGAAAAGGGTATTTGACTAGGTCAAAATATAAAAAATAATTTCCATTACTTCTTAATACTCAAAATAAAATATTCAATGAAATGATTTTGATAAAATCCTTTGCACAAAAAATATCAATATCAATTATTTTTATAAAACCTGAACTCAAATTTATTTACTAAGTAACATTAAACCGGAGGCTGTATTACTAGTTAATTCGCATTAGAGGCTCTACTGCTCTAAGGAAGGCTTTCTCAAACTCCATGGTAGAAAACCGGTCTACGGAAGCCCTGGAACAACAACATTTTGGATGTTTAATTACACTTGAAATATGAACTTACGTTCTACTACTGGCATCCCTATTCATCCCTACATAAAGCCATCCCTTTCTAGCTGTGCTCAAGACTAACCAATTTATTGAAAATGTAAAAAATGGAAATTAAAAATATTTTATTGCAATAAATAATAAACGTTTTAACAATAACCGAGGTTGGATTCTCCTTTTGAGTGTTCAAACACTTGTGCCAGGTGAGGCCGCTCTCGCATAGCATTACGCAATAGTAATATATATAACAAATTTTATTTTATTTATCTTACTTACTATTATGTTTTATGTATGTTATCAATCTATTATCATAAAGAAATTTTCATAAATATGCACTTCTGCTAGTTATAGCAAATAATTTAAGAGTGTGGTGTATGTGTGTGTGAACAAATTTAACATTTCTAGCACATAAATTTATTAATAAACTAAGGATAACTTTATGCCTAGTTAACAAAAAATACTGCTTAGCAATATGACACCTAACACAAAACGTAATAAGGCATTATATTGCAAAGCCGTATTTTTGGTTAATCTAGGCATAAAGTTATTTTTAGTTTATTAATAAAGCGGTTAGTGTCTAATCACACACTTCCGAAGGTTCGCGAATGAATTTCCTGCTGGTTTTAAGTATCGATGTATTTGGCTGATATGACATACACCGAACTAACGCGGCAGAAATTTAGTTTTTTTTTAACATGTCAGGTAAGCTCTTGGCTTTCAATCTCACCAGATGGTAAGTGACGATGAGGCCGAAGGTGGAAGCGAGCTTCACCTGTAATCCTCAACAACTGAGGAACTGGCTATCTTACCTCTGATTGCCGGAACACAACAATGCTTAATTAGTTAATGAAGTTAGTAATTAGTTGATTTCATACCTCGCCGCTTCAATGATGCTCTTCTTCTGGTCGGTCGGCAGAGCAATGACCTCCAGAATAGCTCTCGCGTACTCGTCCGCCTCGGAGGCCAGGTAGCCAGTTCGAGACCCTTCAGAGGTCTCGATGATATCAGCTAGCGGGCCGCCCGACCGGTGTGCCACCGTGATGAGACCCGCCGCCATGCATTCCACCACACCTGGTTACAACGCATTTAACATTTAACTCTTTACCTCTCAACGGTCACAAAAAGAAACATAAATAAAATAAATAAATAATTATCTCCAGACATTCACACCTATCAAACTGAACTAACCCCATTTGAGATCTTGCAACTTATTTAATGGACTTGTTGTTAGATCCAGATTCAGATTCATTTATTCACAAGAAACACGGTTTTACATAGATGTTATTACAGTACATATTGTTCTATCATGTTTCGCTTACAAAGCATGCAAATATAACATAATTGTATTGTGTCACAATTAATACTTAACTAATTATTGAAAGTCTGGCTTACAGTTTTATACATGGAAAACACAAAATAATAAACGTGCTACGATTTATAGTTTAGATAGTCATTAATTGTGTAGAAGGACTTATCGATTTACCAAGACTTCACTGATTTGCGGAATTGTGATTGTGGAAGCATTGTGGTTAATGTAGACATATTTTGTGAGAGTATCCTTAGCATCAGAAAAGCTTTACTAGAGCAGCAATGTGTGTGAATGTGTTGGCTGCTTTGGTTTTGGTGGCTTTGTTTTTAGTTTTTAGGCTATTTCTTTTTTTCTTTCTTCTATTTTTATTATGGCTGTTTGTGATAGCTTTTTATTGGCTGTTAGTTTTTAAATAGATGTTAAGTTGTTGAATATTGCTGTTAGCTATCAGAATAAAATAAAATAATAATTTTTAGGCAACTAATGCTGCTTGTGTTACGGACACTAGATCACGGATAAATATATATAATAGATAAACACATATAAAAATAATCAGAAAATATACAATACATATATCAACATTCAAGACTGGAGAACAAATGCCTGAATTCATAACACAAACATTTGCCCCCACCGGAGATCGAACCCAAAACCTCTCGAGATGGCGACGCCTTGAGACCGGCGCGTACACACAGACCACTCGACCACTGAGGTCGTCAAACATAAAAGAAACATTCGCGGACGCTTGCGTTCGCTTGACTCTCAAAGAGGTTAATCTATACATATCTACACATACAATAAATTGTATAGGTCGAATGTCTGTACAAAGAAAAAAATGCTTAAATCCAAGTCAGGGGGATGGAAAAAGAGGGAAATTACCAATTTTTTTAAATCTAATCTCCAAGATGCTCGCCAGATTTCAATGAAATTTTGCAAGGTGGTACTTTATATCCCCGGTCAACATCTTAGATATTTTTTTTCCGGAAAATTCAAGGGTTCGTTAACCATAGTGACAGCGGACGAAGTCGCAGGTAGCAGCTAGTATGATATAATTTTGCTAGTGTGAATTGTCAAAATACGTAGTCAAAATGTCAAGACGACGACGCGGCGGCTGTTTTCAAGCTAAGGTATTTAGACAGTTCATATTTAAAAAAGGGTGTTCTTGAAACTGTAAGCAAAATATTATAATTTTGGTCAGCAAAAAATAACTTATGGGCAGCAGATATTTCTAATTTATCAGCAAAATTACTAATTGGGCAGCAACTCAAATGTTTTCTCTGCTGCCAAATTGTTTAACATACGTTTTGATGACACAAATATTGTTTTTAAGGGTCAAATAAAAAACCCAGTATCTATCAGAATACATTTCCTAGGAATTGATCCTTGATCCTTCATTATCCTATTCCTAGATCTTATACATTTCTGGTAACAGCCTATATACATCCCGGTGCTGGGCACAGGCCTTCCTCATGGAGAAACACATGAGGAATATGCCCCGTAACACCACCACGCTGGCCCAATGCGGGTTGGTGGGTAGAAACAGTCGCAATAGCGACCGGGACCGACAGCTTAACGTGCCTTTCAAACAGGAGCAGCTCGAGATCACAAAGTTTTGGTCACCCATCCACGGCCTGACCATGGCGAAGGTAGCTTTGTTTTCAATCGAAAGCCAAAGCGTACCAAATTGTGTCTTCTTCTTTTTCCTGCCCTGTTCCCAATTCTATTTGTGGTCGGCGCAACATGTCTTCCTCTTCTACTCTCCTCTATCACTCGTCAAGTCAACACTCACTCCCGTCCTCATCAAATCATCATTCACTCAATCCATCCATCTTTTCCTTGGTCTTCCTCTCCCCACACGCCCATCCACTTTCAAGTCCACAACTTTCCTGGTGACATGATCATTCTCCCTTCTCATTACATGTCCATACCAAGAAAGTCGTTTTTCTCTCAGTTTATCAGCAATCGGGGCAACTTTCAGACTGTATTGTCAGGATATGATGAAAAAAATATAATGGGCTCGTGTGTAAGAGTAAGAGGATAGTAGAGCTGGCACGTACTGATGCCGAAGTGCTCGTTCCACATGGCGTGCAGCGCCAGCGCGCAGGTCTGGTAGAGCTGCAGCAGGCGCGCGTAGGGCGCGTCCACCACGAACTGCACGCTGTCCTCCAGCGACAGGTGCTTCGCCAGGTCCTTCAGGTTCTGCACGCGCTCCGCGTCCGCCGCGTTCCGGCAGGACCCCACTAGCACTAGTTTTATCTAGAAAGTATTATTAAAATATTGGGTCCTTACCTATGAAATTGGTGTTTTTATTCTGTCTTAGCAATTTGTCCGTAACTATTAAGTTTCAGAACATTCTTATGAAATAATTGCCTCTTCTAAAAATAGACCATATATTTGAGCTCGTATTATTTAATTTGATAATTTTTTGTATGTTTAATTGTGTTAAAATTAGACACAAAGTCAATTATTTTTAACTGCCTCCCGAATACATCATTTGATTTGCATTAACATAAAAACGATGAATAATTTTAATCAAGCGTGTTCACACACATATTGCTGAAGCTTGTCTAATGATACATGCCAAATATTATTATCTCTGGATTTGTCGTTGTGAAGAAAACTGATATAATGTTAGTATGTAAAATGCAGTCATCCCCAAAATCTCCATACAAAACACCAATTTAATAGGTAAGGACCTAACACAAGCGATACCCCTTCCTCGATCCTCCATGCTTCCAAAGGCACATTAAGGGTCCGTTCACACAGACCGGCTCGGAGAGGAGAGCAGATTTTTATCACGTTGAAAACAGAGTTTTGAGTAATTTTAGTAAAGATTATTTTTGCATGTGCAGTTCATGCTTCATGTGAAATAATAAGAGGAGCCGACCGGCTCCGATTGCGTGTTCTTTCTCGCTCGCGCAGCCGATCGCTTAAATACTTGGCGGTTCCGCTCCGGCCAATTCGGAGTGAAAAGAAAAATGCGAGCCGATGCTCTCCGAGCCGGTCTGTGTGAACGGACCCTAAGCCGTTGGTCCCGGTCGCATTTGTGACCGTTTCTACCCACCGACCCGCATTGAGCCAGCGTGGTGGTGTTACGGCCCATACTCCTCATGAGTTTCTCCATGAGGAAGGCCTGTGCCCAGCAGTGGGTATATAGGCTGATGACGATACCCCTTCCTGGTACTTTTCCACCCAAGCGATATCTATAAATACACTGTGCGAACCGCGGACAAACATTTGCCACTCGGCGGTTCGCGTAGCAACATCTACTGGGGAGGATTGCTGCTGATCAACTCAAGGTCGTACAAGCCATTTTTTTTACTTATTCTATCCTTTTTGGGTAGTTTTGTGAAGATAAGCAAACATTTCGTGTGTTATTCACTACGTGTAATTTATATTGCATGTGATTTTCCAAGTGATTCAAAAGTAACTGTAATCTAAAATAAAACTGTTTTCTGTACAAGTATTTGGTATTTTTAAGTCGTTACCACATCAGTTTAGGTAACAGTTATATTGCTTATGTTAGGACAATTATTGAACGAAAATGTTATTGTTTTTTATTAACAAAGTAACAACGAACTCCGCTTTACCGCCAATTTTATTTTTATGTTGTTGTAAAATTCTCCCATGTACGGAAGGCAAAGGGAACAGAGTCCATACAGCCAAGTCTTGAGTGTATATTTCTTCAGTAGTTTGCATTGAAATGCTAGTGTAATGCATTTCAATGCATCTTGGGAGAGTTTGGCGTCAAACGATCGATGGCAGACACTGTGGTGTTACTTCGATGAAGTTTACCACGATAAAAAACTCATCACTTTTCACACCACTTAACGCTTATTTCGATAATCCTCCACATTGCACATCATCACAGACACTTATTACACAAAACTACACTGATTTTACGTAACAATATCCACTCCGAAAAAATATTACAATTATCGAAATAAAAATCACGTCCGCCATAGTTGAATGCCGCCAAAAAACTTCTCTTTTATTTTTATTTTACAGTTAGTGCCGAAAGGTAAACGCATCTGTGGCTATACAGCCACGAGAACACAATGTGTACAATAGATGAAAGAGTTCTAAATCCAAACAGCACACCGTTTCATACAACATTGCTGGCGCGCTCTTCGTTCCAAATTCAAAGAATGCGCCGGGAAGTGATTTTGGTTTTCCAGTCTACGTAAATATGATACTTCGCGTGTTCTTTATTCAAGCATGTTTAAGAAAAACTGATTAAGGCCCGATTTTTCAATCCTCAGATAAAACTATCTGTCAGTCAAATGTTAGCTCTGTCCCTTTTCTTTTTATGACTTTAGAAAGTGACAGTGATAGTTTTAAATGGCGGATAATTTTATCTGAGGATTGAAAAATCGGGCCTAAATCACATAAATAGGGAAAGTATTTATTCTCTAATACTACCTACTGCCAACCAACTAAGAATTTCCTTGTCCGCTTACTATAACAAACGCGGCATAGCTTCACAAACAAGACCTCACTTACTGAAAGTTAAACGTGGACTGCGAGCATCGGCCGCGAACCGCCATTTTACAATACTTATACATTATTATTTATCTATTTATTTATGTAGTTATATAGTTCGTCCTTAGTCTATATACGTCCCACTGCTGGGCACCGTAACACCGCCACGCTGGCCGAACGGCTTAATGTACCTTCTCAAGCACGGAGGAGCTCGAGATCACAAAAGTTTTGGTCATCCACTCTCGGCTTGACCATGACCATTGACTGTCGTCATGTATTTTTAATACTACTAAATAAAATGTATATTACTTATTACAATATCAAAAAGCTTACAATACCAAATAAATACCTTATTCCATAATACTTCATTCTTGACTAGTAAGTTCCTCAACTCGTACATGGCCTGCAGCATCAGGGGATGGTCTTTCTCTGGTCGGAACTGCGCCACCGACAGTATCCTGATGGGATCAGAGTCCTTCACCAAAGAACGGAGCTGTTTTAAGTCTGAAACCTGATAAAAAGAGGATGGTTTTAAAACCTTCAAGAATGGGTATACCGGGAGTTCTAGTGGTGTTCTCAGTCAGTTCTACGGATCAAAAAACTCACCCTCAGCACAGATTACTAAATAGTTTGCCCTTAGTACGAAGTACCTCCAGTATCTCGCTTATATTGTACGTTATTAACTTAATTATTATTCTAATACTTACGTCGCATGGTGGATACACCCGGAATGTGTTGAATGGAATGTTCCATAGCTCATTGATGTGATCCTCTGTCCAGGTCCCGTTCACCATCACCACATCTGCGCACCTTCCCACAAATCCATACAGCTGTTGACATAACAGTAGGTCCATTTATTAACAGTCATGAAGATTAGAATATTACAGCTCCTCTACACGATGGGCCATCGCTGGCCCATCAAATGGCCCATGAGATGGCAATACAATGGTTGCAACGCATCTACACGACGGTCACGTACTCACGTTCAGTTGTGATCTAAACGTCTTTCAAGATGGACGTGGAAGCATTAGCCGCTGCGGCAATATATTGGGTCCTTACCTATGAAATTGGTGTTTTTTCTCTCTCTTAGTATTTTGTCTGTAACTATTAAGATTCAGAGTATTTCTAAAAAATAATTACCTCGCCTAAAAATAGACTATATTTTTGAGCTCTTTTGATTTGTTTTGATAATTTGTTGTAAGTTTAATTGTGTTAAAATTGGACACGGAGACAACTCTTTTTAAGTGCCTCCCGAATACATCATTTTATTTGCATTCACTTAAAAAGATAAATAATTTTTATGAAGTGTGATATTACACATATAACTAAAGTTTGTCTAATGATAGATGCCAAATATTATTATCTTTGGATTTGTCGTTGTGAAGAAAACTGATAAAATGTTAGTATGGAAAATGCAGAATTCCCCAAAATCTCCATACAAAACACCAATTTCATAGGTAAGAACCTAATATCTATACAGCACGTACCGTAATTTTCTTAATGTGCACAAAAATCTAGTTAGTAAAGGAAATGGCGTAGAAGAAGATGGTGGATGTTATCTATCCATCGCAATAGAACTAAGCATAACTTCAATTTCTGAATCGCGTTCGAACACAGACTGTGGAATAGGCCACGTGTAGAGGCCCATTCCCTTTGATGTGCGGCCGAAAAACCGACACCGACGCCATCCCACGACCATCGCCGCCATCAGCCATCCGACACCACTACGTCCTCCACACGCTGGCCCATCATAGTGGACCATCACGATGACCCATCGTGTAGAGGCGCTATTAGAAACAAGGAAGATTGGATAAACTGGATGTGCCTCTGTGCGTCAGAATCACAAAGGAGGAGATCGGTTCTTGTCACCCATCAAAATACTAACCACAGAAAACGTAGCTTTGTTTTTAATATCGAAAGCCAAAGACAAAAATAAGTGACAAAAACTTCATTCTCTTTTTTTATGCTTGACTGGCCTGGATTTCAGGCCATTTCTTAAATTAAATAGTTCTATACTAAGGTCACGCATTCATTGATGACGTTATTTGCGTAATAAGCAAAGATACAGCTTGTTGTTTTGTGACTTGCTAACGATATTGAGCATGGAGAAACAATTTTATGGTTCACTCTACATTGTAAAAATTATATTTATTTGTATGTATTTGGTTCCACATATTACAAAGGTACAAAAAAAAAGAGCGCAGTGCTAGCAATCTCTCCCACGCGACCTGTATGAGAGAGAAAAATAAGAGGAAAAATAAATAACTCTACAAGTCTACAACACTTACCCATCCAAAAATCTTGTAATACAACAGTTTCACCCATGTGAATACGGGGTTCCTGGCAATTATAGAGGCGTTGTTGTATGAGACGATGCGGTGTTTTACGCGGCGCATCATGGCGGCCGTGATGGTCGGGTAGTGGGTGTATGTGCCCACTGGGCACTGCGCTAGGTAGCGGAAGATAGGGTAGGTGAACGCATACCCTACTGTGTCTATGTAGATGTCTGCAAAAGGTTTTCATACTTCATAAAAGATTCTGCAAATCAAGGAAGCTAGGGTAGCAGTATAAAACGTCTCGGTACCCTCCCCCCCCCTATCCATCATCATCAGCGGCTCATTAAAAGAATACTACCAACTTATCTCTTCCTTTGAGTGTCGTAAAAGGCGACTAATGGACTTAGAACTGCACAACCATCCTATAGCTTATAGCGGCGACGGGCTCAACATCTGTCTGCTTTTGCGGTGCTTTTGTCTAGTCTCTGACTAACCCTTAGGGGATAACAGTCGTGATAATATAAATGTATGTACATATTTTTTCGCGCTGTTAAGGGAATATGTAAAGTAAAGTGGAAAGTAGTGTGTAAAGTGCACTCTAACTTAGTGCAACGCAGACGTCACACTTTTGGTGCAATCGAGTCCGCGGCAAATAAAATGTCTGTATAGTATACGCAAAAGATCCGTCGCGGATTTTTTGCACGTCTTAAGCGTTACTGCATGTAGTTAGATGGAGCGCAGACTACCGACTATCCGTGACAGATTTTATAGTCTGTGAAAATATAACATATTTAACTGCGACACAAGCGTGCCGAGCGCACCGTCGCTCGCCTCGCTCGCCCCGCTCTCGTGACTCGCCTGCTGCAGCAGCTCTTGCGCGGGCGGCAGGTGCTCGGTGCGCACGAGCGACACGAGCGTGCCGAGCGACGCGGCGGACGTGCTAAAAATCCGCAAAGGATATATACAGACATTTTGTGTGCCGCAGACTCGATCGCACAAAAGAAAGAAAGAAAGAAAGAAAAACATTTATTGACCACAGGCACAAGCAAGACGCAAAATACACATACAATCACATATAAGGTCAACTAGGACCCGGCCTCAGCATATGCTGCATCAGGCGAAGCTACTACAGCGCTGGTAAAGCGTGTTGTCTGCGTTGCACCTTAAATTATGTTCTATTTTCACAGACTAAAAAGTCTGCCACGGATAGTCTGTCGTCTGCGCTGCACCTTATGAATTACAATCTGACTGATGAAAGAGTGCATTAACTGCAGACCAAGATCAAATAAAAACTCTCTATACTAATTAATTAACATAACATCATCACGCCTCTTTCCCCGAAGGGGTAGGTGTTAAACACCCAAATTTCGCCAGATATGTTAAGACCCCATGTAACAGGTGGCGATGGCGATGGCCTGTTGCCATGTACCGTGCACAATGTGAGGCGAGCCATATTCACAATGAACTGTACATAAGTTTTATCAAACTCAGTGGTACCCGGCACATAAGTTTTATCTGGAACTGTACATAAGTTTTATCAAACTCAGTGGTAGGCGGTGGAATTGAACCCGCGTATTTAATATTTACCTGGATTAAACTTCATAAATGCTTCCAAACCAAGAAGCATAGAGCCAAGACTTTGTAGGATAAGCGTGAAATATGGGTATGTCTTTGCATCGATGGCTTTCTTCAACGACAATCTTATGAAGTTCACCTTTGCAGGGTCCACTTTCACATTAAACTGATTCTGAGCTTTGTCTATTATAGACTGAGGCTCGGCTGTCTCAACTGTGTAAATATAAATATTTGTATCTGGATACCTGAAAATAATAATAACAATACATCTTTATTAGCAGGAATAATACGCAACTATAAACTAGCTCTTATCCAATCTGTCCTGTAAGGGAAAATAAAGATTATCCGTAAACAATTCCTGGCCAATCGCGATAACAGAATCGTTTGTCTGTGGGTGTATTTTTGAAATGTTAAAAAATAAAATATTAAAAATTAAAATAGGTATTTTTTTTTATATATTTTGATTTTAAGCTGTTTTTCCAGCAATGAGCAGAGGAGGTTCAGTTCCTTTGTGGTTTAACGTAGATCTTAAATAGTACAGGACTCAATGACCAAAGAAATCAATAGAAGAGTAGGAAATGCATGGAAAAGATACTGGTCCCTAAGAGCAGTTATGAAAAACAACCAAACATCCATCTGTTTGAAGAAAAAACTGTTCAACACCTGCATTCTACCAATTTTATAAAAATAAATAAATAAGAAAAGAAGCTACAAAATAACTAATAAGAAACTAAGGGATAGAATTGGAGTAACAGAAAAAAAACAAAACATATATAGATAGATATATCATATATAGATATATAAAGTGAAACAGGCAGGGTAGGACATCTTATGAGAAGACCCAATAAATGGAGTAACATCATCACAACATGGTACCCAAGAGGTTACAAGAGAAACAGAGGAAGACAGTCCAGGCGTTGGGTAGATGAGATAACAGAAGTGGCTAGCAAGATTTGGACAAGGACAGCATGTAATGGGGAAAAGTGGATGAGACTGGGGGAGGCCTTTGCCGAGAGCCACACAGATAAATAAAAGTGTAATATTATTATATTTACAAAAGTTTTCTTGCACTAGATCTAAGTTATCAGAATATAGGCTATTATTATTATTATATTATTGTAAACAGAAGACATACATAGAAAAGGGTGTAAGGGTGTACTTAAGTAATTGAATGATAATCTAGTTCAAAGTGACTTTAGAAAACAGCATTTCCAAAACAGGAAATCATAATGAAAACTATTGTCACACTTTTTAGTCTTCTAGGTTGGTTCTGCAATTGATATTAATGAAGAAAGAGGTGAATATTGTAAACAATGACATAGAATTTACTCTATTGATAGAAACAGTCATACGGGTGAATAAATTTACAACAAAAATAAAAGGCATTTTTGAAACTTTTAAATTATTGCATGGCCACTATGATCTTTAAGATTTATATTACATATCTGACAAAAATTCATGAGCTTAATACATTTGGAAAGTAATAAATTATAAAATCCCTAACCTGCTACTTAAAACAGGGTAGGACTTGTTGTAAATCTTAATGATAAAGAGCTACTTACCTTGCTAATAATGCCTTCACAGCTACCCATAGAACCCTTTCTCCTCCTCCACCAGCATTACAATAGGGATGAAAGAATGCGACATTAGCTCCGTCACGCATCCTTCGCTGGAGCTTACGTCCTTTAATACCCATATACCATGAAGCAACTATGAATGCACATGGTAATATCACAAATGCACCAAACATCAGAACACTGATGAATATGATAGGTAGGACCATCACCAACCTGTAAAATATTTATTTGATGATTGCTATATAGTCAGAGATACAAATTACGCAGGAAATGTGACTAAATTAGTTTCTTTTGATTCTTACTCATTAAGGTTTCGAGCAGCATTATCTGAGAATTATGGTCAATAGTCTAATATAATACTTTATAAAAAACTTTGTAACACTATACTTAGTAATAATAAAGTATTATTATAATTACTTATTCAGTTTAGGTATTTACGTACTCTGAATGTTAAATTAAGAAAATACACGTTCTGTTTAGATTGTTTTTCTTTATATAGTAAGTTACGTCTCATAAATCGCTTTCAAGAAATAATTTTATTAAGTTTTCAACTTGTTTAGGTTATTAAATTTATTGTACATATTTTAAACTGTATAAACTTACGTGAGATACTGCCAAAACATTTCGGCAACTTCATAAAACTATTTTGAGTAAAAAAACACTACGTTTTATCTTAACCGATTATTCACATTTATAATTAAATTCAATACACACTGGTTTATTTGGAAAGATTTTTGGACAATTTTGTCAATTTTGTCATTTCCTGATGTGACCACAGATTAGAGAGATATGACCGTGACGTGTGACAGTGTCGACATTTTTGTGCACAGATTAGAGAGATGGTGTTGTTGTTGTAAAATTCTCCCATGTAAGGAAGGCAAAGGGAACAAAGCTTATACGGCCATGTCTTCAATGTTTTTATGTCTATGCTAGTGTAATACATTTCAATGCGTCTTGGGAGAGTTTGGCGTCAAACAATCGATAGCAGACGTTGTGGTGTTACTTCGCTGAGGTGGATTACCACGATAAAAATCTCATCGTTTTTCACACCACTTGACTATCAATGATCGTCTATATTTCTCATGATTGACACTTATTACGCAAAACTACACTGATTTTACTCCCAAGACGCATTGAAATGTATTACACTTGTTATTCAATGTTGTTTTTCCCATGATATTCAAGGCAAATATATTAAAGACATTAATTATCGAAGACTTGGCTGTATGGGCTGTAGTTCCCCTTGCCTTACAAAAAAAGGAGGCGGGCTGATGGTGGTGTAGTAGTCTGTGGTAGTGCGGAGCAGCGGAGCTCGTCAGGAGTTTGGCGGCATTTGACTAATGGCGGATGTGATTTTTATTTCGATAATTGTAATATTGTTTCGGAGGGGATATTATTACGTAAAATCAGTGTAGTTTTGTGTAATAAGTCTCTGTGATGATGTGCAATGTGGAGGATTATCGAAATAAGCGTCAAGTGGTGTGAAAAGTGATGAGTTTTTTATCGTGGTTTTTTAAGGTGGATTACCTTATCCAAGTAGCACCACAGTGTCTGCCATCAATCGATTGACGTCAAACTCTCCCAAGATGCATTGAAATGCGAGTGTAATGCATTTCTACACTACTGAAGAAATAGAACACTAAAGACTTAGTTGTATGGGCTTCGTTCCCTTTGCCTTCCCTACATGGGAGAATTAAAAAAAAAAGGGAGTTTTGGCGGCATTCAACTATGGCGGACGTGATTTTTATTTCGATGATTATAATTTTGTACGGAGTGGATATTGTTACGTAAAATCAGTGTAGTTTTGTGTTATAAGTGTCTGTGATGATGTGCAATATGGAGGATTATCGAAATAAACGTCAAGTGGTGTGAAAAGTGATGAGTTTTTTATCGTGGTAATCCACCTCATCCAAGTAGCACCACAGAGTCTGCCATCGATCGTTTGACGCCAAACTCTCCCAAGATGCATTGAAATGCATTACACTAGCATTTCAATGCAAACTACTGAAGATATATATATTGCAGACATGGCTGTATGGGCTTCGTTCCCTTTGCCTTCCCTACGGGAGAATTTTACAAAAAAAAAAAGAAAAAAAAAAAAAAAAAAAAAAAAAGAAATGTCAAGAATCAAGATCTATCTCTCTAATCTGTGGTCAAGATGAAAACTGGAAATTCCGGAAACGGGAAAACATTCTGCAATGTTAAATGTTACACTAAATTTCTATTGTCAGCAATACAACATTAGTTATTGTTATTGGAAATCATTGCGAGGTAGCTAGAGACTTTATCGAGGAACTCTGAGAGAGTGCAGTGGTTGTTGAGGCGGCACTGATCATGGGAAGGGGTGATGGGGGCTTCTGGTTTCCTTGTTTTCTCTAATGATGTAACGATTCATTGAGATGACATCTGTGCGTATGGTATAAATCCTGAAGTAAAGCAAGCTGATTCATTTAGCAAGCATCTGAATCGATTATCCCAACCTGCCGACAAATTTTTATATGAAAAGGTTTTGTGGAGTATACGGTAAATTATACTGTCATTTGTTATAAACATGTAATCAAAGCTTCATCTTTTGAAAATATTCCAACTTTTGATCAAGTATTAGTCAAAAAGTATTTTTTAATGTTATTACAGTAACAGTATATAAATTTTCAGAAACGAAAACACTTATCTTCGAAAGTGATGAGATTGGTATGCCGTGATCTTTAAAATGCAGTGATTATATTCTCTTTGATCTTGATACTGATTTCTTGTTATACAATCTTTTTAGTTGACATTATCAACCAGACCACTTGTTGGATCTTGTCAAGACGTTTTGGGGTTGCAGGTTTGTCTATTTATTTGAGCTTTTTGTTCTGAATATTGTTCAGATTTTGTGTTGTTGTTTTAAATTGTCTCAGTTCAGTGTGCCTAGTGGCAAAAGCCTCCTCTAACTCCTTCCAGTTTGTTGTATGTTGGTTTTGTCAAGGTAGACAAAATGTTTCTTTTCTTGTCTAGATTAGCAAATTTTTCTTAGAAATTAATTCTGTCTAGCTACATTCAATGATGTTGATTATAACCAATAATGTACCAACTTGTATACTTTTGGAGTGCAATAAATAATTGAATTGAATTGGGTTCATTATTCATAGGAAGATATTATTTCTATAAATAATGATTGTTCATTTGAATTATTAACCATTGCAATATAAATGCGATTACATCTCTAAAATCTGCAAGCATCTTCCTAACAGGAGGTCCTTGCTTATTTTTTAACAATATAAATCCGGTGTTATTTAAATGGTTCACAAAACATTCAAATTTTGGGTTAAAAAAAAATACAATTGGTCAGCAAAATAACTAATTGGGCAGCAACTGAAATGTTTTCTCTGTTGCCAAATTGTTTAATATTATGTTTTGATGACACAAATATTTATTTTTAAGGGTCATAAAAAATAACCTTAACCTAATATCTATCAATACATTTCCTAGGAATTGATCCTACATTTTATAAACCATCATTTTTTTATTAGTACAAAAAAGAAATTGGGGTGCTCAGTATTAAGTACTGATCAGAATTGTAAAAAAGAATGTGGTCAAAAGAAAAAAATCGAAATCACATAATTTTCCATCAAAATACGCATTTTTTTGTAAACACTTCATTGAATCAATGAGTAACGTAGTAATAAGCGTAGTGTATTAATTTGCGTACCTACTGTAAAACGGGGTGAATAGCAATGGATTTCAACTTTGTCTTAAGAAGAAAAATTGACTAACAGTCAGTTTTTCTTCTTTAGCGCTAACGCTATATAAATAATTTATGCTTATACACATATATGTTTGTACTATAAATGATGTGTGGTTTCAAAAAAGGACATTGTGACATGAATAGAAGGGATGCTTAAATATTATACAAAGGATATTAAAAGTAGATTGACTAAAACGATATATGAATCGAGAGAGAACGGAGATATGGGGGGAGGAAGATCAAAGCGAACATTTATCGACCAAATCGAAAGCGTTATAAAGAAAGGCCAGGTCAAAGTACCCATAATCGTCGAGCATGTATGATGAGGAATTTACAGGGAAAAATGTGAAAGGTTAGAGAGTCGTAGAGTCTACCATCACCGGTGATACTAAAACAGATATATTTGGTTATTATGGCAGCAGTGGATGTAAATTATTTATCCATTGTGATCAAGGGCGGATCCAGCTTTGGCACCAGGAGGGGATCACATAGTCGTGGTCAAGTCAAGAACTTATAATTTAATTAAAAAGACTGTGCCAACTGCTTTTCTTGCCTAGCATGTCGTAAAAGGCGACTAAGGGCGTATTGGGTACTGCGCCTGTGATTGTTTAGGCGATGAGTTAGCCACTTGTTACTACTTTTTCACGATTTTTCGTCTGACCAAACCCAATTTTTGTATGGCTAAATGTGGTCTTAAGGAACACGGTGTTCCTTAGATTCTGCCAACCCCTGCGGGGATTACAGGCGTGATTGTATGTATGTATGTATGTGTTTTTGTCTGTGTCTTTCCTTCCTCTTTCCCCAGTGTAGGTTCAATGGATCGGGTCTCTTCAATGAAAACTTTTATTAAAATTCAACTGAAAATTATATTTGCTAGAATAGTTAGATACAAAAAGTACTGAACGCGATAATGGGCGAAGTGAGCGCCGCTGGAATTGGCGTTGCTTTATAGCAGGTTCGGCGCTCGTAGCGGCGGTCCCCTCCTCCCTCGTCTCCCGCGCGTGACGTCACCAGTCCCACACGTGGTCGATGATGTTTGGAATTGAGGCGATCTTCATAAACATGCCCCCGGCCTTGGAACACCTGCCTGATCCAACATGGTAGATAGTGATGTCTTCATAAATCTTCATTGGGGAGTAGGATTGGACATATCTTGGGGCATGAACGTTGTATTTCCCCTGTTGAAGTTTTGATGGTTGCAACTCGTGACTTGCCATCTTTGCCTTTGAAGACTTGGACGATGCGTCCTAAACGCCACTGAAGCGGAGGTGAATTGTCTTCCTTGATAAGGACCACAGTGCCCGGTACTAGCTGTTCTTGGTTAGTTTGCCATTTCGTTCTCGCCTGCAGTTCTGGGATATACTCCTTCGCCTTATTTGATCCACACGGTCGTAGCGGGGGAGGCGGCTAGTGTTTGATGTTGTAAGGTCAACGCAGCCAGGCGTAGTCAAAGGCCGACCAATAAGGAAGTGAGCCGGGGTCAGCGGTGACATATCATTCGGATCTGTGGACATAGGAGATATGGGACGGGAATTGAGGACGGCCTCGATTTGTACCAATACCGTGCTCAACTCCTCGTATGTTAAATTAGCGGTTCCTATCACGCGTCTCAAGTGAAACTTGCATGACTTGACCCCTGCTTCCCACAAACCACCAAAATGAGGCGTATAAGGTGGGATAAATTAAAATTTAATGTTATTATTTGTCGAAAAATTTATTATATCATTACTGTTTTTATTTAGAAAAAGTGAAAACTCTGGCAGCTCCACACAAAGGTTTTTCCATTATCGGAAAATATCTCAGACGGTTTTCTTCTTCGCGAAATAAATCTTTTCAAAGCCAATAAATATGCCTTACTAGTGAGACTAGTATCTAGTTCTAAGTGTATAGCTCGAGTTGTGAAGCAAATAAATAAACATATGTAAGCCTTTTCTAATTTCGCTCCTCTTCCTCTACGGTTTAAAATAAGCAATCAACACCGCAGCGAATAAAAGCGTAACTTATTTCGATTCTTTCATGTGGCAGGTTACCCATCTGTACTTGCACGGTCTTTCCTCTCAGACGGCGGCATCTGAGGCAAGCGTGCACGACTTGTCTCGCAAGGTCATGGCCTCTGAGCGGCCACCAAACATCGCGAATTGTACTCAGTAATTAGTGTTGCCCAAATGCAAGAACAAGACGAAACTTGGCCAGTCTTGGTCTTGGTCTTGCGCCAATACACCTGGTCCTGGTCTTGGTCTTGCGCTCCCAGTCTTGGTCTTGGTCTTGCAGCAAGAGTCTTGCAATCACCTATTAGACTATTGCTATTTATTAAAGTTTACTTTAGATCTTAGGAATTAACATATCCATAGCAGTGGCGTAGCGTGCCTTGTCCGGGCCCCGTATAAAAATTTTTTTGGAGGCTCTTATATGGACGTAAAGATTTTTCACAAAAGAAAAAAAATATTGTGAGAAGAAATATTTATTTATCACATAATTTACCAATTTTACAAATAAAAATCGAATTTTAAATATTCACTCTCCTTGCCTTTTTTTCGGCAAACTGATTTATTAAATCATTTATGGCTGATGATGATTTTAGTTTTTCTAAAGTTTCTGCCTCTATGGACAATAGTGAGATGTCTGACAGCCGTTCTTGTCCCATCGAAGTTCTTAAGTAATTTTTTATTAGTTTTAATTTTGAAAAACTTCTTTCTGCCGTTGCGGTTGTAACTGGAAGGGTCAAGAATAAAAAGCATGCTGTGATTACCTCGTGAAAACTGGATGCAAGACTATTGAATTTTACTAGCAATAATTCAATGAGTTCTTTAATGGAATAAATTTTTTTAATTTCAGAATTTAAGCATGTTTTTATAGCTTTTAATTGGTCACAAAGATTAAGTGAGATGTCTTTACTGTATTTAGCAGTCAGTTTTCCGGAAGCGTTTAATATCTCTTCGCTTGAAGAAGATAGGAGTTTCTCCGGTTGTAATATTTCGAATATACTACTGAGGTTGCAAAGGCTCTGAAATCTTTCTTTAGTTTGAGAAATTAATATATCTAAACAGCAATAGTAGACATTGACTTTGAAATAGGATTCCGGGTCGGAAATTCTCTCATCTTGTGATAACTCATCAAAAAAACGCTTCGTTATCTTTCGCCTACTGTTTTTAAAAACAGTTGTTACCCCCCACTCTTTTGCTAAATCTTTGGATTCATTTAGCAAACTATTAAATGAATTCTGATTTCTTAATTGGCACAGTCTATTTAAAAGATTACTTAATAAAATACTAGATTTCTGTAAGTCATTATTTTCATGCTGTAGAGCTTTAGAAACAGGATTAATAATTTCAAATAGTGAAGAAAAAAATGTAACGAGCACTAAGAAATCAAAACTCTCTAAAATATTAATTATACTTTTACATTCTTCACGTTCATCTTTTTTATTTGAAATTAAATGTAGTTGTTATAAGGTTTTCATGATTAGTAAAAAATTTTTCATTACTGCTAATGAAGCGTCGTTCCTAGAAGACCATCTGGTAGGACATCCCTTTTTAGGGTAATCCAATATTTTTCAGCATAGCCCAGCGTTTTATACTATTGCCAAAAATAGTATTACATTTGCATTCATTATTTTCTTCTTTGTTTAGTATTACTAATTTCGAATTGATCAAAGAAACGTTAGAACCTGAATCATATATACCCCATATGTTTATTTTTCCTTCTAATGTTAGTTTGACTTTGATTAATGGTGTTATTATTCGTTTTTTTGTTCATTCTTACTTATTCCACATCTAATACTGTATTGTTTACATTCTTGCTATAATATCTTTTGTCATAACCATCAGTTTGTTTAAACCAACACTTATCTTCAGCATGGAAACGACTACCTTTATTTAATTTTTCGCATATCTTGTAAGGTTTTATTTT
This sequence comes from Parapoynx stratiotata, assembly GCA_910589355.1. NCBI lineage: Eukaryota > Metazoa > Arthropoda > Insecta > Lepidoptera > Crambidae > Parapoynx > Parapoynx stratiotata. The sequence goes on from OU342477.1 coordinate 1,023,915, forward strand.
ATCAGCTTTAATTTTGTTGTCAAAAATATTTTTCCTGAATTTATTATAGTTTGTGTTATTAACGGTTTGCTCATGTTTACCAATTTCATTGTATAAGTTAACCGTGGATGTTATTGATTCCTTATCCATCTTATACATAATATTATCAGGTAAGCCCATAACAATAAGATTTATCATGGTCTGTGTGTCAATTTTTTTATTTACCTCCAGTAGCAGTCTTTCCTTTTTAGTGGCTTATTTCCTTAAAGAACCTCCTTGGAATTTAAACATAAACGCATACTTAACATGTGACCAACCTCTATTTTCGTAAGTCTCACAAAAATTTGTTTTCCATGTTGTCCATTTTGCATTAACTGTACATTTTATTAACATACTTGTGTACCAATCTAAGCACTGTTTTTCAAGTAAATATCTTAATGATTCAATTTTCTCTGCATCATTTATTTTGTCAAAACGCATACATTCATTTTCAAATTCAATAATCCATTGTTTAACATTCGAAGTTTTTCCTGAAAATTTTTCCAGTAAAAATCTTTCAGTTATTTTCCTAAAATTTTTATTTCCCGTTTCTATACTATTACTAGTATTACTTGCACTATTGGTATTATTTGAAAGCTTCGTTTCATTTGTAATTTCATCTAAGTATTGTTCGCAAAATTGCATGTTTTCTCCTTCATCCAAATAAATATTTCTCAATTCCGGAGTTAATGGGATCCATAGTTTTCGTGTTTGATGTCTTTTCTTTATGGAATTTTTAACTTTTGTAAAAGCACTTAAAGTTGTTATGCCTGTATGTTTACTTGCCGGCTTTAACTCATCATATAAGCGTCCATCGGGTGTCTCAATTGAGGTTATGCACATCACATTACTTTTTCCATCTGCTGCCGATAATATTTCAAAAGTAAATCGTAACTTTTCTATGTTTCTTGACTAGAAATGTCGTTTTATAAGACTATTTCTATATTCAATGGTAATCGAAAAGGAATTAAACAATGCGTTGCTCTGTAATCAAAGATTTATTAATTTTTAACTGTTATCTATTTTCATCTTAATAATATCACTATGAATATGAATCACCTACCTGTAATCAAAGAAACGACATTTAAAGTTATTAATTCCTTTCCAAAAATTAAATCATAAATTAATTAATTTTCAGTGTGACGTTTCAGTGAAGTCTGAAATGTCATCCGCGATAAAAAACATGTCTCCCGTTTCTTTGACAAGTAGCGCCATCTTTGGAATAAAAGAGTCAACTGACTGTTACCGACACATTAATACACCAAAACTAAATTGTAATGTACTTAAATAAAAAGAAGGGATCTTATTCCTTCACATATTTTTTCTAAATTATCGAAAAAAGTCGATACTTCACGAACATGTCTCGCAGCATCGTTTAAAACCAAGTTTAAAGCGTGCGCAGCACAATGAACATAATCGGCATTTGGAGCATGCTCTTTTATTAGGGTTTGTAATCCTCCATACACACCCGACATAACATTTGCTCCATCGTATCCCTGTCCTCTACATTTAGTCAAATCAATTCCATATTCTTTAGTCAAATTTAAAATGACAGTTTTCAGACCTGCAGCACTGCAATCGGTTACTGCTATAAATCCTAAAAAGGACTCACAGATTTTTATTTCTTTAGGCACATTATCATCATTTTCTGTAACCGTGATACAGGGTGGGCCATAAAGTTGGACGGATTAAAAAAATATATATAAAAAAAACTACAAAGTTGCGGAAAGAAAAAGTATATTTATTGTAAAGTTAACAAATGGGAAATTTATTTTTTAAAAATAACGTCGCTTAGATGTTTGCCTTCTTGATGTACACACTCCTCCAATCTTTTCCTTAAATTTGTGAAGACTCGCTGGCACATCGCTCGTGGGATAGCTGACATTTCCTCGCGAATATTGTCCTTGAGCTGGGCAATCGTTGTTGGTTTATTGGCATAAACGCGACTCTTGAGGTACCCCCAGAGAAAAAAATCCAGTGGCGTGAGATCTGGGCTCCGGGGAGGCCACGCAATGTCTCCTCCTCGACGCGATATCAGTTTTCCATTAAACACTTCGATAACAACTGCCAAAGACTCATTGGAAGTATGGGATGTCGCGCCATCTTGTTGAAACCAAGTTCTGCTGTTGTAGCCTTCAAAATTAGGCAGTTGTGGAAAGAAAAAGTTACGTAACATTGCAGTGTAGCGAATAGAATTTACTGTTATTGCCTGGCCTCGCTCATTATCAAAAAAATGGGGTCCGATGATTCCTTGAGCCGACATGGCTGCCCAAACTGTAACTTTAAGCGAATGCAAAGGTCTTTGATGTTTTAATTGGGGATTTTCTTCGGCCCAATATCGACAATTTTGTTTATTTACAAATCCACATATGTGGAAATGAGCTTCATCCGAGAAGAGAATATTGTTCAAACTTTGAAATCGCTCTAAAATTGTTTCGGCAAATGCACGACGTAAATGGTGGTCATTTGGTTTCAATTCCTGGACTAATTGTAGCTTATAAGGGTGTAATTTAAGATCTTTAGTCAAAATACGCCTTAATGATGTTCTTGATATGGCGAGCTCAGCTGATCTCTTTCGGGACGACTGTTGGGGATCACGCCGTACGGACGCCACGACTTCGCTTACATTTTCCTCCGTTCTTACCGACCTTGGACGTCCCGCAGGTTTTTCAATTAATGTCGAACCCGAAGACTCAAACTTTCTTACCCACGATCTGATCGCTCTATCACTTGGACATTGGTTTAAATCATGTAAATTAAAATGCGAGCGAAATAGACGCCGCGCAATAATGCACGAATCGCCATTTTTGTAATACGCCTTTACACAGAACGCACGTTGCTCACCGGTGAAACGCTCCATGGCGACTGAATTTCCGAGAACCAAGCTACCTATCCCCGCTACCCGCACCCCTCTCCCGCGTTCCTGTCACGGGTCATGCGTTTTTGAAATCCGTCCAACTTTATGGCCCACCCTGTATATCGAAAAACTACAGATAGTTGGTCAATTTGTGACAAGTCTTGTGTTGTATCCAGAATTATTGCCAGAAATGGAGCTTTTTTCATTTCTGAGATAATACTGTTCCTAACGGTGGTACCAAGCAAACTAATAAATTCGTTTTGAATTGTAGGGCTCAAATAATTTATTTCACCTTTCGGTTTTAGAAGAAGTTCTTTTAAAGTTGCATCATAGTTAGATAGCAGACGTGAAATTGCCATAAAATTGCCAGAATCAGAATCATGCCCCCTCAAAGGTAGATTACAAGATACTAAAGTAATTATAACATTAATTATACGATGCAGTACATCTCTCCAGAATGTATTTTTACTATCGATTTCACTTTTCAATAGAGTATCGATTATTACCAATTATACCAATTATTATAAGAGAGTGAGGCACTAATATGCTGCTGTGACTTTTTATGGTCAAGAATAGTTTGTGTGAAATTGCTTCTAACCGAAACACCGTTAACCCAAGCAGAGGAGTACGATTTGTTTTGACGATCTGCTAATAACCAACAGAAGTGACAGTACGGTTTGTTTAAAACGTTAGAATAACATAACCATGGTCTTATAATTTTTGTGCCTGCCTGATTGAAATATGAATAATAATAAGCCGAAAAAGGACGGTTATTTTCTGAAACTTTTGGAAATGATCCTTGTGGTTTAAATGGACCCAATTTAAAAATTATTTTTCGTTTGCATTCAGTTAAATTGGCACCAAAATTTCCTCTATCTGATGAAATTATATTACAATCTGCAGATATATCAGAATCGTTGACTTGGGGTTCCTCGATTTCTGGATGGACATCCGATAAAGTATGTGCTTGGCTTTCTTCTATTTCCGGATGGATATGTGACGAAGAACATGCTTCAGAAGAATCTAAAAATAAACGAGTAATTGTTAAAAAATAAATACGAATGCTTTGATACTAAACTAAAAAGAGTTATATATAAATAAATACCGTTACTAAGGGTCACACTTAGAGAGTGTTCAGTTCAGACGCACACAGACTCTACGCGGATTGTGCTCGTACCTATTAGTAGATACAAAATCACCTGCATCCCGTCCGTGTATTACTATACACCTGCGTGCTATTTAAACGCAGCGCGTAGTGTAGTGGCCATACAAAACAAGAACCCGAAAGCGAGTCTGCACATCTGAAGTTCTCAACACGCAATTAACGATACGATACGGACTGATAGACAAACAACAAAACAAATCGATCCTATAGATAGGTTAGAACTCCGTGGTTTAACATCCAATGCAAAGTACAACAACGTACACGTACATCGCGATATCGATGAAGGATTCCCGGGGATTCCCCGCTGAGTTGAAGATGAAGTAAGTAAAACGGGGATGTCCCGCAGCCCGCCATAACGATGTAGAGTGTTGCCAACTTTTGAACGCACGCTTAAGGCGGGAAAAAAAGGAATTGCTTTATAGAATTTTGTCATTTGTAAAATAAAATAAATTAGAAAGTTTTTATTCTTTTTCCTTACACACTTTGGGGGCCCCCGTAGGAGCCACTTTTAGATGACAAATTTTCTCCAAGGGAGCACTGTCAGAACTCTTCTGCTGCTGTATAAAGGCATTGTCGTACCTAGACTGCTCTATAGGAGCAATGTCAACAGAACATAGCTCAACCAAGTTCATGGTTGTAGTTAAGAAAAAAGAGCTTAGCACTTTTGCTAATTGTTTTTTAAAATAGTTTGATAGACAAAATCTATCTATTTTCAAATAGGATTACCTAGATTTTTTATTTAATGGCATTTTATTAATGTCAACTAATTTTGTTTTGTCATTATAATAAGACATAGTATCCAATGACAAGTTTAATGTATATCTAATGTCATTTTCTACCTGTGAAAAACTATCACAATATGAAAATGTAAACATTGTGATACTTTTCACTTTTAATTTAAGCAGGCAGTCATAATATTTGTGTAATGTTTTTTTGCTTACATTACCTCTATTACCTATGATTAAAATTATATTATCATTGTTGTATTGTTGAATCAAATTAAACGACATTCAATCATAGAATCACTTTATTATTTACTCTAAAACGTACAATACAAATTACAATCAAGCGCACAAATCTGAGCTGTCAAAATCCACGATGGGCTCCACCAATTCCGTGTTAGAAGCGTTCAGAAACTCGGAAGCGTTCGGAAACTCTATAATAATCATTATGTTTTAAGTAATAATTACAGACTTTTTCTATAATATGGTGGAAACATGCACCTGTCATACAGTAGTTTGTAACATTTTGCCCCAGCTGATTCATTAATAGGGGGCCCAAATCTTTACGTATATCATCACAAAATATTAAATAATTATCTTTGGAATCTATAGGAGAACTCTTCTCCATTGACAAACTGAGTTGCTCAGACATTGAGATTGAGGGCTCACACATGGACATTGACCATTCTAGCTGCTCCAAGGCAAGCAGGCCAGGTGCCAAGGAACAATTACCGGTCACATTACTACTTTTGGGTGTCAAGGTGTGGTCCCTCCATCCACTTTTTATAAGGTTATATTTAATCGACAAACTACTTAAAGAATCCTGTAAAAAACTATTTTTTTTATTTAACAAGCTAACATTATTGTCATATTTTTCTTGATTTTCCTTAATTATGTCTAAGTATTTATCTAGTTCCCCTTGTAAAATTATATTTTCTTTATTGTATTTTACATTTTTATGAAAATATTTACTTTTCTTAAGGAGTGTTTTAGTCTTTTTAATAAACTTGTTTAATTTACAATATTTTTTCACCTTGTTTCTGCTGCATTTAACTGTCCCTATTGTGCTGGATGTGTTAATGGTATCATTACCAGTTAAATTAAAAGACACAGCGGGATTTATGTTATATGCAGCTGAAACCATTTCAGGGGTATTATTGACTAACTCCTCAAATAAACTTTGGTTTTGCATGGCTGTCCAATTTAATTTATCAGTTTCCAAACCATTAATTTGGCTATTTGCCTCTTGCAAGCATTTTTCTAAGTCAGTGATGCGTCTGAGGGCCCGCTCGTACTCACCGCTGCATTAGTCGAACTCGTCTACAACAGATTGGAGTTTACATTTCTCATCTACAACTACTATTAATTCCTTATGCAACTCTGCCATTTCCTTCTTAAGTCTATTGTTATTATTCAATGTATCCAAAAATTCCTTCTCACTATCCTCCCTTTCCTGAAGTAATTGCTTGACTAGCTCCTTTGAGGCCTTTAATTCTTGTAAGACCTGTTGGGTCTCTTCCTGGCGAGATAAGGCCTTGCGAGTCATCATGATTCCACGCGTCAGTTAGACAGGACAGAAAAAAGAAAAAGAAAAAGAAAAAAAAACTGATTTTAGTAATTGGAAAAGGAAGTATAAATCTGAACAGACTATCAATGTTTGTTTGTTATTGTGTACTGATTGTCTATTGTAAAAGTAGGTGCTTGTCTAGCTATGTGGTCACCGTCAGCTTAACTTCCACTATAATGTCAAGTAAAGTGAGATTGTCACAAGCCAATGTTTTGAATATGGACGTATCTCACTTTAGTGAGTTTTGTATTGAATTGTGGATTTGTTGATAGTGTAATAAATCAAGTGATTAAGGTAATTAACTAGAATAAGTCACTTACAAAACCATTAAAGTGTCAATTAGTGAGAAACAACTAAATTGTACGACAATAACAGGTAGATTTGAATAATAAAAATTGGGATCGTTGGAAAACAAATTATTGTGTTTTATTCCAGTTATTATTCAACACTAGTTACAGATAATTATAAAACTACACTCCCCTGGTTATGTTGTACCAGTTAATATTTAATTTAAACAATATCAAGAATCAGTTGACAGGAGGTGGCCGCCTATCGATTATTGACACTGTGATTTCTTGAATTATACACTTTGCACCGTGCCACCAACGATTTTACAGACTATTTATAACTTTTAACATTTAATTATTGACTTAAATCGTACTAATAAAGCGAAAAACTAATTATTTTTATAAATTAACTCAACAGCTGTGTTATTGACATCTAGCTGTCCTAAATACGTTAAACTGTACCATGTTGGATGCAATTTAGCAAAATTTGCGCTAGGTAACTTTGTCAGCTTATTTATCCCTGCTTGCCTGTTGATCCCTTCAAAATGAACATTTGGATTATCCGCTGTTAGGAAAGAAGCAAAAATAAAATTTTATGGAAAAATGTATGTCATCTTTCCAACAAATTGTATTTTTGTAAAGTCTGTAATATAATGATACAACATATTGAATCTGCTGTCTTGTTTGGCTGGTTAATGACATCCAATAACTTTGCTTGTATCCCTCCTTGCGAATCGAAAAACTGGATCACAATCGGAAATATTTTTTCTGAGCCGTGATTACTCGCGTCTGTCGAAACCCCAAAGTAAGTTACATTTTGTTTTGTTACAAACTTTACTTTACTTTAAATTTTGAATTATCCAGGGAGCTATTTGTTCTTAAAATAGCAGGGTTACCGAAAATTGTGTTTGTTACCTAGGACTTACAAAATCCCCTGTGTATAAAATGTTACCTGAGACTTACAAAATCCCCTGTGTATAAAATGTTACCTAGGACTTACAAAATCCCCTGTGTGTAAAATGTTTCATAGGATTTACAAAATCCCCTGTGTATAAAATGTTACCTGAGACTTACAAAATCCCCTGTGTATAAAATGTTACCTAGGACTTACAGAATCCCCTGTGTGTAAAATGTTACCTAGGACTTACAAAATCCCCTGTGTGTAAAATGTTTCATAGGATTTACAGAATCCCCTGTGTATAAAATTTTACCTAGGACTTACAAAATCCCCTGTGTGTAAAATGTTTCATAGGATTTACAAAATCCCCTGTGTATAAAATTTTACGACTTACAAAATCACTTCTCTATAAAAATTTTCCAGGAATTAAAAAAAATATTACTTGTCACCAGACGGCAGCCTCGTCGGTCAGCAGCAATGGAAGACCATTTAAGGCATACCAATCAGATGTTCTCGAATACTCGAATAGCCGCAAGAAACGCCTCGACTGTTTCCGAGCTTTTCGCGCCATTGTATGCTGCATTGCACGAAGACGAGGTGCTGCGGCGGCAGTTGCTGATCGATGCTATAAGCTAGCTGAACTGCCGCGCGGATAGTAAGCTGCCATTTTTTTCTCATAGATTTCTGCGTGTGACGTCGCCTTAAAAAACACGGCGATCGAAGTCTGAAATATTCATCCGGCGCTGGTAGTGAGCCCTCCACGCTGCAGAATCTGGTTTTTGTATTAACAACGTACGGACATTTTTACATTTCTTGAATTTATATCCCAAGCGGTCAATTATATTTTACCTTTAAACTTTAAATCCCTTTCAGCGGCTGCTGTAGGATTTTCTTTAATTTCACATGTCAAAATCGTCAATTTCAGTTTTATTTTTGTACTGCTTGCGCTTTTTACCTCGTGGTGACAATTTTATCTCCCTGCTTACACTGCTGTAAAAAATTTCATCACAAAATAAACTCAATTGACTTTCTTGAGGTGGCATTATGGGCCCAGAACGTGAGCGTGATATTAGAGGATTCAAAATCAAGATTCAACCTGCGTGTGGTGAGCATTATGGAATCATTGCAAAAATTTAATAAAAATAATTGGGCAGTATGGAAATTCCAGCTGTGCAGGTCATATTGATGTCTAAAGGTGTAGCATAATGTCTTATCTGTAAAAAAGGTATACTTATATAATCTGAATGCAGAGGAATCTTAACAAATTGTAACATGTTTTGTCAATAAACATTATTATTATTATTTACCTATGGGCGTTTGCCGCGCCAGACAGGTCTGCACTTGCATGTGATCTTTGACAGATTGTAATTCTAAAAGTTATAACTAATACATGGTTAATAGATGAAGCTTGTTTTCATTATAAATAACACATGGCGCAGTCGGAAGAATATTTTTTGTTAATGATGATGGCAAACCAGCGGGACTATCGCTTACAGGAAATCTGAGTGAAAATTGGCATAAGTTTTCACAAGCATTTAATATATATATTGAAGCTGGCCTAACAAATGCTTCTGAGTCGAGAAAAGTTGCTATCCTTCTGAATCTAATCGGGGAAGAGGCACTAGCATTATATAACACGTTTGAGTTCGATGAAAAATCTAACATAAAGAATGTGCTAGAAAATTTCCAGGAGTACTGTAATCCAAAAAATAATATTTTACACAGTCGATTAAAATTTTGTAATAGAAGTCAACGTGATGGTGAACAATTTGAACATTATCTCACGGAAATAAAAATGTTAGCTAATGATTGCCAATTCTGTTCATGTAAAGATAGCATGATACGTGACAGACTGGTGTTAGGCACTAAAGATACCGAAACACAAATAAAATTAATAAGAAAAGGAGACCCTAACCTAGAGGAGGTTATATCTATGTTAAGATTGTCAAGTTTAAGTGAAGAACACATTAGAGACATACAGAAAATTGAAATAAGTTCAATAAAACCAAATCTACAAGAAAATTCTATTATATTATATTATCTATCAACTAATCAAAAGAAGGAAACTAACACTTCAACCAAAACTTCTTCTAGATGTGGATATGTTCACAAATATGCTCAATGCCCGGCCTACAATAAGACATGTTCAAAGTGCCAAACTAAAAATCATTTTGCAAAAATGTGTCGCAGTAAAATTGTAAACAATAAGATAAATGAAGTGAAAGTAGACTCGGAACCTGACTATTTTTGTGGATCAATAGTGTCTCAGAGCTTCGAAGCTTATGCACTAGGCTGATATCAAGATTTAATTATTGAAAATGAGAAAATAGAATTCATACTTGATCCAGGCTCTATTTGCGTCATCCCCACGAATGGAAATTACTGCCCCAACGAATGCGCACCGGTCAGTTCTCAAACAACTGTACAAGACGCTTAGGCCAATTGACAAATCAAAATTTTTTTTTTTTTCGCGTTTTTTGATTACTTTATTATATATTTTGTTATTGGATTTATATACCGGATTTTTGCACACCGGTTAGTTTCCTAACTACTTCTTAGTGTAGTAGTTACGCTCTATAAAGTTGGCTAGAGCATTCGTCCTCACACCTGCTGAAGCGTGGGAGCTAAAGTGACTCTCACGTAGGTGGGGGTAGTCGGCATGTAATACTGGGGCATACAGTCCTTGCATGTTGAAGTTATCATTGAGGGTGGCGTTCCAGCCTCCTGGTCCTTGGCCTGCTTGCGTTGTGCAGCAAAAACCTCTTGCCATGTTATATCCCATAATTCTTCTCCGATGGAAACATTCTATGTTAGCCTGGTTTGCCGAGGCTGATCCTTGCGCTCCGAAACTGTGAACAGCGACGTTTCGTGAGTAGAGTGGTGTTTGGGCATCGTTCAACGGCACAGCTGATTCTACAAATAGTAGATTAACGGCCGTGATCTTATGTTGTATTCGTTCCATAACGTTAAGCCCGTTTTCATTTTGGTTCCTACGGTATTCTATAATTTTAAACCGGTCTTTCAAATCGGCTAAAACCGTATACACTCGATCTTGTAGTAAAGACGATACTTTTTAACGTCCTTCAAGTGTATCATCGTCAGGGAACTGAATTCCTTGGAGTGTTGATGCTGCTCCAACTCCCTGTATATCAATGGGTTCAAACCCAAGTAAATTCCGGTTTGCCACTAGATTTCCTGGAATCATTTCATCAGGTAGAGGCAAGTAGTTGGGGTCATTCTGTTGTGAAGCAGTAACTCGTCTTGATGTCACTAATGGTGATATGTAGCATTCATAAGTATTATGGTTATTAGCGGCAATTGGGCCAAATGAGCCGCTGGGATGAACAACTCCATCTATGGGAACTGGACCTAATGGAATGGCCGTTGCTGGAAGGTTCAACCTTACTTCCTTACCATATTGAGTGATGACAGGCGCTACATGTGAAATGTAATCGACGGTTGATTGTGGGAGCACTTGATAGTCAGGCAGAATTTCTCTCGCATCGGTGCGGATATTTAAAACGTTCTGGCCTGCTTGGCGCGCAGTCTCTAAGATTTCTAGATTTAAATGGACTGACATCGCGTGTGTGAACATGCTTAGGGGTAGTCTTTCGTGTAGACGAGGATCAATGCCGCGCATCTTCTCATAAGTCTCGTTGACTAGAGGAATGAAACCAGAAAACTCAAAATTCTGGCAGTGACGTCCTGTGCAGCTAACAGTGACGAATGCGGTCCTACATCATACAAAGGCTCATCCCTGTGTGGCGTTGCTGTAGTGCTTGGAACTACAGTTTGTTCGGGCTCCTTAGGTCTTGGGGGCTGCTTTTGCTTCTTGCTGTTCTTGAATGCTTGCGAGCGGTTAGTTGGATTCCGCTGTCTAGTCTGAACCCTGCTTGGGTCAAACTCTTCAGGCTGGTAGCTCCAGTCCTGTTGTTGACGCACTGTATTATAGTGGTCATACGCACGTTGAGCGTCACGCATATCTCGGCGGTTACCACCGGAATTATGGCTTCTGCCACGTGGATTTCCACGATTGAAATTATTCGACATCTCAAAATTGAGGAATTAACTGTCATAAAAAACGAAAATTCGACAGTTTACAGTCCCTAAAGATTTATATGCATAGAGATTACCATTGTTTTTATGATAGTCTTCTGCATAACTAAAGCCATCACAATCTATGCCAGTTAATGTATGATTATCTAGTACTTGATTACTGGGCTTAAACCAAGTTAATGTATTCTCCTTCCTACCTCCGGTCCCGTTTCCATCTTACACCTACACCGACTCGCCCGAGGCGTTCGTGCTACACAAAAATGTTCGAGCTGCCCAAGGCCAATACTGTTTTTTTCTGTAAGTCTTTCTCCTTTCGAGCGGTCCAGTTGTGGAATAACCTACCCACTGATATTCAGAAGAGTCCTACCATCGGGTCTTTCAAATTCAAAATAATAAAGCACTACTTAAATTCTGATTCATCGTGTTAGTTTAGGTTCTCGTAGTTTATTTATTTTTATATACAACGTGTAAAAAAATTATGCACTAAAACTTGAACGACGTACTCGTTTGGTGATACCTAATATTTTTTATTAGTAACTGATGACTGGAAATCTTATAGTTTTAGAGAAAATGTAGTTTAAATTTTTCCTTAAACTCTTAAGGTTGCAACCCTAACAGCTGCAATGAACGGGTCAAAAAACTTTATATCAAAGATCAACAATGCAGAAGTGGCAAAACTACCAACCCCATATTTCTGCCTAACATCTTTCAACTAGAGAATGACGCTCTTGTCTAAGAACTGTATCTAATTATCGTTAAGAAATTACCAAAACGTTTAGGAATAAAATTGTTCTTAGACGCTTGATAAACTGTTTTAATTGAAATAGCTCAAATATTTAATTTGATTTACATCACATTATTATTATGTTTTTTTTTTCAGTTTAGTTTAATACTGTAAACTCTTTACTACAACTAATTTATGAAGCTTTAATTTATTATTTAAAATAAAATAATTTACTTATCCACAGTTATTTACAAAATTAAACTTATTACGTAGCCTTTCCACCGCGGCAAATCAAAGTCGTGTCGTATCTGCATGTAAATCACTATTCTAGCTAGTCCACGTGGACTGTCGGCGCGTAGGCAAAGAAATTCTAAGAATTTTGAACTTCCTTCCGCGCCAATCGCGTCGCATTGCTAGCGAAAGGGGTTGGCCCTTGAGCGAGCGATTAGCCCCTCCCACAACTGATGATTTTTAATAGTTTAGGTTCCGTAGAATATGGCGTCATAATTTTTATAAATTTTAAACTAACGTTTCATGACAAATTTAATTATTAGTTTATTAGATAATTTTGCTGAGCAGATAATATTTAACATTATTTAAGGATAATGAAGATTATTTAAGTACAACAACAAAAAATATCGTTCTATTAATAATTTAGCCCTAATGAAGAAACAGTTCGTTTACTAAGTTATAAACGATATTTATTTTTCTATCAGAAAGGGTCAATAAAGATAAAATAAATATTTACCTATTGGTTAAAACATAATATCAGAAGTAGATTTACTCTTCCACAATATGTCTTGTAAGAGTTTATTATGTAATAATTAAGTTTATATTCGTGTATTATTAAAAATATTAACACAATTATGTAAAAACAGTTGCTACTCGTAAGAAACAATTATTTAATGATGACCGATTTTGTATTTTTATTACTGAACCCTGCGATTTGGACTCGCAATTCGGTTCCTTTGAGCTAGTAGCTAAAAGGAATCTCTTGAGAACGTTAGTCGCTACCCAACCAAAAATAAAATGAGTCGTCACGTTTATTCGAATAGTGAATTTTATGAGATGATGCTGTGTGTTGGTGCTGCTCTCGTAACAACAGCATTAATGAAGCGCGCCAGATTTACCGGCAGCGGTTCATCGATGGTAGGCCCCCAGCTGAACAGCGACACTTGCCGCCATACTCCGTATTCTGGAATATGTGCCGGCGACTCCAGAGTACTGGGTCATTTCATGCGGACCACACTGCAACAAGACGTCCTACCTCGCGACCCGTGGAGTTAGAAGAGCAAATCTTGTCATATTTTGACGAAAACCCAAGGTCGAGCACTCGACGGGCCGGCGATCTCTTTGGTGTGAACCATATGGATTATTTTTTATGGGGTTATGTGAAAAGCAGTGTTTATACGGTTGAATGTAGATCACGCGAGGAAATGGAGGAACGAATCAACACTGATTTGCTTCCATAACTCATGTTGCATAACGCGAGGACATCTATGCTACGTCGGACGGAACTCTGCATAGAAAAAGAAGGTCGCCACTTCGAGCCTTTTTGTGATTGTGAGTGACGAAAAATGTGTGTACTTTTTGTGTTCTTTATCTGTACTTTAAAACAATAACACGATTGTGAATAATATTTAGTATTTGTGTAATGCGTAGAAGGTAATAAATGAACACGTTTATAATTTTTTTATGATTGTTTTAATTATCTTACAGTCTTGTTCATGATTTTTTCTACTCAAAACATTATTTTTCAAAGCAAATATTGTTGTTTGCTTATTAGTAATTAGTAAAGTTATTCCTAAGCGGAGTGAGCGGGCGGCGGCGCTGGTGGGGGGGGGGGGGGGTCGGAGTTTCGTCGCGCGAACGTGCCTACCACGCGGCACGGAGCCTACACGTGCTATAGTCAAAGGTCATTCACCCGGCGCTTGCACTTGAGAATATCAAAATTAGGGTTGTCAAATTTATTGACATAGTACTGAGTAAAAAAAAAATGTATGGAAAAAAAATTTCAAGCGCCAGTGCTCGCTTCTCTACATATGCCAATAATGCTTGGCTCCTCCTCTGTGTCCCTCTCTAATTGATATGCACGTGACGTGTACATATCTAATTTGCGACAAAGTAAACAATATTATAGCATCCCAATGTACAACTTTAGACTCTAGATTTGACAGAGCAGCAATAATCTGTTACCAGATAAACTCACGCAAATTAACCGCGGTTGACTTAACAATTGGCTTAAGATCTAATAACAAGTTTATATTACGAGTACTGGCAAATTCTTGATCAAATTCTGTTGCCATGCACCGGGCACAGTGTGAGGCAAGCGATATTTACAATGAACTGTACAAGTTTTATTCAAACTGAGTGGTGCAGGCGGTGGGATCGAACGAGTAATGCCCCGTCCGTCCCAAGTCCAACTCGGCTACCGCTGCCTTGGATGTTTAGAAGTCAAACAAAATTTGTCTACCTTTGTAGCAGTTATTACAAAATATTTGGTTATATTCAAAATCTAAATTAATTAGACAGAAACCTTTGCTGAATTGTTGAGCACAGTATTTCTATTCTACAGTTGAAACGTTTCTGGAACTTGATAAATTTTCGCTTTAAAAGTTACAGCGCGTAAAGAATGTTTAAGTCTCGGTGGTCTCTCGATCTCCGTCCAAACTTTTACTTATTAATTTAGAGAATCTCAGTAAGAATTTGCGACATTTGATTATTCCCCCAATTTTCTTTTGACAAATTGTAATGGCTCCCATGGAAACATGAGATTTCGGAAGTGTTTGATTTTGATAACGGCTATAAATTATACTCAAGTGTCAAGTAATAAATCAAGGAATTCGAAGAACTATATTGTTTCACGCTTGGGCGGTTTGTCAGGAAAGATAATTTTGTACCTAGTGATTGCTTTTACGTTTAGTTATGTATCAGCATACCGATATCATCATCAACAACCTCGTCCACTGCTGGACATGGGTCTTTAAATTAAAACAGTAGTAGGTGGCGAAATGCTTACCACTTGATATCATTGAAAATAAAAGTAAATTTATTAATTTATTTATTAACTTCCTGGGAGCTGCCAATTTCGGTTTCGACAACCCTACTGATGCAGTTTAACCTTTGCGGAATAATGAATCATATCTTAATAGCAACTTGGTTCATTATAGCAAACAAAGTTTTAGCAGCCTGTGGGATCTCTACGAAAACTTCATGAAAATACTCTAGTGTAAATTTTTTTCCGTTCAAGTTCCGTTGGAATTGTGCTAAGCGTGCTGAGGCAACTCAATTTATTTCTAGTATGCGAATGTTAGAAAAATCTCGCTCAGGCTGAGGCTTTTGCTAGGTCCGATGTAGGGCGCCTATCAATAGTTTAATTAGCAATCAAAAACTATCAAGTAATTTCTGGTATTCTAAAGTCATAATAAGTTTTACTTACCAGCTGTTCTACACTCTAACCATATTTCAATGGTTTGGAATCGGGTTTCTGTCATTATACACTATTATAAGTAATAAAAACGCCACATTGATTTAATATTAAGGTAATTATGTGAATTAACTTTCTATTGTCTATTTTCGTTACAAATTGAAAATTGCTAAAATTTGCTACTCTCTTACGGAATTTGACGCTAAATATTGAATATTGTAATTTTAGTTTTGACAATTTTCAATCTGTAACGAAAATAGAAAATACAAAGTAAGTTCATATAATAACTGCTTAATGTTGTATCAATGTAGCGCTTTTGTTTCTTTCAATAGTGTTCAATGACATACATCCGTAATTATTACAGGTATTAATTATTACTAACCAGGCAACATTTCTAATTAAAAACTAGTAACTACCTATATATTTGTTCATTTGGTGTGAATGTTAGAATATATATATTTGTCCTTCAGAATTCCTACTTATACAAGCCTGTATGTTGTATATACCCTATAAATTAAATCTCCTATTTACACGCCCTCTTTGACTTAGCTGTTTAATTCATGTCGAACATGTTTGTGCAAACCCCACTCAAAAGTAATCCTCTTTTATATGCCATATATAAAAAATAAAGAGCCTTTAACTCCTTTTATACAAGGTTTCATATTCAATTACGTCACTACCCCTATAATTAATTGATTCAGAATGTAATGTACAAAATGGTCGGTCGTATCTCGTCATCCCTTTTGATGACAAAACCTTCAACCTGAAATGTAGGGACTAATTAATTCTGGGTGATATAATAGTATAGTTCTAAGTTGCAACTCATTCTCTGAGATTTAAGGTGAGATGAAATTTTGAAGAAAGAATGTTTTAGTAAGTAATGTTAAATTAATATAAGTAAGGTAAAACATAATATAGTTCCTTATGTAACTTTTCTACACAATGTATATACATATGGTTGAGAAATCAGTCTCAGAACTCAGTCAAACCTAAATTGGTTTTTGTTGCACTGAATTGATTTATAAGATTAGTATAAGATTTTTGTATTATTATAAATAAATAAAAATAAAATAAAATAAATGAATCGAAATGAATTGAATTTCTTAATTTTAAGATATGCTGATTACGATAATAAAATTTCTCGAAATCTATATATCTATATATCTATAGTATAAATTAAGTGGGAGTATACGATAATTAATCTACATACATATAATAAAACTGTAGAGGTCGAATGGCTGTACATAAAAAAAAAAGTTAATACTAAGTCAGGGTGTAAAAAGAGGGAAAATACCAAAAAAAAAGTTTTAGTCATTTTTTCTCTCTGCCTGTTTGTACGGGCTAATTTCCAAAATGGCGGGACCGATTTCAATGATATTTGCATGATGATACCTTTTATCCCTGGTCAACATCTTGGATTCTTTTTATTCCGGAAAATTCCGTTCCGTTCCCGTGGGATAGTTCAAAACCCATAGTAACCGCTAGTTTTTTATATAAATGTTCTATATTAATTTTTATAATGTTAAACTTAAGATCGAAAATGTACGTTGCGTATTCAATACTGCATTCGAAACTGATGCACTATTCATGGAAGGGGTGGGATAACTTTATTAAATCAGCCCAGCAAATGACTTAACACCACCTGATGGTAAGCAGTAGATAAGTCCATTCGCGAAGGATGCTAGGGCAGCACCAAAGGATGCAGGCCTAGCGACCTCCACCTTGCTGGCTCACAAGATGCCTTTTCACGCCTCTTTTGAAGGAACCCATGCTGTAGGAAGGAGGGAACACGTGTGCCGGTAGAAAATTCCATGCTCTGGATGTACGAGCAAAGTATGATTCCTTAAACCTTTTAGTACGCGCGGGCAAAGAGGTCAAAACACACGTTTATACATAACCATTAACTAACAAACACTGTGTAGAAAATGCGATTCAATGAAATGGTAATCTTACCATAGGATGGCATTATAGGTTTGAAAAAAATACAGATAACAGTTGTATTCAAAGAAAATCTTATGCAATGTTTATCTTCGAAAATCAACACATCAGTGATTGACACTCACATTGAAGACATTAACATATTTACAAAGTAAAAGATTCCATTCTTCAAAGATTCGATCAATGGATCCGTTCATTCTGCGAACTTATTATGCTAACGCAATTTCAGGGGACAAAAGAGGTCGCAGGACACTCAGTTCAATTTCAGTTGACTTGAGTCTAATGGATTGTTTCAGTAGATATCGGATTTTTTTATGTTAACAGGCAAACGGGCAAACGGCTCACCTGATGATAAGTGATTACCATCAGGTAAACCACCCATAGACATCCACAGCACCGTAAGAGCTGTAATGCGTTGCTGACCCTTTAGTACGCTCTTTTATTTAACGCTTCTTTTTATTTGAACGTATTTAATCCTATCTTAGAGGCAGGTATTTGATGTTGAGAGTAGAGATGATCAATAGTCATCACTTACCATTAGTTGAACATCGACACCTCTTTCTCTCTATTATACAGTAACAATCAATAATCAATATTTTTCATATCATCTTATAATTTCTTTTTCTCTTCATCTTCTTATCAGTTTCATGGATATAAACAGAAAAAAAATATAATTCATTTCATCGTTATCCTTCTTTATTCCTTCATCTTCATCTTTACAAGTGATCAGGAACGTCTTCCTCTGCCATTCTCCTCTGTCACTTCAGTATCCACTTTCTCCCATTATCATACAAAAATACAAAATACAAAAAAAAATATTCAGGTAAATTATGTGAAGTACTATTAATATTACAGATGTTGGAGTCTACTTTTAAGTTATGGAATACTTGGGCCAGTAGACTCCGCTCCTCCATATCTATTTAAATTTACCTCACCGAATAATTTTTGAATAAAAAATAAAGTTCAACGAAAATAAAAATAAAATGACAACCAAAAATGTATGTGTATGTGTGTGTGTGTGTGTGTGTGTGTGTGTGTGTGTGTGTGTTTGTGTGTGTGTGTGTGCGTGTGCGCGCGTGTGTGTGTGTGTGTGTGTGCATGCGTGTGCGCGTGTGTGTGTTTCGGTGTGTAAGGGAGCGTGCATAGAATGGGTATGCGCGATTGTGTGTGTATCAGTTCACAGTTCATTCCAAATTCATTTACACTTTTAAATTTTTTTGAACCTTTATCAGTTTATCGCATAGTCTTACCACCTTTATTTAAGGATTCTAGTATGTTTTCGCTGACACTACTTCCGAACTTCCTCTTACCCACATTTTAATCCTGTCTATTAACTAAAAACGACTTACTTAAATGAATTTTACGAAATACAACACTCTTCACTACATACCGTTCATCATCATCGTCATTTCAGCCTAGAGATTCACTGCTTAACACGGGTTTTTGACAGTATTTTGTCTGTAACTATTAAGATTCAGAGTATTCCTAAAAAATAATTACCTCGTCTAAAAATAGACTGCATCTTAGAGCTCTTTTGATTTGTTTTGATAATTTGTTGTAAGTTTAATTGTGTTAAAATTGGACACGGAGACAACTCTTTTTAAGTGCCTCCCGAATACATCATTTTATTTGCATTTACTTAAAAACGATAAATAATTTTTATGAAGTGTGATATTACACATATTACTAAAGCTTGTCTAATGAAAGATGCCAAAAATATTATTATCTTTGGACTTGTCGTTGTGAAGAAAACTGAAAAAATTTTAGTATGGAAAATGCAGAATTCCCCAAAATCTCCATACAAAACACCAATTTCATAGGTAAGGAACTAATATCTATATAACTACCTATATATCGCAGTTTGTTTCGTTTCAGAGCTGCTGGTAATTCAGCACGCGACCGCGTCTGGCGAAAACTTTGTCTTTGACGAACAACGTAATGGACATTCGTCCTTTATTACTGCATAAAATGAGACGTTTAAAATGCAGAGTTCAGTTTTTGTGGTTTGTTTCGTTTTGTATAGTCTTTTAATGCAACAGCTGCATCAGAACTGTAAAGTTCACACAAAGACAGACATCATGGAATCTGATAGTTATTATTTTTTGAATTTTTACATGTAAAAGTATGGTAATTTTCAACACAAATACACAAGTTTAAACTTTAATCCTCTTTATAAATCCTATTTAAAGAGAATTTATAAAGAAGATTGAAGACAGCGAAAATAACAATCCAATGTAACTAGGCCTGTATTGATAGAAATATAGACATTATATTTTTAATACATTTCTAATTTCAAAGAAGCTTAATATTAGTTTTTTCGACTTATTTCATCAACATTGAAAGCAAAATATAATGTAAACATACGAATTTATTAGTGCAACAAATAATGTATTTTTTTTTGTTATAATTACCAAATTAAATTAAATTTGCTCCAACCCGCATTGGGCCAGGGTGGTGGTGTTACGGCCCATACTCCTCATGTGTTTCTCCATGAGGAAGGCCTGTGCCCAGCAGTGGGACATATATAGGCTTAGGAGGACGATTAATAAATTAGCGACAAGGGAAACCACGGGTTTAACGAAAAAGCGGAATAATTAAAGTTGAGTAAATTAGAGTTGTAATCTAGTTAGTCGCCGAACCATTTGTTAATTATAAAACTTTTCAAATCTATCCGATTAGTAGACTTCCGTACTGTCTTATATTGTGGTGAACTGTAATAACGTAAATAAAGTGCTGTGGAGAAATTTTTCTTTCTTATAAGAAAATATTATTGAGATAATTAAGAATCAAACGAACTTACCTTGTGAAGTTTGATTCCAATTATGCGAGGGTCTCAACCGAAGACGATTACTAATTATTACATGCAGCATTACATGAGATGGTGCTATCTTCGTCACTCATTTAGATCTTTAAAAAAAAAAGAAAAAAGGTAACAACAAAATTCATTTCTTTTCTCCTTGCACTGGCAACTCCGTGTTTCTTTGCCTTATTATTTCAGAGTAATTTTTGTGTTATGTTTGTGTATTTTTATTTTTATGTAAAATGTTTATTACTAGGGTTGGGAGGGAAGGGTTGTTAATCGTCTTCGGTTGAGACCCTCGCATAATTGGAATCAAACTTCACAAGGTAAGTTCGTTTGATTCTTAATTATACTTCGGGTCTCAACCGAAGACGATTACTAATTATTACATGCAGATGTTCAGAGCATTGTAATTTAATAAATATTTAAAAAAATAAAAATAAAAAATAAAGACTGTATACAGTTAATCCTAGTATTTTAATTTTAAGCAAAGGTATATTATAACAATCATCTTAGGTTAATATAACATTTATCGTTTTCTTAACATGTTAATAAAATAAATACAATTAACCTATTCTTTTTTCGTTATTCATGTTCTGAAGACGGCATTAACAAAATCATTATTATTAGAATTAGTTACATCTCTATAATAGTATTTAAGGAATATATTTGAGGAGTTACTCCAACCCGCGGCCTTGCGGACAAGTTCCAGACTAACCCCAGCTCTGTGAGCAGCAGATGTAGATGCTGAGCGAGTGCTATGAGCTCCAAAAACAGAAATATCAATACCACTATCACTTAACTTCTTTTTAACCCAATGTGCTAATGTTTGAGGACCAACCTCTTTGTGGGGCTTTCTTATTCCAATGAATAGATTTCCTTCCAAAACGTCCCGCCGCAAGCCTCTCGTTCTATTGATGTATGTTTCGACGGCTAATGCTGGGCATATACTCGGATTTTCACGAATATATGGTAGTCTTATAAGTGGCTGACAGACCCCGGGTTTAGATGTTTTAATTAAGTCACAAATTTTAATCACGATGCCATCATCTTGAATCGTTATGTTTTTTAATTTTATCAAACTAATAGTCTGCATTCTTTGAGCAGAGGCAATAGCTAATAGAGTGCATGTTTTATGTGATAAATCAACTAAAGGTACATTATCGTATGGGTAAATATCAGAAAGGTGACTAAGTACGACATTTGTGTCCCACGTTGAATCATATTTTGGTTTTGGTGGAGATAGTCTATAGACGCCCTTGAGAAAGCGATTAATACAATCATTTAATTCAGTGTTCATTCTTAAAATAATTGATAAGGCAGACCGATGTGTGTTCAGCGTACTATAGCTAGAACCTTCCGTAAATTTTTTGGTTAAAAATGAAATTATTTTAAAATTATCTGTATTAAAAACATTATGGTTGTTGTCTTTACAATATCGCCACCACGATTTTAATGAGCTGTTGTATTGATTTAATGTTTTGGGTGCTCTTCATATCCAAGGACTCTTGTGGTACACCGCGCTTGATTAGCGAGTCCCTGATAATTTGGCTGCCACCAGGATAAGTTTCGTATGAAGTGGGTGACATACTCTGAAAGGAGATTTTAGAAGTGAATGATCTGGACCAAACAATATTTTATCTGATATGATTAGCCTAGACCATAATGGGTACCACGGTTGAGCTGGCCAGTGTGGTACTATTAAAATGCCTGTTGCTTTATCTGAGATAATTTTTTCTAAGACCTTAGTTATAAGACAGAATGGAGGAAAGGCGTAAAAATTTCGTCGACAATTTCAGAGCTCGGATCGAGCTTCCACGATGCGTATCTGCTACATTTATAATTTTGAGAACTCGCAAAAAGATCAAACTCAGGTTTTTCGAGGATTTTACAAATATAAGAGAAAGCGTTATCTGAAATTTCCCACTCGGTATCAATATTAATCTTCCGAGATTCTCGATCTGCCAACTTGTTATCTCTAGAACTGATATATGATGCAAATAAGAATATATTTCTGGTTTCACACCACTGCCATATCATACGAGTAATTTTATTTAAATGTAAGTGCTGGACACCACCCATTCGATTTATGTAGGATATGGCAGTGGTATTATCTATCCGTATTAAAATATTGCAGTTATTCAAATTTTTAGTAAAAAAATTTTAATCCATAGAACGCGGCTGTGAGCTCTAGCGTATTTATATGTAGACTAATGTCTGTCTCAGACCAGTTACCATTTGCGCTTTGACCACCACATACTGCTCCCCAGCCGGTAATCGAAGCATCAGTAAAAATGTCTAGTAAAAAGTCATGATTTTTACGTATAGGTGCGAAAGATGTTAAAATATTATTTCTCCACCATGACAAATCAGAATAAAGGTTATTTCCTAATTTCATTTGTTTCTTATAATTTGATGTATAATTCAGTGCTAAGAATTTATCTCGCTCAAACAACTTTGTGTACATCCAACTATAATTGACCGCAGGACATGCAGAGGTCAGTAGTCCTATAAACTCGGCAAAATATCTTATAGTAAACTTTTTCCTGGATAAAAGATGCAGTGCATAAGCCGAAAGGGAGAACATTAAATTCATATAGTACATTTTTCCACCTGAATCGTAATTTTTTCCGATCATCCCGATTTATGGATATTAAGAAATATGCGTCCTGTATATCTATTGTTGACATAAAATAGCTGTTAGATATTAGTTTAAATGCTGTCCGATAATCCTCCATCTTAAAATGTTCGACTTTAACAAATTTATTCAGTTCTTTTAAGTTTAATATAAATCGATGGGTCCCATTCGGCTTAGGCACTGTAAAAATTGGTGAGAGGAACTGTCCTTCACAAGATGTGCATTTTGAAATAAACTCTGACCGTATCATGTCCGAAATACAATTATCAATAATTTTAATTTGTGATTGTGAATTGCATAAATTATTTAAAGATTCGTTTGTTTGTATAGGTTCTTCGATAAAAGGAAATTTATATCCTCGAACCCTCTCTAAAACCACGTGATCATCAGTTAACTGAGACCACTTATCGTAGAAATATGATAGTCGACCAGCGATAGGTACCTGTGTATCTTCGTCTAATAACGCCTCCTCGGTTGTTGACGCGCATTGTTGGTAGTGCGGCGGCCACGCGTCGCCTCTAGACGACGGTCCCTTGGCGGCCTGCGGGGCGCGGGAGTCTGCCGCGGCTCGGCCACTGGTACTACACGTGGCGGCGCCCCCCTGGAGTTTAAAGCACCCCGAGGTTGTGTGATTGCTGAGTTTCTATAAGCAGGTCGTTTTGGTTTTTGTTTGATTTCTGAACCAGTTCTAAATATAGCTTTTGATGATTTTATATGTTCTGCTAAAGCAGATCCAAAAAGATGTTCGTCAATGCAGGTGTTCTTCACAGCATCTCTAATATTTTTATTTAAGGTGCTTAGTGCCGCATATCGCCGAGAGAGCGACTCCCTGTGATGACTGTCACACAGAAGTCTACCGGCATCACTCAATGCTTTTATTATGTCTTGTGGTACTGCACTATTATTTGATGATAGGGCCCAATTTAAAGCTCGTCCTATAGCGGCCAGACTACAACCCAGTTGATTTTGCTTATGTTGGCTAAATAAATCCTTTTTAATGTAAGTTTCAGAAAGGGCAGCCTTAATTTCTAGATTAAGTTTTGGTGCTCTGATATTGGTGCAGTTTGCTGGTGTTAAGTAACATTTTATCATCTCCAACTGAGTTTCCTTAGACAAACCATTCGCCAAAATATGTGCCCATCTTGAAGCGATGTCCTTGTGTAGATCTTCTCCATAATCTTTCTGTTCGGTAGGGTCAACACCGAGTAGTTGTAAAATTTCAGGGTCTAATCTAATATCATCGTTTGTAAGATCAACTTTGTCCGTATTAGCAATGGTCGCTTCTGGTAACAGCACCTGTGTGGACTCTGGCGCCGCTAATAACGTAGACGGCCCCGCGATCGGCTCTGCGGTACCGACATCTGCGTTTAGTTGACAGTTATCATATACTCCAATAAATTCATCAGGTACTTCTGTATCTCCTGTCAACAAGAAATAAAATCTATATGTATACAGTACATCTGCCTCAGCAGTACATCTGCCTCAGCGCTTTTTACGTGGAGATAGAATAATGTTTCAACAGCGTTGGTGGAGTTTAAAAACAATATTATTCAACAACTATAGTGCATTCAACCTCCATAACAAGTTTCATACGACTTCTGCGAACAAAACTTTATCCTCAACACGATTTACGTGGAGGAAAAAAATTTAAACATAAACTTCAACACGTATAGTGGAGTTTGTCCTCGACACGATTAACGTGGAGAAAAAAAAGTATACAAAACTTCAACTCGTATAGTGGAGTTTGTCCTCAACACGATTTACGTGGAGAAAAAATGTAAACATAAACTTCAACACGTATAGTGGAGTTTATCCTCAACACGATTTACGTGGAGAAAAAATGTAAACATAAACTTCAACACATATAGTGGAGTTTGTCCTCAACACGATTTCCGCGGAGAAAAAATGTAAACATAAACTTCAACACGTATAGTGGAGTTTATCCTCAACACGATTTACGTGGAGAAAAAATGTAAACATAAACTTCAACACATATAGTGGAGTTTGTCCTCAACACGATTTCCGCGGAGAAAAAATGTAAACATAAATTTTAACACGTATACCTAGTGGAGTTTTGTCCTCAAGACGATTTACGTGGAGAAAAATGCCTCACCACATTAAAGTGGACTATTGATGTCGATACGACTTAATACTGATTAAATCATATAAAATTAATTATCATGGTAATTTTCGCATATTTGCGTATTTTAGTTGACTTTTACAAATTTTCCATCATCTCAAAGAAATTGTGGGTAGGTAGATTTTTATTTCAACATAATTTGTAATCGAATGAAAATTTTAAATTGAATTAACACTAATTTATAGATTAAATTAAATTATTTACCTTGTACATTTCCTTCATTTTCATACCCATGGGTATTATCATAGTACGTTTTTAACGACTGATCACTTTGCGACGATTCTGACGACGATAACCGTCGCCTTTTGTTTAATTTTGATTCCAACTTCTTCACTTTTCGTAAAATACGGTCGTATTCGCTATCTTTTGACCTTGAGTGCTTTCTTTTTCCCATTATAATACACTTATTAACACTCAAACCGAAAATAGGTGTGACTTCGATAACACAAAAACATATAATGAGGCAAAGAAACACGGAGTTGCCAGTGCAAGGAGAAAAGAAATGAATTTTGTTGTTACCTTTTTTCTTTTTTTTTTAAAGATCTAAATGAGTGACGAAGATAGCACCATCTCATGTAATGCTGCATGTAATAATTAGTAATCGTCTTCGGTTGAGACCCTCGCATAATTGGAATCAAACTTCACAAGGTAAGTTCGTTTGATTCTTAATTATTCAATGTATCCAAAAATTCCTTCTCACTATCCTCCCTTTCCTGAAGTAATTGCTTGACTAGCTCCTTTGAGGCCTTTAATTCTTGTAAGACCTGTTGGGTCTCTTCCTGGCGAGATAAGGCCTTGCGAGTCATCATGATTCCACGCGTCAGTTAGACAGGACAGAAAAAAGAAAAAGAAAAAGAAAAAAAAACTGATTTTAGTAATTGGAAAAGGAAGTATAAATCTGAACAGACTATCAATGTTTGTTTGTTATTGTGTACTGATTGTCTATTGTAAAAGTAGGTGCTTGTCTAGCTATGTGGTCACCGTCAGCTTAACTTCCACTATAATGTCAAGTAAAGTGAGATTGTCACAAGCCAATGTTTTGAATATGGACGTATCTCACTTTAGTGAGTTTTGTATTGAATTGTGGATTTGTTGATAGTGTAATAAATCAAGTGATTAAGGTAATTAACTAGAATAAGTCACTTACAAAACCATTAAAGTGTCAATTAGTGAGAAACAACTAAATTGTACGACAATAACAGGTAGATTTGAATAATAAAAATTGGGATCGTTGGAAAACAAATTATTGTGTTTTATTCCAGTTATTATTCAACACTAGTTACAGATAATTATAAAACTACACTCCCCTGGTTATGTTGTACCAGTTAATATTTAATTTAAACAATATCAAGAATCAGTTGACAGGAGGTGGCCGCCTATCGATTATTGACACTGTGATTTCTTGAATTATACACTTTGCACCGTGCCACCAACGATTTTACAGACTATTTATAACTTTTAACATTTAATTATTGACTTAAATCGTACTAATAAAGCGAAAAACTAATTATTTTTATAAATTAACTCATTAGCTGTGTTATTGACATCTAGCTGTCCTAAATACGTTAAACTGTACCATGTTGGATGCAATTTAGCAAAATTTGCGCTAGGTAACTTTGTCAGCTTATTTATCCCTGCTTGCCTGTTGATCCCTTCAAAATGAACATTTGGATTATCCGCTGTTAGGAAAGAAGCAAAAATAAAATTTTATGGAAAAATGTATGTCATCTTTCCAACAAATTGTATTTTTGTAAAGTCTGTAATATAATGATACAACATATTGAATCTGCTGTCTTGTTTGGCTTGTTAATGACATCCAATAACTTTGCTTGTATCCCTCCTTGCGAATCGAAAAACTGGATCACAATCGGAAATATTTTTTCTGAGCCGTGATTACTCGCGTCTGTCGAAACCCCAAAGTAAGTTACATTTTGTTTTGTTACAAACTTTACTTTACTTTAAATTTTGAATTATCCAGGGAGCTATTTGTTCTTAAAATAGCAGGGTTACCGAAAATTGTGTTTGTTACCTAGGACTTACAAAATGCCCTGTGTATAAAATGTTACCTGAGACTTACAAAATCCCCTGTGTATAAAATGTTACCTAGGACTTACAAAATCCCCTGTGTGTAAAATGTTTCATAGGATTTACAAAATCCCCTGTGTATAAAATGTTACCTGAGACTTACAAAATCCCCTGTTTATAAAATGTTACCTAGGACTTACAGAATCCCCTGTGTGTAAAATGTTACCTAGGACTTACAAAATCCCCTGTGTGTAAAATGTTTCATAGGATTTACAGAATCCCCTGTGTATAAAATTTTACCTAGGACTTACAAAATCCCCTGTGTGTAAAATGTTTCATAGGATTTACAAAATCCCCTGTGTATAAAATTTTACGACTTACAAAATCACTTCTCTATAAAAATTTTCCAGGAATTAAAAAAAATATTACTTGTCACCAGACGGCAGCCTCGTCGGTCAGCAGCAATGGAAGACCATTTAAGGCATACCAATCAGATGTTCTCGAATACTCGAATAGCCGCAAGAAACGCCTCGACTGTTTCCGAGCTTTTCGCGCCATTGTATGCTGCTTTGCACAAAGACGAGGTGCTGCGGCGGCGGTTGCTGATCGATGCTATAAGCTAGCTGAACTGCCGCGCGGATAGTAAGCTGCCATTTTTTTCTCATAGATTTCTGCGTGTGACGTCGCCTTAAAAAACACGGCGATCGAAGTCTGAAATATTCATCCGGCGCTGGTAGTGAGCCCTCCACGCTGCAGAATCTGGTTTTTGTATTAACAACGTACGGACATTTTTACATTTCTTGAATTTATATCCCAAGCGGTCAATTATATTTTACCTTTAAACTTTAAATCCCTTTCAGCGGCTGCTATAGGATTTTCATTAATTTCACATGTCAAAATCGTCAATTTCAGTTTTATTTTTGTACTGCTTGCGCTTTTTACCTCGTGGTGACAATTTTATCTCCCTGCTTACACTGCTGTAAAAAAATTCATCACAAAATAAACTCAATTGACTTTCTTGAGGTGGCATTATGGGCCCAGAACGTGAGCGTGATATTAGAGGATTCAAAATCAAGATTCAACCTGCATGTGGTGAGCATTATGGAATCATTGCAAAAATTTAATGAAAATAATTGGGCAGTATGGAAATTCCAGCTGTGCAGGTCATATTGATGTCTAAAGGTGTGGCATAATGTCTTATCTGTAAAAAAGGTATACTTATATAATCTGAATGCAGAGGAATCTTAACAAATTGTAACATGTTTTGTCAATAAACATTATTATTATTATTATTATTTACCTATGGGCGTTTGCCGCGCCAGACAGGTCTGCACTTGCATGTGATCTTTGACAGATTGTAATTCTAAAAGTTATAACTAATACATGGTTAATAGATGAAGCTTGTTTTCATTATAAATAACACACGGCGCAGTCGGAAGAATAATTTTTGTTAATTATGATGGCAAACCAGCGGGACTATCGCTTACAGGAAATCTGAGTGAAAATTGGCATAAGTTTTCACAAGCATTTAATATATATATTGAAGCTGGCCTAACAAATGCTTCTGAGTCGAGAAAAGTTGCTATCCTTCTGAATCTAATTGGGGAAGAGGCACTAGCATTATATAACACGTTTGAGTTCGATGAAAAATCTCCTAACTTAAAGAATGTGCTAGAAAATTTCCAGGAGTACTGTAATCCAAAAAATAATATTTTACACAGTCGATTTAAATTTTGTAATAGAAGTCAACGTGATGGTGAACAATTTGAACATTATCTCACGGAAATAAAAATGTTAGCTAATGATTGCCAATTTTGTTCATGTAAAGATAGCATGATACGTGGCAGACTGGTGTTAGGCACTAAAGATACCGAAACACAAATAAAATTAATAAGAAAAGGAGACCCTAACCTAGAGGAGGTTATATCTATGTTAAGATTGTCAAGTTTAAGTGAAGAACACATTAGAGACATACAGAAAATTGAAATAAGTTCAATAAAACCAAATCTACAAGAAAATTCTATTATATTATATTATCCATCAACTAATCAAAAGAAGGAAACTAACACTTCAACCAAAACTTCTTTTAGATGTGGATATGTTCACAAATATGCTCAATGCCCGGCCTACAATAAGACATGTTCAAAGTGCCAAACTAAAAATCATTTTGCAAAAATGTGTCGCAGTAAAATTGTAAACAATAAGATAAATGAAGTGAAAGTAGACTCGGAACATGACTATTTTTGTGGATCAATAGTATCTCAGAGCTTCGAAGCTTATGCACTAGGCTGATATCAAGATTTAATTATTGAAAATGAGAAAATAAAATTCATACTTGATGCGTCATCCCCACGAATGGAAATTACTGCCCCAACGAATGCGCACCGGTCAGTTCTCAAACAACTGTACAAGACGCCCAGGCCAATTGACAAATCAAAAAATTTTTTTTTTTCGCGCATTTTTTGATGACTTTATTATATATTTTGTTATTGGATTTATATACCGGATTTTTGCACACCGGTTAGTTTCCTAACTACTTCTTAGTGTAGTAGTTACGCTCTATAAAGTTGGCTAGAGCATTCGTCCTCACACCTGCTGAAGCGTGGGAGCTAAAGTGACTCTCACGTAGGTGGGGGTAGTCGGCATGTAATACTGGGGCATACAGTCCTTGCATGTTGAAGTTATCATTGAGGGTGGCGTTCCAGCCTCCTGGTCCTTGGCCTGCTTGCGTTGTGCAGCAAAAACCTCTTGCCATGTTATATCCCATAATTCTTCTCCGATGGAAACATTCTATGTTAGCCTGGTTTGCCGAGGCTGATCCTTGCGCTCCGAAACTGTGAACAGCGACGTTTCGTGAGTAGAGTGGTGTTTGGGCATCGTTCAACGGCACAGCTTATTCTACAAATAGTAGATTAACGGCCGTGATCTTATGTTGTATTCGTTCCATAACGTTAAGCCCGTTTTCATTTTGGTTCCTACGGTATTCTATAATTTTAAACCGGTCTTTCAAATCGGCTAAAACCGTATACACTCGATCTTGTAGTAAAGACGATACTTTTTAACGTCCTTCAAGTGTATCATCGTCAGGGAACTGAATTCCTTGGAGTGTTGATGCTGTTCCAACTCCCTGTATATCAATGGGTTCAAACCCAAGTAAATTCCGGTTTGCCACTAGATTTCCTGGAATCATTTCATCAGGTAGAGGCAAGTAGTTGGGGTCATTCTGTTGTGAAGCAGTAACTCGTCTTGATGTCACTAATGGTGATATGTAGCATTCATAAGTATTATGGTTATTAGCGGCAATTGGTCCAAATGAGCCGCTGGGATGAACAACTCCATCTATGGCAACTGGACCTAATGGAATGGCCGTTGCTGGAAGGTTCAACCTTACTTCCTTACCATATTGAGTGATGACAGGCGCTACATGTGAAATGTAATCGACGGTTGATTGTGGGAGCATTTGATAGTCAGGCAGAATTTCTCTCGCATCGGTGCGGATATTTAAAACGTTCTGGCCTGCTTGGCGCGCAGTCTCTAAGATTTCTAGATTTAAATGGACTGACATCGCGTGTGTGAACATGCTTAGGGGTAGTCTTTCGTGTAGACGAGGATCAATGCCGCGCATCTTCTCATAAGTCTCGTTGACTAGAGGAATGAAACCAGAAAACTCAAAATTCTGGCAGTGACGTCCTGTGCAGCTAACAGTGACGAATGCGGTCCTACATCATACAAAGGCTCATCCCTGTGTGGCGTTGCTGTAGTGCTTGGAACTACAGTTTGTTCGGGCTCCTTAGGTCTTGGGGGCTGCTTTTGCTTCTTGCTGTTCTTGAATGCTTGCGAGCGGTTAGTTGGATTCCGCTGTCTAGTCTGAACCCTGCTTGGGTCAAACTCTTCAGGCTGGTAGCTCCAGTCCTGTTGTTGACGCACTGTATTATAGTGGTCATACGCACGTTGAGCGTCACGCATATCTCGGCGGTTACCACCGGAATTATGGCTTCTGCCACGTGGATTTCCACGATTGAAATTATTCGACATCTCAAAATTGAGGAATTAACTGTCATAAAAAACGAAAATTCGACAGTTTACAGTCCCTAAAGATTTATATGCATAGAGATTACCATTGTTTTTATGATAGTCTTCTGCATAACTAAAGCCATCACAATCTATGCCAGTTAATGTATGATTATCTAGTACTTGATTACTGGGCTTAAACCAAGTTAATGTATTCTCCTTCCTACCTCCGGTGCCGTTTCCATCTTACACCTACACCGACTCGCCCGAGGCGTTCGTGCTACACAAAAATGTTCGAGCTGCCCAAGGCCAATACTGTTTTTTTCTGTAAGTCTTTCTCCTTTCGAGCGGTCCAGTTGTGGAATAACCTACCCACTGATATTCAGAAGAGTCCTACCATCGGGTCTTTCAAATTCAAAATAATAAAGCACTACTTAAATTCTGATTCATCGTGTTAGTTTAGGTTCTCGTAGTTTATTTATTTTTATATATATTTATATATAATTATATATATTATTATGTTTATTTATTAATTTATGTATTATATGCTATCTATCTATATATGTCTATATTATTGTATTTTAAATGTATAGGTATTATTTTAGTTTTATGTTAGTTTAACTTAACTTAACAATAACATTATTTGAAAAATAATAATTATTTTGAATAATATCTTTATGATATAAGGTGCGACCGCGTGGCGGCCAATAATTTATTTGGATGAATTCCGTACAAAATTGTACAGAGCGAGTTTTTTAATTCTTCGACACTGTCATATTTCTTTTTATAAATTTCATTTTTTGAATAGCCCCACAGAAAGAAATCAAGCGGCGTTAAGTCCGGACTACGCGCTGGCCAAGAAACAGGCCCATGAGTCCCATTCCACTGCTCACTAAATTGTCTATTCAAAGAACAACGAGTGTTTCGGCCTTTGTGTGCAGGAGCACCATCTTGATGAAAATAAACTCTTCGTGATTCCGATAATGGTAGATTATCAATAATGTTTGATACATTTTCTAATATTATGTTGTTGTAAGTATCGGAATTTAAGTTGCCCTTATAAAATTCCACCATAACTACTTCGTTTCCCTTTAAACCACACCGACAATTAAAAGAAAATCGAATTTGATTATGGGTTTCCCAAAGTCTGAGAGGATTTTCTTGCCTCCAAAAGGCCAGGTTATTCGATCAGTGTATTTTACCAGTACTTACTTACGGAGCGGAAACCTGGGTCCTCACAAGAGAGAGTATATATAAAATACAAGTTGCCCAGAGGAAAATAGAAAGAAAGCTCGTGGGGGTTACGCTGAGAGATCGAAAGACCAATACATGGCTCAGAGAGCAAAGTAAAGTGTCCGATGCCGTGAAGCGAATAGCAGGCCTAAAGTGGCAGTGGGCGGGCCATGTAGCACGTAAACAGGGCTCGTGGGGCAAAGCAGTATTGGAGTGGAGGCCTTGGGGTGAGAAAAGACCTAGGGGAAGACCACAAATGCGATGGAGGGACGACGTCAAGAGACTTGCAGGGACGAAATGGATGGAGGTGGCACAAGATCGATACAGATGGCGCAGCCTGAAGGAGGCCTACACCAATATGGTTGATAATGGCTAACGAGAGAACGAGAGACATACCATTGTTTATAATTCGTTTCATCAGACTATACTATGTAATCCAGGAATTGCATATCTCTACTTATTTTCCCATTTAATCATCTGCAGAAAGCTAGCCTACGAGCGGCGGCGGTATGTAAAGCTAGAACTAGTCGCCCATGTCGAAAACATTTATATCCATATTTCTTCCATACTTTCAGTACCAGGGTATGCGAGACACCAACTTCATCAGCGACGACTCTTGAAGTTGTTTCGGGAAACCCTTCGACTAATATTAAAATCGAAATTTCCAAATTTTCGTCTAAAACAAATGGTTGACGTACAGATTTCTTCTTAAAAGAACCACCTTCGGCTAAGTTTCTTATAAGGTTTGTAATACCTTTCTGGTTGGTACATGTCGATTTGGATATCTACTCCTGTAACATTGCAACTCAGCAAATTAATTTTTATTATTTACAAAATAAGCTTCCAGTAAGTCTAACGTTCAGAATTAGAGATCATTTTTGCAAAAAAGAATAACTTAAAGCACTGACTCGCAAAAGCACACCACACGCAATCACATTTTGACATAAGCAACAAAAGAAAGTACGCATTATAAAAAGAAAACAAAGTTCGAAATTTAAAGCTTATTTGAATTTGAACTAGGTAGGTAACTAAATCTTTTTTCAGAAAACTATCGTACTGAAACCTCAGTTGGTCCCATAGAAGATTTTGATCAGCGTACAAAATTGAATCGAATGGCATCAAAAAAAGTTTTTGTGAAAATGCAAATTAACTTGCTATCCGTACTTTATTTTGAAAATTGTTAAAGGTAAGCAATGCTTTAACCTAGTTTTTGAATTGGTTATACCAACTACATTAACGCTGGTTTGTGTGCGCTCCTTCTTATGAAACAGCAAAAGACAGCTGGGACCCACTGTCGAGCAATGCTCTTAAATAAATTTCAGCAACATCTTGAGTGATTAGTTTGATCTTTGCTGTAGGTAAAAGAACATCATTAGAAAATTTAGAATTATTATTTGCTTTCATAGAGACAGATTATATAGAGGCAACTCTGTCGGAATTACGAGCGACGGTAAAACACTGTCGTGATTTTTATGC
Source organism: Parapoynx stratiotata (assembly GCA_910589355.1). Classification (NCBI taxonomy): domain Eukaryota; kingdom Metazoa; phylum Arthropoda; class Insecta; order Lepidoptera; family Crambidae; genus Parapoynx; species Parapoynx stratiotata. Next base: position 1,057,897 of record OU342477.1, read on the forward strand.
AACAGTGTATTGTGTGCCATTTTGCACTCCGCACAGCGGAAGTGATAAATACATTTATTTTGATGTTTATATAAACATATGCAGCACAAAGCTTAATCTTTAACAAATTGCACTCGTTTAGAGACAGGCATTATTTTAAAATTATTGCATGAATATAATCTTTGATTGGACTAATATAGTATGCATGTAGTCTGCTTCGTAGCAGTGTATCTAGGCAACTAGTCCTTGCTTCTCGTGAAACTGACGATCAAAGAACTTGCAGCCCGGATCAGCATTCTCAAGCGCCAGTGCTCGCTTCTCTACATATGCCAATAATGCTTGGCTCCTCCTCTGTGTCCCTCTCTAATTGATATGCACGTGACGTGTACATATCTAATTTGCGACAAAGTAAACAATATTATAGCATCCCAATGTACAACTTTAGACTCTAGATTTGACAGAGCAGCAATAATCTGTTACCAGATAAACTCACGCAAATTAACCGCGGTTGACTTAACAATTGGCTTAAGATCTAATAACAAGTTTATATTACGAGCATTGGCAAATTCTTGATCAAATTTAAAGGCTCATCCTTTAAATAGCAACGTAAATAATAAAGTTTTTGGATGGTATCTAGGTGACTATTTACTAAAATAGATATACACCCAGTTGCAGAAACGAACTTTAAAATTTAATGTCAGCATTATCTCTAATGCTCCATTAAATTTATTTATTGAAGTGTCAAAAGACAACCTTAGCGTAGTTTTACGTTGCACAAAACGACATTAGCACCCTGTCAATGCTAAAGAGACATTTAGCTAGAACTATTTTGTGTGACAACCTTAACTTTAATGAACTTTAAAGTTTTAATGTCTCATTAACAAATGTTGTCCTTAAAAATCTTTGTGCAACTGAGTGTTAAACAGGCTAATGAAAGGTATGTACTCTGCACACTTACCATTAAATGTGCAAGCAACTAGCAAGGTGTGAAACGTGGCAATAATAATATTTTATGTTGGCAATACTTCCCTTGTCCTGTTGCCGCCATGTTTTTTCTCTTCCTGTTTGCACGTGTTTGTCATGGTGCAATGTAAGCTTTTCATTTCTTAAGTACTTAAAGGTCTTCAGTTATTATCCCATAAAAGTCCTATCAGGTTATGGGCCCAGATAAACTACTGGATCTTTTTCCCCTTCGGTAGCGGAGTTTAAGTGGACTGTATTTTCTGCGGTTTAAAAAAGCGACCTATGTGTAGGAGACTATAAGTGCTGCAACGGACAGAAAAGAAGTAGTTACAGCTCTTTAAGTATAGGGAAACAAAAAGCACACTTACTTGCTTTTCTGGCGGCAGCTCCTGCGGACGCACTAGCGGCTCAGGCTCACTTGGCTGATGATGAGGCGGTGTAAAACGGCGGTGACGAACGAGCTAACACCACGGATCAAACTTCGACCGTTGTAACTACCCTCGGTGCAGTCGAGTGTGTAGTTGAGAAATCACGGCGGTAACTGACGGGTAACGGGCAGCGGGAACTACCTACTAGCAGCGGGCAACGAGCAGCGGGTAACATCAGCGGGTGACTGGCGGGGAGCGGCTCCGTGTAGCTCTTCAGTGTGCATTGCGGGTAGGGAAAGAAACATTAGGAAGGATGGCCTACGACTTGCAAAATACCCTACGTACCATAAGGCCCCAAAATACCCTAAGGCCCTACGTTATTTTGCAAGTACCTGCCTTTAACTAATTAACCAGCAAATACAATTCACCATAAACCATAGGTAAAAAGTGGGGATAGGTATTCTCAAAGTGCAGAGATACCGGTTGAACGAAAAAGGGCGTGTCATTGTTGGCGGGTAATAACTGGGTCTGAGGAGATTGTGTGGGGTCATAATATCAGATTCTGGTGTGGTCAAAGCAGCGACGCGAAAATAGACACGACAGCAATCAGGTTGGAGGGTCAACAAAACTAAAACGTTTGGAAATTCCAAGTTACAGTGATGCTAAAGGAAGCCGACCTATATTCCGTTGTGAGTGAGGAAAACACAGGTAGTCATGTTAAAGTCTTTCTTCTTTGCTAGTGTCGCGACTAACGGAATCAGTGATGATACATGTTTTGACATGCGACACAGAGGCGGCCATGTGGAGGAGCTACACAGTGTATTTGAAGCAAAGTCAGCAACAAGATGCTGGAAAGATTTTTACAACTTAAATATGAAGGAGGCGACCTGGCTTGATTTTTGTCTAAGCTTCAGGAAATGACATGCACCTTGAAATAAGCCGGTGAGGAAGTTTCAGACAAGTTTTTATTAACTAAAATCTTAATGTCTTTGCCAGAGTGCTACAGTCATTTTGTCTCAGTGTGGGAATCTGTGGATAGCAGTAAACAAAACTATGATGATCTAGTAGCAAGACTTGGTTGAAGAGCAAAAGGGTAAAATGTAGAGAGAAAGAGAGTGAAAATACAGCTCTTTATATACATAGTAGGAAACTTGAAGTAATAAAAAGGTGTTACAAGTGTCAGAATTCTGGGCACTTTGCGCAGCAGTGCAAGAGTAAAGTTGAAAAAAGGAAGTGTTTTTTATGCATGAATATACAATAACCCGATATAAAAGTATTGATCAAGTCATAATTTCATAGAATTTCATGATAAACGTAAACAAATGGCAATCAAAGTTGAATCCAAATTTTGAAATTGATAACAGCCCATTAATGACTTTCGATGAATTGTAGTATAAAGCTGTTGAACACAGCTTTATACTACAATTTATACAACCGAGTCGCTCGACACGAGTACATGTTGTACTTATTAGTAACAAAATTCGTTCGTTGAAGTTTATAACGCATAAAATCAAGTAGGCAGCGCCTTTCCAAAGCGGTGGTAGAAGAAAAATCGAAAAGAAAAATTCGCATCATTTGATGCGATTGCGAATGTTGAAGTGAATGTTTAAAATGATGCAAATCATTCGCTTATGTGAATGCGAATATTCGTAACAACCCTAAAACTGATTAAGTGAAACCCGATAACAGATACAATTTTCATAAACTTGTATCTATCTCTTTCACACCTTTTGTCTAAAACGATTGTAAGGACAATGATTCCCCACCTGAGAACCCGCTCGGTGCTTCTTTAGCGGCACATGGTATTTTGACAGACGTTAGAACGTCTATCTCAATACTTTGAAGCTTTTAAAAAACCTATATCTAATTTCAATTCAATTTCACTCTGATTGTACCGTACAAAAATAACAATAGTAACATAGTTTACCAAATGGGATTAAATGTATGAAGTAACGAAATGTTTACCAAACGCTACTTTTTGGTAGGTACAATTTGAGGTTTACCAAATGGGAAGTTTACCACATGGGAAATAGCCATTATCTTGCATTAGGAATATAGGATCATTACCGAAGACAACTGCTACCGTCGGAACTTGAAGTCCAAACATTTTTAAGGATCTCTTTATAGTTCCTGGCGTTCATTTGACCACGTATTTCTACCAATTCGCCAGGGCTACTAGCCGACATCCAGCCCCAGTACCCCACTGATATACGCCCACTTATTCGATTAGGGAGGACGTTTCTTTCATTATGGCGAGTACTATTTAATCGCCACATATAAAGGTGACCGTCACTCGCTGAAGTCAATACTTTTTCGTCGACAAAAATCACGTTATCAAAATTATAATTCAAATATCGTCGAGCAAAATTCAAACGTAATCTTTTGTGTGTCTCGGTTAGTTCTCATTTTTTAGCAGCGACAAGTTATTCCAGCATTATGCAATCGACGGCGAATAGTATGTGTTGAAACACCATGTTCTATAGCATGTTGAAGTCATCACAAAGTTACGATATTGGACATCTGCAATCAGAAGACGATCTTGTTCAGAAGACGTCTTCCGCGGTCTGCCCTTGGACACGTGGTTATATTGGTAATAGTGGGACGCCCAGCGTCCAGGCGGCTGTTTGCAGCGCGGTATCATAAGTTTGCTATGAATAAACCAAATGAGAGGGGTGACGGTAGCGGAGGGTTCATATTTATTACCTAAATTGACTTATAGAGGTAACAACAATTGTGAATTATCTTGCCCTTTTAACAATGGGCTTAGAATCGGACATACATAATAGGTTGGGGAAAAAGTTTCTTCGCATTTTTTAAGAAAATTCAAAACATTTTTTAATATAGTTTATTTACATTTAACTAAAGTATGTAGGTACCATTTTGTTCGATAACTTTTTGCCATCTTGTAGGTAGGGACATGATCCCATTGCTATAGAAATTTTGGGACTTCTGGTCAAAATACCGCGACGAGTGGTTTTGGCAGTCCTCTCGTGATGTTAACCTGACACTGCCTAAAGAATTCTGAAGAGACCGAAACAGGTGGAAATCTGAAGGTGCAAGGTCAGGACTATACGGCGGATGCATTAACACCACCCAGCCAAACTGTCTTAATTTTTGCTGAGTGGCTAAAGATGTGTGAGGTCTAGCGTTATCGTGATGAAAAACCACACCCCTTCTGTTGATTAATTCCGGCCGCTTTCTCTCAACTTCTTGCTTTAATCTCATCAGTTGTTCGCAGTAGATTTCAGAATCGATGGTCCTGCCTGGTGGTAACAGCTCATAATGAATAATGCCCTTCCAATCCCACCACACACACAGCATCACCTTGTTGCGAGTTAACCCGGGTTTCGCCACAGTCTGTGAAGCCTGACCGGCCTTTGACCACGACCTTTTTCGCACGTTCTTGTCGTACGTGATCCAGATTTCATCACCAGTTATCAGCTTCTTCAAAAATGGTTCGGTTTCATTACGTCGTAATAAAGAATCACAAATGAGTACACGGTTCATTAGGTTTCTTTCAGTGAGCTCGTGAGGTACCCAAATGTCGAGCTTTTTTGTGTACCCAGTTTTTTTCAAATGCGCCAAAACTGTTTTGTGGTCAATTCCCAGTTCTTCAGCTACGTCGTTACTACTGACATGCCGATCTTGCTCCACTTTTTCAAAAATGGCATCCATTTTATCTGTAATAGGGCGTCCAGAGTGACGTGCATCTTTGACATCAAAATTTCCGGATTGAAAACGCTTAAACCAAATTTATGCTACTCTCACAGACACTGCACTAGGTCAATAAACATCGCAAATTTTTTTCGCGGCTTGCTTTGCATTTTTACCTTTTTTGTAGTAAAATTTTAAAATGTATCGAATTTCTTCATTAGATTCACTCATTTTCCTAATTTGAATTTGGAATTATGTTCTTTAAAATTTAAGCTTTCAATGATACCAAAACCAGCCAGATAAAAATAGTATAGCCAAAGAGATTTTATTACAAGTTTATACATACTATAATGCGAAAAGACTTTTTCCCCAACCTAATACAATATCTCTTATATTATTTTCACTAAAATAGGAACAATCAATTAAATTTAAAACAGATAGTAAAGGAGGATGCACATTGAAGTATGGACTACGGTAGTCTGTAGCGTCAATTCCAAAGTTGTTTTAAACGGTCTATAAAACAATCATTTACTTTCAACATTAGTAATTAGAGAAATCAAAACTGGAGTCTCGAAGTTTTTTTCAGAAAACAACATAACCTTAAAATCAAAGTAAGTCTCATCTAGTTGTGGTTTTCACTGATATACGTAACAATATTGTAAAAACGTCCTGTCTTTGGATTGCACACACACGATACACAATAATGTGTAAGATTTTACAGTTAAAGTGGAGAGTAAATGCAACGTGAGCGTCGCGACGAGAGTGACACGAGTGTTACCAGGTTAGATTTAACTTGAAAATCGATTATTTCGTATAGTGCAATTCCATTCTTCAACATCCATTCGATTTGAATTAAAACATAGTAGGTTTCTAGCGCGGAACACATGATTTATCAAAGAATTGTGTATGGATCACCAAATTTTGTTAGTAAAATTGAAACATTATGGAGCTTCGGAAACTCCTATACGCCTTATAGAATCATATCTTACGGATCGGATACAAAAAGTTTGCATAAATGGTACTAATTCTTCCGGCGCGCCTCTGCATATGGGAGTGCCCCAGGGCTCTATATTGAGCCCCTTATTATTCTTAATATATATACCTGCCTTACTTTGCTAAAGACCTTGGTGAGAGTTTTGTTTGCTGATTTGATTTTCAAAACTGACAGACGCAATAACGTATCTGACGAAGTAAACAATGCCCTCTCGCAAGTCTTGCATTGGTTCAATATTAATAACCTTGCACTTAATTCTAAGAAAACAAAATGTATTAAATTTTGTATGCCTAACGTAAAGCAGATCGATACTCAAATTTTTATAAAGGAGGAACGTTTAGAAATAATTAATTCTACAACTTTTCTTAGAATTACTGTGGACTCTAAACTGCAATGGGGTCCACATATTACGGCTCTAGCAGGAAGACTGAGTTCAGCTGCGCATGCAGTTAGAAAAATAAGGCAGCTCACTGATGTTGAAACGGCGAGATTAGATTATTTTAGCTATTTTCACAGCGTAATGTCGTATGGTCTACTGTTGTGGGGCTCCGCTGCTGACATTCAGACTATCTTTGTACTTCAAATGAGAGCCATTCGTGCCATATACAGCCATAGACCACGTGACTCGCTCAAGGAATTATTTAAGGAAATTGATGTATTAACTGTGGCGTCTCAATACATCTTTGATTGTTTTATGTATGTACGTAAACACATGATACTTTCTGTGAGGGAGTGGACTGTAATAATGTTAATTGGGAGCCAATATTGGGAAAAACTAGGGAATGAAAAAGCCCGTGACAAGTTCAAGAGCTGTAATAATAATAACGTCAAAAAACACAAAGTCATTAATAAAAAAGTATAAAAACATAAATAGTATCAAAAAGGTGTCCAGTCCTGCACATGGTCCCTTTTCAAAGAGGCATAGGAACCAGCTTCTTCAGGGGTTTGCGTAGCACTCCGGCGCAAATGGAAACGTCGGCCACTCGTACGACACCATCTTTCCTCGGGAATAAAACGGCAATCCGACCTCTTGGTCAGGTGGATCGGGGTAAATTTCCGTCCGCAATTAGCACAAAATCAAAGTCTATATACTCGACTTGAGTATGTTTAGTGAGACCCCCTATACAGTTGACCTGAAGGTGTAGTGAGGTAAGATGACAATGAGCTTGTGCTGTTGGGCGGAGTAAGCGTGACCAGCTACTGAACCCTATTGGAATGGCAGAAAGCAGTCTGACACTACTACTCTCTACAATGAGGTGGTTGGTTACATATTTACAATCTAAAGTTGGCAAGACTGTTGCTGGCTCATTGCGCCAATTAGATATAAGTATAAATAATATGGTTGGACCTTTGAGCCAACAACAACTTTGGCCCGGCCTGAGGAGCGTTGCGTACGGAAGATACCCGTCGCCACTCACACACATTACTGAGTTGGATGACCTCACCAACTTTACTAGGGACATAAGGTCTGTAGCAACGCGCGTTATTACGAAGCCAGCCCAGCACGTCCATGTAATCAGCTATTTCTACAGTACCAAGTAGACAATCTGCTACTAAAGCCGCTTGAAGCTCTAGTCTAAAAATACTAGACAACTTTAAAAAGTATACGCGTGACTCGCTACATGGCCATGCAAGTTGTATGTGTTCGTTAGGATACGCAAAAGCTGTATATGCTTGTTTGCCGGCGTCTGCGAACACATGCAACTCAATTGACGGTGGTTCCAAAGGCTCCAGAATGTAGCAACGTGGAATTCGTAACTGAGAAGTTTCGCTAAAATCGCGGAACCAATTGTTCCTCGTTGTTACATCTGGTTTCAGAAGCTTATCAGTCGAACTGGAGTTCTTCCGCCAAACATTCTGGAACAAGTTTCGACCATTGACGCCTGGACGGAACGACGCGTTTTCTTCCTGGAAGACCGATTTTAAAACTTCCATCTTGAAAACCTATACAGAGCGTTCTGAAATATTTTCAGCACGCTCGTTCTGCGAACCATGCCGCTCTTGATTAATTTGAAGATTAAACTTGTTTTTAATAAAAGGTTCCGAATCAAGATCAGTAACAAAATTATGATGTATAAATTCGACCAGCTTTGTTCGACTGCTACTAAAACCAAAGAGAACCCAACCAAGGGAAGTTTTAATAGCGACCGGATCATGTTTCGAACCTTTTCGAACATCTTGTGGGTAAGCAAGTGCCCAGTTATCGATGCCTATGATAATCTTAGGTTGTACGTCATCATAACATAAAGAGGAAGCTAACTCAGACAAATGTAAAAAATTTTGAAATTTTGGCATAACAGGCCGTCAGACCTAGGTCTAAAGATTAGATAGCTCGGGCCCTCTTGACAGAGTGTACGGCATCACTATGACGACCCTTGATATCAAAATCTATATACTCGACTCGAGTATGTTTAGTGAGACCCCCTATACAGTTGACCTGAAGTTGCGAAACCGGCCCCTTAGCTCCTATCTGACATGCTAGCTCTGCGTCAATGAAAGTCGCTGTCGAGCCATCATCGAGCAACGCGTAAGTGTCAACACTACTTGATGGACCTACCACCGTGACGGCAACAATTTTTAATAGAGGCCGCATGTCAAAGAGAGAGCCGGAGCGGGAAGGTTCAGAGACACTGGTAGCATGTGCTACGGAGTCTGAAGACTCTTTTTGTGTAATGTGTGAAGAAGTCTCAGACTGTGAGTGACTCTGACCAGATGTCCCAGGTTGGACGGTATCGCTATTTTCGGTGGTGTAAGTGACTGCAGCGTTTGGGTCGTGTAAGAGGTTGTTATGCCTAGAGTTACAATTTTTAGATTTGCAAACTTCTTTTGAAATTTTACAATGTCTATAGCTATGGAAACCCTTTTTAAAACATTTGTGACAGAGTTCATTTTCTCTGACAAAAATCCATCTGTCAGGTATTGACAATGACAGGAAATCGTCACATTTTGATAAATTGTGTTGTTTACAAAAACATTAACACACACACACACACACACACACACACACACACACACACATTTTAATTTTGTTTCAGAATTTTGAATAGAAACCGAATGTTGTTGTTTTGATGAAGATGTGTGTAGTAGTGTACCATGTGGGTAATTCTGCACGGTGTCGGATGATAAAATTGTATGAGTCCTTTCAGGTTTTTTAAAGCGTACCGAGGGTTCCACTATAAGACCGAACTTGAGCTGCAAGTCTACCTCGCGTGACAAGAACTGCGCTAGTAGCTCAAGCTTCGTCTTTTCCTTGCTCAGACTATTGACCAAAGCAAAATCTGCCCACCTACTACGCAATAAGGGTGTCAGTTTCCCTAAAATAATTTGGAAAATTTCCGGAGACTGTAAGTAGCATTTCTGGTCGAGGAGCTTAGCGTCTTACGAGGTTTCGGCGCCGTCGGCCCCGACAACTTTTGTGGGCACTCGACCTTATTCGTGTCTCCCTCTCTGAGACAGTCCTCTATGTTTCTGGCCCTCCGCAATAGATCTTCAAAACTACCGATGGTCTCCCGCTCCAAACGTTTTCTAATTCTTCTGTTAAGGAGGCCAAACGTCATATCTAACTGTACCTTTTGGGAAAGATCTCGATCGGGCAGTTTTGAGAACAATGCCCTAAACCGCGCCACAAAAATATCTGTGTTTTTGTTACCTTGAACCAGGTCAAATATATCTCTGTAAATCCTGTAAGGTGGTTTGTGCTCCCCGAACGCACTCGTCAGGCTTGCCAATGGTTCAGTCCATGTCTTTATGGATACTTTAACGCCCTGCCACCACACAGCAGCTGAGTCGGTAAGTTACATCGACAAACCACGGAGGGCACTATCATCCGTGATATTTACACAGTCCTTGTAAGTGACGATAGTGTCAATAAAGTTCTCGGCTGGTCCTCTACCGCTGAACCGCGCTGTGCACTGAGCAAAGTGCGCGTAATAGCCGCCATTGAGTGCACACACTTGACGACGTGATATCACTTGCAGCAGCGGGCTGCGGTGTCGACGACCGCACTTCATTTAGAAGACGTCGACAAAACTCATTTTGTGATTGTTGCAAGGTTAACATCATGCTGGTGAACATATCTTTGGACATCTCCATTCTCGTCGCGTCAGCAACGTCTTCTTCGTGATCAGTGTCTATTTGTCTCGTTCGTGCCATTGTAAAACCACAACCGTCACGACACAGTCACTAAGCACTAGGTAAGTAGGTACCGGTGTTACGCGGTTTATACGTCCGGTAACACTCGTAACAACTAATAGTTCACACAAAGTTCAATAGTTTATGTATGTACATAACCCCGTTGGTCAATAAATGTACAAACCAATATAGCGTCAGGGTGCTGTGGGTGTTCAGTAAAACGTCCAAATACAGGGTGGGCCATGAATTAGTTAACAATTTAAAAAATCATATAAAAAAAACCATTTGACATATTTTTTAAATTGTTAATTGATAAGAAAGTTAATGATTTGGAATTTATTTTTTAAAAATAACATCATCTAAATGACCACCGTTTCGATTTTTGCACTCTTCTAAGCGAGCACCGAAGTTTTCGAATACTCGCCGACAAAGAGACCGCGTGATCGCCGACATTTCCTCGCTAATTTTTTCCTTTAATTCACCTAGTGTTTTTGGTTTATGGATGTAAACACGACTCTTCAAATAACCCCATAAAAAGAAGTCTGCTGGGGTTAAATCCGGACTCCTGGGTGGCCATGGGATGTCGCCTCGTCTGGAAATCAGCTTTTCCGGAAACATTTCTTTGACCACCGGCAGGGACTCGTTAGATGTGTGACAAGTGGCTCCATCTTGCTGAAACCATGTGTTACTATTGTAGCCAGCAAATTCCAGTAGCTTCGGTGCCAAGAACTCCCGTAACATTTTCACATACTCAGCAGAATTCACAGTAACCGAACGGCCGCGAGAGTCTTCGAAAAAGTAGGGCCCAATGATTAGTAGTTAGTAGGGCCTTTTGCTGAAATTGCAGCCCATACCGTAACCTTGGGAGAATGAAGTGGCCTCTCGTGTTTAGATTTGGGATTTTCGCTGCTCCAATATCTGCAATTCTGTTTATTTACGTGTCCGTTTAGATGGAAATGCGCTTCGTCGGAAAATAAGAGGTTGTCAAAATTATTGAATCGATCTAACATTGTTTCGGCATACGACTTGCGCAAATTTAAATCATTAGGTTTTAATTCCTGCACTAACTGGATCTTATATGGATGTAAATTCAAATCTAATTTCAAAATTCGGCGCAGTGATGTACGGGATAATCCTAATTCAGCCGAACGTTTGCGCGTCGATAAATGTGGATCACGTCGAACTGATGCGGAAACTCGCTGCACGTTCTCTTCGCTCCGAGAAGTCCGTGGGCCGCCGGTTTGCTTCACGTTTAGTGTAGATCCCGTCTCTTCGAACTTCTTAACCCATTTCTTTATTAATGGAGCACTCGGACACTGATTTAAATCGTGTAAATCGTATTCAACGCGAAATAAGCGTCTCACAGTAATGAGCGAACTGTTGTTTAGATAAAATTGTTTCACACAATAAGCGCGCTGCGGCCCCGTGAAGTGATCCATTGCGACTAAATTTCCGAGAAGCGAGCTAGTGGTCAGTTCCCTCCCCGCTCCCCGCGCGGCTTGTATTAGCGCGGGATGTTAGGTTTAAATGTTAACGAATTCTTGGCCCACCCTGTACTTATTAAACTGTGTGAAACACTATATTTCGATAAACACAAGCGCGGGAAAATCAAGGCATCGCGCGTGTCTTTCAAGATGAGTTCCGGCTAAGACTGGGCGCGCATCAGCGTAGTCGCCTCTCGGGGTTTGATCCCCGCGCACCCCCTAACGGTCACAAACCGCCAGCCAGCACGCTTGTAAAGCGTGCTATACATGTTACTAAAAGTAAAGCTCACGCAAGCTAACGCCACACAGTATAAAAAAAATAATTTACGTTGGGTTATATTGGCAAAACGGCACAAAAAAACAAAATAAACATAGTTTTTCCTTACTACAAAATTAACATATATTATCTATTATTAAATCAATTAAATTATTTGACATGTTCATATTCGCCAAGTATCAAAGGACATAAATATGAAACAGTAAGCTTATATTTTACTAAAGAGATTTAACAAATAGTTAGCAAGCTATCTATATTGAGTCTAATACAATTTTATACGGTATTAAATAAGCTTATTGAAATAACAAACCGCTTCTGTTCATAAAAACGAATACTTAATATAATTAAATTTACTTTTATGAGACTTTGCATTTTAGTATATAATTGTTACTATTATCTATGTTAAGCACTAATTCCTTAATCCTGGTTAACGTGTCTAGGTACTTTTCTTGCACGTCGTCATCATCCTCGAACTCGCTGTCCGTGATGGAAAAAATTTCTAATGTAAGATCTTCGTACTTTTTGAAAGAATCTCTTAATCGTTCTTCTTTAAGAATGAGATTCTGTTTAGAATGTTGTTCCATTAAAGCCATTTGCTTTGCGATTTTTGTGATGTTTCCTTTAATTGCATTGCGCTTACGCATAAGCGCCTTTACGTCTGTATTTTCCATGGTCAGTGATCACAAAACACTATTAATGTGCTCTCTTATATAGCTTCAATCGCACAACTATTAACTTGGTCGATTAAAAATAATTACTCGTTTTGTTGGAGACAAAACAAAATCAAAATGGAGACAAGCTTGAACACGCCACGTAAAAATGTGCCACGCCCGTGAATGTTTTTATTTGGTTGGCTGTCTGTAGTAGTAGGGCAGCCAATCTGCCTGTTGTCGCGTAGATGCGCAGCACGCCCGGCAGCCAATCCCAAGCGCCGACCCGTCGCTCGCCGCGAAACAGTCGAACCTGATTGGTTCTGAATCGTAAGCCTGCTCGGTGTTGCACTCGAAGCAGTTGTAAAGGTTTCCAAAAATAAGATGGACTTGTAAATTTTAATAATTATGCTATCACTTGCCGAACCGATGAAATCATTGATTGCACCTCGTCTTCATGCCAGTTGGATGTATGCTCGAAGGACCATGTTTTGAAATGTGTCTGGAGTGTGTAGGACGCTGGTAATTAGTTAATTTAAATTAAAAGGCAGGACGTAGATGCACACTTGTATATTTTCGTAAACGGAAGGGGCTTGACAATGTTGCCACAGTATAAAAAAAAATTATGTTGGGTTGCCAACACAGGTAAAATTATATTAGCCTGCTGTATTTTACATAACCTATGTATAAGGGCTGGTATTGAAGTTCCAGAGCTAACAGAAGATGAATCCCAGGCTGAAAGAAGTAGACAGGTTTCATCTGAATCTGTCACTTCGTCGGCTAGTTCCTCAGCTCGAGCTCTTGAAGTTGGTCGAAGGGCGAGAGCATTGTTAGTGCAAATGTTGGAAAGGAATAGGAAAAACAGTCTAAATGATATAAAGCACGAGTGAGTAGACTAATTAAAACCCAGACTAATGTATTTTACTTTGTTTTAGGCGGTAGAGATGAAATGGAGGAGTTTTTGAACTAGAATTTACCATATAATGATGTTTTTTTTAAACCCTGTTTGGAAAGAAATACATAATTAGAGGATGTAATGAGTAATTAATTTACATATAATTTTTCCAACAATTATTTATTTATAGTATAAAAACAGAGTACAGTCATTACATAATACAAACAAAAACATTTGAAAAGAAATTACCTAAATAAATAAATAAATATCCTCAGACTCACACCTATCAACTAGTCCCATTTTAAGCAACTAAATGCTGCTTGTGTTACGGATACTGGATGGCGGACAAATATATTTAATAGATAAATACATATAAATATCCTGAATATATATATAAATATTATATAAACAGACAAGACTAGAGAACAAATGTCTGAAAATTCATCATCCAAACACTGGCCTCCCCTGGGGATCGAACCTAGGACCTCTCGAGATGGCGACGCCTTGAGACCGGCGTACAGATCACTTGGCCACGGAGGTCGTCACCTAGTCTCAGATGCTATTACAATTAACATAATATTCAACTGAATAACAACTATTACTTCGTAATTTACTTTGCTATAAGTATATATTTTTGAATAGTATCAGTTAAATAGTAACTGACACTATTTACCTATTTACGAATTCTGCAATCAGCCTACAAAGCTCTACAAGGGCAGTCTTAATACCAGCACGTTCATTGTTTCTTATTATTTCCCTCTCTCTGCGCTGCTCCTCAATTTGAATGAGCCTGCTGCTAAGGCCAGACCTTGAAGCAGCACGGCGTCTTCTGACGTTCTGAGGAGTTGGTTCTGAAGCTGTAAATAAATTTGTATATTTGAGAAAAATAGATACTTATACTTTCACTGTATAGAAAAACTAGCGAAAATGCAACAATAATAATACTTACAATGCAGAATTGTTGCGAATTCCTGGCAGAGGGTTTGACTTGCAGGCAACAGCCGTGCAGGCTCGTTGTCCTCAGCAAAGTTCAGGCTTGGCTCTAGGATGGATGGTGTTTGACTGGAGGTGGACGGCATGTCTTCAAGAGTTTCATGTGGCTGAAATAATAAAAATTATTTTTTAACTAAATTGAAGAGTAACAATAATTACCTATTTTTGTAAACCTAAAGACAAAGGACATCAGCCACGTTAAATTGCGATATTTGATTTATTATTACTAAACAAATATTTCTCCACGTTTATACCAAGTTGGTACTATTACTGGCAACTTTATTCAAAGTATGCGTCAGTTTGGGTAAACTGACTCATTTAAAAATCTTTTTAAATACATTTTTTTACGTCTATTTTGATACTACCTTATACAGTGTATAACCGGCAAGTGAAGACAAAATGAAAAAATCAAAATTGTATCCCGCCTGAACCCTATTTACAAAATATTAGAAAAATAAGTTAAATAGAAGTCGAGATATAAGACATCGAAATTAGAAGATTTTATCGATATTAAAGGTAAAGGAGTCACATCACTGGTGAATCAGCTGTTAGACGGCAACGATCTGGCAGAACATATTATACCTCTTTTAGATCGTATGTTCCTAGTACACCTTTCTTTTATTTTTTTGTACCCACTAGACACGACACGTGTATTATGATTGCAAAGTGCTCAATGTTTGCGCTATTTTCACCTTTATTCTGAATGAATAACTAGAAAATCGAAAGTTTTCGTTTAACACTCCCGTTCCTTTGACGCCGCCGCCGCCGCTTAGCCCGAGAGTGGCATTGAAATGCCATTTTCGCACCGCTCGGCGCTCCTAGATGTCTCCGCCTAAAGTGCGCGCGCGCCTTGTGTTGAAGCCTACGAGTACCAGTCACCCATGAGCAGGACTTAGCAAATTTGGCAAATTCCCTTTTTTACCGTAGACAGAGAGCATTTCATTTAAATCAATTCAGTTTAGGTGTAAGACAGAGACAGATAATGTTAGTAAGGAAGTAGTTCCCAAAAAACAACCAAAACTAATAAAAGTGTCTACTTATTTAGATATGAGGTACTAGGACAACAGAAACATTAACAAGCAAACGTGGTGGAAGTGGTATAGCGCGCAATCGAGACTATTTTTATCCCTTTCTTCCGATGGCATCCTTTTTCATCTAACATAAACATTAATTGGTTCAGTACAAATATTATTAAATATTTTTTAATATTTCATTTTGGTTTAGTAAATTTTAACATGTTCGTAAATGTTTGAAAATATTTTTAATAGAAAACACTAGAAAATAAAAATTCGTGAGATTCGAACCTGCGAACTTCAATAATCCGTGCGACTAGGCTGACTACTGAGCTAAGTTCTTCTAGTCTTCATGTTTTTGCGTTACGATGAGCTAACGTTGAAGGTAGACGGTAATCCGTGTCCAACAGTTTTATCATGATTGTTTTAATTAAATAATACTCAAAAGTCAAAATATTCAAATAGGTAATTAAACAAAGTAAGAAGTTGTGTTGACTTATTTTTTAATTTCTTAGGTTCCTACGTTATCCCCTATGTTCCTAGTTTTGAATATTTAAGTAGCACACTTATGAAAGTTGCTTTTATTTTCTGCATTTTAAAAAATATTAGAACAGCAGAGCTATGAGTAATCAAACGCATAAGTGGTTTTTTATTATGATACATCGAACCCTAAAAAAATCGTAAATCAAAATATTGTCACGGTTCTAAAACCGTCTTAGAACCGTTTTCAATACTCACGTTGATTTTTGATATAAAATCCATACAAAAAACATAGCATCACATAAACAGCAAACATCTAATTAAACTTTCTCAGCTAATATTAACTAATTACTAGGTTTTAAATACAAATATAAACACAAAGATTGTTATTGTGATTAACTTATTTTTCATCTGTCTACTAATGACAGTTGATGTATCGGTAACGCCGGTACTTTGAAAACTTGTGATTTCTCAAAATGAGGGTATTTTAACATTAATCGGTTGTTGGTTTTCTACTATAATTATTTCAAACCATAAACATTAATTGCTAATTAATTAAATAATTGGTATTTTCTGCCATAGAAAAATACGTAGATTATTTTAATTAAGATATAAAATTTATTCTTTTATCTAAGTTTTGGTTGTTGTTTTGACCATAGATAAAACTACATACTTCTACATTCGACATAATACATTATGGAACATGATTCGTGACATCGAAGCTCCCACTAAATTCTGGGAGAACATTCTAGACGAGTCCTGGTATATAAGCGGTAGTCCTGGGAAAGCAGACCTCTTCAGTTTTCTCTGGCTATCGCTTGTATCCTTGTAAATCTGTTTAATATCTGTGCGCGATCCCCGAACTAGGGGATCCTATCCACGGGCAGCCGCCTACCCTGCTGCTCCGTGCCTGAGCGTCGGCCTTCTACCCGCCGAAGCTGAACCCACGCCAACCACGCCTGTAGTCGGCGTGACCGGTTCCTGCTGCTTCGCCCCTTAGCTCCTTCAAGCTAAGTCCCTTTGCTTCCCTTGAGAACTACCGAGCGAGAGACTGTGAACCCCCTGAGACAAATAAATTGTGTATAATCTACCCAATTCTTTTATTTTCTCTCTTGCTCTCTCGGGTCGTGCTACCCACGGCCCGAGCGTGTCAATATTCCTGTAGCCCTGGTAGTCAAGCGTGCGGAATATCTCATCAGTCGCTTGCTATCCGTCGCGGTCGTAAGTTGCTATTAAGTAAAATATACCGTTTTTAACAAATAATGAATATTTTGAAATGGTTTTAAGTGTTGGGGCAGCCAATGGCAGCCTTCTTGGAGCTCGCGATTTGTATCGCGAAAGGTTCATTGACGGTGCACTATGCCTTGAAAACCAGGGTCGGCATTTCGAACCATTTTTGTGATCTGTTGTAGCGCGGACCCCTAATTCTCGCGTTGCCGACTGGCGCATGCGCCGTCCGGCCGCGCGGCTACTCGAGTAGCGTCGCCCGCGCACCAGTGAGAGAACGAACACTAACGCGATCGCACGCTCAGCTCGTGTCACTCTCCGCGACTCCCATCTTTTTCGAGTTACCAAATTGTGTGTATTTGTGTTTATCACTGCCTTATGAGTTTAATAACAAAACTACTGTAACATCGTTAGTAAATACGCTATAAATACCATCAGTGCGTTTCAATTAGAGAAATCTCCCTATACTGTGTTTTAAAATAACTCAATACAAGAAAGGATTTAATTTTGATTTGAAATCTTTCATAGAACAATGTCTAAATAACGTGTTCAGTGCTTTTGTAAATCATTGTGTGTTACGTACGATGTTATGTACACAGTACCTATGTAGTGTACCTACTAGACACGACACGTGTATTATGATTGCAAAGTGTGAGTGTTTGTGCTATTTTCACCTTTATTCTAAATGGATAAGAAGAGAATCGAAAGTTTTCGTTTAACAAACTCCCGTTCCTTTGAACCGACCGCCCGGCACGAGGCATAGTGGCATTGAAACGCCGCTATCGCGCCGCTGCTCCTTTGACGTCGCCGCCGCAGCCTAAAGAGCCGCGAGTACCAGGCTCCCATGAGCAGGTAAGGAGCATCATAATACGCATAATTCGAAGCTGTGAACTCGTGACCCCGCTAGTGTTGTAGTTCAAAAATGACGTAATAAATAAATTAATATAATTAAAATTGCACATTAAATTAAAGTTATTATTTAATTCTTATATTTTGTGTATGGAGTCCAGGTGGGATACTCTTTTGATTATTTCATTTTGTCTACACCCTTCTATTACACGCGGTATAGTACAATATTTTTCATATAATTATCAACAACTATTTGTAAATATAGTTTTATGAAAAACTGCTGTCCACAATCAAGTCAATATAGCTGTTGTCCTTTATGGTACTTATTTAAAAACGGTGATGAAAATACAAAACAAATATTGTAAATCTGCTAAATACTGGCACTCTTGCTCCAGTTTGGCGTTCACCAAAACCATCACCCATTATGGACTGCACCTTCAACTCCCATTGTAAGAGTTGTGGTGCAGTTGATGGACCACCTCCAGTCGATGAAGCCGACCTTCGAGAATCAGCAGCAGCTTTTTTGGCCACATGTTTTCTATCAAACCATACCTAAACAAAATAAGCAATTATTGAGTTTTAGTGCAACCACCCATAGAATTCAATGAGTTGCACAATTCATCCCATAGCCTTTTAGCCTGAACTTTTCCTTCAAAACTGAAACATTATCAATTATTATAGAAAAAAAAACAAAAACATATCACTCTATTTAAATACTTATTAAATAGTTCTGTTTTTAGAGATAATACTTACTGAATTAAATGTTCAAAACAACTTGTATGCATAAACTGCAGACTTATGAATAAAACTTTCACAAATAATGTGTCGCAATACTGCGTTTAAAAGAAACGATTGAGAAACTAATAAATTTAACACTTGGGAAACTTTTTCGAACTATGTTCAAAATTCAAATTGATAGAATGCTCTGCAAAAAAGTGTAGGCTTATACGATTAGTTATCGTCGCCATATATTAACTAAATATCTTATGAAAAAGTAGTTTTTCTTAAATTAGTCGGTTAATAACATCAGTGACATGGGTTCTTTGTAGTGTCTTCACGAATTACACCGCAGAATTGAAATGGATGAATTAGATTTTATTTTTGTGTATGAAAATAATAGACATCGTTTATTTTATAACTTAAATATAATGTGACATATAAAAATAAAATTAAAATCCTAAAACTTTTAATTGCACATGCACTTTCACATGCACTTTATTTTGAGAATGCTATTATTCTCTTTCTGGAGGTCTGCAAATTCTGTGGCGGAAGCATCCATTTGAGAATGGCGCATGCGTGGGCGTGGGTGTGAAGCAGTGCCTTGGCTTTGGTCATGAGCAACTGCGCTGGTACTCGCTAGGTACTCACACTCGGTATTTACATTCTGCCAATAAAAAATTATAAAACTGAGTATCTCCAAATCTCCAGCCATGAAGTAGATAAAAGTTTGTAAAATAAAATGAATAATAATAACATTAGATATGATTTCAAGATACTGACTGTTGGTACCACAAATGTGCCAATTGATGATTCGGGTGGCCCAATCCCAACATAATTTTCTCGCCCTATGGTGTCTATGACTTTCTCCATGATCTCTGACACCACAGGAACCACGACAAAGTTGCCTGTCTGGGATTGGGCACGCGCAGCTGCAGCATTCTCATATCTGGCTTTCTTTTTAAGGTCTTTCCATGTCTGCAAGATATTAATAATAATATTAGTTCAGTTTGGCAAATCCCTGCTAAGTAACAACTAATAATTCAAACAATTGCACTTACTTGCTTCCACTGCTCCTCACTTTTATCAGGCCCATGCTCCGCTAATAACAATTTCAATGTTTGCCACTCAGCCTCTAATTTCTTAGCGCCGAGTGGCCCACCAAGATCCCCGCTGCGAAATTGGTGTTAGTCGACATATAGTCCACTAACACCTTAATTTGAGCGGCTGTGCTTCGCAAGCTGAAATTTATTTTTCTTTTGTAACTAACGATGTTTATAGGGAATTCAAAATTTTATTTATAATAATACAGTATACTTACAATTTTTTCTTGTGGATTTCAGTCATTTTCTTTTAAAAAACCTTGTATCTTGAAAATACATTTTTATTCTTATTTCTTTGTTTATATTAATGGTGACGGTACGGAAATACGATTGATGCACAGATTAAAAACTGACAGACTGCGTCACTTGACATTGTAACGTAGTACTAATAATTTAAAAAGTCACTATGTCGCTTAATTTTACGCACGTTGTTAGGTCGTATACCTAACAACGTGCGTAAAATATGTAGTCGTATACTACATTTTAAAAAACCGGTTATATACGGTAAGGATCGGAAAAATATTTTTTTGTGTATTGGTAGCATTGAGTGGACAAACGTTGTCTCCGAAGACAAACTTGTCTCTCCCCGACGCTGTGCTAGCTAAAGGGAGAGAGAAGGTAGGAAGGACAAAATTTTCTCCATTCCCCGGAGACATTTTGTCTTCGTGCTAGGCCTGCTGTAGGGCCTTAAATAAAACTTACATAGGAGGCTGGTCACAATAGACCTCATTAGGTGATGTGTTAGTGATGCGAAACAGCCCCGACTACCACAAGTAAATACATTAAAATTAGCCTCAATTAAAATTAGCTTACATGGAACCTATAATACTTGTTTTTTATTTAGCCACTATTCATCGGAAACTAAGTGCTGAAATAATAATGACCGGCCAAGGGTGCCGGGGTGTAGGTAGCCTGTTTGGAAAAGTATCTCTTATTATGATTATGTTATTATCTTCTTTCATCTGTTTATAGGTTTATTTTATAATATTCTATTTATTTGACAGTTGAACCATTTTATAGTACAACAATATCTTTGTATTTTAAAATATAAATTTTAAATTACAGAGATACCTGCAATAATTTTTAAAAGTAGATTTGATAGTATTTGCTATGTAGTTTTAAAAGGAATACACAGTATTCAAGCTTTATAATGTTTGAATAATATGCCTGGTTATCGTAGATACCAGACTAGTATTTAATTAGAAAATTAAGACACGAAATATTATCACTCGGTTTCGAAGGTATCCTCACAAACTTTAACTTTTTTTACCGTTACTCCGACGGTTTAATGGGGCATGAGCAGAATCATGTATGCCCGATAATCCACGTAGGACGTACGTAAACACTGAAATTGCTTGAAAGAAACACTTGAAATGTCTAATTGCTGAAAACGCAAGTCACTGACGGTCCCCAACGTATCGCACACTTATCGCAGTTTGCGTGCACGAGTCCACCACTTGACGACCGTACGACGTATTTACTATGCCTTCCAGACACGTAGCACTAAAAACAATATGACTTCCACTACAAGGAACGCGTAAAATATTAAAAAACCGAACGGGAAGACGATACAAATTCGAACCTCCTTTCGCTGACAAACCAGGATCTGACAAGCCCTCCTATTGGTTGACCGAATCTCTCTGTCGGAACGCAAAGGAATCTAAGACATACAGCCTTGCCGGAACTCACATTCACAGTTATAATTTTAGTTTTGTGGAAAAACATAATGAAACGTTAAGTTAAAAACAAATATGACCGTTGTATAGTAGGAACGACCCAGGTTCGAACCCACCTTAATGAAAATAGCCTTATGTGGCGAAAATAACTTTTAATTGTGGAAAACCCAAAGAATGAAGACCCAAACTCATATCTTTGACCCAACTTTTTAAACATTAAAACATAAAATTTGCGCTGTCATTGTGACATTGACGACACGTCAATGCACGACGCTACAATATCCCCCTTCCCGGGTAAGAATTCACGTAGTGAATTCGCCTTTGACGCCCACGTCAAACCCGAATCCCTCTACGCAATACCAGCAAAGGTAAAGGTAAACAAATATAAGCTACCGCTCAGCGTGTAACTTTGTATAAAAGCACCCAAACTGTGCAAAATTTTCCCGCAATGAATTGAGTAAACAAACATATTATATGACAACACAATCTCCCACTACACTATGGAGCGTGTCCGCCAGGTGACATTGCGAACCCTCAAACACCCCATATTAGATATTGCTTGTCCTCCCGAATCCACGCATAAAACAGACTTATCCAATTTTACCAGAAATATGCTAATGAAAACTAGACTACATAAACTCTAGCTCTAATAGCATAACAATCCTACATACTGTATTATAGAACATTGACGCGTTGAAATTGCGTCAACGAACAGTAGCATGCTTTTAAATAGACAAAATAAACAGAATTATTTTGCCGTTAAACGATTATAAAAGAACCTTAACACGTTTATATAGTGTTAACGAACAACGAATGTAGTCGGAAAAAAAAAACGATAGAACGTTGGGAGAAACAAGCAATAACGTCACTATCTGATGACATTAGTGTAACCTATAGTCGGTTTTTACGACACACCAGGTGGAACGGTGGGATGGGTATTCTACAGCCGCCAGACCCACGGCGAGCGGATTTTACATCAATCCGATGACACATCTAAAATTTTAAAATCCTTGATATGCCATTTACCGATAGACTTGCCATTTTCGTTTTCAAGCTCATATACCAATGGCGAAAGCTTCCGAACAATTTTACATAATTCATATTTTGGCGCTAATTTAGCAGAAAAATATTTATTGGCGTCGCTATTTCGATATGTACGCTTCCATATGTAATCGCCCACATTATACGAAATATCCCGCCGTTTTTTATTATAATTTTGGACGTTTTGCTGGTGCGCCTTGAGAAGCGAGGACTGAACTTCCTTAAAAATGACATTCAAATGACCCAAATTTGACTGGAAAGCTTCACGTGGTGACACGATAATTTCATCCAAATCACAAAATTCGCCATAAACATTGCCATCTGCAACCGCCTCCCTACCATGGACGAGCATAAACGGCGTATATTTTGTCGCCTCGTTCACGGAAGTGTTTAATGCGAATTGAATTTTATGAATGTTTACGTCCCACGTTCTGTGATCGTTCTCTACGAAAGAGGCAACAGCCGTCATAACCGTCCTATTGTATCTCTCCACGGTATTTACTTGGGGACAGTATACAGGGCCCAAATGCACCTGTGGAATATTATATTTTTCATACAACGCCCTAACCTCCTGACCAACAAATTGAGAACCGTTATCGGACATGACAGTCTGCGGGATACCATGAATAAGAAAAACATTATCCTCCAGGCGCTGCGCAATCACTTTTCCCGTAGCTCTACGCAGAGGAAACAACATACAGTATTTGCTGAATATACAAACAACGACCAACAGAAAGGTATTCTGTTGACGGGACAAAGGCAGTGGACCAACCAAATCAATGCTGATGCACTGGAAAGGACGACAACAAATTTTAGGTTCACCCATAAAACCGGGTGTGGACAGATTACTATGTTTGAAAGCGTTACATGTATTACATTTTTTGACAAACTCGACCGTGTCTTTGTACATATTAGGCCAAAAATATCTCAATTTTAATTTTTTATATGTTTTTGCGACGCCTAAATGAGCCGCCGTAGGTACAGAGTGGTTTTCAACAATTATGGCCTCCCTGGCCTCTAATGGTACTACTTCTTTCCACTGAAAATCATTAGAAAGTTTATTTTTACTTTTAGTGAAGCGCAACAACTTGCCTTCCACTAATTGGAAATTTGGGCAGGCAGTAGGCCTATTAGTACAACGCTGAACAATATTGTTGTACCAAACGTCGTCAGAGGACGAAATATTTAATGCAGCCACAGGGACTGCACGCGAAAGTGCATCGGGTACGATATTTTGCGCACCGCTACGATGCTCAATAGTAAAATTGAACTGCGAAAGTCTACAACCCCACCGCGCTAAGCGACCTGTAGGGTTTTTGAGGTTTAGAAACCATTTTAAACTTGCGTGGTCCGTTATAATTTTGAAAGGACGACCATTATCTAAATATGGCCTAAAACATTCCACAACGTGTACAACTGCTAACGCCTCTCTCTCTGTGGCTGAATAATTACGCTCCGTTTGCGACAAAGAACGACTGCAAAATGCGACTGGATGCTCTAAATTGTCATCCATAATCTGTGACAGCGCGCCGCCGATACCGTAATCAGATGCATCGCAATGCACAATGAAATCTTGTGAAAAATTTGGACAAGCCAACACTGGGGCAGAAGACAGTGCCGTTTTCAACTCATTGAACGCTTTATCAGCCTCTGGCGACCATCTGAACGGCGGAGCACTCTTTTTGGTCGACGTGAGCGCATTCAAAGGACCCGCGGTGTTACTGAAATTTTTTATGAAGCGTCTATAATATGAGGCAGTTCCTATGAAGCGTTTTAGCTCTTTTCTACAAGTGGGGACGGGAAAATCGACAATGGCCTTCACCTTGCCTGGATCCGTACGCAAACCATGCTCGTCAACAACATGACCCAAATATTTTAATTGTTTACGAAAAAATTGACACTTTGACATATTAATTGTGAGGTTAGCTTGCCTCAATTTCTCTCTAACTTTGTGGAGAAGGTCCAAATGGTCATGGAATGAAGAGGAAATGAGAATCAGGTCATCCAAATATACAAATACTCTATTATTGTTGACATTTTTATCATTAGTTTCAAATTCATTGAACACTGGACCAACGAACTCTGGACCAAACAAACTGTCCATCAAACGCTGCTGAGTAGCAGGAGCAGAAGCAAGACCAAAGCTCATGACCTTGAATTGATACAAACCCCTACCCGGGATAGTGAAAGCAGTCTTTTCCCTTGAACTCTCTTCCAAAGGGACTTGAAAGTATGCAGACTTCAGATCAATAGAAGAGAGGTACTTAGCATTCCTGAGTTGATCCAGGATATGGCTTATATAAGGCATTGGGTAAGCATCATGCTTTGAAATAGAATTAAGCTTTCGGCTGTCTAAGCAAAACCGAGAAGAACCATCAGCTTTCATGGCCAGAGTGACAGGGCTATTCCAAGCACTGCTGCTAGGTTCCACCACATCATCCTTTAACATCTGATCCAAGTGCTCATTCAACACTTTCAACTTGGCTGGAGAAACCACATAATAACGCTGTTTTATTGGTGCATGATCGCCTGTATCTATTTTGTGGCTGACCAAATGAGTTCTGCCTAGACCCCTCACCTCGGCAGAAATCTCTTTATATTGAGATATGACCTCCATAGCCTGCGCTTGCTCAACCCCAGACAATGTGCTCAAATCATGCAAAGCTTTCTCACAAGCCACAACAGTATGCACTTGCTCACTACTGGACAAAAATTCACCACCTTTCAACAGTGACAATACATCTGGAGCAATATTAAACTCCTTCCAGAAATTGAGACCAAAAAGCAAATCTGTGGACACATCAGGAACAATGAAAAATTTTATGACACAAGTTTTTTCATCAACTGTTACCGGCAGATACATATAACCAGTCACAGGAGAAGAAGAACTATTAGCTGTTTTAATATATTGTAAATTATTTGATTTATGTATTTTTGCCAGACCATTAAAGAACTTTATTGCGTTGTTTCCTATTATTGAAATCTCAGAACCTGAGTCTAACAAACCTCTGAATCCCAAATCATATATTTTTACTTTTAGATAGGGGCGAACATCCCCTTTTATTGTGTGAACTGTAGAATAGCCACCCTTAGAATTGAAGGAATGAATATTTTTGTTATAAAAAATCCTTGTTTTATATGTTTTAAAGGGAACTTTTTTATTAATATTAACTGTATTTCTATTATTTGATTTCTTACAGTTCACAGTTACAAGTTTTTTGAATTTTCAATAAAATTTTGTTTAGTATTAGAACAATTTGGACAATTTTTGACAGTTACATCCCTTTTACCACAACTATAACAAATTATTATCTTAGGAGCCCTACAACCTTTCAGAGTATGCCCATTGACACGACAACGAAGACAAAAATCTTTATTTATTAATACTGCTGAAACTTTATTTTGATTAAATTTCTGTTTATTATTGTAACACAAGTCTGGAGCCAAAGAGGAACATGGAACAATGGGTGGTTCACTGAAATTACTACACCTTTCCCTTGCACCTTCAAGAAGTCTACATTTCCTCTTTAGGTCCAACCAGGACTCCACAGGATTCAAAGCCAACTGGGAAGTATAGAAGGGTCTGATATTGAAGAGAACTATGTTTAATTTTTCCTCATCAGTAATAGGCTTAGACAAACGACTGAAATAGTTTTGCATTATGCTTAGATAATTTATTATACTCTCCTCAGAGCCTTGGGTGCGAGACCTAATTTCTTGCATCAACCGATGGTCAAAATCAGTTGGTAAATATTCCTCTAACAATAATAACCTCAATTCCCCCCAATTATTAACCTCTGGTTTAATACTCCTATACCAACACAAAGCCTCGTTAGTAAACAACTCTGCCGCTGAAAAGTACAATTTAGTGTCTGAGACACCCCTAGACAAACATAGCTCCTCTAGGCGCTGTAAAAATGATTTCACACAAGATTTCCCATCATATTTTACCCCAAGCTTAAACACAGCTGAGCTACCTTCTGAGGATTGTACATCTACTGGATTAGATTGAATAGGCTGTTGACCAGCTGGTTCAGAGAGACTACTTTTGAAAGTAAACATAATTTTGTCTATTTTTACTAATATATTACCTAAACGGCTTTGGAAAGAGCTGTATAAGGTAGAGAAATTGCTGTCTAAATCATCGTCCAAATTGAGACGACCCAGCCTATGGAACAAGTGATGAGCTAAAGCCTGAATTCTATTTAAGGATTTAAGGGAACCAGCCCTTGCCAAGGAAGAGGCTATCAGCTTGTCCAAGTCATCCAACTTTTTGTGAATAACCTTCAACTCTGAGGAAACATCCTCATCAATACTTAAAATTTCATCAGAGGGAAAATCTTTATTAAGAGCTCGGACTTGAGCTTTTAGAGCCACGACAGTATCTGCTGGTTTATCACCTCTAACCCTCACCTCATACTCCAACTCATCTTTTAGAAGCAAATTAAAAGTTATTGGTCTTTGTTCCATTTTTGTTTTGCAAAAATAAAACCAAAATCAATAAAAAAAATATCTTAAAATACAATGTATCACTTTGTATTTTTATATTTAAAATACAATGTACTACCCTGCACTTTAATATTTTAGAAATTAAACCAAAATCAATAAAAAAAAACAAATATCTTAAAATACAATGTATTACTTTGCTTTTTTTTTTTATTTAAAATACAATGTACTACCTTGCACTTTAATATTTAAGGAAATAAACCATTGACTTTTATAGTATATCACCCTAGTAGACAAAACAAACTACAGGGATTACTATGGCAAAACAAAATAAAAATAACAAAATGTAACAAAATTTTTTTTTTACATTTTCTTCAAAAAGGCGGAAAGCATACAAACAACAGCAATAAAAGCACTTAACACAGTACAAAGCAGCAAAACTTATGTTGAAACACCAAATAACATCTGACCGTACAATAGAGATATTCATACAACAATACAATAATCTGAGCGAAAATAGACCAGACTATGGGTATAAACCACAGTGCTACCACTCAAAATGTTCGGGCGCCATATAATACTTGTTTTTTATTTAGCCACTATTCATCGGAAACTAAGTGCTGAAATAATAATGACCGGCCAAGGGTGCCGGGGTGTAGGTAGCCTGTTTGGAAAAGTATCTCTTATTATGATTATGTTATTATCTTCTTTCATCTGTTTATAGGTTTATTTTATAATATTCTATTTATTTGACAGTTGAACCATTTTATAGTACAACAATATCTTTGTATTTTAAAATATAAATTTTAAATTACAGAGATACCTGCAATAATTTTTAAAAGTAGATTTGATAGTATTTGCTATGTAGTTTTAAAAGGAATACACAGTATTCAAGCTTTATAATGTTTGAATAATATGCCTGGTTATCGTAGATACCAGACTAGTATTTAATTAGAAAATTAAGACACGAAATATTATCACTCGGTTTCGAAGGTATCCTCACAAACTTTAACTTTTTTTACCGTTACTCCGACGGTTTAATGGGGCATGAGCAGAATCATGTATGCCCGATAATCCACGTAGGACGTACGTAAACACTGAAATTGCTTGAAAGAAACACTTGAAATGTCTAATTGCTGAAAACGCAAGTCACTGACGGTCCCCAACGTATCGCACACTTATCGCAGTTTGCGTGCACGAGTCCACCACTTGACGACCGTACGACGTATTTACTATGCCTTCCAGACACGTAGCACTAAAAACAATATGACTTCCACTACAAGGAACGCGTAAAATATTAAAAAACCGAACGGGAAGACGATACAAATTCGAACCTCCTTTCGCTGACAAACCAGGATCTGACAAGCCCTCCTATTGGTTGACCGAATCTCTCTGTCGGAACGCAAAGGAATCTAAGACATACAGCCTTGCCGGAACTCACATTCACAGTTATAATTTTAGTTTTGTGGAAAAACATAATGAAACGTTAAGTTAAAAACAAATATGACCGTTGTATAGTAGGAACGACCCAGGTTCGAACCCACCTTAATGAAAATAGCCTTATGTGGCGAAAATAACTTTTAATTGTGGAAAACCCAAAGAATGAAGACCCAAACTCATATCTTTGACCCAACTTTTTAAACATTAAAACATAAAATTTGCGCTGTCATTGTGACATTGACGACACGTCAATGCACGACGCTACAAACCTTTGACTATATCTAAGAATCTCTACAAAGATTTAATAAATTTGTGTGATCTAATCGCTATCCCTTTACACTATCGGAACTTTAACCGAAACTTAGCTCCACAAGATGACTCCGTAGATCAGAATGAAGAGGACTATGAGTAATTTTAGTTTTTCAAATGTTATTTAATAACGAATTATCATATAATAATAAAACATTTTAATAACTTTATGAAATTTTTTTTTATTGATTTTCTGTTTTCATTTTATAAAATTATGATTATTAACAGCAAATGTGAATATTTTTGTTAATATTTGATTTGATTTTATTTGTTTAGTTAATAAGCGTAAGAATTGATCTCAAAAGGAGTCTGATTTGTAATAATTATCAAAAAAAGAACGTGGTTAAAAAAATATATTTCATTTATAAATTAATTTACCACCTCCAAATTTCACAAAAAGAATTCTTAAATACATCATTGTGTGCACTTCACGAGTTGAAATTATTACGTTTTATTTTTACGATTGTCAAATTGTTTGAACATATTATGTACAAGTATTGCCAATAACGTCTAATACAATAAAAAAGTAAGAAACATACATAAATAATGTGTTCCAAACCTGCGAGCAATAGAAAAATATTTAAATTTACCTCTTAAATGTTTAAAATTAAACGGCTTAAAAGGCGTGAATATTACTACTGCGTCCTGATTTTCATAAACAAAAACAAATCATAATGACGTATGTACAAATAAGTCTGAATAATATTGTTAATTTTCATGCAAAATAGTCATATGTTTAATTACGTAAACAATTTATTTGTAAAGCTAATTCAATAAATACGTATTCGTTTCTTTTCACAATAGCTAATAAACAGGTGATTTGTTTCCAAAGTCAAAAATTGGGAATAGATGAACCCATTTAGTTCTTTCTGTGGAGATATGGTACATTAAGATAGTAAAATTCTTACAAAAGTTACTGTTTTTTTCTCTCCTGTAAAGTTGGCATTTTCGAGTTACGCCATTTTTGAATTAGGTGTGCCATAATTGTTATATTAACTTACCAAAAACAATAAAAAATAAGCTTGAAAATGGTATAAATAAATTAAATATAAATAACATTCAATTTTGTGAAAGCTGTGAAACAGGTAAAATGAATAGAAAACCTTGTTATATTAGAACAAGAGCAAAAATATTACTTGAAATTCACACTGATGTTGCTGAACCTATAACACCTATTAGTAATGATGGATCCCGCTATTTTGTAACTTTTATTGAAGATTTTTCTAATTTAGTTAATTGTACAATAGAAAAGAAAAGTGATGTGTATAAGTTTTTTAAAGAGTATGTGAGTTTGATGCAAGCAAAGTTGAATGTGAAAAAGCAACACTGAGATGCGACAATGGCAGCGAGTATATTTGTTATGACTTATGGAATTTTTGTAAGATGTGTTAGGGTTGTTGATGTTGTTGTAATGTTGTTGATGTTCATCCTGTTGATGTTCCCAAGCGTCAAAAATGTCCTTCATAAGTGCAATTCCTGCATCTGTAGTATTTTTACCTTTAGTAAACCCGAATTGATTCTCATGAAATAATTTATTTTTAGTAAAATGAGAAAGTATTTGATTTAAAATGATTTTTTCAAATATTTTACTAAGAGTGGGCAAAATAGAGATGGGACGGTAATTCGTGGGGTCACTAATATCTCCCGTTTTAAAAAGCGGTATTACTTTACTTAATTTCATTTTATCAGGAAAAACTCCATCATTAATACATTTATTAAAAATAAATGTCAAATGAGGAGTTACAGAATTCATTATTGATTTTAAAAAGCTAACAGACATGCCCCATAGGTCTTCAGTTTTTTTAATATTCAAAGATTTAAAAGCTTCTACAATTGTACTACAGTTGATCTCATGAAAATCAAAAGGGGTATAGCATTTATCAACACTTAATTTTAAAACATGTAGTGCTCGCTTAGTACTCGAATTTATTTCGTTAGTAATTTTTATGGGTACATTGCAGAAGAAAGATTCAAAAGTATTTGCAACTCCATTATCATCCTCTACAATACAGCCATTAAAATTTATTTTCAAAGATTTATCAATATGTTTTTTTTTACGTGTTTCTTGATTTATTACAGTCCAAGTAGTCTTCACATTATTGTCAGGTTTTTTAAGAAAATTTGCTTTCGCTATAGTACAGACTTTCTTAATAACTTTAGAGTACCTTCTAACATAATCAATAAAAACTGGATCAGTGGAAGTCACTTTCTGAGAATATAAGTCATATAATTTTCGTCGGCTTTTATAAATTCCTGGAGTTGCCCAATCACTAAACTTCTTTTTAAGATTAATTGTAATGGTCTTTTGTGGAAAGTTATTTTGAAATTCTTCATTTAGTTGCTGTAACATAAAATTATATGACAGGTTTGGATCATCTATTTCATTTATTTGGTGGAGTCTATTCATTACATTTGCTTCAAATTTCTTTAATCGGTTGTCAGTTATAGGCCTGAACGTAATTGTTTTTATTTGTTTAACGTTAACATGTTCAATTGAGATTAACTGTCCACTATGATCCGAGTTTACAAAATTTACAATACCCTTTTTTATTACAAAGCAGTTACAAAAATATTATCTAAGCAAGTAGCTGTTGTGGGTGTAATTCTAGTTGGTTCTTTAAAAGTATGTTGTAGGTTATAACATTTAAACAAATTTATAAATCTATCTGTGTTTGGGAAAGATTCTAAAATATTTATATTAAAGTCACCACATACAACTACTTTCTTGTTAATTCTAGTAATTACATTTAGTAAATTTTCCATTGAAGACTCAAAAAGATCATAATTAGCAGTAGGGGGTCTGTATACACATATTATAATATGATTTTCCAATTCCACACATGAAATTTCAATTGTTCTCTCAATGGAGTGAGAAACAATGTCTGGTCTGTTTTTGTATTTTACACTATTTAATATCATTATTAAAGATCCACCTCTAATAGCAGATTGTCTTGTAAATGTACTAGCAATATTATAATTCTCAATACAGACAGGTATTTCACTTTCTTTTAACCAGAGCTCTGTCAAACATAAGATATCTATATCCATACTACTCAAATATAAACTTATTTCTAAATCTTTTCCAGCTAAGCCTTGTATGTTTTGGTGAACAATATTTAATTGATTCACCTTTTTTAGTATTATAATATTGATAGAGAATTCCTCTGTTGTCTTATATTTTAATTTAAATTATTATATGTCAAATTGGATTGCTCAATAAAAGCAATGTCTGAAGTAATATGCTCAATAGGAGCAATGTCAATATGCTGTATAAGGGCATTGTCCAAAAAAGTTTGCTCAATAGGAGCAGTCCGTATTGCCAAAATTTTGGCTGTAGTACATATATATGAGCTTAGCAGTTTTGCAAATTGTTTTTTAAACTTATTTGATAGATAGAATAGATAAATGGAGAGAGGATATGAGATAATATTTAAAAATAATCAGTTAAAAATATATGGAAATAATAATATCTATAAGGGTGAAAAATATGGAAAATTATATGTATTAAAATTAAAGATAAATAAAGAAAGTTGTTATAGTGTACAAGATAATGATAATACATATGGCACAGAAGAATGGGTCACCTGAATAGAAAATGCCTAAGAATATTGGGACTATCTTATAGTGATGAAACTTGTGAAGAATGTATGAGAAATAAATCTACTAGAATTCCATTTAAGCCCATAACTTACCCACAGTCACACAGTGTTGGTGAATTAATTCATACTGACATTGCCGGACCTACTAGAACACCAACTAAAGAAGGTCATAGATACATACTAACAATAATAGATGACTATACACACTTTACATAGACTTACCTTTTAAAAATAAGAGTGAAGCAAGTAACAAAAATTAAGAGAATCCGCTGTGATAATTATTGTGTTAATTAATAAAATAATTTAAATAATTTTATAACGTGAAATCAAACAACCATTTTCATATCTCCATGACCATCGAGTTGACATATTTATTTTTCTATCCACCTAGACGTACAAAAGAGTTTTTACTTATTCTAATAAAGCAATACAACATCTCCCTTCATGTAAAAAAAAAACAAAATTAATATACCTACATCATACTACAAACCAAAACGAACAGGAGGACGACTAACTCGTCCAGAAGACGTCACCACAATCCCTTCGGTATTTCTGTGTACAGAAGGACGGCAACTTGACTGTACAACTGGCGGAGTATCAGACACAAGAAGTGGTACTTTATCATGAACACTATTAGTAACATCCATGTCATCCTGAATATAAAAGGAAACCAATGTAATTTAAATAATTTTATAACGTGAAATCAAACAACCATTTTCATATCTCCATGACAAGTGAGTTGACATATTTATTTTTCTATCCACTTGGACGTACAAAAGAGTTTTTACTTATTCTAATAAATCAATACAACAATAATGGAGGAGAATTTACATCTGCCTCAAGATGTAAACAACATGGAATAAAGTTGGAATATACTACACCATACAGCCCTCAAATGGACGGAAAAACTGAAAGAATGAACCGTACTATATATGACAAAGCAAGGACTATGTTAGATGAATAAAACTACCTAAATACTTATGGGGTCATGCAATACTTACAGCATCATTCCTGTTGAATAGATCACCAATTTTAGCATTAAAATTCAAAATACCAGCTATAGAAGTTGAGAAAGAATTTAATGCCAAAAATCTTGGAGAAGCAAAGAAGTTTCTTGGTATGGAAATAATAAGACAAAATAATACATTAAAAATAATACAAGAAGGAATGATAGAGAAAATAGTAGATAAATTCAAAATGACAGAAGCAAAAACATGTAAAACACCTATAGTAAAAGGATTTCAAGTTGAAGATACCACTATCATAGATGTTCCATACAGACAACTTATTGGCTGCTTGATGTCACGTTTTTTTCTGTTCTCTTTGAGCCCATCTGTCCTGACTATCTTAAATCTAAGTTTAGGTGTTGTACTGATGTCAGTAACCGCAATCTCCGGCCTTCAAGACAACTTATTCTCCATGTTCCTTCCCATCATTCCGGTTTCATGGCTGACTCCTTCTCCGTATATTAATAATATAATTATTTAAGTATTGTGTTTGTATAGACTATTTATAGGTATAATATATAATCATCATTAAGGTTTAAATTAATAAAATAAAATCTACCAAGGCCAGACATCTCTTGTACAACATCCTATTTAAGTCAATATCTAGATAAACCCACCAATAGCCTATGGGTACAAGCTAAGAGGACATTAAGATATATTAAAGGAACAAATACATGTGGCCTAACATATAACAGAAATGAAAAAGATCACCTAAATCAGACTTTTTCAGATGCAGATTGGGTGGAAATCATACTGACCGGAAGAGTATCAGTGGATCAGTAACATTACACAATGGCAATGTCGTGTCATGGTTGTCAAGAAAGCAAAACTGCGTGACACTCTCTACAACTGAGGCGGAGTATGTGGCAGCAGCTGTGAGTTTTTGTGATTTACTATATATAAAGAGACTGTATTTTGATTTCAACCCAAATACTAATAATATTAACTGTGTTCTAAATATAGACAAAAGAGGTGCTTTTGAATTAATTAAATCTTTTGAGAATTCAAAACGAGCCAAGCACATACACATAAAGACTCATTTCATTAAAGACCTAGTGAAGAAGGGAGAATTCACATTAAATTATGTACAATCTGATTTAAACTTAGCTGATATCTTTATCAAAAGTTTGTCAAATGAAAAGTTCAATCAATTATGTAATTTACTAAAAAAATGACTCGTATACAAAAATTAATCATGGACCTCCAAACAACCTCAAGCTTCATCATCCCATGATGTTGAAATGGAAACAGCACTGCAAACGCAGAACCCGCGAAAGACAACTGTTGACGCTGATGACGAGACCAAAGAAATGCCCGACCCAAAACGACCTAGAATAAATCTTAACAATGACGTGAAAGAGAGGGTTCTAAAATATGTGGTAACAAGTGCTTTTGTTCTTTATGAGAAACTGGGCCTTTGCAAACTGTTGCAAAATATCACCATAGGGGGCACCAGGTAATGAGCATACTTCTGGGGGGACATAACCTCATGAGAAAGATGGCCAATGCTAGGATGTCGACGCACCCAAATCTAACACTAACAGCAACTGTAACTACAGGGGGAAAGTCACATAACATAACGTATAAGGAAGTGGCCGACTTGATGAGATCCGAAGCTACGAAGATTGGACTGCAATACACTATATCAAATAGGGTAGACAACGACCATTGGTATGGGATCGCAAACCCCATATTTAGCATTCTCTCCGCATTCAAATTGCGCTATGATGAGATCAGACTGGGAGTGTCCAAAATTCCAATAGCGAAGACAGGGGGAGACCTTACAAGCTATGTAGACGTATCGCAATACGGCTTGACTCCTGCCCATCACATTCTTTTGGAAGGATCCACATATAAGCCGGAGCGACGATCTGCGATGGCGCAAACTCTAGGTCCCATGACTGCCCTAATTGCTTCCTACAAATCTAAAGATCCATATAGGCACAAATGGGTAGAAGCAATAAAGCGTGACCTCTCACACATACCACACGCAGTAGATTTGTGTAATGCAATATATGGGAAGAGGGCTGAAGAAATATCACCTGCTGTTAGCGCTTTTGCAGATGTGATCTTACTAGCAGGCTCAAGAAATGCGCAACGTGCCTTTTTCCCATTAAATATGGTTATGTATAGATTGGGAACACACGATCAATTGAGAAAGTGCTCGCTCACAAGAAGAGGGGAGAGTGTTCCCTATGGTGCCATAGACTTTTCAGGAAAAGGAGCCTGGGTGTTGTACAAAAAAGTATGTGAGTCTGAGTGGGTAATTGAAACTGCTATGGATGACATTTCTGCCTCACAGATCGTCTACCACTCCATCTTTGGGACCCAGAATGAAGATTTAGGTGTGTTGCAGCAAATACCAATCAGGCAACTCCTTGGAAATTGAGGTCTGAGATTGCCGATAAATTTAGATCTAATGGGAAAACGTGCAGAATGTTTAAATTACTACAGCAGTTATATTATTCCAAACTGGCACATGCCAATATGACCGGAATGCTGACTGAGTCATCCTTCCAACTAAGATGCAAACAGGTCTTGTCTTCAGATTGCAATTCTAAAACTTTCTTTTGCTAAATAAACCTTTAAATTGAGGGAGAATGTCAAACTATTAGTTATACTCTGTGTTGAATACAAGTTTAGTTTTGTGTTATCTGTGTATCCGATTCAGTCTCTGTCGTCGCAAGGTATTTTTGGTTCGTAATGTAAATGTAATGGTGACCTAAATAAATAAAGTTAAAAGATACCTGGTCCTGGTACCACGTGCCGAAAGCTCTATGCGGGGGTTTTGCGCTCGATGACGCTGTACGGTCCCTCTAGGTTGTCGAACCGCAATCGGTCTTTGCTGCGTCAAGCGCAAAGGATCGCGGCCAACTGAACTCCAACCAACTTGTTAATCTTTTAAAACCCATTTTTTGGTTAAGAATAGCAATTTTTCTTCGATAAAGTATATAACTATTTCTTGTAAGCATTATGATTATCGTGCTCTTCATGTAGGTATGTACCTACTCCAAAATGTTTCATGTCTTTTTTCATGTTAACTGGTATAACTGAAAATTCAAAATTTGTTTAAGGCTTATGAATGCATACAGAGGAAATGTACCTAGGCCAGACTATGTTAATTCTGATTTATTAACTACACACACTCATGACGAAAACGATAAAGAATTTGGAGAGCAACAAGTTTCTATGACAAAGACGGACATTTTAATGGCAACAGTAAACGATTTAAATACAAAATTGACAGTTTTGGAATCTAAAGTTGACAACTTCATTGCAAATAGCTCAAAAAATCAAATAATTATTAGTATGAACCAAGACCAGATCATGCAAAAGTTGCGGATATATCAGCCCAATTCGATAAATACAAAAAAAGTTCATCAGCTCAGCCAACTTGTCCCAGACAGAAGATAAAGTTAGTAAAGGGATTAAAAATATATTTAACGAAGATAGTTTGAAGGCATTTGAAGAGTTATTGAAAAATAAACAACACGCAGATGAGATGACGAAGGTTAATTCAGTGATATGCGGCAAAGGTAAAGAAAGGGCAATTAATAATGCATACGCATTAAGTGATGTGATGTTTGATCGGAAATTTTTTAATCAATGTTCTCGGGCTGGGGGATCTCGCGGCGAGACCCCGAAAGTTTGGTTTAAAACGTATAAACGTACGATAAATTTCTTTTTTGATTTAGGCTACGCATCAGGCAATCAATTAACAAAAATGGAGTGTGAAGGTTTTTTAAGAACATTCTTCGAAATACCATGAGAAGGTGTGAATCTAAACAGTTAAAAAAGTTAGCTTAAAAAAATCGACAAAAGAAAAAAAAGAGTTGATGTCTGTCTGAAAGAAAAGGAATCACCAGAATCCGCAAATGAAGAAATAAAAGAACCTAATGCAGTTAGTAATGAAGAACAGTTATTTGCTATAGAGAACATTCCAGGGGCAATGAATGAGATCACAATATTTACTTTTCCAGGAAACAGAAGCTTATAGTCCGGGAGGTAGCGCTATAGTTGAGCAAGTCATTTTATACCGGCTGAAAATCATAACAATAATAGTTTCCCCCTAACACATAACAGCTCCGAACGTCAGCTGCTCCGATAGCGGTGGAGCTAAAGGAGACAGCATGAAAAAGTCATTGGAAAAAAATCTGCTTCGATGATTTTTATACCGAGCAAAAATGTATAATATTATTATTTTAATCACATTTTTTAAAAAAATAGTCGTCAGCTGTATTGACGAGGGGGGGTTATATGTCAGTCACGTGCATGAACCTCTTTGAAAATTTAACAAACAAATTAATTTTATACCTTATGAAATTTGTACATCTCATTTTTTATACTTTTAAAATAATAAAGAAAATCGTCAGCCGTATTTTTGACGGGGGTAATACCGTCAGTCAGCGTGATAAACATTTCGCGCGCTCAATGCATTTGAGCGTTGCATAGGCTTTTTGGAAAATTAACTGACAATCTTTACACCCATAAACAATCAGCTGACGATGATTTTTTGTTTTTTTAATATTCAAATTATCTTATACTTTGAATTCAATAAGTATAATATCAATTTAATATAAAAAACACCACATTTTATTTATTAATTTTGTGTCGGTTTCAAATTATATTAATATGTACTGTAGCATCAAGGAATTTCAAGCAGTAAAAGTCTCACGACTCTAACATACCTTTCCTAAAAATTATTTTTCTAGCCTTCAGGTAGAATTGACTGGAGTAAGTATACCCTACTGGAGTGAGACAAACTAATATGAATAAGAGAGAAATACTACCCTCTTCTACAGAGATTTCGACTAGTTTATTTAGTTTCTGTTGTGCTGTCCTGTCGAAAGGTATAGTCTCCAAAATGTCTGTGAAAACAAAACCAATTTGTGTATTTTGTTTGAAAAAAAATGAACCGCTTCATTCGTTCACTCCAAGTTATTTAGAAAAGTGTAAAACTGTTTTAGATATACGGAAAAATAATAATTTATCGATGAAAGACGCTAAAGTGCCAGTGGATGTAAATGATAAACAGAAATATCATTCAAAGTGTTACAAACTATTCACAGCATTACCAAAAAAATATCGTTCAAGTGGTGGGTCTGAGCCATCATCTCATGAATCAAGGTAAGTTAATATTAGCGATGAGAAGTTATTTCTTTAATAATTAGATACGATTCTTAGTAGCTTAGTGAACTGAATTTAAAAGTGAAGCTTAGATTTTTGGAGTATGAACACAACAATTTCGTTTTCGGAGTATAGATATAACGTTTTTAAACGTTGAGATACGACTTGTGAGCAATGTTTTTGACCTGCGTATATTCTTTGTCCGCTTCAAAAAGATCCCTTTATTGTGAGCAATATAAAAAAAGAGAGAGACGTAAAATTGGAAGGCAAAGAGCGCTAACACAGGTATAAATTGTGTACAGACAGGTTAAACCTGAAGTTAGAATTTTTTTTTCATTTTGCTGCTGAACCCACTGAAAAAATTTATTATAGCTTAGTTTAAAAAGTCGATTAAAATTATTAATATAATTGTACTCCAAAAATATTATATTTGAATTATAAAATGAATTTCAAAAAATCAGTACAGCTGAGCGAAAACAATTTTATGTTTCGTTGTCAAATAAATTTACAATCAACAAAACAATCAAACTTAAAAAATTCTCTTTTTTTTTAGTCTTCAAGAAGATACTGAAAGTATTGACCAGCATACTACCGTCGTCGACATCAACGCACCTGATGACGCTGAAGGTATAAATGTTGGGGCGAGCACAAGCCGTCAGCCTGATGCTAATGAAGGTATCGTCCTTGATAATTTGTCTAATACTGGTGAAAAGTCTTCGGTCAGTGATGACCCTGTACGAGAGAAATGTATAGAATTAACAACAGATGAAACGGCAGATTCTGAGAATACCAATGGAAGCGATATTGCATGTATTTTTTGTAATAAGAAGAGGAAAAAAATGCATGGAAATGAACAGGTATTACAAACTTGTGTCATACCAGAAAAAATTGATATTTTAAAAAGCTTAGCCAGCGAAATGAACGATATTGATTTATTAAATAGAATCGATGAGAAATGTGCCAATAACGCCATTATTTATTACCATCGATACTGTAAATTAAATTATAATAATACATTACAATCAATGCTCAAAAGTAGCTCAACTGAACATACGTCATGGCATGTATCACGATCCCTTCATAGAAAAGCTTTTGATGCAGTCTGTTCTTATATATCTACTCATGTGATTAACAAAAACCGATGTGTTTATGTATCATTCTTGAAATCATTGTTTGTGGAATTTGCGAAAAACCACACAACAGATTCAAGGAACGTGGAACCATACAATTTAGAAAATAGATTACTTGAAAAATTCCCTAAAAAAATTAATATTATTACTATTGATCATCAAAAAATTGTTAAACCATATCGCGGAAACTTATTAAAAAATGATTTAGACATGCTAAAACAACAAGATATTTTAGATAGAGCTGCCCAAATTCTACGTTCAACAATCCGGAGCATCCAACATAATCCACTACCGAATGAACCTACAACGAATGATTTAATAAAAGGAGAATGCGATGTACCACCAATGTTGACTGATTTTTTTTCAAAAATTATTTGTTCAAGTTTCCGACGTAAGCGTAATATAAATGTTAATAGAATTTCAACATCTTTTGCTGAAGATTTAATCTACGCTACTTCACATGGTAAAATAAAACCATCTAAACACATATCTCTTGGCATGGCTTTGAAAGGTCTGACGAACAGCAAAAAAATAATCAATATTTTAAACAAATTTGGACATTGCTGCAGTTACACTGTTTTAGAAGAAATCGAAACTGAAGCAACATTTGCTTCTACTAATCGCAATGATATCTGTCCAGAAGGAATCTTACGTTCTAATAAGTTATGCACTGGACTAGCGTATGATAACTTTGATCGATTTGTTGATACAACAAGCGGGAAAGATACTTTGCACGACACTGTTGGAATAATTTTTCAGAATGTGACTAATTCAAATGATGAATCTGAAAGTGAAGCAGAAAGTAGTCATACGGAAAACAGTGTTCTTGAAGATAATAACGGATCAGATCAACCTCAACCCGTAGGATCAAAAAGAAGACGAAGAACGTTTGATGCTGTCACATTTGAATTAGAAGCTTACAACAAAAAGCCGAAGATACAAGAAATATTAGAACCTATTGATAGTCCACTGCGATTATGTGATTCTTCTAAAATGAAATCATTCAGACGTATAGATCTTGCTTGGGTAATTTCTCATTTTTTAAAGGTACCTCATACACCATCTTGGGTAGGATTTCAAAGTATGATTCAACATGATACAAGTTACAAACAGAAGATTGCATACTTAACAACGATCAATTCATCTCCAACAAATACATCGGTCGTCTTAGAAACAATGAGACAGGGTCAACAAGTGGCTACGGAATGCAAGGAAACGTATATGGAAATCACATATGACCTAGCTATCGCAAAAATTGCTCTGCAAATACAAAGTAGCGAAAAACCACGTTTCGATAATTTATTTATTCATTTTGGTTCCTTCCATATAATGATGGCTTATTTTAAAGCTATTGGAAAATTTATCGATAGTTGTGGTATAACTAATATGATGATAAATGCAGAAGTACTAGCTAGTGGTTCTGTCAATACTTTTATAACAGGTCAACACTTCAATCGTTGTAAAAGACTACATCCCCTACTCTCATTAGCTCTTCAATTTATACATTTTGAAAAGTTCTTAAACACAAAAAACATCGAAGTTACTGATGAAATTCGGCAATATTTGATACAGTTCAGGGCAGAAAAATCTGCTGATCCCTCAATTCATAATGACAAATTAATTGAAATATTGGAAAAATATGAAAAATATCAAGAACAAACACTCGAAGGCAAACATGGGAAAACTGCCCAATTTTATATGATATATATTAATTTAATTAATTATTACTTTTTATTATGTAAAAGCATTAGAAAGCCCGATTTCGAATTATTTAAATTTATATTACCAAAAATTACTAATATTTTTTTCGTTTTTAATCAACAAAATTATTCACGGTATACCGTTTTATATCATGATAAATTAATGAAGGTAGCTACATCTCATCCAGGGCTACAGTTGAGATTTGAAAATGGATCATATGGTATCAAAAGAACTGATAAGCCATTCTCAAGACAACCAGTGGATCTTACTTTGGAACAGACCATAAACGCTGATGCTGCAAACAAATTGACAGGAATTATTAATTCAACGAATTCGATTTCAGCTCGTCAGCGTTGGTGTAAGAGCCACAGTATCCGTACCGCTGTAATAAGTCATATAATGGAAGAAACAGGGTTACGAAAAACCCAAGATGTAACAGCAGATCTGGATAATAATCGAATTAGGAAACATTCTACTCAATTACAAAATTTAATTTCACACTTAAAACAAAATAATCCGTTTTCTAATAACTATGATAAAAATTTCTTATTTAATATTTCAACGGGTCAAGCAATTGGAGAAGACATAGCAGAATTTTTGCTCAACATAGAAACAAGAGGGAATGAACTTCGTGAGAAATTCATTACAGAATGCACTACAGATCCTCATAGATTTGAAAGAACCATTCCTAGAACAAAAGTTTTAACTTTTGCAAATGCTGTTCCTAAAAAGAAATTAGCCATCTCAGGTAAATTAGTGGAAGTTCAAATGCAACGTGATTTATTCGCACAGCTATTAATGCTTTCATTGGAAAAAACCTTAAATATTGACGCAGTACTAACTTACCCATTAACACCAGTTCCACTAGCGATGTGTCATTTAGATGGAGCTATTTGTAAAACGGCCAAATCAGCATTAATAAAAATCGTGGAAAAAAATGTAATCAGTAGTCCTCCAGCATGGTGTGATGTAATGATTTATGACGGATTCTTTCTTCTATATTCAATGACAGAAGTTCCATTATCATTTGGAAATATTTCAAAGAAATTAATCACAATGGTTACATCATCGAATGCACGCAAAATTATTATCG
Source organism: Parapoynx stratiotata (assembly GCA_910589355.1). Taxonomy (NCBI): domain Eukaryota; kingdom Metazoa; phylum Arthropoda; class Insecta; order Lepidoptera; family Crambidae; genus Parapoynx; species Parapoynx stratiotata. The sequence continues at coordinate 1,100,243 of OU342477.1, forward strand.
CGTTTGATCGCTACTTCACTCCATCAATAAAGGACCACGAGCACACCTTAAGAGGCAGAATAGAGGGTCAGAATTATCATATTCACAGTTCTGATCAATTACGACCGGCTAATTTCTCCAATGAATTAAAAAATACTCATTTTAAAGAGGCTTTAATTGAATTTATTTGCCAAGATTGGGAAAATGATTACATGGCGCCCTTTATAGGAGAAAGAACAATATACATCAATCATGACGTATGCTATAAATATGAAAAACATAATGAAAAAATAGAAAGAAGCGTAGAGCAGGATTTAAATTGTACAACGCATGAAGAAGCGGATACGAAAATAGTTTTTCACATTTGTCAACTAAATACTGAAGAAAACGTAGTAATAAGATGTTCTGATACAGATATTTTAATGATTCTATTAGGGAATATGAATCATATTCAGAGCAACCTTAAAATTCATTTGTTATTTGGAACTGGAAATGCACAACGTTACATCGATGTCACTCAACTGTACGAAGTATTAGGACCTGGCTTGTGCGCGTCGTTGCCAGGATTTCATGCATTCACAGGATGCGACTTTAATCCCGCTTTTTATAGAAGAGGAAAAAAAAAACCGTTTGAAATTTTAAGACAGTCAGAATCATTTATAAAAACATTTACAGATATAGCAAATATAAATGAATCTAATATACATCAACTTCTAAAAAAGATCGAAGAATTTGTATGCAGAATGTATGGTCTGAAAGCAATAGATAATGTGAATACAGCACGAGTAGCGACATTCATCAAAACATATAAAATGAATAGTCAAAAAGACCAATTCACACTTAAAAGTACAATTGACGGTGCAATATTCCCTCCATGTCAATCAGAATTATACCAGCATGTATTACGTACATCCTATATAGCGCATCTTTGGAGTCATGCTCATCAGTCAGTTCCGTCAGTATTATCTCCATTGGACTACGGATGGAAGGAAGAAAATAATAAATACACTTTTAAATGGTTCGACGGTGACCAAGTTCCACCATCAGTAACTGGAATTACAATCATCGATGAGAATCCTGCAGGTATTTATCTATGGTTTTTATAACATATTGAAGTTAAGTAAAAGTCATGTGGATAAACATATAAAATTTACACTTTCTTTACAGAAAACGTCGAAAGTGATGTCATTGAAACATCAAACAATATCGAAGAGGATGATGCAGAAGAATTAGAAAAAGAACCGAATCTCATCATCGACAGCTCCGATGATAGTTGTGAGGAAAGTGATGGATATGACACAGACACAGCAGAAGATGCATATGAAGAAGTAGAATAATAATTTATGTATTAATAGAAATCTAAGCTTTTATTTTTTATTTATGTTCATTAACAAAAAAAAAAGTTTTTTTAAATAATGAGTATTTTGTTTCTAATAAATATATATTTCTGTATATAATTTGAAACCGATACAAAATTAATAAATAAAATGTGGTGTTTTTTATATTAAATTGATATTATACTTATTGAATTCAAAGTATAAGATAATTTGAATATTAAAAAAACAAAAAATCATCGTCAGCTGATTGTTTATGGGTGTAAAGATTGTCAGTTAATTTTCCAAAAAGCCTATGCAACGCTCAAATGCATTGAGCGCGCGAAATGTTTATCACGCTGACTGACGGTATTACCCCCGTCAAAAATACGGCTGACGATTTTCTTTATTATTTTAAAAGTATAAAAAATGAGATGTACAAATTTCATAAGGTATAAAATTAATTTGTTTGTTAAATTTTCAAAGAGGTTCATGCACGTGACTGACATATAACCCCCCCTCGTCAATACAGCTGACGACTATTTTTTTAAAAAATGTGATTAAAACAATAATATTATACATTTTTGCTCGGTATAAAAATCATCGAAGCAGATTTTTTTCCAATGACTTTTTCATGCTGCCTCCTTTAGCTCCACCGTTAGTGCGACAACTGACGCTCACTTTACCAATTTCTGACCATTAAACAACTGTTTGAAATAAAATTCATTCGGTATAAAATTCCTAAAAAAATTGCAACGCTACCTCCCGGACTATTAGAAGATGATTACTGCCTGTTTCACAATCTCGTTTTCCCAACTTAGAGATTTAAGTAGAATGAACGCCTTCCAGAAAGTTATCTTATAACATTGAGTCCGAAGATAGCAACTGCGATGCTATTTTGTTGAATGAATTGTCTTTCTCGAGTTCAAAGAACTAGTTGTTGAAAGATAGAGCTGTAAAAGCTGGTTTGAAGACAATTTGGCAATTCAATTGCTTTCAAAGAGCTGAAATAAGACTTATGGTAGTATGAAGGTGATTGGAAGATGTCTTCTTGCAATTATCGAGTGAATACAATATAAATCCGTCGAGTAAATATTAACTATACCTGTTTAAACAGCCAAAAAGCGTTCAATGCACTATAATCCTAAAAGATGCGTTTATAGGGCTTTTGGAATAATAGGACCTATCATACGAGTATTTTTCGATCTACGATTATACGATGTTTTTGCTAGTTAGGTACCGTCGATTGCGCCTAAGCAATGTGGTAAATTGTACAAAGTATCATAGTCATTTGCTACAACCAGCCATTGCCTCGGTGTTTTTGGCATCTGAAATAATGATTTATATTTATTTTCAGCTCCGTAAATGTGAAGGTGCTTCAGAACAACCTTCTGGTGATTGCACTCCGCCTGCCAATGAAATCTATAATGATTGCCCTCCGCCTGCCAAAAAAACGACAATGATTGCCCACCGCCTTCCTTCTACTTTCAATATTTTAAAAAAGAAAACCGAGCAAATAGCGCCTACATCGGACAAACTTGACGAATTTGACGCCTATGGTATTATGTTGAGAAATAAATTAAGATCTTATTCGAAGACATCAAAAATACATGTGCATTACATATCAAATATTTTATTTAGTGCTGATGTCTACAATTCTTCACAAGGATACTCTACACCTACATCGTCAAGAGCCTCATCGATGCCACAGCAAAGCTCTGTAACGGTATCCTTCCATTTGCCAAATTATTTTTCGTCATTCGCCTGTGAGACGTAGGGGCATTCGCGCAGAGAAAGCGTATGTTGGAAATTGGCCGGTTGATCGCCACATAGTGTTTATGGTTCTTTTTTACTGTCATGTCATCTGCCACCTTTTTTCTATTATTCGTTGTCACACTGATTCTACTAGATCTGTAATTTTGTAAATATAGTTTTTTCTGCAAATCTACGTGTTTCCATCATCAGTCCACGCCCCACATTAACATTTGGTCCTTCGTAAGCCGAAATTTATCATAATCAGCATTTTATTCATAATTTCAAATCTTTTCTCGGAAAATTTTTCAAACGTCATTTCATACATCACTCATTTTTCATTATGGTGCAAACACGTAGCAAAAGTAAATCTGTTGCAGATCTTTCAGTGCCTGGAGTCAATCGGATGGAGCCCACTGAGCGTCCTGGGACGCCGCTCCACGGTATCCGAACGACTCCAAGCGGTGACATCGATCCAGTTACGGCAGGGCCATCGAGCGCGAGCCTTGATACAAGGCTCCCACAGCGCCCCAAATTTTCCGATGAGAATGCCGATAACTCAAATGATTTTTCTGTGTGCAGCAGCGCCTCCATACAGAAGAGTTCGCAGTCGTCCCGTTCGTCTGCAACAATACGTGCTAAGAAGCTCGCAGTGGAAGCCGAGCACCACCGACGGCGCGCGGAGCTCGCACTACAACAGGCTGAGCGTGAGCGCGAGCGCGAGCGTAAGCTCGCACAGGTGCAGTTCGAGGCTGAAGAGCGAGAACTGCAAGCCAAACTCGCCGCCATCGACGCCACAGATAAGTCCTCCTTTTCTAGAGGTTCTTCTCGAACCTCCCGTAGATCAGAGAAGCGTACAGAGTCGTGGGTTCAGAATCATGCTACAAACTTAACAGACATTAACGCCATAGCCGGTCCTACTTGTTCAACATTCAATAAACTTTCGGAAGCTCATGTTCGACACATTTCTACAGAGTCGATGCCTCCGACAGCTTTATGTGTGGAACCTATAGCTGTAGTCAAGTCGTCGCTACCGGTCGTGACCCAACACAAATTTTTGGGCCAGTTTTCACGTCCGGCCTCCCCAGCGATGGGACACATTCCGGTTCCAGAAGTCAAGTTATCGAAGCCATTTCAGCCCACAACCAATGTCAGTCCTCCTTTAAACAACAATACCAATGACTCTATATCGTTGCTCTCAAAAGCAATTATCGCTGCTTCTGAGCGACCTAAGCGACCAGAGCTCGTTTTGTTTTCTGGAGAATTTTCTCAGTGGATGCCTTTTAAGTCGAGTTACGATAAAACGAAGCATCTCTTTTCACCAGCGGAGAACTTGGTACGCTTGAGCAACGCAGTTCGCGGACCAGCTTATCAAGCCGTGGCGTCGCACCTTTGGGGTTCCGGAGACCCCGACGATGTGATCCACACATTGGAGCAGAGCTTCGCCAGACCCGAAATTCTGGTAGCGCACGAGATCGGTGCGCTACGTAACATCAAGATAAGTAATCCTGAGCAGTTAAATATCTTGGCCAACAAATTACGTAATTGTGTTTCCACAATAAAATATCTCAATCAATACGAGTATCTATACTCACCCGAGCTTTTCCGTAGTGTCCTTATGAAATTAAGCGAGCATACACGAAGTCGTTTTACCGACTATGCCGCTACGCATACACGTGAGTCTTTAGATTGTGCAACGCCTCGACTTCAACTATTATCTGAATTTTTACTTGAAGAAGCAGACCGTCAACTTAAATTCAATTTTACATTTGACGCGACTACTGCCTGCTCTTCTAATAAATTTTCTTTTTCTAAGCCCGTTCTGAAGGAGACTATACACATCACAGAAACAAAAGGTGATGTTGAATGTACGTATTGCAAGCAAGGTTCCCATTCAATTTATAAATGTAAAGCGTTCCTTCTCCTTAACGTTGACAGTCGTTGGCAATGGATAAGAAAATTTAAAGTTTGTTACCGATGTTTAAAGTCGAGCCCACATAGATGGAACTTTTGTAAGGCGAAACCTTGTGGTCAAAATGGCTGTACCCGGCGCCATCATTCCCTCTTGCATGGCGCATCCGGACCCACGTCACAGCCTAATTTTACTACGCCACAGCCTAATTTGCCTACGCCACAACCTAATTTGTCCGAAGCCCTTATCAACACCGTAGGGCTGTCACAACCAAGAACACTTCCGAAAGGCCTCTTGAAAGTGCTTCCAGTAGTGGTTGAAGGCCCTAACGGAGAGTTTGCCACCAGCGCTCTCCTCGACGAAGGCAGCACGGCAACATTAATTGACGGTGACGTAGCTGCACGTATTGGAGCTAGCACCACTATTTGTCAAAACCGCCTGCGCTTGCAAGGTGTTAGTGGTATGTCTAAAGACGTTGACATTAGTTACGTCAACTTTTTTATCAGAGGGCGTAATCACTCAGATCGGTATTTGATCGAAAACGCTCGTGCTATCACCCCATTAGGCTTACGTCCACAAAACTTAGGCGAAATAAACTATTGTGACTTTGAGCACTTAGCAAACCTCTCTGATGAGCTCTCGCACGATAACGTCACTCCAACCGTACTTATTGGTGCGTCAGATTGGAATTTATCGTTAAGTAGAGAAGTCAGAGAAGGCAAAAAGCACGAGCCCGTCGCCTCAAAGACGTTGTTAGGTTGGGTGATACACGGTAGTATTTCAACCACCTCTAAGCCAGTCGAGTTCGTCAATGTCTCCTACGACGACAGTAGTGACTCCTACTTGAAGAGGCAATATGACGATTTAGAGAATCTCATCAAACATCAATATGAGATTGATTCTCTAGGTATCTGTAAAAAGTTACCAAAAGAAAATCCTGAGGATCAACGTGCACTCGACATAATAGCACAGTCGACTCGACGACTCGACACCGGTCGGTTTGAAGTGAGGCTACCGTGGCGCGAGAACATAACAAAACCTCTCCCTGACTCATACACTTTGGCTTTATCGAGGTTCTTGTCTCTTGAAAAACAGTTGTCGAAAGACGAAGTGTTCAAGACGGCATATGAAACTTTTATCAATGGCATACTCGATAAAAACTACGCCGAAGAATGTAAGTTGAATACGTATCACAATACTCTACCTAGCGATCAAGACACTCATATACGGTGGTACCTACCAACTTTCGGCGTAATGCACCCACAGAAACGGAAGCTCAGAGTTGTCCATGATGCAGCAGCCAAGACAAAAGGAGTCTGTTTAAACAACATGTTATTAAAGGGCCCAGATTTGCTACAACCTTTACTTGACATTCTCTTTCGCTTCCGTGAAGGTGCTATTGCTCTCAACGGAGACATAAGGGAAATGTTTCCTCAAATAAAAATTGCACCAGAGGATAGGGACGCGCAGCGTTTTTTATGGCGAGACCAGAAAGGAACTCTCAAGGAGTATCGCATGTCCTCAATGATATTTGGTGCAGTTTCGAGTCCCTTCATTGCTTTAGCACTGAAAAATAAAAATGCCACGGACTTTGAAACCCAGTTTCCGGACGCCTGTGGAGCAATAATCAATGACCACTATATGGACGATTATTTAGGGAGCCACTTCGATATCGCGCAAGCGTCAAAAATTGCTTCAGATATCGTAAAGGTCCACGCTGCGTGCTGCTTCGAAATGCGATCGTGGGTCTCAAATTGTCCAGAAGCACTATCTCTCGTTCCTCCTGAACTTCGTAGCGAGAGTAATACGGATGTTCAGTTGCCACCCAATAGTAGCGTTGGCGTTTTAGGTGTCAGGTGGAATCCACGGAAAGACCAACTTGGCTTTCGCGTGGTTCAGCGTGATGTTTCCGTACCCTTGACAAAACGTCATCTTCTGTCCAATGTCATGAAACTCTATGACCCCCTTGGCCTTATCATGCCTATTATCATTCAGGGTCGTATAATCTTACAAAAATTATGGAGAGAAGGGTTAGACTGGGACACACCAATCCCCGAGAAGTTCGAGCTTGAGTGTAATAATTGGTTCCATCTTTTAGAAACAACTTCGAGCATCCACATCCCTCGATGTTATATGAACCAATCAAAATTTTCAGACTGTCAATTACATCTTTTCGCTGACGGTGGTGAACAGGCTTATGCTTGTGTCGCCTACTGGCGCTTCTCCTATGAAAATTGTGAAGTTTCTTTAGCACTCATCGGGAGTAAGGCTAGGGTGGCACCTTTGAAACCCGTTTCCATTCCACGATTGGAGCTGCAAGCGGCTTTGATCGCAGCAAGATTCGCCCAGACAATCTTGAAGGCACACCGAATCAAACCATCGGCAGTCCATTATTGGACCGACTCGACAACAGTTCTGAAGTGGTTGAAAGGTGACGCTCGAGCCTTCAAGCCCTTTGTGGCCCATCGTCTTGGCGAAATTCTTGAGACCACAAATCCCTCTAATTGGAGATGGGTTCCAAGTGCCCTCAATAACGCCGATGATGCCACAAAATCAAAGGTACTAAACTTAAACCTTTCTCATCGTTGGCTATCCGGACCATCATTTTTATTGTCACCTGAACCTGACTGGCCTATTGAGTCAAACACTGAGGAGGTCACACCAGCGTCTGACGACACATTAGAACTGGTGAGACTTCTAGTCGAGATGCCTTTGCCTGACATACCTGTTCCCAACTTTTTCAGATTTAGCAAGTGGTTGCGCCTAGTACGAGCTACTGCTCGAGTTTTACATGCCGCGCGTATATTCAGATCCTTCTTGTCTAGACCAGTTAATGAAAATTCCTATTTGTACGCAGATGGCACAACCTCCCCCTCGAGCCCTACGGCACTGGACGTCACTCATGCTGAGCTCCTTCTTCTCCATCGAGCGCAAGTCGACAGCTTCCCGGAAGAACACAAGTCCCTGCGGTCAGCGCAGCCAGTGACCAAAAGTAGCAGAATTGCAACACTTTCTCCATTGTTTGGTCCCGATGGACTCATAAGGCTTGACTCGAGAATCAGATCTGCTCCTGGGGTAAGCGAGAGCGTCAAACACCCGATTGTCCTGGACGGCCGCCATCACATCGTACAGCTCCTGATTCTTCATTATCATTGTCAGATGGCTCACTCATTCAATGAGCTGATAATGAATGAACTTAGGCAGAATTATTGGATATTAAAAGCGAGAAGCACCATACGTAGCGTAACCAACACCTGCTACGAATGCAGAAGGCTCAAGACCCAGCCAAACATCCCGCCGATTGGTGACCTGCCACCGGAGAGACTTGAACACCATAGGAGACCGTTCACGAATACCGGTCTCGACTACTTTGGCCCAATAGATGTCACCATACACAGACGTCATGAGAAGCGTTATGTAGCTCTCTACACGTGCCTCGTAACTAGAGCAATACACCTGGAGGTAGTTGGTTCGCTATCGTCAGACGCTGCACTACTGAGTCTCAGACGGTTCATAGCCCGCCGAGGATCGCCATCAGTCATCATGTCCGACAATGGGACCAACTTCGTGGGAGCTAACCGGATTCTGCGAGATTTACACGGGGACGAGGTTCGAGAGTTCGCTACAAACCACAAGATCAAGTGGCAATTCATTCCTCCTGCATCACCATTTATGGGGGGAGCTTGGGAGCGTCTTGTAAGAACAGTGAAGACAGCACTGCGATTAACACTGAGAACCAAAGCCCCCAGGGAGGAGGTGTTGGCAACCTTACTAGCGGAGGTCGAATCTATAGTCAACTCAAGACCATTGACTTACACCGTATCCTCACCTAATGTTCCGGAGTCGATAACCCCATTCCACTTTATCTTGGGTTCTTCATCGTGCGCCCCGTGGACAACGTCACTTTCAGATTCGGACCTGCTGAGGCGATGTGACTGGCGGCAAACACTCCGCATGGCTGATCACTTTTGGTCACGATGGCTTAAAGAGTACCTGCCTACATTGCGACCAAGAGGACCTCGCGGCAGCGGCCGGGCTATATCCGAGGGGGACGTCGTGCTCATAGCGGATCCTTCACTACCACGTGGCCTATGGCTACTAGGAAGGGTCACTAAAGTTTTTATGGGAGCTGACGGAATTGGTCGCGTCGCCGACGTCGCTACTAAAGGGGGAACGTTACGCCGCCCATTCCGGAAGCTCATAGTTATAGAAGCCGGCACCCAGCCAGTTTCCAACGATGGTTAGTGTTCCACTGGGGGTGGGAATGTTGGAAATTGGCCGGTTGATCGCCACATAGTGTTTATGGTTCTTTTTTACTGTCATGTCATCTGCCACCTTTTTTCTATTATTCGTTGTCACACTGATTCTACTAGATCTGTAATTTTGTAAATATAGTTTTTTCTGCAAATCTACGTGTTTCCATCATCAGTCCACGCCCCACATTAACAGCGTACATATGTGTTTTTACATGCCACTCGCGCGGTTCATATCGAGCTTGCCACAAATCTCTCAACACCGTCGTTTCTAGGGGCCTAATATCGAGTGGGAGAGCGTGATAGTGGACTGGATGTGGATGGAAACAGAAGCCAGATAATAGCAACAGGAGTTTATTAGCGAAATATATAAGAACGAAAGAATAATAGTATCATATAAAACAGAGTGACAGACAGAATGAAAAGTACAAATATGACAGTATCAAAACATAGATAAATTCCTACAAAAATGTAGAGCCTTGCGGCCAGTCGCCAAGAGGACATTTAAGCGTTTCTTATCCCTTATATATATATATATATATATAGGGATAAGGGATCTGTATCCATTACCTATCAAAATGATTCCTGAAAAGCCCATAAGAAAAGGACGAATGAAGGAACGCGCAAAAATTATGACATCAACACCCGTCAAAGATAGCCTTGTTGATAAAGAAACTAGACTTAACCAAAACATTGGCTTTATTCTGCAAAAACTACAGTGACAATGTCATTATGATGTTCTTCTAATTAAGATAACCACAAAGAGTTTCTATATTATTACGACATTCACCCCCTCAATGAAGAGACGTAGTCTTCTAAGTAGGCTGGACACCTACGATCTCTGCCTGAGCGACGAGGCAGATTGTTGTCCACACTAAGGCCCGCATTAGCATCATCAGGATCCGGCACGTCCTCATCTTCCGACAGATCGTCGTCAGAAGCCCGCGGTAGTGGAGCCAGAGATCTGTTAGAAACCGTTGTCTCACGACTATCGGGTAGTCGGATAAACGAGTATTCCGGGTTGCTCTGAATAAGCTGCACTTCTTGGACAGCTGGATCGTACTTTGAAACCCTCGCATTCCTCTTCATAAAGACAGGTCCAGGTGAGTGAAGCCAGGTCGGTAACGACTGACCATTTAGCGATCGGCGAGGATGGTTGAACATACGTTCATGCGGCGTTACATTGGTGCTCGTACACAAGAGAGACCTAATAGAGTGTAAAGCTGGTGACAGTGCCTTTTCCCAGTTTCTAATATCTTCGTTACTGGATTTCAGGTGTAATTGGATGGTTCTCCATAATGTTCCATTTAGTCGCTCTACTTGTCCGTTCCCCTGTGGGTTGTAAGGCGAAGTGCGACTACAGGAGGTGCCAATCGATGATAGAAATTGCTTTATTTCTTCGGATACGAAAGACGTGCCCCTGTCTGAGTGTATGTATCCTGGAGTACCGAATGTGGAAAAGAGATCTCTTAGGCAATTTATAACGGTTCCTGAACTCACATCTTTGCACGCATATGCAAAGAGAAAACGGCTAAATTCGTCAATAATAGTTCACAGGTACCGGTTCTGGGTGTTAGATGGTATTGGCCCTTTAAAATCGACATTCAATCTCTCGAATGGCGCGGTCGCTTTGATAAGATTACCCTGATGTTTAATATATCGTGGCTTAATTTTTGCGCATATTGGGCAGGCAGCAGTCATTCTCTTAACATCGTCAACGGAATAGGGCAGGTTTTTCGATCTTATCCAGTGTATCATGCGAGTAATCCCCGGGTGACAGAGAGAACGATGTAATTCAATTAATTTGGAGTTAGAAGAAGCAGCATTCATGTGCATACAGATCCGAGACAGTGCATCAGCTGCGATGTTTTGCTTCCCTGGTCGGTAAACTATATCGTATTTGAAACACGACAACTTTAGACGCCATCTTTCTATCTTCTCGTTTTTGATTTTACTAGAGTGTGATTGATGAAACATGAATGCGACAGATTGTTGATCGGTTATGAGCAGGAAATGTCTTCCAATCAAAAAGTGCCTCCACTTCCGTAAGGCTTCCACGATCGCACATGCCTCCTTTCAATTGACGACTGTCTTCTCTCTGCGTCGCTGAGCGATCGTGAGAAAAACGCAACGGGGCGCCCCTTTTGTGATAACGTAGCTGCGATCGCAAAGTCAGAGGCGTCCGTTTCTACTGAAAATATTTCTTTGTCGTCTATCCCAGCTAAAGTGGATTTTGAAATATCAGTTTTCAGGTTTTGAAAGGCGGTGATTGCATCTTGAGACAATGGAAACGTAGCTTCGATCAACGGTCTAATTTTCAAGGAGAAGTTGTTTACCCATTTTGAGTAATGGGCGAAAAGTCCGAGTGCTCTTTTTAAAGTGGCAGGATCAGTTGGGACTGGAAGATTAGTGAGCGGTTCAAGACGTGACCTGTCTGGTTTGATAACGTTATGTTGAATAGTATAACCAAGTAGATTTATGGATTCTGATTCAAATGTACATTTGTCAAGGTTCAACGTCAAGTGGTACTTCTCGGCGGCTTTCATAAATTTGTTGACATTCTCATCATGATTCTTCTTATCATAGCCGCATATTGTTGTCATCTAGATAGGCAAACGTACCTGTAAGTTTCTCGCTGTCAATCACATATTGCAGTGTCCTCTGAAATGCCGCTACGCCATTTGTGACGCCAAACGGTATCCTTGTGAATTGATAAAGTTTGCCACAAGCTTCGAAGGCGGTGTAAACCCTTTCTCTCGAAAGAATCAGAACTTGGTGATAAGCGCTTTTCAAATCGATTTGACTGAACACATTGTATTTGGCGACCTTGGTTATGATGGAGTCTATACTCGGTAAAGGAAAAGCGTCTAATTCGGTGAATCTATTGATAGTTTGTGAATAGTCGATGACTAGGCGCTTCCGATGGTGTCCTCCTCCAGCGACTAATACTTGAGCTCTCCATGGTGAGATGCTTGGTTCGATTACATTATCTTTCAGTAAGTTAGTTATTTCGTTAGCTATGAAATCTCGGTCTTCTTGAGAATGCCGTCTTGAGCGAATAGCTATGGGCTTTACATCTGGAGTAAGATTAGTGAATACTGATGCTGGTGGGACTGAAGCCTCTATGACACTGCAAACTCTTAACGGTTGTTTTTCTCCACCAAATTGAAGAACAAGCGATGAATGTTTCCCGAGAACGTCGTGCCCGATGATTACATCAGCGCAGAGATCACTGACGATGAGTAAGGGTAGGCGTTGATATTTATGTTCACCAATCTGTATTGTTGCATAACATAATCCATCCACGTAAGACACATTATTAAGGGATGCAAGAGTAATCACTTGTTTGCATGGCTTTTGTTTCAAATTGATTATTTTAGCAAAGCTTTTGTTGATGAAGCTAATTGAGCTACCAGTATCTAAAAGTGCATCGGCGCGATAATCGTTGACAGTGATAGGGATAGTCGCTTTCCGTAGACTTGCAGGAGCAGCAGCGGCGATAGTCGAAAGGCTAGAGTCGGAGGATTGAAGCTGACATATATTTTCGTCTGTTGTGACAGCGTTGGCGGCTCGTTGATTAGGTCCGGAGCTACGGCAAACGTTAGCAAAGTGCCCTTTCTTAGCGCATAATTGGCATTCAGCATTGTAAGCAGGGCACCTATTTCTCTGATGTACATTGCCTCCGCAAAAAAAAGCAACGTCGTGTATTTCGACTAGAATAAGGACTTGATTTAACATGGACATTAGTGGCTGCTAAATTCGACCTTACTAGTTTTTGAGAACTTCTTTAAAAAAATTAGATACAAAAGTTAAATCTTGGAATGATATTATACTATGTTATGTATCTTAAGACGCAAACTAGATTGTTACACGTCGCGCGCCTTCCAGATAGAAAGAGAAGCTACAGTGCATCCTAGTGTTCACCATTTGCTAGAATTCCTCGAGAAAAGAGAATTGGCCCTGGAAAATGCCATGCCCACTTCATCAACAGCTACTGCAAGCTACCAACAAAAAAGGCTGGTATGGCAACTGCAGTCACAAAAATACAATGTAAGTATTGCAACTCAAGCGAGCATAAGATTTTTACTTGTAATTTATTTAAAATATTACCTGCTAAAGAGCGGTATGATTTCATTAATTGTAAAAAAATGTGTAAAATATGTCTCAACCAGCATGAGAAGAAGTGTAGGTATCATTTCAAGTGTATTGAGTGCAAACAAAACTATAATTCACTCTTACACTACGAGCAACCACCTTCACCTGTTGCGTTGTTGATAAATAATAACAATAATATTTTACTTCCCACAGCCTTGATAAAGCTTGTAGGACAAAATGAGCAGGAAATTCATGTGAAGGCAATCTTGGATTCTGCATCCCAAACTTCACTCATAACAGAAAGAGTGGTTAAAAAATTAAAATTAACTCCTATGCAAAATAATATAAGCATCATAGGAGTTACAAATACTAAAAATATTTCAGGTTACTCAGTTCCAGTTGAAGTTTATTCATTAACTTCTCCATTTAAAACTTCAATAAATTGACAAGTTTTAGATAGACGGTTTTGTTAACAGAATATAAAAGAGTCATAAAAGAGTTTGTAGAAATAGGTCATGCTGAATATGTTGATATAAATGATTATAATTTAAACAAGGTCCCTATATACTTTTTGCCACATCATGCTGTGATAAAGGAGGACAGTAAAACTACCAAGGTCCGGGCAGTATTTGATGCCTCGATGCAAACTAAAAATAAAATTTCACTCAATGATTTAATGTTGAACGGTCCACAAGTACAAAATGATCTTTTTGATATCATTCTTTTGTTTAGATTTGGTAACTATACATTTTCAACAGATATCCAAAAAATGTATAGATCAGTAATGGTTTTTCCTCAATTTACATCACTACAAAATATTTTATTTAGAAATAATCCTTCAGAAAAATTGAAGTGCATGCGTTTGAAAACCGTTACTTATGGTTTGCTCTGCTTTCCTTGCAACGAGATGCCTTCTTGAGCTTGCTAAAAAGTTTGTAAGTGCTAATCCATTAGGCTCATTTATTATTAAAAATTGTTGCTATATTGACGACGTCCTATATGCAGATTCTAACTTAAATGTTATTTTAAATGCGAAAGAGTAGGTACAAAAGCTACTTAGCTTAGGTAGCTTCAAATCTCACAAATGGGCTTCTAACTCACCTTTAGTATTAAAAGATATTTCAAGCTCACAATTGCATTTTAATGAACCTAATTTGCACAAGAAAGAATATAAAATGAAAGCTTTAGGCTTAGTTACTGACATGGAAAAAGATTGTTTTGTAATTAACTGCCCTGAGGCATATGACACAAAAACAATTACAAAAAAAGATATTTTAAGTTATATTGCACGTTTTTTCGATCCATTAGGCTTCATTAGTCCTATAATAATAAGAGCTAAAGCTATTATGCAATCGCTATGGTCACTAAACTTAGGCTGGAATGAGGCTGCACCTGAAAACATAAAAAAAATAATGGCTTAACTTCACGAACGGGTTGACTAAAATGCGTGCCATTAACTTAAAAAGAAACATTTCAGTTCCTGAGTCAGCCACATTAGTGCAGTTGGTTGGTTTCGCGGATGCCTCAAGCAGTGTTGGATACGGATGCTGCATATATCTTCGTGTAGTAGATAACAAAGATAAAGTGACTGTATCTCTGCTTTGTTCCAAATCGCGAATCAATCCGATAAATAAAAAATTAACTGTACCGCGCTTAGAACTAAACGCAGCACTTTTGCTTTCCTTGTTAATAAATAGAGTTTACAATACATTATTATTAAAAATTAAAATAGGTAATATAATTCTTTATTGTGATTCTAAAATTGCGTTAGCTTGGTTAAAAATAGAGATCACAAAATTATTACCCTATGTTGCAAATAGAGTGAAAATAATTAGTCAAAATACTAGTAATTGCACATGGTGTTTTGTAAATAGTCAAGAAAACCCTGCCGATCTTATAAGCAGAGGAGTCAATGCTCATAAGCTCTCTGAATGTACAGTAGCGATCAAAAGTCGTCATCCAGTATTTTAGAACGGTTGCGTGAAGCGTTATTGTGGATTTACGACGTTTGTCTATTGAAACATATCGCAAGTTCCTGTGTTTCTCTTCTCACACACACATCAACAAGTATGGACGTGCACGCAAAATTTACTTGTTAAATTTATCACTATAGTACAATACCATCTGGTAGAAACGGTGGTCGAGGCGATGATTTTCTTGTGGTTAGTTCGATTCTCAGAGAAAGAGGCAATTTTATTTTAGTTTTTATAATCATTATTGTGTTCTTCAAGGCGAAACAAACATTCTTATTTCATCGACATTATGTAAGGAAATATTCCAGAAAAAAATCGAACAAAATATAATGTTTTCGAGGAAAAAACATGAGGGTAACTTTAAATAATATTATTATACACTTACTTCTCGTATAAGTTTCAATGACATTGAATAATATGACGTTGTTGTTTAATGAACTTTGTGACGAGCGCTTCTGCTATTACAAGTTGCATTATTTTTAACAAATTAACTGAAATGCCAGCAAATATTAAAATCCAAGACAGGGCGAATATTGTGGCCCTTATAGGATATATAGGAATGGTTATAATATAACCAAAATTTCAAATGAAACCGGGGTGACGGTAAGTTGATGTTTAATGTTTAATATTTGCAGCTCAAGTTTATTCTGCTATATTTTTTTTATCGCAAGATATGAAAACATACTTTATTTTGTTTATAGAGGCAGACTGTTTGTCGGTGGATAAAGAGAGAAGAAGAAGAAGGGACATTAGCTAGTCGCGCTCGATCTGGTCGGCCACTAGGAATTAATCAGACCCAGAGACGGTTAATGGCGGACGAAATGAATTTAAATGGTTTCACACCAACTAGACGCTTTGCCGATACCTCTTTGCCCACCGTTCGTCGAGCACTTCACGCTGAAGGTTTACATCACCGGAGACCAGCTAAAAAACCATTTTTAACGCAGAGACATAAAGACCAGCGATTACGCTTTGCTCAAGAATATTTAAACTTCAATTGGGAGACTGTAATACGAGGGCAATTCAGAAACTAACCTCCGATTGGTCACAGTGCGGGTAGTGGGGGGAGTAGCGCGCCATCTGTGCATTCACACGCTCAGCAGGTCAGTCGGCATCAAGCCGTAGTCGAGTGAACATCGTACCTGCGCTAGTTTAGTTTTTGTGGCAGTTTGAAATGTGTGCTGCAATAGAAAATCCCGCCAAATGTGAAGTGCGTGCTGTTATAAGGTTTTTTACAGCCAAAGGATACTCTGCAGCAGCTATTCATCGTGAGCTTTGTGCCGTGTACGGACCAAAAGTTATGAGTGATGGAGTTGTCCGTGAATGGGTACGTTTATTTAAAAGTGGACGAGAAAACGTTCATGATGAAGAGAGGAGTGGTAGACCATCCTTGGTGACTGACGAACTCGTTCAGACAGTTGATGCAAAAGTTCGTGAAAATCGACGTTTCACAATGGCGGAGTTGTCTACTGATTTTCCACAGATTTCTAAGACTCTTTTGTACGAGATAGTGACAGCAAGATTGGGTTACCGTAAGTTCTGTGCACGATGGGTGCTCAAAATTCTTACCGACCACCACAAGAGTCAAAGAATGGCCTCTGCATTAGACTTTCTGTCACGTTATGAGGACGAAGGAGAACCATTGTTAAACAGAATCGTGACCGGTGACGAAACCTGGATTAAGTACGTGAACCCTGAGACAAAAGAACAATCAAAGATGTGGGCACATTCAGATTCGCCTACCAAACCAAAAAAAGCCCGGCAAGATTTTTCTGCCAGAAAACTGATGGCAACGGTGTTTTGGGATGCCAAAGGGGTGTTGTTGGTTGAATTCATGGAACGTGGGGCGACCATTAATCAAGACGTGTACTGTGAAACACTAAAAACATTAAGACGGGCTATACAGAACAAACGCCGTGGTATGCTGACTTCCGGTATCGTTTTTTTGCACGATAACGCCCGTCCTCACTCTGCTCGCAGAACAACAGTCCTTCTTGAGTCCTTCAAGTGGGACGTTTTCAACCATCCACCTTACAGCCCAGATCTGGCGCCAAGCGATTATCACCTCTTCATGCATATGAAGAAATGGCTCGGGTCCCAGCGGTTTGATGATGACGAAGAGCTCAAAGATGCGGTCACAGGCTGGCTCAAGGCACAAGCGGGTGATTTTTATGCAGAAGGAATTTCAAAGCTTGTGAAGAGATACGATAAGTGCCTCAATCGTTATGGAGACTATGTCGAAAAATAGTGCAAAGATGTAGTTGTAAGATGTATATATTAAAATATTTTTACTTAACTTGGTGTATTTTTTTCAATCAACTGGAGGTTAGTTTCTGAATTGCCCTCGTATTTTCAGATGAGAAGACTTTCAAGTCTAGTCAAAAAGGAAGACTTCATTTATGGCGGACAGACAATACTCGCTGGTCTGAACATAACATTATTCCCAATACTGAATCGGGTCGAATAGGTGTTAATATGTGGGGGTGGATTAGTGCTCAAGGACCAGGTGACTTAGAATTTATACCTACGCGTGCTAACAGCTCAAATTATGTGGAAGTGTTAAATTATGTAATGCTACCTACTATGCGTGCTGTTTACCCCTTAGAAGACCTACAAGAAATAAATTTTGTCCACGACAATTGTCCAATACATCGTGCAACTAATGTTTGTGAATGGTTTAACTAACATCCGGATATAAAAGTGATCCCGTGGCCAGCTCGTTCCCCTGATCTCAACCCAATAGAAAATATATGGGGTTTAATGGTGCAAAGGTGGAAAGGAAGAGATGAGAGGTGTCCTGAACAACTCAAGTCCCATTGTATGCAGTTGTGGGAGGAATTACGAGGCACAGACATACGTGCCAATATTGTGGCCTCCATGCGTCAACGTCTTCTTAGCTGCATAGAAAATAATGGAGGTCATACAAAATATTGAGTATAAATTAATATTTGGGAACGTGTTGGCCGAAATTGTAATATTTTTATTTTTATGTATTATATTAAATTGAGGTTTAAGTTTCAATCCTCTTTTCTTTTTGAAAATGAAAACTTAAGCTTTAACCTCAACTCATTAAAGCATTAGGTCCTTCTTAGCTAAGACATGGCTAATAAATATTTTCAGATAAGTTTAAAAATTAATAATAACCTTTAATAATACAACTATTACGAATACAATTGCAGTATTTAATCTTATACTAAGGATTTAAGTAATACATTTTGTATCTGTTATGTGTACCTAATGTTTTTTGTTGGCCTAAATATGGAATTATTTTAAGCCTAAACAGTATGAAAAAAAGTGTTTTTACAAAAAAAATATATACTTACAAACCAGGATTTAAGGACCTAATGATTGTATTAAAAAATCTATACTAATAGTGTTTTATTTAACGTGATAGAAAACTAATGGTTTACCAGTTATCCAATTTTGCACTGTGCCTTAACTAATAAAGTAAATAAATGTTTTTATGCAAATATCCTAATATTTCAATTTTTTACCTATACTGCCTCGTCACAATGAAAATCTGAATATAAACAGAACATTTACAGAATTGTTTATGTATTCTCCATGTTTCATAAACTTTTTAACATTATTTTTGTGTAAAACAATAAAAATTGAAAAAAAAAAACAAAGTAGTTTTTTCGCAACATAATAAGGATTCGAACCCAAATTGGTTGAGAAAGTAGTTCATTTATCCATCTTTTACAGTTTCGCCATCGAGTCTTATTTTGTAACAATAAATTTTAACATTAGTTTCAAATCGCTTGAGCCTAAACAAACAATCATCACAAAGGAAACGAAAATATTTGCTATCTTTATCTCTTTTAAAACATACTCATACCAATAATATACGAGTACATAGATAATGAGTGGCGTACCAGTGTGCGTTAAACTGGTTAAACGTAACTCGCACGGCGATGTTCGGAGCTAGCAAATAAGACCTCTAGAGTGGATGACCACTTTTGATCTTTTACTGTACCCTATGGTGGCAACGCCCATCATTTTTGCATGACTGTAAGTACATGATTAAAGTAAAATATTGATTTTCCATTAAACTTGCTAGAGTTAAAAGTAGATACAGATTCATTAAATACACAAAAAGGGCAGGACATATTTCAGTATTTTACAAGGTTTTCTGATATCAATAAAATTATTCGGGTAATGGCTTACGTTTTAAGGTACATTCACAATATCAGACCAAGTAACAACAAAAATAAAGATAATTATTTACATTGCAGTGAATTGCAACAAGCATTTTCTATTATTATAAAACACGAACAATGCACATATTTTGAGGCTGAGATAAAATGTATGGAAGATGATAATAATGTCAGTGGTCCCGTGGTCAGTGGTAAAACCGTTACATCTCTTTTTGGATAATCAGGGTTTAGTTAGAGTTGGGGGAAGACTTCAAAATTTATATATACTTAAAAAATATATAATATATATATATATACTTAAAAAATTATTTGAACATATAGTATGAACAATTATAACCCACATACAGTTAAGATGACAAGTCAAAAAGCTACAAAGCATTTCTTAAACTTTGTTCATATCACATAAGACAAGAATGCAAAATAGATAAACAAAAAAAAACATTGAACGAACAATGCAGAATGAAGTAAAGAGAAATTATTCAAATTATATAATAAGTGGATTTTGGGAAGAAGAGCGAGAGAAGAGAATGGGTGAGGAAGATTTGGACGAAGACATAATAAAAAAAACAGTGTTCATTACACCTAATTCAAGATGTGTCAAGACGAAACGCTTATAAAAGAGTAGGATCACTCACTATTTATTCACGAAATCTCAGAAGCTAGGTAATAACTCTCACAAACTTGAAATTTGACTGGTAGGTAGGTGAATCCTTCACCCCTATGAACCCTTGGGGTGGAGTATCGTAAAATCCTTCGTCTTTGAACCCGAACCCGTTCGAAGCCGGGGCGGTGCCGAGTAAATAATAAAGTCAATAAGCTTTTAATAGCACAGATTGCTAATAAGTCATCACAAAGAAATCGAAAATTTAGGAATATGCTTACTGGAAATAAACACTTTTTCTTTTTGAATATATGGAGATGACTTCATTATCAGTAACATGTTTTATTTAAATATTCTCCCGCTTCACAGATGTGGATATTTGCGAAAGTAAAATATTTACATATTTGGGAATTCTTAATTTATTTATGGTTTTACAATCAGCTAATTGTTCATTAAGTCCTAATGATCCCTAATGTTTCTTAAAGTGTCGCGTACCTATAAAGTTTTTGAATTTGCTTAGCAGATTTATTTATCAGTTGAACTTTAGGAACTGTGCGAAGACGACCAAAATCGGCAACTCAGCAAGCGGAATTTAACAGGTAGTCTGCAATTCCTCTTCACCTATCATCTTACCAGTAAGTGCCAGTTTTATATGCTTTAAGACTTCAACCAACTTTATAAAGCGCCTCTAGTGTAAATTATCAGAACTAAAGCTTAGGTTTTATATTAAACTAATAATCGCAGACTATTTTATCTATCATTTACATCATGTTAGTTTTTCGCTCTTTGGGAATATGTGCCAAGCTGAACGGGTTTATCCACTGAACGGGTTTCGACGATCTCCGTGGTCGAGTGGTCTGAATGACGGTCTCAAGGCGTCGCCATCTCGAGAGGTTTTGAGTTTGATCCTCGGTGGGGGCAAATGTTTGGGTGATGAATTTTCAAGCATTTGTTCTCCAATCTTGGATGTTTATATATAATAGGTTGGGGAAAAAGTTTCTTCGCATTTTTTAAGAAAATTCAAAACATTTTTTAATATAGTTTATTTACATTTAACTAAAGTATGTAGGTACCATTTTGTTCGATAACTTTTTGCCATCTTGTAGGTAGGGACATGATCCCATTACTATAGAAATTTTGGGACTTCTGGTCAAAATACCGCGACAAGTGGTTTTGGCAGTCCTCTCGTGATGTTAACCTGACACTGCCTAAAGAATTCTGAAGAGACCGAAACAGGTGGAAATCTGAAGGTGCAAGGTCAGGACTATACGGCGGATGCATTAACACCTCCCAGCCAAACTCTCTTAATTTTTGCTGAGTGGCTAAAGATGTGTGAGGTCTAGCGTTATCATGATGAAAAACCACACCCCTTCTGTTGATTAATTCCGGCCGCTTTCTCTCAACTTCTTGCTTTAATCTCATCAGTTGTTCGCAGTAGAGTTCAGAATCGATGGTCCTGCCTGGTGGTAACAGCTCATAATGAATAATGCCCTTCCAATCCCACCACACACACAGCATCACCTTGTTGCAAGTTAACCCGGGTTTCGCCACAGTCTGTGAAGCCTGACCGGCCTTTGACCACGACCTTTTTCGCACGTTCTTGTCGTACGTGATCCACTTTTCATCACCAGTTATCAGCTTTTTCAAAAATGGTTCGGTTTCATTACGTCGTAATAAAGAATCACAAATGAGTACACGGTTCATTAGGTTTCTTTCAGTGAGCTCGTGAGGTACCCAAATGTCGAGCTTTTTTGTGTACCCAGTTTTTTTCAAATGCGCCAAAACTGTTTTGTGGTCAATTCCCAGTTCTTCAGCTACGTCGTAACTACTGACATGCCGATCTTGCTCCACTTTTTCAAAAATGGCATCCATTTTATCTGTAATAGAGCGACCAGAGCGACGTGCATCTTTGACATCAAAATTTCCGGATTGAAAACGCTTAAACCAAATTTGTGCTACTCTCACAGACACTGCATTAGGTCCATAAAAATCGCAAATTTTTTTCGCGGCTTGCGATGCATTTTTACCTTTTTTGTAGTAAAATTTTAAAATGTATCGAATTTCTTCATTAGATTCACTCATCTTGGCGGTACGAAAAACAAATGAAAATCACACATTTTCCTAATTTGAATTTGGAATTATGTTCTTTAAAATTTAAACTTTCAATGATACCAAAACCAGCCAGATAAAAATAGTATAGCCAAAGAGATTTTATTACAAGTTTATACATACTATAATGCGAAAAGACTTTTTCCCCAACCTAATATTTATATATATTCAGGATATTTATATGTATATCTATTAAATATATTTATCTGTCATCTAGTGTCCGTAACACAAGCAGCATTAGTTGCTTAAAATGGGGCTAGTTGATAGGTGTGAATGTTTGAAGATATTTATTATTAAAATTATTTATCTACTATGTCGCCAAATTTTGTTAAACTAAAGTTCGTGCCCTGAATAAAACTTTTTTAAACATTCAACATAACAAAGGACAATGTCAGTCTTATTAAAGATGCTGGTCCAAATGTTGTTGCAGATATGCAGTGCACCATACCATACGTCACTGATCTTAATGGGTAAAACATTTTACGGCAGCAAAAAAATCCGACAATCATGAATTATAACTATAGTTCTATAATAATAAGGTAAACAAGGTTATATTGTTTATTCATATTGAGTTTACAGATTCCCACCTGGGCGACCCCTGCGCGTACGCGCTTGACGGGAGCAACCAAGAGGTCCCAAAACACTTCCTTTTGGAATACCACAAAAACTGATCTGATCTGAATAACTTATGTCAAATTTAGCCTCAATATACCAAATATGAATATTTTGACTCAATATTAACAAACAAAGCGCTCTGACCACTACGCCACCGAACTCCTCCGTGCTTCGGAAGGCACGTTAAGCCGTTGGTCCCGGTCGCATTTGTGACCGTTTCTACCCACCAACCCGCATTGGGCCAGCGTGGTGGTGTTACGGCCCATACTGCTCATGTGTTTCTCCATGAGGAAGGCCTGTCCCAGCAGTGGGACGTATATAGGCTGATGACGATTAACAAACAACATAACGTTGTTTCATAAGGTATTATCAAAATATGTATTATTTTGATAAATCATGAAATATAACTTTAATAGTATATTAAGCCGAGGCGGGTTCCTAGTAGTGAAATATGCAAATCAAATACAATATTTCTTTTTCCTCCAGAAATACATCATGACTCTTAAGATTTCAATGGAACGCAATCTTGATTGGTAGTTATGACTATTACTGCTTAGTCTGCGATGAACAATTTAAGTATATGAAGGACGTAGAAGATCACATAACAAAACCTAAACATGACATGAGAATTTGTTCTGTTAAATATGTTGAAGGCTTTGAAGAAGAGCTAATTTTGGACGTAAGTTAAATCAATGAGTGCTCTAAAGCTTTCTGGGGAAATATGTGCGATAGGATATTGTAATTTATCCAAAACCCTTAAATACTTTCGTCATGACAATTAAAAGAAAATTAAATAAATCTGGTGATTTAAATACTTAAAATTTACAGAATTACTTGAAATTCATTAATTGCTCTGTACAGGCATAAAATAGTAATTCATGAAATTTTGTTTCACATGATATTGAAGGTCGTACCGCAGGGTACGATTTTAGGACCCTTAGTTTTTTTTACTTATTTATTATGTAATATTAATAGCTTTCTTTTCAACAGAAATATCTCGCTAGATACGCTAAAAGTTTTATGGAGATAATTTCAAATGAAACAGCATAAAATAATTTTTCATTTTAGGTCATAAGAGGATGTTATTGTGTATATTGTTCTACGCTGATTTCTTTTCTGACTGGAGTCGAAATGCATGTGAAGGACAGAATTCACATGCAGCAGAAAGAAAAAGACCTGCAGTATCTACTAAGGCGCGATGGAAAGTCAATTATAGCGTTTGATGAGTGGTTGGTTAAGGAGAGCGTTTGGAATGGGCTCATGGACAACTCCTGTGTAATGTGCCGAAGACTCTTCAACAATGGCGACATCCATAGAATGGACCCTATGCATACAACAAATTTATTTCGCTGCAGAATTATATTGTAAGTGCCTCATAATGTTTATCGCAAGGTTAGTAGTTGAATATGTTTCTTTTCACATACATTTAAGTAGGTATACATTCAATTTGAATGTGAAGGATGGCATGACTTGATTTATCAGAACATGTCGTACTTCTAATAACTTTTATTATTTCATTGCAGATTTATAACAATAAATCGTTCCACTGCATCACTTGTAATAAAGTTTTCGATAAATCAAAAATGAACATTCATTCTCAACAATCCGAACACAAACTTCTATTGAAGAAATGTTCCAAGGCATACCAAATTTATAAACTTTTTGATAACGGACAGTCTAATATGAGCATAGAAAAAAATATGCCACCACCCGGATACGACAACCCGACATTAAAAGTGGATTCCGATGATTCTTTAAACGATGAAACAGCAGAAAATGAGAATAAAAATAGAATATAGATATCGATGGAGCTTTTCAATGAAAATGAGATAAGAATTAACATAGAAAACGAGGCTGTATTCTGTCGAAAATGTGAGTGTATTGATTTCGATCACCGAACCATACTGGATCACATTGAGGCTCATCATTCACCACTTGTGGAGAATTACATCAATGATGGAAGTCAAAATGATATTATGGCAAATATGGAAGCATTTAGCAAACTTTGCAATGAGCAGGTTATCTCCAAGTTCTTTTATGGAACATGCAAATGGCATTCCTCACCAAAAGAAACTTTGGTTAATGTCATCAATTAAATTTGCTCTAAAGTGTGAATTCAGGGCATTTGTTTTCGAAGCATATTCTACTAGATCATTGATTATAACCGATCAATGACGTGATTATAAACAGAAAGTTCTGTATTGAGAAACATAGTTTTTATTTGATAACAAGGTTTGCTTGTATAAGATGTCAATTGTGTGAGAAGAACTTGTGGAGAAATCAAGTGAACATGCATGTCACATTGCAGGAGCACCAGCTGTAGATGATGAAAATACCTGTCATTATATCATTTAAAGATGAATTTATTCGAGAGGTAAGATTGTATTGGATTCTTAATTTTGAGATTGGGGGATTTTTTTTCACTTAGACTAAAATGTACACCAAATGCGGCTGATATTGAACACAGTATGCTAGACAATCCAAAAATTTGCTGACCTATTTAGGTATCATCAATTATTCCTCTTTATTTCCATTGGAGCTCGGTGGCGGGCGTAATGGTTAGTACGCTTTAGCTTTTGAAAACAAAACGACCTTTGCCATGGTCAGGCCTTGGATGGGTGACTCTATGATCTCGAACATCATGGTTTTATTATTGTTTTAGGTTCGACCCAAAGTGTACCATTGTGGATATTGTAACCTGATTTGCGCCGATTGGGAAGATCTTGACAACCATTTGCTGTCGCATGAGCATGGTATTAAAAAAACTGAAGCATCTAAGCGATTTCATCTTCACTCGGGTGGTTAGCGTTAAATGAAAGCGAGTTTCGAGATAATTTAAGTTTTGTAAAATTCGATATTTAACACTTTATATATTAACTTTTTTGCCTTTAAATAGAATTTATATTATTGGGTCCTTACCTATGAAATTGGTGTTTTTTTTCTCACTAAGTATTTTGTCTGTAACTATTAAGATTCAGAGTATGCCTAAAAAAATAATTACCTTGTCTAAAAAAAGACTATATTTTTGAGCACTTTTGATTTGTTTTGATAATTTGTTGTAAGTTTAATTGTGTTAAAATTGGACACGGAGACAACTCTTTTTAAGTGCCTCCCGAATACATAAATTGATTTGCTTTCACTTAAAACGATAAATAATTTTTATGAAGTGTGATATTACACATATTACTAAAGCTTGTCTAATGATAGATGCCAAATATTATTATCTTTGGATTTGTCGTTGTGAAGGAAACTGAAAAAGTTATAGTATGGAAAATGCAGAATTCCCCAAAATCTCCATACAAAACAGCACAAATATTTACTGTAATTATTTGTACTTATCTGTCCGGTTATACATTAAAAATTCTTTTAAATAAGTGATATTTGACCTATCAAATAAAAGTGACTCATGTATATACTATAACAATCCACTACCCTTTCTAGTTAATCTTAATTCTGAAAACACGCTGTAGTTTTCTAGGTGGAACATGTTTACCTGATCGTCGTTTATATCAACCTCGAATAATACAATAATGTGTATAGTGCACTTGGCAGTCAGTATAATGTGTTTGAGTTGAGCAAATTATTTTTCAATGAAACGAATATTAACATGCGAAAAGGACAATGAGTTTGTTGAACTTGGTATGCTATCAACAAAGTCATTACATGTTAGACAGCTATTTTCAACGAAGTTAGGATTTTGAACAATCTTTGTAGGAAGCACTGAAAAGTGTAATTAGTATATACTTTAAATGTTTATGTCTGTGAGACAAAATAGGAAAAGAATTGAATAAATAAAAATGATTTTTTTTTACTTACTGCCCAGGGAGTCTACTCTCTTTCTATATCGAACTAATTTCAAACGAAATTTCGCAGGCGACTTTACTCTATTTCGAACATTTTTTCGAACACGCACAACAAGTTCGGATCCGTAGACAATTTTCGTGAACGATTGGAATGCATAACGTTTTACAGGCGCTTTTTAATGTCAACTCTAAGAAGTTACGGTTTTTAACGCAACTTAAAGTTTTATGCTTTTAATTTTGTATTCATATGTCACATTATATCTAAGATATAAAATAAACAATGTCTAATAATTTCATACACAAAAATAAAATCTTATTCATTCGTTTCTATTCTGCGATATAATTCGCGAAGACACTACAAAGAACCCATGTCACTGATGTTATTAACCCACTAATTTAAGACGATTGACAAATGCTCTTTCGAAACATCTTGCTTCGAGGATGGGATGGGATGTACCCATAGTCTTTTTGTCTGTCGCAGTCGTCTTTTACAAATTAAATATTATGTCCTTACCTATGAAATTTTTAGCTGGTTCTATTCCCGGTTTGGGTAAATTTTATTTGAGAAAAATGAGAATGCAGTTGCTTCTTTTTAAAATAAAAGTTCGTTTCCTTTGTGGAAATTAAAATATTTTATTTATTTAAGGTACCTCCCCTCTAGGGCTCCTAAAGAAATTACAACGAATTTCAATACTATACAAATTTAATGAAGATAAATATTTTGTAATCTGTGATTTAGTTTTCTACTGAATAAATACTGTAAAGACAAGAGGTAACAGTTTCAGGTGGATGTTTCTAGGAATAGGTCACTGACTATAACAAAAGATACACTATCGCTATAGTTGGCTTGGCAATGAGAACAACAATAAAGAAAAAACTGCCTTGCCAGTTTTCCACCAGTGAATAATAAATAAAACAATTGGTAATGTTATGAGCTGGGGTTGTTCTCAGTAAAGAAACAGCGGTTACCAACATAAACTTTTTAATTAATTAACATTAATACTGGTTAATCACATTTTTCTCGTCACCCATCCCTCAATGTCTTAAGTCAAAAGTCTTCGACCAGTGCGTCCTCCCGGTCATGACCTACGGTGCTATGACGTGGACACTCACTGCTCGACTAGTCCACCAGTTTAAAGTCGCCCAGCGAACTATGGAAAGGGCTATGCTCGAAGGGCACTGTCTTTATTGCCTATTATAATTTTGAGTTTTCGCTTTTTTTGTAAACTGACATTTGAACAGGAAGGCGAACTTGATTTTCCTGCAAACAAAAGTAAATGATTTCAAAATTCTCGCTTATAAGATATTTGACATGATGAAATAAATTTCTTTTTAGATAAAAAAAATAAAGAAAATAATCAACAAATTAAAGTCCCTACTAATTTTATTCAATCGTCACTCAATCACATGCGCAATATTTCTACCCTGTATAATCGAAACGACTGATTTGGCGCAAGGGTAAGGATAACTGCCTTCTGTGGCAGACATCACGGGTTCGATTCCCGAACAAGACAAATGTATAATTTTATAATAATATTTTGTTTTCACTGTAAACAGATAAAAAATTCATAACATTATCTGTACGCAAATATCTATGTGAGGTACTGCAGAAGACTTCCATTGCTTTTTTTTGAAACTTGTAGTAAGTCATCTTCCGTAAAATGCTACGAGCAAATGCTACTGCTTTTAGTAGGAAACCATTGATCTTTCCTGCCAGTTGCGGATATCCATTTTTATTTTATATCCGGATTTGTAGGAAAACTGAAATATGTAAATATTTATAAACAGAATATTTATGTCTTATTTAAAAATTAAGTATATATTTAAAACTTAGATTTGATATTATGTCCATGTAAATTACCACATCATAATGTCTGAGCACAAGGAACAAAAAAACTCTATCGATAAAACTATCGATAACATGCAAGCCCTATGATTGCACAGAATTTGGTACGAATTATTTTCGTGATTGATTATGCCTCCATATTTAGTTATTTCCAAATATTATTACTTACCGAAGAAATGAAATTCCTCCATTTTCCAGATTCACCTTTTTACTTCGCAAACGGCACGAAATAATAGCACAACTCGGCATCTTTTTGGGTTTTGTACAGCACCGAATATACGTCTGACAGCTACGCCATTGTGCAATAGACTGCGAGCAATTTGACGTTCATATGCCCGTTTGCTCATATGAGCGGCTCGTCAACCACGCCCACTTTATCATTCTAACCTTTTTTATTGTTCTGTGGCTTAACCAAATGACAAGCTTGTGGTCGAATTTTCGCTAGAGCAAAAATTCTCTTTTCTCCAGCATGTTCTGATTAAATTATTTTCGTTTATATTCTTACCACTTTCTTTCAAATAAGAAGGCATGTGTGCTTTATGGTTTAACTTCAGGCAATGTTTTAGTTGTGACGGATTTGGTTGAGTGTGCACACAAAAATGAAGAAAAGGTACTTTGCACATTTTTTATAGCAGTTTCATTTTATATCTGGTCTGGTGAAGTGGTCTGGTGAAGTAAAGGACGGTTTACTTTTCACTGTCATAGCTGACTGCTGTTGGTCAAAAAGATCCTACAAAACAAACTATTCCGCGTCGTCGGGAGTCGCAGCTATAATTGGTTACAAAATTGGAAAAGTAATTTACATGGACGTGAAAAATAAGTATTGCATAGTTTGTGCCCGAGCAGCAGTTAAGGGTATGCCCCTTGCCAACCATGAATGTCATTAAAATCATACGGGATCTTCCACCAGTATGGAACAAAGTGTCACAGTCGAAGGTTTCAGCACTTCTATTGCAAGGCAAAATGTGATATACGGTACGTTGATTGCAGACGGTGACGCAAGTATGTATAAAAAAATACTGGAAAGCAGACCATATCCCAATTACCAAGTAAATAAAATTGAATGTATCAATCATCTACTCCGTAATTACTGTGGAAAGATCCTCAATGTGAGTAAAGATACATCCATCCCCTTGTTTGAACGAAAACTACTCACCAATGACAGACAAAAAAGGCTTCGCACTGCTATAAAATGTGCAATCCGATTTCGAAAAGCGCAGAATTTGACTCAAACGGAACAAATAATGGACTTAAAAAAAGATATACTAAATAGCCCTAAACATATCTTCGGTGACCACAGTGCTTGTGAGCGTTATTATTGTGCAAAAAAGTTGAAGACAATGCGGTTCCCAAGGTGCAGACTTTGCTGCTAAAAATAATGTCTCATACAGCACAGATCGCCTTTCATTCTAAGAGCTTGCTGCATAATGTGAAAAACAACCGAGCAGAACAATTTAACAGTATTGTAGCAAAGTTAGTTGGTGGCAAGCGGGTAAATTTTTCACGGAAAAATTCTTATACAGTACGTTGTAATGCCGCAGTCGTATCTTTCAATTCTGCAAGAGCTCAGTACGCTATTTACAAATCAAAGTTTCAGAAGAGTCCAGATACCTTTTCAATTACCTTTATTTAGTCTTACAGATACTATTTTATATATTATGTAAGGTATTCTGTGGGTACTGCCTTCCCTTTCGTGATGATATGTTGTATTGTTATTTTGTAATAGATAATTCTTAAAAAGGTAGTATTTTTTAGGGAAAACACTGAAACTTAAAGAAATGGCTCGTCTAAAGCGAAAACAAAAAGGAAAAACCATTCGTCGTCCTAGAAGGAGATTAAGTTATGAAAATGAGAAAACACATTGTGGTGAGGAGTGTCAACGACCAGACATGTCTTCAGATGACTTTAACAATGCCAAAACCATTTATCTCCAAAATCTTCAGGAACAGGTAAATACTTGCGTTTTGCCGAACACACAGATTTCTGTGAAAATCTTATTATTGAAGCTAAGGTCTCATGTTTTGTATTTAAGGTCAACAATAGAGAAGAGGTGGAGAGAGACACTGTACTGCAGGCAGAAAGTTCTCTTTGGCTGGAGGTGCGAAGGTGTCTTATTACAGCGTCATCTTTTGGAAAAGTATGGAAGAGAAGGTCAAACATCAGCTCTGCCCCACTAGTCAACAATCATCTATATTCCTATTTACTTGATAATATAAAGAGCATCAAGCACGGTAGAGATAATGAGGCAATTGCAATTAAGCAGCTTGAAGCACAAGAAAAGATTATGATTTATAAGTGTGGCCTGTTCATTGATGAACAATTCTTCTTTCTAGGAGCTTCACCCGACGGCATTTTCGAAGGCGGCTTAATTGAAATAAAATGTCCTATTTCAGCCTTTGGGGATAAGTTCTGAAGATGCCATCAAACAAAAAAAAATCAAATTTTGGAACTCTGATGGGACTGTCAACCGTCGGCACGACTGGTTTTATCAAATTCAAGGACAACAACATATAGCCAAAAAGAAAGTATGTTTGTTTGCAGTCTGGACTGGTGACGAATTTCCCTTGAAAATTGAAAAAGACGATGATTTTTGGCATATCGAAATGGAAACTAGACTTGTAAATTATTACAACAAATGTCTTGTACCAGAAATTATAGACCCACGAAAATCCAGATCGATGCCGCTGAGGAATACAACATATTAATTTTATCCTTTCACACTTTTAAACGCTGCTCAACAAGTGAACTTAATATCTATAGTCTGTCCATTTTGATCTGAGACAAAATGTAAACAAAGAATTTGTGGTTCTCAAACTTTTTATCCAATTCTGGGACAAAATCAAAATATGGACTCTAATAATTTCTAATAAAATAGGAAAACGTGTAGCCATTCTTATTATCATTATACGAATATCGTCATTGAATATAAACTTTATTTACTTTTGAAATGAAAGTACCTCATGTTTTGCAGTGTATTATGTATAAAGTGCATTTAAACACAAGCTATATTGGTATCATCCAAATGATACAAATAAGAATGAAAATAAAACAATGTGGTAATGTATTATGATAATGTTAGTTTCAGGTGTCATGAAAATGTCATGATTTTTCATCTTAATTTGGAAGTATTTTAAATGCATAAAAGTTTGAGAGCACCATTCATTTTAGGTCTTTTTAATAGCAAATATAAACTTAGTAATCTAAACTTACATTTAAAAAATATAACATTAATGAAAAATGCCAAAAATGATTGAAGGTGACCAGTAATTGCTTAATTATCTTAATTTAAAGTCTGTATCAATAAAATATTGAATAGTCGTATTTTTTTGACAAAACCTTTCGGCAATGAAGTAATGACATCATAAAGAACCCTTTTTATGGTTTGTTTACCATTTGTCTCAGATCAAAATGGATGGACTATAAATTGTCTAATTCCCATATTCCCACTTCTGTGAGGGTTCGCAGTTCTACACTGGAAATCTTTGGCGAGTTCCACCGGTGGTTTACTAAGGGCATTTTTCATTAATTATATATATTAGAAAATAATTTTATAAATTCGGTTTATTTAATTCAATATGATATTCTTTTTTATTTATACGCTATTATTCTCACTTGCAATGTATTATTGAGTTATTTTATATACTTCCGTAATTTCGTTATACGTGTTCAAATAATTTTTGTTTTCTGAAATAATGCATATATTATAAGCATCAAAATGAGTAAGTTGCCTATAGGGCGAGAGAACGCTCCACACACAAATGCGTGTCTGTGTGAGTAAAACTTGCGAAGAAATGCCTAAACTTGACAACCTGCGCGTGGCGTAAACGCTCTTAAATATATATAAAAAAAACCTTCTTTTACAATTCCAGCGCCTGTTGCGCCTCCGCTCTCACCCCTACAACCTACCTTTCAGTTTCCCAATGATGAAGTATCAGCCACCACCAGTGCATAGGCCTGTGCCGCAACAGCCAAACCCTTATAAATTTATTCCCCCTAGTACACAACCTTTTAAATTCAATAGTAACCCCAACTACCCTTCTCGTACACAGCAAATGCTAAGGGCTTTACCCCCCAATTACAACCCTCATAGTGACATGTTTAGACTACCCCCTCGCAATCAGAACGCCGCCCCAACGCCTATGAGCGGTGTACAGACTTACACCTAAAGTTTATCCTCCCCAGGGACTGACGGGTCATGACTGGAGGAAACACGGGAATCCTCCACTCACTATTTTAAAAGTCGGGAAGTTAACTTCAATGACATCTATGACGGGATGCTAATGGTGTGAATGGTACATTTATCAGTGCTCGGGTGTAGTTTATTGGCAACACAGTACTCAGACAGTCGATCAAGGTCTTGCTGAAGTTCATAGCAATCAGATATATCACATATTTGCTTATATATCTTTAAATCATCTGCATAAATTAGGAATTCGCTGTTCTGGAAGCATTCATCGATTTCATTTATAAATAGTGTAAACAACAGAGGCCCTAGAATGGATCCTTGTGGGACTCCTGATGTTACAAACAAATTTTCAGAGGCGAAACTATTTATCACTACTTTCTGAGTCCTGTTTAATATGTAGGATTGAAACCAGCGCAGGAGATCACCTCGTATACCATTGTAGGCAATTTTCTTAAGAAGCAATGAATGATCCACCTTATCGAAGGCCTTGCAGAAATCTGTGTATACGGCATCTACCTGAACACGTCTTTCAAGACACTCAAACAAGCGATTTGTATAAGTTACCAAGTTCGAGATGGTAGACCGTTGCCTTACGAAATCAATTTATCAAATACTAAAAGATGCAGCGAAATTATACGGCAAACGAGACATCTTATTAACTCCACTATTTAATATTGATGATAGCATTAACGATGCAAAACAGTGCTGAATTATAGACTGTGCATGCAATATCACAAAAATTCTTGACGACATATGTTTACCATATTTTTCTGCTCACAGAAAGAAATATTTTTCAACATATGCACGCAGAAGAATTTAGGTTAACTACAGAAATTAACACAAATACACATTCATTTAAGGCAGATAAGGGCAGATTCACCACAACCCCGCCCCAGCACCAACGGCAAAGCACGCCAGAGGCCACCACGCGGATGGAGGCGGAGCCATCTACCTCGGAAGCCAACACCCTGCAGGCACCCTCTTCCCCCACCGGTACTCTCTTTGACGAATCTGAGGACGCTCTTCTCCTGGGTAGCCCAGGAGGCGCCCAGGGAGGAGTCGCGGAGTGCACCGGTGGGTTGGAGGAGTTAAGCCTAAGCACCGAGGAAGATAGGGAAGAATTCCCATTCGTTTAAGGGCCAAGCCCTCCAAACTAACCTCCATCACAATCTTACGGTAACAGCTCAACTGCGGATGTGGCTTGAGGAAAACAACAGTGCCGTAGCCCAGATTTAAGAACCATGGCTCTCCAGGGCAGGAACAATCCAGGGCCTGAAGAATCTTAATGGTAAGCTGATAACATCATCAGAACCCTACCCAAGGGCTGCCATATTTGTTACTAACAACATTGAAACATATGTATTCCTGTCCACAGTGTACATGCTGGATGGGGAAGAACCTCCACCAAAAGACATCAACTGACAACTGCCAACACACCATCTGGGGCAACAAAGAAACCAACAGCAGGGGTAAGTTGCTCATAAACTACCTCTCTACTACTAACCTTAAACAAGGGTAACAAACCAACATTTATTAATAGACGCGCCCAGACTATCATCGACCTAACAATAGCTAACGAAGGGGGAGCTAATCTGATCACCAATTAGCACGTTTCGGATGATGCCTCATGCTCGGACCACAGATGGTACCGGTTCGAACGGGGGCTAAACACTATAGAAATAGAACCTTGGATAGAGAAAATTTCCGGTAATATTTTATCTACATGGGCATTGCTCGCACACTACACTGCCTCTTAAGTAATTTTTGCAGAGATAAAAACAATTTTAGTCACCCTCTACCTAAATGGATGTCGCTGTCTTCAGGCCCTTGAAGATGATATGAAAGAAAGCTGTTCATGAACGGCGAAACAAAAGTCAGTTTAAGAGGCTCAAAAAATAACATTTTTGGCGCTACTGAATGACACTATTATGCAGTTGGACAAAAACGTAATAATAAATGGTTTTCGAAAGTCTGGACTGTCACTGACTGGACTGACTGTGTCTTTAATGCAAATATCGTCGATTTTTCTAAATGTGTATCAATCAGTCCAAAATAGAAAAAGAGCATAGTGATAACCAAAGGTCTGGGTCTGATAAAGAAAACCATCTCAAATATTTTGAGTCACAATTGAGTCCTAGCAAGCTGAAAGTACTTAACAAAAACCAAGGCCCTAACTGGAAAGGAGAGAATTCTTAAAAAGAATTGTTTTACTGTGTGGAATAAAATGAAAACGAACGATCTCGAAACTAAAAATCAAATACTAGTTTAGGTAGTAGTTTGGAAAAAACAAAAAATAAGTGAACTGATATTGGAACGAGATTTAAGGGCTTGATTCAAAAACAAAAGAGAATCAAAACGTGATGCTCAACGATACTTTAACTACGCGTCGCAACTCGTAGTTCGGTGCAAGACCTTGAATGGAGAAGACATCGCGAAGTCGTGTCACTTGGACACTTGAGCTCCCAAGTAATTGCTTGATTAACGTGTAATTGGCGGCAAAACTAGTGAGTATTAAATATTGTATTTTAAGTATTCTGTCAGTATTGAAGTAAGCGTAGTAAAACGTAATTCTTCAGATATTAATAATTACCCAAGGTAGCAAATTCTCTTTATACCTATAGTCCATTAGCGCGCTCAGATACTCGATGGTGCAGCTCTTTAGTTATAGCGCGTAACTACCTAACCATCTCGCTTGCCGCGGGAATATAATTAAGTAATATATATTGAATATAATAATTTGATAGGTCTGGATATTTATAAATAACAAGGTATTGTATTGTAACCGCTAAACAAGGAGAAATATTTTTAATTATTCCTGAGATAACTGCCACTGATATACCCCAAAGGTCATCAGTTTTTTTCTTATTCAAGGATTTACCTAAATGCCTTAATTATGCAATCAGTTGTAATGTTATGGAAATCAAAAGGACTATTAGACACTACATTCTAAAAGTGAAAGTACATATTCTGTAGACGAATCGCGTGTTTATGACCGAGATGTGATTGGTAACCCCAGTACCAATCACATCTCGGTCATAAACACGCGCTCGCTCGGCGTCTAAATTATATAAAAAATCAAAAACGTGGTAAATCCAGCGGCCACCCGGTCGTGTAGCACATCAAAAGTTGCGGAAAAATCCCATCTACACGCCGGTAACGTTTTTGGTTCTGTCAGTGCGGTACTCAATTTTTTATTTAATTTTAAACGTGAAATTAACACGTGTTTTCAAAATTTTAAGCCGAAAAAAGGCCATAAAACACATAATATAGTGAGTGCAGTGAAGTGCGAAGTGTCATTCAGAGTGTCTTGGCGACCTACACCAAAGAGCGGAAACAGATCCTGAAAATATTCACGGGCCACGAAGTTATTCTGGATTTTCCAAAATAACCTAAAACACGTGGTCGGTGATCCTGAGGGAGAAGTTCAGCCGGGTAGTCAGCGCGACGAGAAGAAGATCGACGCTTCGTACACGTGGATCGGACTGCTGCAAGCTGAGAAATTGATTTTCAAAGTCAGTAAAGTTTTCAAAAGTTTTTAAATCAAAAAAATTGTATGGGGCCCCATGCCCTAAAAAATATATCTTATAGAGATACATAAAACACACCAATATCCGAAAAAACGATCTAAATCGGATGGGTATTGGCCCCAATATAAATTTTTGAAAATTGGCAAAAAACCACCCCCACGGTTTAAAAATAGAATTAACCAAACTAAAATTGTCATAAAATTATATCATATACAGGCATATTAGTAGATTGTATTAAAATTTTTAGATAATTTTTACATCACATAGACAAAAAGTTAGGGTATTCCAAAATTCAAAATTTTACATTGCAAAGAATAGGGGTGTAAAAAGGGGACGGTGTGTACCTCATTGACTTTAGACACCATAGGGGACATTGTTTAACACCAAACACCAGCCCCCTAGCCCTTATATTAAAAAGTTTAGGTCCGGCGGCCATTTTGGTTTTTTTGGTTGGAAACTTTGTTTGTGAATATCTCGGAAAGTATTTGTCGTATTTGTACCCGGGTTTTCAAGGTTAGGTAGAGACCGAATAGCTTTATCGATTCCCAGCGTCAAAACTGGGAATTTCCACTTTGCATAAAGCGACCGCTTTTGACACGCACGCGAGGTCCCCCTAGCTGGGCAAAACACCCCAGAGAAAACCGCAGGTCTCTACGACCAATAGGACCCGAGATATAGCCTGTTTAATCTTGGCCGCCATCTTGAATCCGCCATTTTGGATTTTTTCAACTAGATATAACTCGGCTTGTAGTGGTCAGAATCGAACGGGACTTTCTTAGGACGCACGGATTGACAACCGAGGACCCCCCCAGGGTGGAAAAACCCAAAAAAGTCAATTTTCATTTTTGGAACGAAACCGACCCCAGGAGGAGGAGCTCCTCGAGAAGACAAGCCCAACAAGCCCAAGAACCCCCCGTCTATCTACAATAGTTTGGGAGAGGTGATTTTTCAAAGTTTCGTCCGCCATCTTGGATCGCCATTTTGGAAAACTTTGAACGGTCATATCTCCCAATCTATTATTCCTAGAACAGCGGGGTTTTCTTCAGAGACCTTCCCCCAGCCACTAGAATCAAGTTAAGGGGTTGAAACCACCCCCACGCACCCTCAAAAAGTCAAAAAATCTGACTACGTGGCGAGGTGGGGTTTGAGGTGCTCTGCAGAGACCCGAAAGTCCCGTGCTCGTGCGGTGCTTAGATCCCGAGATATAAAGTTTTAATCAAAATAACCAGAAAAAAACCAGATTTTCGACCTTGGTTATCTCGGGAACTATAAGTCGCACGACTACGCGGTTTTCAGCTCTGATAAGGGCTCGGGGAGTACTTTCCAGCGGGCTTAGTAAATAGGCGAAAAGAAAAATACAGGTATGTCTGGGCGCGCTTCCGAGGAGCGTGAAAACGCCAATAAGCCAGTGGAGACGACCGCGGCAGCGCAACAAGACACAACCTCTACCACTGAACACACACAATCACAATGTATAAAGTCAAAAACAGCTAAGGACACCAAAAGAGCTCCGGGGAAAGTAACGAAGCCCAGCTTGAAATTCAAGAGAGGGCTACCCTCGGAGGTGGGGAAGGCTTATGCTAAGACAATTTTGGATAACTACCCGGTACACACAGGGGGACTGAGGAGATCGGTCTCGCTGAAAAATGCACGGGCGGCGGCAAGAAGGAGTGAACTCGATTATCTAAGGCAAGTAGCGGATGTATCGCTACTCGAGGACTACATCTTGTCGCCGAATACAGACACACCACCAACACAATCAATAACACACAAATAGACACAAACCCGAGTACGTCGGCGTCAACAGTCTGCAAACCCGCCGCGGCGGCGCGGAACGATGCGTACAGCATCGTCATCTCGACCGCTCCGCCCAGCGAAGTGGACTCGGATGAGGAGCCGGAAACCCCCGGAACAGAGGAGCACGAGCAAGCCTGGGAGGTGGCTAGCACCGGGTCCCAATGGACAGACGTGGACAGTGAGCCGTCGACAGGACGTCCGAGCATACTCCCGAAGATAGGGAAGCACACGGGGGTTTGCAAAGACCTCGCCACCGAAAAGGCGCGGGAGTTCCTCATGGAGGGTAAAGGGGCGCTGGAAAGCTCAAAAACTTTAAAGAGAGAGTACCGGGCGACTGCTGTAGAAAGCATGTCCGATCTCTACGAACTGGTGCTCTCTTTGCAACAGCTTTGTCTGTTATTATTAATTTGCCATCAATGTTAAGTTCAAAAGAGCTATCTTTAAATGATGTTTTACCGGTGTCTTGATTAATAATTTGCCACGTAGTTTTAAGTTTGTTGTCGGATTTTCCTTTTTTATTACTAAGAAAGATTGCCTTTGCAATATTACACACTTTTTTTAAATATTTTGGAATAATTTCTGACATAGTTTTTAAAAGACGGTTGATAGGGACTTTTCATAATATAAATACTAAAGTTTTCGCCTACTAATATAAATACCTGTAGTAGCCCAATCACTAAATTTCTTTTTTGAATTTATTGAAATAGTTTTTTGCTTAAATATGCTATTAAATTCTGCATTGATATGGTGGCATAAATTTTCATACAGTTCATTTATATCACTAGAATTTATGAAAAGGTGGAGTCTGTTCTCTATATTATTTTCAAAGCTCTTTAAGCGACTGTCTGTTATTGGCCTAAAAGTTATTTTAATATTTTTGTTAGCTTTATGGCGCTCAACAATTATTTTCTGCCCAGTGTGATCCGAATCTAACCAGTTAGCAACACTGTGGCACACAGTGGCATTGGAAAATATGTAATTCAAGCAAGTAGCTGAATGGGGAGAGATCCTAGTAGGTTCAAAGAAAACATAATAAAGATTATATGATTGAAACAAATAATATAATAATAAGTATTATCGCTCATTTCTAGTGCAGATTATTAATAGCTCGGATATTTCAGCGACAAAAATAATAATCATGTACCTCGAACCAGGTCATACTTTCATGTCAGCAGACAGTTTTACCATCAAGTAGAGAATCAACTTCAGAAAGCAAAAAAAGTGTAAGATTTTGCAGATTTTATTGATTGCGTACAAATAGCAAATTCAGAAAAAACGTTCCTAAAGTGAATATTATAAACAGAATAGTTAAATAAGAAAGAACTATTTATGTTGATTTGTACCAATAAGTCTAATAGAAGATATTAATTATATACTAGTTTTATTTTATTTCTTATACATAAATACACTGACGGACTCATAAGCTGCATCAAAGTTCAGGATTACTTTGAAATGATTTTTTATAATAAGTATGCAAACTTTTTAGACTAAATTATATAAATATGGAAAGACTGGCTCTTAATCTAAAAAAAAAGGAAAATTTAAAAATAGAACTTCATCCTATGTTGGAGCTTTGCCTTTGACTAATATGTGCATGACATTTCTGTTAGGAATAAGCCACACCCTTTGTACTGTCTTTGTAATTTGTCGTTTCGTTGTTATGTTTTTCTGTGTACAATAAATTGTTAAATAAATAAATAAATGTGCCTTTGACTATATGACACAAAGGAAAAAATACCGATCCCATGCCCAAGAATTATAAGTGAATATAATGCCCATATGGGCAGAGTCGACCTTATGGATAGTTCTCTGGGGAGATACAGAATAAGGCTCAAATCAAGAAAATGGCATATTCGTATTTTTTTTTTCACCTTTTAGACCTGGCAGTCATAAAAGCCTGGATTCTATAGAAAAAGAATTTGATTGCCAAAAGTGTGAACAAGAAAGACATCCACAATTTAGGTTTATTTAGAAATGAATTAGCTTTTACTCTGTGTCACATAGGAGCAGTAGAAGAAAATAAAAGACGTCCAAGCTCTAATGCCCTGGAGCACGAAATACAAGAAAAAATGAAAAGAAGTGCGGTTACAGTTGCCCCACCAAAGGAAGTTAGAAGAGATGGACTGGGTCATTCGCCTCTTGTTGGGGGATCCTTACGGTGTAAATACCCTAACTGTAAGGGATATTCAACTATAAATTGTTCAAAATGCAAAGTAAATCTATTTCTGAATAAAAACAATAATTGTTTTAAAAATTAATACCACTATGAGTAATAAAAAATTACTAAGGGTCGTCGACCAACGTCGTATGTTCCATCCGTCAAAATTTGTTTTAATGCATTATACTACTTACTCCAACTTTATATAACACTCCTTTTTTTCAAAATTCGTGAAAACATCGGAGCTACAGAATCGAACACAGACGGATGTGATATTCTAACGCAGTACAGAAACGTGTGTGTGCAAGCTTCATTGTACTTCGACCTTTTGCTTCCGTCGCCTGTGTTCTTTGTAATACTGCACGTTGCTTGGTAAGGAACAGTTATAATTTGTTTTTTGTATTATATGGAATGTGATGTAGATATTTCATTTAGCTTATTAGTTATAACACAAAAAAGAATACTAACCATAACCATAAAATTTTAAGTTTTAGTTCAAATGTCATTTAGTTTCGCATATCGCGTGATTTATTCGGCTTTTTCGCACAACGTCTACTTCGCAAAATGTACACCAGTCGCAAACTGTCGCTTTCACCAATATATTTTTAGATTACACACATCATGCCGAAAATCGTAAGTATTTCATAAACTGTTTCGTTGGTCGTGTCTCTGTCTTCGTTTATTATTATATGTTTGATGATAACTATGTCATTTTGTTAACAGTCGGATATCCTTGCATTTGGTAAACATTGTCACAATTGTGGAAAGTGGATGCAGCGAAAGGCTCTTCGTAAAGATGGTGAGTAGTATTTTAGTAGGTATGTAGACAGGTCGTGTTTTTAAGTGAATTTTTTTTCTGTTTTCTTCTTGAATGGATTGTAAGACTTTCTGCATTTAAATAAAATAAGTACTTATTTACTTCCAGTGACATGCAATTTTTGTAATGCCAAAATATTTGTAAGAAACTGCAAGCAAATGCAAATGTGCAGTCGATGTGTGGATGCGACAACATTATACTCAAGCGGCTCAATATTTTTTCTCTTTATCCCGACAAATAATAATAAATGACCACATGCATAGCTAATGAGCTGTCATGAACACATACAGAAACAGACACGATTTTTGCACCGTTTTTCTTGATAATGGAATGGACCCCTTCATGCGCAAGTTCAACTTGAACTTGTCTGGTTCTTGTTATAAAATTAGACATTATTCATTGTATAATATATTTATAGATAATATCAATTATTGCGAGTGTTGTGGCCTAGAAACAATTAGGCAGTTAAGAATAACCAAGGCTCGGGCACTTTCAAACCTTTTTCCAAAAAATCTAACTGCTCCTGCTGCATCCCTTAAATCACTAGCTGCCTCTACAATACAACCTGACAAATCCCAAGATTTATTTGATGACTTTTAGGTAAGTTAATGGTGTAGGTCACTAAGTAAAGTAAAATGAAAAATAATACTTATTACCAGTTAGAGGTTGGAGGATATACCTACACCTACATACATTCACAGTACTTATTATATGAATATTTGTCTAATATATTTTTAAGATCGATAACGAAGAGTTGACGCTAATCGAAGATTCACTGATGACTGATGATGTTTCTTCGGACAACGAGAAAAAACAGCTGCTGTCAGTCAGCAGTGATTTTATTTCTTTAGAAGAAGAGGAGAAAGAAAACATATCAAATGGCGGGCAGACCCCCGAAGAAACGTAAGTATTCCAGCAGGTTTAGTACAGAACATCAGCCCCCCAGGACTAACTATGTATATTTGGCACTTTCAAATAACACCATTCAAGTATCAGTACATTCAGTTGGTTCTATGATTTATGTGTTCAATGTCAAGCACTTCATTTTTTAGGTAAAAAAAATAAAAAACATTTTAAAATTATTGTCATAATGGGAAGGTATACATAGACCAAGACAGAGTATTAAAGCCAACTTCAGATATATTATTAGATTTATACGAAGGCAATACGTCTGATGCTTATCATTTTAAGGCTAATATACGACAATATAATTCAGCATTTGCAATGGCATCCATAAATTCAAATTGAACACATTCCCTCCAGGATTTTTCACTTATAGGGTACAAAGGCAAATTTATATAAAAACTGGAGTTTGGTTCCGTTGCAAGGTCATAAACTACAGTACAACCAATTGTATATAATTGAAGATGAAGCAGCATTAAATAAACGATTATTGGATTCTAGAAATAACATATGTAGAAGCAATATAATGAGGTCCTTACAAACAATGCTCAATGAATCCAATCCTTTTGTCAAAATATACAAAAAGGTGGCTGAAATTTTAGCTAAATATTCGGTATCAATTAAATTTTATAAACATAAAAAGGTGGCTGCAATTTTAGCTAAATATTAGGTATTAATTAAGTTTTATAAACATAAATCTCTTGATTTGCGTCGGTATAACACACCATCAAATAATGAGGTAGCGGCCATCTTTGTAGGAGAAAACGGCGAACCTCCATTAAATATAGACTTTTCTGTACAAGAATATTCTCAACATTTAACTACACTCAAATCAACCAGTCCTAGGAACTGCTTAACTTCAATAGTCACAACCCACATGCTGTTAAAATTTTCAGGCATATTGATCTTATTAGTTCCAAAAATCATAAAATAGAGTTTGCATGGGTCAAAGCGCATGTCGGAATCGTCGGCAATGAACTTGCTGATGATGCCGCCAAGGAGGCTGCCACATCTGGCGCCCTCATCACATACAGTAAATTCCCAATTAGCCACATCAAATATTTAAAACAAAAACAATTAGCAGAAGATAAAAGGAACCTTTACAACAAACCCGAAAAAATACCTCCATCGCTATCAGATAATATCGGACCCTTATTGCCCCTGTGATAACTCCAGCATACAAACCTTCACACACCTTTATTCTTCTTGTCCCCGTTTTATTCAATCAAGGTATCATCACTTTACGATGTGCCATATGAACAACATAGATCCACAAAATTTAATAGAAATTATTAAAAGAGAGTCATGTATCAAAACATTTCAAGAACATATTTCTAACATAGTAAACAATCTAAAATAATTTAACTAAACATAAACTTATAAATATTATTTTGTATATTATATTATATATCATATATATATATGAAAACACATCAATTACGTCATAAAAATTGTGTATAAATAAAAAACCATTTGACATAATAAAAACAAATATCCATATATATCTCTATAAGAATAAACCAGCAAATCTGTTGTAAATGCAAATATAAACACAAATTTAATAAAAACCATCTTTTTAATAACGAAATAAAAACACGCTGTTTAAGTATGAGCGTAGTCCATAGCGCTCTACTTAAAGTAGCTTAATGAAGAGCTAAAACATTAATTAAAAAAAAAATTTTGACCCTTTAGCCTTTCCTCTACTTTTTCCTAATGGAGAACTCGGATGGCATGAAAATCTTCAACACAGAGAAGAGAGTCGAACTGCTCGAAGCCGTCTTACAATGTTAAAATTTTATCAGTATACACTTGCTGTTCGTAAAAATTTTAGTCCATTATTTTAAAGTAATACTCATGCGTTCACACAATTTGCTTTTTCCTTACATTTTTTCGTATGTAGCTTGATACAATAAGCGTGGTATGAAAATTATACTTTTTTTTTTTCTAATCCGTAATTTGTCAATTTGTAATTAGACATTTTAAATACTTATAATTGATATAATGTACTTGTTAACTAGTCTAAAGAAAATATTTGTAATTTGACATTTTAAAATTTAAAAACTATCCTTTGATCCTTTTGTATACCTATTATTAATTGTATTTCAATTTGCATGCCACCATTGTCGGCTGAATGAGATGAGCTCTTTAACTGTTATTATATAAGAACCTATAATGTATATGTACCTCAATCAAATGCAAATAAATAAATAAACATGTCGCTTTAAACAATTCGCATTGTATGCTACGTCGTTTAATACATTTTAATTATGATAAATACTCATATGAATTGTTGGTTGAATCATTTTTATTATTTAATATTTGTAATACTGTAGTGTTTGAAACATTTCATTACGTCAATATGCAATCATTACAGTCGTTTGAATCGTCAGATATTTTATAGGAGAGTAAATAACTTATGTTGGTTTGCTCAATCAAATTACGCGACACTACTTTTTGTTTTTGTACCTACTACGGTGCCATTGAGCGAGGGCGCATCAGTCATCCAGCAGAAACGCGTCGAAGCAGGTGTGTGCTTGTTTGTTATTAAGCGGGTGATAATTTTGAGGTAAATACTTATTTATTTTATTGAATGCTATAATTTTTTTATCGAAAAGCCTTCTGCGGAGACATTTCCGCAGGAAAACGGTTTGGTTTAGTCTATTTTTTAAGTAATAGGTCTAGTTAATTTTCTTTGAGAGTATTTTTTATGAGTTTTTAATATTCAATTATTTTTAAATTGTCTGCTTAATAGTTTAACCTACTCAACACTGGGTTAGCTACGGGTCTCAATTATCTTAAGAAATGAGAGTGTACGGGCATTGACTCACACACATACATTTTTACCCTTTAGTGCCCGTGGTCCACCTGCATAATTCACCCACGGGCAATTATTTTTCATGTGGTTTACCTGGGTGGACCGCGGGTAATAAAGTATTTTTACTTCTAAGGCATGCCAGTTTTTTTTCAAATGGTTTTCGCTAAGTAAGTGATAAATGATTATCCTGCTGGGATTTTTTGACGTCTCGTTTAAATTATTTAGATAGGTACATCTACTAATA
Source organism: Parapoynx stratiotata (assembly GCA_910589355.1). NCBI lineage: Eukaryota > Metazoa > Arthropoda > Insecta > Lepidoptera > Crambidae > Parapoynx > Parapoynx stratiotata. The sequence goes on from OU342477.1 coordinate 1,145,098, forward strand.
TTAAGTTTCTGAAGCGTTCTGTATTGTCTGATTAGCCTACGTTCTTATTACCAATTTTTTAATGTTTATAGAAGACCGATATGGAGCCCCGACGGCGAATTTATTTAAAAAAAAACAAATTATGAATGTGGCTCTGCAAAAAGTAAACATGGAAAAAGAGAACAATAAGCCAATTTAGAAGATACTATTGTGACAGTATTAGGTAGTTCATCTTATCATGAACAGAACAAAAGAATTTTGGTCACCAGTATTGGACACCAGGTAAACGTTTTACTCTAGTTAACCAGATAAGATAAAAATGTGGCCCAAAAGTATAAATTTATAGGTCGATATTCAGGCATAGTATCAGTGGCGAAAGCCTTATTCCAAAATGTATTTAGAGTATGTAGTTATCTTGATTATTTCTTATTGGGATGGTTTTACCGTTATTGAGACTTGAGACTTTGTTATTAATCTTAATTATGTTCTTTTTTAGAATGAAAATAATGAGAATAGTGTTAAGCCTGGGCTGCAAATTTATGACCATAAAACCTACCAGGAAAAGTATACACGGATCGACTAGAACCTATGTACGTATGTTTTAGCTCTTTTATTAATGACATTAAATGTTATTGAGATCTAAAACACTTTTGTTTTTTTTAGATTGTGAATAATGAAGGTAGTGCGTGGACAGAACAGTAGTTTTAGTCACGGAGGAAAGGGGTAAACTACAATTCGTTATAGACCAGTTCGACCAATGCAGTGGTGAGTACGAGCAGGCCCTCAGACGCATCACTGAGTTGGAACAATGTTTACAAGAGGCAAATAGCCAAATAAATAGTTTGGAAATGGAAAAATTAAATTGGACAACCATGCAAAACCAAAGTTTATATGAGGAGTTAGTCAGTAATACCCCTGAAATGGTGTCTGCTGCATATAACATAAATCCTGCTGTGTCCTTTAATATAACTTGTAATGACACTATTAACATATCTAAGACAATGGGGAGAGTTAAATGCAGCAATACCAAAGTGAAAAAATATTGTAAATTGAACAAATTTATCAGAAAAACTAAGACACTGATAAAGCAAAATAAATATTTTCATAAAAATGTAAAATTTAATAAAGAACGCATTATTTATCAAGGAGAATTAGATAAGTACTTAAAAATTATCAAGGAAAATCAGGAACAATATGATAATAATGTTATATTGTTAAATGAAAAAATTAGTTTTTTACAGGACTCCTTAAGTAATTTGTCAAACAAATATAACTTATTAAGAAGTGGATGGAGGGACCACACTTTGACACCCAATTATCAGCTAAATAATAAGAAATTGGAATGTAGAAATGGGACCGGCCATTGTTCTATGGCACATGGCCTGCTTGCCTTGGAGCAACTGGAATGGTCAATGTCAATGTGTGAGCCATCAATCTCAATTACTGAGGAACTCAATTTGTCAATAGAAAGGGTATGCCCTCTAGATTCAAAAGATAATTATATAATATTTTGTGACGATATAGGTAAAGATTTGGGCCCCTTATTAATGAACCAACTAGGGCAAAATATTACAAATTACTGCATGCCAGGTGCATCTATGCACCACATTATAAGAAAAATTTGTAATTATGACTTAAAATATAACGATAATTTAATTTTAATCATAGGTAATAGAGGTAATGTAAGCAAAAAATCATTAAATAAGTATTATGACTGCCTGCTGGAATTAAATGTAAAAAGCATTACAATGTTTACATTTCCTTATTGTGACAGTTTATCAGAGGTAGAAAATGACATAAGATACAAATTAAACTTGTCATTGGACACCATGTCTTATTATCAAGACAAAATAAAATTGTTTGACATAAATAAATTGACATGTATTAAAAAGTATAAAAAATCATATTATTTGAAAGTAGATAGAATATGTCTATCCAATTATTTTAAGAAACAATTAGCAAAAATGCTAAGCTCCTTTTTATTAACTACAACCAAGAAATTGGTTGAGGTATGTTCTGTTGACATTGCTCCTATAGAGCAATCAAGGTACGACAATGCCTATATACAGCAGCAGAGTCCTGACAATGCTCCTTTGGAGCGAATTAGTCATGTAGAAGAAGCTCCTATTGAGCGAACTTCCGAGAAATATTTTTCTCAAGTTCAAGTCAATTATTTAAATTAAATAATAAGACAACAGAGAAGACCTCTGGCAACCTTAATGTAGTACACCAAAATATACAACAAAGATCTTGAAATTTCATTGTTCTTACATAGTCAGAATATACATGTATTATGTCTCACAGAACATTGGTTGAGAAAAAATGAATTATTAGACTGTATTGAGAATTATAAAATTGTAAGTGCATTTACAAGGGAAACTGCAATTAGAGGTGGGTCCTTGATCCTATTACAAAATAATATCAAATACAAAGAAAGATTAGATGTAATCAAGCAGTCAGTTGAGAAAAATGTAGAAGTTTCATGTGTGGAATTTGAACAATTTATAATAGTTTGTGTATACAGACCCCCTTCAGGAAGCTATGATATATTTGAGTCTGCTATGGAAAACATTCTTGATGTTGTTAGTAACAATAACAAGCATATAGTTGTCTGTGGAGATTTTAATATAAATATTTTAATGTCTAATAATTATACAAACAGATTTATTAATTTATTCCGATCATATAATCTTTATTATGTTTTCTTTGAACCAACTAGGATCACTCCCCATTCAGCTACTTGCTTGGATAACATATTTTCTAATTCCATTATACTGGATAAATGTGTTGCTAACTGGTTAGATTCTGATCACACTGGGCAGAAAATTATTGTAAAGCGCCATAAAGCTAACAAAAATATTAAAATTACTTTTAGGCCAATAACAGACAGTCGCTTAAAGAGCTTTGAAAATAATATTGAGAACAGACTCCACCTTTTCATAAATTCTAGTGATATAAATGAACTGTATGAAAATCTATGCCACCATATCAATGCAGAGTTTACTAGCATATTTAAGCAAAAAACTATTTCAATAAATTCAAAAAAGAAATTCAGTGATTGGGCTACTCCAGGTATTTATATTAGTAGACGAAAACTTTACGATTTATATTATGAAAAGTCCCTATCAACCGACCAGTCTTTTATAAACTATGTCAGAAATTATTCTAAAATATTTAAAAAAGTGTGTAATATTGCAAAGGCAAACTTCCTTAGTAATAAAATAAGAAAATCCGACAACAAAGTTAAAACTACGTGGCAAATTATTAATCAAGAAACCGGTAAAACATCATTTAAAGATAGCTCTTTTGAACTTAACATTGATGGCAAATTAATAATAACAGACAAAGCTGTTGCAAATGCTATGGAGTCTTTTTTCTCAGAAATTCCCGCGAAAATCACAAGTAACCTGAATTCGTCTACAGAATATGCACTTTCACTTTTAGAATGTAGTGTCAATAAATTTAATAGTCCTTTTGATTTCCATAAAATTACAACTGATTGCATAATTAAGGCATTTAAATCCTTGAATAAGAAAAAAACTGAGGACCTTTGGGGTTTATCAGTGACAGTTATCTCAGGAATAATTAAAAATATTTCTCCTTGTTTAGCGGTTATTTTCAATAAATGTATTGACGATGGGGTGTTTCCAAATCTCATGAAATATAGTAAAATTATTCCATTATTTAAATCTGGAGACAAATCAGACCCCTCAAATTTCCGCCCTATATCAATATTACCAACATTAAGCAAAATATTTGAAAAAGTCATTTACAATCAGCTGATTTCTCATTTTAGAATAAACGAATTATTTCATAATAGGCAATTCGGTTTTACTAAAGGTAGAAGTACTACTGATGCGGGTGTCGAGCTCATGAAGCAAATATTTGATGCCTGGGAAAATAAGCAGGATGCGTTAGCTGTCTTCTGTGATCTTTCCAAGGCCTTCAACTGTGTAGAACATAAAACATTATTAAGAAAATTACACCATTATGGCGCCTCAGCAAATGCGATAAATATATTAAAATCATATTTAAGTGATCGCTTACAAAAGGTGATTATAAATAAAACTGAGTCTTCAGGGGTTCCAATTCTAATGGGCGTACCTCAGGGCTCAATATTAGGACCCTTACTATTTCTTATTTATATAAATGATCTTCCATCCTATGTAAACAACCTATGTGAGACGGTATTATTTGCAGATGATACATCTCTTATCTTTAAAATCAACAGAAACGTAGAAGACTTTGACGATGTAAATAACACCCTCTCCAAAGTAATGTGTTGGTTTACTCATAATAACTTATTATTAAATTCTAAAAAAACAAAGTGTATCAAATTTTCTTTGCCTAACGTAAAGCAGGTCAGTACAAAAATTAAAATTAATGAGGAGATAATTCAATGTGTTGATACAACGGTATTTTTAGGGATCACCCTAGATTCTCGTTTGCAGTGGAGATCTCATATTAACACCCTATCGGCAAGACTCAGTTCGGCTGCTTATGCCGTAAAAAAGATTAGATTGTTGTCGGATGTTAAAACGGCGAGACTTGTATATTTTAGTTACTTCCATAGTGTCATGTCGTATGGTCTGCTGTTATGGGGCACAGCAGCCGATATTCACGACATTTTTGTATTACAAAAAAGAGCAATACGTTCTATTTATAAACTTAAACCTCGTGATTCACTACGGGAATTATTTAAAGAAATAAATATTTTGACAGTTGCATCCCAATATGTGTATGAAAACATTATGTACGTTTATAAAAATAAAAAAACATTTTTAAAATGCAGCGACGGTCACAGTCTAAACACAAGACACAGGAACAGGCTTGCTGTTCCAGGTTTTAGACTACGTAAAACTAGTCACTCATTTATGGGAAAGTGTATACAAATATATAACAAAATTCCACAACATGTAACTGAACTGCCGTTGCACAGGTTTAAACCGCATATTAAGAAAACCCTCATGGGAAAGGCATATTACAAAGTTCAGGATTATTTAGATGATAGGAATGTGTGGACATCCGTTGCTTAATCTTAATAATGTTTAGTTAAATTTGCCACATTAAAGTTATGAGACGTTAATACATGTATCATTCATACAAGTTAATGTAATAAGAGATAACAATGTTTAATCTTATTCTAATCTAAAAATGTAACACTGTGACTAATAGATTGTATGATTGGCTATTTTAAAAAAGTGGCTCATGAGTTTCTTACCGGGTTCTTCTCATGAAATGCCTTACTCTCGGAATCCGGTCGCTTGTATCGATTACAACCACAGTCAAAGCGCTGTGTGGATGTACTTGCTACAAGCGCTCGCGGCAGTGAAAATTTACTTTATGTATAATAAATGTGACTATTTATGAATGTTGACGATTTTAAGTGCTATGTTTAGCCTATGAAATAAAATTATTTTTGATTTTGATTTTGATTTAGAGAAGAATACAGAAATAGATCACACAGAAAAAGATACCGTAAAAGTTCATACATTTAATGATCAAGTTACAAATAATCAAGAAGAAGAAATAGCGAATAGCGCGAGCGAACTCAATCCAACATTTACAGAAATAATTGCAGATAAAGGTATGGATATTACGAGGAAATCTTTAGAAGACGACAATGCTGAAGAGATAGCTGTTGGACATATCACAGACAAAAAACGGTATGACATGGAGAAAAAAAAATAACAAGCCAAGCAAAGAAAAGTTATATGGATTTTCTATCAGACGAAGAAGATTTTGTTTGGGAATCATCTTCATGGGAAGGGACTGTTGATAGTTCTTCTAGTGATACTAATAACCCAAAACAAAAAAAAGAAGATTAATTCAGAAGATGGAAAAGTCGGTAAAGTTGGTTTAATAACAAAAAAAATAAATAAACGAAAAGTTGCGAAAGAGGCTCGACAGAAGGGAAAAGAATTTGTTAAAAAAGATGGATCAATTGTTAGTTCAAGATCAATGAAACTGAACCCATGTATAGGCAAATCATGTGGAAATAATTGTTAAGATGTTACTGAAGATGTTCACACAACTATTCATAGCAACATGTCGTTGACTAAAAATAATGAAAATAGAGACCAAATAATGTGGTTACTTGACAGCGGATGCACAGATCATATAATTAACTCTGATAAATGTTACAGTAAATTTGTACAACTTGAAAAACCCATAAATGTCAAAGTTGGTGATGGAAGAATTCTAAAAGCTACAAAAGTGGGTAACATAGATACTTATTTCCAGATATACAGTGTGTTAGGGATCAACAAATGATATTCACTTCGGCTTCCTCTTGAAGTATTTATTGGATGTACCCAACATCTCCTTTTCTTTCTTTCCTTTTTGAGTAGGCTTAACATGAGCAGGTATGCTACATTTTCTTCCGTATCCGAGTCTGAAGAAAACATTGTAGACGTTTACTCCAAAGGCCTCCACTGTACTGACTGAGGCGAATTTTCGTCAGGGCGCGCGGCGACACGACACGCAAATGTAATAACCCGCCGTTGCGTCAGGCAGCGTGGCGACACGCGGCGTGGGTTAAATATAATTGCGGCTTAACTCTGGAGCATTATGTATTGCTAAATATGGTAACTTCACTGACAACTCAAAGCATATAGAAATTAACTATCATTTCGTGCATGAGAATTATGTAAATGGAAAAATAGATATCATAAAAATAGCTTCAGAACATAATTTAGCTGACATACTAATAAAGTCATTGGGTACAGAAAAATTTGTAAAATTTAGACAACTGTTAAAATTAATATAAGTCATTGTTGTTAGTGTAATTTAAATGATAAATATTGGTCATGATTATAAAGTAAATATAATAAGAAAATATTTCATACTTAATTGGTTAATGTTTGTAAGAAGATAATTATACATTAGTTAATACGACAAGTGTAAAAGTTATAAGTTCATTTGAAAAAAAAAAAAAAGTTTAAGTTAAAATAATATTTTGTATAAGTAAAAATTTTGTGAGTAGTAAAATAACTATAAGTAGAAGGGAAATTCCATCAGTTTGCTATCACCTGGTATGTTATTAAACATTACTTAAACCCACTAGCCCTAATTTATTTTCAATGAGACGCTGGAATAATTACAATTCTCCTTATTCTACTTCATATCACTTTCCAACCTTGAACCAATTGGCTCTCAACAATAATTTAATGTCGTTGGCGTTTGAATCACTTTCCCTTAGTCTAGAAAATGTATTAAATGATGGATTTTGTGTTAAGCGACATTTATTTAAATAAATAAAGCTCGTATAATAACAAAATATATTCGGAAAGATGAAGAAATCAAAAATAAAAATACGTTTTTCGTTTGATCAACGTCGATTGATAAGATTTTTATTTATGATTTTTTTCCGAAAATAAAAATGTTTAAATCGTTCTCCTGCAACATAAAGCTTTTTAACCGTCGATATTATTTTTAATTTAGGCGATTTGAATAAAGAAACACAATTATATTTTTTATTTTTTAAATTAGTAAGTACTTATCTCCCTGTCAAAGTAGAGAAAAAGACAGTGCTTGAAACAAAGAGGTTTACAGAGAGTAAACCTTAAGTTTTTTTAATTTGTCTGTGTTTATTTTGAATGTTGATTTAGAATAAAAATAATTTGTGTAAAAGCTTTTGCAGTTTTTATATACTATGTTTATTAAACACAACGAACGAAGCTATACGAATCTATTTTTAATATTCTTTGAGAACCGACGACTACAGAAATATCTACCTACATTTAGCACCTAGATGTGTATTATGAGTCAAATTTCACCCGACCGAAGCCGGGTTTTCATCTAGTATTCTTATATTTTGTCCACAAAGTAATGGGACTCATAACAAAGTATATAAATATCATTCAAAGTAACCTTGTCCAAATAACAGAAGGTTGTATACGAAAAGTTACGAAGTGAAATCGCCGCCAGAAAAGAAAAACAATTCTACGGATTCAAACAGCAATCACTGTCGAGAATTTCGCCCGGCGATCGCATCAAGTTTATAGATTATGCGCATAGGGAATACAACCTCGTTCTCGTTCTCGCGAAAACGAAATCTCGCAAGATCTCGGCGTTTTTAAGCGAGATGTCTAAAAAAGGGCGAGATCTCGCGAGAATAACGAGATTGGATTCAAAGCGCGGCAGCGCGCGAACGGACCGTCATGCGTGCGTGCGATTGCTCAAAAATTATGCCGTTGGCGTGCAGCGCCGTCACCGAGCTTTTGTTTTGTTTACTTACAGTTTACAAAAAGGAAATGAATTTGTACGAAAAGTTTGTGAGTTCTGTGGTCCCAACTAGCGTCGAATCCGAAAGGGCCTTTTCAGCAGCTGGTTATCGGCCAACAAAATATGAAGCCGTTTAGCAGAAAGCTCTTTGGACATTATGTGCTTCTTAAGCAGCTATTTTCAAAATAATTCTAAAAATCGTAATAGTGACTTGTGATTTTAGGGTAAAAGCCGGATAGTTGCCTCGGACGGATACATGCCCCGGTTTTTAATACAGTATTTTAGGAATATAAGTAATGTTAGCTCTTTACTACAATGAGTAGTGACCCCCCGCAGGCCTTAGTGACGCATAAGCCATCGGAGTAGGCGCACGTGTTTTGTCCGTGAGAGCAAAAATCTTCCGCGGCGGAACTTTGACGGGCGTAATATTTATATTGGTAAGTAATTTTTATTGAATATTTTTCTTGTCGATCGTCGTTTCAGTTAACTTTTTGTTTTTTTGCATGCATTAGAGCCTTAATAACATTGTTTATTATGTTTTATTGAAAAAAATATATTATTTATTTAATAATTAAAAAGGGCAAGTATCCACATCAAAAAGGATAGTCGCCTTACTTACTTTCGCGGATAGTTGCCCCTAGAGAGACTTAACATTTTCTAACAAGTAAAGACGAATTCTATTTTTTTGTTGTTTTTTCGAACGTATTGCGACTCTAACTTATTGTAATTGAAATAAATATCTACTTAACTGTTTTATATATTTATTCTAGATAAGCAAAACGCCTCGTAAATATAAGCGAAAACCAGGCGTGGTGCCGCGCACCATCAACTGGACAGAAGATAGCTTTATACTTGCCTTGGAAGAATTGAGAGAGAAAAAAAAAGGTATTAATGAAATTTCTCGAACCTACGGAATATCCTCTCGAACCTTAAGAAGACGTTACGAAACAAGTAACCAGCAACTACTTACTCAAGGTATATTTTTGATTTAAAGGTGTATACCCACCAGTATAAATACAAAATTCTATCTATATACCTTTTTAGCTGACGTAATTGTATTTTTTGTCACTTTTAGGAAAATATCCTGTTCTTGGTTTCAAAAATGAAAAAAGACTGGTAGCTCATATATTGAAACTCGGAGACGCCGGTTTTCCGCCTGATAGAATTGTAATTCGCCAATTAGCTTATCAGTTTGCCGAGAAATTTGAGTTAAAACACAGCTTTAACAATGAGAATGAAATGGCTGAACCACAATGGCTGAAAAGCTTTCTTGAAAGAAATCCTGAAATAGCTTTGAGACAAGCTGAGGGTTTATCAATTGAAAGAGCGAAGGGTCTCAACAGAACAGAAGTTGCAAATTTTTTCACACTCTTAATAGATACTTTAACTAAGAATAATTTACTGGATAAGCCAGATAGAATATTTAATATGGATGAAACCGGTGTCCAGCTAAATAATAAAATTGGTAAAGTATTAGCGAAGAAAGGCGCTAAAGCAGTTAAATCAGTCACTTCCGGTGAAAAAGGAGAAACAATTACTGTTGTTGCCTGTTGCAATGCTATTGGAAATTTTCTCCCACCAGTTCTGATTATCAAAGGCGTAAAGAAGAAACCCGAATTCGAAGAGGGACTTCCGCTTGGTTCTCAAGTTTACATGCAAAAGAAATCGGCATACATTACCTCTGATCTTTTTTATAAATGGCTAACTGAACATTTTATCCCACGAAAACCATCAGGGAAGGTGTTACTGATTTTGGATGGTCATTCATCGCACTCAAGTGCTGTCAACATGCTAGAAACTGCTCGTGATAATGATGTGATATTGCTTTGTTTACCTAGTCACACTACTTCAGCTTTGCAACCGTTAGATGTAGCAGTATTCGCACCATTTAAAAAATATTATAATGCTGAGACAAACAATTTCATGCGTACCAATCCACAAAAAAAACTGAATCGGTACAACTCGGGCCAGCTAATATCCAAGGCATGGATTCGAGCAGCTGTTCCCGCCAATGCAATAAGTGGTTTTCGTGGCAGTGGAATCTACCCAGTGGAACCAAATGCCCTATCAGGTGCTGAATTTGCTATATCAGATCTAGCGTTGGGGGAACTTGCGCTAGAACAAGAATCTAATTCTCTAGAAGATCAAGTACCAAGAGTTTCTGGAGTGTCTGCGTTAAAGAAGTGCTCACAACATTCTGAGCAAAGTTTCGCGTTAAATGAAAGAGACCAAGTGTCATCCTTAAGCAAACAAGTACCAAGTATTTGTACCGTACCGGAATCTGAGTCTAATCAAGGTCTACATCATCGAAACGAACTGTTTCCATCAGGATATCAAGTTCCAAGTAATACTGATAATCTGGAAATTATTGTACATGAGTCTGAACAGAATAACGAGAACCAAAATCACACGCCACCGAGACCGCCTTCAAGCCTATTAAATTTGTCTCAAGATTGTTTAGCCTTAGAAGATTGCGACATTGAACATTACATCTTTGATAATACTGAGTTGTCATTACCATCGCTGATATCTTTAAATGAATCCCAAAACCAAAATCTAGAAAAAGAAACACCGTCAAAATTTTTACATCAAGCATCTCCTATACCAAGAATACCGCTAAGCATAAGTAAAAGATCTAAACAATCTGCAGAAATTTTAAACTCCCACGATAAAATTGACCAGAAGAAAGATAAAGCGGAGAAAATAAAAAAAACAAATAAAATTACGAAAACTAAAATTACCACTGAGACAAAGAAAAACAAACCAGCTGGGGAGAAGAAAAGCATTAAGAAGAAAACAGGGCTACAGCAAAAGAAAAAAAAGACTAAAAAATATATTGATATGACTAGCAGTGAAATTGAATCTGATGACACAGATTCAGATATTGTGAAACAGAAAGGAGTAAAAATATTAAGGAAGAGAAAATTACAGATTTACAGTTCTGACAGTTCCGACAGTAGTGGAAGTGAAGAAAATATATTCAGTCCAAAAACGCTTAAAGGGAAAGCCACCAAAGGACTCCCAATCAAAAGAAGCAAGGACGAAAAATCGATAAAAGACACTGAAAAGATATTAAAAGTAAAAATTTTTAATTCAATAGTAAATACGACTAAAAAAGTTTCAGTTGATAATTATTGCGTAGAATGTTATGAAAATTACAATTTTACTAAATCAAAATCAGATTGGATTCAATGTGAGACGTGTCATATGTGGTTGCATGAAACATGTACAACATTCAAGAATTTTTGTAAAAGATGTGGAAAATTACAAATGTTAGCTGCGGGCAAAAATTAATGTTATTACCAAAGTTAATCACCAAATTGTTGTATTCTTATGATAAATGCTAATATTTTATAATAACTTACATAACTTTAAGTTTAAATAATATTTTTTAATTAAAATCATTAAAACTGAAAATTATTTAATAATGTTAATTAATATTTAACATGTAGTACTTAATGAAAGATCTCAGTAAATTATAAAGACTGTTGAATAAATAATAAAGATTTTGTTGAAAAATTGATTTAAATTTTATTCTATCTAAAATAAAATCATACCGAGGTTACTATCCCCGTACGAGGCAAGTATCCCCCGAAGCATTTTCCACGCTAGGCTGCTATCCGCCACAGTAGGCAACTATCCCTTTTCTAGGAGGTGAAATAAAACGATATTTATTCAAAACCATTGTTAATTATGAATACAAAAATAGGCTATCATAGAAGATAAAAGGCCTATGTTTTGAGATACATGCTAAATAATTTTCAGCAAGTTCATATTTATGAAAAATTAAGCTTTTTCGTAAAGTGGGGCAACTATCCGGCTTTTACCCTAATTGTGCAAATATTTCATTTGATTAGTTTATTTTGTTAATTATTAGTCTTTAATTTTCGATGTTCTGAGTCAACTCAAGTTTTGTTTGATACTTTTTTTTTATTGTTATTTGAAAGATAAATATGTAAAAGCGTAAAAGTTTTTCTTAAAAGTTTATTTTAAAAAATTAGACAGTTATGTACGTCAATCTATGTTTAATGCATAAAAGTCTTGAAAAAACATCGTGAAAATAAATGTTTTTAATATATACCGGTACTTATAGTTATTATTATTATTTTCCTCATTTATTCAAACGTTTTTATTATTAAAAAAAAAAACAAAACTGCTATTCTCGCGAGATCTCGCTTGAGCCCAATCTCGCGAGATTTGCATGCGCAGAATGTGTACGATCGAGTACCACAATATTTGACTGTGGTTTGATTTCAGCGACTTTTCCTTTTATAAAATACAATATAATTTGAACGAAGAGCTGGAATTCATGGACGTGGTTCATGGTTGCAGAGGGGTCATAATCATGACCACTCTGCAAATTTGTTTGTCGTTTCCGAAATTTGTTGCTAAAATACAGTAGTTCAGGAGCTACAATACAACAAAAAACTGTAAAACCTGGACCAATTACAAAGATATTATGAAGAGTAATCACTATACAATGGCAATAAAAAGGAAGTCAGAAGTCTTCAATATATGCATTTTGCCCATATTAATGTATGGATGCCAAACCTGGGCCCTAAACCAAAAAAATTACAGTAAATTAAGAACATGTCAAAGAAGAATGGAACGGAGTATGTTAGGCTATAAAAGGAAAGATAGGAAAAGGGCTACAGAGCTTAGGAAGGTTACAAAGCTGGATGACATCTTGAAAAAAAGTCAAGGAATTGAAGTGGAGGTGGTCTGGCCATGTATTGAGAGACAGAAATGATAAATGAACTAAGAATATCATTGAATGGACTCCCAGACAAGATGTAAAAAGGAAAAGGAGAAGACCACACAAAAGATGGTCTGATGACTTACAAAAAGTTGCTGGCCCTCTATGGACTAGGTTGGCCAAGGTCAGGAAAACTTGGAAGGTGTTAGAGGAGGCTTATGTGTCAGGAGGACACGCTGACAATGAAACATGAATATGTGTGTGAATATATTTTGTTTATTTTGTAAATACCTAATTTGTCAGTAATAAAAGCTTATTATTATTATTATAACCCTCTTATTCATCTGAAACCTGAAATGTACTAGCAGTTATAGTCACGATGGGACTGCTATGTAATGCTTTTTAAAAAAGTCCCTTAAATAAAGAGAAAAAAAAACCCCCCTTATTCATAAATGCTATTTGATTTTTTTGCAACAGTTTTACTATGGTTAAACAATTGCATGAAACTTAAATAGTGTTTATGAGTAAGGTGTTAGTTACAATAATTAATAAGGAAAACAATAACGAACAAAACTGAAAATTTTCAGTCAAAATACACTATCAATAAACAGACTACAGACAATTCAAAAAACACTTATTTAATCTAGGTCTAACTGACAGCCCCATGTACAAGGTGTGCATGGAGGCAGAGAAACAGCTGCACACATGATAATGAGTGTCCTGCTGAAATTTCTGGATGAGCTGGGCTGGCAAGAATAGGAACATTCCTACGCGGGCAAAATTCGTTGAGTTGCGGAGAATTGCCTGATTTACCTCATGCCTCACATTATCATTACCTCAGTCTCACTGAAAATTTCAGCTTGTGATCTCTCACGAACCAAAGATGGACATGGACCTTAATTGACAGAATTTTGGTACATTTTTATACAAAAATGCATGACAGACCTTTTTCTGATGTGGACCAACTTCTTTTACTGAAGTCAACAGGGACAACCAACAACATATTTTATCCATAAATAAATAATGATACGAATTATTTATTCTAAAAAACGAAAACTACACCACCAACCAACCAACCATAATACATAACCTCCAGGCTCCAATTACAAAATTATTAGTTGTATGGGCCTTATCCCAATGTTATCAGTAAATTTTTGTTCAAAATAGATAAAAAGTGAAAGTAACATCGGTAAAATATGAGTTCAAATTATATTGCCAGTGTGCCGAAGATAAAAGACAAATTTCGAAATAGATTAAAACAGATTTGAATTATGTCTTTCATGTCCTCCAACTCGAGTTTTTATTCCGAAATATAATCTCGCCGAGAAACGAAACAAATTTTAACACAGCACGTATACTTTAAACTAGTACAAACGAAACATAGAAACAAAGACAAATTAATTTTCCAATTTCCATTATTTTTCTGTTGTTTTTTTTTTTTTATTGTTGTTATAAAATTCTCCCATGTACGGAAGGCAAAGGGAACGAAGCCCATACAGCCAAGTCTTCAGTATATATTTCTTCAGTAGTTTGCATTGAAATGCTAGTGTAATGCATTTCAATGCATCTTGGGAGAGTTTGGCGTCAAACGATCGATGGCAGACACTGTGGTGCTACTTGGATGAGGTGGATTACAACGATAAAATACTCATCACTTTTCACAGCACTTGACGTTTATTTCGATAATCCTCCATATTGCAAATCATCACAGACACTTATTACACAAATATACACTGATTTTACGTAACAATATCCACTCCGTACAATATTACAATCATCGAAATAAAAATCACGTCCGCCATAGTTGAATGCCGCCAAAAACTCCTTTTTTTTTTATAAAATTCTCCCGTAGGCAAGGCAAAGGGAACGAAGCCCATACAGCCAAGTCTGTAGTATTTATTTAATTAGTATTTGCATTGAAATGCAATTTCAATGCATTCTTGGGAGAGTTTGTGTGCGTTGTCCCAGCGGAAAAAGTTAAAATTTCTTATTTTGATTTATACAGATTTTCAGTGTATGACATCGTGAAAATGTGTATGATATGTAAAAATTTGTTTAAACAGAAATTGAGGAGTTAATATTCAAAAACTGATTCCGCTAGGACAACGTTGTCCCAGCGGAACTTTTTTTACATAATGGAAAAAAAAGAAAAAAAAAATATTCAAAAACTTGTACATAACCTGAGGTAATTGTGTGTATATAAATGAAACTTGTGCGACATTAAACTGCGAAGATATACAAGTTTCCGCTGTGACAACGTTTTGCCATGTGCTAGATTTCATATAAATCACTTTTATGCAGAGCTGTCGATTTTTCTGAACATTGTTTTGAATTTGTTTATAATATCTGTCTAAACAGCTTTTCGAAAAAATACATCGTTCAGAAGATATACATATAAACGTAAAAGAAGGTTATTAGGACCTAGCACTTAAAATTTGCATTCTAGAGTATATGTTATAACGTTTATACATATCTTGGAAGAATCTTTAACATTGTGCCGAGTACCATTGATGTACTCTTAGTAATTAATGCGCTATACGATAAATTTGCCAGGCTGGAAAACAATTTTTTATGCAGTCTAATTGCATGGGATTTTTAAGTAAATGAATTATGAAACTAATTTCAATAATTTGTTTATACTTTCAACTCTTCACGTGTACAATTTCGTCTAATTAGACTCAATAATTTAGGAAATACAATTAAAAACCTAACAATCTCCAAGTCCGTACATAACCCGACCAAGTTCAGATGGCTACGAAAAAGCGACCTTGCGATATATTTGGGTAACATTCTAAAATATACCGTATTATGTTTTTGTTATTTGTACAGTTGTGTGCATAAGTGTTAAAAAAACAACTGATTTTTATGTGAGTCAAAATAATTATTAATAATAAAGTAGGTACTTATAAATACATCATTAGCTTAGGAAAGACATTTTAATAAAAATATTATTACTACATAGATAATTGACAACAAATTCGAAATTTTTTATTTTGAACTTTAGTTGGTAAAATCTCCAAAATTGGGTATATTCCTGGCGTCGACCCCAACTCTGCCCCCTTCCGGTGGACAGTCCTGGTCAAAATTACCTGATAGGGTATAATAAATATTTTCCTGTTTTAGTAGGAAAAGCAAACAAACAAACAAAAATAACTTTATTTCATAGGCCAAACCTAGCACTTAAAAACGTCAATATTTTGCAGTTTATAAATTGAATAAAATTATATATTTAAATAAAAAGTATATTTCTAAATTAAGGTTAATAACCGCGAGCGCTAGCGGCAAGTACAACCACAGAGTATTGACTGTGGTTATAATTGATACAAGCGGCCGGATTCCGAGAGTAAGGCTTTTCATGAGAAGAACCCGGCAAGAAACTCATGAGCCATTTTTTTTTTAATAGCCAATCATATAATTATTGTCATTATTGAATGTTTTACATAATTTCTATTAATTCATCAAAATAACATGCCTCTATGATGACAAACGATAGAAAATAACTATTTCCACACTATTTTATCCTCTAGATAATCTTAGATTTTAAAATAGCCTTTTTTCATTAAAGTTTTTTAATATAAGGCTTAAATTTATGAAAAGGCAGTTGTGGTATATTTGGTGGGATTTTATTATAAAATTGTATACTTACATTTTAATGTGTGGTTATGTTTATACAATTCATATATAAATTTCCTTGAATAACTCTCTGAGTGAGTCTCGTGGCTTAAGTTTGTAAATAGCTCGTACTGCTCGTTTTTGTAAAATAAAAATATTTTCAATATCAGCTGCTGACCCCCATAGCAACAAGCCATACGACATCACACTATGAAGATAACTAAAGTAGACAAGTCTTGCCGTTTCAACATCAGAGTCTGATTTTTTTTACTGCAAAGGCAGTGGAACTAAGTCTTTGTGATAAGGTCAGTATGTGTGTACTGTGTGTTCCATAATAATCTCAGAGTAAACAGAACTGGAGTAGCCTTTGTCTAACATTCCCCTCTGCCAAATGCACAAGCATCGGATGCTTGCACGTTTAATAAAACTAGTTGAGCCGCCATTTTGACAGCCATAACATTGTAAACGTTGCGGCGAACAGAGCTCCCGCAAAAATGCCTGCCTGTGCTGTTTTTTGTTGTAAAAATAAATAGAAAACATCGAGTATGCTAAAAGATGGTGTCACCTTTTATTTGTAATTATAATTTTTAAGATTTCATGATTATTTACTTCATTATTTCATGTTTAAGAATTCTACGATTTTAAATTTCGAACGCTAGTCTCGTGGGGAGTGCGGCTGTGACGTTATCAAAACGCACACCCCACGTGACTATTTTAAGCGTGTGTGTGCGTAAAATTTAAATTTGTGTGTCGAATTATGCATGTGTGCATTTGTAAAAACGGCTGGCTTTGAGTGTAGTGGTAACCTCACCCCCCGCAAGAAATGGCAGAAAAAAATGTTTGAGAAATTGACTAATAGCTATTCCAGTTCTGTTTACTCTGAGATAATAATTGACTTTGGTTGTTTTGTAATGGAATACAGAATAAAAATTTAAGTAGGTACTTAAAGTTAAGCCTACTATCATGTAATTTATAAGCCATGCTCAAGCTTAAAGCCATAATTTAAAATTCTCATTTGGCTGAAATGTCAAATATTTACAAAATCGAGATTTAAACTAGGTTTAAACTTTTCTGCAAGTAGCCCTAAGGAGGTAAAAACCTATTTGGATAGATTCGCCCAAAAACACATAAACTAAAATCTTGAGATAAGGTACTCTACAATTTGATCTCGAAACTATTAAAAAAATCCAAATGCCGCAACGATTAGTATCATGCAGATGTTAAATACCCCAGTATATATTCGATATAACTTTTCATCTAATTAACTAGAACTGATGGCCTCGCTGTTTCGTATTATGATTTACATTATCCTTTCGAGTAATAAATCATAATTTTTACCTATCATTATTATCTAAATATACTAATTGGTTGATCTACTACTCATACACAATTGACTTAAACTAAGTTTCTTCCTTCATAAAAAATATTTTTTTATGTGCTGTGTGTTGATGAAAAAAAACATTAAACTTTATCAGAAAATTGTGTGACCACCTGTACCTATTCATATCTCGGTATTATGCTGTAAATTTTAGAATGTCACTCAAATAAATCGCAAGGTCGCTTTTTCATAGCCACCTGAATTTTGTTGGGTTATGTACGGACTTGGAGATTGTTAGGTTTTTAATTGTATTTCCTAAATTATTGAGTCTAATTAGACGAAATTGTACACGTGAAGAGTTGAAAGTATAAACAAATTATTGAAATTAGTTTCATAATGCATTTGCTAAAAAATCCCATGCAATTAGACTGCATAAAAAACTGTTTTCCAGCCTGGCAAATTTATCGTATAGCGCATTAATTACTAAGAGTACATCAATGGTACTCGGCACAATGTTAAAGATTCTTCCAAGATATGTATACACGTTATAAAATATACTCTAGAATGCATACTTTAAGTGCTAGGTCCTAATAACCTTCTTTTACGTTTATATTTATATCTTCTGAACGATGTGTTTTTTCGAAAAGCTGTTTAGACAGATATTATAAACAAATTCAAAACAATGTTCAGAAAAATCGACAGCTCTGCATAAAAGTGATTTCTATGAAATCTAGCACATGGCAAAACGTTGCCACAGCGGAAACTTGTATATCTTCGCAGTTTAATGTCGCACAAGTTTTATTTATATACACACAATTATCTCAGGTTATGTACAAATTTTTGAATAAACTTTTTTTCTTTTTTTTCCATTCTGTAAAAAAAGTTCCGCTGGGACAACGTTGTCCTAGCGGAATCAGTTTTTGAATAATAACTCCTCAAATGCAGTTTAAACAAATTTTTACATATCATACACATTTTCACGATGTCATACACTGAAAATCTGTATAAATCAAAATAAGAAATTTTAACTTTTTCCGCTGGGACAACGCACACGGAGAGTTTGGCGTCAAATGATCGATGGCAGATACTGTGGTGCTACTTCGATGAGGTGGATTACCACAATAAAAATCTCAACGTTTTTTACACCACTTGACGATTAAATCAATGGTCCTCCATATTGCTGATCATTATTGACACTTATTACACAAAACTACACTGATTTTACGCAACAAGATCTACTCCGAAACAATATTACAATCACTGAAATAAAAATCTCGTCCGCCATAGTTGAATGGCGCCAAAAACTCCTGTAAAATTCTCCCATGTAGGTAAGGCAAAGGGAAAAAAACCCATACAGCAAACTCTTCGGTACTTCGTCTTCAGTATTTGCATTGTGGAATGCAAGAGTAATACATTGCAATGCATCTTGGCGTTGAAATGTATTTCATCAGAGTTTGGCGTCAAGCAATCGATGACAAACACTGTGGTGTTACTTCGATGAGTTAGGTTACCACTCAGAGTAAACAGAACTGGAGTAGCCTTTGTCTAACATTCCCCTCTGCCAAATGCACAAGCATCGGATGCTTGCACGTTTAATAAAACTAGTTGAGCCGCCATTTTGACAGCCATAACATTGTAAACGTTGCGGCGAACAGAGCTCCCGCAAAAATGCCTGCCTGTGCTGTTTTTTGTTGTAAAAATAAATAGAAAACATCGAGTATGCTAATAGATGGTGTCACCTTTTATTTGTAATTATAATTTTCAAGATTTCATGATTATTTACTTCATTATTTCATGTTTTAGAATTCTACGATTTCAAATTTCGAACGCTAGTCTCGTGGGGAGTGCGGCTGTGACGTTGTCAAAACGCACACCCCACGAGACTATTTTAAGCGTGTGCGTGAAATTTAAATTTGTGTGTCGAATTATGCATGTGAGCATTTGTATATCGCGCAGCTCATGCTACTAAAGTGTATAAAAAACCGGATCTACGTATCCGGCTTTTTATACACACCGTGGTATCCGCCGTGGTATCAGCAAACATATAAAAATAAAAAGATGGATTAAAACTCGTAGGCCACTCTCCTTTACATTAATTTGTGTTTCCAACACACAAATCATATGTATGAGCTAGACCCTTTGCCTTCTCGGGCGTCATGCAGGAAATTTGAATCGAGGAATCGAGATTTAAAACTAGATTTAGTAGTGTATTTTTGACAATTCTTAAATGTTTGAAATGTAAAAAATTCTCCCATGTAGGGAAGGCAAAGGGTAAAGTCAAAGTCAAAGTCAAATAATTTATTCAGTTTAGGTATTTACATACTCTTATGAATGTCAAATTATGCCAACCGTTCACTAGCTACCAGGAGGCCTTGTTCTGAGAAGAACGGGCAAGAAACTCAGCAAGTTGTTTCCTCCCTTTACAATATAATAGTTGTTTTTGAAAGATTTTACAGTATGCATTGTCAAGAGAACAAAGAAATTGTTAATGTCAATATCGTACACAGACCTTTCCAGACTGTAACATCTTCCATTACAAAACTGAGTTGAAACAAAAAAAAAAAATATATATATATTAATATTTAAGACCAAACAGTTTCATCTTCTAAATAATCATTAATACAATAATATCCTTTAGTGATCAACACATTCTTGATATGTTTTTTAAATGCATTAAGTGGTAGTTCCAGTACATTGTTTGGAACTTTGTTGTAATAAAGTATGCCTTCGCCCATAAAAGTCTTAAAAACCTTACGCAATCTAAACTTTGGTAATAACAGTTTGTTCTGGTTTCTTGTATTATAAACATGTACATCTTTTCTTTTGTAGTGCAAATTAACATTTTTGTGAATATGAATTATACAGTTGTAAATGTATTGGGAAGCCACTGTCATTATACCGATTTCTTTGAACAAGTCTCTTAGAGACGTTCGAGCACCCAGACAGTAAATTGCTCGTATAGCTCGTTTTTGTAAAATAAATACAGTTTCAATGTCAGCAGCTTTACCCCACAAAAGTAAACCATATGCCATAATACTATGGAAGTAACTAAAGTATACTAATCTCGCAGTGGCAATATCACTAATTTGTCTAATTTTTCTTATAGCATAAGCCGCAGAACTTAACCTGTTACAAAGTGTGGTAATATGAGGATTCCATTGAAGTTTAGAATCTATGGTGATCCCTAGAAACACAGTAGATTGCACTAAATCTAAAGACTCAGTATTCAGTTTGATATCTGTAACAAACTCTCTTACGTTGGGCAAACTAAATTTAACACATTTTGTCTTTTTTGCATTTAGTTGCAAATTATTAATAGTAAACCATGTTAGTATTTTAGACAGGGCATTGTTTACATCGTCAAAAATAGTTTTGCCTCTATTTAATTTAAATATCAATGAAGTATCGTCAGCAAATAATACAATTTTACAAAATTGGTCCGCAAAGAAAGGCAAATCATTTATGTAAATTAAAAACCGAAAAGGGCCAAGGATTGAACCTTGAGGCACACCAATTTTCATGTGAGAACCTGACGACTTGGTTCCGTTTATATCTACAACTTGCTTTCTTGAGCTAAGGTATGAAGATAATAGTTTAAGAGCTGTTTCTTTAACGCCATAGTGTTGCAACTTGGAAATCAGAGTTTGATGATCTACACAATCAAAAGCTTTAGAGAGGTCACAGAATACACCAAGAGCGTTATAGGATTTTTCCCACGCATCAAATATATGACCCAAAAGAGCAGCACCTGCGTCTGTGGTGGAGCAACCTTTAGTGAAACCATACTGAGAAGAATGAAATTTTGTTTAGTTTAAAATGTTGAATTAGTTGATCCAGTATGATTTTTTCAAAAATTTTGCTTAATGTTGGTAGCAAAGATATGGGTCTGTAGTTAGTAGGATCTTCTTTATTGCCCGATTTAAAAAGAGGAAGAATCTTACTGCATTAAGCCCATACAGCCGGTAAGGTAAGAAGCCCATACAGCCGGTATTTTTATTTTTTCAGTAGTTTACATTGTAATGCCAGTGTAATGCATTTCAATGCGTCTTGGGAGATTTTGGCGTCAAGCAATCGATGACAGATACAGTGGTGTTATATTGATGAGGTGGATTACCACGATTAAAATCTTATCGTTTTTTTCACCACTTGACGCTTATTTCAATGATCCTTCACATTGCTCATCATTATTGACACTTATTACACAAAACTACAGATCCGCCATAGTTGGATGCCACCAAAACTACAAAATCGAGTTTTAAATCTCGATTTAAATTTCCTGCTAGTGGGCCTTAAATTTCCTGCAAGACGCCCTTTGCCTTTCCTAAATGGGAGAATTTTACAACACTTCCTTTGACTCTGGTGTTTTAAAACAACAAAAGTCAAATCGCTGGCGCCGGAGTTTCTAAAAAATTAATGTATCTTTTTAATTTTACGTTTTTTGGACAAAAACTGATTGCTTGGCGCCCACGCTAGTTTAAATTCCTAAACCTCAAAGGGCGAAAGTATTGCTGCCGCCAGGACGATGGACTAGTTACAGAGAAGATGAGAGTGTTGTAAGATTTAACACTCACTGTTTTGTACAATGTCTGTACATAATTTTTAATTAAAATCGGTGGTACGTACTTATTCAAACTCAGTGGGATCGAACCCGCGAGTCCCGGCGGCCTCAAACGAGTCCCTGTACGTCCCAAATCGGCTACCGCTACCTTTTATCTTTTTATCTTCATGACATCTAAAATTCAAATTACTACTTTGAAGCTTATAGCTTGTATCCTTAAATATTGAAGCGCCTTAATAATATTTGATAACCTTTAGGTGTTTCCATTCCAAACATTTGTGCCATAGCTACAATTTTTAAGTATTGTGCTGCCCAAAGACCTGCCACGGTTTGTTAAGATAGAGAGGCTACGGAGAAAATTTCTTGCTGCTAATATTAAGGTATGAACTGACATTACTGACTATGTTTTATTTTAGACACAGTGCATGTATTATATCCATATGTGATAAGAAGTAAAAGAAAGAAATAAGAAAGAAAGAAATTTATTTAAAAATTAAAACATGACAAAAACTTTACCCTGTCCTCACACTAGGCTAAGCCTGTCCTGTGAGGAACACTAGACGATTTCCGATAAAATTTATGGCACAAGTAGGTACATAATAAAATTTCAAAGGAGAAAGGAGGTAAATTACAAAAGAGGGAATATAAATATTTAACTATATGGAATTAATTTTAACATCTCAAAGCAAAGTAAAACACTTAACATATCATCATGCCTCTTTCCTCGAAGGGTAGCCTGTGGTATTTGCCAAATATTTTAGGTCTCCATGTAACAGGTGGTGAGCCTGTTGCCATGCACCGGGCACAATGTAAGGCAAGCGTTATTGATGCACATAAGTTTTATTCAAACTCAGTGGTACAGGTGGCCAGATCAAGCCTGTGAGTCCTGCAAGCTTCGAATGACTAGCGCCGCATATGTCCTAACTCGGCTATGACTTGGTAAATAAAATTTTGTTGGTGAATGCTGATGTTTATGTTGCCCAAGATAATAGTTTGTATGTTTCAATAAGCGGTTTGGACCATTACTGTGTTATTAAAGTCATATCATTTAATAATATAATATAATAATAATAAAGTCTTTTATTTTTCCATATCTGAGCTGGTTATATTTAAGTGATTTGAATATAATTTTGTTAGTTTATTATTACTTATTCCTAGTGTTAGTATAGTTAGTTTATTTCATCTACTGATATGGTCCCTTTCAGGGTATAGGCCTCCTCCAATTTTGTCCATTTTTTCTTTTCTCTGGCTAAAGTTATCCAATTCTTTCCTGCTGTAGTTTTGATGGCGTCCTCCCATCGCAGAGGAAGGTAGGACGCCCAAAACAGTCATATCATTTAACATTCATAAAAATATGTCTTAGGTTTTTTATAAGTACGTTATCCCCGCATCTGTCAAGTGGCTGAAGTCAGCTGAGACACAAAAGATTTCCTAGTGTAATAGGCACTGATAATGAGTTATAATATTTAATTCTCTTCAAAAACATTTTTATTGAATGTAGTTGGAAACTCAATATATTATTTTGGTGTAGTAGGTAGATAAAACAGGAAAAATGTTTTTTTTTGTTCACTATATGAAATTCTTAAAGTAAGCTGAGAGAAATGAGCATACTTATTACTTATTACCATCATCATAGTTTAATATAACAGACCAAGAATTCTATGGATTATTCAGTCCATTTCTAAAGATTTTTGACAATTCAGATTTTGACTGTCGGTTAGTATTTACCAAAAGTAGAAGCAGTATGTCTCTGTTACTCTCATAGATAAGCTTATTTTGTCCTATCTAACCTTAGCTGTCATTTTTTATTAGTAACCTACTTAAAATGTACCTATACTATATATGTTCAATTTTATATGATTCCTCCGACGACCTCCGTGGCCGAGTACGGCTGTACGGCGGTCTCAAGACGTCGCCATCTCGAGAGGTCTCCTGGGTTCGATCCCTAGTGGAGGCAAGTGTTTGGGTGATGAATTTTCAGACATTTGTTTGTTCTTGGATGTTCATTGTGTATATTCTCAATAATTATATTGTTAGGATAATTATATAGTGGCTGTATATCTGATAGCTCCTGTGCCTAGATTAAGTCTATGATGACGTTGTATGGAATGAACTGTAAAAGTGACAGACGGTGTGCGCCAGAGATGCGCATAATAAATCTTTTGACGGAACAAAGATTTATAAATCTTTTCAGATAAAAGATTTATATCACTCTTTTAAATCTTTAAATCCTAAATACATCTTTCCATCTGAAGTAAATTTTTACCTGATACATCTTAATTCTTATATAAATTGACTTCGAAATTGATTTATTTTGTGGTTTTTGTCATTTTTGTGAGATTTATTTCTAAAGTATAATTATAATTTAAAATATTACAACGAAGGAAATACATAGATTTTATTAGTTAACTTAGGTTTCGTTTTAGTTCAATAAGTAAGTAAATACGATTTCCCTTCATACTTAAAACAGGCTTAGGACTGTCAACCTATATGTTATATATAGTAGCTATAAAATTTTATATATCTAATCACAGTTTTTCAAAGTTTACAAAATTAAAGAGTAATAACTATTTACACAAAAGTTTATATATATAAACACACTTATTAAAACAACTAAATATTATATTCAAATTAAATCAATAATTAATTAGGACAAAACGATAAACAAATATTCGAATGAATACTAAACATTCACGGAAGAATATTTGCAGTCATTAACAATTCGCGCGCATTTATCTCGTATAAATAAAAATTAAATATTTTTAAATAATTCTAATTGAATTTGATCCCTATCACCTTTACATGTGAGTTAAATTTCCTTTTACTATGTCAATACTCTGATTCATTTACGAACTCTCTTATCACAGATGTTTATTAGTCATATCAAATACTGGTAAAGTATCTATATGGAATAGAGTGTTAGAAGTACAACACTATGTTGTTGATGAATAATTGTGTATTTTTTATAGAATTTACTGTTGTATACAAAATATTTATACACTAAATTAATACGAGATATTACGTTCTCAAAAGTGTTATAAGACACTTTGTAAATGAACCTTGTACGTGCTTGTACGCATGCGCGAATCTGTCAATCATCTTTCATCCTTTTTCGACTCGGGACATCCCGCAATAGCTGTCTCACTTTACATCTTTTCACGCTTCGTACATCCTAAAAGTGAACCATAGTGCTACTGATTTAAAGATGTATTTTGGAATGTTGGGATTTAAAGAGTGATTCAATCTTTTGCTGGGATATACATCTTTTGATGCATTCACTCAGGAGTTACACATACGTAGTATCTCTTCTTAAGGCTCCTCTACATGATGGGCCAGCGCTTGTCCAGCAAAATGGCCATGCGATGGTTGAAAAGGATCTACACTGTTAATTATTAAGAATAATGGCAACCTAAACTTTGTATAGTCTATGGTCCGTTTCATGTTTTGTACTTGTCTGTGGTAAGCTAGTTGGCTTTGGCTCTCGCTCGTTTAATAAACTCACATTCCGTATCCATCAAGAATTGTTTTATTTTCTATCAAGAAGATCTAATTCCACGCCACAAATCAACAGGTTATGGGCCCAGATCATATTGAGAAGTAAAGAAGATAGAAAATTTTAAAACAAAGAAGAAAATTTTTGTTGTAATTTATATACGACAAAATGGATGCCGATAAAAGAAACAAATACGGAATAGTTCCTTTCGCCGGCACAGAATTCGGAAACTGGTTATTTCGGCTTAAAATCATATTAGAAGAAAATGACTTATTGGAGCAGATAGAAATTGATGAAGAAAAAGACCCAAAAAGGTCAAAGAAATGCAAGAGCATCATCGTACAGTGTATTGCCGACAGCCACCTCGAGATTATCAAGGACGTGACGACGCCATTCAAAATTATAGAAAAATTAAAAAGAATCTTTTTACAAACAGGAATATCGTCTCAACTACTCGCAAGGAAACGATTACTGACTATTAAATTTAACGACAAAAATAACCTTAATGATTTCTTCTTGGATTTCGATAAATTAATACGACAGTTGCGAGAATCTGGCGCGAAACCTTCCGAGGATGAAGTAATATGCTATTTGCTGTTATCAATGCCGTCATCCTATGAAAACACAGTTTCTGCTATAGAAACCATTAGTGGCGAGAGTTTAAACTTGGAATTTGTTAGGCGCCGTTTATTAGATGAAGAAATTAAGAAGAAAGGTTTCTCAGAAGAATGCACAGAGGTCTTCCAAATAAAACGACACCCAGTGAAGAATAAATTCAGACAGATATCAAAAGAAGATCACTTTAAAAAAGAAGAAAGAAGAAAATCTTTTCCATTTGAATGTTATAATTGTGGCAAGAAGGGACATATGAAATCAGAGTGTAAATATAAGAAACAATATACAAAGAATTCATTTAAAACTGAAAGAAAGGAAGATAAAGATAATATATCATTTCTTAGTTCTTGTTTTGAAGTAATGACATCTACAAAATCAGAAGATCTGCTGAACTTCGTTTGTGATTCTGGAGCAACAGATCATATAATAAACAATGATGAGTACTTAGAAAATGTAGAACAATTAAATACTCCGATAAGAATAAATACAGCAAAACAAGGGGAAAGTATAACTGCTAAAATTAAAGGTAAACTTACAGAATCTAGTTCAAAAATAACATTAAAAGACATTTTATTTGTACCACAAAGTAGATGCAATCTCTTATCAGTGAGTAAAATGGAAAAGGCAGGCTGCACAGTTCAATTTGATAATCAAAAGGTTAAAATCTATTATAAAAAAAAACTAATCAAGGAAGGAACAAGAGAAAATAATCTATATGTAGTAAAATTCAAAGCGGAATGTTTGAAGCAAGCTAATAAGGCATACAGAATAACTAGTGAAGAACAGGAATGGCACAAGAAATTAGGTCATGCATCCCAAGACAAGTTAAAAAGGCTTAAGCAAAGAAACTTAATTACTTTTAAAGAAGGAATAGATGAAGAACTTTGTGAACCCTGTTTAAAAGGAAGACAGAGTAGATTACCCTTTGAAAAAGAACAAAAAAGATACAGTAATAGAACATTAGAACTTGTACATTCGGACCTATGTGGTCCGATTACACCATCAACTTATGACAACAAAAAATACATATTGTCATTCATAGATGATTACAGCCACTTTGCTTATGTATATTTATTGGATAATAAAGGAGAAGTCTTGAAATGCTTTATGAAATATGTAAATCTAGTAGAAGCTCAATTTGGAACAAAGATAGCCAGAATAAGAAGTGACAACGGTACAGAATATGTGAACAATGAATTTATACGATTTTGTGATGAGAAGGGTATTCAAAGAGAAACAACTATAAGCTACACACCACAACAGAATGGTGTGTCAGAACGTTTCAACAGAACAGTGGTTGAAAAGGCTAGAACTCTCTTAGCAGATTCCAGTTTTAGTAAAGAGTTATGGGGAGAAGCAGTATACACTGCAACATATATTATTAATAGACTTCCCACCAGAAATGGTATAATACCAGCAGAATTATGGTTTGGTAAGATCCCTAACTATAAAAAGTTTCAATATTTTGGAACTGAAGCATATGTTCATCAAGGGCCTCAACACAGAAATAAAGGAAAATTCGAAGAAATGTCTAAGAAATATTACCTAATTGGATACTGCACTAATGGATATAAATTGTGGGATGGTGAAGAAAATAAAGTTATACGTGCCCGAGATGTCATATTCAATAATAAGAACACTAATTGTCAAACTAAGAAACTTGAAGAATTTACTGATTACACAGAAGACAAAGATGATAATACAAGTGAAAATTATGACAACCAAAATAATGTACAACAAGAAGAACAGATAAGTGAAGAAATAGAACAGGAAAACATAGAAGTAAGTGAAAGTAGTGTTCAAGAAAAAAGGGCAAGAAAAACACCAGCTTATCTACATGACTATGAAATTTATCATTGTGCATTATTATGTTCAGAAGATCCTACCACTTTAGATGAAGCTTTATCTAGTGAAGAAAGAGATAATTGGAAAAAGGCAATGCAGGAGGAGTTGGATTCACATAAAAAACATAACACATGGACATTAGTTAAAAAACCTAGAAACAAGAAAGTGATAGATAGCAGATGGGTTTTTAAAAAGAAGGAAAATAATATGTTCAAAGCAAGATTAGTGGTGAAGGGGTTCCAATCACAAGAATATGATGAAACTTATTCACCTGTAGGGAGATTAACAACTTTGCGTTCTTTACTTGTTATAGCTAATAAAGAAAAGTTACAGGTTGAGCAAATGGATGTGAAGACAGCTTTCCTTCATGGTGAACTTCAGGAGGAGATCTACATGAACCTACCTGGGGAGAAGACACAAGATATGGTATGTAGATTGAACCGTTCTATTTATGGCTTAAAACAGAGTGCACGTTGTTGGAATGAAGTTTTTCATGAATATATTTGTAATAAAGGTTTTCAGTGTTCTAAGTATGATAATTGTTTATATATCAGTACAAATGGGGATGATAAGCTTTATGTATTTATCTATGTCGATGACATACTTATAATTTGTAACAGTATAACAAAGATAAATAAATTAAAATATGATTTAAGTAACAAGTTTGAAATGATTAGTCTGGGTCCTATAAAAAGATTTTTGGGAATAGAAATTGAGAGAGAATTTGATAACAGAATTTTGAAATTACATCAGAAAAGTTACATAAAAAAGGTGCTTAGTAAATTCAAAATGCAAAACTGTAAACCTGTAGCTACACCTTGTGAGGTAAATTTAAAACTTGAAAAGTGTAATGAATATGTATGTACAATGCCTTATCGTGAATTGATAGGTTGTTTGTTTTATTTGGTCATATGTACAAGGCCAGATTTATCTTTTGCTGTTAATTATTTTAGTCGTTTTCAGAATAATGCATCAGATGAACATTATAATTATTTAAAGAGAGTGTTAAAATATCTGAACCTTACATCTGATTATGGTATAGTGTACAATGTTAAAGAATGTGATAATGTCATCTTAGGATACTGTGATGCTGATTGGGCATCTGACATAATTGACAGACGTTCTGTGTCTGGTTATTGTATGTTGTTATATGATAGCATTGTGTCTTGGTCTACTCAAAAGCAAAAAACTGTTTCACTTTCGACAGCT
The DNA here is from genome assembly GCA_910589355.1 of Parapoynx stratiotata. Classification (NCBI taxonomy): domain Eukaryota; kingdom Metazoa; phylum Arthropoda; class Insecta; order Lepidoptera; family Crambidae; genus Parapoynx; species Parapoynx stratiotata. Next base: position 1,174,649 of record OU342477.1, read on the forward strand.
GAAGCAGAGTATATGGCGTTGACTTCAATTTGTTGCGAAGCCATATGGTTTAAGGGATTAATCAATGAGTTTGGTATTAAATGTGAGAATGTAGTAATATGTGAGGATAACCAATCTTGTATACACATAGCTAAAAACAGGGAGAATAGCCGTAGAGTAAAACACATTGATATTAAACATCACTTTATTAGAAACTTAATTGAAAGCAAATTGATTATGTTAAATTATGTAAGTTCATCACAGCAGTTAGCCGATATCTTCACGAAGGCACTTTGTAAACCTGTTTTTTGTAATCTGAGATTGTTACTTGGTGTACAAAAATGTTGATGTGTCGATTTGTATACTAAATTGTATTTTTCGTAGTTTGTAACCTAGAAATTATATGTCATTGTCAGATGTCATTATAAGTCATGTGTATTTTTTTTTTAAGGCAAAGGAGTTGTGTAAGCATACGGCCTGATAATAATTTTAGAAATATGTATAAAGTTTAAGTTGAGGAGGAGTGTTAATTATTAAGAATAATGGCAACCTAAACTTTGTATAGTCTATGGTCCGTTTCATGTTTTGTACTTGTCTGTGGTAAGCTAGTTGGCTTTGGCTCTCGCTCGTTTAATAAACTCACATTCCGTATCCATCAAGAATTGTTTTATTTTCTATCAAGAAGATCTAATTCCACGCCACAAATCAACATACACAATGGCGATGTTCAGTTGTGATCTTAGCGTTCAAAAAAATGGACGTGGAAACTTTAGCCGCAGCAGCTATATATTTATTTAGCACGTACAATTATTTTCTTAATGTGTACAAAAAAAAAGTTATTAAAAGGAAATGGCGTAGAAGAAGATGGTGGATGTTAACTATTCATCGCAACAGGACTAAGTAAGTAACTGCTTAAATTTTATTTTCTTTATACTTTGAGTTATTTTATAATTCAGTATAATTAAAACAATATTTTTTTTTCAGGCAAACTATGGATAATCAGCTAGCTGAAATGCTTGCTGAACCATCTGGTGAATTTGATAACTTCGTGAGGATGTCAAACAGCGATTTTGAGTTTTTGATACAAAAAGTATCACCTATTATTGCAAAACAGGATACAGATTGGCGGGAAGCAATACCTGTAAAAATTCGTCTCGCATTGACACTAAGATACCTAGCTACTGGCGATAGCTTTCGTAGTTTACACTACCTATTTAAAGTTTCAAGCCAACTTATTTCAAGAATTGTCCCTGAAGTATGTCTAGCCCTCAATGAAGCTTTGAAAGATTTTGTTAAGGTAATAACTTCCTATTTTAATACTATAAACGTGAAAGTTTGTAAGAATGTTTGTATGTATTTGTGTTACTCAATCACGCAAAAAGTATTGGATAAATTTTGATGAAACTTAACAGTCATCAAAAGGACACATAGGCTAAAATGTATTGTTGTGATTTGACAGTTACAAATAATACAAATTATATTTTAATATAATATCTTTAATTTCTTTTTAAAAATTACATATTTTGACTATGTATATTAGCGTTGTTTAAAGCTTGTTGCAAAATTTGTGATTGTGGATGAGATTGTAGATGAAGATTAGGCTGCTCTGGTATACTGATGACAGGAAATTCTTCATCTGGGGTAGCATTAGGACTGGGGGAGAAATAAGGAGGGGAAATAATGGATGGAGGATGGTAAGACGATGATGAATAAGTGCTCAAAGAGGATGTGGGACGACAGGAAATATTTTGTTCTTCAGAGAACAAAGGCGTAGAGGTGCAGGTGCGGCCACTCACAGGACGATTGGTAGAAATTATTATTTGGGACGGGGATTGGACCACATAATGACCGGTATTTTGTCTAGATGACAATTGACGTTTTTTCAATAATAAGCCGTCTATTTCGTACATCAACTCTTGTTTTTCCAAATCTGTAAATAGTCTTAACCTTTTAGCCAGCAGTTTTCCGTACAGATCGCAATCGTCTTCGCTATCAATCTTCTGCTGCTTACTGCTGAGTACGCTGTTCAAAGATGAAAAGGCCCTTTTCATTTCTTTACCAGCCTCTTGTAATTCAGGTGGATTTCTAGAACGACGTCGTACTACAGGAATGTTTATTTCGGAATTCACTGAAGCATTTGGGTTTTCATTTTCGATATTTTCATTTTGTGACATAATTGAATCTTCGTCATCTAACGAGGTTAAAGCCTGAAAAATTAAAATATTTTGTTATTTACTAATACATACTTGACAATATTAACTTTCATGTTTATAATATTAATAAAAAAATAAAATATCTGTAAGACAAAAAACTAATTTAATGTATTATGCTCGGTCTTGTATTTTTTACAGATCCCCACAACAACAGAAGAATGGCTTTCCAAAGCTGAACGATTCAAGTTCCCTCATTGCCTTGGTGCTATGGATGGCAAACATGTGACAATACTGCCACCTCCTCATAGCGGAACTGAATATTACAATTATAAACATTCTTTTAGCATTGTCCTCCTTGCTATAGTAGATTATGATTACTGTTTCATGTTTGCTGAAATAGGCGCCCAAGGGCGTATAAGTGACGGTGGCGTTTTTAATCAAAGTAGTATATCAAAAAAAATTTCGGAAAATAGCATCAATTTGCCGCCTCCTAGTTCACTACCAGGATATCAGATTGATTTACCCTATGTATTTTTGTGCGATGGAGCATTTAGTTTAACTAAAAATCTTATGAAACCTTTTCCTGGACGTCACGAGTTAAATTCTCAGGAAAGGGTTTTTAATCAAAAACTCTCTCAGTCACGTGTAGTTGTTGAAAACACATTTGGAATTCTTTCTAACAAATTTAGAGTTTTTAAAACAGCTATGCCTTTCCACCCTGTTAAATGTTCAATTATTACTATGACCTGTATTCTATTACATAACTTTTTACGGATAAGCCGAACATCTCGCCACTTATATGCACCTCCAGGTACATTTGATACCTATGATGACAGCGGAGAATTGATACGCGCTGGTAATTGGAGGAAATATAGTAATACAAGTTTTCTTCCCTTACAAAATCAACCCCGTAGATCAACTAATGATGCAATTCAAATAAGACAATCTTTTATGCACTATCTTTATAATAATATAGATAAATAAACTAAATATAAAATTAAATAATTAGTTTTATTTACTTACTCCGCCGTCTGTATTTATAATACTCTTGCATTCATAAACATCTTTTAAAAAACTTTCCATTACATCAAAAAAAGGCCACGACGGCATATAAATATCATCGAGTCCAGCCCCAGACCTTATAGAATCTTTTTTCTTTTTTAAATTTGTTCGGAAAGCTGTCATTAACGTTTCCTTCTTCTTTTTTAAGTCATCTACTGGAATGCCCATGTTATTACTTATGCGATTCCATGCATCCGACACCTGAAAACAATTATACAAAAATTAACTTTATTTACCCTTCACAAATCAAAATGGCGCCAACGAGATAAACAAACAAGGCGGTTTGAGTACGACTATTACGGCGAGACGACTATTAAAAACTATTGTTAAATGTGTCTTTTACTGTAGTTTTACTTACCTTGTTTTTATCCTTATGATTTTTATGTTTAGGATTCCATATAATGGTTTCGGCTCTGTAGAATTCCAAAAATTTTAGTATTTCGCTATGCGGCCAGGCAGTCGACATCTTGACACGCACGAAGTACTCTGCACGTCTGCTTTCCACCGCATTCGAGCGCGAACTGAGTAATGGCCGACGTGTAGATGCGTACCGCCATCGCTGGCCCACTACCTTTGATGTGTGGGCGAAAAACCGACACCGCGGCCATTCCGCCGGCATCGTACGCACCACAAGCCAGCCTACGCCACTACGCCCTCTATATGGTGGCCCACTACGATGGACCATCATGATGGCCCATCATGTAGAGGAGCCTTTAGTCTGTGTGTGCGCCATTCGCGCCAAGTGAGATAAGTTGAAGTGCTCTGATGAAAACACAGGAAAAAGGGAAATGTCGTGTGATGTGATGTGATTACGGAATAGTGTTGATTGAAACAGGTAGTATTTGTATTATTAATTGTTACGGCTTATTGTGATTTGGTGGTAAATGTATTGTTGTGATTATGGTGCAAATACAATTACTTTCTAACTAGATAACTTTGTGTTTCATTCAAACACTTCCTAGACTATTTTAACTTCAGAAGTGGGATAAGCAGACATAAATTCACGTTTACTGTCCGTTTATCCAATGCTCACATGAAATAATTGATAATTTTCTTCGGTAGGTACGTGTTTGAGACTTATTTGAAACAAATCTATTGAAGGTCAATAATGATTGTAGACAACACCAATACACAATAATTTATGTTTGCTAACAGTCATTATGATGGTCGATCATAATGGTTTAACATTTATTTATTTTCATTATGTATTTTAATTATTATTTGGTAATTCAGTGTTGTATCAACTGTGATGTCTAATAGAGGACATGTGAATAACAGAAAATGTGTGATAAATAAGAAAGAAAGAGAATCATTAACAGTGCATCGTGATGAATGCAATAAGTTGGTTATTGCATTCGAGATGCTATGCTATACTTATAGTGCAAGATGCAAATGAATGAAATAAGTAAACAGAGTTTACAGTCCCAGATTAATAAAGGTAATAATAAACTGTGTAGTGATCTGTCAACATTGTTGGAAGAGTAACGAAAATCTTGACAAATTTTTGGGAGTTTACCAGATAGTCACTATTTAAGCTTAATGTAAATAATCCAAATCTCTTAGTTTCAAGTCAAATAATTTATTTGATAAGCATGTGTGTTTTTAAATACACAATAGCTCACGGAAGCATACAAATTATCGCGATAATTAGGAATTTAAGCATAAAAATATAATTGAATACAAATAATAATAATAGTGAAAGTAGTGAAAGGTCACAAGAAAATAGAATTCAAGACCTAAGCAGAAATGATTGTGTCACATGACAAAATAATAATAAATATCCAAAGAATTTAATAAGTACCATCTTACAATGTATCCGTTAAAAACTCACTTAAATTTGATAATAAATAACATTTTTCAGATAGTATGATTTTTAGTCCTAAACTAAATTCATCTGAATTGTTAAATTCATTAAATATAATTTATATTAGAACCTTTGGTTGCATATCTTAAATATGTTTGATAATAAGGGTAGTGTACTCAGTTACAAGCTGCCTGGACAACTTATTTATATTTTTTTAAATTGACTGAAAACCTATTAAATATTGTTTATTAGGTAAATAATAAATAAGACTTTTTACTAAATGTTTATGCTACAAAATGTTAAAATTACACCATAGCAATGGCGGCAAATTGTTAAAATAAGTTCCATTATGTGTTACTAAATGCCACCTATTTTATACCTCTTGCTAATATTTGCTCTTACAGATTTATTATCATTAATCTGCTAATGTTAATGAAATTATTTATTGCAATTAATTGATTAATAATTACTTAAAGAGAAAAACTTTGACTTATTGGAATCATTGGAAATAAAAAAAAAAAGAAGAAAAACATAATTTCTATGAAATGAATGTGGAGAAATTAAAAATGCACTGTTGATATTTTTGGGAAATTAACTGTACAAATTAAACTTTTCTGGATTAGTATAAATAGCATGTAATGGTAATAGAAAAAGTAATGAAAAGGTGCATGAGCATAATAAAGTGAGCATTATGAGTCTAAACCAGGACATAAAGCTCACATTACAAAAAAACATATGTAACTTACTTACGACACAAAATGTGGAATGCATTACTGTTAAGTTGATGGATGAAGATCCTAACCATGCCAAGAAATATGTTACTTTAAATGTAACTATTATCTTTATTAATCTGGGCAGGACATTGAAGTAGTGTTGAAATATATTAAGAATTTTGCTTTTAAAAAATTCAATATATATTGCTTGGACCCTTGATGTGGTATTTATATAATATGAACAATTCAACAAATGTGTTGTATAAAATATAAAGTTATTTGATCTATATAAAGGGTCTGAGATTTATCATCGCCCCACAAGGTTAAAACTGAAATGTATTTGATATATTTGTAGAATCATGGACCCTGATGATAAAATGTGGCAATTGCTTCGAGAGCAACGTGCAAATCGTAGTCTAAGAACTGATCGTGCCAGTAGCCGTTCGAGGCAACCACCGGAAGAGCGACGATGAGTGGTAGATTCCTGGCAACGAGGTACCAGGTTGTCGTCGGCAGAGCAACCCTGCATAAATCGCAGAGGTGGTGAGAGATATATTAATTTATATTGCTTTGATATGAGATCAGTAAGTCATGTGTGGTCGAGGTGAGAGAGCGAGAGGGAGCCATAAAAGGCAAGCTCGTAAACACCATACACTTGTCATATTAATTAAATTGCTTTGGTAGGAGATCAATGAGTCATGTGGTCGTGGTGAGAGAGCGAGAGAGAGCCATAAGGGGCAATCTCGTAAGCACCATGCACCAGATTGGTCTCAACGGTCAAAAGGTGGCAGAGGTGAGAGAGCGAGAGAGAGCTATAAAAGGCAATCTCGTAAGCACCATGCACCAGATTGGTATCAACAGTCAAGAGGTGCCATAGGTGAGAGAGCGAGAGAGAGCCAGAAAAGGCAATCTCGTAAGCACCATGCACCAGATTGATCTCAAGCTAAAGGAGCGGAGAGTTGATGCAGCAAGGTCATAATGACAGCAACGCTCGAGAAAAAGATCTTTAGTATAAACGGCTGGTAGCGCTTTATCGCGTAGCCGACACAGCTCAAGACGTAATCTGAGATACCCTGAGAGGCGATCACCAGAGTAGCTCGAATACAGGCGAGAACGGGACTACGTTACAAAATAACAGAGGCTCGATAAGTCGGTCGGTTGCTAGGAAGATAGTGATAGTGAGGACACCAGACTAAGATGATATTGATTTCTTGAATTGAAGTTTGCGCTGTTAATGCACTGTTAATGACAGTAATAGTCTTAGATAAGTTTCTAATATATTCGTTGGCTTAGAACTTTACAATTCAAGTTATATCGCTCACCTACGTTTTAGTTAATCTCAGAATTTGCATGTGTACGCACGGTGTTGTTTACATAAACAATACTGCTATTCGTAATGTCTCGAAGAGAGTTTTTATTGTCTTGATGAGGAATGATAATGCTTCCGTAATAGGCAAGAATACTGTTTTTTAAAAAAAGTATTGTGTGAAATACCTGAAATCAAACATTTCCTAGCCTTAAACTTATAATAGTTGATCAGCGGGGTGTGCGCATTTAAATACTCGTAATAGGATAATTAAAGGTCTTATGTAAAGGTCCTTTCTATGTTTCCATTTGGTTTTCTGTATTTAAAAAAAAAAACAATTTTATTCTTGGTAAGTTTAATCTAGTGTGTACTAGATTTTAATGCTAGATAGGCATTATATTTGTTTTTAAGCTAAGAATACAGCTACGAATCAGCCTTCAAGCTAAGTGTCATCAATGTATATGAGTTTCATAGTTTTGTCGCGGCATGCGCATAATGTTGCTCTCTTGGAAGATTTGTGTCAAAAATCGCACAGCCGTAATCTGATATGGGAGTTTGAACCGGTGGCTTGAGAAGAAACAATATTAGGTATTAACACGGTTACTAAAGTTGAAGAATACGCGTCTATAAGTATACTGATGAAAGGAGAAGAGATTACCCATTGTTTCTTACCTAATCTTTCAGGTATAAGGTATAACAAAGTCCTGGTATCATATCAGGACCTTGATAGTGTACTGTTTTGTGACTTGATTGCGTACTGTTTCACTATTGCGCTCCGTTTAATCTTGAGAGGTACTGGGTTAGATTCCCGGTGGGGGCGAATGTTTGTGTAATGGATGCCAGCATTTGTCCTCTAGTCTTGGATGTATAAGTATTTATTAACTATAGTTTGAATATTTATATTAAACATATTTAGCCGCCTTCTACAATACGTAAGTACGGTGATACGGTGAGATGATACGGTGTACTGAAAAGTTATTAAGCTGCATTGGTTGCATAACATGAATTACCTAGTTGTTTACTGAATTATTGGCAGGTATGGAAGAATATTAAAGTTCCTTGAATAATTTCCTATTCGAGATAACTACGCGGGCTTGATATTAGCAATGATGGCAAAAGGAATGTGTTATGGCAATTCTTTAAAACATAAATATGAGGAGAAACCACTAAAGAGAACGCGATAGTCTAAGGCGAGGGTATGGTAATTTGTGACTAAATAGTTCATCAAATGTTATAACTTATAATGAATACCTAATTTTCTCCCTTTCGGGGATAGAGGCGTGATATGTAATGTTGTTTTATGTTATGGTGGTAATTGTGATTCTGAAAGGTATAGGTACTTTTAGTGCTCTAAGGGGGCTCAAAAGTAAGTGAACGGTGTTAGTTTGAACACATTTAGATAGAATCGGCAAGGCTGAATAACAGCAGTAGGAAAACAGAATATAAAACTCTGTATCTCTTACAGTTCTGCAAATATTTTACAGTTACAGTATTTTACAGTTTTGCCAATATGATTAACCACTTGGCGGGCGCCGCGGGCGCCGGTGTTCGCGGTCAGTGGGTGTTTCTATTGTGTCTCGATTTGTGCCTTTACATTAGTTTATGCATGTAACTAGTTAATGTATGTGTATCGTATAATTTACTAGCGCAATACTCTCATCACTTATACAATAATAGTAAATATCAACTGCACAATAATTTAATTAAGTAGCATGGAATAATTGTATCTTAATGTCATCGACTTTAATTACGCATTTCTTTGCTTTAAATTATTTAAAATGATATAATAGCAAGATATAACTTGGTTTACTCATGATAACATATCAGGTATTACATAACTTTGCCGAGCATAAAACAGGTGATATTTAAAATTAAAGAGCAGGTTCTCGTTTGCTTTAGTTTGGCTGTTTGTACTAAAAACAAGAGATTACATTTGTGTCTAACATAAAAAAAATTTGAACAGTATAAAGCATATATTCTAATGGTATTACTAAAATATCCTGATATTGTCTCCAATGCTTACTGATAATGATAAGTACACTTGATTTATTAAAAAAAAATTGTAAACTTATGAGGCCTGGTAAGCTGTTACACAGGGGTTCCTAGTACAGGGTACCAGTCTCTCACAGCATGGTCATTGCAGATATTTGTTTGTACCACTTGTTAGGTAATAGGCATTATAACTACTACATTGTGAAAGAGGAACAATACACGTTATTATTATTATTATTACAAGAAGAGCGATACTTTCTATTGTTAATTAATAGCACATGATTCACATCTTTTATATAGGTAATTTAAAGAAACAAATATTTTGGCGGTTGCTGCTTGCTTCCTAGTGTGTATGAAATCATTAAGTCTCAGAATTTACCCTTTGCTTAATTTTCATTGTTTCGTTTGATTTTGTACTTTAAAGTAGTGAGATATTGATACATGTAATATCATTCATTCCTAGTTTTACTATTAAACCATAAAGGAAGGAGTTATAATCCACTATAGTTTAATTAGACATGACTGTTAATAATATATTATTGAGTTAAATGTAGATGCGCATTTCAATTGTAATCACAACTAAATAGTATCTAGTTTAATAATACATGTTAAACTGAATTTGATATTATGTAAAGGGAGGATGTAACCCTTGTTTTGTTTCTTGCCAGCTTCTTCCCAGAGTAGGGCTTCCGGTATTGAACTGGCTTAAAGAAAGTAGTGGCAAAAGCAAATCAATTTAAATGTAATTTATGTCATACATAATATTAAAACTATAGTCATTTAATTTTAATGCTATATAAATTTGACAAATATACTTATGGCCAGTTTATTCTATAACTATGCTTATTGTTAGTATTATAATTTGACGTTATTTATAATTTTCATGACGGAGGGACCCGTCAATTTCAGGATGGACGAGCTGTTAGGATAATTATATAGTGGCTGTATATCTGATAGCTCCTGTGCCTAGATTAAGTCTATGATGACGTTGTATGGAATGAACTGTAAAAGTGACAGACGGTGTGCGCCATTCGCGCCAAGTGAGATAAGTTGAAGTGCTCTGATGAAAACACAGGAAAAAGGGAAATGTCGTGTGATGTGATGTGATTACGGAATAGTGTTGATTGAAACAGGTAGTATTTGTATTATTAATTGTTACGGCTTATTGTGAATTGGTGGTAAATGTATTGTTGTGATTATGGTGCAAATACAATTACTTTCTAACTAGATAACTTTGTGTTTCATTCAAACACTTCCTAGACTATTTTAATATGTATTTAGCTATTAAAATATATTTGTCCGTCATCTAGTATCCGTAAAATGGGACTAGTTGATAGGTAGAAGGAAGGAATAGAAGGGGTATGTAATGGTTACATTTTGTTAAAGGGGCTATCCATAAATTACCCATCCTATAGCCTTGTCACATTTGTAAGACTCCCCCTTCCAGTGTGACATTCCATATTTCGCCATTTTACATCAAGAAAAAGTATCGAAATAAGTTTTATTTAAATTTTTTTATGTGACCACGAAATGTAATCAGGCTATGTCACATCTGATATACGGGGATGCATGCAGGCATCCCAAATAAAATTAGGAATAATTAAAGTCACCGTCATCATTTCCCTGCTTTATTCCCTATTTTGCTTGGGCTCGACGCAGCATGTCTTTCGGTTCCATTCTCTTCTATTACTAGCAACATCATGCGGAGCTCGGTGGCGGAGCTCGGTGGCATCATGGTCAGGCCATGTATGGGTGAGGGAGCATTCAAGTATTACTTAACGCAATTTGGGGGGGGGGGGGGGGGGGGGTCTCGTATAACGTTACGATGCGTTACAGGGGCGGGAGGGGGCCTTTCTAACACGTATTACGTAACATTGTTTCTTTCTTTGAATAAAAAATTAGGGAATTAAAACTCCCAAATTGGCAACCCTTTTCGTTTACGTTTTACGGGGAATCCCTCGATTTTTTCGATCGTCGTCATTTTTAATTTTATTTCAAAAATCTTCCAAAATTGCGTTACGTAATACTTGAATGCTCCCTGACCAAAACTTTGTGATCTCGAGCTCCTCCGTGCTTCGGAAGGCACTTTCAGCCGTTGGTCCTGAACTGTTTCTACCCACAAACCCGCATTGAGCCAGCGTGGTGATGTTACGGCCCATACTCCTCATGTGTTTCTCCATGAGGAAGCAGTGAAACCTATATAGGCTGAGGACAAGGACTAGCAATATTAAAACTTCCTAGCCATGTCCTTGTTCACACAATCAATCCATCTTTTGTTCGGTCTCCTACTCCCTTCATTATTATCTTTTATATTCATAACTTTCCTACCAAATTAGAGGTAAGATAGTGATAGATGAGTTCCTCAAATGTTCTGGAATACAGATGAAGCTCGCTGCGTCCTTCGGCCTCATCGTCACTATTTTTTTTTCTTGGCCTTCATCTCACCTGATGGTAAGTGAGGATAAAGCCGAAGGTGGAAGCGAGCTTCACCTGTATTCCTCAATAACTGAGGAACTGGCTATCTTACCTCTAATCGACGGAACACAACAATGCTTAAAGCATTGTTATTATGGTTGGTGGCGGGCTAAGAAGCCCTTCCACCACCAAACCGAGCAGAAAAGCTTCTGCCCCCCTGGGGGATCGAACCCTAGACCACACGATCAACACCCGGTGGTCTGAACCACTAGACTAGGGAGACTATCAAGTGAAGCTTGCTTGTCGTAAACTCCATTAAACTTAAATTGCAACTTCAACTATGACCTTCAAAAATATGTCAAAACTCTGTGAATGATGAAGAAAGAAACTTATATTTATTTGTTATTTTCTTCAAAAAATGGGGGACATCTATCGGGCATGGCCAGCGTCGACCCCATGTACCAGTACTCGCTCGAGTGGTTCGTCAAGCTTTTCGTGTGCAGTATGGCCGAGACCGAGCCCAACTTTTAGTACTTACTTCTAACACTCTCGGATAGATGGCGCTGTAAAACATTTAGGACCTAAATATTTTTCAAAGTATCTCATTTTATATCTGCACCAATTATTCATTTTTCGTTTAAATTTTTTTGTTATTGTTTTAAATGTTGATATTTTAATTTTTTCGTAGTTTTCAATGGGTGTTATTTAAACTCTTAGCAAAATATTCGAATTTTGTTCAGCAAAAAATACAATTGGTCAGCTAAAACAACTAATTGGTCAGCAACTTATGGGTAGCAGATATTTCTAATTTGTCAGCAAAATAACTAATTGGCGTGCAACTTATGGGAAGCAAATATTTCTGAATTGGTCAGCAAAATAACTAATTAGGCAGCAACTCAAATGTTTTCTCTGCTGCCAAATTGTTTAATGTATGACACAAATATTGTTTTATGGGTTATAAAAAAATACCTTAACTTAATCCTATCTATCAGAATACATTTCCTAGGAATCCCTTTCATAGATTTTATACATTCTTTAAAATAATTATTTTGTAATTCAATTAATTATTTTGCTGCCCAAATAAATATCTAGCTGACCAAATATTTAATTATTTTGCCGCTCAAATAATTATATTGCTGACAAAATATTGGTTTGCCTAAATAATTTTTCGGCTGACCTTTTTGTTGCTGACCAAATTTTTACATGGCTGCCCAATTAATTACTTCCCGTTGACAATATGGCAGCAGAGAAAAAACATTTAAGTTACTGCCCAATAAGTTATTTTGCTGACAAATTTGAAATATTTGCTGCCCAATTAGTTATTGTATTTGATCAATTTTACTTTTTTGCTGACCAAAATTCGTTTATTTCGCCATAAAAAATGGTCGTTGCAGAGATGTCGATAATGTACATGAAGCCGGAGATGAACCATAGAGTGGGTGCGGGCCTGCACTCGTGCCCCGCGTACAGGACGCTGCTGGAGCAAGCACTACTAGCGTGTGTATACGCTGTCCACCACGGGGCACTCCACCAACGACGTGATGACCCTCGAGCTGCCCACGCACAAGCCACAGGCGCACTGGATCAAGCGCGGCGTAGCGCTCTTCTGTGCTCTACACTACTAGCGTGTGTGTACACTCTTCCACTAGACTACTAGCGTGTGTATACACTGTCCACCACTAGACTACTAGCATGTGTACACACTCCACAACTAGAATACTAGCGTGTGAACACACTCCACCACTGGACTACTAGCGTGTGTACACACTCCACCACTGGTCTACTAGCGTGTTTACACACATCCTGCGCTCTTCTCTGGCCATTTTTCTCTTGGTTTCCTATTATTAAATTTTTGAGTTTTGAAGAGAGAAAATCTTTATTTTGCTTTAAAACACGGTATACATGAAGCACACATGGTAAATGATGTGTAATATAATCACATCGTTTTAATATTTATGGTGCCTCGCGTGCCTCGCTGATGTTGCGTATCTGCATCGAGCGATACAGACTAGATGGCGCCTCGCTCGGCGGCGCCAGCGCCGCTTGAGTGAACGCGCTACCGACGCATGAGCTACCCACTTTAAAGCTAAAAAAATTGCGTTCTAGATAGTTTTATCTCATTTCGCCGGTTACCGTGTCATGGGTGAGATCAGATACGATAACGCAGTACCACATTAATGTTTCTTACAAAGTTTATTGTAATCATATAGTTTTTTCTTTATTTACGCTGGCCTGTGGAGCTTTCGGATATTATTTTGTGTATAATTATTGTGTATAACTTTACTGGAGTGATTAGTGGCAAGCCAATTCGAGTACCTAGGTGTTGGATTTCCACCTCGCCTTGAAGGTGCCTCTTGCAGATCATACAGGTTAGTCGGTGTTTTTATAGCGCATATATTCATTTGCTTTTGGAGACTTACTCGGTATTTAATTTCACTGTGTTTAAGCTCACACATTTTTCTATAAATCCTTTTCAAGAACTGATGAATACTAAAAGCAACATCAAGCAAACGTTGTGAGCTATAATTAGGTACCTACATACAATGCGGGTAAATCGTGTATTCCCGCTGTCTCCATTTGCCGAAATAGCATTTTTTTCGTACGAACCACTATACTATTATAGTTTCGCAACCGAGCTCAATTTTTATAGGTTTTGGGTTCGATTACCGAACGGGGTAAATGTTTACGCGATGTATACAATGTATTGAGTATATAACTATATTATGAATATTTTTGGTGTCTAACTATTAGGGTGTGTTCCAAAACGGGTAAAATTTACCTCCACCGTTAAAATCTCCCTTGAAAGCGTAAATTTGGAGTAAATTCAATACATTTGGTTTTACACTGGTGCATTTTGGAACAGCCTAGAGTAAAATGTACTCTACTCAGAATAGATTTAACTCGTTTTGGAACGCACACTAAGGCCCAATTGCACGATCGAGAGTTAGCGCTTAACCCTGGGGCAAATATATGGGCAAACCCTGGGTTAGGCGCTAACTCTCGATCGTGCAATTGGGCCTTAGTAGGGATATTTAACCGTTACCGCGTATCCATAATGCCTATACGCAATGCCGCCATGCCCGTAACAGGCTCGACCGCCATGTCGGATGGTATTTTGGACACATTTCGGAGATACAGATTACAGACCTAATGATATGTAGTTTTTTCCTGTTCACGCTTTTTGCAATCTTATTTCACATGAGATGCCTTCTTGTCAGTGACGAGTGACGGGGCGTTTATTTTACTGAGGATGTTAGAGTAGGCGCTAGAGAAAGTAGAGTGTAAAAAATATGAGGATCGCGTTCTGTAAATGGAGTTGAAATCGGAAAAGCTTGCAGAATATGACTCTGAACGGGAGAGTTTGGCGGCATTTAACTAATGGCGGACGTGATTTTTTTTTCGATAATTGTAATATTGTTTCAGAGTGGATATTGTTACGTAAAATTTTGTGTAATAAGTGTTTGTGATGATGTGCAATGTGGAGGATTATTGAAATAAGCGTCAAGTGGTGTGAAAAGTGATGAGAGTTTTATCGTGGTAATCCACCTCATCCAAGTAGCACCACAGTGTCTGCCATCGATCGTTTGACGTCAAACTCTCCCAAGATGCATTGAAATGCATTACACTAGCATTTCAATGCAAATTACTGAAGAAATAAAATTCTGAAGACTTGGCTTACAGCCCATACGGCTGTAGTTCCCCTTGCCTTCCCTGCATATAGGGAAAATTTAAAAAAAAATGACTGAACGTTGCTACATGTCTTGGTCCATTTTTTTATTCGGACCCCTTGGGATATCGAGTAACATATACATACATATAACCACGACTATTATCCTCTAGGGGTCAGTCAGAGGCTAGGCCAAAGCACCAAAAAAGCAGTCCATTGCCATAGTCCGCGCTTCACCAAGCAGTGACTGCACTCAGCGTGACAGGTGGTGGTGGTGAGTAAATTGACAGTAAATCGATTGGAAAGTGCCACCAGGCTCTACAGAACGCGTATTACTTCCTTGTTTGATTAAGAATTACTCTAAACGTACTTAAAATTTGGATCTAGGCGTCATAGTAGCTCAGAAACATCTATCCAACGATGTAGTATACATATCCCAAGTCAAAGTCAAACTATTATTGCATTGTATACTATGTGACTAAAATTTTGTCATTGACTTTGGCTTTGTGTGGTAGTATGATAGGTATTTTTGAGCTTAATAAAAGTTACATTGGCGCCTAGTTCCAAATTTTTGTTCAGAGTAATTCTTTATTAAACATACAAGTTATATGCGTTTTGTAGACCCTGTCACCTTCAAATAGCTGTGTTACATTATTGAATATTTTTCAAATGAATAAAAGTTACTATAACGCTAAGATCCAAATCGATTTCCTGCCAATTTACTCGATATCCCAAGGGGTCCGAATTAAAAGAATGGACCAAGACATTTCCTGGCAACGTTCAGAATCATATGCTCCAAGCTTTTCTGGGTTCAAAACCATTTTCAGAACGCGGTCCGCATATTTTGCACACTCAACATCGTTTAGCGCCTGCCTGCTCTATGTCGACAACTTACATTATTAATGTTTGCGGCGCTGACAAACGTGTCACGGGGCGAGGTTGTTTTTTAATTTACCCGCCAATTTTAAGCGCAATGCCATTCATCATAGCCTCTCATAGCGGCCTAACTCGGTCAATATTTACTTGATTTTGTGTTGGTTTAGGTCTTAAATAAAAAAATTGTGCTTCGATTATAAATGGTAAAATTGACGCTTGTAGGAAGACGAAATATAACATTTTTATTCTTACTACACACATATTACACTCACGACTCTACATCCGAACGAACGGGTAGACACCTGCATTAATATCTACCTACTTACATAATTACATGAGTATGGGCCTCAACACCACGATGCTGGCCCAATGCGGGTTGGTGGGTAGAAACGGTCGCAATAGCGACCGGGACCAACGGCTTAACGTGCCTTCCGAAGTACGGATGAGTCCAAGATCACAAAGTTTCGGCCTGACCATGGCGAAGGTAGCTTTGTTTTCGATCGTAAGCCAAAGCGTACTAACCATTACGCCACCGAGCTCCTCCAATTACTGTTCAAACCTTTTTAATTGATGCTTCTTAAAACAACAGTTGACCACGAATTCCTCGAATGTATAACTTTACTATAACCACGGTTTTACCATGTAGATAGATTTCCTGCTCTTTAACGTCACTCCAGCTAGGAATATAATCACAATTGTCGGTCTATACAGGTTACACATGCAACTACTCGTATCTATTCATTTAAAAATTCACCTTCGTAATGAGTGTCTGAAGCCCCTCGACTCGTTTCCGTGTCTCACGTACAATGTCTCGCTAATGAGTTGTTGTATATGACCACTCGTGAGTCCCGGCCTTTGTCGCGATACAAAGAGATTCTGAATTGTCCCAGAAATGAGGGTGGACATAAGGATACCACATTCGATTGTATTTTATCACCACCGTAATCAGAAGGGTTGGTTTTTTCGAATTTTCCCGTATTTTCGTAAATTTATATATATTTTTAAATTGTAAGAAATTCTCATTCATATTGTCGCTTATAGATCACGTTCGTTTGTTGCGTAGTAAACTAAGAATTATTGAATTTATAATTTATTTGCTGTTTCATTCGCAATTTCGTAGAAGTAAAATCTAGAAAATTTTCAAAAATTAAATATTATTTGTGAAATGTCGTCTTTGAACAAGAATCCGTAGAAAATATTTGAAGGAACCTTCTCTGTCTTCAAAAGTCCATAACTAGGAGTAGTTAGTTTGAACTAATCCGCGACAAAAACATTATTTTTTGTATAGAATTTAGTAGAGTAGAGTGCTATACACATTTCGGAATCACATAAAAATAAAAATAAATAAAATGATTTTATTTCAGACAACAAATATCCACAGTAATGTTAGTAAAGAGTTATTATTTTATATGTCAGTAAATTATTTTATAAACAGATTTTGTTTTGTTGAGCATGGCGCCGATCATTGGAGAATAACTGTCGACTATTTCGCTGAAAACGCTATGGCAGCTGTCGCGCACTCTGTGTAGCAGTGATGCAGTCCTCTTTCGCATAATGGCTTCGAAACCATCGATATCGGCCCACGCAAACATTGCTGACGCGCTACAGTATCGCGGCATCCGCAACAGCGTAGTATAATGAAGTGGCTGCCCAATTAGTTACTTCCTGTTTTATATTTATCAAACGCGTAACTGTATTTTTATTACTGATATTGTTTACTGCAAATTCTCGTGTAGGTATGCAGAAACAACTTTTTCATTAAGCGCTTTGAAAAAGTATTGGCTATTTTGTTTGCGCGTCGAAAGTTTCTTGTATTCGCTCTCGTTATTGGGATTTTTTTGATTAAGCCTTCAATGGCAGGTTGGTTTTACATCTCCTGTATATTACAACACCGACCTGCGTGGGCCTGATAGACGCTCCATCAACTGCAATGAATTTCGGTTGAAAAACTATGTGCTTTGTTTCCATTGTTGGAGCTTTGATTGAAAAGATTACTTTCAGATTCCCTGTAAGCAAGTACTTGTAACTCTGTCTGTAAACTTATTTAAATGTAAACATATTTTTGGAAAGGTTACACTAACGGGTTACACGCGACATACTTACTGTATATAGATACTACTTACTGCCCGACGTTTCGGCTGGGTCACACCAACCGTGGAAACGAGCTGACAGGGCTGGGCTGATATAATTATACTACATAATGAATGTCGCGTGTAGTGCTGTTAGTGTAAACCATAGGTGTAAACTTTATATACAATGCAACGCGAAAGTTTAAAATTTTATATTTTTGGAATGTTCAAATGTACAGACGTCAAAGATATCTTCTTTGATGTCTGTACCACTTAAAGGTCTGGCGAACAGTGAATTTTTCACACAAACGTAATACCAAAATCATTTTTAATTTTAGAATATTTGGACATACCATCGCTGTTATTCGGATTAAGAAAGTATTTATCTGTTTCTGTTAAAAAAAAATTGTTCAAAATATTTATAAACTTATAAATATATTATATTTCGTAAATTTTTCGACGTTTTCGGACATATTTTCCGCTTATTTGTTTCATATTAAAAACGATTAATTGCGTTTTTTAATTTAATTGCATTATGTAATTTTAACAGAAACATAGAAAAATACTTTCTTAATCCGATTAACAGCGATGATTTGTCCAGATATTCTAAAATTGAAAATGATTTTGGTATTACGTTTGAATGAAAAATTCACTGTTCGCCGGACCCTTAAGTGGGTGAACAAAGTCTTTCTAGCCATTTTCCATCAGACGGACAGCATTCTTGAGTAATATGTGGTAAATAAAACATTATATATAAACGAGATGGATTGACGATCTAGCGAAGGCCCAGGAAGTCGCTTGATGTGGGCGGCGTGGGTCTGGTCGTTGCGGAGATCATTGGGGGAGGCCTAAGCAGTGGACGTCTATAGGCATAGGCTGATGAATTAATCTCATGTATCATTCACAAACTTTAAACAGGTTCACTGACCTCCTCATTTATAGTGGTACTCTAAAACATACCTAAGTTCAGTAAATATTAGAGTAGCCGAAAGGATACACCCAATAAAGGATTCAGGACAATTGATTTCGTGTCTTCGTTGCTATTTGTGGCGGGCCAGTTTGGCAGGTCGCGTGTCGCGTCACTGGAGACGGCAACAAAAATAAAAACAGGATAAAACATTATCTGCTCTGCTGTGGGTCTGCTCTATTGAATTAGCAATTGAAACAAGCGATCTTTTTTATGAAAACAATTTAGTTTGTCATCATCATTATCCTGCCCTTTTCCCAATTTCATTTGTGGTCGGCGCAACGAGTCTTTCTCCTCCACTCTCCCCTATCACACGCCATATCAACATTCACTCCCATTCTAGCCATATCCTCGTTCATACAATCTATCCATCTCTTCTTTGGTCTTCCTCTCCCTGCATTACCATCCACGCTCATATTCATAACTCTTCTCGTTACATGCTCATTCTCTCTCCTCAAAACATGTCCACACCACGACAGTCGCTACAATTTAGTTTGTATTGTCGCAAATGTTCTAGCACCTTCATTTGAAGTTCTAATATATCGTCCTCAGCCTATACACTCCCACTGCTGAGCACAGGCCTTGCTACATCAAGAAACACATGAGGAGTATGGGCCGTAACACCACCACGTTGGTCCAATGCGGGTTGGTGCAGAAACGGTTGCGATTGCGATCAGGACTAACGGCTTTATATGTCTTCCGGAGTCCGGAGGAGCTAGAGATTACAAAGTGTTGGTCTCCCATCCAAGGTTTGACCATGGCGAAGGTAGCTTTGTTTTTTATATTGACAGCCAAAGCGGACGAAACACTATGCCACCGACGCCCTCAATTCATCCTCGATTCCTCAATTCAATGTATCAATACATGCCCTAAATGGGTAAATGTGCCTTGTAACTTTACTAGATATAAGAACCTGTTTGTACCACATCTATGCACAATAAAAGTCTATTCTATGCTATTCTATTCAGGTTATTTAGTTTTATTACACGAGAATCCGAACGAACGTGTTGGTCCGGGACACAATAATAATGTACCAACTGCCTTTCTTGCCTAGCATGTCTTAAAAGGCGACTATTGGCTGGGTCTGTGATTGTGTAGGCGATAAGCTAGCCACTTGTTACTACTCTTTCACGATTTTTCATCAGACCAAACCCAATTTTTGTATGGCTAAATGTGGTCTTAAGGAACACAGTGTTCCTTGGACTCTGCCTACCCCTACGGGGGTTGCAGGCGTGATTGTATGTATGTATGTATGTAATAACGACCCGGCTTCGCACATTATAATTAAAAATCGCTTAGTTGGTTTGCTCTCAGATGACTGACATACCCGATTTTTAGCGCATGTATGTACGACCACATATGCTACAAGTCAGTACCCCCTCCGACAAAATTATAATGTATGGCCGCGGGTGGTCGGGCCTTGAGCTTGTCTCGCTTGGCATCGAGCTTACAATGTACTGTTGTAACATTAGTAAGTCTATGTTCCGTTCATACGAAAAGGCGACACGCGCGTCATGTGCGCGCGCGAATCGCACAGAGCTTAAACAATTTAGATATTAATATTTATTTTTGTATGAAAGTAAAATGTGTCAATGCTCAAAAGTCGTAGAACATGTAGGTATTTATGACGATTGCTTCCTAGAATGGCGAGGCTGTTGGTTAAAAATCAAAATCAAAAAAATCAAAAATAATTTTATTTCCTAGGCGTTTAGCCTACCTATATATAGCACTTAAAATCGCCAACATTACACATAGTCACATTAATTATACTTAATGTAAATTTTAATAATAAAATTGACGAAAAAGACTTAAAATTCACTCCCGCGAGCGCTTGTAGCAAGTACATTCACATAGCGCTTTGACTGTGGTTGTAATCGATACAAGCGACCGGATTCCGAGAGTAAGGCATTTCATGAGAAGAACCCGGTAAGAAACTAATGAGCCACTTTTTTTAAATAGCCAATCATACAATCTATTAGTCACAGTGTTACATTTTTTACAATTACAAATTACATGTCAGTATATAATCAAATTCATTAAAAATAACTCTGTATATAACCCTGTACCAGGTTGTTGTTAACCTGTACCTTTTGTGCCAGGTGCAAAGCAACAAGCTCACCCTCTATTACTCTACACATGGACTTGAACCTGGGGTTTTGTTTTCCTGTAAGAGTTATAACTGTGCGGCCAGCCGGTGACCTCGATTAGGCCAGCCGAAAGTTTTTCGGCAATTACATTAAAATATTGAAGCTAAAAGAAAAAGTTGCGATACGGTTGAGTCGAGCTAATCAAAGTTTTAACATGTCGTTAAAGTTAACAAGCCAACTTCGGCCATTAGTGTGAACGCGCCCGAACAAGATGAACATGAAGTTGTTTTCAGCCACTTCTATGGCTTACTGTTTACCGTTAGTGTGTACAACGCATAAGTATATAAGTTATGCTTACATAAATACGTACGTGTCATCTCGTCTATCTCAGTCAGAAAGGGGTATATTCATTCCAACTACCGTACAGGCCTTCTTGCACAAAAAGAAACACTTAGGTCGGTGGCGTAGTGATTGGATTTGGCTTACAGTTTTACCAACAAAGCTACTTTTGCCATGGTCAAGCTACTTTGCCTTGAATGGGTGACGAAAACTTTGTGATCGCGAATTCACCCGTGATTCGGAATCGGTAGGCACGTTATGTGCCTATTGTATTACTAACTAATCCGCATTGGGCCGGCGTGGTGGTGTTGCGGCCTATATGCATGTGGTTTTCCAGGCTAAGTTTCGGTGAAAAGTATGGCACACAAGAATCTTATACTGACAGTAGATAGATAGATTAACACTTTATTGCACAAAAATAAAGTACCTAAAAGTAAATATAAACCTCTGTGTGTTGTACAAAGGGCGGCCTAATCGCATAGAGCGATCTCACCCAGGCAACCTTAGGATGGAGAGGAAAAATATCCATGAAAAAGTGAGGGAAGATGGAGGTGCAACAAACTTATATTAGGTCCTTACCTATGAAATTGGTGTTTTGTATGGAGATTTTGGGGAATTCTGCATTTTCTATAGTAATTTTTTTTCAGTTTTCTTCACAACGACAAATCCAAAGATATTTGGCATCTATCATTAGACAAGCTTTAGTAATATGTGTAATATTACACTTCATAAAAATTATTTATCGTTTTTAAGTGAATGCAAATAAAATGATGTATTCGGGAGGCACTTAAAAACAGTTGTCTCCGTGTCCAATTTTAACACAATTAAACTTACAACAAATTATCAAAACAAATCAAGAGAGCTCAAAAATATAGTCTATTTTAAGATGAGGTAATTATTTTTTAGGAATACTCTGAATCTTAATATTTACAGACAAAATACTAAGAGAGAAAAAAACACCAATTTCATAGGTAAGGACCCAATATAAAACGAAATATAAACTAATTAGATAATACGAGTTCCTACATAATCAAAAATTAATTACAGTAATTCACCAGCATAACGGCACGGCACGTTAAGCCGTTGGTCCCGGTCGCATTTGTGACCGTTTCTACCCACCAACCCGCATTGGGCCAGCGTGGTGGTGTTACGGCCCTTACTCCTCATGTGTTTCTCCACGAGGAGGCCTGTCCCAGCAGTGGGACGTATACAGGCTGTTGACCAGCATAACGAGCTAAACAATGGCAGAGACGAGACATAACAGCGAAAGGTAGTGTGCAACAACAAGCGTCTTGAAAGTGTTTAAGGTATCTAATTATTGAGGCTGAATATTATTAAATAGTTTGATTTGGATGCGGGACACAAAAAGAATGGACACAAAAAGAATGGACACAAAAATAATGTACCCAACTGCTTTTCTTGTCTAGCATGTCGTAAAAGGCGACTTAGGGCGTATTGGGCACTGGGTCTGTGATTGTGTAGGCGATGAGCTAGCCACTTGTTACTACTCTTTCACGATTTTTCATCCGACCAAACCCAATTTTTGTACGGCTAAATGTGGTCTTAAGGAACACAGTGGTGCTTGGACTCTGCCTACCCCTTCGGGGATTGCAGGCGTGATTGTATGTATGTATGTATGTATGTTGATTTTGATTATGATAATTAGATAAGAGTAACCAAATAAAAATATTTGGTTTTATACTACGTCGTTTCGCTGCTGTACCATTGGGCGAAATAAGTAATTAATAAAATTTATACTTATATCATAAATAACTTTCAATACCAAACACCAGCTATCTAAATAAATGATGATGACCGTTTTATCGGTGGTGTTTTATGTAAAAAAAGGAAAGCCTGAGCCGGGTTTGGGCAAGGGTTCTGTATAAAAAAATATATATTTTCATTTAGAATCTCTTCCCTTCATATGAGCTAATAAAGAACAGGTAGCAAAGTCATCAAATAAAATACGAACGAAAAATTGACAGTTATAAGCGAAGAAAATCTTTATATCGTCAAATTGACGGAGTTGGCTCACTTCTGGTTGTAACTATTAAAGCCTACCTAAACAGATACTAGGTTGATGCGATATAAGATGCGGATCATTTGTGTGTATATTATCTGATATTATTTAGAGGACAGGATAGTTTCATCTTTACTATTATCCCTTGGACTCACACTGTTTTGGACGAGACACGACTTCTATTGTGTCTACAAACGGTGTCAGTTTGAGTTGTATAGTACGTCTCAATCCAAGTTGCCAGAAAGGTAAACAAAACAAAGGTAATGTTTCATCTCTAAAATATTTTGTGATGACTGAGAGGGAATTGAAATCAATTGAAACGGTCAACAATTGCTACCGTTAAGTATATTTACGTGCAATGTCCATGTAAAAAGTGTGATTATTGAATAATAAATTCGGTAAGTCGGCTTTTTTGTTTACCTTTTTGGCAACTTGGATTGAGACGTACTATAGTTTCGTAGACGTGATTTCAACTAGTTTCCGCTAGGGGCGCTTTTCACGTTTCTCATACAAATTGTCATTCTTGACATTTCTTAACGCAACTCAAAGTGAGAAGCTTTTTTCAATGAAAATGTACTCTAGGGTACAGAGCATTTAATACGTTCATGGTTCTGGTATTACCTTGAAACGATTTGTCAAATTCTCGATTAGCCTAATATCGGATTTGTCCATTTGCGGCGCAGACGTAATCGTATTCGATTTAGCATTATGCAAAATAGGTACAAAGTTGGACGCTCCTGCAGTTCGCTCGTTTGGATCACTCGGCTCGAAATAGCAGTGAACATATCGAAATGTCTTGTAATGTTTCCATAAGTGTGGCACATCGCAAAAGTCTAGCATTTTCATGATAGTATTACGTCCACTTGCAGGAAAATAATTAAATCTAGATTAAATAAAACTAGGTTTTGCAATGTTTTATGATAAGGTTTTGTAACTAGTTTTGAACAAGATCCTGCAAGTGGCCCTTCAGTGTGCGAAAACCTATGAGGGTCTTTTCAGACAGACTAAGTCGGAGGGAAGAGCGTTTTTTATCACGTTTAAAAAATTGTTTTGAATCATTGCAATAAGGTTTATTTTACGTTTCACTTGTTTTATTTTTGGGAATGCTCGAGAGGATATTCGAACGCGCTAGTATAAAATAATAGGTGTAGCCGATCGGCTGCTTTTGTGACGTAGGTACTCTTCGGCGGTCTGGCTTCCAATCGGCTGTAAGCGTATAATCCGCACTCGTGGGTGTGAGTGAGAAGAAAAGTGCGTTCCGATACTCTCCACGCCGCTCCGGACTGAGTGAACGGATAGAATTCATTAGCTTTACATCTTAAATTCCTAAGAAAACATCAAAGAAATTAAGTCACTCTTTTCTGTGTAACACCATTCATAAACGGAGTACGTCTCTATCACATGTGTTTTCGCCTTCGTTACAACTCGGGTCTTTGCATGAATTATAAAATACTCATTTTGAAGCACGGACACAGACTTGCAATAGCGTTTTGTTCTTACGCAAAAGCTATCTAAGCTATCGTAAACTGTTCAAAAATGTACCTTATTTACAGGGCAGGAATCATTACTTAGTTGTTACACAGTCATTGATTAGTGCGGCAATTAAAGGAGTTTTGTTTTGTACCTACCTACATTATAAGATACAGATTTTTTACTTGTATTTTGATATGTGTAGTTACTATTGCAAAATTTATGCACTATAAATTATGTATTATTATTATTATCTTTATATTTGAACTCAACTTTTTTTAACATCAGGTTAGTGAAAGCAAATTATTTATTATTAATATTAGCTAGCTGTTGCCCGCAACTTCGTCCGCGGTTTCTGGATTTTTAACTATCCCACGGGAACCCTATAGTTTTCGGGAATTTAAAGCATCTAAGATGTTGACCAGGGATATAGGGTATCACCATGCAAAATTTCATTGAAATTGGTCCAGCCATTTCGGAGATTAGCCCGTACAAACAGACGAACATACAGAGAAACAAAAAAAAAAAAGTTTTTTTGGTATTTTCCTCCTTTTTACATCCCCTGACTTGATTTTAATTTTTTTTTCAATGTAGAGACATTCGACCTCTATAGTTTTATTATACGAGTAAGTGTACATTAATATTGGGTCCTTACCTATGAAATTAGTGTTTTTATTCTGTCTTAGCAATTTATCCGTAACTATTAAGTTTCAGAACATTCTTATAAAATAATTGCCTCTTTTTAAAATAGACCATATATTTGAGCTCGTATTATTTAATTTGATAATTTTTTGTACGTTTAATTGTGTTAAAATTAGACACAAAGATAATTATTTTTAACTGCCTCCCGAATACATCATTTGATTTGCATTAACATAAAAACGATGAATAATTTTTATCAAGCGTGTTCACACACATATTGCTAAAGCTTGTCTAATGATACATGCCAAATATTATTATCTTTGGTTTGTCGTTGTGAAGAAAACTGATAAAATGTAAAATGCAGATGTAAAATGTAAAATGCAGACATCCCCAAAATCTCCAATTTCATAGGTAAGGAACAAAATTTCATAGGTAAGGACCTAATATCAATAATAATGTGTTTATGTTAAAAAAATACGGTTTCTAATAACGACAACATAACTGTGCGCGCTTTTAGACATTGCTCGTTGTCGATTCACAATAACTACTGTGGAACCCTAAATCCAGTATGTTATAAGTGCTGCTTACATACCATGTGTCACATTAACCAGCTATCGCTTTGAGTTCTGGCTTTATGTCTTCCCGTTCCGTTTTGCAAAAGCAGAGTTATCATGGGTATGCGGTATCAGTTGATATAAGCGTAGCATTTATTGTCGCAGTAATTTAAACCCTTTTCGCACCTTAATTCTCTTTCAGTGGGGTTTGTAGAGGTTAAATCGCTTTTGGTTGCAGTTTGGGCTGTACCTCGTTGTACCTCGGAGATGATGATAAACGAATGTTCACGTTGTGATAAGAATAATGCAAAAGTATCCGTTTGGTGCTACAGCAATGACACTCCATATTATATGCGAGAGGTTCATTCTAGTAACCTGTGCCTTATACTGTACATCCCTCCACGAACCGCTCCATAATTACGATATGCGATAGATACGGCATACTCCATGATAAAGTTCTTAAAAAATACAATATTAGGTACTTGGGCATTAACTTGGGATGTTTTTTTTATACTGTACTTGTATCTTTAAAGCATAATCTGTGTGTGGTACCGGAAGCATAATTTGTGTATTGTATGTGGTCGTTTAGATTTCAATATGTGTGGAGTCAGTCATTAAACTGTTTTTTTTTATAATCAGCCCAGCAAATGACTTAACACCAACGGATGGTAAGCAGTAGATAAGTCCATTTGCGAAGGATGCTCAATGGATGGAAGGATGCTCAATGCTCAAGGGTGCTCAAGGGCAGCACCTAAGGATAGCCTAGCGACCTCCACCTTGCTGGCTCACAAGATGCCTTTTCACTATGATTATCATCTAATAGTTTTATTATAAAACATAACAGATAAATAAATAAACGATTCCAGACTAAATCTGTTCGGTATGTTCTACTGTTGACTGTTAAAATTTTTTGAATTTGTGTATTGAATTGTGGCAATTTGAAAGAAATTCGCTTACCGCTATCTGCCAAACCTTCTAGGTATTTTAAACTACGGAACATATTTCGATGCAATTTTTTTAATTGAATAGAGTGATTCAAGAGGAAATTTTATAAACAATTTAATACATTGCAGCCGTGCAAAGCTTAGTACACTTGTGTCTTGTTTTGTGACCGTTAAGACGTTATGGAAGTTATAATATTAAAACATGGGGAAATTTCATTGGGTGTACATAATAAATAAGTCCACTATTATCTAAATCGTTTTGTCATAAAGGTGAAACACGCTATTATGTAAAATACTTGTCGAGCATGTAACATTATTATTATTATTATTATTATACTCTTTATTGCCAAAGAACACATGACAACATTATGTCGAAAAACACATTTATCCTTTTCTTATTTTACAATATGTCGAATTTTTTACAATCGAAGTATCCATGTTTGGAGGTTTTTCCATATTCAGTAGACAAATTCGAAATCGACTTCGGTCGAAATAAAATGACGGACGTCGATTTTAACTCAATTTCCGTCACACGTATTCGAAATATTATGGTGTATGAGCCGACGAAGTTCCGCCGGTGATCGGGCCGTTTTCAGATGATTTGCAATTGCGGAAAAAAGTTTGCAGGCATTCCGTTAATTCCATCTTTATAGTGGAAGAGTACGAACATACATACATACTGTTATCCCCTAAGAGTTAGTCAGAGACTAGGCAAAAGCACCGCAAAAGCAGTTCATTGTCATAGTCCGCGCTTCACCAAGCAGTGACTGCACTCAGCGTGACAGGTGGTGAGCCCCGCTATAAGCTATTGGATGGTTGTACAGTTCTAAGCCCCTTAGTTGCCTTTTAAGACACCCAAGGGAAGAGATGGGTTGGTAGTTTTGTTTTATTGAGCCGCTACCACACGGCTACGCTTATAAATAGGGTTGTGCACAATATTAAAGTAGCGCAGAGAGCCATGGAGCGTGCCATCATTAAGGTAAAAGACTGGGTGAGGAGTCAAGAAATCCGACGTCGCACTAAATAACGAGATATTGGGAGATGTTATAGCCAAACTCAAGTGGAATTCAACGGGGCATATTGCTAGTTAGAGCCGGGAGAAGAAGTGTTTGTCGACCACCAGCTAGATGGATCGATGATATTCGTAGAGGTGCGGGTCACACCTGGATACGTTTGGTGCAGTATTGGGACGAACGGCGTACTTGGAGAGAGGACTGTGCTGATCGCCCAGCAGTGGGCGATCACAGGCTGAAGATGATGATGATGATGATAGTGGAAGAGTAAGATGTGGCAAGAAAGGCAGACAAAATACTAGAAGTGGGCGGTTGATCTGATATCCTCGTGTAAACAACCTTTGCTTCTGGACCCAATTCTTGCATAATATAATATAGATGAATAATTTGTCAGGCCTTTGTATAAAAAAAAGATGAAATGTCCTACCAGACTAGCCAAAAAAGGAGGAAGAAAACAGAACAGCTGTATTGAACGTGACCATTTGACCTTGATGTCCCAGACCGTAAGATAGTCTGAATATGTCATCGAGGTAGCTAATGAGGGCCCAAAGCGGGCAAGGCGATAATGGCGTCCTTGCTAGGCGGCAGTAATTTTACTGTGAGCGAATAAGTTTGTGTTACTTTTGACTATACTATTACGTATCTTGATAGCAAGCGACATTGCTATTGCCATAAGTTGAAATAACTATGTAAAACAAACATGTAATCATGCCTCTATGCCCGAAGGAGTAGGCAGAGGTGTTAAAATCTCTTCCCAAGCTTGCTCTTCCCTGTTATTTCAGGCGAATTCAGTAGGTACTGCAAAACATTCGAATTAAGTACCTAGGTAATATAAATTAATGGCAATAAATTTATGTTAGGCCAATAATCATCAACAACCCATATTTGTCAACTGCTCGACATTGGTCTCCCTGCATCCAGGCCGCACTCATCCTTCACACAGCCGAATTTCAGATCATCATCTCATAATGTCGCATCCAGTTCCACACTACGCTTTTTGAGTCGCTGTCTCAACTCAAGAACTTAAAAGCTACAACGGTTGTCAGTTCTATGGCTAATGTGATGAGCCCGTTGCCGCTTTGGGTTGCTAACACAATGACATTGTGCTTTAGTTGTACCAATAAAACTTTAATTATGTTCTCTTAGAGGACAATTGTGGAGGAGGTTGACGACCTCCATGGTTGAGTATGCCGGTCTCAAGGCGTCGCTATCTCGAGAGGTTCTGGGTTCGATCCCCGGTGGGGCAAATGGGTTATGAATTTTCAGGCATTTGTTCTCCAGTCTTGGATGTTTATATATATTTACACATATTCAGGATATTTATACGTATTTATCTATTAAATATATTTATCCGTTACCTAGTGTCTGTAACACAAGCAGCATTAGTTGCTTAAAATGGGGCTAGTTGATAGGTGTGAATGTTTGAAGATATTTATTTATTATTTATTTATTTAATCGGCTACACCAGAAGGTAACTAAGTCATAAGTCAGAACTGTTACCTATATTACAAGATCTCAATTGTACACTTAATATGCTAATAAACTATTTGATTTGATTTGAGTTCTCTGTAGGATTACATTCTGATACGGTCTTCTAGAGATTCGAAGCACGATGCCGACGAAGATTCGATTCACTGCTATCTAATTCACTGAGTATTCGTAGTAACTATTAGATATAATATATGAATTATACCTATATTTCGGTGATTTAGCATACAAATAACGGTATGCAATTATCTATTAGTCACATTGTAATTAGAAAGTTTTTGATTTATAGTACCTAAAAAATGTAAAATTTTAAATATAGTGCTGCTAGTGGTAATCCATACTAATATAATATACTGCTCTCCTACTCTGTAACACAATGTTGACAAATCAACATTAATATAATACAACGTCAAAATGTCATGTCCTTTGATAATATCAAAAAATGTGTTCGAAGTGTCAGAAATCCAATACATATCCAATGAAATTTAGTTAGAGGGAAGGGCAGCTGGGCGTTGAAAAATATTCTGAGCTGGTTAATAACGGTCAATTTTGATTCAATGGATGTTCTACTGACTATCTAGCTACTTTATATCAGCACACAGTGAAGAATAAACTTACATTGCGGTTTGCGGTAATCCATACTAATATTATAAATGCGAATGAAACTCTGTTTGTCTGTCTGCCTTTTCACGTAAAAACTACTGAACCGATTCAATTGAAATTTGGTACACAGCTAGTCTAGAGCCTGAGAAAAGACAAAGACTACTTTTAATCCCGATATTCCCATTGGAGTGATTACCGCGCGGGTTGTACTGTGGTTATTATTATCTGCTCGACCGAGTATTATGAGACATATTCCGTCAATATGTAATTTCATTGTCAATTTTAAAATTTCTCGGCATTTTAAAATAATGACACAACAACAAAGATTTATCAGCATGCCAACAATAAATCAGATGATAACTATTAATAATGAAAATAACTGTTCTTGTCAGGAACGGTTATTTTCATTATTTTAATAATTAGAGGTTTTAGTTCAACTATTAACATTCAACAACGCGACGTCGCGGGCACAGCTAGTATTTATACATGTTCGAATGTAATTATTATGATTAAACCGGCAAATAATATCAATTGTTTACATATAAAAAATTATTGCTTGCTGTCCTTACTCAGTTCGGCGCCGTACTTCGCGACGGCAACACGCATTGAAAATTCCAGCTACTTTAAACAAAACGCACATGAGTTTGCAATAGCGAGATGAGTCGCCACCTAGGGCGCAGTTAATGACTTGTGCGCGCACTATAATAATATTCATTGTAAAGAAAGGAAAATCTTTATAACCGTTTGAGAATAAATAACAAAATTATTCTTCCTTTTTCATCAGACAATTTTACAAATAAATCCAATAGCGACTAGTCTCTATCAGTATTCGTAAGCGGGCCGGTGGCCGGCTGGCCCAAATCATCGGCCAGCCGAGACTTCCAAGTTTGTTCATTAACCGCCCTCTGACCTGCGCGGCCAAATGCGAAAACTTTAATTGTTTAACTGTTCGAAACATTGCAGGGAACTGTAAGTGCGGAGCTTGTAACATGTGGTCTGCGGAGCTACATTGACATGTTGCCGAAATTGAAAAAGTGTCAGTCACGCGATATTGGATTCTTTCTAACCAGTGTTTTTGTGTAGTAAGAAGTTAGAAATTGTTAGGATGAGATAAATGGTGAAGATGTTTTTTTTACAGTAGGTTACAAAACACTGATTACCACCAGGGCCCTGGTTCTTGAAGATTACAAGCTACTATTACATGGGTGTAATTATGAATAAATAGTTATTTGTTATACAAGAGTGCAAAAGGGTTTTTTAACCGCGTGCTCATTTGATGACCGAGCCAGCGAATGATTTATTTATTTATTTTGAGAGAAACAAACAAATACAATAAAACTTGAAGGATAAAACACTATAACAAATACATAAATCAGTGAAGTTTCCACAGATAATAATAAACACACATAAATCTTAATCTTAAGTAAAATGAATAAAAGTGACAACAATAATATATAATTATACTACCAAATAAATAATAATGAATATACTAAATAATAGGAGATTATAAACTAAACTTTAACTGCGGCATTCTAAAATTCTTTCTAGAATGTAAGGATTCTAAAATTGAATCACGAGCGCAGCGAGCGATTCGAAATTAGAATCCTGAGCACCAGCGAGGGAATCAAAAGAGCACGAGGTTAAAAATCTTTGCACTCGAGTGCAACACTTAACTTTTCACCCCACCCCAGCGAGGAAATGACGAATTGCAAAAACAATATTAAATCACAAGATATTTTTATTTCAGTTAAAGTACATTATGGCAGGTACATATTATTGAATAGATAATCTTTAAATTAGTTTTCGCTCTTTTAGCTAGTCGCTACATGTTTAACATATCGTACTGTTTCAAATGCTTCTCGCGTGATTGTTGAGGTAGAAATCTCATTTGCGAATAAATAACTGTTTTAGTCTATTCAGTTGGCGACAAATTAACTTCATCAGAATCACTTATTATAGTTAATCACTTATTATATTTAGCTCAATAATTAATCATTAGCAATAAAACGAGAAAAAAAAAATGGCGCGACACAAAATGCGCGAAATGCAAAATGGAGAAAAATAACCAAGAGGGTTCTAAATTTGAATATTAAAACAATTAAAAAAAATTACAAACTTATTGTGTACTCATTGTATACGATGTTCTAAATTCAAATTCACTTTGCCGCTCAAGAGAATAATAAAGGCTTTTCCACTCAGATATTGAAGAGCAAAAATGCTCTTTCCGAGATGGTGGAATGAAAAATATTTTTCACAAAATCGTGTTTCAGAAACATTAACAAGTAAGAATAAAATAATACAACTGTTGCATTGACCACAAACAATACACAAGAGATTTAACACGTGTTACAGCAGTTCTGTTTCTCAAAAGCACTAGTAGTTTGTAACTTACACATCAAGTTTGTTCCGTTTCTCGAGCGACTCTCAATATTGGGTCCTTACCTAAGAAATTAGTGTTTTTATTCTGTCTTAGCAATTTGACCGTATCTATTAAGTTTCAGAACATTGTTATAAAATAATTGCCTCTTCTAAAAATAGACCATATATTTGAGCTCGTATTATTTAATTTGATAATTTTTTGTAAGTTTAATTGTGTTAAAATTAGACACAAAGACAATTATTTTTAACTGCCTCCCGAATACATCATTTGATTTGGATTAACATAAAAACGATGAATAATTTTTATCAAGCGTGTTTACACACATATTGCTAAAGCTTGTCTAATGAAACATGCCAAATATTATTATCTCTGGATTTGTCGTTGTGAAGAAAACTGATAAAATGTTAGTATGTAAAATGCAGACATCCCCAAAATCTCCATACAAAACACCAATTTCATAGGTAAGGACCTAATATTATTATTGTACTTTACTGACGGATAGACAAATAGAGGTTTTACATTTAAATTGTTTGTTTTTCAGTTTTATTTGTGTAATGATAAATTATTGTATACATAGATTTTGAATATACTGACATAATTCGACACTTGTAAAAAAAATATCTGAGACACGTAATCTTCAAAGGCTCTTAAAAACTGACTCCTTGTAAACGTGTAGACTTATAACATTTGTGAAGCAAGGCCCTGGTGAACAGTCGATGAGCCCACATGCACAGTTAGCGGATAACAAAACTAGTAGCGGTATATAACTTTGGCATTGACCAATCGGCCAATCGGCGCTAAGCATCTCCTCTCATCCGTGATCGGCGGCCGCCGATTGACTCTCCAATCGTGCGCAGCTATTGGCAGCTATCTCTGAGGCGGAACTATCAACACCAAAGTTATATGCCACTACTTATAGTAAGATGAAGTCCATACAAATATTATAAATGCGAAAGTAACTCTGTATGATATTAACTATTAACCGTTAATTATATAACATTAACTATTAATTATTAACCGCCTCTCTGGTCTAGTGGTTCACACCACCGGGTGTTGATCGGGAGGTCCGGGTTCGATTCCCCATGGGGGCAGAAGTTTTTCTGCTCGGTTTGGTTGGTGGTGGGCTTCTGAGCCCAATAACAATGTTATAAGCATTGTTGTTTTCCGGCAATCAGAGGTAATACATTTTGGGTGTTATATAAGCGGTTAGCAAAATTTTCGAATTTTGGTCAGCAAAAAAATACAATTGGTCAGCTAAAATAACTAATTGCTCAGTAATTTACAGGCAGCAAATATTTCTAAATTGGTCACCAAAATGACTAATTGGGCAGAAAATTAGTTAATTTGGTGGCAACTCGAATATTTTCTCTGCTGTCAAATTGCTTAATATATGTTTTAAATGAAAAAAAAAAAAATACCTCAACTATCAAAATACATTTCTTAGGAATTATTCCTTGATCCTTTTCCTAGATTTTATACATTTCCGGTAACATATACTATGTACATTGCCTAAATAATTATTTTGCAGCTCAACTAATTATTTTACTGACCAAATAATTATATTACTGCCTAATGAATGATTCTGCTGACCAAATAATTAAATGGCTGCCCAATTAATTACTGCTTAAATTGAACGAGCACGTATATTAAATTGCCATATGCTTAGCTACACATACGTCGTAAGTAATCAAAAATTTATTTATTTCCATAGCATTACTTTAAAAGCCTTCGCGTTCGTGTTTAAGCTTAAATGTAACAAACAAATGAATTGCTATCATTATATGTATATGTCGGGATGAACGACGCACACAACTCAAGCACGTAATAACTTTAGGGGCGTATGTGGGAACGTAGTCTGGAGGCGCAGAGGGTTTGGTCGGGATACAATAAAAAAACCACAAAAAAACTAAACACATAATATATATTTGTCCGTCATCTAGTATCCGTCAATCGTAACACAAGCAGCATATATTACCTATGAAATTGGTGTTTTTATTCTGTCTTAGCAATTTGTCCGTAACTATTAAGTTTCAGAACATTCTTATAAAATAATTGCCTCTTCTAAAAATAGACCATATACAGTATGTCCCACGGCCATGCCACATGGAGGGAAAGTATATTAAATATTGAAGGTAGGATATTTTACTGAAAGAGGACATCATTTTATTTTTTATAAGAAGTGGAACTGCATTCATAGATTTATTAAAAATCGCCTGCCTCTACCGGGAATCGAACTCGCGAAATGTGAAAAAAAAATCACCATGCATTTTATGATAACCGTCGAATGGGTTAATCATATGGATTATTTTTTCCTAAGGAACATAGCATCTTAAATGAAAGGAAGATCATAAAATTTAAAATTTTATTAACATATTCGTTAGGAAAATTTCGTCTGACTTTGCCGTGTTTCCTATAACTTTATGAGCACGCAATTACAATGTGGCTGGCTGAAATTAGTAAAAAAAAGTATTCAAATATTACAAACGGTATGTGTATCGTTTTGTTATTTTTATGACATACTTATAACAAGGAAATCTTGTATTCTTAAGTGAGTATGTAGTAAATACTTTGAAATGATCATGTTAGTTATAAGAAACACGGCAGAGTTTTCCTGACGAAAATTTTTTTCCTTTCATTGAAGTTGCTGTTCCTTAAGAAAAAATAATCTCTGTGATTAACCATTTCGACGGTTATCATAAAATACATGGATTTTTTTTTTCACATTTCGCGAGTTCAATACCCGGTAGAGGCAGGCGACTTTAAATAAATCTATGAATGCAGTTCCACATTAAAAAATAAATAAAATGATGTCTTCTTTATGTAAAACATCATATATTCAATATTTAATATACTTTCCCTCCATGTGGCATGGCCGTGGAACGCCCTGTATTTGAGCTCGTATTATTTTATTTGATAATTTTTTGTAAGTTTAATTGTGTTAAAATTAGACACAAAGACAATTATTTTTAACTGCCTCCCGAATACATCATTTGATTTGCATTAACATAATAACGATGAATAATTTTTATCAAGCGTGTTCACACACATATTGCTAAAGCTTATCTAATGATACATGCCAAATATTATTATGTGAATGGGAATGTTGGAGGTGGACGGCCAGTGAATGTGCCTTGGCCAAATCGACGACGTTCTGAAAAAGGGCCAGGTCAAATCTATCGCAAACCGAAGGGCGGCATGAAGTAATGAAAGTGGAGGACGCGAAAGATGTGCCAGGATCGTAGCAAGTGGAGATCTGTAATCTCTGCCTACCGTATTGGGAAAGAGGTGTGAATGCATGTATTTACTAGCTGTAGCCCGCAACTTCTTCCGCTTCGTTTTCAAACTATTCCACGAGAACCCTTTAATTTTCCGGAACAAAATGTATCTAAGATGTTGACCAGGGATATAAGGTATCACCATGTAAAATTTCATTGAAATCGGTCCAGTCGTTTCGGAGATTAGCCTGTATAAACAGAAAAACAGACAGAGAAACAAAAAATAAATAAAAAAAATAATATTTTGGTAATTTTCCTCTTTTACATCCCCTGACTTTGTTTTAAGCATTTTTTCCGGTACAGACATTCGATCTCTACAGTTTTATTATATGTATAAAAAGATTTAAACTTTAATGTTTATTACAATAGGAATGCACATTTTATTAAAATTATTTATACTTTACAAAACAATACATAAAGTTGAAAATAATACATTGACATAAACCACAGAGGTTTCGCGACAATGTCGAAATCAAATCAGATCATCACGAAAGCATACAATTTATAATTTTGGTAACAAGTTACCTAATATTGATTTTGAGAACCAGGCAATGTTTTTTCCTCTATGTACATATTATGACAGGCTGTATGTGTGTTTGTTTTATTTAGTTTTAATATTCGTATACGTATTCAGTATTACTTTTCAAAGAAATCCTTCTGCCACCACACATATTGCGACTCTACTTTTGTTATATTAGACGCGAACGATTACTGGAATCGGTGGAAGAACGACACGAAAATAGCTTTATTTTGCACACCCATCAATTACTGTCACACTCACATTTGTCGACAATTTGTTAGTACGACAAACTATTTATTTAAATAATTTCAACATTACTTAAATAGTTTTAATAAATATAAGTAATTTAGCGCTGACTGTACTCAACAACACATCTATACGTAAAATCGGCATTAGCAGTCATCCAAAGTTGATAACAATATAGTCGATTGATATCGACACGGATCTCTTTATAACTTTGTTTAATTTCTGTTTAAAAACTTTGAACAAACATAATTTATTTATCCGTAATATCTCAAAGAAGTACAAGGAAACCACGGAGGTTTTATTTTGGAATATACAGCGTGGAGGCTACAAAATCGAGAAATATAACGACATATAATTTCTATAGTTGAAGACTTCTAGTTTTATATGTCAGGTTTCATGGTAACGCCATCTTTAAGGTTCGAGTCGTAGTTGTGTGTAATGCTTCTTGACTCGGAGAATTCCTTAGAGAGAACCCAAGTGGCTAAGGAAATGGTCTCGTCATTTTATTTCTATTCTATCCAAAATCGAAGCCATGGTTAATAACAGATTTATCTCTATATCTAGTGTAGATATTGCAATTCACGAAGGCGTCTAAATCATTCGACTATAGACTCTATCTTAAGGAGTAAAGAGCGAAGCTACTCGCTATCATAAAATGCAACAACTATATTAATATCATAGTTTCAGTCTTCTCCATTCTGATTCATTTATATGTATTTATCTATTAAATATATTTGTCTGTCATCTGGTATCCATAACACAGGCATTAGATGTCTAGTATGGGCCAGTTGATAGGTGTGAATGTCTGAAGATATTTATTTATTTATATATTTATTTAGATTGACAAGCCTGTACCAATATCATTAAGGAATTGTTAATGTTTACTCGTAAATACTCGTAATGCAAACACGAAATTAAAATGTTTATCATAACACGACGATAGTATCAACATTTTTGTTATAGATATTTGAGTTAACGCAGCTTGAGGTAAAATTATGTAATTTATATTTTAGGGTGCCGTCTTATAAAATATTCCAGAACCTATTATAATGTACTTCGTAGTAATTGCCACCCTAAGTAATGACGTAATATTACCATGCGTTTAACAGCCGCCGAGTTTTTAAATGAAGCCTGTTCAGTACTTGTCGTCCCGTATTTTACTCTTTATAAAATAAGCACAAACAATTTCTCTTTTCTTTTTTTTTAAATCATGAATGTATGGGTTCACAAAATCCTTAAAACGAATGGGAGATTACATCTAAAATATTGGTTATATGTGCATCCTTTGTAGCTATAATTATCTGGAGTTTTTTGCGGCATTTGACTATGGTGGACGTAATTTTTTATTTCGCTGATTGTAATATTGTTTCGGAGTGGATATTGTTACGTAAAATCAGTGCAGTTTTGTGTAATAAGTTTCTGTGATGATGTGCAATGTGGAGGATTATAGAAATAGGCGTCAAGTGGTGTGCCAAATGATGAGTTTTTTATCTACCACATCAAAGTAGCACCACAGTAGTATCATCGATCATTTAGCGCCAAACTCCCAGGATTCATTGAAATGTATTACACTTGCATTTCAATGCAAATGAAGACTTAATACTACTTAAGACTAGACTACACACAATGTATACGACTAAAGGATTCCGAATCCGTGGTCATGAACAATAAACATTAAATAACTAGCTATATAAACGACCATATAGTTGCCGTGAGTCTTCCTACAATAGTTCATAAGACATCGGCATCATTGGTCTCTAGCAACATATTCGTTTCTACAAACCATTATAATTTCAAACGTGTGGACCTAGCACATTGTCTGTTCAGTTAGTGAAGCACCATCAGCATAACAACCACCAGGAAGAGAGGGGCCCCGCCGGTTACAGTCAGCCACAGAAGCTACTATCGGTCAGTGACCTTATACACTTCCAGGGGATCATTCCTGATGCGGGAATATACAAAAAAAAAGAAGATATTGACTTCAATTTTGGTGTTCTGAAGGAACTTAGCCCCGTAATGGTTTCAAAGCTTTGGCTTTCGATATTGAAAACAAAGATAGTTTCGCCATGGTCAGTCCTTGGATGGGTGACCAAAACTTTTTGAACTCGAGTTTTGCAATGATTTGGAAAACGTATTAAGCCCTTGGCACTTGTCGCTATTGCAATCGTTAGAACCCACTACGCGTGGTTTTACGTACGACCGGTTCTCTTTGTAGGAAGGCCTCTGCCCAGCAGTGGGCTGGTGACAATGACAAATGTAATTCTAAAGTATAGGATTATCGTATCATATTGGGTCAAAAGCATCTAATAATAAAGTATAATCATAAAAAACATTCAACATATAGCCCCACGGGGATTCAAATCCTGATTCTTAATTAAATGAGTCCTTAATATGTACCTATTATGAATTTTTGGAAAGATTCTATGGCGAACTAAATCCCCAAACACAAAAAAGTTCATCTGTATTGAGCAAACAGGGTTTAGGAAAATATATAACTGTATATTATTTATATAATGTCATGCCTTTTCCTTATCGTCGTGTCGTTACGTAGTTTTTGACGAGAAAATTAAAATAATTAGAAAACTAAAGTATTTTTAATGAAACTCTCCTTTATTTTAGTTATGAAATTTCTTTAAAATGAAATAAATATTTGAAACTAAGTATAGTTACCAAAAAACTAGTGTGGCTTCTATGAGCGACGTGAGTGAAGCTTTTTAAAGAAATTTTAGGTGTCTACTATCTAATTATATGTCTTTTTGTTGGCTTAAATAAATAAAGGCAGCGGTAGCTGAGGTGAACCCGTCTTTTCGTTTATTGTTTTATCAATATCCTAAAGAAATATATTTTTAAATGATGCGCCAAGAAATCTTTGCCTATACCGTACAGACATCGGCTTTTTTATAATTTTATTCGATGGTGTGTAGGTAGATTACGAATTCGCAAAGTTATGGACGATTGGCTTTCAAAGGTTTTGTCTAGACCCGGCCTATTTTCTTTCATACAATGCGATAGCGTGAAAACTCGCAGCTATGAGTATGTTTGTGTAAAACTTCAGTGTTGATCGAGTCGCCGAGGGAGGAGGTCGCGCGCGCTCCCAATTTTCCGCGTAAACCTTCATACATATTAATAAAATAAAATAATTCGTAAATTTATCAACGCGAGTCCCTTGTGACAGCTGTGTTACGTGTCGTGGAAACTTTTTGGTGGTTTTTGTTTAGAAAAAAAAAAAACTTTTTCGTTTTCCGAATTCGAAATGTGGATGTGAGTGAATGGTGAATTTGTGTTGTGGTTACTTCAAGTGTGGAGTGCTTAATTAAGTTAAAACTAAGGTGAGTGATCTAATTATTCCGCTGAAGTGACAAGTGGTGTAATAGGATATCAGTGATTATTTAATTACACAAGCTTGTTGACATGCATATGTGCCACGGTTAATTAATGGAGCTAACCCTTCCAACACAAATATTTAATATTAGACTTTTTAAATATTAGATTTATACAGTACTAGCTTTTGCCCGCGACTTCGTCTGTGTAGAATAGTTTCTTTGAGATATGAAATGAAATGCATTGAAATGCTTATGAAAACATAGTAGGTGCAGATCGTATAGTTTAAAGAAGCTCAACATCTTTGCTAAACTTTCAGCATACAAAAAAATATTTGAAATTATATTCAATAATAGCTAAAATGAATTTACCCAATTATACATGAATAAATAATCACTCTAAAATACTACGATTCACAATCTATTAATGTCAGATGAATGCCCAATAGTCCAATTATACACAATGTCAAATAAAAAATAAAGGTCAAATTAAATATTACACAATGTCAACAATATAGAATAACATTAAACAATACATTATTTAAGTTTACTATTAGTGTAAAAACTCCTTAATTGAATAAAAACATTTTTTCAAGAGCCATCGTCTTAGCTTATATTTGTATTGATTAAATTGCAACTCTTTTATGTCCTTTGGTATTCTGTTATAAACTAGTATAGCCATAAATGAGCTATTTTGAATACGAGTATAGAGGTGGCTTCTACAAGAAGGTAAAAATAATTTGGTAGGATCTCGGGAAAAGCTTTTATTTTTATTTTTACCTCGGTCAAAAAGGTGAGGATACTTTCTAAGAAAAATTCCCACCTCACAGATGTACAGAGACGTTATTGTAAGCAAGTTTAGGTTTTTGAATAAAGAAATCTAACGGACCTTTACCTCGAATCGCTCTGACATATTTTTTTGAGCTATAAGACTTTTTTAATATGGGTGAAGTTTCCCCACAGTAATGTAGTAATAATAATAAAAAAAAGACGTGTGGCACTCGGGGACTGCCGCGGTAAAACTATTGCATAACATTTTATATCAACTTAAGCAATTATAATTTTATTTATTTATTTTATTCATGCAGTATTTCTTTTTCTTTGATATTAATTCAAGTTACACTTTTTGAGCGTGGTGACCGATAAGAAAACAAATTTTTCTATTATTAAATAAATAAAAACATACAATATTCAGTGATAAATACAGTAAATTTTAAATTTTCAACTAAACAGAACGGTTGAAATTACTACAGAATAGAGGGGTCATGTCTATTGGCTATCACTATTGAAATCCCCGCCCACTTATTGTTATTGGCGCATTTTACTTATGTCAGTACAATACACTTAACTATTTCGTCATTCTTCGTTGACCGCTTGTAGCCCAGCGCTCCCAACACTTGGGTCTTAATTGAAAGGTCCGCAGATCAAATCCAGTCAAGAGCGTACACTTTTTGAGAGAAATATTTAAAAAAATTGCGCATCAGAGTGGGGAGCGTGAGGTTTTTTCGTTACGGAATTTCTGGATTCGGTCCCCGCGCTCAAGGCCCCCGATAGAAGCTATGCAATAGCTTAAAAATAATATAAGATAGTGTGATGGCATGTAGCCTATAGCCTTCTTCAATAAATAGGCTTATTAACACTGAAAGATTTTTTCAAATTGGAACAGTAGCCTCAATTGATGAAATTAACTCCTACTCAATTATTAAACGCAAAGTTCATACTGGCGTAAATTTGTCCTTCATTTTCTGGAAGGCGTTGTTTAATTTTTTTAACATTCACCAGCATGGCACCCGTTTCCATGGGAATATCGGGATAAAAGGTAGCATATGTCCTTTCCCAGGCTCTAGACTATCTGTGCACCAAATTTCGGTTAAATTAGTTCAGTAGTTTTGGAAAGAAAGTGAGACAAACAGACAGACAGAATTACTTTAATTTTAAAATATTAGTATAGATTATATAATGTTAACAGAAATGCGTTTGTGGTAATATTTACGTAAACTCTTTATTATTATAATTATGCGTTTGTTATTTATTATTAGACATTTAATATTGAAAAACACAAAAATTTAAAATCGATATTTTTTACGTTTTGCTAATTGTCTAACATATATTGTACTGACGCTAGCACACGCAAACATATGAATTTATAAAAATTGAAAATGAGTGTTCCTATGAAATATATGAGTATGAAAAAGGTGATAATTCAGGACTTTAATGAACTTTTCTATGCAAATTTATTTACTCTCAAATTATTAGTAATTAGGTAAATCGCTTTCATTAACTTTACTATCAGTACTCGCGAATAGTGAGAGTTATTTTAAATAATTTTTTCGGCGATGTCTAGTTACTGTTGGATGTTAAAATATTTTACATCTCTCATGTTCGGTAAGTAGGTCCTTAATACCCCCAGATGCGGGTTGTAAGTGATCAATTACCGCCCTAGGTTAATAATGTAGCTAGAAACGCCCTAGGGCGGTAAGTAATTAAAAAAAAACTCTTTCAAAAAGTTCGCGTACATCTAACACTCTTACTGGCACTAGACATCATGCATTCAGCCCAATGACAAAAGAGGTCGTTTCGCTATTTTCATCAAATTTGAATATCGAACGGCGAAGCTAAATTTAGTTCTTGAAAATAAATTTATTTATTCTTGTAATGCCTTTTTTTCCACTTACCTCACAATCGAGATGTAAAGCAGAGTAGTTAGCTCGGGTGTAAGCATCAATTGCACCCTCGAACTATAAGCGCCCTCGCTGCGCTCGTGCGCCTAAATATCTCGGGCTGCAATTGATGCCTTACAGCCCTTGGCTACTAATCTACTATTAATGATTCTTTTAATATAAAATTTAAGGAGAATATAGAAGTAACTTTTTTATTATGCACTGAAGATGTATATGCTTATATTAATAAGTTTATTGGGCTAGTAAAGACTTTCTCTGAAATAGAGGAAGTTTGGATATAGCGTTTGCGATAGAAAATATGATTTGAAATATAAGAAAAAAAATAATGGAAATAGTATAAAAAAACGGAAGATAAGGGAGAAACTTCCTACTATAATTGGAAACTGCTGTAATGTACCAAAAACATAATTTAAATATTTTTTTTGTAACATGCATACATATTTAAGATAAATTGACAACCTCGAGTCGAGTGGTCTGTATGCTTGTCTCAAGGCCTTGCAATCTCGAGAGTTTCAGGGTTCGATCCCCGGTGGGGGCGAATGATGGGTGATGAATTTTCAGGCATTTGTTCACCAGTCTTAGATGTTTATATATATTTCAACCTCCGTGGTCGAGTGGTCTGTTCGCCGGTCTCAAGGCGTCGCCATCTCGAGAGGTTCTGGGTTCGATCCTCGGTGGGGGCAAATGTTTGTGTGAACAGGCATTTGTTCTCCAGTCTTGGGTGTTTATATATGTATATTATATTTTGAATATATATATGTATTTGTCTATTAAATATATTTGTCCGTCATCTGGTATCCATAACACAGGCATTAGTTGTCTAGTATGGGCCAGTTGATAGGTGTGAATGTCTGAAGATATTTATTTATTTATTTATTTATATATATTCAGGATATTTACATGTATTTATCTATTACCTATTATTCAGGATATTTATATGCATTTATCAATTAAATATATTTATCCGTCATCTAGTGTCCGTAACACAAGCAGCATTAGTTGCTTAAAATGGGGCTAGTTGATAGGTGTGAATGTCTGAAGTTCACGTACACATATAACAACCCCATTTTTTCTGATCGCCTTGACACTGCCTGCGTAGGGAGTGTTGCATCTTCTACGGTTACTATCATGCGGAGCGTACAGACGAATTGTTCAGAACAATCCCCGCATATTTCGCAATCACACTGCGACGTGATATTCATCCCCATTCTCCAGAGTTTGGATGGTCCAGAACCTTGCGATTATCGCGTCATTTTTTGCCGCGCGCCATTAAATTGCGGAACCAGTTGTCGCCAGCGGTATTTCCGGACCGTTACGACATTCAAATCTTTAAAAGAGCGTACAACTTTCTTAAGG
Source organism: Parapoynx stratiotata (assembly GCA_910589355.1). Taxonomy (NCBI): domain Eukaryota; kingdom Metazoa; phylum Arthropoda; class Insecta; order Lepidoptera; family Crambidae; genus Parapoynx; species Parapoynx stratiotata. The sequence goes on from OU342477.1 coordinate 1,218,590, forward strand.
GACGGCAACACATTTCTATAGAGTGCTGACGATGTCCATGGGCGGCGGTAATCGCTTCCCATTAGGTGAACTGTCTGCTCGACCCCTCTGATTTCCCCCTGTTTATATGTAAAAAAACATTAATTTGATGTGTGCGCGGATCGAACCCGCGACTTTTGTACAAAGACATGCCTGCATCACCTGCAGTTATATTTAATATTTGCGAGTATCGTCCTCAGCCTGTATACGTCCCACTGCAGGGTACAGTATGGGCCGTAACACCACCACGCTGGCCCAATGCGGGTAGAAACGGTTGCAATGTGTCTGGGAACATTTTAACGTACCTTCCGAAGCACGGAAGAGCCCGAGATCACAAAGTTTTGGTCACCCATTCAAGGCCTACCCTGACGAAGATAGCTTTGTTTTCACTATGGAAAGCCAAAGCGTAAGGACCACTACGCCACCGAGCTCCTAAGCTTCTTGTTTCTAATATACGAATATTTTAAGACGGGAGTTTTTCACTGAATATCAAATTCAAACGGAAAATTTGAACATCAAACTTATTTCCAATTTTGCAGTTCAAATGATTTGTATTGACACAGAAAACATAACTAAAACAAAGATTTAAGATTATGAAATGTATAATTGATTTAGAATTCCCAGAAGCTTAATGTTATTTCTCAGAATAATTTCAAAGGGTGAATGCGTGATTGATTTAGTTTGTGTTATAAATTCAGGGGTTTCGAATACGTTCAGACTCACCTTATCATACATTAATTGTCTCTCAAACTATAACCAAAAAGAAAATAACTATCTTAAATATTTACTGAAGTTGAATCTTAAATAGTTACTGTGAAACCTGTATAAAAACAATCTTTTCTTTTTTAGATAGAACTTACATAGAGGCTGGTCACAATAGATCTTATTAGGTCGCAGTGACGCGAATCAGCCCCGATTGATACGAATAATAATAATAGAAACCTGTATATCTCGGTGCTTCCCCAAAGGGGTAGGCAGAGGTGTTTACACCTACATTTCACCCGATATGTTTGTCTCAGATCTTATATTTTATTATGTATTATATACTCTACCTGCTATTATATACTCGTATCAGCTCTCTTAGCATGAACACTGCATTATGATATTGGGTCCTTATCTATGAAATTGGTGTTTTTTTTCTCTCTTAGTATTTTGGCTGTAACTATTAAGATTCAGAGTATTCCTAAAAATTAATTACCTCGTCTAAAAATAGTATATATTTTTGCGCTCCTTTGATTTGTTTTGATAATTTGTTGTAAGTTTAATTGTGTTAAAATTGGACACGGAGACAACTCTTTTTAAGTGCCTCCCGAATACATCATTTTATTTGCATTCACATAAAAACGATAAATTATTTTTATAAAGTGTGATATCACACATATAACTAAAGCTTGTCTAATGATAGATGCCAAATATTATTATCTTTGGATTTGTCGTTGCGAAGAAAACTGAAAAATTTTAGTATGGAAAATGCAGATTTCCCCAAAATCTCCATACAAAACACCAATTTCATAGGTAAGGACCTAATATTTATTGGGTTTTTTTACGTTCAAATATTAAAATACTATGGAATTTGACAATTGAGCGCGATAAAAACGTGATAAATCATATCCCGGTGCTCATGCTATTTAAGCAGGTAATGGTAACCTCATGTTGGTTCCAATCGTGATGGGTTATAACCTGAGGTTCAGTTTGTACTAAATAGCGTTTTACCTTACATCACGTCTGGTGCATGGCTTGTTTAGGTCTCTCTAACTAAAACATATGTAACATGTTAAAAATATAAAATATATAATCAGATTTTAAGGGGTTCCGTATCCGAAGGGTAAAACCGGAAACTATTTTTAACTCAACATAGAAAGTAGACTCATTAGACGTAAGATAGCCAGTACCTCAGTTGTTGAGGAATACAGGTGAAGCTCGCTTCCTTCGGCCTTATCGTCAGTACATCAGGTAAGATGAAGGCTCTGCTTGCCTGTCATATGTAAACAACTTACCCAAAAGTAAAAAAATTAAAATACGCAAAAGGTATAGTACACGTATTTATCCATACAACCGCAACAGACATCGTTATTTTAACGTTTAACTTTGAAAGAGCCGGCATAAGAAACTTTTTATACAAAGGTTTACCTTTCCATGCCTTTAGCAGCTTTTAATCTTTTTATTTTTAAATTTAAATTAGCCTTTGCCAGGGTAGAACTTTGAAAAATTACAAAAAATTACCTTACTTTTAAGACAGAGGCATTTTTTAAACTATCCGGCTGGTAGGACCAAACATTTTGTGTAATGTATAGTATCCATAAGGGGTCTAGTGATTGGCTGGCAGGCTGTAGTGGTGGGGATAAATCGGCCCTAAAATCTGCTGATACACTACACACTAAGAACCGTAACGATTGGTCTACACATGAGGCTTTAAACATTTAAGGCAATTAAGTCTAAGTTGGTGTCATATAAGAATAACGAAAAAATAATGTTTCGTCTTCTGTGTAAAGAAGGAAGGAAAAACGAAACATAAAAAGAAAATTTATTGTTGGAACCAAAAAGGTTGTAATATAGCTCTGTGCAGAATTTTATAAATAAATAATAAATAAATATCTTCAAACGTTCACACCTATCAACTAGCCCCATTTTAAGCAACTAACGCTGCTTGTGTTACGGACACTAGATGACGGATATATATATTTGATAGATAAATACATATAAATATCCTGAATATAATATATAAATATATAAACATCCAAGACTGGAGAACAAATGCCTGAAAATTCATCACGCAAATATTTGCCCCCACCGGGGATCGAACCCAGAACCTCTCGAGATGGCGACGCCTTGAGACCGGCATACAGACCACTCGACCACGGAGGTCGTCAATTTTATAAATCAGCATCTTCATAAAAGTCTCTGTGAAAAGCATAATAGCTATACGTGCAAGTATATAATTGTTTCTTTGTTCGTTATAATCTGTATTTCCCCGATCTTGTCCTGTTTGTTCAAAGATTTCCGGGAAGAGATCCTTGCTGATAAAGCCACCCATTGTGCAATGACTTTGAAAGAAAGAGCTCTGTCCTTTCATTCTATGCGTTGAATAAAAGATACTCTCACGACACACTGCCGCTGTTTGAACGATCTGCTTCCGATCACTTGCTCTAAAGACTTTGCTAATATTTCCAACTAGCTGTGCCTGCGATATCAAGATATCGATAGGGAAAATACAAAAAAAAATATATTTTTTAGTATATATATATAGTTACCTGTAGCTTACTGTGTTAAGTTGGACTTTCAACTATCGCCATGTTAATAAAATTTATCAAAAAATCGCGTAGTTTTTGCGGTGTAAGAGTTGCGGGTGCCGCCGAATGAATAAAAACTCAGAACATTATTTACAGGTTGTTTACTTTAGATATTTACAAAACTTTATGGTAAAACAGAACAAAAAAATATTTTTTTTTTGGTAAAATTCTCCCATGTGTAGCAAAGGGAACGAAGCCCATACAGCCAAGTCTTCAGTATTTCATTTCTTCAGTAGTTTGCATTGAAATGCTAGTGTAATGCATTTCAATGCATCTTGGGAGAGTTTGACGTCAAACGATTGATGGCAGACACTGTGGTGCTACTTGGATGAGGTGGATTACCACGATAAAAAACTCATCACTTTTCACACCACTTGACGCTTATTTCGATAATCCTCCACATTGCACATCATCACAGACACTTATTACACAAAACTAAACTGATTTTCCGTAACAATATCCACTCCGAAACAATATTACAATTATCGAAATAAAAATCACGTCCGCCATTAGTTAAATGTCGCCAAACTCCAAAACATAAGAAAATACAAAGATAGCGTGCGAATTTTTCAGACGACAAAATGTCAAGAGAAAAAACAAAAGCTGATTGCTGACTTTTTCACGACGCTGATCGTGACCGCCATGCTCGTGGATGCGGCGTGCGGCCGCGCGGAAGTTTATATCTATGAAACTTTATTATTCATTTAACCATATAAATAATATTTCCATATTATTACCTGAGATTATTACTGATATATTTTTAAATAAATTAAGACTAAATTGTATAATTGTATATTTGCACATCGAAAACTCGATAGATTATGTTGGGAAATATTATTTAAGATCAATGCTGTAACCATAATCTTGCAAATAAAGAAATAGAATTGAATTGAATAAAATGATAAAATAAAATATTTTCATTTTGCGTCGTCTACATGCGAAATGCATACACTGCATTGAAATAGACACATTATAAAAGATTTGGTATCTATATCGATTATTTCGTACACCGAAGAGGAAAAAGTTTTGACCTCAGCCAGTACACGTCACACTGCTGGGCACAGGCCTTCCTCATGGAGAAACACACGAGGAGAATGGGTCATAACATCACCACACTGGGCCCTATGCGGGTTGGTGGGTAAAAACGGTTGCAATGACGACCGAGACGGCTTAACGAGCCTTCCGAAGCACGGAGGAGTTCGAGATCACAAATTGTTGGTCGCCCATCCAGGCCTGACCATGGCGGAGGTAGTACTTTATTTCCTCATCAGGCAACGCTGGCTAGAAATCACGTAAATTATGTAATTGTGGTAAACCGTATTTGTTTAATAAAATATTTATTCGCTCTACCCTTTGAGCTCTACATTATGTATTCAGGGAACTGTTTAATAAGTACGGTCCATTCTTCAGTGGCTTCTATTTATACTAGCTTTTGCCTGCGACATTGTCCGCGTGGAATAATTTCTTTGGCATAGCGTGATGTTATATAGCCTATAGCCTTCCTCAGTAAATGGGCTATCTATCACAGAATTTTTCAAATCGCACCGTAGTTCCTGAGATTAGTGCGTTTTGCCAAATAAACAAACTCTTCAGCTTTATAATATTAGTATAGATTCCTTTGACGACCTCCGTGCGCCTCGTAGTCGAGTGGTCTGTACTCCGCTCTCAAGGCGTAGCTATCTGGACAGGTTCTGGTTTCGATCTCCGGTGGGGATAAATGTTTGTGTGAAAAATATATGCTTGTTCTTCAGGTTTTTTTAAGGTTTTGTATGTCTATGTCTATTAAATATATTTATCCATCATATAGTATTCAGGCTCGCCACCTGTTACGTGGGGATGTGACATATCTGACGAAATGTTTTTAACACTCTGCCTACCCCTTCAGGGAAAGAGGCGTGATGATATGATTATGTTATGTGTTATTATCCATAACTCAAGCAGCACTAGTTGCTTAAAATAGAGTAGTTGATAGTTGTGAATTTCTGATGATATTTATGTATTTATGTTGCTCCGATTTGAAGCTGTATGTCTAAATCTATTGTTTACCATAGAAGAGTGAGGTAAACGCTTACTTAAGTGTCTAATCACACTATGCCGAAGGTACGCGACGGAATTTCCGTGACTGATTTTGAACTAAGAAATATACACTAATAATTTCACTATAAGATATAAATAACAATAATGTTTATGAATGTAGAATATAATATATCTACACACAATGTTATATACATCATTAATATACATTCACTACGGAAATAAAAAATACATAACAATAATAAATAATTATGCATAAATATATTACTAAAACTTACACACAATAAATAATTAAAAAAAATAATTAAGATACAATACGTTATCAATACTTTATGGTCATTATGTTGTATTTTTGTGTTATGCATTTATGCATTGTTTCGTTAGATATGTTTCGGGCAAGCAGGATGTCTATGTTCGTAGCTTAGCAACGTTTATTAATAACAAGATTGTCAAACAAAACAGTTTTTCATTTCAAGGCATTTTATTATTTTCAATAAGTACAACACAATTTATACATAAGGGATTGCTGTAGAAATTTAATTTGAACATGGTTTATTTTTACTCTTTTTTTCACCGCTAAAAACGCTATCCAACACTTTCGTTAAATAATTTGAGTAACGCTATGAGTAACGCTATGAATAAACAATCACTACGCATGTTTAAAAATCCTTCAAACGCCAGTCACAACCAATCAAACATGTCTGTTCATGCGTATTGAATTTTTTACCAAATCGTGACTTTACGGCACAGATAATTCATATACCATCATGACCGAAGGCGTTTTTGACATTCAAGCAAAAGTGTAATTAATAATTAAAAATTTATTGTGTTAAAGGCTTAAAAAAATATATTATTTTGTATGATGATGGCTAACAGTAATGAACCATTTGGGACCGAATAAAAAAAGGGTCAACTTGCCTATTCAAATAGCCTTGCAGGCGTAATCACGTCGTACTTCCGTCCCATATTTTCGACAAATTGTGTTTATACACCTAGGAAAAAACTATGCATAACTATTTGGTGGTTTCCGTATCGTTACCGTGGAAGTGTCGAAAATGAGGAAGTTGATGTGGGAATTCACAGTGAGGTATTTTACTCTGAGTCTATGGTGTAACGAGGCGCCATAGCTATATTAGCGCCTCGTTGCTGTCACTGCGCTCTTCTCTGGCCATTTTTCTCTTGGTTTCCGTTTTTAAATTTGCTGTCTGTCTCTTTTTATTTGTTTTGTTCTCGAAGTTCATTCTTACCAGAGTCGGGAGTTTTTGGCGGCATTCAACTATGGCGGACGTGATTTTTATTTCGATGATTGTAATATTGTACGGAGTGGATATTGTTACGTAAAATCAGTGTAGTTTTGTGTAATAAGTGTCTGTGATGATGTGCAATATGGAGGATAATCGAAATAAACGTCAAGTGGTGTGAAAAGTGATGAGTTTTTTATCGTGGTAATCCACCTCATCCAAGTAGCACCACAGTGTCTGCCATCGATCGTTTGACGCCAAACTCTCCCAAGATGCATTGAAATGCATTACACTAGCATTTCAATGCAAACTACTGAAGATAAATATATTTCAGACATGGCTGTATGGGCTTCGTTCCCTTTGCCTTCCCTACGGGAGAATTTTACAAAAAAAAAAAAACTTACCAGAGTCAGCGCGTAGAGCGGTTGACTCCCTTCTAACAATAATTGTAATATATTTATTAAGTGAATCAATTTTTATAAGCTGAAACAAAGTTACAACAAACCACATGATCAGTTCCTAATAAATAACAAAGACTATAAGTTTCTTTAAGGCACTGTTGTAAGTAGCCCTACCCTTTCTATAATATATTTAAGTGTTAAATGGGAAATTGTTTTGTGTTCAGTGTAATTTATTTGTTTCAGTTGTGCCTTAATTCTTCATTATAAAATATACGATACATAAGTGACGACCCAACTGGATTTTCACTATCCCCGGCTTCACCCCGTCACAATGTTAGATCTATATGCCTAACTATTTGTCAAAAATACACTGCATAGAGAATGAACAGGTAAATATGTATTGCAATTCACATGACAGGTCAGTCTCAATTTCAAATATAAACTGGACAGACGAATCGGCTGGTCTGTATTGTTAGCCTAAATCCAGCGCTGTCAGTCAGACGACTGCACAAATTCATCACTCTATGCCCTCCCTTAATGGTAACAAAATTTTCGTATTTACGGTTAAACACACTGTTGAAGATAAATAAGACTATAAGGAAGACGGGTGAAAATAAAACTGGAAATTAATATGCAAAAAAACTCGTTTTAGTGTAAAATTGAAGTATATATCAAAACGTCAAAAAACAAATTCTTTAAAAAATATAAAAAATAATAATCATCAAAAAGTATATAAATATCTATAAAAGAGGTTGCTAGCATAGCATCGGCAACACACACTACTGTCGAAATTGCCTTAAACGCGAAATCGTAATCCATAGTAATATTATAAATGCGAAAATAACTCTGTCTGTCTATCTGTCTGTCTTGCTTTCACGTCAAAACCACTGATACGATTCAATTGAAATTTGGTATATATATCCCGATATTCCCATGGGAACGGGTACCACGCGGGTGTAACCGTAGTTATTAATATCTGCTCAACCAAGTATTATGTGACATATCCCCTCAGAATGTAATTTCATTTCGAATTTCATAATTTCTCGGCATTGTAAAATAATGACACGACAACAGAGATTTATCACTATGACAACAATTAATCAGATGACACATGGATGACACTGACAAGAAATGTTATTTTTATGATTTTATTATTTAGGCCCACTTGCAGGAAATTTAAATCGGACTTAAAACTAGATTAAGTAATTTTTTGTCAATTTTTGTATGGCTGAAATGTAAAAAAATTACTAAATCTAGTTTGAAATCTCGGTTTAAATTTCCTGCTAGTGGCCCTAGATGATTTAGTTCAATATTAACAGTCAACATTTTGCTAATAAGAAGTAGGAATGTTGAGTACTTTGTAAAAAACAATGCTTTGTTAACAAACACACAAAAACTTTTTGAAAACTTTTATCGGCGTAAAATCAATAGCCACGCGAACGACGTCGCGGGCACAGCTAGTCACTTATAAATCACTTTGCGGGTAATGTGGAAAAATTACTGCTTCGGAACCGATATTATGAAGTCGTTACAAAGTTGGTCTCAATAATGTGGAAATTTCCAAGATTGAATAAGTTTTATCAGTATTATATGATTGTTTGGTGTGAAAACATGAAGTCTGGGCCATCTGCTGCCGTTACGTATATTAAATGGATCTAATCTAACTTTTCACCGTTATTCGTGACCTTTTTCGATTTTAAGTTTGATCACAATAACCAAACTTTATTAAAAAAAAATGTCAAAAACATTTCATATATATGCTTTAGTTTATTTCATATTATAACATTTTGTTAATTTCCGTGTAGTTGCGTAATGCCTAATTCGCGAAATGGCCAATTCTGAAAAGGACTAATTCGTCAAAGGTCTAAGTCTGACTTAAATCTTGAAATGGCCAACTCTTAACAACGTATGACAACGCAAGCCAGACAATTATTGGACTAGACGGCAATGCGCGATTGTGTTCATACATATTCCTATTACAAATTAAATGCAAACAACTCTTCTCGTTACATGCTCATTCTCTCTTCTCAAAATAAATGTCCATACCACGATAGCCGCTCTACTCTCAACTTGTTCACTTGATCAACTTTCAGACATCCCTGATACACTCAAAGCTATCACAATGGTTAATTGACCAAAACAGCCAGTAAGTGTTCAGCCAGTTATCCAGCAGAGCTTAAACGCACAGTTTTGGAGGTTAAACTCGAGTAACCTGGTAAAAATAACAGGCCGATAGCGTCGCGTGACGGCACGCAGAACAGTACATAATTAGCATGCAAGTTCTTATAATTGTATGAAGCTCTTTGGGAATTCACGTCGCCTAACATTGCGTCGTTTGTGGCTTGACATGGTTCCTGCTTATTAATAGAAGAAAATAAAAACATAGAGGTAAAACTTTTTATATAAATCATCGTTCTTAATCTCTGAAGGGTTAAGTACAACCCACATATCGACTTGTGCTTTTAACATAATATAACATATCATCACGCCTCTTTGCCCCGAAGGGGTAGGCCGAGGTGTTAAAAACCCTCATTTCGCCAGATATGTTAGGTCCCCATTGTGCCCGGTGCATGGCGAGCCAGCTGCAATGCACCAGGCACAATGTGAGACAAGCGATATTCACAATTAACTATATATAAGACTCTCGGAAGTGTAGTCCGTCCGTCCCAACTCGGCTACCGCTGCCTTTTTATGTACTAAAAATAGGATGTAACCGATGTCAATTGAATCAGTAGTCTGATTGATTCTAGTCTGGTTTTACGTGCTACAAACGATATTGAAACATAAAGAAAACATTCATAAAACTTTTTTATTTAAAATGAATTTATACCTTTTTTATGAGCTCAAGGCTCTAACGGGTATTTTAATATTATATGACGTTTGCTAAGTTAAGATAAATTGGTAAAGTACGAGGCCCGTTTGAATGTCATCCTTATTGGGATTAAGTTGTCATCCAAGGAAACATGAACCGTAACCTGTTTGTGTGTTATCACAGATATACAATTACAAGATGACGCAAATGCATGTACAGCGCCGAAAACCCCGACCAAACGTCGGAGTTGGCTGATAACTAATCTGTTTGCATCCGATTGGCTGCAGAAACTAAAAAAATGGTTCGTTGTGTGATTATTGGCGGAGGGGCATCGCCGGCATCGGTATGTTTCAATCAGTTCGGATCTCCCATCACAGAAGACGATAAATATTGACACGCTTGGTTTCAATACAAATTGTTATACTTACGTTATATATGTAAATGTATATCTGTGTATATTACTAATGTTGTTTCATATAAAGATTTCTCTTTGCGCGAGTTCAAATAATCTTTTTAATATCACCCGTCATATCCCTTTTACGGAAAATCTTATGACAATATTTTTTGCATGTGCTAAGTTACAGATTCTGTTTATATCATTCTCAGAATTGCCAGGAAAAGAGTAAACGGTTAAAATAAATATAAGCTTAATCAAATAAATCCTGGATTCTGCTATCTTATGTCACTGTAAATTGAATGTAACTTTTTCTAAACAAGATAAGTTTGTCAATAGAATAGTTTGTTAAGTCAGTAAAACACAAATATGATGTTCTCGCCACCTGTTACATGGAGACCTAACATATCTGAAAATGGGTGTTTAACACCTCTGCCCCTTCCCCCTTGGGGAAAGAGGCGTGATGATATGTTGTTGATGATATTATTGCAAATAAATATTTAGTGTACCGCCATTTTGGTTCACAAATCCGCATGAACCATGAAGGTCTTACCAATAAAAGCTCAACCTCGCAATATTAGGTAGCTAAGATCATAAATAAAAACATTAAACATCAAAAATAAATATCTATTTCTGAATGTTCCTAGATCTGTGCGCATCGCTCGCGCGAGCATCGCGCGTGTCGTCTTTTTTTATGAACGGAACATAGACTTACTAAAGTCACGACAGAACATCATAAACTAGTAAAATGATTTTAATTAATGTATTGACTTATGCCAGTACAAATGTTGTTATTAAAGAAAAGGCATACCGTGATTGGCTTACCTCATATTGTGTTAGTAACAATTGTAACTTAATCTAGTGTTAGTTGAATACATTTACTGAAATTCTATACAAATTACAATCTATCTAATAATTAAATAAATAAATTAATGATAGTGTTAGTAACAACATAAATTACACACTATGTTAGTGTATACATATAATATGATATAAATGCTTGTGTTTGTAACAATATCATTATAAAAATTAAATATATGTAACTTATTAAAGATATATAAGATGTTGGCTATAATCAGGCTAAATAAAACCAGTATAATAAAACAAGACATTTTGCCGTCCATTTATGTGCTTATATCAAGAGCATGGAACCTCCGACCTTCAAAACGAGGTGTTGAGGAGCAGCAGGCAGATGACATACGTTTTAGCTTTCGATATTGGAAGCAAAGCTACAATTACTTTGGTTTTCCTTGGATGGGTAACTAAAATTTTGTGATTACGAGTTCCTCTGTGCTTTGGAAGGCATTGGGGTGGTGGTGTTACCAGTACTTGTCATATGTTTCTGCATGGATGAAGGCCCAACAGTGGGACCCACATACTCGTGACGTGGATGATAGTGGCTTGATCATTTTCTGCTAAAAGAGTCATAAACACAATACATTTTTTTATGATTGTTTAGTTAACACGCGAGTAAATCTACATTACTATACTTTGATGTAAATTTTAGCTGGTGAGTGTAAAAAACAAAAGTTCGTTGACCTTTAACGTTGTTTCATTCACCAGTTCCATTTTCCAAGAGCATGTGAAAAATAAACTAAATAAGAAAACTTTAATCACAATCATAGGGTTGGATCACGCGATGGAGATATTAAAGCTGATATTCTCCAAAAACACATAAGGGGCTGGCTTCCAGTCTTGGATTTATATTAGATGTGTCACGGGAATTTGAATCTAATTGGCTTTGGAATAGGATCCATTGGGGGTTCGTTCGCACAATCCTAGTACTCACCAGCCTATAAAAGACTAGCTTTGTGACGTGGTGCACCGATGATTTGAAGAAAAACTCCAACTTGACGTCACTATATTTTTATTTATATATAAAGGCACAACTAGAACTATTATATAAAACAGGTAAATTTCACAGAACACACAGAAACAATTTCACATTTAAAACTAAAAGATATTATGAAAGGGCTACTTTCAATAGTGCCTTAAATAAACTTATAGACTTTATAAAGGAACCTTAAATGGCAAACTCTGAATCTTGTGATTTATATTCTAACTGATTTACGTTGAGCTTATTTAAGACAATAGTAAATCTATATATTAAAATTATATTTAAAATTATTAACAGTGAGCTAACCGCTCTAGACGCTGACTCTTGCAAGAATGAATTTCAAGAACAAAACAAATTAAAAGAGAAAGACAGTAAATTTAAAAACAGAAATCAAGAGAAAAATGGCAAGAGAAGAGCGCAAAAACAGCAACGAGTCGCTAATACTGGTGAAGCGCCTCGTTACAGCTTCTGTATTACAAATTTTGGAAAAAAACGAAGCATCAAGCTCATTTCTCAACGCATTTGTTAATATTTAGTCAACAATTAATGTACTTCTTTTTTTTATTTTTAATGTGTCTTGATTTAATATAGATCGCACATAGTATTCCAAAATTTTCATTTACATGTTGTGCATAGTTATAAGGATATAAATTTAAGTAAGTATTTACACTTACGAGGTATTTTGTAGCAAATGCCATCACTTGTATCTGGTAACTGTGCCAAATAAATAAATAAATTAGAGCCGCCCCGCCTCGAGCGGTTAGTTTCTTTGTATGGAGTACTATTGTTATACGCTATATATATTATTATCGCCTCCGGAGCACCACCTTGCGAGCTCACCACGCGCAGACGGCGAGTGGTTCACTCGGTGACCATTCGTTGCTCGCACGCTTACCACGTGCTGGTTCCGAGTAGATTTGCTTTTTTTTTGGTATTTTTGGTATTATCTCTCTTTTGACATCCCCTGACTTAGTTTTTTTTTCTATGTACAGACATTTGACCTCTACAGTTTTATTATACGTAAAGATATCGCTTTCCTTGAACTGTGCCTGTAGGCCTAGCACGGGCCGGAGAGAAAAAGTCCCCGTAGACAAAATTACTCATTGCCTCTCGCTTCCGCGCGAACGAAGAAGCGAGAGGCAATGACGATTTTTGTCTCTGGGAACTTTTTCTCTCCGGCCCGGGCTAGGCCTTCAGGTGTATGAAAACAAGATCAACTTTTTTTTACATGAGAAAACGCAAACGGGCAGACGTTTCACCTGATGGAAAGGTATCACCGTCGCCCATAGACATCTCAACTTAAACATTTCCGACGAAATGTTGCTGTCACACCACTCTGGGTCTCTACCCCTTTGGGGATATAGACGATAACTTGTACTTGCCATGTAAAATAAAATATGTTCGTAAGGCTTAAGACAGGTAAAAGGTGTTTGTTATCTCTCCAGTCTCTCATAATAGAGCATAAAAAAGTTGAATTTGTCGTAGCCCTGCTACGTGATACTCAGCCGCTACGAGGCTCCGCCGTAGCACGAATGTAGCCGCTGGCTACGATCGCTCCATGCAATTCAGTTTTTTTCTTTTAAACGAGAATTTTTAATGCAGTTTGTGATGCAAATGAAAATAGTAAGTGCATTTTATTTTGTTTATTCATGTTTTCGGTGTTTTTTATTATACTTAATTACGAAGCTTGTTAAGGCGACTCATGGACTTAGAACTGTACAATCATCCAATAGCCTATAGCGGCGACGGGCTCACCACCTGTCACGCTGAGTGCAGTCACTGCTTGGTGAAGCGGGGACTATGGCAATGGACTGTTTTTGCGATGCTTTTGCCTAAGTCTCTGTCTAACGCTTAGGGGATAATAGTCGTGATTATATGTATGTGTGTGTGTGTATATGTTACCGGAAATGCTGCAAACTTTCCTAGGAAATGTATAATCTAATAGAATTTAGGTTGAGGTATTTTTTTTCATGACCCTTAAAAACGCTTAAAAATGTGGGTTAACATCTCTGCCTACCCCTTCGGGGAAAAAGGCGTAATGGTATGTTATGTTACGTTGTTTGTTAAATATTAAAATATTAAATCAGTAGCTGTGTTTTAAAGTAAGTCTTATTACTATGCATTTATGGCTTAAATTTCGGCGAGCATCATAATTCAGAGTTTTTATGGAGCTGCAAAGCCATGGGTATTTTGTTAATACAGCATTTTATTCTGCAAACAAACTTTTGTTTTAAAAACTTCCCGCTGCTATATATCATAAAAAGTTAAATGTGATGTGGATACGGCACATTTGGTCAACAGATGAGTTTAATATTTCCACCAAATTTAAATTACTTGCACAAAATAATGTTCTTTGTTTAGCTTTGTTAGGTTTACTTTAATTTAAGTTTAACAGTTTAAGTACTTGCAATATTGACCTTAACGAAACTAAGATGGCTAGTCTTGGAGGAGATTTAAAACTAGATTCAGTAATTTTTTGACAATTCTTATGTGGCTGTAATGTCAAAAAATTACAAAATCGAGATTCAAACTAGGTTTAAAATACCCTGCATTTGGGCCTGAGTCTTAATAGTTGAAATCACAAACACAAACACGCAATACACGCAATGTATATTATGTTTCAACATATAACTTTCATGGCTTGCCTATGACTTTATTACTCTGTACATTCTAATACAAAAGGAACTATTCTGGCGTGTAAATAAAATAAGGCCCGGTCATACTATAAAAACCGGTAAGCGGAAGTGAGCCAAGCTAACTGCTGCTTTATTTTTATTCCCTTGCAGTTTGAAATGCAGTAGCTTCAACCCCAGACTGCTACTGAAGGGAAATGTTATTTAAAACATAAAAAATTGAGGTCATCTTATACCCGGGTTCCTGTATTCAAAATCGACTTGTTTTCGCTACCGACAATTATATTTTGGGTCACTGTTCACAGATTAAATGAAAAAATTTAATTGCCTGTGGGGGCCGTAGGCTTTAACCCACATGTAGATAGTTGATAGGAGAAAATGAAGGCAGAAACTCGAAGGCAGAAATGAAGAATATTAATTAGGATTATTTAAAGAAATGTATTTGCAAAGCAATCGTACAGAGCTAAACATGACACACTTTACACGACAGCGCGATGACAGCAGTCACAGACCGCACCATAAATAATTAACAAAGCAAGGCGGTTAGTACGCCACAGTACTCCCCCGGGAGACCGTGACTACGGTCGATAAAAATCAGGAAACCTGACCGTTCTTCCGCTGGACGTACGTCTTTCTTCTTGGGCCTTCTCAGCAACTTGGGCTTCTCGCGTGACGTACGCCGGCTTGAGTCTGTCAACCGACACGTTCACGGCCTTGCCATTGACGTCGACCGTGAAGTATTTAAGTTGCCTGTCCATAACCTTGTAGGGTCCTGCGTACGGTGGCTCCAGCGACTTCCTAACTCGATCTTGGCGGAGAAAGACATGGGTAGCCGTGTGTAGACCCTGTGGCACGTAGAAAGCTGAAGACGATGACGAATGCCACGAGGTAGGCCGTGGTGAGAGCTTCGCCATGTACGCGCGAAGTCTGGTCGCGTACTGGGTAACGTCAGCAGCCAGGTAGTCCTCGCTTGGTGAAATAAACTGGCCAGGCAGGCGAAGAGGCTCGCCATAGACTAATTCGGCGGAGGAAGCTTGCAGGTCGTCCTTCCAAGCACTGCGCATTCCCAACAGGACTAGAGGAAGAGCTTCAGGCCATTGAGAAGAAGGGGCATGGCACATAATGGCGGCTTTGAGTTGGCGATGCAGACGCTCTACGATACCGTTGGCGGCAGGGTGATAGGCGGTTGTGCGAAGATGGCGCGCACCAACCATGGCAGTGAGAGCTTGGAAGAGGTGGCACTCGAACTGGCGGCCACGATCTGTAGTCACCCGCTCAGGACAACCGAATCTAGCAATCCAGCCAGAAATGAGGGTAGCAGCACAGGTCTCTGCGGTGATATCCCTGAGAGGATATGCCTCAGGCCACCGCGTAAATCTGTCGATGACGGTGAGACAGTACCGGTAATCATTAGACTGAGGTAAGGGACCTACGATATCGAGGTGTATATGAGAGAACCTCGAGGAAGGTGGAAGGAAGGAAGACAGAGGGGCAGAAGTATGACGGAAAACTTTGCTTTTTTGGCATTTCAAGCATAGCCTAGACCACTCTCTACAATCTTTACGAATCCCTGGCCAGACAAATCTCTGAGTGACCAGTCGCACTGTAGCTGAACCTCCGGGATGATGTAAGTTGTGCAACGTATCAAAAACCTGCTTGCGGAACTCTGGTGTGATATAAGGTCGAAGTGTAGACTGAGAAGAGTCACAGTAGACTGGAATATCGCTGGACGCAGTAGGTCTTCGTGTCAGCTTCAACGAAGAACCACGCTGGAGCAGCTCTTGCAGTTCCGGGTCCTTTTCCTGAGACTGTGCAAGAGACTGGTAGTCGATCGAGGAAGTCACCTCTTCAACGCGTGAAAGAGCATCAGCAACGATATTTTCTTGACCAGGAATATACCTTAAGTCCGCCGTAAATTGAGAAACGAAGTCAAGATAACGAAATTGCCTTGGTGAGCATTTGTCTCGGTTTAGAGAAAACGCAAAAGTCAGTGGCTTATGGTCCGTAAATACTGCGAAAGTACGAGCTTCGACCATGTGGCGAAAGTACTTGATGGCTTCATAAACTGCAAGTAGCTCCCGATCGTATGGGCTGTATTTCTTTTGAGAAGTACTTAGCTTGCGCGAGAAGAACGCTAACGGCTGCCAATGCTTGTCTTTGCGTTGCTGTAGCACGGCTCCTATAGCCATTTCCGAGGCGTCCGTAACTATAGCGAGCTCAGCAGTAGAGTTGGGATGGGCCAATAGCGTTGCTTGAGACAAAGTTTGCTTGCACTCTTCGAAAGATTTAAGCAATTCCGAAGTTAAATGGATCGGATGCGAACCCTTGATTCGTGGGCCGGCGAGAAGGTCCGTCAGCGGCGCCTGGATCCGAGCTGCATTAGGTATGAAGCGACGGTAGAAGTTAAGCATACCCAGAAATCGCTGTAGCTCCTTGACGGTCTTTGGCGGTGGAAAATTTTGGATGGCCTCAACCTTAGACTCCAAAGGCCTAGTACCAGCTGCCGAAACTTTATAGCCCAGGAAAGTAAGCTCCTTCTGACCGAATTTGCACTTGGCAGTATTAACCAATAACCCGTACTGTTTCAGTCGATCGAATAACTGCCGAAGATGCCGTTTATGAAGGTCTGGACTTGCAGAATAGATGAGTATATCGTCGAGATACCCATAACAGAAATCAAGCCCCATCAAGACTTCATCGACGAATCGCTGAAAAGTCTGAGCAGCGTTCCTCAAGCCGAACGTCATGTACGGGAATTCGAACATCCCAAAAGGTGTGGTAATGGCAGTTTTCGGTATGTCCGCAGGATTTACAGGAATCTGGTTGTAGGCCTTGACCAGATCGATGGTAGAGAAGATGGTACACCCTGAGAGCTGGTAAGAGAAGTCGTGGATATGGCGGACGGGGTAACGATCTGGTATAGTCCTGGCATTCAGCGCGCGGTAATCGCCGCACGGTCTCCATCCATCGTCCTTTTTCCTCACCAAGTGAAGTGCAGAAGACCAGGGACTTTCCGAGGGTCTGGCAGTACCACAGGCGAGCATATCCTCAAACTCTTTTTTGGCTGCTTGAAAGCGGATAGGATCAAGACGTCGAGGCTTACAACACACGGGAGGTCCTGGTGAGGTCCTGATGAAATGCATGGTCTTGTGCTGTGGTGAAGAGAGAACACCTGCTGGTCTCGTGATCTCAGTGTACTCGCGCAGGATGTTATGGTACTCAGACTCACCAGCGACGGCCTTGATAGAAGCGATGTCATCAGTGGCGGGCTTGAAAGAAGTGGCTGCCACCGACAGTGTAGTGATACCGTCCACTAAGCGCTGATTCCTGCAATCTACGAGCAAATTGAAATGGCTCAGAAAATCGACTCCGATTATTGGCTTCGAAACGTCCGCTATGGTGAAGTTCCAAGCAAAATCTCGCCTAAGTCCTAAATTCAGGTGCAGCAGAACTGGTCCGTACGTGTGAATCACGGAGTTGTTGGCAGCGACGAGATCGTACTTCGATTTGAAGCAGGGCGTCTTGACCACCGAACGCGGAAAAACACACAGGTCTGACCCAGTGTCCACGAGGAACTGCATTTTTGAAGCGCGATCAGTAACAAAAAGACGGCCTGTTGTTGATGGGCAGTCTTGGGCCGCTACTTCGGACCGCCCTGATAGTTTTCCGAATAAAAACTACATGGCTTCTTGCACTTCTTCGCCTTAGCACCATAGGTGAAGTGGTAAAAACAGTGAGGGTGATCCGCTGGAGGTTGCCTCGGTCTAGAGTGGCTGCGAGAGCGAGTTCTGTAACGAGACTGTGACCGAGAGCGCTCAGCTTTCTCTAGCCTGGTGGTCAGCATGGCTATCTGTTTGGTTAGCTCTGAAATTTGCCGGTTCATCTCGTTCAGCGGCGCGGGCGGTGTCATAGTTGCGGAGGTACTCGCTACCTGAGGTGTTGACGGTGCGATCTCGTGAATTTTGTCGGCCAGTTCGCCGAGTTTATCAGGAGGCAGATCCATCTGAGAAGCAATCACGGTTTGTATGTTTTGTGGTAACCTACTTGTCCATAAAGTAATAATAAAGTCGGACGGTACAGATGGGCCGGCTAAACCAGAGAGATGCCGCAAGAATTGAGAGGGCTTCCGATCACCTAGCTCCTCGTGCATTAGAAGCTGCTTGACGCGTTTTTCCTGAGAAGCTGATAAACGCTTAATCAATTCGAGTTTAAGTTTCTCATACTTGTTGGTCGCGGGTGGGTTGGTAATAACGTCCTTCACCTCGACGGCATATTGATGGTCCAGTTGGGCCACGAGATAATAAAACTTGGTTTCATCGCTAGTAATTTTCGATAAGGCGAACTGTGATTCGACCTGAGCAAACCATAGCGCCGGCTCTTCGGGCCAAAATGGGGGCACACGTACGCCGACACGCAGAACTTCCTCTTTACTTTCCGGCTGACATTCATTTTGCTCGCTCATATTCGAAAAAAAATAATTTTAATCGCTCACCTCTGACAACTTGGACCACACACACTAATTAAAATAAATCTTCGTACCAATTGTAAATCTCGAAAATCTTGAAAAAATTTATATATATTCTTCCAAAAGCAGCGTCCGGTATAAAAGTATTCGGAGTATCCGGATTACGTCGTCACAATCTCGTCGGCGCGATCACGTCGGGGTCACCAGATGTGGGGGCCGTAGGCTTTAACCCACATGTAGATAGTTGATAGGAGAAAATGAAGGCAGAAACTCGAAGGCAGAAATGAAGAATATTAATTAGGATTATTTAAAGAAATGTATTTGCAAAGCAATCGTACAGAGCTAAACATGACACACTTTACACGACAGCGCGATGACAGCAGTCACAGACCGCACCATAAATAATTAACAAAGCAAGGCGGTTAGTACGCCACATGCCTATAATCAAAACCTGTTCTAGAATTATAGAAACCGTATATTAAAACCTCTGGTATACGACTTTGAGCATTCAACTAATTACAAGTGCGTATTGATGTTACAAACTGTTTCTAGTGAATTGCAATATATAACCTATATTGCAATTCACGAAGGGCGACTAAATCATTCGACTTTAGACTTTATCTTAAGGCGTTAAGAGCGAAGCTACGCGCCATCATAAAATGCAATAACTATATTACATACTAGCTGTTGCCCGCGACTTTGTCCGCGGTTGCTATGGTTTTTTAACTATACCACGGGAACCCTTTAATTTTCCGTAATAAAAAGTATCTAAGATGTTGACCAGGGATATAAGGAACCACCACACAAAATTTCATTGAAATCGGTTTAGCTATTTCGGAGATTAGCCCGTACTAACAGTCAAACAGACGAACAGACAGAGAAACAATTTTTTTTTATATATTCCCTCTTTTTACATCCCCTAACATGATTTTAAGCATTTTTTTCTATGTACAGACATTCGACCTCTACAGTTTTTTTTATATATACAGAAGTAAACATATACTGTATCATTACAGGGTGCACAATGCTCGGGTTTAACACCCTGTTCATTGACCACTCACCTACTAAAAACTGTATTTATGTATACCTACATCTAAACTATGCAAAAACAGCTAAAAATTCTTTTAAAACAACCCTTTACTTTCACGTTTCATTTTGTGTACATTCCAATCAATCATTAAGCTTCAACACCAGCTAAACCTTTTTATAAACAGCTCAATGAAATTGTAAACTTTAACATAAGCTGTTAGATGTTAAAACGTTTAGGTACATACACATAAACAAATAGGTATTCCTTTTTAACCACCTCTGGTCTATTGGATCGCACCACCGGGTGTTTTTTTATTTTTTTATTTATTTATTGAGACAACAAACAATTGTACAATATGTTTCTATACACAACATTTAAACAATTCTGAAATATTTAATTGTACAACCAACACCGTTATCCACAGATTTAAAACAAAAAAAATATTTATACCTGTATGAAATACCAATCTTTTTATAGTAATTAACTTTCAAAATGCAGTCAAGTTTCAGCAAACCACATAATATATAATACATCGTTTGAGGAGAAGAGGGTGTTGATCGGGAGGTCCGGGTTCGATTCCCCATGGGGGCAGAAGTTTTTCTGCTCGGTTTGGTTGGTGGTAGGGCTTCTAAGCCCGCCTGGCTAGCTAAGCATTGTTGTGTTCCGGCAATCAGAGGTAAGATAGCCAGTTCCTCAGTTGTTGAGGATTACAGGTAAAGCTCGCTTCCACCTTCGACCTTATCGTCACTTACCATCAGGTGAGATGAAGGTCAAGAGCTTACCTGACATATATATAAAAAAAAAGAAAACCAAGCATAGTTACTCTTTTAGACATTTGTATTTTAACGTTATAGTTAAATACTAATTGAATTTAGTTACTGAACAATATGCAGAAGGGACGTAAAAATTATACTAAGTTTCTTAATTCTTCTCAGAACAATTTACGAACTTTTGAAGTTCAAAAGTATTGCTGATGTCTAGATAAAATAAGATTAAATTTCGTATATCCTTAAAACATTTATTTATAAAAGTCCGCACTGTCTATGTTTAAAGCATCGATTCGGTTCACGTAGCTGAGGTATCTGAGTGATAAAAATAGGGTGACTTTAAATAGTGTTTGTGTTAAGCAGGATACACTGTCCCCATACATTTTCACTACACGTCCTTACTGAGGAACTTTAAATGACACTCAAATTTACTATCTCCAGTTGCCGTCGTAAAATAGTCGTTAAAGACCGCAAACTACGAACTAAAATTCGTTGTGAATTAGAGGGGTTATGCCAGAAGTAATGCCTCCTCGTTTAATGATAATGATAGTGTTATGTTTGACAACTCTTTTGTGTTCCGATTCGATCGCGTTGTCGACTCTGGAAAAATTACGGAGAGATCCTTTGTAATAAGGTTGTTTTTCGTATGTTAATATTAGGGCCTTACATATGAAATTCGCGTTTTGTATGGAGATTTTGGGGAACTCATTTTCCGTACTAACATTTTTTCAGTTTTCTTCACAACGACAAATCCAAAGATAATAATATTTGGCATGTATCATTAGACGAGCTTTAGCTATATGTGTGATACACACTTCTTGTCACACTTCTTAAAAATTATTTATCTTTTTTATGTGAATGCAAATCAAATTATGTAATCGGAAGGCACTGAAAAGGAGTTGTCTCCGTGTCCAATTTTACCACAATAAAATTTACAACGAATTATCAAAACAAATCAAAAGAGTTCGAAAATATGGTTTTTTTTAGAGGAGGTAATTATTTTTTTAAGAATACTCTGAAACTTAATAGTTAAGCACAAAATACTAAGAGAGAAGAAAAACACCAATTTCATAGGTAAGGACCCAATATTAGACTGGCCTAGTGACGGCGAATTAAAGCTCTGGTATTTGTATCTCTCTTTTACCGGCCCTGTTCTCAATTCTATTTGGGGTCGGCGCAACATGTCTTCTTCTTCCACTTTCTTCTATTACTCGTCAAGTCAACACTCACTCCCGTCCTCACCATATCATCATTCACCCAATCCATCCAACTATTCTTTGGTATTCCTCTCCCCACACGCCCATCCACTTTCAAAACCATAACTCGCTACCTGTTACATAGGTCTTTGATATATTAGGCGAAATAGGGGTGTTAAGTCCTCTGCCTACCCCTTTGGGGTTAGAAGCCCGATGATATGTTATGTATGTATGTTTTAGATAATCTGACAGAAATAACGCGTTTAATTATTACCTAACTCATCATCTCATTGAATAAATACCCTTCAACTCAGAAATACCTCTTGAATAAAGTTTGTCCTCAGCCTATATACGTCCCACTGCTGGGCACAGGCCTTCCTCATGGAGGAACACATGAAGAGTAGGGAATCGAGCCCGCGACTACTGAACGAGTAGAGCCGTCTTTCCCAATTACTGCTGCCGCTGCCTACCGCCGCTTTTAAGGGAGTTAGGGTAGGGTAGGGTATTTGATCGCGCAACACTACTTAATAAAACAAAGATCTAGGTCTAAGTCTTGAGCAATTATAACAAAAGGATCTACAAGACCTAACCATGTACGAGTATGTGCTTAAACAAACATGTGAAGATCGAATACCATTAATCATTGGATATAATTCTTAGATTCACATAAATCCATATATCGTCCTCAGGCCTTCCTTGTGGACAAACACACGAGGAGTATTGGGCCGTAACACCACTACGCTGCCCAATACGGGTTGGTGGATAGAAACGGTTGCTATGGCAGTCAGGACTAACGGCTTAACGTGCTTTCCGAGGACGGAGGATTTCGAGATTGCAATGTTTTGGTCACCGATCCACCGCCTGACCATGGCGAAGGTCGCTTTGTTTTCGATATCTAAAGTAAAAGAGTACTAACCACGACGCTACCGAGCTCCTCAAACCATTCATATTTTGATGTAAAGTTTTGCATATTGATGACATTGATGTAATGGGGGGGGGGGGGGGAGAATTGCCGAGTTTCTAACTAAATGAAACTGAATAAACGTTTTTAATTATAATTTTTTTTGAAGTAAAAGGCGAGTGATAGACGAGAATGATGCGAAGGTACACCCGAGCGGTACCAATTCCCATGGAAATATCGGGATAAAATCGTAGCCTATGTCCATTCTCAGGCTTTAGACTATCTGTGTACCAAATTTCAATTGAATCGGTTTAGTAGTTTTGACGTGAAAGCACGACAGACAGATGAGAAGATAAATTATCAACGGTTAAAGGAGAGGTAATCCAAGAATATATATTGTTGGATATGACCTCGTAACTCGTAACAAAGCCACGGTGAAGACCTAAAGTTTTGCAACGCAAATAAGATCCAATGTTTGCCGTAGCCCACCTAGCTTATTACAAAAACAAATTTATTTTAATTAACGACGTTTTCCCAAGAAGCCCCATTCTAACATAAATCCCAAAGGTAATTTGAGAAACTCCATAAAATATCTTAACAAAAACCAAGCTTTATAGATACGATCCAGCATCAAAGGGAGGGGCTATCGTGACGCTCGTCCCACCAATTCCGATTGAACTGTGACAAAATATAAAGGACGGAATTATTATGGGTACTGTCAGCGGTGGGTTAAACTATCCACAAATCTAGCTTCTGCAGACGATTTTATACTTTAATTTTAACACACAGAGACGGAAATAAGAAAACTAAATACACCTTAAAGTTTAGGCGAATTTTCATGGGGTATAATGTTTGGTACGTCCCCGCTCATTACAGTCCGAAAATTTTGGACGTCGCTTGTGTTTGGGGAAGAAATAGTAGTTTATGGAATTGTCACATATTATAGGTTATTAAACACGAGCGTGGTTTTAAAAAACGAGCCTTGGCGAGTTTCTTAATAGTATCACGCGAGTGTTTTAATACAGTGTATGTGCAGTGTGCAGTATAAATAAAGTAGTGTATGTGCAGTTACATACACTACTTTATCTATACTCATTATTCAAAGAAATAAAACAAAAAATTTAATTAATTTTATTTATTGTTGGCTTTCTGGAAAACATTTGCCATAGTTTTGTGCGTTTTTAAGAAAAATAAGTGTTGCATAATGAGACCAACCTGTTGCATAATGGTCATTATGTTACAGTTTCCATTTTAAAATTTTCGTTTTTATCATCTGTGTAAAAAAGAATGTAATTATGAGTTCGAGTCTGAGTTCATAATTCGAACATTATAACATGAGTGTAGTTAAATGATTTTATGTGATAATATGTTATAGCATACAGGATCAATGCAGTTTTGTTTAAATTACAACGTAATGTACTCATCACTGTACTTTCTGCTGGCGTTGGCGAACAGCTTATCTATGAAACGTCCCTAAATTGTAATTAACATGCAAATATGTATGTTACCTTAGCGTGTACTTAGAGAAAAATAAACGAGAATTATGTTTATTTTCCTGAGCCAGAAATCACTTTGTTATCTTAAAGCGATTCGTATCACGTTTCTTTTAGTATTTAAATGGACGTGCTTTACCAACTTTTCCTTTTTACAATTTTTATTTCAGTCTGCTTATTACTAATATAATTAATTTTGTTGTTACAGGTATGAAATCATCTTAGAATAGAATGCCACAATGCTGTAAGTAATCTATACATATAATAAAACTGTAGAGGTCAAATGGCTTAAAATCAAGGGATGTAAAAAGATGTGTCTGTTTGTACGGCCTAATCTCCAAAATGGCTGGACCGATTTAAATGAAATTTTACAAGGTGATACCTTATATCCCTGGTCAACATCTTAGATACTTTTTGTTACGGAAAATTTAAGGGTTCCCGTGGGATAGTTAAAAAAAACATAGTAACCGCGAACGAAGTTGCGGGCAACGTCTAGGTTACTTATATAATTAGTATGAAATCATCTTAGAATAGAATACTACAGTATTGTATGTAATAAAAAATAAATATCATAATGTCCACATATCACTTATAAATACAAAATGTGTCAAAATATAACATAGCCGTGTTTTTACCTAAGAACTAATTAACGTTCCTTGTTATAGCAAATGTTTTGCATAAACCCTTCTTCAACTAATAACAATAATAGTTTATACAATAATCCAATAAAAACGGAGATATATAAGCTTTTTACTTAAACATGATCGCTCGAAAACGCCGTCTGTCGTGAGACCGCCTGCGGGCCGTAACGGTCCTCGAAAAACCGAGGTTTATTATGAAATGCAAATTTACAAAGCAGGGGTTAATGAGATCTTTTTAATAAAAGTGCCTCAAAACACCTATCGCTATAAAACACAGCCATTTGGAAAGCTCCCTAGAAATTACATACATACATATAATCAGGACTACTATCCCCTAAGGATTAGTCAGAGACTAGGCAAAAGCACCGCAAAAGCAGTCCAATGCCATAGTCCGCGCTGCACGAAGCAGTGACTGCACTGACGTGACAGGTGGTGAGCCCGTCGCCGCTATAAGCTATTGGATGTTGTGCAGTTCTAAGTCCATTAGTCGCCTTTTACGACACTCAAGGGCAGAGATGGGTTATAAGTATTCTTTTAATGAGCCGCTACCACACGACTCGATAGAAATTAATGCATTTAAGGCCACACTTCACCTCAAGAGAAGACACGTGCCAAACATAGTCTTACTCAAATTGCTTCCGCAATATCCGTGCGAGTACAATTTGCGTATCAGCGTTTTTCAAAGACATTCCCTTTGAATTCTTGCTCAGGCATTCGCTAGGCTTATTTTTATTCAAATCATCGTGTTTGCAGCCTTTATTTGGAGATGGCATCTGCCTTTGGTTTCACTTAAGTGGCTGTTTTCTAAATGATATTTATATTGGTTGCTTTATGCGACTTTTCTTTTTATTTATTTAGAAACCGCGTTACAATATTAAGGCTAACTACAGGTTTCATTAGATTAACAATGATGCATGGAAGAATGTGATCCAACATAAAGTAAAAAACATATTTTATCTAAAAAGCTTGTAAAATAATTTAGAAAACGCTTTGTAAATAATTTTCTTGTTCAACCACACACTCCCTTACAAGTGACATACTTATTATAAACATAATATAATGTTCTAAGAAACTATGTTTCTTAGAACATTTAAACTTCGTTTGAATTCCACGCTTCAGACATTGAAATATCTAACAGAATTAAAGACCATTTTAAAATTAGATTACATAATACAGACATTAAACACATACATAAAAAGACTCCGTCTTTTTCCCATTCATTGAAAGTACTTCAAAAAGCACAGATACAAAACGAGAACACTGACTTTCCTGGCATATAGTAAACTACCTACTTAATTAAAACTGTTCTTGATATTTTGCACTTATAATACAGAAGACTGTATCAAAGCATTTATCTTATCGCAGATGAGGCGGAAGTAATATCGAGTCGAATAAGCGTTACTTTTAGTTTTTATTGTATGTTGTGAACATACAATAATTTTTTTTTTTTTGTAGATTTTTAGTTTTTATTGTTTTTATGTATGTGTGAAGGACTTCACTTAAAAGAATACTCTAGCAATGTAAAAATTTATTCGACGCTGACCCGAATCTACAATCTTTAACTTGAAGTTCTTCTTTAATTAAAAGCATTGTTCCTTCGTTTACTTCATCAACAGACATAAGAAACCATTTAAGTATTTTGTTACGACTCAAATAAATTGGCAGTTATAACGATAAATTTGGAACGCGATGCTTGTTTGAAAATTTGTTTAAATAAGGCTTGGTACCGACGCGAGGAAGGCGCCGTGATGAAGGCGGAATGATCGAGGCATATTATAATAGATGTATCAGATATAACAGAGATGTATCATGTATCAGAAACCCTTATTTGATGTAATCAATGAGGGTAGATAACAGTGAAAACTCTCCGTTTGTAGATCGAAGGCACGTAGGCTATGAGGTAAATAATAGTAAATAAATACCTTCAGATAACCACACCTATCAACTAGCCCCATTTTACATATAAATATCCTAAATATATATAAACATCCAAGACAAATAGAGAACAAATGCCTGAAAATTCATCACCCAAACATTTGCCCCCACCGGGGATCAAACCCAGATCTTCTCGAGATGTCGACGCCTTGAGACCGGCACACAGACCACTCGACCACGGAGGTTGTCAAAAGGTGCTTGGAATTCAACGTAGGGTAATAAATTATCTCTTGCCCATTTATTTCACAAGCTATCCTCAGTATTCAGAATTTGTATCGTCAGGTATGGCAAAACAGCTGACACGATCTCTGCTAATCTCGTTACTAGTAGGTTTTTATATGTCAAGTGTCAAAGACAATTTGTCTTTTTTTATTCTATGTGGGTTGGATTTGAAATTTGAACGGTACAGCCAGATTCTTTCCGTTTCTACATACGACACATATAGGCAAAAGGTCGTGTTTTTATAATCTTTTTTAATAATCGCGCGGCCGACTAACGGCCATAGCCAGACGCATGCAACCGCAATTCAAGGTTGGCCTTTAAAGTTAAACGGCCACCTCGATAATGTCGTTCATACAAAAAGAATATACCTTTTAAACGTAAAGCCGGTACGCACCTTACGAGCAAACGATCGCAATGATTGGCTACGAATAACGAGTACATTATCTGCTTCGTTGATGCGACGAACATAAAATTCATCGGTGTAAAATTTTTGTTATTTATTGAATTGGACCGCAGTACGAATTTCACATGACTGGAGTTGTAATACGTAATCGTAAAGCGTTTATGATAGGTGAAAATGCTTTTTTATCAATTTAAGAAGGACTTTTGGATGACCGTAAAGCAGTATATCTAAAAAAAATTCATGCGAGTACAGTAAGGCAGGGGAAAATGACAGTAAGTCTTTTCACAGAATGCATCGATATCTTAGTCAGAAAAACGGCACAGCATCTTTGTCTGTACCACTAAGTTTAATTAGTACACTAGTAAGTTTGTGAGAACATCAATTTGTCAGATACATCTATTTGATTTTGTCTTATGCTGAGTCCTACGTTACCCTTATATTTTCACCGCTGTACTGCAAATTTGTCGCTCTTTCAAGATTTTCGTAACTTGCTCAGCCAATATACGTCCCACTGCTGGACACAAGCCTTCCTAATGAAGACACACATGAGGAGTTTGGGCCGTAACACCACCACGCTGGCCTAATGCGGGTTGGTAAATAGAAACGGTTGCAATAATGACCGATACCAACGGCTTAACGTGCATTCCAAAGTACGTAGGAGGTCGAGATCACTAATATTTGGTCACCTATCCGCGGCCTGTCCATGTCGAAGCTTAGCTATGTTTTCAATTGAACGCCAAAGCGTACCAATCACTACGCCACTGAGCTCCTGATTTTCGTAACAAACATCATGATTATAACCACATAGACATATACTTTATTTTTTTTCTCGTTATGGTCCCTTCACGGATCTTCCGATCGGATTTCTTGAGCCAGCCTCTCCACAGAGTGTAGCATACCGGTGGGAATTAAAAAATGTTTAAGCAAAGAGTAACGAAGCGATCCACTTTGCGCCTCGTTAAAACTAATTAGATTACACCCTTGTGATCCTGCCTTAAATAAAGATTGTAAACCGATCGTTTGGGATCTAATTATCTAGTATACGGTTGATCGGGCTTGTTCGTCCGAGGAGTATGTCTGAATCGTATCGTGCTGCGACAAATGAGAATGATGATTTTTTTAAATATTTAATGGAATTACTTTGCACCACAGTCTGAGCCACAGCTGAAATGGGGTCTATGAAAGAGTGACCCTTCCCAGAAGGTGCCTATTCAATTTAATTGCTTTCTTTGCGTTGATTGGAGGTTACTTTTCGACATTGCCAACCAATCATTAGCTACCAGGAAGTCTTTTCCTCAGCATATCGAGAAAGAAACTTAGAA
Organism: Parapoynx stratiotata; assembly: GCA_910589355.1. Taxonomy (NCBI): domain Eukaryota; kingdom Metazoa; phylum Arthropoda; class Insecta; order Lepidoptera; family Crambidae; genus Parapoynx; species Parapoynx stratiotata. The sequence continues at coordinate 1,247,625 of OU342477.1, forward strand.
GGCTGGATACATTTTTGTTTGTAAAATTAATTATAATTTACAAAGTATACAAAAAAGATGAGACCTAGAAAAAAAAGAGTCACTTCGTGATGCTAATGTTATCTTCGACTTAACATTAATTATCCTAAGAAGCAGTTTATGTGCTAGTGTTATTGTCACTATGTGAAGAATTAATTAATAAAACATAAAACAAATAATAGGTTTTTACCTATGAAATTGGCGCTTTTTCTCTCTCTTAGTATTTTGTCTGTAACTATTAAATTTCAGAATATTCTTAAAATATAATTTCCTCCTCTAAAAATAGACCATATTTTTGAGCTCTTTTTATTTGTTTTGATAACATGTTGTTAGTTAAATTATGTTAAAATAAGAAACGAAGACAAGTCTTTTTAAGTGCCTCCCGAATACATCATTTGATTTGCATTCACTTAAAAATAATAAATATTTTTAATGAAGTGTGATATTACACATATTCCTAAAACTTTTCTAATGATACATGCCAAAATTATTATCTCTGGATTTGTCGTTGTGAAGAAATCTTAAAAAAAACGTTAGTATGGAAAATGCAGGCTTTCCCAAAATCTCCATACAAAACACTAATTTCCTATTATTAGAAGTAGGTATTCTTATATTATAAGCAGCCTTGTAAATAATGAGCACATAAGCAGTTGAATGTATTCAACAAATAAACATATGCTCCACTGGGGTTTGTAATCTGGGTCGAGATCACACACCATCGACTATAGAATGTTTTCACTATGAAGAAAATCTATGTCGTGGTCAAAACAATAAAAAATGTTTTGCTATTTAGATATGGCTTTGAACTCGACGGCTGCACGCTCGCTTTGCACGCTCGCTCCGCTCGTATGTTGTGTGTAACTCTGACGTCACATTTCTGTATCGTCGAAGCATGCAATTGTATTTTAGTTCTATTGTCCAAGTTAGTTTTGTCGTGTCGTAAATAAGCGTACATCGATCCTAATTTATGTACCTAAGTCAAACGTATATTTTTAGTTTTTATTTAGAATTTAAGAATTGAAAGTTGTCTAAAAGTCAGGAAGTAGCTTTGATTCGTAATCGTCCTATCGATATATATGTCCCACTGCTGGGCACAGGTTTTCCTACTCGGAGAAACATATGAAGCCGTATATTATTGGTTCGTACGGTCATAGATAAATTAAGTAGTATAAATCGCTATTCCAATACATGTCTAAAACTTTTTATTGTTCACCTCTTCAAATCTCCAAAAGTTTGGGTATCCTTGGTCGACATTTCCCGTGACGTCCAGTACCGCAGTCACTTAGAGGATAAGGTCAAGTTGGCATCTAAAAAGCTTGGTGTGGTCAATGGGCGGGTGCACCAGCATACCAACTTGGAATTGTCGGCGATCCCGAACTCACCAGCGGTATTGAGCCTTAAGCTTGAGGAGAGATTATGCTTCCTTGTGTGTGTTCTACCGCTTGTACAATGGGGTCTGCTCTGAGGAGCTATTTGACATGATGCCAACAGCTTCTTTTTATCACCGCACCACTCGCCATCGCCAGGGAATTCATCCTCACACGTTAGAACCAAAATGGTCGCGTACCGTGCGTTTTAGGAGGAATTTTCTTCCTCGTACGCTTAGGCTGTGGAATGAACTCCCTGGTGAGGCTTTCCCAAGAGACTACAGCATGGAATCCTTCAAAAAGGGGGTGAAAAGGTTCTTTATGGGTCGACAACGCGCTGGTGATGCCGTCGGTGTTGCAGGCGTCCATAGGCTACGGTGACCACTGCCCATTTGGCCGTATGCTTGTTTGAACCCTGGTGGTATAAAAAAGAAATTGTTGCTTGTAGCCCTTCGCTCGACTTATTACTTTAGGTGGCGCTACTATACTAGCGGAATCATAGATTAATTAATTGATTCCGCTAGTATAGTAGCGCCACCTAACGTAATAAGTCGGTCGAAGGGGACCACGCAACAATAAAAAGTTTTAGACGAACTAAAAACCCATGTATGGGAAAAGCGATCTATAATACTTAGTTTATCTATGGTAAGGGTGCCATGGTGTTTCTCTGGATTGGTGACCAGAACTATGTGATCTCGAGTTTCTCTGTGGTTTGTGCAAATGTTTCCTCACGCAAATTCGCATTGGGCAAGTGGATCTCCAAATGGGAAGAGACCTGCGCCCAGCAGCGAGACATCCTTCTCTATCTTCAATGTCTCCAGCCATACAGGACATAACATAACATGACCAAATTAATGTAATTCGAAAGCGTACTTTTAACTAAGTTAAAACAGGAGCCATATAATCTGTTCCCTCAAAGAATTTGCAAGTCGGATCTCCTGAAATGGGATTATAATGAAAATTTTATTTATGAATTGTAATTTCTATTGATCGCCGTGGGAAGTAATTCTAAATTTCAAAGCGTGAAAGGTTATTAAGAAACAAAGGGATAAGTTCATTAGCAGGAATAGAAGAGCATGGTATAATCCTATTAGAAAATTGGTTGTAATAATTTCCCGTTAAATATAGCTATTATTTTAGAGTAGTCTTTGGAGCAACAGTTGTGTTTTCTTGTGGTATGATAAAAGGAGCTTAATATGGAAAAGTAAAGAATATGTGAGCAAACGTGTAATGATCAGGGACAGGGTCGTAACACCACCAGTCTGGCCCAATGTGGATAGGTAGCAAAGTTTGCAATAGGGACTGGGACTAACATCTTAACCTGCCTCCTAACGCACGGAGGACCTTAAGATTATAAAGTTTTGATCACCCATCTAAGGAATGATCATGGCAAAAGTAGCTTTGTTTTCAATATCACAAGCAAACATGTAAGAATCACTACGCCCTGAACTTCTCAAAATTCTGAGTTCTTGGGTTTAAATCTGCGACCTCTTGCATGAGTTCCCCTTTTAATGGCAATGGTCATTAAAGGCACCCGGGACCCGGTCAGCACCGTCTCGCCACTCGGTGTCCACTCGTTGTCAACTGGCGGACGCCGCGATGTTAACTAGTAAACTCGCGCGATCAGCGAAAGGATGTCGCGCTGTCAGCAAAAAAATGAGTAAAACAACGACCGATCTACTCGGAACCAGCACGTGGTAAGCGTGCGAGCAACGGGTGGTCTCCGAGTGGACCACTCGCCGTCCGCGCGTGGGAACCCGTGGGTGAGGCACTCCGGAGGTATGTAGTGAGCAAAACCCATTGTACTGCCCATTGTACTGTGACGTGGTGGATGCCAACGATAAATTAAAGCCCGGAGGTCCACACTGATGGTAAATATATTTAAAAACTTAAGGCACACTGAAACAATTTATAAAAGGTAAATTTCACAAATCACAATAATTTAAACTTAAAGATATTATCAAAGGCCTTACAATAGTGCCTTAGGCCCGATTTTTCAATCCTCAGATAATATCCTCAGATAACTATCTGTCAGTCAAATTTTAGCTCTGTCCCTTTTCTTTTTATGACTTTAGAAAGTGACAGTGATAGTTTTAAATGGCGGATAATTTTATCTGAGGATTGAAAAATCGGGCCTTAGTAAAGTTATTTGAAACTTGAACAATAAATATCGTTATAGTTTATTTACTCGTATATGTAATTTTATTATTGTCAGTTATTATTCTTATTTTTTATAATATTTATATAATCATTTGCGTTGAGTCAACCGCTCCAGCTGACTCTGATAGGAATAAAATTGGAGACCAAAAACTATAAAAATAGAGACACATGGTTAGTTTAAAAACAGAAACAAAGAGAAAATGGCCAGAGAAGAGCACAATAACAGCAGAGTCGCTAATACTGATATAGCGCTGGTTACAGTACTCTATACAGAGAATACTGCGCTCGAGGCGAGGAGGTGCTGGTCGGTGCCGAATGGCTCTTTGACCTTAATAGTACTGTGACGGGGTGATGTCGGGGATAATTAAAATTCAGTTGGGTCGTCACTTAAGTATCGTATATTATAATGAAGATTTAAGGCACAACTGAAACAATTATATAAAAAAAAGGTAAATTACACTGAACACAAAACAATTTCACGTTTAACACAAAATATATTATAAAAAGGGTAGGGCTACTTACAATAGTGCCTTAGAGAAACATATAGTCTTTGTTATAAATTAGGAACTGATAATTTGGTTTGTTGTAACTTTGTCTCAGCTTATAAAAATTGATTCACTTTATAAATATTTTACAATTATTGTTAGAAGGGAGTCAACCGCTCTACGCACTGATTCTCGTAAGCATGAGCTTCGAGAACAAATCAAATAAAAAGAGACAGACAGCAAATTTTAAATTGGAAACCAAGAGAAAAATGGCCAGAGAAGAGCCGCTAACGAATGAACGAGGCGCTAATATAGCTATGGCGCCTCGTTACAGTTCTACCATTCTAATACAGGTAGTTGTCCTATTGTCTCCAACAGTTTCAATTCTGTAGGACAACACAAATAAGTCCGGAATCGAAATAAAACCGAGGGCGTGTCAAATAATTGTCGAATAGACGGCTTGATAGGTCGCTCGCCCGCTGCCCTCGCTTGCCCTGTTCGCCCGCATCACACGCTGTCAAAACAAATAAATAGTGCGGCCATGCCCAATCTCAAGGGTATTGTCAATTTTATTTATTGTTTAGGGACTTTCAGAAAATAGTAAGATACATTTATGAATGTAGCCAGTTATGAAATTAATGAAATTTGTAACTATTTCATCAATTCAAATATTCATGTTTTTATGCAATCAAATAAAATTCTTATTAATATGTACTAATACGTGCATTAATGTATAAATACAAATATTCAAAAGAGTTCGTATAGTACGTCTCAATCCAAGTTGCCAAAAAGGTAAACAAAACGAATGTAATGTTTCATATCTAAAATGTTTTGTGATGACTGTAGGTAATTTAAATCAATTGAAACGGACAACAATTGTTACCGTTAATTATATTTACGTGCCAATGTCCATGTAAAAGTGTGATTACTGAATAACAAATTCGGTAAGTCGGCTTTTTGTTTACCTTTTTGGCAACTTGGATTGAGACGTATTATACAATAACACATTGTAAGTTCTAATTCAATACATAAACATTTCACTAAAAGACAGTACAGCAAGGTACAACAGCTATACTCTGGAGATCAAAATGCAAACGTTACACAGTGGAACGTTATTTTTGTGTGTGTATTGTGCTGCGGATGGGTGACCATAACTTTAGGAGTTCCTCCGTGATTTAGAAGACACGTCATTTCAACTAACCAATCGCATTGGGAAAGAATGGTGGTGATTGAACTCATATTCAGGAAGGCCTCTGCCCAGTTTAAAATGGTGACTAGTGACGAAACGACTCGTCGTGTCTACGGTACGGTGGAAGCGTTAGAAGTATGAAATAACTCTGTTAAATGTTTTAAACTAAGTTTAAACTTGAAAACGGTTTCCTACAAGTAACTCAACATTACTCTAACTGAATATCACACTGAGTTCACGGTGAAAGTTTCTAACGTTCAGATAAGTAGAGACAGTCACTGGATACTTAGCTTGTTCCTCGCTAAAAGGACAATGAAAATCTTTGGTAAAGGAATCTTTATAATATCTTACCTAGGTCTTTAAAGTATCTTAATAATATACAGATCTTTATACTATAATATGTTACAATGTTATACCCTGTAAGGGTGTATCAAAAACCGCATGAAAAAATTTTTAAGTATACAGAACAAAGAAATAATATATGTATAGATAATTATCACATATACAGTTGAGATTGAATCTATACATTTAATAAAACTATAGAAGTCGAATGTCTGCACACAGAAAAATAATGCTTAAGATGAAGTCAGGGATGTAAGGTCGAATTAAAAGGTCTTGTTGACTTGATAAAATATTTCTTTATTTCCGACTGTTCCTATTGTCGTCGTCGGGCGGTCGGTCGTCTCTTTTTTCACCAAGTGATGTCTAGCGTCAATGTCAGTCAGTCATGCTCCAGTCCTCTATGTCCTGTCTGTAAATAGGCTAGACAAGGGAGATGTAAAAAGTGGGAAAATACAAAAAAAACTTTTTTAAATATTTTGTTTCTCAGTCTGTTCGTCTTTTGTTTGTCTGTTTGTACGGGCTAATATCCAAAATGGCTGAACCAATTTCATTGAAATTTTGCAATTTTGCATGTTGATACCTTATATCCCTGGTCAACATCTTAGATACTTTTTATTCCGGAAAATTAAAGGGTTCTTGTAGGATAGTTACAAAACCAGTAACCGCGGACGAAATCGTGGGCAACAGCTAGTATATTATATAAGTTCTAGACATTGATTAGCGAATCAATTAAATTATATAAATATCTTCAGACATTCACACCTATCAACTAGCCAAATTTTAAGTAACCAATGCTGCCTGTGTTACGGATACTAGATGACGGATAAATATATTTAATAGATAAATAAATATAAATATTTAGAAAATATACAATACATTTATAAACATCCAAGATTGGAGAACAAATGCCTGTATTCATCACACAAACATTTGCCCCCACCGAGAATCGAACCCAGAACCTCTTGAGATGGTTACGCCTTGAGACCAGAATTATGGAATTATTTGATTGTACAACTAATTTTTCAAAAGTTTTTCCCAATTTTTTTTTGTCAGATTATTAGTATCGAAAATTGCCATAGTTCCTTCAACTTTAAGGTAATATAATTAAGACTCAATGCATTTGTACCGTGTTTCGGTGGGCGCTGCTTTATGCGGGAATTTTTCCCGAATTTGTAACTGACTGTACAGTATAAAAAATTAACACATGGTCGTTTCAATAAAAGCATAGTCAATACACACTACTCCATTCAATAAAATAAAGCATTTTGTTAACTCATAAAAACTGTGTCCAACGTAAATATTTGCAGAACTCGAGTTCAACATTCGAGTAAACAAACCAAACCAAAAATAAACAAATACATCAATAATTGTTTTGTTTTGTCACGGAATTCTGTTACGTCTGTTGTGGCCTTAAAATCGAACCGTTTCGTCCCGGACAAGCTGTTCTTTGCCTTATCAACGTCTGCCTACATAATTAAACATTCCATAGGATGAGAAGCAATTATCCTTCGTCTTTACACTGGTTTGTGTCAAATTAAATAAGGACTTGCCCTTAACGCCAGGGTTGACAGCTCTTTAAAAAGTTTAAATTCTTAAGAGTCTCTTGCAATGGAAGCCTTTGAACAGAAAACAGTAAAATACTTAATAGGCTAGTTGACCCATTTTTTTTATTAGGCCCCATAAGATTCATTACTGTTAGCCATCATCATAAAAAATAATACCTACAATTTTTTTCTGAAGCCTATAACACAATAAGTTTTAAATTATAAATTACGTTTTTACTTAAATGCAAAAACGCCTTCGGTCCTGATGGTCTATGAATTATCTGTGCCGTAGCGTCACGATTATTGTAAACAATTCAATACGCATGCGTGACATAGCCGACAGTTATGCTTCATTGGCTGCGACTGGCGTCTGACGTATTTTGACCGTTACGTAGTAATTGTTTACATGAAGCGTTACTCAACAAATTTCACGAACATGGTGGATAGCGTTTTTGGCAGATGAAAGAAAAAGTAAAAATAAACATATTCAAATGAAATTTCTACGACAATCCCTTATTTAAATTTATCAAAATATATTTCAGACCCTTGTACTAAATACTATGTGAATGACACATTATTTTCATTAATTTTGATATGAGTCAACTAGCCTATTATTGTTCACGAGTACTGTAGTTTGTTTTAGTGGCTCAGTTAGTATTGAACAAGTGTAGACTATTCATATACTGTTACTCTAAAAACGTTTTGGTATAAATAAAATAAAACCAATATTTCTATTTTTGACTGTTATAGTTTATCAAGATTTTGTGAGACATAAATCCTTTTCCATAACTTCTTCCAAGAAGTACAATATAGAAGAGTTCGCAGTTTTCCACAAAAGCTAAAACGTAATTATGGTAAAGAGAAATCTGTTCATATCTGGCGAAATGGGGGTGTAAACACCTTTGTCTATATGGTTACATAAGTTGTCTCTTGAATTTTTTTTCATATGTACGTGTGTAGGCACACGATCGGGGGACACGGCAGTGACCCCGCCGAGTCGAGCGCGAAGCAAACACTGCCGTACCATCCTTTATTGGAACCATTTCGCCACATTTTCAGGCCCCTATTTGAGTAAATATATTTAATTGATAAAAAACATATGTTGACGAGTGATAATGAAATTGTAATAAAACGCTGGCTTAGTGAATTATGGGTTTTATAATATTTAAAGAAAACAGTACAGAAAAAATGGAAAGAAAATCAATGACAGAACAACTAACCAAAGACAATTACAACCAGAATATAAAAAAGATATAGAAAAGAGGACGGCTCTTGCCTGGTCCGTAACAACATATAAAATACTCATGAAATACACAATACATGTATAAACATCCAAGACTGGAGAACAAACGCCTGTATTCATCACACAAACATTTGCCCCCATCGGACATCGAACCCAGAACCTCTCGAGATGGCGACGTCTTGACATCAGCATACAGACCACTCGACCACGGAGGTCGTCACGATACGATTATGTTTATCTAGGATAGCCCAGAAAAGGTACCTACCTTAGCGGTAGCGGTTTTAAGCTCTAACATTTGGCTTGATTCGTGTCTCTGTGAAACAGGGGCGACAAGGGGGGACGATGTGAGGTAAGCGATATTCACAACAAAAATACCTACTTAAGGGACGTTTCATAGCTACGCTGGCCAAGATTTCCATTAAATTTGACTTATAAGCGCGCGCGTGTGGCTGTGAAATGATTTTTCTATCTCATGTAATTGTAAGCGCGCGTGTGGCCGGCTGGCGGCCTAAGAAGTTATAAAATTATACTACAGTTGCGGCACGCTATGGTGGCTGTTTTGACGTTTGTCGACTGATGAAGTTTCGTAATAATCATATAATTACATTTGAAGCAGCGAATTGCTGTTCTTTATTGGCAAAAGTGACGTGCAGTTAGTCATAAAATTTTCGAATGTATAATTTTAGCACACATTTATTTATTACATTGATTTCTAAACTATATATATTAGGGCCCACGGGAACATTTATTTTTATAAGATTATAATTATTGGTGTACTTATTTACCACACAACTCTGCATTTGTTTTGCGAATATAAATTTTTTAAGAAATGAAATCTAATAATCGTTACATAGGATCGCTAGCTAGCCTACTACTACTATTTTTAGAGAATAAATTGACATTTCACATCTCTATTGTAATATGTCAAAACGGCCATCATAGCGTGCCGTAACTATATGTTTTATTCAAACAGTGGTACAGGCGGCGGCAGCGGCGGCGGGGCGACGCGGATCAATCCGGTCATTTCTTGCATATGTACGTCCAAAATCGGTATCGCTGCCTAGTTATCAACTGTAATTCATTAAAAAATAATTGGTAACCTACTTTAGGCTTCGTTTGTCACAAATAACATAAGCCTAAATATTCATTAACCTTCAAGTTGGGTTTAATTCGGTCCCAATTAGAGCTAGTAACGCCAAAACATCAACTTCCATTAGAATCATCTAACTTTAAACTTTACTGACACTTTATCGGATTGGCTTGACGTCTCATAGATAGTCTTGTAATTAATGGGTAATTGACGTATATTTTCAAGCTGACATCGAAGTTTTTGTCGAACCGGAGATGTTTGATATAATGACTGTAAGCTTTTACCTGCGCTAATTGCTGTCTCTGAAAATTCAATTTAAGATTTAAAGAAGCACGTAATTTCATAACTCTGACGGATAAGCTTCAAGACCCTCGTTTTCTCTTCTTAATATATGTATGTTGATTTTGATAAACCATAGTAAACATTTTCGAATGTCTACAGAAGTAACATAGCACTGTAAGTATTGCCCGAGGAAATGAGCAATGAAAATATATAAATAAAAAAAAATGTTGCTCTTGTAATCTCAAAAGGAGATGAAACCACGAAAATTGGTTCATAATATGAATGGATATTATCACTATGAAGTTATCCACCAAGGGGTTACTAAAATGATAGAAAAAATCTACTTTCTAAAATATTTATTTCATACTGGATTCTGCTAAATCGAACCGTTGTAAAATTGTCGGTTGATTTAAAATTTGACAGTTGTTATGACGAATTGGAAAGATGTTCTATCAGTCCAATTAAATTTATACCGTGAACAGGATAATCACGCCGTATTTCCCGAATTTATTCCCGAAGGGGTAGGCAGAGCTTTTGACTGACACATTTCGCCTAATATTAAAGTGCCCATGTAATAGGCGAACAGCCTATCACCGTGGCCCGGGCAGTGAAAGCGAAAGCAATAAACGAATCAAGTTTTTATTTTTTAGCGGAACAAGTGACATGGATCGATTCAACGATCGAGTATTGCCCTCTTCAAAATAGCTGAAAGGTACAATGTGGGACGTGGGGATATTGTTGTAAAATAAAGACAGGCGGTGATGTCACTGATTGTAATATTAAGGCGAAAGGTAAGGCAAATGACTGAACGTTTGAAGTAATCGAAATTGAGCGACAGCGACATCTATTGAAAACTTGAGGTTCGTCGCAAAGATGACGGCTAGTGTTTATCACAGAGTAATTTCATCGACAGAGAAAACTAAAGGTTTATTAAAAATTAAAATGTACGATTGATAGTTCGTAAATGAAATAACCTAATAGTAATGGATTCCTTAGATTATGTACACAGTTTCCAGCATGTCAGACAATCCAAAATCAAATCAAGTTTTCTCAATTGATTTCCAACTCAATGTTTTGTTAAAGAATAAGTTCATTTACGAACACCTCATTTATGAATATTTGTCTATCCCTTCGCCTTAAATCAAAAGGCCCAACTGGAACAATTTGTAAAAAGGTAAATAACTCAAATCACTGAACACAAAACTTTAAGAGTATTCTAAAAGGTAGGGCTTCTTACAATAGTGTCTTGGTAAAGTTATTTTAGCATATTTTATAATTATATTGCTACAAACAATTATGTTTAGGCGTCGAGACAAACGCTCCAGACGCTGACTCGTTAGGAATGGAGAATTGGAGACCAAAAACAGTAAAAAAGACAGTTGCGTAATTTAAAAACAGAAATAAAGAGAAAGTGGTCAGAGAAGAGCGCAATTAGAGCAATGAGTCGCTTAAACTGATATAGCGCCTCGTTATATATGTATGGAGCTGGTGTGCTGTCAGTCGGTGGGTGGGGCCTGCTAACGGTCTCGCATACGAGATAGTACTCTGGGGAATTAAGTAATCTTAATAAACCAGACTAAATTGGTGATGAAATTGCTCTTCGAGGAGTCCGAAATGTAAGATATTATGTAGACAGAAAAAGAGTTCGTTAACTTTTCAGCTTACCATGGCGCTTGTGTTACGGTTTGAGGGTGGTTTCATAGGTGCCAGCGCCCGCGCTTACAATTACAGGAGATAGCTAACATCGTTTCACAGCCGATCGTCGATTCGTTTCATCGTTTAACATATCTGGCGAAATGTGGGCGTTTAAATCCTCTGCCTACCCCTTCTGTGAAAGAGGCGTGATGATATGTAAGTTTGTTGTGTTGTTTCACAGCCACACGTGCGCCACACGCACGAGCTTTACGTCAAAATGTATGCCTCGCCGGCGCTGTTGATCAGCGCTGGTGGCCAGCGTACCTATGAAATTTCCCTTATTTCTCAATATTTTTTTTACAATTCATTCGTATGAGAAATAAAAGTAAATGCAATAAAATGTAAACTATACAATCTAAATTTTACAAGTTCCGGCACGGCATTCCATACACAAAATATAAAAAAGATTGGCATATTCACTATTTTTTTTGGTTATTGTTCATGACCATGGATACACAGTCCTTCAGTCGTATAAATTGTGTGTAGTCCAGTCTTTAATAGTATTAAGTCTTCATTTGTGCTAAAGTTTAGCGCCAAATGGTCAATGGTAGACACTGTGGTGCTACTTTGATGAAGTGGATTACCACGATAATAAACTGATCACCTTTCACATCACTTGACGCTTAGTTCAATGATCCAACAAATTGCACATCATCACAGATACTTTGTACACAAAACTACACTGATTTTACGTAACAATATCCACTCCAAAACAATATTAAAATCATCGAAATTAAAATCACGTCCGCCATAGTCAAATGCCGCCAAAAGCTCCATGTTCCAAATTGCGTACCATGTACCATAGACAAAATACATGAAATCTTTTTCATAGATACCCTACACAACCAAACACTTAAGTGTCGATCTCATAAGTTACTTTCATGGCAACGTTGATGGCCACATCATAGCAATTGCAATATTGTTAGTGTTATGAATATTAGATGACAGAAATAAATAAACGTAATAAGGAAATTGTGTCAGAAAATTATCTTTTATATATATTGACTTATATTGCACTCTTCGAGTTCTCTTCACTGAGCTTTCCAGTTGACTGTTAAGGAAAGCGTCCGAGAAACGCAAAACATTTATTCGGCTATTTAATTAATGTTCCAATATGATCGAATTTGGCTCGGCACTTCTCATAAAAAGGAATACGAAGTATTCGCCAAAAACCTTTAACAATTGAATGGTAATATCGCATTTCTAATTTTAGAGGCGAATTCATGTCGTGACCGTAAACATTTTTCAACAAAAGGTTTGGCTTAAATTCTAGGCTGTCGTGATGGTGCGCATATTTCAATATTGTAGAACAGAGTGGTAACGACCCTTTTTGAAAACTTTTGTGTATATTGACGCAAGGTTTTTAAAAATGCTTAATAAAGTTCCACCGGCTGCTACGTCTGTAGATTTTCCAAACATGACCGAAACTTCTCTCACTGACCCAAACTCTGACGTAGTGATGACAAGTTGGCAGGCCCTCGGTACGGCTCAGAGAACTGCTTCGGCAGACCCCGGGTCTTACCGCGGAAGACAGCAATGGGTATATCGGGGCGTTTTAGAGGGTATTCTCAGCGAGCAGCTGAACGTGCCACACACACGCCTACCGCATAGCGAGTAGGTCAAAAACGGGGGCAATACTTATGCAGTAGACAAATACCCAAGTTTTTTTCACGCCATTATTACTTTTACGCACATGAAAATAACTGGAAAATTGCTCTTACTTTTCTATTTATTATGGTTCAAAGTAAATAGTTTTCAACCCTCCATTTAATCTCCATAGAACGCGGACAAGTAAACTTCCTCATTTCCCTGATGTTGGTTCCCTATGTAAAAGGGTGCGTACCACAGATATAAATTTACACAGATGACGCAAATGCATCTACTGAGCGTGTCAGAAAACCCCGACCAAACGTCGGGGTTGGCACCTGCTAACAAGCCTGCGCGCGTCCAAATGGCTGCAAAACTAAACAATATGGGTGTTATTTAAACGGTTAGCAAAATATTCGAATTCTGGTCAGCAAAAAGAAACAATTGGTCAGCTAAAATAACTAATTGGTCAGCAACTTATGGGTAGCAAATATTTCTAAATTGGTCAGCAAAATAACTAATTGGTTTGTCTTCTTCCAAATTGTTTAATATATGTTTCGATGACACAAATATTGTTTTTATGGGTCATAAAAATCCTTGATATCATTGATCCTTTTCATAAATTTTATACATTTCCAGTAATATGAGTATGGCTCCTCAAATAATTATTTTGCAGCTCAACTAATTATCATGCTTGTCAATTGATTATTCTGCTGGCCAAATAATTATTTTGCCGCCCAAATAATTATATTTCTGACGAAATATTTGTTTGCTGCCCAAATGATATGATTCGGTTGACCTTTTTGTTGCTGACCAAGTAATATTGTGGCTGCAATTAATTTCTTCCCTAAAAATGCCTCGTTGTGTGATAATTGGTGGAGAGGAATTGGCGGCATCGGTATCTTTTAATCAGATTGGATCTCCGTCTCAAAATCACGGCTGTGACGTCACAGTAGACGTTAAAAAGTTGACACGCTTGATTCCAATACAAATCATTATATTGCGTTATCTATGAAAATGTATATCTGTGGTGCAAACCTGTTGCCACACTTTCTGCTACTGGCATAATTGGCATAGTATTATTTTGTTTACACAGTACATCTAAATTATCGTAACGACGCCGTTTGCAAATATAAAGTAGCTCTCTACGGCTATCATTCCGAAAATCTCCAAAGCCCCCTGAATCCATTCCCGAATGTACGTGACAAAAGGAACATCTGGCCCGTATTTCACGTTTTGGGCTCGTGACGAGATGAGTTAGTCAGCCGTGGTATTAGAGTTTGATGTCAAGCAGGGTTGTTGCTAGCTAAAAAGCAGTAATAGTGATGTACGTTTTATAGCCAGAGCCCTTAGAGATGCTTTCCGAAAAGCGCTTTGTTATTGCTAAATCGAAAATGTATGTATATATAACCCTGTACACGTACATTCATCTTTTAACCGTTATAAAGCTTTCAAACCGTCAAACTGTAAGGGACATTTCATCGGTACGCTGCCCGCCAGCGCTGGACAACAGCGCCGGCGAGATTACCATACATTTTGACGGAAAGATGTTAGGTATTTTTTGTAAAGGGGTATAATTCACGTCCCTTAAATCGGCCTTTATTTAGGTCCTAAAATCGACTGCTACTCTACACACTAAAATCGTAACGATTTGCCTACACTCGAGGCGATCTAGGAGGCGATTTAGGGCGCTCCCCTCCAGGGGCCCGATGTTGCCCGACATTGCAGGCGATCTAGGAGGCGATTTAGGGCGCGTCCTTCAGGGGCCCGATGTTGCCCGACATTGCAGGCGATCTAGGAGGCGATTTAGGGCGCGTCCTTCAGGGGCCCGATGTTGCCCGACATTGCCTACACGAGGCAATCTAGGAGGTGATTTAGGGCGCTCCCCTCCAGGGGCCCGATGTTGCCCGATATTGCATGCGATCTAGGAGGCGATTCAGGGCGCTCCCCTCCAGGGGCCCGATGTTGCCCGATATTGCCTACACGAGGCGATCTGGGAGACGATTAAGGGCGGTCCCCTCCAGGGGCCCGCTGTTGTCCGACATTGCAGGCGATCTAGGAAGCGATTTAGGGCGCTTCCTTCCAGGGGCCCGATGTTGCCCGACATTGCCTACACGAGGCGATCTAGGAGGCGATTTAGGGCGCTCCCCTCTAGGTTTTACTTGACTTAAAGCCCCTTAATTGGAAGCGCACGCGAGTGGCAAACGCTGGCGGCCAACCTACCTATGTAACAAAACTTAAACAAAAACTTCTTACATATCACATAGATTTTCCGTTTGAAGTTGCCATTAGATCCCCGGTGGGGGCATTTGTTTGTGTGATGAATACATGCATTTGTTCTCCAGTATTGTTTGTTTATATATGTATTGTATATTTTCTGAGTATTTACATTTATTTATCTATTAAAAAAATTATACGTCATTTAGTATTCTGTTCGTCTGTTTGTCTGTTTGTACGGGCTAATATCCGAAATGGCTAGACCGATTTCAATGTTTTCATGGTGATACCTTATATCCCTGGTCAACATCTTAAATGTTTTTTATTCCGGTAAATGAAAGGGTTTCCGTGGGATAGTTTAAAAACCACAGTCACCTCTGACGAAGTCGCGGGGAACAGCTAGTAAGATAATATTTTCTTTTATCCTCACAAGAATATTTTTCAAATAGGATTTCTTCCTAAATTGATTCCTACTAACCGTATGATCAATGACACTTGATCGCCATGTTTTCTCTTTACAAATCGGCTCTATTTTGTAGATATTCGTGATAAAGAGCGTGGGCATTTTTCACGCCAATTGCCAATGGCGCAGTCGGACACATTTGTTCTGGGTATGGAGGGGAATCGCTCAACGCTGAGCGCTTTACGTGCTGTGATTATTTCAACATTGAGTACCGAGAAATATTGTGAACTTTTATTGTAGGTTTCAACATCTTTTGCACCTAAAATACTTAATTATATCCAAAAAAAAATTCGGAATATTTGTCAACAGATTTTATTCGTCACTCTGCTGGGCACAGGCCTTTCTTATGGAGAAACTATAAGTATAATTGACATATAATTTCTAATTGTAAAAAATGTAACACTGTGACTAATAGATTGTATGATTGGCTATTTAAAAAAAGTGGCTCATGAGTTTCTTACCGGGTTCTTCTCATGAAATGCCTTACTCTCGGAATCCTGTATCGATTACAACCACAGTCAAAGCGCTATGTGGATGTACTTGCTCCAAGCGCTCGCGGCAGTGAATTTTAAGTCTTTTTTGTCAATTTTATTATTAAAATTTACTTTAAGTAAGTATAATAAATGTGACTATGTATGAATGTTGACGATTTTAAGTGCTATGTTTAGCCTATGAAATAAAATTATTTTTGATTTGATTTGATTTTGAAACACATGAAGAGTTTGGGCTGTAATACAACCTCGCTGGCCCAATGATAGTTGGTGTGTAGAAACAGTTGCATTAGTTACCGGGACCAACGGCTTCGTGCTTTCCGAAGCACGGAGGAGATCTAGATCACAGAGTTTTTGATCGAAAGCCAAAGCGTACTAACCACGACACCACCAAGCTTGCGACATAAGTCATGTTCTACATTATTCAATCGCCCCTTCAGCTTACAAACACAATCTTAACTTTAAATTTTTTTTTACATATGACAGCTAAGCTCTTGGCCTTAAGCACACCTGATGGTAAGTGACGATGAGGCCGAACGAAGGTGGAAGCGAGCTTCAGCTGTCATCCTTAAAACATTGTTATTATGGCGAAAAACTTAGGTTAGACAGTGGTAGCTAGCCAGGAGGGCTTAAAAGCCCTACCACCAACCAAACCGATGAGAAAAACGTCTGCCCCCATGGGGAATCGAACCCCGACCTCCCTATCAACACCCGATGGTGTGAACTGGTGTGAACCACTAGACCAGAGAGGCGATTAACATTCCTTGCAACCGTTTCTCAGCGTACCAGAGTTTTCAAATAACCCGTTTCATTAACCTAATTGAATGCACTTTATTCACAACAATACCGCTGAACTTGTTAGACGCACCTTGAAACCGCGAACCACAAAATGGCGGAGCAAAGCAAGTCCTCGACACGTAGTGCAAATTACATAATTAGAATCCCCTTGGCTAATTTAACAAACGCCCGCTACGAATGTACGTAATGTATGTGCATACTACTTTTACGATACGACCTTATTTTGTGAACGAATAAATGTCATTTTTGCTCCTCCCGAATACAGTTGTTGGATCCGTTGGTGACCTTGTGTGAAAAAAGTTTTTATTTCCTCATCATTTGTGTATTTTCCCTGTTTAGAAACAACAACAATACTAATCATCATATAATAATAATATAATAAAATAGTTTATTTCTGCACTAAGGCGGTAACAGTGTTACTTAAAGATAAATAAATATAATTTACAGTTGTCCTTTGTGAGAGCTGGTGTCTGTACTAGGTTTTAAAACAAAACCTGTATTACAAATCGCCAGTCTCTCAAACACCTCGGATTAGTCTAGCGCAGTAAAAAGTACTAATAGTCACATGCATTGATTATCTATTGTTACATTTGGAGAGAAGACAATTTTATTTATTAATATTTTTAAGAATGAAACCCCATAATTGATATTGCAGCCAGCGTTGTGTGACACTCACGCTCAGTTGCACAAAGATTTTTTAAAGACGACATTTAGTAATGAGACATTAAAACTTTAAAGTTCATTAAATTTAAAATTGGAACACAAAATAGTTCTAGCTAATGTCTCTTTAGCATTGATAGGGTGCTAATGTCGTTTTGTGCAACGTAAAAACTACGCTAAGGTGTTCTTTTGACACTTCAATAAATAAATTTAATGGAGCATTAGGGATAATGCCGACATTAAATTTTAAAGTTCGTTTCTGCAACTGGGTGTCAGAGTGTTAAAATAAATAGACACTACCAAAAATTAAATAATATCGGTACAAATAGTTTCCACATTGTTGATAACGATATGAAAAAAACACTGCTAATAAGAATAGAATGAAAAACCTACAAACACAATAAAAACTGAGTATGTGGGAAGCAATAAATGAAAATACAAAGAAAATTGAATCAAACAAAAAATGTTACATACAATTAAAAGTAAATAATAAAGTTTTATCAGACCCCATAAAAAGATATATAGTATAGGAATTTGCGGCCGAAGTTATAAATGGATAAATTCATATCTAAAGGGTAGGAAACAATATGTAGACATCGATTATTATAATAAAGAAAAATCGCAAATTATAAAAGTACGGTCGGAATGTAAAATTACTAACGCATCCATTCCTCAAGGAAGTGTAATTGGATACCTTTTGCTCCTAATAATAAATAAATAATTATTTGGGACACTAATATTGGGTCCTTACCTATGAAATTGGTGTTTTTATTCTGTCTTAGTATTTTGTCTGTAACTATTAAGATTCAGAGTAATCCTAAAAAATAATTACCTCGTCTAAAAATAGACTATATTTTTGAGGTCTTTTGATTTGTTTTGATAATTTGTTGTATGTTTAATTGTGTTAAAATTGGACACGGAGACAACTCTTTTTAAGTGCCTCCCGGATACATCATTTTATTTGCATTCACTTAAAAAAGATAAATAAGTGTGATATCACACATATAGCTAAAGCTTGTCTAATGATAGATGCCAAATATTATTATCCCTGGATTTGTCGTTGTGAAGAAAACTAATAAAATGTTAGTATGGAAAATGCAGAATTCCCCAAAATCTCCATACAAAACACCAATTTCATAGGTAAGGACCAAATATCTATTTTGGAAAGAATTGTTCAATTGGATGAATTACAATAACTTAACCATCAACCTTACCAAAACGAAATTGTTAGCATTTTATCCTTACCAAAGGGAACCCATAAAAATAAATTATTATTACCGTAACGAGAAATTGTAGCTCGTGAACGAATACTCATTTCTTAGTTTAATCATTGAAAAAAATATAAATTGGAAGCACATAAATAAACAAGAAACAAAACTATCCAGTTTTCTTTACGGCCTACGAGAAATAAACACACTGATGAAAATGTGATCTTCTTCTTCTTCTTTGTCAATGGCTCAAATGTCATGAGGCCAGTACTCGGCGGCGGCTACGGTCCTTCTCAAAAAAGATAGCAACCTATTATGCATATTATTATGCTCATGAATGGCTGAGTTATGGAATTACTTTATGGACAAACAGCAACATAGAAGTTCTTTTTTCTGGCGCTCGCTGGGGTAAACACAGCGACTCAACTAGGAAAGACGGTGCGCGCGCTAATTTATGTATTTCTTTCGTATTCTCTATCGAGCCAACAACGAGTAATCGTGTTTCTAATCAATATGATGTATAGAGTGAATCCTTAAAAATTTCGCACGTGAATTACATAATTATAGCTTAAGTAATAACAAAACTGCCTCTCTGGTCTAGTGGTTCACACCACCGGGTGTTGATCAGGAGGTCCGGGTTCGATTCCCCAAGGGGGCAGAAGTTTTTCTGCTCGGTTTGGTTGGTGGTAGGGCTTCTTATCCCGCATGGCTAGCTACCACCGTCTTACCTAATTTGTAGCCATAATATCAATGTTTTAAAGAATTGTTGTGTTCCGGTTATAGACGTAAGATAGCCAGTTCCTCAGTTGTAGTGGATAACAGGTGAATCTCGCTTCCATCTTCGGCCTTACAATCACTGACTATCAGGTGAGATGAAAGCCAAGAGCTTACCTGTTATATGTAAAAAAAAAATACTGCAAGGGAACAATGGAACGCAAATATAGCACTAAAAGTGCCTCGCGTTTTGACGGCCATAATGAACAAACACTTTATGCACCGGAATCTTCACTGTACATTATCAGTTCTCCGAAGACGTAAATTATGCCACCGGTCTTGCAATGGACACCTGGTACACGCGGAGTTGCACTTTATTATTAAAGTCTTAAAGATGGATCTTGAGTGGATGTTTCTTTAGACCAAGTTCGGTACTATGCGAGTAATGGCTGGTAAAGCAAGAATTCTTGAGAATGGCATTTAAGTAATAACCATCAGATGTGGGAAATAAAACTGGAACCTTATTAAATAAAATGTTTATATTGGGTCCTTACCTATGAAATTGGTGTTATTATTCTGTCTTAGCAATTTGTCCGTAACTATTAAGTTTCAGAACATTCTTATAAAATTATTGCCTCTTCTAAAAATAGACCATATATTTGAGCTCGTATTATTTAATTTGATAATTTTTTGTAACTTTAATTGTATTAAAATTAGACACAATGACAATTATTTTTAACTGCCTCCCGAATACATCATTTGATTTGCATTAACATAAAAACGATGAATAATTTTTATAAAGCTTATTCACACACATATTGCTAAAGCTTGTCTAATGATACATGCCAAATACTATTATCTCTGGATTTGTCGTTGTGAAGAAAACTGATAAAATGTTAGTATGTAAAATGTAGACATCCCCAAAATCTCCATACCAAACACCAATTTCATAGGTAAGGACCTAATACAAGTCATCATAAAAATACCTATCACATTAGGGTAGGCGTGTTAGCACGTTATTAGGGACTTTAAACGTATAAGGAGGAGCTCGGTGGCGTAGTGGTTAGTACGCTTTGGCTTTCGATCGAAAACAAAACTACCATCGCCATGGTCAGGCTATGGATGGGTGACCGAAACTCTGTGATCTCGACTTCCTCCGTGCTTCGGAAGGCACGTTAAACCGTTCCCGGTCGCTGTTGTGACCGTTTCCACTCACCATCCCGCTTTGGGCCAGCGTGGTGATGTTACGGCCCGTACTCCTCGTGTGTTTCTCCATGGCCTGTGCCCAACAGTGGCACGTACAGAGGCTGAAGAGAGAAAAGTATGAGCGCGCGCGTATGTGAAACTAGTTACCTTCGAGTGTAATTGAAAGCGTGCGCGCGCCGGCGGGCGCTGGCGGCCATCGTAGCTTTGAAACCCCCCTAAATAAGCCCAGAATACTAATATTCCTAATAAACTTTAATTGAGTCTATTATAATAAGAGGGTTGGGTTAATAAATCGCCAGAGTAATATTAGTTGAAGTATTTATAGACACACCAAACATACATTATTTAAACCGGCTATGGCCTGTATTTGCGTTTAAAGCGGATCACATGACTGTTGCTTTTGCGACAGAATAGCGTATCATAGATTTATCTTCGCGGTTTTTTTATTCGTGGTCATGTTAACCAGTAAGTTAAAGTATTGACCAATGGCGTTATCGTATGATATCGCGATACGTTGTTAAATAATACATACATACATACATATAATCACGACTATTATCCCATATGGGTTAGTCAGAGACTAGGCAAAGGCACCGCAAAAGTGGTCCACTGCCATAGTCCGCGCTTCACCAAGCAGTGACTGCACTCAGCGTGACAGGTGGTGAGACCGTCGCCGCTATAAGCTATTGTATGGTTGTGCAGTTCTAAGTCCATTAGTCGCCTTTTACGACACCCAAAGGAAGAGATGGGTTGGTAGTATTCTTTAAAAAGCCGCTACCACACGACTCTTAAATAAATAATCATAATAATTTAAAAAGTTAAATAATCATAGACAATAAACGACAACACGAAAATGGCGGCAGCTACAGCTGATGTAGGTATATTGCTTCCAAATTCGTCGTAAATTTAACCATTGGTCAAGCTGATGTCACAAATTTTGGTGTTTGACGACACTGATCTAGATTTTAACCATTGGTTTGAATATTACTACGGATCAAATATTTTCCCTAAGTACTAGTAGAAAATATAAAAACATATTCTCACCATTCAAAAATATGACCACACATTTTGTTGGCCGACATCGTCCTTGAAGAATTTAAATGCTTCGAATAATCCGGTATATCGTTTCAAACCATAATTCAATATGGCACCAATATTTTGGAGACCATAATATTTTACGGTTGACCGTTTTATGTGTGCTTTATGGCGATAGTGTTAAGGTTCAAAATTGTTTTCTGGTTCAACCATTGGGTATACTCGGCACGTATCGCCATCTACATTACGTGACGGCAATTTATATGGAAGATGTCGATTTTACATCGAGAAAAATTGCAACTGTACCGTTCGAGTATTTGAAATATGTCGATTTGAAAAAATGCTTTTATATTCGGTCTGGGTACAGACTAACGTCAAGAACTATTTAGCAAATAGTTTAGGGAGCCGATCGTTATAAACTTAGTCGATACTTCAAATGTCGAGGTGATGCAAATAAATGTACAATTACGGGGAACACTAAAAGAGTTCAAGGAAAGAAATACAATTAATAAATTGAATGAAAAGTTATAAAATAATCAAAATTATCAAAAAAACTAATATTAACATTATTAGTAAATAACATACTATACGCAAAATAAAAGTACCTACTGGGAAAGTACTGAACAGAAGGTGTAAAATGGAACAATAGGTAACACAAACAATTAACAGTAAACAACATAAAAAAGAATACGTTTATTTATAATTCCTCTAAATATAGTTTCATTTGTTCCTTACATATGAAATTTTTTGGGATTAAAGATTTTGGGGAACTCTGCATTTTCCATACTAAAATTTTTTCAGTTTTCTTCACAACGACAAATCCAAAGTTTATAATAATATTTGGCATCTATCATTAGACAAGCTTTAGTAATATGTGTAATATCACACTTCATAAAAATTATTTCTCGTTTTTAAATGAATGCAAATAAAATGATGTATTCGGGAGGCACTTAAAAAGTTGTCTCCGTGTCCAATTTTAACACAATTATTATTTTTTAGGAATACTCTGAATCTTAATAGTTACAGACAAAATACTAAGAGAGAAAAAAAAACACCAATTTCATAGGTAAGGACCCAATATAATGCCTCTAAATAAAGTTTCATTTGTTCCTTATATTAAGGTAGTTATTTTAATGTAGAGGTAATAACACGTCTATATTTAGAACGAAAATATAGCTTCAAACTACACATTTTCTCAGGCAATTATGAAGCACAAATACCAAAGGGAAGTTGATGCAAGTATCAATTTACATAATTATGTAGGTACATAAACGAAATACAATAAGGTAATGTATTCTCTTACCAAACGGCAGGGCTACTAATTAAAGATATTAGTTTTAGCATAGTTTTTTTTAAGATTTTCCAGAACATTATGCTTGTGTATTTAGGACTTAAATTTGGTACGGCGCCGGCGTGATAATTCTATACTATAGAGAATAAAACTGCAGACGTCGAATGTCTGTAAATAGAAAAAAAAAGACGTGTGGCACTCGGGGACTGCTGCGGTAAAGCTATTGCATAGCATTTGGTATCAACTTATGCAATTATAATTTTATTTATTTATTTTATTCATGCAGTATTTCTTTTTCTTTGATATTAATTCAAGTTACACTTTTTGAGCGTGGTGACCGATAAGAAAACAAATTTTTCTATTATTAAATAAATAAAAAATAATAAATACTCGTAGTAGGTACGTGTTTTAATTTACACTCAGTCATTTTCTGAATTCCTTCCAAAAATTTGCATGGCCAACTCGATCTTATACTCATCTCGTAGGCCGCGCCTGGCCACGCCAATCGTCTCTTATTTTTTGTTGTTGTAAAATTCTCCCATGCAGGGAAGGCAAAGGGAACGAAGCCCATGCAGCCAAGTCTTCAGTATATATTTCTTCAGTAGTTTGCATTGAAATGTTAGTGTAATGCATTTCAATGCATCTTGGGAGAGTTTGGCATCAAACGATCGATGGCAGACACTGTGGTGCTACTTGGATGAGGTGGATTACCACGATAAAAAACTCATCACTTTTCACACCACTAGACGTTTATTTCGATAATCCTCCACATTGCACATCATCACAGACACTTATTACACAAAACTACACTGATTTTACGTAACAATATCCACTCCGTACAATATTACAATCATCGAAATAAAAATCACGTCCGCCATAGTTGAATGCCGCCAAAAACTCCTTATTTTTTCTTTTTCGCGAGTATATTTATGGCTATGCATTTAGCATATATGAGAGAAATGAGCCGTGTAATATAAAAGAGATAGAATTTATTTAAAACACGGCCTTCAAGCCACACCTCCTTGCGCATCGGAGTGGGGAGCGTGAGGTTTTTTCGTTACGGATTCGGTCCCCGCGCTCAAGGCCCGCGATAGAAGCTATGCAATACCTTAAAAAATGCTTAAAATCAAGTCAGGGAGATGTTAAAAGAGGAAAATTTCCCATTTTTTTTTTTCTCAATTTTTTTGTTTCTCTGTCTGTTCGTCTGTTTGTACGGGCTAATCTCCGAAAAGGCTGGACCGCATGCATGAAAAACAAAAATTGCATGGTGATACCTTATATCCGTGGTCAACATCTTAGATACTTTTTATTCCGGAAAATTAAATGGTTCCCGTGGGATAGTTAAAAAACCAGTAACAACCGCTAGTGTTAGAATAAAATAAGTGGATGCTAAGCTGACGAGTGAAAGAGGAGATTTATAATTTTCAGACTATAAAAAAGTGACAAAACAGGCAGATGTCTAAGACAATAAAATTATTTGACGTTTTCAGATATAATAAATGTAATAATGTTACGAACGTACACTTATTTATTTTATGATGTATTTTCCTGTTCATACGGGTAAGTGACGTTGCACTTTCACGTTTTCTTCGAAGATGAAAACCTGCTAAAATTCTTGTCCGTTTTTCTCAAAGAAGGTCCTCATATAGTATTTGAACTGCTACTATTTGGATGCCGTAGTTAATTATATTAAAGTTATTGCCATTCCTGTCCGCTAAAGCGCATCTTAAATACTATTAAACATATTAAACTCTCGCTTGCCCACGACTTTGTCCGCAGTTTAGCTAAATTTACAAATTTACAAATTTTCATATTTTATATTATATTTTATCCCCTTGGAGGTAGAATTAATCAAAAGCCTTTCTCATCGGATGCCTACGTCATAACATCTACCTGCATGCCAATTTCAGCCCGATCCGTCTAGTGGTTTGGGCTTTGGGCTGTGCGTTGACTATGTCAGTCAGTCAGTCACCTTTGAGTTATATATATTTAGATTTTTGAATTTTTTCAATACGCTTCAACTGATATTGTTAATAGCGAATTACTTAACGTTGGTTTCGAATATCGCCTATCGAAATAACCATTACAATATCCAATCCAATAAATAGTGATTGACTATATCCATCCTTAACTGGTCTGTT
This sequence comes from Parapoynx stratiotata, assembly GCA_910589355.1. Classification (NCBI taxonomy): domain Eukaryota; kingdom Metazoa; phylum Arthropoda; class Insecta; order Lepidoptera; family Crambidae; genus Parapoynx; species Parapoynx stratiotata. The sequence goes on from OU342477.1 coordinate 1,272,851, forward strand.
TCGTCTTGCGTTTACATTAGCAATTAGTTCTTTGTAAACTGGTTAATAGTCTCGACTGTAGGAAACTGCAGGTAGCTTCCCAACCACTTTGTTGATCTAGGTTTATAACCAATATGTTGTGGTTATTGTTCATACTAGTTTGAGGCTGAATGTCCTCTAAGATGCGGGTCGCCTAAACTATATCCATCACCCATCCAAGATACGACAATAGTTAAAGTTTCTTCGTCTCCAAAATCAAAGCTAAATCGTTCCAAACACTAACTTAACTAAGTTCATAGAAATTGAATTTAAGATTACAAATTTATGGTGAAAGATTATTTATACTTAATATATAAGTATTGTAATTTATTAAGAAATCGGTTCAACCTTTAAGTGCCCGCTTCCGACCTAATAATTATTATGTTAAATAAGCAATTTTTCGTTTTATATTATTGATGATATTGCAATTCTCGAAGGCGACTAAATTATTCAACTTTAGGCTCTATCTTAAGGCGTTAAAAGCGAAGTTACTCGCCATCATAAAATGCAACAACCTACTAAAATAAATACATTGAAAATACAACTTTACGGCTGTAAGTCAACAAATGCTAAGAAATACAATTTTTGGGAACTTTATTTTTATAAATGCATGGAAAAATAAATGTATGGATATACCATTTATTTTCGGTAAAATCAACCACGGCTCTGCCGGCCAGCGGCCGGCGAAGCGCTCGCCGCAGGCCGGCGAAACAAAGAGCTCCATCGCTTTATAGTTACTCAAATGTTTTGTCTGATGCCAAATTGTTAATAATCTATCATGTTACGTACATGTGTATTGCTCCCCAAATAATTATTTTTTTTCATAATTCTTTTTATTTGAAAAAAGGTACGTTCCGTAAAATAAAATATATAAACTAAGATAAAAAAATGCATGCATTACAAACTTAGTTATAAAATTATTTTGTACAATTTTCAAAAAACTGTTCAACCCATTGAAAATAATTTTTCTAGAGTTTATAAAGTTACATTTTTCGATTTTTTTCATACTTTCTACACTTATGGCTCAAAAGTTTAAGGGGGCACATATTTTTTTAATTTTTGGAGCGATTATTTCCGAAAATATTAAATTGATCAAAAAATGATTTTATTTAACTCCTATTTATTTTTAAACATCCATACAATAATATATCACAGTTGGAGTTGAAATGAAAAAAAAACACTCTCCACTTTACATGTAAGGAAATCTCGCCGACAAAGTGATAAAATAAACAGTGAAAAAAATAGAATTGGGAACAGGGCAGGAAAAAGTAGAAAGTAGAAGTAGTTCTCCTTGTTTTCCACGTGATTGAGATTGATGTGATTGATATTGGTACCAAATTTAAGCTTTCTAGTGCTAACGGTCACCGAGATTATCCGCGGACGTACAGACATTCTTGAAACTTTGAGGGTTCCTAGTTGACTACGGAACCTTTAAAATAGGCACTCACGTATATCAACTTTTTGGAACTTCGAGGAAATAAAATATTGAAAAAGGAACACGCCAAAGCCAAGTTGGCAGTATGGTATGAATGCATCGAGCATCGAGTCAACATTAAAAGAAATAAAAACATAATGTCATGTAAAGCGCTCTCTTGCTGGCCAGCTGCCAGCGACTGAAGAGGTGGAACGTAAAAGTACAAACTTTTTGACTCGCATACGTTTGGGTTTCTTGATATGAAAATGTTTTAAGTCATAAGCGGTGGAACATTAAATATAAAATGCTATGAATTTCTAGAATTCTGAATAAGAAAAGCATCCAAGTTTCCAAAACGATCCTCATTTTCTAACAAACAAAAGGTAATATTGATACAAGGAGATTTTTACCATATTGCTTAAAGAAAATTTACTATGCTTCTTCTCAGCACCCCAATTCTACTATAAATTAAACCGGACGATCCCGAATCGTCACAGTCTCGTAACCAACGCGTTTGAAGAAAGAATGCTTAGCAGAATAAACATTTTTGATTCAAATAAAAGCTTATGATTTATGTAAAATAGAAGGAAACCGAAGGCAACCGAAACGCAGGGTTGCGTGTTGCTAGCAAAATAAAATAGCAGACCTGGCCTACAGAGTCTCTGGTGACTTAACACTAATTGTTCACGGTGTAAACATGAGAGTTATTCAAATTAAAATTACTTTTAACTTGCAGTAATTTAATTTATCTTGAAGATTGAATGTAGACATTATAAAGCAGATGTTATAACATAAGCATAACATGTCATCACGCCTTTTTCCCCGAAGGGGTAGGCAGATGTTATACACTCACAATTCATCTGATACAATGTAACCATATTGTGGAAAATAAATTTTTAATGAGTTGTCCTAAGTAACTGGAGGCGAGCCTGTGGCCATACCTAGTCCAGACACAGAGTCAGACATATGTGGACATATATAGAGTAGGACATATAATAAACTAAATATAAGTTTTAAACCGTCTCTCTGGTCTAGTGGTTCACACCACCGGGTGTGGATCGGGAGATCCGGGGTTCAATCCACCATGCGGGCAGAAGTTTTTCTGCTCCAGATGGTGGTTGGGCTTCTAAGCCCGCCTGGCTAGCTACCACCGTCTTACCTAAAGGAGAGTGATCATTTTTGACCCCGACCCGACACGATTATTACTATTCTTCTTTGTCGTTATAATAACAATGTTATAAGCATTGTTGATTTCCGGAAATTAAAGGCAAGATAGCCAGTCCCTCAGTTGTTGAGGAATACAGGTGAAGCTCGCTTTCACCGACCTTATCGTCACTTACTATTAGGTGAGATAAAGGCCAAAAGCTTGCCAGTCATGAGTAAAAAAATAGTTTTGAAACTCTGTGGCTCTTGCGGGGATTACACAAGGAACCGGTATAAGGCTTTTCTTCAGAAGCCGTCGTTTTACATTTATATTTACAAAAATATTTACGCCTCTATCCCAATGGGTAGACAGGAATTACAGCCTTCCACTTGCTTGCATTTATATCTTTATGTACGACTTTTGAAAGTTCTTTTGCGAATTAAAAATGATGTAGAACAAAACTTTTTGTCTGTTATTATAAGGTGTAATTTCTATCAAAAATGATTCCCTTTTAAATAATCAATTGTTAATGGTTTTTACTACTCTTGTATTCCAAAATAATTTTGCGCCACTAATAAATTTTACTAAATACAATACCTGGGTCTCAAAGAAGTGATTACTGAAATCTTTTGATAATTAAGACAAAAGAGTATTGTTAGTCATAGTCAGACTATTTGATTGAACTTTTGTAATAACGAACCTAGGAGTACAAGAACAATGTTGTTTTTATCGTGAAGTACAAAATTTTAGCTTTCTATTGAAAATTATTCGGAAAGCTAAATCTTTATAAAAATATCTCATTTTGCTGAAACAATAATTCGCGTTCTTTTTGCAAGTCTTATGGTGTATACAAACTGGTTCATTGTAACATGCAATGTCACATGAAATCAGTTTTCATCGACGTCTACACTACACGAATTCTGTTACACTGCGAGGCAAATGCTTACATTGCATGATACAGCATGTTACGTTTCACTAGTCTGTACGCACCATTATAATAAGACTTATGTACACTGTTTATAATTGTGGCAATAGTTGAAGTAAAAACTATCCATTTGTCGTAATTGAATAATAACATGTTCTAATAAGTGAAACTGTCCAAAGTTATTTTCGTGAGTCTTAAAGTTATCTTAATTGTTGGGGTTGTAATTGTGGCGCAATGTGTTGCAAAGTTGAAATTAAAAATATAAATGATTAAATCATATTTTTATTATTTATTTATTATAATAATAATAAGTATTGTGCCGGAGCCGGGTGGTAGCGGCTCATTAAAAGAATATTACCAAAACCCATATTTTCCTTTGGGTGTCGTATTGACGACTAGTTAGTAGCGGCGAGTTCTAACTCCATACTTAGAACTACGCAACCATCCAATTGCTTATAGCTTATATTATCACCACCTGTCACGCTGAGTGCAGTCACTGCTTGGTGAAGCACGGTCTATGGCAGTGGACTGCTTTTGCGGTGCTTTTGCCTAGTCTCTGACTAACACTTAGGGGATAATAGTCGTGATTATATGTAAGTATGAATGAAATTACTATTAGAAAAAAACAGCTTATCTCCTAGCCAACATAAAAAAGCCTAAAAAGCATAAATCTAACAGTAAACATAAAGATAGCAAAACAAAAGAAAAAATTAAACGAAAAAGGAATAACTATTTAATTTATGTAGTAAAAAAAAAAGATGTTTCATTAAGATAATAGATAACTGTTGTGTTTTAGAATAGCTGGTAGGCCGGCAACATCATACTTAAAAATAGTTTTTCAATACTATTAATGTCATGTTAATAGTAATTTGTTGATATCTATCTATCTATCTATATAACTACGTAAGTATCTATCTATTTTTAACAGCACAATAATCGGGCCTGTGAGACCTTTACATTCACTTTTACATTAAATTGTTAGTCAAAACACAATTTTCAAAAACATGTTCGTTGTCTATAAAGTTACAGGTTCTATATTATAAAGATTTAATGTTGTAATTATTTGTATCTACACTCATGTTATAATGTTTGAATTATGAACTCAGACTCAAACTCATAATGACATACTTTTTAACACAGATGATAAAGACGAAATTTTAAAAATGGAAACTGTAACATAATGACCATCATCAACAGGTTGGACTCATTATGCAACACTTATTTTTCTTAAAAACGCACAAAACTATGGTAAATGTTTTCCAGACAGCCAACAATAAATAAAATTAATTAATTTTTTTGTTTTATTTCTTTGAATAATGACTGAAGATAAAGTAAACACTCGCGTGATACTATTAAAAACTCATGTGACAGTGACAGTTACATGATTAAACCACTATTATAATTAGTCGGTAACACCCTTCTTACTCTACGGATATTTGTAACATTCTATAAGCAAGTTAATATCATTTATTGTTACTTAAACTCTTTATTTTGTTTTCCCGCTCTTTCGCTAATGATCCAGGATGAGTAAGCAATTCTTCGGGAAAATACTTCGTCTTTCCCTAATGTTAACTTTATGATTCAGTTAAGTGTGTAATGGAGTTTCTGCGCGATTGGCAACTCGATATAAGTACAGAAAATAATTTATTTAACACTAATATTATTATCATCACGCCTCTGAAGTTCTGTCACGCTGAGAACATGAGCAGTTACTGCTTGGTGAAGCGCGGACTATGGTAGTGGACTGCTCTTGCGGTGCTTTTGCCTAGTCTCTGACTAACCCTTAGGGGATAATAGTCGTGATTGTATGTATGTAAGTTCTCAAGAGAGTTATAAAGTTGTCGTGTTTAAATCCAATAAAACCAATTTGTTCAACATTCAAACCTAATAACTTTCTGAATGATATCTGGATGAACTACTAAGTTAATCTAATGATTGACTTAAGATTGCTAAGCTTTTTTACAAAAACTTTTAAATAATGTAACTAATTTAAATTGGTAAGATGTAAAAACAGATACAGAATAATATCAGATATTTCCCAGCTCTAGAGCGAATTGCAATGCAAATACAGTAACAAATTCAATATTTATTTTGTATTTTTCTAAAAGATTTCGGCAAAACTATTGTTAAAACAAAATTCGAACGCAAAGTCAGATATAAACACGAGCAGAATTCACACATGAGATTAAAACCATAATCTCCCCAAGCAAGCCTGATAATCTAATGTAATATATTCCAATCTCTCTCAAAAGCAGGCAGCTTTTGAGCAATACGCGACTGGTATAAGTTGAGTATCTTCTATTGTTGAGACAGATCCTCGTGTATTAAGTTCTATGCTTTGTTCGGTTTCCCTTGAGTGTATTCGAAATAAATTAATTCTAATCTCATCATTTAAGCCTTATGTTACTGTTTTGATTTCTTGGCAATAAGGAGTAGCTTCTATAGACAATGGTGGTTAGAATGCTTTGTCATGGTACAGGGGATTGGGAGTATTTAAACGGTATGGTGTTCTTAAGCCGCTAATTCTTCTTCAACTACTAGTTCCATGGCTATTTATACGGTTACTATTCTGTTTGTATTATTCTTTGCATTTTTGTTAATATTGTCATGTTATTTTTGGGTACGTTGGAGGTACAGCGTTAGTAGAGATGGATTGAGAATACTCAATTGTCGAATTATGAATTTAATTAAGAAAGTTACGACCTATCTTGTTCTAATTCGCTGCAATAAAAAGAGGTAGGTATAGAGATTATAGAGATTTTGGGAGCTCGGTGGCGCAGTAGTTAGTACGATTCGATCTATTACAAAGCTAACTTCGCCATGGTCAGGCCGTGGATGGGTGACCGAAATATTGTGATCTTGATATCATCCGTGCTTCGGTAGGCACGATAAGCCGTTGGTCCCGGTCGCTATTGCGATCGTTTCTACCCACCAACCCGCATTGGGCCAGCGTGGTGGTGTTACGGCCCATACTCCTCATGTGCTTCTTCATGAGGAAGCCTGTGCCCAGCAGTAGACGTAAATAGGCTGAGGACGACACTTAGAACCTCCGACACTTAGTCAGCAGGTTCTAAGTGTCAGGTCAGCAGAAAGTGGTCAACGCAAGGTAAGCGTGCGAGCAACGGGTGGTCATCGTGTGGACCACTTCCCTTCCGCACGAGGTGGTGCTGGTCGGGTGCCGGGTGGCTCTAATGAGCTGTAATGTCAAAGGGGCTGGTGAAAGTCACGAGAATTTGCTGGATGTAGGCAGCGTATAACCGATCATTGACGAAATCCGTTGCCGATGTCCATGAGGTATCTCTAGGCTAATAATGATGTTATTCTATTTGTTTGGTGTTCTGAATATTTTTTTATATATATTAATCTAGTATCCGTAACACAAGCAGCATTACGATACCTCAATCCGCAAACCAGCCAACTCAATTATTGTCAAAAGATGCTGTTTTTTTCTAGATTACATGGAGTTATAGTAGAAAAAAAACGGCATCATAATATTTTTTGACAAAAATGGAGTTGGCTATCGATTAGTTGCTTTAAATGGGGCTAGTTGATAGGTGTGAGTGTCTGGAGATATTTATTTATTGTAGACATTAAAAAACCAACACAGTTTCTCAAGCATGAGAAGGAAAAACTTAAGAGATTTTTGTCCGTTCATCTTTGTACACAAATCACGCAAAAGTTCAGCATGGAATTGAACGAAGTTTTCACCAAAGCAGAGGTCTGACTTGAAATATAAGTTAGGTTAGGTCGACTACCTACATTTTCCTCCCTGATACGAAATTCATGATTCTTCAGCTCCGTTCCCAGTTTATTTGTGGTCGACACGGTAGGTTTTCTCTTTTATCTGTTTTCGCAGTATACTATTAGGTCCTTACCTATGAAATTGGTGTTTTGTATAGAGATTTTGGGGATGTCTGCATTTTACATACTAACATTTTATCAGTTTTCTTCACAACGACAAATCCAGAGATAATAATATTAGGCATGTATCATTAGACAAGCTTTAGCAATATATGTGTGAACACGCTTGATAAAAATTATTCGTCGTTTTTATGTTAATGCAAATCAAATGATGTATTCGAGAGGCAGTTAAAAATAATTGTCTTTGTGTCTAATTTTAACACAATTAAACTTACAAAAAATTATCAAATTAAATAATACGAGCTCAAATATATGGTCTATTTTTAGAAGAGGCAATTATTTTATAAGAATGTTCTGAAACTTAATAGTTACGGACAAATTGCTAAGACAGAATAAAAACACCAATTTCATAGGTAAGGACCCAATATTTGCCTCCAAAAAAAAATAATACTACATATAATACTACAAGTGGCTCTTAAAGTTTGATCATAAGACTATTTTGTCGAAGTGTTGTACGTTTAGTTATTAACTTTCTTAACAGGTCGTCGTCGTCAGCCTATGGCAGTCCACTGCTGGACGTAGGCCTCCCCAAATTCACGCCACTTCGATCTATTTTCGGCTTCTCGCATCCAGCTCCTGCCAGCCACCTTGCGCAAATCGTCACTCCACCTGGCCTGAGGGCGCCCTACACTACGCTTGCCGAGGCGCGGTCTCCACTCCAGAACTCGTTTACCCCAACGGTTGTCGGTTCTGCGGCTAATGTGGCCAGCCCATTGCCACTTCAGCTTGCTTATTCGGTAGGCTATGTCGACAACTTTGGTTCTCTGTCGGATCACCTCATTTCTGATTTTATCCCTAAGAGAAACTCCGAGCATAGCCCTTTCCATAGCTCGCTGAGCGACTTTAAGCTTGTGGACCAGCCGTACCGTCAGTGTCCACGTTTCGGCTCCGTATGTCATAACGGGTAGGACGCACTGATTGAAGACTTTCGTCTTTAGGCATTGTGGGATCGACGATGAGAATACTCGATGTAATTTCCTAAACGCTGCCCAACCCAACTGGATTCTTCTGTTCACCTCGTCCTCGAAGTTGTTTCTACCTAACTGCAATGTCTGCCCGAGGTACACGTATTTTTGAACAACTTCGAGAGCGGCACCGTATACTGCAATCGGTTCCGGTAGTACATGCTCATTGAACATGACCTTGGTTTTATCCAAGTTCATCCGTAGGCCGATGCGTCCAGAAGAGTTATCCAGGTCATTTAGCATTTTTTGTAGGTCCTGCAGCGTTTCTGCCATGAGAACGATGTCGTCCGCAAATCTCAAGTGAGATATGTATTCGCCATTAATGTTGATGCCTCGCCCTTTCCAGTGCAGCGTCTTAAACATGTCCTTCATTGCATTTGTAAACAATTTCGGGGAGATTACGTCCCCTTGCCTTACACCTCGATGCAATGGTATACATTTTGTTTGCTGATTTTGTACTTGGACGGACATAGTGGCAGCTTCGTAGAGACATCTCATCACTTGGACGTATCGCCAATCTACTTGGCATCGCTGCAGGGGCTCCAAAACAGACCAGATCTCAATCGAGTCGAAGGCCTTCTCATAGTCCACGAATGCTAGACACAGGGGCTGATTATACTCTTCGGTCTTCTGTATAATCTGCCGCACTGTGTGGATGTGGTCTATGGTGCCGTATCCGCTCCGAAATCCAGCCTGTTCCGGTGTTTGAAATTCATCGAGTCTTCGCGCAAGGCGGTTCGTGATGACTCTTGAAAACAGCTTATAGACGTGGCTTAGAAGGGAAATGGGTCGATAGTTCTTCAGTCGAGTCTTGTCTCCCTTTTTGAAGAACAGGACGACCACACTCCTACACCACGCCTCCGGAGTTCTCCCTTCGAATAGGACAGCATTGAAAAGCTTTTGGAGCTCCCTCAGTACGGGTTTGCCTCCAGCTTTAAGTAGCTCTGTTGTAATGCCATCCTCTCCAGGGGCTTTTCCATTTTTCAACTGTTTAAGAGCCAACTCGATTTCATCAATGCTGATTTCTGGCAGGTCTTCAGTGTAGTGGCGTGTTAACATTGCTCTAGGGTCCTCATTTTCGGGTTTAGGTCTAGATGCGTGCGAGGCGTAGAGTCGGCTATAGAAGTCTTCGACTTCGGAAAGGACTGCCGGCTTTGAAACAACGACTTCTCCTCTTTCTGTGGTCAGCTTCGTCAGGTGGCTTCTTCCAAGAGATTGTACGAATACTTTCGACCCCCGGTTTTGCTCAATTGCTTTCTCAATCAGAAAAGTATTGTGGCACCGGAGGTCGCGTCGTACGAGCTTCCTGATCTCTTGGTTTAGAGCGCGCTTTCCTTCCGAAGTGACGGGTGGGTTTTCACGTCGTTCCTTCATCAGCCCCAATGTCATTTCCGAAAGTTTTGACTTCCTGCCCTTACGCTGCATTTCACAAAATCTATTGCCTTCTTCCCTGAGGACTCGAGTTATATTTTTAAGGTTTTGGTTTACGTCTATTGTGGTTTCCACGGCAGCAAATCGGTTCTCCAGGTTTGACTGAAATGTTTCGGATCCAATCATGGTTTGGAGCAAGGTAGGTCGGAGTCTTGACCTCATCAGACGGACGCGTTCAGCCTTAAAGTTGATATTCAGAGAGCCTCGGACAAGTCTGTGATCGCTACCCGTATTAAATCTGTTGATCACGGAGACATCTCTGAATATGTGCTTCTTGTCCGTCATGATGAAGTCGATCTCATTTTTCGTCATAGTGTCCGGGCTTTGCCACGTCCATTTCCTTTGGGGCTGCTTCTTAAAGAAAGAGTTCATCAAGAACAGCCCCTCCCGCTCGAGGAAGTTGACGAGCATTTGCCCCCTATGGTTTCTACGTCCAAATCCATGAGATCCTACTACCGATTCGCTGCTATTCTGTACTCCCACTTTAGCGTTAAAGTCCCCCATAACAACGCTGTAGTGGGTCTTAGTAGTGGAGTGGAGGGCCGTCGATATGTCATCAAACATAACCTCCACATCTTCGTCCGAGTGTGCCGAGGTCGGTGCGTACACTTGCACCACCTTGAGGCTATACCTCTCGGTGAGCTTGACAATTAGGTACGCTACCCTGCTCGACACACTGGATATTTCCACAACGTTGTCACAAATGGACTTGTTAACCAAAAACCCAACGCCACCTTGGGATTGTCGGTCTCCCTCACGGAAGTACATTAGATGGCCAGATGGAAGAGTTATGGTGTCCTCCCCCTCTCTTCGGACTTCACATAACCCTAGGATATGCCACCTAATTTTCCCAAGTTCCACCTCGAGTTCTGCCAGATGAGAGTCTAGCCGTAGCGTGCGTCCGTTGTACGTCGCCAGGAGTAGTCGGTTATGGTGGCCTTCCGTAACCCGGAGATTCTTAGCACCCCCCGCCCCGCCGTTACCGTGGCCGCCACCATGGCCAGGAATAGCGGGGCCGCCGGGAACTGGGGGCCGTGGCTTATGTCGGTTTAACATTTGGAGGTTATGCCCTTAATCGCCACGCTGGGCAGGCGGGTTGGCGATCGCAGGGCGTAGCTCTCGCACCGGTGACGCTGCTGCCCGTCACCGGCCTGCTACATTTAGCTGCGCCTTTGGTTCGGAAGGTTATACCGCCATCGGTCGGTACGCCAGAGCCTCGTTCGTCAGTCAGCAGGATGCACCGCGTGCAGGTGAGGTTGGCTTGGGGCGAAAGATGGTAGTTCGCCCCTTACATCCGTGGTAGTTCGCCCCTTACATCCGATTACATCCTTACATCCCTTACATTCTTAACAGGTATTAACATTTAACCTAATTAGAAGATTGTGTCGAGTTTATTAAGGATAGGAAGTCGGTGTTTCCGGTTTAGTCGATGTCAGGCAATTTCTTTTAGAATTTTTTAAGGCCCTTTTATTTTTTTAATATTTTTAATGGCAGTCATATGTGAGATGGAGTATTTAATCTGGTAACTAAAAGAAGGGTTTTAACAGTTCAACAATCGTACCATCAGGTGAACCGTCTGCTCGTTTGTCCCCTTTTCTATAAAAACAATTGTTTAATGATTGCGACGGTCTTTGCCCTTCAATTACTAACATTTGAATTTATAATGTGAGAAATAATCCATACTAATATTATAAATGCGAAAGTAACTCTGTCTGTCTTGCTTTCACGTCAAAACAACTAAACCAATTTAACTGAAATGTTGTACACAGACAGTCTAGAGCCTGAGAAAGGAAGGCTTCCTTAGGACATAGGACCGGGGGCAATGCTGGTGAATATTAAAAAAATTAATAACGCGTCCCAGAAAATTAAGGACAAATTTAAGCCACTATGAACTTTGCTTCTAATAATAGAGTAGGAGTAAATTTACAATTCCACCAATTGAGGCTACTGTTCTGATTTGAAAAAATCTTTCAGTGTTGAATAGCCTATTTATTGAGGAAGGCTATAGGCTACATACCATCACACTATCTCAAGTTAACTATTCTACGTGGACGAAGTCGCGGGCAAAAGCTTGTTATCGATAAATTAGTCATATGAACGCTTGCGAGGTTAATGTTGACTGTCGCCCATTTACTACAAGTACCTACCTAATTACCAACTCATTAACTGGAATACGACGACACTACATCATTTCTGCCCTTGAGACATATCGGCATATCGCGTGATCAAAACTTAGCTTTGTAACTTAATCTCCAAATTCAACCTTACTGTTTAACTAATAGGTTTGAAGGTCATTTGATTTATGATAATTGATTACTTTTGCGTTAAAATCTTTTAAATCCTAATGGAATTTAGGTAACGAAATGGATATGTCAGACTTAGAAATTAGTGTTGGTACGGAAAAGTTTAGATCTAGGTATTGAGTGTCTGACGTTGATGATTTATAGACATAATTAAGAAAATGAGAAAGATCAAATCAAATCAAATCAATTTATTTTATAGGCTTGATGTACAAACACTTAAAAACGTCAATTTATAAATAAGTGAATCTAACACTCGCTCGGAACGCAGACATCCCCGAGAAGAGCTAGCCAGAAACTCGAGGGTTGCTCTATTTGTTCACATTTTTTATAATTCTTTTGTTTATTATAAATGTTAGATGTGTTAATGTTAATGTAATGATAGAAGCGAAGTATAATGGTGTAGGCATAGATGAAAGTAGCATAAATCGCTAAGTTTTAGACGAACTAAAAACCCATGTATGTTCTCATACATGGGTTTTTAGTTCGTCTAAAATTTATTATTGTTGCTTGTACCCCTTTTATCGACTTATTACATTAGGTGTCGCTTCTATACTAGCGGAATCATAGATAAATTTAATAATTCCGGTAGAATAGTAACGCCATAAATGTTATAGGTATAACATTATGTATAACATTATTATATAACAAAAGGTACAAGAAACAATAATAAGTTTTAGACGAACTAAAAACGGGTGTATGGGAATAGCGATCTATACCTAAACTACTTATATTATCTATGGGTATAGGTTAATAATGACGATTGAATATAATTTTTTTTTTATGATGTTTTACGCAAAACATACGTAGGACCAAATCCTAAACTTAGCACTTAAAATAAAATCGTCAACATATATTGCTTGACTCACATTGTGCCCAGTGCGTGGCAACAGACTTGCCAAAATAACATAACATAACAAAATATATAATATCGTGCCTTTATACCGAAGGGGTAAGCAGAGGTGTTAAGCACCCACATTGAATTTATGATATCTATTTATAATTTAAGAACTAATAAGAGTGTAATGTAAGTTAAGGAGAACATTAATTTCGATGCTGAAATTGCTTGGTGACATATTAATTTTAGGCTTTCCAAATATTAGGTCCTTACCTATGAAATTGGTGTTTTGTATGGAGATTTTGGGGATGTCTGCATTTTACATACTAACATTTTATCAGTTTTCTTCACAACGACAAATCCAGAGATAATAATATTTGGCATGTATCATTAGACAAGCTTTAGCAACATGTGTGTGAACACGCTTGATAAAAATTATTCATCGTTTTTATGTTAATGCAAATCAAATGATGTATTCGGGAGGCAGTTAAAAATAATTGTCTTTGTGTCTAACTTTAACACAATTAAACTTACAAAAAATTATATCAAATTAAATAATTCGAGCTCAAATATATGGTCTATATTTAGAAGAGGCAATTATTTTATAAGAATGTTCTGAAACTTAATAGTTACGGACAAATTGCTAAGACAGAATAAAAACACCAATTTCATTGGTAAGGACCCAATATAGTATGCCCTATGTATACGGGACAAGGGAATGAAGGATTATGTCGAGACAATGTATTCCTTTGAGAATATTGAAATGAAAATTTATTATGATGTTCGTCTGATATTGAAATGTTATAAAGCAAGTTGTAAATAAAAAATGTACAAACTATAATTTTTAACCTCTTTCATAAATTCGTCGGAATTTTTAAATGTATGTTCCCCGACCACTCGAAGACGCCTGAACCAAGGAAAATTATTTTTTTGATTGAGAGTGGGTCACAAGTCCCACGTTCATCAGGTAAGGATTTGATGACGAAACCCGGAAGAACAGGAGGCAACTCTTCAAATATAGGCACACTTAAAGCAACTTGTGTATTATAACCTCTCAAGGGATAAAAAACTAGATACATTAAAACCATCTATTGTTTGCAAATACCGGTATTTTTTATTGTATAGTAATTTGTACATTCGCTTTTCGGAAGCATAATTGGGTGAAGTCAACAAAGCAGTTTTTTTCTATCAGTGTGCCGAACGGGCACATCTTTTGATAAATCCTTTGTATGTTTATATTTTTAATTGATCTATATCTTTACTTTGTCTACGATTGGTCTATTAATGTCATTCAGTTATTGTCTATTATATGTAAGACAAATATAAATATAATTTTTATTTAGTTGGCTTTTATTAGACAATACATAATACATTATAATTATTGTAAGCCCGATCGCTTACAATCAGTTAATTGTTTTTTAATCATGTACATTAAGTGTGTGCATTGAAGCTATCCAAATAACGTAATATGCAATTTTTTTCCATACTTCATTCGAAATCTTGTCTTTTATTAACAGCTTGAAATCAAAGAAATATTTAAGGATGAAAAAAAAATCTCTGTCAGAATGTGAGTTTGATTGTGTGAGTTTGAGTGTGATTTTGTATAATATTATGTATGTATGTAGGCCCGGCCAGAATACCAGCGCTGTATCAGCTTCGCCTGATGCAGCATCTGCTGAGGTCGGGTCCTAGTTGACCTTATATGTGATTGTTTGTGTATTTTGCGTCTTGCTTGTGCCTGAGGTCAATAAATGTTTTTCTTTCTTTCTTTCTTTCTTACATATGTGGTGGGTAATTCCTTCTTGTTCTTGATTTATTTGCGGTTGCAGGCTTAAAATAACCTTGCTATTCACTAATCACTTTAAAACTCAACGCATTTTAACGGGCTTTAAGCAAATTTATATCTAAACAACGCAAATACAGTATACAAGGTTTTTTAAATGAATCAACATACATACATAGTACATACATATAATCACGACTAATATCCCATAGGGGCTAGTCAGAGAATAAGCAAAAGCACCGCAAAAGCAGTCCACTGCCATAGTCTGCGCTTCACAAAGCAGTGATTGAACTCAGCGTGACAGGTGGTGAATCCGTCGCCGCTATAAGCTATTGGATATTGTGCAGTTCTATGTCCATTAGTCGATACCCAAGGGAAGAGATTTAATTGATAATATTTATGATTTTATGTATGTATGTACTTTCTTTTAGGTAGTTCTCAGTTCTCAGAAAAGTAAACAAATTCACGCACCCCATTAAAGTGATTATTCATTGGTCGAAACGTCCAGTAACGGCTGGCCTTGCTAGTAACTTAATGAAAGTACTTAGGTAAAAAACTCATTCGGTTTAATTTATTCTTTATACTACATTAAGCTGTCTCGAAGGTATGTTAATGTCACAGTCATTAACATCCATTTGCATTTAGAGGTCCATTTTGGGTTAATTGATTAATTTCCACGTGTGATTAGGGTATGTTAGTTCGGCAAAGCGAATGCTAGAAGGATTAAGAAAGCCGTTTGGATTTTACTAATAACTGTTCTTTTCATAAAATATCAAACAAGATGTTCTATAGGAGGAAATTGCATGTGTCTGTATTTTATTTTTGTAAAGTTCTCTCATATAGGGAAGGCAAAGGGAACGAAGCCCATACAGCCAAGTCTTCAGTACTTTATTTCTTCACTAGTTTTCTTCACACATTTCAATGCATCTTGGGAGAGTTTGACGTCAAACGATCGATGGCAGACACTGTGGTGCTACTTGGATGAGGTGGATTACCACGATAAAAAAAACTCATCGCTTTTCACACCACTTGACGCTTATTTCGATAATCCTCCACATTGCACATCATCACAGACACTTATTACACAAAACTACACTGATTTTACGTAACAATATCCACTCCGTACAATATTACAATCATCGAAATAAAAATCACGTCCGCCATAGTTGAATGCCGCCAAAACCTCCGCATTTTTTCTTTTTTTTTGATAATTTTTCCTATAAAGGGATGGCAAAGGTAACTAAGCCTATGCAGCCATGTCTTCTGTAATTATGTCTTCAGTAATTTACATTGAAATGCTAGTGTATTGCATTTCAATGGGTGAGTTTGGCGTAAAATAATCGATCGAAACAATTTACAATAATTGAATAAACATCACGTCCGCCATAGTTGCATGGCGCCGAAACCCCTTTTTTTCATCTTACTGGCACACAAGCAAACGGCCTGCCTGTAAGCAGCTGTAGCCTAGACATTTGCAATACTGTGGTGACAGTCGCATGGATGAATTTTGTACTCTATATGGATGCCAAACTCCCATATAATAGCATGAGGCAATGTTCTGTCTCGATCAGTAGGTGTTCCCTCTCATTCTATCACTATTTATGAATGAAGGCTATCCGTGGGATATCCTCTTCCTCTCTTTCTATCCATAGTTTCTGTCTCACCTGTCATATTTACGCCATTTTGACACCTAGACTGAAAATTGTTACAAATTTTTGAAATTCAATATTTTAAATAAAAAAATATAAAACTGGTGATGACGTGCGTTGTTTTATGTTGTGTAAGTGAGTGGTATCCTGGATGTACCTTATCATTTCACAGGTGAGTCAAAAATCACATATTAAATGAGAGTATTTGTTTGATAAATTAGTTTGTATTTTTGTGTGACGTCATTAGTAGTAATAAAAAGCTTTACTACGAAATGACAAACTCATTCATTAAAGTGATAGAATGAGAGGGAACACCTACTGATCGAGACAGAACATTGCCTCATGCTATTGTGTGGGAGTTTGGCATCCATCATACAGTACAAAATTCTTGGTCGCATGCTTATATTCTAATAGTCTTCTGTAGGGTCTGTTCTCTCTCAATTTGAGGAATCTAAATTGAATATTAAAAATAATTTTAAAATACCAAATGGTGGTTTAACCACCTTTGGATAACCAATGGTTATAATTATTCTAACAGATAAATGTAAAAAACAGTGAGAAGCTCGGTGGCGTAGTGATTGGTACGCTTTGGCTTTCGATGTCGAAAACAAATTGGTCCCGGTCGCTTATGAAACCGTTTCAACCCTCGCATACGCGTAAGGCCAGCGTGGTGGTGTAACGGCCCATACTCCTCACGTGTTTCTCCATGAGGAAGGCCTGTGCCCAGCAGTGGGACGTATATAGACTGAGGACATACATTAAAACATGCAACAGAATTCATATTTTGTGCCAATCCAAGAGTCTCTCCATGAATTAAAAAAACAAATTTTAAAAAGTAAGACAATTTATATTGAAAGGGAAAATATTCTTAGCAAAACTGCGCATGTTCTAAAATAATAGCATTATAATTATGACGACGAAAACACATGATATTCACTACTTTTGTATTCTTAGCCGGCAATGCGACTGCGGCCGAGTAAAGCGACACATGATGAATTAATATACGGGATGCGGTTTCTTGAGGAGCTGTCGTACGATACGATTTTCCTAATCGTTAGTTTTTACCCGATCGTAGTATAGAACTCCGAAGGCATAATTTAATAAAATAAATTAGTAAAGGTTGTTTGTCCTTAGCCTATATACGTCCCACTGCTGGGCACAAGCCTTCCTCATGGAGAAACACATGAGGAGTATGGTCCGTAACACCACCACGCTGGCCCAATGAGGGAGGGTGGGTAGAAACAGTTGCAATAGCGACCGGGACCAGCGGCTTAACGTGCCTTCCGAAGCATGGAGGAGCTCGAAATAACAAAGTTTTGGACACCCATCCACGGTCTGACCATGATGAAGGTTGCTTTGTTTTTAATCGAAAGCCAAAGCGTATAACTACTACGCCACCGAGCTCCTCAACTAACAATATTTAGTAAAGGACATCTAAAAATATATTAAATGTATGTGTTTATGTGTCATTTAAAATTAAGAATGAACCATTTAAACATTGCGTCCGATATCGGATCATCAAAAATCGGGGGGTGTATAAAAACTATAATTTATGTTGACATTTCGGACTAACGAGGGTCGACGGGTCGTCTTCGATCAAATCAAATGACCACCCGGTCTTCTCTCACGGCCGTAGGTAGGTAACGTGTTTTTATAAAACGATGATTAAAAAGTTTAAAGAATATAGTTAAAGAAAGCATACACACAACACACACACAGACACATACACACACGCGCGCACTCTCTCTCTCTCCCTCTCTCCCTCTCTCCCTCTCTCACACACACACACACACAACAGAGAGAACATTTTAACTTATAGAGACAATTTAATTGACATGACCACGATGAAGGAGGAGCTCGGTGGTGTCGTGATTATCACGCTTTGGCGTTCGATATTGAAAACGAAGCTACTTTCGCCATTGCCTGTACTTGGATGTGTGACCAAAACTTCACGCTTGGATCCTCTGTACTGTAGGAACACGACATCATTAATTAGTGGCATTGAAAAGCAATCTTCTTTGTGAAGCTTTCTTGAGTCTTTTCTTTGTGATCAATCAAAACTTTGTGATCTGGAGTTCTTCCCTGCTTCTGGAGGCACGTTAAGCCGCTGGTCCCGTTTGCTATTGCGACTTTTTCTACCCACAAATTTGCATTGGGCCAGCATAGGACTCCTCGTGTGATACTCTGAGCAGAAAGGTTTAGCTGCGGGGTGGTAACGAAGGTGTTGTTTAATTATCAACGTGGATGAAGGCCTGCTGGCATCTATGTGGCGGTATCTGGAACCTAAAATCTGGAAATCTAGAGCGGTGGTGTGCATTAGGGGAGGCCTATGTCTAGCAGTGGACGGGAGTAGGCTGATGATGATGATGATCCGAATCCCAAGATTATCAGAGATATTTTGAACACAAAATCTATTGAGATGTATCTAAAAAAATGACAATGTGAAGAGGCAGAATGTGCTTTGCTCTACTTCGAACTTTTTAGATCCGCTGAAAATGCGGTTTGGTTGCAGAAAAAACATTAGGTCTATTTGGCATAACTGCAATTTTTAATTTTTATGGGCTCTTTAAAACATGGATCGGAACATATCTTTCTAATTGTAAGTACCTATCTGTAGTTTTGATCAGGAGCTCGGCGGTGCGAAGTGATTTGTACGCGTTGGCATTCGATCGAAAATAAAACTACCTTCGCATAGTCAGGCCGTGGATGGGTGACCAAAACATTGTGATCACGAACTCCTCCGTGCTGAAGGTTGGTCCCGGTCGCTTTTGCAACCGTTTCTGCCCACTAACTCTTTATGTGTTTATCCACGAGGAAGGCCTGTGCCCAGCAGTGGGACGTATATAGGCTGAGGACGAGGTGCCATTCATAAATACTGTTATTGTCACGAAGGTCTGGTATTAGTTCCATACTGCTCTCGAGTGTGAATATTTCAATTTTTTTTCTCTTTGAGTTTCTTTCCAAAGTAAAACACGACTGAATCCAAGTGAAAACTCTTGTAGGAAATGTTTGTATTGAATCCGGTCAGACGGAAAACTGTTGCGAAACATTTCTACCATATTTGTGAACAAGAATTTGTTTGGAGGGAATTTCTAGTAACATGATACGTTTGTGGTGAGATTAACATAAGATATTTGATATAGGGTTTCACTTAACCCTCAATAGTATGTGCTCACTAGGAATTTAAACTATATTTAATTTATTTCTTCTAAGGATAAATAAATTAAATATAGGGATAAGGATACTAAGGATCCTGACCCCTTGAGATTCTTTCCACCTGTTTACGTATTGTCACCAGATATTTCTCTTTTTTAAACTTCTTTCTATCTTGTCCCGACGAGAGGTACAGTAATATTTACCAGAGTTTTGAGCGCCAGACTGGAGTAGCATCTTATCATAGAAGATTGCTTTTCAAAGCCTCTAATTAATCATGTTGTGTTCCTACAGTACAGAGGATCCAAGTTTCGAATTCCATTTATAGAATCGTCACTCTAGCTCCCTTATTCTAAACTGTCGGTTCACGGATTCGATTCGGAAAGTCCCGTCCCGTCTCGCTCTAATTCTCCGCAATAAAAAGAGACAGCAATAGAGATTCCGTGATACAAGTAAGTCAGGGTACGCTATTTATGCGTACAGTTATATCTGGAATATTGGTATGTACTTGGTGCCTCTTAATCGTTGTAGTAGGACAAAATTGAAGCGCGCCTTCGTTAAATAAGGCTATACCATATCGGCATAGAAGCATCGGTAGCCGAGGTGGGATGGACGGGGAACTACTCGTTCGAGAGGCCACGGAAAACGCGGGTTCGATCCCACCGCCGCCACCACTGAGTTTGAATAAACCTTATGTACAGTTCATATCGTTTGCATTGTGCCCGGTGCATGGTACATGGGGAACTAACATATTTGGCGATGTGGGTGTTTTACACCTCTGCTTACTCCTTCGGGGAGAGAGCCGTGATGATATGTTATGTTGTACCATATCGTGGCCTTCCACTCCCATTCATAATAGTGGTGTATTTGTAAGAACGAACCTAAAAATTCCACGTAGAAGCAAAGTCACTTAAATTAGTGATGTTCTCAAAAGCATCGATATTTCCCACGGTACGACATCAATGCATTATCGGCGAGGGAGACGGAGTCAGATCTATTCTTGTGCCACAAGCTGATCCTAATAACATTATTATAGTTTCTGGCTTGTCGAAATTGCGAACTCTGTCAGTTCGTTCTATTCTAGTTTGTTCGAACCATAAGTTAAATATTTTATCATTGTTATGAGATATTTCTCGTGATAAAATCGCAAATCAAACAATATCTATATGTGGACTACAATTCAAACATTACATTGGCTTATTTAATATCTTAAGAGAACGTGGGCTTCTATAGACTTGTAATAATAGTAATTTCAATCTATACCAATAAGTAAGAGTTAAGTGTGTGAGTTTGTGACGTTGTAGGGGAGTAATCTCTGGATTTACGGAACCGATTTGAAAAATATTTCTCTGTTGGGATGTTACGCTATCCTGGAGTGACATAGGCTTCATTATATATCGAAAAAAATAGAGATTCTTACCAAAACTTCAATAATGTAGCCCAACGTGTCAAAAAATTATCAAAAATATTCTTTTCATCGCGTGCGCCCCAAAACTATTTGATGATGGAATAAAATGATGTATTACGATGTTGTAGAACTTATTATTATTTATAAAAAATATTGACACAGAACATGTCTATTTATTATGGTTTAGCCACAATAAGTTTCTTTATTTTATTTTAAAAATTTAATTAAAATTTCGCCGCTAGAGATGGCTCTTGGTACTAAGTACTTATCAAAATAAATAACTTCATGCTTAAGACTGCTTCGATACCTTTATATAACCTTTTGAATTATTTAATTCGGACACTCTATTCGAAAGATATCGCGGGTTTAAAAAGTTAAAATTGGAAAATCTATACTAATACGAGTATTTTCAGAGGAATGTCTTGTATGTCTAGAAAACTACCAGCCCTCTTAGCTCGAACTCCGCACTAAGAAACGTGAAAAATACTATATATTGGGTCCTTACCTATGAAATTGATGTTTTTATTCTGTCTTAGCAATTTGTCCGTAACTATTAGGTTTCAGAACATTCTTATAAAATAATTGCCTCTTCTAAAAATAGACCATATATTTGAGCTCGTATTATTTAATTTGATAATTTTTTGTAAGTTTAATTGTGTTAAAATTAGACACAAAGACAATTATTTTTAACTGTATCCCGAATGCATCATTTGATTTGCATTAACATAAAAACGATGAATAATTTTTATCAAGCGTGTTCACACACATATTGCTTTAGCTTGTCTAATGATACATGCCAAATATTATTATCTCTGAATTTGTCGTTGTGAAGAAAACTGATAAAATGTTAGTATGGAAAATGCAGAATTCCCCAAAATCTCCATACAAAACACCAATTTCATAGGTAAGGACCTAATATATGCCTGCCCCCGTGTTTTCCATCGAACGTTTGACCACGATATCATACAAATAAATAATTTTGTCTTTATGTTCATGCATCAATGGTTTTGGATAGAGACTATATAACCCATTGAGATTCAAGAGGACACTGGTGTTCAACAAACAATATAACATATGTTTCGTAAATAGAACACAAGATAAGGTAACGTAGTTGGTTATTTTACTTAATAACATAACATATCATCACGCCTCTATCCCCGAAGGGGTAAGCAGACGTGTTAAGCACCAATATTTTTCCAGATAAATTAAGTTCTAATGCAACGAGTGGCGGTCCTGTTGCCATGCACCGGGCACAATGTAAGACAAGCGATATTCGCAATAAATTTTACAAATTTTTTTGGTAATGATAGAATTCAATGAATCACCCATACGAGTGTGCCAGTTTTGACACACTGATTTATAACCATAATACTGAGCAAGTGTACCTATACTGCACTAAATAGTACTTGCGGAAGTCACTCACTTATTGACCCACATAACGCCTCTAATTCCTACGAAATAAAAACTATTTTTGTAGCTCAATGTTTATCACGATATGGTGTTGATTGTACTCAAGAATCTACAATACAATCTACGAACAATCGACGATCGATATAAAGTATGAATAGAGATTGTTGTATATAGGAATTTTGTTTATTGAATGAACCATTATACCTTCCTCTTTCGTTGGCGTAATTTTTACCTTGTTGACTAAAATGTTTCATTATTATTTTTAATGAAAACAAGAATAAAAAAAACACCCTTATCTCCTCCTAATAAGCGTTATAATAGCACGAAATTCCTAGATCGTATTCACGTTAATGCTTTTCCGTGTATCGTATAATGGCCCATTTGGGTAAATAATTATGATTGATGTGTCTGTGTGCTAAATATTCTGTGTCGTTGGTACTTTACGGGATATCGTGAGAGTATAATATTGTAAGGTATAAGATGCAGTGGGTACTTCTGATCCAGAGAGACCTGTCGTTTGCGAAACCCACAGATTTTTTTTTTTTACATATGACAGGTAAGCTCTTGGCCTTCATCTCACCTGATGGTAAGTGACGATAAGGCCGAAGATGGAAGCGAGCTTGACCTGTAATCCTCAACAACTGAGGAACTGGCTATCTTACCTCTGATTGCCGGAACACAACAATGCTTATAACATTGTTATTATGGCGACAAATTTAGGTAAGACGGTGGTAGCTAGCCAGGCGGGCTTAGAAGCCCTACCATCAACCAAACCGAGCAGAAAAACTTTTGCCCCCATGGGGAATCGAACCCGGACCTCCCGATCAACACCCAGTGGTGTGAACCACTAGACCAGAGGGGCGGTTATAATATATATTTAAATAGATGATGCGAATGTACTGCGCGTGTGAAAACCCCGACCAAACGTCGGGGGTTGGCTCCTGATAAATAGTCTGCGCGTGTCCGAATGGCTGCAAAAACTCAAGAAATGCCTTGTTATGTGATAATTAGCGGAGTGGCATCGGCGGCATCGGTATTAATCAATCAGATTGGATCTCCCGCCTCAAAATTACGGCTGTGACGTCACAGTACAAGTAAAAAAGTTGACACGCTTGATTTCAAAAGTAATTGTTATACTGGCGTTATCTATGTAACTGTATAACTGCGAGAATTGAACTCTCAAACAAAATTACACTAAGACCGACATATTTACTTACCACGAGTAGGAGCTTCGCGGCGTAGTGGTTAGTACGCTTTGGGTTTCGAAAACAAAGTTCAGAATGTTTTGGTCATCCTTCCAAGGCCTTACCATGGCGAAGGTAGCTTTGTTTTCGATATCGAAACCAATGCGTACCTACTATTCACTACTCCAAGCTCTTCCTGAGGTTGCTGTCGACCTCCGTGGTCGAGTGGTCTGTACGCTGGTCTCAAGGCGTCGCCATCTCGAGAGGTTCTGGGTTCGATCCCCGGTGGGGGTAAAAGGTTTGGGTGATGAATTTTCAGGCATTTGTTCTCCAGTCTTGGATGTTTATAATATATTATTTATATATATTCAGGATATTTATATGTATTTATCTATTAAATATATTTGTCCGTCATCTAGGTGTGCATAACACAAGCAGCATTAGTTGCTTAAAATGGCGCTAAATGATAGGTGTGAATGTCTGAAGATATTTATTTATTTATTTACTGTCAGTTAGTGTTAAATCGTTTGGTTTAAAAAAATCTATTTCATGGCAATCGTTTTGTGACTCATTAAAACACATTGTATTTGTGTGTGGAATAAGATTTAAGGTTATTTAAGATCTGTGTCCGACTATCGCTTCAAATCTACTAAAACGTTCCGCGTTTGCTATATTTCCCGAACTGTATAAAGTTCACACGCATTTGTACACAAAACTATTCCTCGCCGTAAACCGCCTTCATAAAGTCCCTCAATAAAGCGCTATCGCTGAACGGATGCAGCCTTTGTAAGGCATATCACGTATAAGAAGCATAGTCCGAGGCCTACTATAGCCTTTAGCTTTCTTCGTACAGTTGAACTAGATGAGAACTTCGTTCCTACAAATGAACTAGTTCAGAATTCGTATAGTGGATTGTTGAAAAGTAACATAAGATAAAACACCTGCGCCTTTATCCATATAGCCTTTATCCTTTAACACCCACATCTCCCATGAATTTTTAAGTCAATTGAACTAGTTCGGGATTAAGTTCTCGCATGGTAAAAATATTTATCGTCTAGTCTGAAAATTTTGGTTAATAGCAAAGTAGATGAACTGAAAGAAATATTTAAGAACCGTGGTGGGAAAAAGTTATATCTGCCTACCCTAAGGAAGAAAGGTGTGATTATATCTATGTAGCATAATTGTATGCATAATTTTATACATTATTACTACAAAAACTATAATTGTATTAATGCAAGTTTGGCCACGGATATGAAAGAACGTATTAAAATACACACAACACCTATATTTAAATATAAAGAATCAAAAATTAAAAACTTAAAAATGTCATTCTTTAGATAGTTAAGTAATAAAAAAGTTTAAATAGCAACAATCACCTACATACGAGTAGCTTAGCTTCCGACAGCTTCCGAAATAAAAATAACTTTCCAAGCGACTATTTTAGGCTGTGAGTTTACTAATAATCTTCTTTGCCTACTTAACAATTAAATATTTCTAGGTGAACTAAATGGTGGAACTATTTCACGTTGAACTTAAATGATCGATGCTGCCGGTTAACTAAACAACACAAGGCTAGTTAGACGCCCCGCAATGCGGAGACCTGAACATTAATATTTTGCTTACGCACTACATGCGACCATGAAGATTTCAGTAGTTTCTGGTGTAAAAGCCACTGTAAGTATATGAGAATGTATTTTGACACCGAACAAAAAAGCGGTTAGAAGAAAATTTTAATAAAAAGACAATGAAGTTTTTGGCGGCATTCAACTATGGCGGACGTGATTTTTATTTCGATGATTGTAATATTGTACGGAGTGGATATTGTTACGTAAAATCAGTGTAGTTTTGTGTAATAAGTGTCTGTGATGATGTGCAATATGGAGGATTATCGAAATAATCGTAAAGTGGTGTGAAAAAGATGGGATTTTTTATCGTGGTAATCCAACTCATCGAAGTAACACCACAGTGTCTACCATCGATCATTTGACGCCAAACTCTCCCAAGATGCATTGAAATGCATTACACTAGCATTTCAATGCAAACTACTGAAGATATATACACTGAAGACTTGGCTGTATGGGCTCCGTTCCCTTTGCCTTCCCTACATGGGAGAACTTTACAACAACAATAAAAAGAAAATATAGTTAATATAAATACGTATTAAAGCAAAGCTCGTTTTTTTTTCTTTTATTTATTGTTCATGACCATGGATACAGAGTCCTTCAGTCGTATACATTGTGTGTAGTCTAGTCTTTAATAGTATTTAGTCTTCATGTGCATTGAAATGAAAGTGTAATACATTTCAAAGCATCCTGGGTGAGTTTGGTCGATGATAGACACTGTGGTGCTACTTTGATGAGATGAACCACGATAAAGAACTCATCACTTCCCACACCACTTGACGGTTATTTTAAATGATCTTACACATTGCAGACACTTATTACACAAAACTACACTGATTTTACGTAAGAATATCCACTCCGAAACAATATTACAATCATCGAAATAAAAATCACGTCCGCCATAGTCAAATGCCGCCAAAAACTCCACCAAAGCTAATGGCGCCAAGATGGCATAGGCTACATAAATAATTATACAAGGTCTGTCCTTGAGTCGTATACCGTCGTAAATAATAAAACCACTACCAGCTGGGTTTCTGTATTATTACACTCTTTATTGCAATTCAAAAACAAATTCATAAAACAGGTTGTTAACATATGTTTGCAAGGGCGGATATATCCCTAACAGAGATCTCTGCCTGTCAACCTATGAAAGTATGTTAAGAAAATAGATTATAGGGGATACAAATGCTGTATTAACAGTTGATTTGTTTAATGATTTAAAAAAACAAAAAGTGATATTAATATTCAATACAAAAAACAAACACCTGTTATAAGACAAACATAATAAACAATTCAAAGGCGCATTACACATTATGGAAAGTTAAAGCTCAATGAAAGCTAGTAGAAAGAAATATGCCAAAAATCTTTATTTGGCATGTTTTATAGTACTAGCATTTGCCCGTGACTTCGTACACGCGCAGAATAATTACTTTGTTATAGCGTAATGTTATGTTGCATATAGCTTTCGTCAATAAATGGGCTATCTGAAGATTTTTTCAAATCCAGGACTAAGTAGTTATTGAGATTAAAGCTTTCAACCAAACAAACAAACTTTTCAGATGTAGATATTATCCAAAACGAGTCGTGTCATACTCGTACACGGGAGTTCTCATCAACTGACGATTGATTGGATCAATTGTGTCTCACTGATCTCGCTCGTCCAAAACAGGCTTTGTGTCAGTCGAAGGGGTTTGGATAGTTAACTCGACAATTCCAGTCTTATCCATACATTTACTACATCCACCAGTGCACCTCTATAGGTAACTATATTAAACTGAACTAAATATATGTTGTCGTCGTCGTCCTCAGCCTATTAACGTCGTACTGCTGGGCAAAGGCCATGGAGAAACACATAATTGGGTTTGATTCCTGGCTAGGATATTTGATTTTTCAAAAATTGAATGACGCAGTTTTTCTTTTCATCAAAATCGGGCTCGTGACTCCTTTGAGCACATTTCGATATTCCTTGTACTTTAGGATTTGGTTCTGAAAGCCCACTTAAAAATTCAGCTTGTATAGCTAAAGCTCGCTTCCACCTTATCGTCACTTACCGTCAGGTGAGATGAAGGCCAAGAGCTTGCCTGTCATATAAAAAAAAATCAATGGATTGTCTGTTACCTTTGATTAATCACTGTTTATAGACTTAACGTGTTGAAATCGCTCCATAAAATATCCTTAATTTATTTAATCGACATCCGTAATAATTAGTCATCAATTATATTTATAAAACTATAAGCTGTAGAAAAGCTTTTAATGACAAGCAGTTACATTAAGATATATTAAGGTAAAAATTCTTTGAATGGAAATATTGAACGATATATTTATTTTCTTTCACCCTGACCTTTAAATACTACGCGCGACTTAATGTCTTTTGTCGAATGTTTCAAAAGACATAATGTATAAGTAAATGGTCTCCATACAGGTCTTTCATCAAGGGCTATTAAAAGTATTTGTCGAATAATTCCGGAATGCTAGCATTCTATTAGCGAGATTCTGCAAAATGCCACGACCTTACATTTTACATTTTATTCCTTTGCAATAAGTACGAATTCAGAAAAATTTTATGTCCAATTTTGTAAGATTTTTTCCGTAAAGCAGGAATTTTAATATCTTTTATTTCTGTTACAGTTCCTCCCGCAAACTCTGACTCGAAGATAAACGCCGAAGTGGTTCCGTAAGTAGCCAACGTCTTGCCTTGGGTAGCTAATTTTATAAAATTGGAATCTATCTGATCTCCACAAAGAAATCTCATTTATATGCATATTGATCTGAATATCATTATAAGGTGTTGGATATTGGCAAATTGGCAATCCTGTGGAGAAAGCAATAGATATTTCACAATTTATCAGAAATTTAAAGGTGCTTCATCAAAATCATCGAAATAGGAAGTAGGTTCTACCTACAAGAGGAACGTATGCTCAGCCGCAAAACCAGCCTGTACAGGTAGTGAGAACAAAGTCAGTGCATCCCACTCTATTATTACACTTTAGTATGACCATAAATTCAGCAAAAAATTAGCCTATTTATTTATAATAATACAAAGATTTTAAGCTAGTCTTACAAAATAGTTCAGTGCAACAAAAACCAATTTAGGTTTGACTGTGCACCGAATTCAACTCTCGATATTTATGCATCATTGAAAAAAAATCCGTTCACTAAAGCCCTTGTATATAAAATGGAACTCTTCTAAACCTAAATACGAATTAAACTATTCTAGAAATTCCATCGCTCGTTTCCAAAACATATAAAGAACTATTTATCGGACTAACTGTTTTAACGGGTTCATTACTCCACTTGGGATATAATTTACATAATCGACACATAATGAACATATAATCATCATTTAACAATCGACTATCATTATTAAGGTGAATTGGATTTGCTTCCATCGTGGTACTCATTCGCCCTCGATGCAGTAAAACTTCAATGTGAATTTTCATTTTCCTTTGCGTCCGTAATACTCATATTTTATAGGTGGATATTAGCGGCAGCGTATATGGTAAGCAGAAACTCATGTAGACATTTAGAGGATTTCTTAGAATACATTGAATTATTCAAGAACCTATGTTTTGTACCACTTCGGTTTTGTACACAAGCACAGGCCGTCCTCATGGAGAAACACATGAGGAGTATGGGCCGTAACACCACCACGCTGGCCCAATGCCGGTCGGCGGGTAAAAACGGTTGCAATTGCGAGGAGTTCGGGGCACAAAGTTTTGGTCATCCATCCAAGGCCTGATGGAAAGGGAAAGGTGGCTTCGTTTTCCACTTCGTTTTCGTTTACAAAGTGTACTAACCACTACGCCACCGAGCTCCTCCATATGCGATTGATTCATTAAGGAGTTTGGGCCGATGTCCACCATGTTAATCCAGTGCTGGTTAATGGGGCGTGGTGTTACCCACATTTAATATTATTCTCGAACGGACTTTGACCTGTGACATCTTTTTCTTCATATCGACTGTGTAGATTTATTGTGATTTCAGCTCCGTTAAAACCTCCTTTAGTCCCCAATCAGGAGGACAGCCTTGTGTGAGATCACGGTCAATCTGTTTAATTATCTAATAGGGCCTGAATGGGGCTCCATTATGTTAAAGGTGGTCCGCACGCTTTGGCTTTCGATATTGAAAACCTGCCTTTGCAATGGAGTTCCTCTGTGCTTCGGAAGGCACGTTAAGTAGTTGGTCCTGGTTGCTATTGTCACAGTTTCACATTGGGCCAGCATGGTGGTGTTATGGCTGGTACCCCTCATGTAGAAAGGACTATGTGACGTATACGGACTGGTGACTGTTTTTCACATGTCTAATTCAACTCCATTTTACACCAAAGGGTGAGAGTTTCATTTTGACCTCATGCCTATAATGACCACCACTGAAGAGTTTCTCCTGTGAAGACATCCCCCACCACCGAGAGAGTCTTTAGTGTGCTCGGAAGCAAGGAGCAGCATCCTGAGGGTGCCTTTATGATTTGCCATAGTTCACGCTTCATCAGCACTGACTGCACTCAGCGTGACAGGTGGTGAGCCCGTTAAGCTAATGGATGGTTAAGCAGTTCTAAGTCCATTAGTCGCCTTTTACCAACACCCAAGGGAAGAGACGGGTTTTTAGTATTATTTTTCTTTTGATACACTTTTTTAAGTGTGTCAAATATTATACGATCCAGGTCATTTGACAAGTAAGCTACATTCCAAGCTCATTAACTTGCCAGTCCACAAACCTTATTGGCACACAACAACATTTTCATTTCCTTTCACAGAATCGATTCAATCGATTGACATAAAAAGATACTGGCCGAATATTTTACAGCGTGCGTGCCCAAAAATTACCCATAAAACGAGGCAGTGTAAATAACTCTTCGCATTCAAACGGTGCCCGGTCACGCCATCTTGGACTATCATTATGTAGCTTATTTGTATGTAAATCATGTGTTATGCCGGTCCATTGCCATTGCTTAATTCAATTTCGCATATTTTGTTTGGAAATTAAAATAGGGATATGTTTTGTTTCATGTTTTGTTTTGACGACCTCCGTGGTCGAGTGGTCTGTATGCCAGTCTCAAGGCGTCGCAATCTTGAGAGGTTCTGGGTTCGATCCCCGGTGGTGGCAATGTTTGGGTGATGAATTTAGGCATTTGGTCTCTACCCTTGGATTCAGGATACTTTTATGTATTTATCTATGAAATATATTTATCCGTCCTGTAGTGTCCGTAACACACACAAACAACATTATTTTCTAAAAATGGGGCTAGTTGATAGGTGTGAATGTTTGAAGATTTTTTATTTATTTATTTATTGAGGACGGTGTTTAATACAATGATTACACAATTTATTCCTTTGTAAAGATA
Source organism: Parapoynx stratiotata (assembly GCA_910589355.1). NCBI lineage: Eukaryota > Metazoa > Arthropoda > Insecta > Lepidoptera > Crambidae > Parapoynx > Parapoynx stratiotata. The sequence goes on from OU342477.1 coordinate 1,303,357, forward strand.
CGCTATCGGCGATACCAAGGCATCAGTTTTATAGATTTCTTATATCGCGTTTCGTTGGTTTATGATAGGAATTAGATTCATTGTCAACATAAACAACTTATTTCTCTTCCATTTCCAGCCAACTTGAAATAAAGAAATGCGGGAGAACCATTGCCGAAGAAACATGCTACTATAATACAATATATACATACATATAGTCAGAGACTAGCAAAAGCAAAAGTCCATTGCCATAGTCCGCACTTCACCAAGCAGTAATGCATGTGCTCAGCGTTACAGGTGGTGAGCCCGTAGCCGCTATAAGCTGTTGGATGGTTTTGCAGTTATAAGTCCATTTTAGTCGCCTTTTAGGACACCCATGGGAAGCGATGCTAGTATTCTTTTTATGAGCCGCTACCACACGAATCCATGCCGACATGTTACTAATTAAACATAAGTTAATTCCTCGTAACTGCGAAGGTAATCAGAGTCTATAAAAAAAGACTCAGGACACTACAGTGAGGAAGAAGTAATCCCCAATTAAATATTTCTCGAAGTCTTTCTAGGTTTTGCTAAAGACCTTTAAATTAAAGTTCGCAACTTCAATGAACTGCTCCATACGCTTTGGGATTACAAGCCTGTTCGTCCTCAACTTATATACGTCTCATTGCTGGGCACAGGCCTTGCTCATGGATTGCCTTGCCCAGGAGCATGGGCCGTATCACCATCACGCTGGCCCAATGCGAGTTGGTAGGTTGAAACTGTTGCAATAGCGAGATCACAAAGTTTTGGTAACCCATCCACAACCTGACCATGGTGAAGGTAGTTTTGTTTTCAATCGAAAGCCAAAGCGTACTAACCACTATGCCACTGAACTTCTCACGCCGCTGAGCTCCTCATTATAAAAAATAGGGATACCACTTATTCTGACCCAAAACCTCAGACTTGACCATTTTGTTTGAGAATTTGTGAAACTTCCAACCTGTCCTTACGCCTCTGACCCTTAAAGTTGCTGAATTAAAGTTTTCGGCATTTGAAGGCTACCTGTTGGTATGCCAGTGACTGACAGCAGCAATTTGCTCCATATCGTTTGGGTCTTAAATATTTGCCTAGTAACGTAATTTGTTCGAGTCATCATTATATACAGACAGGGTATCAAGGGCATTATTTACTGTACAAAAAGTAGGGTTAGGCTTGATTAAATACGAGGGCTTGAAGCAATAAGGGAAATGAACATTGCCCGTGTTAATATTAGGTCCTTACATATGAAATTGGCGTTTTGTATGGAGATTTTGGGGAACTCTGCATTTTCCATACTAACATTTTTTCAGTTTTCTTCACAACGACAAATCCAGGGATAATAATATTTGGCATGTATCATTAGACAAGCTTTAGCTATATGTGTGATATCACACTTCTTAAAAATTATTTATCTTTTTTATGTGAATGCAAATCAAATTATGTATTCGGAAGGCACTGAAAAGGAGTTGTCTCCGTGTCCAATTTTAACACAATAAAACTTACGACGAATTATCAACACAAATCAAAAGAGTTCGAAAATATGGTCTTTTTTAGAGGAGGTAATTATTTTTTAGGAATACTCTGAAACTGAATAGTTACGAACAAAATACTAAGAGAGAAGAAAAACACCAATTTCATAGGACCCAATATTACTCGTACACTGGTAACAGATCAATAGATAAGTAATGTCAAGGATGTACTAACTTCCTAAATGAAGTTTGCATATTGGCATTGTGAATTATGTTGCGTCCGTGTCCAGATATAATATAATTATTAAGGTCCCTAACGAGGTGGACCGACCTGGCGAAGGTCACAGGAAGTCGCTGGATTTGGGCGTAGCGTGCGTTCCCTAAAATATGGTTGAGCGAAGCGATGGCTGATTCATGTGTCATGCCTGTGAACAGGTGCCTCTGTCGGTGTCTGGTCAAACTCATGCCTGTCTGATTTGTAGAATTGGCGTTATCAATGAAGTTTTCTTTGGGACTGTATGGTACGGCAAGTGGCGAAGATACCTATCCTGGTTTTGTATATACAACTTTTTCAATTTCTTCAATTAATCAACGGAACCTTAATTTTATTTAATTTATGTAATATTTTAGACTACTTGCATTTGTAATGGAAAATGTGGTAAACTGCAGAATATATAACACAGATATTTATTTATGTTTTCTTCTAAAACTCCAATGACGTTGTAATTTATGACATTAAAAAAAAAACAAAAACAATGTAAAGGGAGGAGAGGATAGAAACTTGCAGAGTTTCTTGCCCGTTCTTCACAGAACAAGGCCTCCTGGTAGTTTTGTGAACGGATGGCGTAGTTTATCGCTTTCACGAAAATTTGTAAAATGCTTTTGACGTTCATAAGCATGTGCTAAGGCGCATCTAAATTGAATAAACGATATTGAATTTTGAATTTTGTAGGGCTTTTCATTGTGGAGGTCATTGGGGGAGGCGTATGTGCAGCAGTGGGCGGCTCTAGGCTGATGATGGATGGAAGTTAGGTGAATAGGTTTATCTGGGTTTGCGTGCTGCGTCTCAGGCCACATAGTCGCTGACCAGGCAGGCGAAATTCCGATCGAAATCAGTGTGATTTCTCATCATCTCGCCCCGTTGGTGAACTTTTTGGCGTAAACGGATCCAACTCCAGACTTCACTTGGTGAGTTTAGGGCATCAAATAAATGTCCATGTTTGTAAAGACAGTATAAACAACGATTGACACAATAACATTGTCAAATTTGAATTCTTCAAATTATTTTATTTTAGTACCTAGACATTTGAAAATCCTTCGCAAAGCGACAAGACTTTAGAAGAAATGTCTGCTATAGTCAATGTGTACTGTTGCGACTATAAAGATAATCCAATTTTGACGCCCTCCGTGGTGCAGTAGTATGTATGCCGGTCTCAAGGTGTTGCCACCTCGAAAGGTTCTGGGTTCGATCTCTGGTGAGGGCAAATGTTTGTGTGATGAATACAGGCATTTGTTTTCCAGCCTTGTATGTTATATGTATTGTATATATTCTGGATATTTCTATAAATTAATCTATTAAATGTATTTATCCGTCATCTGGTCTCCGTAACCCAAGCAGCATTAATTGCTTAAAATAGTTATATATTTTATTAATTCTACGACTATGGCTAATCATGCTTTAACAATGCATAGTTTGGTAATCTTTTCAATGATTAGTTCAGGTTTCTTATCGATTGATCAAGTCCTTGAAAAGAATGTTTTAATGCTAAAACTCACAAACCAGAAAGCTCTCTACCAAACGCCAACGGATCTCGACCAATTTTCAATCATTGTAATTCCACATACACTACAAGCTATTAAATTTAAAATTACGGTCCATTAACGTGAGTACAAGTCGTGTTCCTGCTAAATGAGCCGTGTCTTGAACAGCCAGTGTTTCTGAAGAAAGACGTGCTAATGTTCCCTTGAGATGTATTGTTCTGTAGGAAGCCGGGGAAGTTCTGTTTGCAATGGAAAATTCTAATTTTGTTTTTGAAAGGATTGAAATGGAAGACGATATTTGGTGAACTACGGAAATGTGATGCATTCTTTTGCAAACATTTTCACTAATTCACATCTTTTCATCAAAACTATATTAATGTATCTAATTTAATAATGAGTTGATGGACTGGACCAAACTTACCAAAGTTACGCGTTAGATAATACCTCTGTGGTGACGATAAAGTAAACTAAGATCGTAGATTCTTTGTGTACATTTAAAATGTTTTCATTGTTTTTAACTCGTCGTCGAATAGTGTGGTATTAGTATGGTGGCTCTTTAAACGAATACTACCCACCCATCTCTTCCCTTGGGTGTCGTAAAAAGCGACTAATGAACATAGAACTGCACAACGACCCAATAGCTTATAGCGGCAACGGGCTAACCACCTGCCACGTTGAGCACATAATATATGCAATCACTGTTTGGTGAAGCGTGGACTATCGTAGTGGACTGCTTTTGCGATGCCTTTGCCTAGTCTCTGATTAACCCTTAGAGGATAATAGTCGTGATTATTTGAATGTATGTTTTTAACTAGTTCCTATTCCATTCTCTCCGATATTTAAGATTTATAACTAATTATTACACATATTTCGTTAAATTCCATGTTATTAACGTTAAAAACAGAAACATTCCCACAGTTCTGAGGCTGATGACCTGTATTATTAGATACTCCGTAACTTGTACGTTCCACAAGGGTGTTATTTAACGTGACATTTTAAACACCATGATAAACGGGGTCGTTAGATGATCCGAATATTTTCCTAGACTATTAAAATATGAATAATTAACAATATTCATGTTAGAAACACCCTACGATTGATTGACGTATCATGACATATGTATGTATTTATTTTTAATTTAGATTTATTGTGTACACACAAAAACAATTTTTGTTATTTTTTATTTCTTGTATTAACTGTATAAGGATTTGGATTTTCATTTTTCTCAAATACCTATATATTTAAAAAAGAACTTACATGTTGTGATTACTTGTAACTGTAAGTGCGGTTAGATCCATTGTTATTTGAACTAACAACATCATTGTAATGCTGTGTCTTATGTTGGTGATCCGTTAAATAAATAAATATTATACATATTCTACCGCTGCTATTAAGGGGAGTGTTTAGAATTGTTCGAACTCATACCAACTGCTTTCCGTTGCCGAACCTCGCGACTTCTAATTCACCCCCATTGTCTGGACGGTTGGCTGTGCAGGACCCTGAGTTTTCGCGTCAATTTCTGCGCGCCCATCCAAAATGTGGAATCAATTATCGCCTGCAGTATTCCCGGACCGATAGGACCTTCAGACGTTCAAGAAAAGAGCGTACATTCCTAAAAGGCCGGCAACACATTTGCAGTCCCTCGGGTGCAGCAGATGTCTATGAGCGGTGTGTACGGTATGTGTGTATATTATTTAATGAATATACACATTTTTTTTAAATATGACTTTATTTCACTTCTATTAGACGAAATTTAATTGTGAAGCAGGCTCCTAATAGTAAAAAAAGAGTGGTTACTTCATAATGAGTAAAATCATTTACAAATCGTTGTGTCGGGACGTTTCTTAGCCATGCTGGCCGTCAGCGCCGGACGCCGGCGTGGCTCTGAAACCACTTAAAATGCTGGGATGATTCGAACATGTAGTTTTTCCCTCTTTCACGATAAGTTATTCGCTCAGCAGAAAATTACTGTTGTTGTTATAGATGTTTCATTTTGTGCTAGGTATAAGAATCAATTCAAAGCATGCTTGACACAACACGTAATAATAAAATAAATATTGTCATTGTGTTATTAACTTAAGTTCATTGTTTATTGAAAATTAAATCTCTATTTCAGAGATTATATAATATTGAAAAAATAAATCTTTTTATTAATGTCCTTTTCCACACAGGCTCCTAATGTCTAGAAGATAAAAGTAATTCAGCATTGAAAAGTAAGTTCAGCATGTGAAACTCTGCAAATGCATTGACTGTTTTGTAATTGAATGACTGTCAGCCTAAACCGTAAATCTTAGATTTAACTCATAAAAAATTTTTACTCACCGAGTTGTTCACGATGTTTGTTTACTTACAACAATAAACGTCAAACTGACATTGACCAAGAGTTCGCCATATTGACCCTGCAATGTTAGTAAGTATAATAAAATGCTTTGTGACACAAAAAAAGTAAATTTATGAAAATAATTTTGAAACATGCCCTTTGAGGTAGTTAGCTCATAAATTATAAATTTATAAAAAAACATAAAATAATAATATGTAGTTAACTACAATCAACAAACCTTATACATTTTCGTGACAACTAAAAGAAAATGCCAACAAATAAAACCTGGGTCACGCCCTCAAAAGCCTGCCAGCACCGTATAATCAGAATTCGATTATTTTCCTTGCAAACGTTTGGACTTGCAAATGTTCCTCTAATGTTCGGGTCACAACGGAAGGTTTGAGAAGGGCGTACTATTAGTACATTGTGTACCCAAAGACTAATCAAATTAGTTGTTTGTAAATGTTAGATTTATGAAGGGCTTCGGAGTACCATTGTAATATGTTTATTTCGTTTGTTTTCTTAATTTAATAGTCTATTGATTTTGAATAATTTTATATGCTTACTTAAATTTTGACGCGTAGTGGTTCGCATGCTTTAGTTTTGATAATGAAAATTGAACCACAGTCGCCAAAGCTTGACATTGGATGGGTGACCAAAACTTTGTGATGTCGCGGTCCTCCATGTTGGCCCCGGAGTCTACTGCTGTTTCTGTCCACAGCGTGGTGGTATAACGGCTCACACTCCTCATGTGTTTCTCTATGAAGGCCTGTAACCAATAGTACAATACATTTAATTAATACAGGCTGGTTTATTCGTAATCTTGTTACGACGCATGTTACTTTTGCATGTAGAAAGTGTTTAAATATGTGTGATTGTCAATATAAATGTCTTCTAACTAAGACGTTTTTGGGTTTTCCACGGATTATTCATTAAGCGAATGGTGATTTCATTAAATCGTCATCAGCCTATATACGTCCCACTGCTGGGACAGGCCTTTTTCATGGTGAAACACATAACGAGTATGGGCCATAACACCACCAAACCCCCCCCGTGCCTTCCGAAGCACGGAGGAGCTCGAGATCACAAAGTCTTGGTCACCCATCCACGGCCTGACCATGGCGAAGGTAGCTTTGTTTTCGATCGAAGACAAAGCGCACTGACCAGTACGCTACTGAGCTCCTCTTTTTTCATTAAATAGTAGGACGTTATAGGCAGAAACTTAGGCGTTTACTAGGTGATTCTAAGGTGATTACCACACTGAGCCGCTTGAAGGAGGGTTGTGCGGGGATGCGTGTTCTGACTCTCCTACGCGAGTACTTATATTTTCCATATTAAACCCTCAGGTTTCAGCAGAATATCAGTGCTTCGCTCGCATCCAGATGTGAACAAAACCGGTCACTGAGCTACGACCTTTTTACTCTTCTGTAGCACACATAATTTAATTCTTGTTGTTATTTGTATTTCTTTTTTTTTCTACTTTTGTGTGTGATGAAGAATTTTTGAGTAAATAAAGATTTTATCTATCTACTTGCGGGTGCGGCGATCGCCGTGTGTATTTGCTCTGACTAATGTCGTACAAACTGTTTAGAAATCACACACGCCTTAGTGTGCCATGGGTGCCTTGTGTCAGCTACACTCACGCGCAAGGTGCGTGCTTGGCGAATGTAGGCGTGCATCGCTTGAGCGCGCGCAGCGTTTACAGTGTGTTGGATTCTGCGTTTTTTCTACGAGTATAGTTACAAAAGGGCATCCACGCACGCGCCGTCGTACGAGAATCGCCCAAGTTCTCCCCATTATGCTAACGCCTACAAAAAGTACACTGTAGTCCAGAACATTCTCTCAAGCATTCCCGTATGTTAATGAAGTATTGTGGGCTATATCCACTTAGATTTTGAACCTTCCTCCTTAGATAATACGTCCATTATTATATAGTTGTTGCATTTTATGACGGCGCGGGCGCGGTCGGCTATGCTCTTAAAACCTTATGATAAAGTCGAAATTAAAGTGATAGAAAGCGCCCTCGTGAATTGTCTGTACCAATGAAGGGATCTTGAGAAGGGATTTTCCGGGAAAGCCTGGGATATCGTCGCTCTGACAAGTCAAACACTGGTCCATTCGCTTTAAGGACAGACAAGATGACACGTGGATGCTAATTAGGAACTAACGTAGCATTCAATGAAAGTTTTGGCAGTTTTAATTAGTTTCGTCTTATTTGGAGAGGAACAGTCATGAATTAAACTTAAGTAGGTATAGAGGTGGAACTTTCGACATAAGACAAGTTCCACCTCTGTACCTACTTAAGCAGTATAGTACCGAGACGTGGACACTCTCGGCTCATGTAGTCCATCAGTTAAATAAATATAAATAAATATCCTCAGACATTCACACCTATCAACTAGTTCCATTTTAGGCAAGTAAATGCTGCTTGTGTTACGGATACTAGATAACAGACAAATATATTTAATAGAATAATACATATAATTATTCGGAATATACATAATATAATACATATATAATGAACATCCAAGACTGGAGAACAAATGTTTGAAAATTCATCACCCAAACACTTGCCTCCACTGGGGATCGAACCCAGGACCTCTCGAGATGGCGACGCCTTGAGACCGGCGACAGACCACGGAAGTCGCCAGTTAAAAGTACAGCTGGGGTAAAGTGACGAGCAAAATCAATTTAATATTATTTATATAAAAAAAAACAAAAAGTACATTCATATTACTAAGACAAACAGTGAAAACCTCACAGAGTTAGTAGATACTCGTAAATAAATAAAATTCTTTATTGCTACGCAAGGAAAACATAAAAATACAACTGTGCGGTGCAATATAGGCGGCCTTATGGCTAAGAATGATAAAGAGACAGCCAAATATGCCAGGCAAATATTAACCTATTTTTAGTACCTTGTCTTTCTAAGGTTTTAGTAAAATATTTGTTGTTGCTACACTAAACATACTAGTGATGTCAAAATAACAAAGTAATTATAGTAACATCTTGTTTCCTGTGACTATTAGATAATTAAATATGTATTTTGGAGGAGCTCGGTGGCGTAGTGATTAGTACGCTTTGGCTTTCGATATCAAAACAACGGTACCTTCGCCATGGTCAGGCTGTGGATGGGTGACCAAAACTTTGTGAGCTCAAGCTCCTCCATGCTTCGGAAGGCACGTAAAGCCGTTGGTCCCAGTCGCTATTCCAACCGTTTCCGCCCACTGACCCGCGTGTTTCGGCCCATTCTCTTCATGTGTTGTTCCATGAAGAAGGCCTGTGCCCAGCAGTGGTATATAGGCTGAGGACGATATGACAAGTATTTCACTTGCCTCACACTGTGCCTGGTGTATGGCAACAGGCTTGTCAAGGAAACACACACAGTATCCATTTTATAGAAATCAATGGTTATGTAGGTTAGGTTCCTCAGTGCACAAGGTGCATTTTGATGTCGTTAGCGATATTGTGAAACCAATTCAAAATTAAATATCGCTTATTCAATTTAGATGCGTCTTAGCACATGCTTATGAACGTCAAAAGCATTTTACAAAATTTCATGAAAGCGATAAACTGCGCCATCCGTTCACAAAACTACCAGGAGGCTTTGTTCTGAGAAGAACGGGCAAAAAACTTGCTGATCTATCCTCCCTTTACATCAAAATTTTTTTTAATGTCATAAACTACAAATACTAAATACAAATACTATAATGTAAAATGAAAATCATATCAATTTTTTTATTTTGAAAAATTCTTACAGTGTTTGATAGCTCATTTATTGAGGAAGGCTATTGGCTTCATAACATCACGCTATCTCAAAGTAACTTTCACACGGAAGAAGTCGCGGGCGAAAGCTAGTACATAATATACCTTTGGGTTTGAATATCCCTTTGAAATTATATGAGAAAATGGGCCCTTCTTAATATTTAATAAAGACATTCGTACAACGGTATTCGAATTGGTATTTTCACAAATATTTTTTCCCACAAACCGAAAGTACTGGCCTCTTCATATTTTGACGAGGCCCGTCCGAGTTTTAATTTCATAAAGAATTCAGTTCGGATTTGTTTCGATGTTTCCTATGACGCTTTATTTGCAAATATGCTGATTTAGGCTTCATCATTTTTAAAATATGTAGCGCTTTGCAGTGTTTTAAATTTGGTAGTTACCTATAAAGGAACTTGGGTCAGGTGCCATCTTGCTTTGTCTTTCGATATTGATAACGAAGCCACCTTCACCATGGTCAGGCCTTGGATGGGTGACCAAAACATTGTGATCTCGAACTTCTCGCAATTACAACCGTTTCTACCCACCAACCTGCATTAGCCAGCGTGGTGGTGTTACGGCCCACACTCCTCATGTGTTCTCCACGAGGAAGGCCTGTGCTCAATAGTGGGACGTATATACTTTTCGAAGCTACTGATCTTGGTCTTACTTCCATTAACCGACCAACTTTAATTATCTTTGATTACTATCGATAAACATCGAGCAACAACCCTAGTGTACTCGTTAAGTTTCATCGTAACTTATAAACTAACGCCATAATTAGAACTTCACTAATATGAATACTTAAGGTTCTAATAGCTTGGGCAGAACATGGCAACATATATAGTAGATAAGATTGCGCTAAGAATCACAGAATATATAAAATAATGGTGTATAATAATGGTAAGCACCTTCATTATCATTAACGTTTGACAAAATACTTCTAAATTTCTTGAAATTGTCAAAGAAAAAAAATTTAAGCCTCGGTTAGCTGTCATGTCAAAATTCTGAGTTCCATTGGTAAGGATTTTAAGTACTTATCGTTAATAATATACCTACTCTTCATATGGAACTTCTTAGGGAAGCGTTTAACATAATAAGGCCGGTGCCAAATAGCTTTTAACCACCCTTAAAAAATAAAAAAAGAGTTTTTGGCGCCATCGACTATGGCGGACGTGATTTTTATTTCAGTGATTGTAATATTGTTTCGGAGTGGAACTTGTTGCATAAAATCTGTGTAATAAGTGTCAATAATGATGAGCAATGTGGAGGATCATTGAAATAAGCGTCAAGTGGTGTGAAAAACGATGAGATTTTTATCGTGGTAATCCACCTCATCGATGTAACACCACAGTGTCTGCCATAGATCGTTTGACGCCAAACTCTCCTAAGATGCATTGAAATGTATATTATTACACTAGCATTGCAATGCAAACTACTGAATAAAAGTATTCTACTGTTAACGTGTGGCTCAAAAGGTCCTGCCACCAGAGCCGTAAAACTGAATAAAAAAAAGGGAATTTTACAACAACAAAATAAAATAAAAAGAGGAGTTTGGCGGCATTTGACTAATGGCGGACGTGATTTTTATTTCGATAATTGTAATATTGTTTCGGAGTGGATATTGTTACGTAAAATCAGTGTAGTTTTGTGCAATAAGTGTCTGTGATGATGTGCAATGTGGAGGATTATCGAAATAAGCGTCAAGTGGTGTGAAAAGCGATGAGTTTTTTTATCGTGGTAATCCACCTCATCCAAGTAGCACCACAGTGTCTGCCATCGATTGTTTGACGTCAAACTCTCCCAAGATGCATTGAAATGCATTACACTAGCATTTCAATGCAAACTACTGAAGAAATATGTACAGAAGACTTAGCTGTATGGGCTCCGTTCCCTTTGCCTTCCCTACATGGGAAAATTTTACAAAAAAAAAAAAAAAAATCATTATTAGTGGTGGGTTTCTACTTTAATAATATCCTGCACAGCTCCAATGTTCCACACCATTAAAGGCGCTAGAATATTTTCTTTTGTGTATTTCCCTTTGTAGATCAAAACGGCTTTTGTTTTTAAATGGGGAACTGTGGAATCTCAAGTCCCTAGCCGACAGATGGGTGTCATCTTTTATGTGACATTTAGGAGATTCTCCGTAATCGAGACGTTTTTAATGAAGGTTTCCAGCCATTAAAGGCTTCGCGTTCTGGTGTTTTTTAGTTTCTTTTTTGTTGGCTGGTTTTGCACTAGAAGTATGTGAGTTAAGCGGCGAGCCAGATAAAATCAACCAATATGGTAGCTTTGTTTTGAGTGGCTTTGTAAACTTAGCAATCTGATTGGTCTATTTTTCATCGCACGCTCGGATAACTACGAGGTAGAGTTCCGGTTGAAACGTAACCGAAGGAAGGAGAAAGAAGGAAGGTGAAGGAAAGATTCAAGTATGGTATTTTTTATAAATAATAAATAAATATCTTCAAACATTCACCTATCAACTAGCTTCATTTTAAGCAACTAATGCCGCTTGTGTTACGGACACTAGATGATGGATAAATATTATTAATAGATAAATACATATAAATATTCGAAATGTATAGAAATATATATAAGCATCTAGGACTGGAGAACAAATGCCTGAAAACTTATCACCCAAACATTTGCTCACACCGGGGATGAAACCCAGACGCCTTGAGACCGGCGTACAAACCACTCGAGCACGGAGGTCGTCAAATAGAAATATAAATATTTGTAAAACTAAAGAGGAGCTCAGTGGCATAGTAGTTAGTAGGTTTTGGCTTTTGCTAACGAAAACAAAACTACCTTCGCCATGGTCAAGCCGTGGATGGGTGACCAAAACGTGATCTCGAACTCCTCACTTTTTCGTAAGGCACGTTAGCCGTTGAACCCGGTTGCTATCGCAACCATTTCTACCCACCAACCCGCATTGGGTCAGCATGGTGGTGTTACGGCCCATACTCCTCATGTGTTTCTCCATGAGGAAGGCCTGTGCCTGGAACGTATATAGACTAAGAGACCTTATTAGTGAATAGGTATATTATCGCTAATAACAAATTTATACATGCTATCAAATGCAAAACGCTTTGAAAGTGTTTCATGCTAAGGATATACTGGACCCAGTTCTAAAACCTCTGAACTCAAATCTCGCTTGTGGACTTTAGTCCGCGAATATCCAGTTCGAAGTTTGCAGCGCTGAAATTCAATTTATGAATGAATTAATAATTGTTTGTTCTATACTTTAAGTTTGTAACAGCCCTAGGAATTCGCACGGAGAAGTTCCATAATATGAAAAATATCCCTACTACTCGTATTTCACTGAAAAAATGTTCAATTTTGTGACAGAAAACCTTTTCACATCTTTGTTCAAAGGAGGCAGAGGTTTTAAAAACCGCCTCTCTGGTCTAGTGGTTCATACCACCGGGTGTTGATCGGGAGGTCCGGGTTCGATTCCCAATGGGGGCAGAAGTTTTTCTGCTCGGTTTGGTTGGTGGTAGGGCTTCTAATCCCGCCTGGCTAGCTACCACCGTCTTACCTAAATTTGTCGCCATAATAACAATGTTTTAAGCATTGTTGTGTTCCCGCAATCAGAGGTAAGATAGCCAGATCCTCAGTTGTTGAGGATTACAGGTGAAGCTCGCTTCCACCTTCGGCCGTATCGTCACTTACCATCAGGTGAGATGAAGGCCAAGAACTTACCTGGCGTATGTAAAAAAAACCTTTCGCCAGATATGTGAAGTCCCCATGTAAGAGGTCAGCCATGCACCGGGCACAATGTGGGGCATGTGGTATTCACAATCAACGGTCTTAGTACGCCACCACGCTAGCCCAATGCGGTTGATATAGAAACAGTGGCAATAGCGACCGGAACCAACGGCTTAACGTGCCTTCCGAAGCACGGAGGAGCTGGAGATCGCAAAGTTTTGGTCACCCATCCACGGCCTGACCATGGCGAAGGTAGCTTTGTTTTCATTCGAAAGCCAAAGCGTACTAACCACTACGCCACCGAGCTCCTGTAATCAACTGTATATAAGTTTTATTCAAATTCACTGGTACAGGCGGTCGGATCGAACTCAATGTTTGGGACGGATGGATACGTTTGTGGGGACGCGGGATTCTGGGAGTTATGGGGGGAGTTACAATATAGTTATCGGGACTTAACATATCTGCTGACATGCGGGTGTTATTATCCCATCGGGAAAAGACGTGTAATACAAAAAAGTATATTTTAAACTTCACCCAATACAAGTATTTATACGTGACGTTGGTGTACGTTAAATATTCACGTTGTTGGTTTTTAATTGAACCCCGGCAGATTGAACGGCAAATAAAACGGTCGCGCGTTAGCAATATCGTTAATTTCGGTGTAATAGGAGTCCATTTTGAATTTCGTATATTGATACTTTGTGTTCTCGTAAATCAATAGGGATTTTTACACTCAGTGTTTGAAAATATTGGGTTATATTTCCACTCGAGTTGCGTGACTAATGGTCAGTTATTTAGTTTTCCGCGGTCAGGTTTAACAACAGGTCAAAATATAGATAATATATAACAATGTTATAATGCAATATATCTTTGGCCGCGTGTTTGAGTATACGAGACTCAGTTATTTAACATTGTTGTACAAATCAATAAAATGTTTTATAAAATTCAGTGTCCACATTACCTGAAACATGTTATATATCAATTTGTATAACATGTTATATGGGGTCCTTACCTATGAAATTGGTGTTTTTTTTCTCTCTTAGTATTTTGTCTGTAACTATTAAGATTCAGAGTATTCCTAAAAAATAATTACCTCGTCTAAAAATAGACTATATTTTTGAGCTCTTTTGATTTGTTTCGATAATTTGTTGTAAGTTTAATTGTGTTAAAATTTGACACGGAGACAACTCTTTTAGTGCCTCCCGAATACATCATTTTATTTGCATTCACTTAAAAATGATAAATAATTTTTATGAAGTGTGATATTACACATATTACTAAATACATGCCAAATATTATTATCTTTGGATTTGTCGTTGTGAAAAAAAAAACTGAAAAAAAAATTGTATGGAAAATGCAGAATTCCCCTAAATCTCCATACAAAACATCAATTTCAAAGGTAAGGATATTACATAGTTTGTACACACCTTTATACTCGTAGACACATGTAGGTTGGTTGGTTACTACTTTGGTTTATTGAAAAAAATAATTATACATCAATTATATTTTTATTCTGTATAATATTGGAATATATTAGATAAAAAAAATTTACGCAGAATAAAACAGTTTAGATTTTATTTAAATAGACACACTTGTTATAATAATAATAATGTCTTTATTTGTCAAACATAAGTATAGAAGATGTTACATAAAAATTGTGTCATTATGTTTCACCAGATAGGTATGCAAATAATTAAAATTATAATCGGAAATGATAGTGATCAATGTAGGGATCTTATATAATAGACTGTATATTGCTGGTATTTCAATACTGAATTAAACACGAGATAGCGCGATAAAATAAGGGGGACTTGATATACCACCATTTTGAGTAGCTGAACAGTTTTTATTTGTTGTCGTAGACAATAATGTTAATCTTGCCATAAATATTTATAATTCCACGCAACAATCAATAGGAAAAACATTTTACAAATAAACTTTTTTTTCTTGATAATTTGATTTTTACACTTAATTATTTTAAATTTCCTCCTCACGACAAGTACCTACACATGCTAGAATTAGCTGCTGTAACGGCGGAAATACTTTTCGCTTGCCCTTGTGAATTCTATACATTTTTATGCTAACATTGTAAACATTTGTATATTAGGTATATGACAGGGTGAAAAAAAATTATTGACCTTAAATAGGAACTTCTATAAATTTTAACAATTTCTTAATTTACTTAACTATAACGGTCACAAAACGAGATAAAATAGTAACGTCTATTGTTTGCGAAAACCGGTGTTACTCGTAGCATGTCCGCCGAGGTGTTAAAATAAACATTATTTATAAAAAAAAAAAACTTCTTAAACTGTATTCTCTGAAAGAGTAATTTTTACACTCAAAGAGATTTAGCGAATGAGTGTTAAAATTCCGATCAGCAAATTAGTTATACAGAATGTCCCACGGCCGTTCAACATGGAGGGAAATTATATGTTATATTGAAGGAAGGAAGTTTTAAGACATCATTTTATTTTTTATAATAAGTGGAACTGCATTCATAGATTTATTAAAAATCGCTCGCTAAAAGTAAAAAAAAAAATGTATTTAATGATAACCTTCGAAAGCGTTAATCATAAGAATTATTTTTTCCTAAGGAACATAGCATCTTCAATGAAAGGAATTAATATTTAATATACTTTCCCTCCATGTGGCATGGCAGTGGGACACCCGATATATCTATAGTACGAGTATGTGTATATAAAATTCTATAGCTTGAATTAAAACGTATATGAAGCAATTTACATGTGTGTGGAGCTTACGTAAAAAATTAAGTATCAAGTTACAATTATCAGGCTTATATTACTCACTCAACCAGCCGTCACCTTCATCAATGATCTTGCGTTTCGCTTGGCCTTACATTGATTATTAGGTTGCGTAAATTGCAATTTATCTATACATATAATAAAACAGTAGGGGTCGAATGTCCGTACAAAGAAAAAAAATGCTCAAAACCAAGTCCCAAGGGGGATGTAAAAAGAAAGACAATACAATTTTTTTTAAATTTTTGTTTCTCTGTTAGCCTGTTTGTACGGGCTAGTCTCCGAAATGGCTGGACCGATTTCAATGAAATTTCGCATGGTGATACCTTATATCCCTGGTCAACATCTTACATTCTTTTTATTCCATAATTAAAGGGTTCCCGTGGGATAGTCTAAAAACATAGTAACCGCGAACGAAGTCGAGGGTAACAGCTACATTTTAATATAAAATGTAAAATTTTATACAGGAGACTCCATTTGCTAAGTGTGGTCTTAAGGGACTCAGTGCTCCTTTTACTCTGCCTACCTCTTCGGGGATAATAGGCGTGATTTCATGTATGATTTATGTATGACTCCATTTGCGGAAATAGCTATAGCCACAGAGAGCTGCAGCCCTATCCACCTTCATCTTGCTGGCCCAATATGTGCTTTTGGCGTCTCTCTTGAAGGAACCCATATTGTAGAACACTTATATGATGGAAGCGTATAGAATAGAATAGAATAGAATTCATTTATTCACTCCACTTAAATACAAAGAGGTAGTGAAATGGTATCCACTAAGCATAATATCGGGACGACCGTAAGACGCCTCGACGCTGATCTTCCGTGAACACCAGAAAACTAAAAATATAAAAAATATGTATGTATAATAACAATAAAATAAATAGTATAAATGAGAGTAAGACAGCACTACTGCGCGCCGGCACTCATCCATAAATCTGCATGGAATAATTTACATTCTAAATATGTTTAATTTACTAATACAAATATATTTTTAATGTCTATATAATATGTATAAAGAAAGAGAGCAAGTGTGGAGCAGTGGAAGTATCCATTACTGTACGTGCGTTTATTTCTTAAACTGTTATTAAATTACTATATCAATCCTTAAAATATTACAGAGTTCTTAGAAATTATAAGCAAAAATAATTAGCCACCACCTACGTAATTAGATATTTATGTGTGCTTCAGAGACCAGACTTAATTCCAAGCGCGAGTATATTTTAAGCGGTAGAATAATTTATATAATGTAAGTGTTTTTAAATTAGATTACAAGGTGCAAATATAGAAATAGGAACCACACAAATAGGAACTCTCTGAATGCTTTTATTTTATCTGTTCCTTAATACTTATTACAGGAAAAAAATACCTTTGTATGCAAACTGAAAACTATCTCATTTTATGGTAGGAATTTATGTTTAGATACAACTAGCTGTTGCCTGCGACTTCGTCCGGGTTACTGGTTTTTTAACTATCCCACGGGCACCCTTTAATATTCCGGAATAAAAAGTATCTAAGATGTTGACCAGGGATATAAGGTATCACCATGCAAAATGCCATTGACGTCGGTCCAGCCATTTCGGAGATTAGCTCGTACAAACAGGCAAACAGACGAACAACAGAGAAACAAAATTTTTTTTTTTTGGTTTTTTCCCTCTTTTTACATCCCCCTGACTTGATTTTAAGCATTTTTTTTATGTACAGACAGACATTCGACCTCTATAGTTTTATTATATGTATAGATTACTTAGAGTGTTACCAGATCGTCGATTGAGAACATCGATGGTAGAATCGATTAATCGTATGCACGTCGTATGGTATGGTATGTTATCTGTGGACAATACTCACTGTCTACCAAATCGAAGTTAAAAGAACGTTGACATAAGCTAACAACATTTGAACCGTCGAAACTAACTCACCGCTAAATTTCGACATACCAAACTCAAGATGTTGACCCCGAATTCTAATATGCAGTTACACCCAGAACTCCGAATGAAGTTAAATATAAATAAGGTATCCCATTCATACGGAAGCGGCGTCCATTGCGATTACTGTGTGTAGGTACATATGTATAATATGTTCCTAACTTCTCATTTGGTTCATTATTAATTTCGAAATTACACTAGCGGTTCGTGAGTTCGCGAAACATAAAAATTGCTTTGGTTTCCTTTCTTTTTATAATGCATACTAATATTATAAATGCGAAAGTCTGTCTGTCTCGCATTCACGTCAAAACTACTGAACCAATTTAGTCGAAATTTGGTACACAGATAGTCTAGAGCCTGAGAAAGGACATTGGCTACCTTACATCCTGATATGTATTCCCATCGGAACGGGTGCAATGCGGGTGAATGTAATTTTTTAAAATAATTAACAGAAAAAATGAAGGACAAATTTAGAATAGAATAGAATAGAATAGAATAGAATAAAATTTTATTCAGTACACACATAGAAAGAATTACATAGAAAATAATCAAACATAGACAAAGACAATACATAATCACATATTAAACAATACAGGTTAAGGCACTGAATAGGAGTCGCACTCAGCATGTGTCGGGCGTAGAACACCACGACGCTGGTCTTCCGTGGACACCTTGAATGAACAAACGAGCGCTCATAGACCGTAAATCTGTAACCTAATACTCGTATATCGAGATTATACATTATACTAAATTGTAAACAATTCATAGAAATAACAGGGTATTGCTAAAGCCAATTTATTAAGTAAATATAATATATAATAATAATTTAAATAGACATCCTACAAAGATAAGAGATAAATATAATAATATTCATAAATAAACTACAATACCGAAATGCGAACAAAAATTAACACTGGGATTCAGCCTTTTGAGATTCCAATAAAAAAATCCTTAGTTTACATTTAAAGGACCGAAAAGATTCACACTGACAGATAGGTGGAGGAATATTGTTCCAGCATTTCGTGGCTGCATATTTAAAGCTTCCACGAAACGCAGACGTACGGTGATGCGGGTATAAAAGGCGAGAACCCAAACGGATCGAGCGAGCTGAAAACTTTAGCTTGTCAAACAAATAAGGAGGTGACTGCGACCTTACAATACGGTACAATAGACATGCGAAATGCAATACACGCCTAGATTCCATTTTAAGCAGATTTGCTCGATTTAGGTAAGGCGTAACATGAGCTCTTCTTGGTATATGATAACAAAAGCGAGCACAGGCATTCTGAACTCGCTGAATCAGCTTCTTAGTGTATCCAAAAACACAATCGGCCACAACAATATCGGCGTAATTCAATTTGGATAGGATTTACGCCATTATGAACTCTTTAAAATTATAGCAAGTAAATCCACAGCGCTTTGATTGTGGTTTAATCGATACCAGCGGCCGGATTCCGAGAGTAGCTTTTTTTACTGATATTATTTTTATTTTCTACTTTCATTAAAAATGTTCTTTACTTGATACATTTGTATTTCTATTCATTTGTACTTACATTTTTCCTTTTCAATTTCATTAATTAGACGAAAAAAAATCTATTGATAAGTGACAAAACAGAATGGAAAATACTCCAAATACGTCTGAAGAAGTCATCGTTTATATTATTTTTCATGTAATTCTTTGTGTACTTATACTCGGTAGTAATAGAATATTCGTTCTTAATATACAAGGTTATTTTAATGAATCAACAGCCTTGGAAGCTTTCATCATAAATAACAACATTTGTTTTACGTCTTTTGATAATTTGACACTTTTTACTTTTATACAAAAAAAAATAGTCATTTCTGAATACTCTTAGCTCTGTGCGTATCCCGCGCGCCAGCGTTCAGTGTCGCGCATGTCGCCTTTTTGTATGATCGGAACAAAGACTTACTAATATAACGACAGTTACTTTTAATGCTTATAAAATCATTTTAAATGTATTGAGCTTGTATGTAGCTTATAGTGGCGACGGGCTCATCATGTAACTGCTGGTGAAGCGCGAAATATTGCAATGGCTTGCTTTTGCGGTGCTTTTGCCTAGTCTCTGACAAACCCTTAGGGGATTATAGTCGTGATTAAGGTAATATGTATGTAAATGTATCGAGTTGTGTATGTTTAAGACTCGTACAACAAATGTTGTTATTAAATATGTTAGTTAACTAGTCTTGCGAGGTTTTTAAATCTTCAACAATGAGCCTGTATACAAAGCATAATATCGCAATAGTGTTTATTGCAGTGTTTATATAGTAGTGTTTATATAGTAGTGCTTAACAAATAATAAAATATATATTATTGTTAAGTTTGTATTGGTAGAAGGAAACAAATCTAAAATCAAAGATACAACGCTCAAGCAATCGGTCGTCGAGCGATATTTGAGCTTTTTTTTTTGAGATATTTGAGATATTTAGGTCATATCTTAAGTAACAGGAGCAAGCCTGATGACATGAACAGGTCAGTGTTTGGATCGATATTCAGAATGCATTGTGGTATTTATCACTAGAATCTTGAATACTCAGCTAAGGCAGCACTTCCGTACTAAAATGCTGCTGCAATGTACACCAAATGTACAAAAGTTTTCAATAAATAAATAAAAGCAGCTCATAGTACTATTATTCAAGCGTAGTGTTACATTTCTCGATGATATTGATCATACCGACCGATATTGATCGCTAAGTCATTGACAGAGTTATACTGGGGGGCTCCGTGAAATTATAAATTACAAATTTGTTAACAGACAAATCTCTTACGTAAGCTGTTTAGCTCCACTCAGATTTATATTGATGGATGCACCTTTATTATTAGTTATTAAGTCAGCATTTATAATCAACAATTATTTTCAGCATTTTTTTCGGCGAAAAAACAAAATAAGACTCCACTTCCCTTGATTATTTATAAGGGTGCAGCAAAACTTTAATAGCCGCACTCAGTTTGTCTGCAATGTCTTTCACGCCTCTATGAAGAATTTTGAGCTCTGACTAACTCTAATGGGATAATATTCGTGATTATATGTATGTATGTCTTTGATTTGGTCGCGAAACGTTCGCTAGGTCTTTCTCGTCTCGTATCTCCACTCACACCCGATTCGTGTGCCCTTTTAGTGAATCAAATTTCATTCTACTTGTAAAGTGGACAATGTATTCATTAATGAGGATTTAGTCGCATAATGTCATAAACGCAAAATGATTTCATAAAAAAATAACCTTAAACAATCCTCGACGGCTCCCAGGGTGGAAGTCTTATCTAATCTGATATAGATAAAGGATGGTTGTTTAGTATCTATTATTTTGACCCTTAAAAGCATCAGTCTGCCATTTTGCGTTTCTGACATTAAGCGCTTAAACGTTTTCAATTTTTGCTACAGCATTACAACCACCATTAAATTACTCAGCATTCTTTTTGATTTGAAAAATATGCCATCCTCCATTACTTCAATTTTCATTTCTTTTCTTCGATAGCTGTTATTATAATGGCTATTATTTATTAATGCAAGTATTCTTGTTTCTACAATAAAATCTCTTAATTACGTTGTAGATTGGTGAAATTGAGTAAAATGTTTATAAGCGTTCACCCGTGTAAAATCATGTTTTTTTTTTACATACGACAGGAAAGCTCTTGACCCTCATCTCACCTGATGGCAAGCGACGATATGGCCGAAGGTGGAAGCGAGCTTCACCTGTAATCCTCAACAACTGAGGAACTGGCTATCTTACCTCTGATTGCCGGAACACAACAATACTTAAAACATTGTTATTATGGCGACAAATTTAGGTAAGACGGTGGTAGCTAGCCAGGCGGGCTGAGAATCCCTACCACCAACCAAACCGAGCAGAAAAACTTCTGCCTCCATGGGGAATCGAACCCGGACCTCCCGATCAACACCCGGTGGTTTGAACCACTAGACCAGAGAGGCGGTTAAGGCGGTTATGTTAAAGGTAAAAGGTACAGCATAATTCATCATCAATCATCATAGTGTTTTTATGACACTTAAACTTCATGGGCAACCCATTCAACCAAGTAATTTACATTGGTCCTTCGAGCAGGATTAGCTGACGAAAAAATTACGTATTCATTTTCTCAAAGGTTACGCAGGCGTTCTGTTGACTGTACCAGCCTAATTACCGGCACGTAGCGTTCGCAAGCGCACAACACAAACAACATTTAGTATTAATGTACCAGAGTTCCGTGTCGACCAATTTAGGCGCTCTTTGATGGGGTTTATTTAGTATCTAATTTTAAGACTCAAATAAGCTGGTTTTGATAAGGATTTTGTGTAGGTACCTATACATTCGTATATGTACTATCTTCAAGTATTACTGAGCTAGAAATAAGGGCTTCTTATTATAAAGGTATGGATCAAAATATGGTACAAAGATTTACGATTGCTCACTAGAATTGACATTAGATTACTTTGATTACAATATCTAAAATAATTTTGAACTATTATAAATGGCTCCTTAAGGATAAGCATGCAAACTAATGCTAAAAGTACTAAAGTGATTTTTTTACATAATATAACGGTAAGTAACGATAAGCCAAAAGGTGTAAACGAGATTCACCTGAATTTCTCAACAACTGAGGAACTGGCTATATTACCTCTAATTGCTGAAATACGACAATGCAAACATTGTTATTAAAGCGGAAAATTTTGGTAAGACGGTGGTAGCTAACCGGGCTGGGTTAGAACCTAGCTTAGAACCAACCCGAGCCAAAAACTTCTGTGGAATCAAACTCCGGACCTCCCGATCAACACCAGTATGAACCAGTAAAACATCAGGAAAAATACAAAAGTATCAGAGTAAATAACCACATGAAAGTAATACTAACTGTTACACCTAAGAAGTTGTAATTCAACATTATAGAACGAAATCCTTACCACTCGTTTATTAGAACGTATTAATTAAGCTTTCTTTATATTGCTGGCTAAAAGGAAAAGTTTTCTTGTTTATCCTAGTAGCCGGGAAAAGTATTTTAATATGGAGAACAAATAAATCCAAGTTTCGCAAAAATTTCATGGGATTCCCAGCCTTAATCGAGGCCAGGAAATGTGTTCTGTACATACAAAATGTTTTCAGCTCACGTACTTCCTAGAAACAATTTTACAAAAGGTAGCCTTTTAATAGTTCCGTATGTTATTACTCCAGTAACGAATTGCTTGGGGCGTCGTGCGATTATATAGAAAGAGGAAGACAATACCTCTGTTAAATATAAAAAATATAAGTAGTTTTGTTTATGTTTTCTAGGAAATTAAACCACTCTTTACTTAATCTAATGATATGGTTTAGTAATGGAAAATGTACATAAAAATATGACGCCTATCCGTACGTGACTGTACTAGAGAACCTTTCTCTTCTATTCACAGTGACAACAGTGACTTCTTTAATTAATGGGGAAACATCATTTCGCATGCCCTTCCATTGGGGTCGGGAGGGGTATGTGGGACTCACCGAGCATACCCCAAAATTCCCTCATCGCCTTGAATAGAGGGGCTTTCTCTTTAAGCTACACAGTTGACCACATGCCGCTGACCTCTTAAGGAGATGCAAGTGGATGCAATTTCATTAGAAAAATAAAATACAATAGGCATCACAAGAGAATAAATAAGCAACCTTATCACGAATTAGTATGTGTTTTGTAAGATTGTGGCAGCATACTCATACACACATCACAAGGTGTTCTACCCGACTGTGCTTTTCTAGCAGAGTTCTTAATTCTGTCTGCTTTAGCTGCTTTCAGTTAACTGTAAACTTAAAATGGAAAGTTGGTGTATGATTAATTCAAAGTGGGTTCTTTGTGCTTTGCCTCGTCTGTTTCACCATCAAGCGCTTTAACCGCTGTCTCGCCTGCTTTACCAAGGAGGTCGGCTCGCCTATTAGCGGATTTCTTTTTATTACGAGTTCCTTAAGACCCATTCTCGGGATAATCACCCGGCGCCATGAATCTTATTCCTGAATGTGCTTTTAATAGTTGTGCTCAACCCAGTTTTATTATTATTAGGGAGGGGTTCAAACAAAAGAATATTTTCAGAATGTGATTAATAATTGAGGAATTAATGTGGGATTTTAGGATACGCGCTCCGTTTAGTGTTGTATCTGTTCTTTATCTTAGTTGAAAAGATTCCAGGCTTCTTAGAGTTGTCTCGGCATTGAATAAGCAAAACATATCTACACCCTGATACCGGTAGGGAATCCCGGCAAGGTTTTTTAGACAATGGGTTTGATTTGTAAAATAATCTTTATCGACACTCATGCTATAATGTTCGAATTATGAACTCAGACTCGAACTCATAATGACATACTTTTTAACAGAGATGATAAAAACGAATATTTTAAAATGGAAACTGTAACATGATGCCCATTATGCAACAGGTTGGACTCATTATGCAACACTTTATTTTTCTTAAAAACGTACAAAACTATGGCAAATGTTTTCCAGACAGCCAACAATAAATAAAATTATTGCGCCGTGCGCTACCAATTGCGCACGGTGGCGTAGTGGTCAGTGCGCTTTGGCTTCGATCGAAAATAAAGCTACCTTCGCCATGGTCAGGTTGTGGATGGGTGACCAAGACTTTGTGATCTCGAGCTCCTCCGTGCTTCAGAAGGCACGTTAAGCCGTTGGTCCCGGTCGCATTTGTGACCGTTTCTACCCACCAACCCGCATTGGGCCAGCGTGGTGGTGTTACGGTCCATACTCCTCATGTGTATCTCCATGAGGATGGCCGCCCCAGCAGTGGGACGTATATAGGCTGATGACGAAAGTAGTATGTAACTGCACATAACTCGGTATTAAAACATTCGCAAGATAGTATTAAAAATCTCGCCAAGGCTCGTTATATTTGGTCTTTACATATGAAATTGGTGTTTTTATTCTGTCTTAGTATTTTGTCTGGAACTATTAAGATTCAGAGTATTCCTAAAAAATAATTACCTCGTCTAAAAATAGACTATATTTTTGAGCTCTTTTGATTTGTTTTGATAGTTTGTTGTAAGTTTAATTGTGTTAAAATTGGACACGGAGACAACTCTTTTTAAGTGCCTCCCGAATACATCATTTTATTTGCATTCACTTAAAAACGATAAATAATTTTTATGAAGTGCGATATTACACATATTGCTAAAGCTTGTCTAATGATACATGCCAAATATTATTATCTCTGGATTTGCCGTTGTGAAGAAAACGGATAAATTGTTAGTATGGAAAATGCAGAATTCCCCAAAATATCCATACAAAACACCAATTTCATAGGTA
Organism: Parapoynx stratiotata; assembly: GCA_910589355.1. NCBI lineage: Eukaryota > Metazoa > Arthropoda > Insecta > Lepidoptera > Crambidae > Parapoynx > Parapoynx stratiotata. Next base: position 1,328,352 of record OU342477.1, read on the forward strand.
AGGACCTAATATTATGTTACAGTTACATAAACTACAATTTCCACCCCTTGGCCATTTTTAAATAATGTTTGCGTATTAAGTTTATTGTTATAGTGACCACTTAACTATTTCATAAATAAACTGTCCTCATCCTGTATTCGTCCCAATGCGCACAGGCCTTCCTCATGGGGAAACACATGACGATCCATCCAGATCCATTCTCCATGAGGAAGACCTGTGCCCAGCAGTGAGATGTTTATAAGCTGAGGACATCGTTGTATTAACTCTGTTCATACACCCTAATCGTATACTTATTCGTAGTTCTTATTCCAGGAACAGGTTTACGAAAAAATATTTTTAATATTTATTTTATTATATTTTATACTTTAATAACTAAAAAAATATTTTTTAATATTTTTATCTTTTTTAGACTTAATAAACTTGATTTGATGATTTGATTTGATATTTTTAATGATAATGCGGTAAAAGCGACGAAGTTTATTGTTGACGATTTTTCTCTAGATTTTGAATGATCTGTAGTTTTTTCTACCGTATTTATAATATGTGTAAATTTTAATATTATTAATATGTTACAATCTGTTTGCGATACTGTAGTTGATCGTTGATCTTCCGATCATTACTTACACATTTTGTGTATTAGAGAAAATCTGTAATTGGCAATCTGGTGCATATTAACATACATAATTGTATATTTATTGTACATTTAATTTCTTGCTCTGTGGTGACGATTTTCCAGATTAATAACACCCCTGAGCCCATAAATTCTTTGAACATTTAGTTTAATAGTACAATAGCGTGAGTCGAGAATTTTATCAGCAATAACTTTTTTGATATTGACCAACCATTTTTCTGAAAATTCCGGCGAACCAACAAGTTTTCCGACACTCATATAAACCTGTCTTTTTGCGGAAAAAACGACGTTGTTTCTGTATCGTAATTCAAACAAAAGTTGCTTGAAACAGATGCGGTCAGGGAACGGGGAGGCTCCACTTTTTGGTGCTGGCGTATTTTATAAGCTGAAGCTATTGTTTTTGAAAAATTTTGAGGTCCTCTCGATGTCCTTTTTGTGAGTAATTTCCATTGAAATATGTTTGATAGTCTCATGTTAAGTAAATATTATTTCGTCATCATCATATTAGTTGTGAGATTTCCACCACCAAGGATTTCTAAGCCAATCAGTTCTGCCTCCGTATTATGAACAGCTACCTACTGCTGTCACTTTTCATTCTGGCGTATTAGAGCGAGATGAGACGAGCGGCATCTCACCACCTTCACCAGACCATGTACATGTAGCGATAAAGAAAAAAGACCCGTATGATGCTCGAAATAATGGAAATGATGCAAATTGAGTGAAATTGAAATACATTTACTGAAAATAATCATTAACATGCGATGAATTATCATAATTTAATATTGTTACACATTCAAAACCAAATTAATATAAATTGATAAAGAGTAATGAATGAATTACGGACATAAGTTCTGTTTTGCGATTAATGTCCTCAGCTGATATACGTCCCGCTGCTGGGCACAGGCCTTGAAACACATGAGGAGTTAGGCCGTAACACCACTACGTTGGGCCAATGCGGGTTGGTGGATAATAATAGAATAGAATAGAATAGAATAAAATTTTATTCAGTACACACATAGTAAGAAATTACATAAAAAATAATCAAACATAGACAAAGACAATACACAATGGCATATTAAACAATACAGGTTAAGGCACTGAATAGGAGTCGCACTCAGCATGTGTCGGGCGTAGAACACCACGACGCTGGTCTTCCGTGGACACCTTGAATGAGCAGACGAGCGCTCATAGACCGTAAATCCGTAACCTAATACTCGCAATAATTATACAAGCAATAATAATATCTTATTTTTCCATGTCTTTTTTTAAACAAATCACTTAGCACCAGTAAAAGGTAGACTAGATTTATCACTTAGTAAAAAAAACTTATGCACTTAAATAATTAAAGAAGCGTAAATTAGAGCTAAGTTTGAGTTTGCAATGAGTAATCTTGCTGTAGAAGATTTTAATGAACGTTTTAAGGCACAGATTAAAACAACTTCAGAAAACTGTGCATTTTCTTCAATTTTTAATTTACAGACTGAGCTTAGCCGCGTTGGGATTGTTGAAATAATACACTTTTAAAAATTGCTGAGTTTTGTAATATAGTTTGTAAAAATAAAACATTCTAAAAAAGAGTGTACTCCCATCTCAAAGGCCGGCAACGCATGAGTGACGCCCCTGGTGTTGCAAATGTCCATGGGCGGCGGTGATCACTCACCATCAGGTGACCCGCCGGCTCGTTTGCCACCTATACTATATAAAAAAATCTTCAAAGGGTTTTTTGATCCGTAGTAATAGTTACAATTCAGACCTTATATTAGGTCCTTACCTATGAAATTGGTGTTTTGTATGGAGATTTTGGGGATTTCTGAATTTTGACATACTAACATTTTATCAGTTTTCTTCACAACAACAAATCCAGAGATAATAATATTTGGCATGTATCATTAGACAAGCTTTAGCAATATGTGTGTGAACACGCTTGATAAAAATTATTCATCGTTTTTATGTTAATGCAAATCAAATGATGTATTCGGAAGGCAGTTAAAAATTATTGCTTTGTGTCTAATTTTAACACAATTAAACTTACAAAAAATTATCAAATTAAATAATACGAGCTCAAATATATGGTATATTTTTAGAAGAGGCAATTATTTAATAAGAATGTTCTGAAACTTAATAGTTACGGACAAATTGCTAAGACAGAATAAAAACACCAATTTCATAGGAAATGACCCAATATTAAAAAAACTTTAAAGAAAAAAGGCTATTACAAAATTCAAGATCTAGAAGTGGAAATAGTTATGTACTACTGTTATCTTATGCATGTTATTTTGATGGACTTATAGGAGTTAAGAAATTATGTCAAAATATAGTTAAAAGTGACAATTTTTCTTATGATTGACTATGTAAAAAAGTGGCTCATGAGTTTCTTGCCGGGTTCTTATGAAAAGCCTTACTCTCGGAATCCAGCCGCTTGTATCGATTACAACCACAGTCAACGATGTACTTGATGTACTGTGGATGTACTTGCTACAAACGCTCTCGGTAATGAACTTTAATACAATGGTTTAATTTAATACTCTAATTTTAAAATAACTTATAATAATCTATTTATTTTGTAAAATGCATAATATGTTAAATGTTGACGATTTTAAGTGCCAAACTTGGCCTATGAAATAAAATTATTTTTGATTTCGTTTTTTTTTAATTTTGACTTAAGCAGAGAAAATGTTAGTCTGCGCACAAAATTAAAAAGTAACTAAAATTTTAATGAAATGAAATGAAATGCTTTATTTAATCATTTAGGTAACAAGTAGTTACACTTATGACGCGTCAAAAACAATAAAGCTTATACAATAACAATCAAATTATATACCTACTTCCACTTGTTTACCTCTACATTTTTTTTCTTCCTGTTTACTACCGGGAGGCCTTGTCAAGAGAAGATACAGGCAAGAAACTCTGCAAGGGGTCCATCCTCCCTTTACACTTTAAAATAAATACTTAATTTATTGGCAATCGTAGCTAAATCCACATCAAAGAATGCATCGGACGTTTCTTATAGTTGTTACGTCAATCGACGCGTCGATATTACCTCACGCCTTCATAGTGTCATAACATTATACTTTCGCTATTGACGTAAATGTTTACCATGTTTAAAAAGTAACAAAAATATTCCGAAAATTCTGTGCCGTCAAAATCTGTTTACGTTACGGTCTTGTTTGCGGTATAATATCTTGTTTACAATACTCCTTTGTTAGTTATCGTAAAAGCGGCGTTTTTTAGGATTTAAGCGAAATTTCCCGAGCTATTCCTTAGCGAAGGTTTAACTTTACGAGATATTTGAGATAGTATAAATTTTTAATTTAGAATATGCCTGAAAATTTTCAGGGGAACGTGTAAAGCCTATAATGAAAATTGAAGGGTCGAGATTTGGGGTACAGGCTTTTTAATAAAGTTTTATATGAATTAATTTAAAACTTTATTAAAAAGGCCTTATAATGTTTTTATTTTAGTATAATATAATGATGCAGTTTATTTTTTTATATTTATATTTGATGTGTATCTGTTTTTTTTATTTTTTTTTTTTTTCAGAATCAGAAATAATTTATTTGCATAATGTGTGGTACTGTTATATCGTCTTCTTTTTGCATCTGCGTCCCAATACAATATATAATGATTAATAAACAAACTATATTTATTTAAAATGTTGACGACTTTAAGTGCCAAGTTTGGTCTATGAAATAAAGTTATTTTTGATTTTTTCATTTGATTTATTATTTATAGCATGTTTTGTATATTTTATTCAAATGAAATAAAGAGTAATATAAAGTTTATTACTGAACAAGTACAGGTACGCACTGATAATGCTAGGTATAGCATGTCATCAAGCAAACCTTTTTGTTTAGTGTTCAAAGTTGAAAATTCTTTAAAATCTTCTTATTCCTTTAAGTTCTTTTATGCATAAAAAGTGTAGATTGTGTTTAAAGTATTATTTAAACAACTAACACTAATTGGTAATTGAGATGTATAGTAATTATTTACCTTACATGCCCTAACCCTCTTATCTAATATTATAAAATAAATTGCCTTTTAAATAAATAAAAAAGGTTTTAATTTCACATAGCAACTTACGTACAAACAATAGCTGTAACAAAATTTATTGAGATGCATTGAGATGTATCGTGCTATAATATGCCGTATGCCATCTGTGAGTCCTCCTCAGCCTATGTACGTCTCACTGCTGGGCACAAGCCATACTTGTGGAGAAACACATGAGGAGTATGGGCCGTACCACCACCAAGCTGGCCCAATGCGGTTTGGTAGGTAGAAACGGTCGCAAGAGCGACCGGGACCAACGGTTTAACGTGCCTTCCGAAACACGGAGGAGCTCGAGATCACAAAGTTTTGGTCCCCCATCCTCGGCCTGACCATGGCGAAGGTAGCTTTGTTTTCGATCGAAAGCCAAAGCGTACTAACCACTACGCCACCGAGGTTCAAAGAGGCAAAAGCCTCTTTGCCACCGAGGTCTGTGAGTTAACAAACTTAATTAATAAGCTATACATCTAAAGATGTGATGTTCATTAATATACATTAATATTATGTAATGTACAGTAATTTTAATTAATATTCATTAAATCTACCGTCTGTGAACTCCTTTTTACCGTGGAATACTGCCTTGTTTGTTAATTACAGTATCTGTACCAGTAATTATCATCCACCAACAAATTAGCAATCCATCAACGGACCACACTATTAATTATCAATGAGGCACAGAATGCGTTCTACCTTTCAATTCGGAACATAGCGGTACATTCCATCTAGATCTCGTATCATCAACAGCATATAAGTCCTACTGATAGATAAAATAAATAAATATCCTCAGACATTCACACCTATCAACTAGTTCCATTTTAAGCAACTAAATGCTGCTTGTGTTACGGATACTAGATGACGGACATATATATTTAATAGATAAATACACATAATTATCCAGAATATATATTATATTATACATATATTAGGTTGGGGAAAAAGTCTTTTCGCATTAAAGTATGTATAAACTTGTAATAAAATCTCTTTGGCTATACTATTTGTATCTGGCTGGTTTTGGTATCATTGAAAGTTTAAATTTTAAAAAACATAATTCCAAATTCAAATTAGGAAAATTGTGATTTTCATTTGTTTTTCGTTCCGCCAAGATGACTGAATCTAATGAAGAAATTCGATACATTTTAAAATTTTACTACAAAAAAGGTAAAAATGCAACGCAAGCCGCGAAAAAAATTTGCGATTTTTATGGACCTAGTGCAGTGTTTGTGAGAGTAGCACAAATTTGGTTTAAGCGTTTTCAATCCGGAAATTTTGATGTCAAAGATGCACGTCGCTCTGGTCGCCCTATTACAGATAAAATGGATGCCATTTTTGAAAAAGTGGAGCAAGATCGGCATGTCAGTAGTTACGACGTTGCTGAAGAACTGAGAATTGACCACAAAACAGTTTTGGCGCATTTGAAAAAAACTGGGTACACTAAAAAGCTCGACATTTGGGTACCTCACGAGCTCACTGAAAGAAACCTAATGAACCGTGAACTCATTTGTGATTCTTCATTACGACGTAATGAAACCGAACCATTTTTGAAGAAGCTGATAACTGGTGATGAAAAGTGGATCACGTACGACAAGAACGTGCGAAAAAGGTCGTGGTCAAAGGCCGGTCAGGCTTCACAGACTGTGGCGAAACCCGGGTTAACTCGCAACAAGGTGATGCTGTGTGTGTGGTGGGATTGGAAGGGCATTATTCATAATGAGCTGTTACCACCAGGCAGGACCATCGATTCTGAACTCTACTGCGAACATCTGATGAGATTAAAGCAAGAAGTTGAGAGAGCGGCCGGAATTAATCAACAGAAGGGGTGTGGTTTTTCATCATGATAACGCTAGACCTCACACATCTTTAGCCACTCAGCAAAAATTAAGAGAGTTTGGCTGGGAGGTGTTAATGCATCCGCCGTATAGTCCTGACTTTGCACCTTCAGATTTCCACCTGTTTCGGTCTCTTCAGAATTCTTTAGGCAGTGTCAGGTTAACATCATGAGAGGACTGCCAAAACCACTTGTCGCGGTATTTTGACCAGAAGTCCCAAAATTTCTATAGCAATGGGATAATGTCCCTACCTACAAGATGGCAAAAAGTTATCGAACAAAATGGTACCTACATACTTTAGTTAAATGTAAATAAACTATATTAAAAAATGTTTTGAATTTTCTTAAAAAATGCGAAGAATCTTTTTCCCCAACCTATTATAATGAACATCCAAAACTGTAGAACAAATGTCTGAAAATTCATCACCCAAACACTTGCCTCAACTGGGGATCGAACCCAGGACCTCTCGAGATGGCGACGCCTTGAGACCAGCGTACAGACCACTCGACCACGGAGGTCGTCAAATAAATATTAATATCACTGAAAATGATTAAATCAAGAACCAGTAAGAACGCATTAGCTTTAATGCTACGTCGTATACCACCACTGAAATGGATCGACCCAGGCGACTATTGCTACTCACACCACTGCTGGGTACACCACTACTGGGACTGATGACGACCTATTATACCTACCTATTACCAGAAATATTCTGAATAATCATGTGTATTTGTCTATTAAATATATTTATCCGTCACCTAGTATCCGTAACACGAGCAGCATTTAGTTGCTTAAAATGGGACTAGCCGATAGGTGTGAATGTCTGAGGATATTTATTAATTTACTGGGTATGGGCTGTATCACCACAGTATGGATGAAATGGCGGCAGGTTACGGGAACTGCGTGTGACCCCCGTATTTCCCTAAAACTGAAGGGGAAAATTTATAAATCTTTAATAAGACCTGTCAACATGTATGGATCGGAATGTTGGCCTGTAAAGCGGATGGATGAACAAAGATTGCATGTTAAGGTGGATGTGTGGTGTGACGAGAATGGATAGAGTGAGGAATGAATATATTAGGGGAAGTCTGAAAGTTGCTGAGAGAAAAACGACTTTCTTGGTATGGACATGTAATGAGGAGGGAGAATGATCATGTCACCAGGAAAGTTATGGACTTGAAAGTGGATGGGCGTGTGGGGAGAGGAAGACCAAAGAAAAGATGGATGGATTGTGTGAATGATGATTTCATGAGGATGGGAGTGAGTGTTGACTTGACGAGTGATAGAGGAGAGTGGAAGAGGAGGACATGTTGCGCCGACCCCAAATAGAATTGGGAACAGGGCAGGAAAAAGAAGAAGTATGGGCTGCATCACCATCGAACCCGATTCGGGTAAAGCAGTTGCAATAGTGATAGGGACCGACGGCTTAACGTGCTTTCCGAAGCACGGATCAACAGTCACCCATCCAAGAACTGACCACGGCGAAGGTGGCTTAGTTTTATATCGATATCGAACGCCAAGGTGTACATACTAACCACTACGCCACCGAGCTCTTCATTAAAAATATAAACAAGATTTATTTGCGATGAATGTCTCTCAGATCTCGTTTAATTTTTGTGTGTTATTTTATTTAATACTAGCTGTGCCCGCGACGTCGTTCGCGTGGCTATTGATTTAACGCCGATAAAAGTTTACAATAAGTTTTTGTGTGTATGTTAACACTGCATTGTTTTTTTTTACAAAGTGCTCAATATTACATTCCTACCTCTTATTAGCAAAATGTTGATTGTTAGTAGTTGAACTAAGACCTCTCATTATTAAAATAATGAAAATAACATTTCTTGTCAGTGTCATCCATGTGTCATCTGATTAATTGTTGTCATGGTGATAAATCTCTGTTGTCGTGTCATTATTTTACAATACCGAGATTTTTTTTAATTCGAAATGAAATTACATTTTGACGGAATATGCCACGTAATACTCGGTCAAGCAGATATTGATAACCACAGTTACACCCGCGCGGTACCCGTTCCCATGGGAATATCGGGATGAAACGGAGCCTATGTCCATTCTCACTGTGTACCAAATTTTGATTGAATCGGTGCAGTAGTTTTGATGTGAAAGCAAGACAGACAGAGTTACTTTTACATTTAGAATATAAGAATGGATAAAAACGTTAATATTAGGTCCTTACCCATGAAATTGGTGTTTTGTATGGAGATTTTGGCGAATTCTGCATTTTCCATACAATTTTTTTTATTTATTTATTTAAAAGTTTATTGTACACAACAATTAAACAGAAACAACACATAAATAAAATAGAAAGTACAAAGGGTGTGGCTTATTCCTAAAGAAATCTCTACCAGCCCACCTGCGATAGGAGACAGTATGGCATGAAACATAATTGTCGCGTGTACACTATAAATACATTAAATACATTACATTTTTTTTAGTTTTCTTCACAACGACAAATCCAAAGATAATAATATTTGGCATGTATCATTAGACAAACTTTAGTAATATGTGTAAATACGCTTCATAAAAATTATTTATCGTTTTTAAGTAAATGCAAATAAAATGATGTATTCGGGAGGCACTTAAAAAGAGCTGTCTCCGTGTCCAATTTTAACACAATTAAACTTACAACAAATTATCAGAACAAATCAAAAGAGCTCAAAAATATAGATTATTTTTAGGAATACTCTGAATCTTAATAGTTACAGACAAAATACTAAGAGAGAAAAAAACACCAATTTCATAGGTAAGGACCCAATATAAGTGAAAAATCGCTGCCTCCTGTGTGTGACACCGCATTACCCGTTCCTTTATACGAAGGGTGACTCCAAACGCGTTTCACTTTTTCCAAGCTGTTTATGCAAATTCGGGTTTCCCAAACATAGTGCCTTGAAATCTCATCGATAAAACTAACTTGCAGGAAGTACCGATATAAATTAAGCGGCACATCGCGGTGATGGTAGTTTAAAAAGAAAGCAAAGTATATTGAAAGAAAGCTTTTGTAAGCGTGCGTTTAATTTTCGTATCACGTTTGCGATTATGTATGACTATTGGGAAATGAAAATATGATAATAAAAGATCCAAAACTGGTCTTCTATAATAATAATAATAATAATTTATTAATTTCCAAGAAACTTAAATCTAATTTTACAATTTTCATGCGGCCATTGCACTAAGCTATGCTTGTATTGCAGCGGCCAAGTGCTTTTACAATAGTTACTACATTTTTTGGACGCGCGGTGTTACAAATTTGTGGTTTTATGAGAGAATAAATTATTGTAAATACAAACATGAACTATGTTATTTTTAGTTATTATTATTGAAATGTAATGAAATGAAATTAGTGAAATATAATCCTTTTTTAGTGTATTGACTATAAATTCTATACAATATAGTGCACTACTATAGACATAAAAGAAAAAAAATGTGAACTGAACGCATACTTAGGTAATAAAATATTATTATACTGGTTTCAATGAAAATGCAGAGAATAAGTTAGGAACTTATATGAGGCAAACGACATTCACAATCAATTATTGTACACCTACCTTTTCTTTCGTTCTATTTCTGCCCAAAGATTGTCTGGAAGATATTGCTATTAGCTATAAGGCCGCTTGAATTGTTTTTTTAAATATATTTCTGTGTTTTTATTCGTTGCAATAAAGAATCTTATCTATCTATCGCTCTATTGTGAATGTCTTTTGCCTCACATTGTGCCCGGTGCATGGTAACAGGCTCGCCACCTGTTACAAAGGTCTTTCTGGCGATATGTAAGTATTTACCTACCCCTTCGGGAAATAGGCTTCATGATATTATACAATTTATTGAGTAGCTTGCTACGCATGTATCCGTGTTACTAGAATTTAGTCGAATTCAACCTAAGTGTGGCTTTCGGAAACAAAGCTACCTTCGCCATGGTCAGGCCGTGGATGGGTGACCAAAACATTGTGATCTCAAGCTTCTCGAGGTCCCGGTCGCTATTGCGACTGTTTCTACCCACCAACCCGCATTGGGCCAGCGTGGTGGTGTTACGGCCCATACTCCTCATGTGTTTCTCACAGGAAGACTGCTGTGCCCAGCAGTGGGACGTTTATAGGCTGACGACTAAAAAAATCCTACAGTTTCTCCGTATTTCGTCACACGTCACACTGGAATACCACTCTAATCACAATCACGACATACGCGCTTAATACTAGCGTTCGAATAATTATACCTTGATGGAAACTGGTACCAAATAAATTGAGTGCTCCATTATAGGCTGCACCAACAAACCCACCTTAAAATCCCAAATGAACACAGCAGTCTCACTTTAATTAAAAGCTTTGCGTACTCCTTACGTCACTAGCGCCATTGTCCCGTAAATTAGTACTTTAATATTATTCTCTTGGTTTCCGACTCTCTTTAATTAAGCAATCGCATTTTCTAATTAGGACGGTGGATCTTTGATAAGCGGAAGTATTCTGATTATACGTAATTGCTCTGAGAGCTATCAAGATGTTGATTATGGTATAATTTGGAAGATGTTGTCTAAATGTCTCTGTAAATAGCTTTTAATTTGTTTATGTGGATGATATTGATGTGCAAAAGCATAGGAAACATACAAACATCATCACGCCTTTTCCCCCGAAGGGGTAGGCAGAGGTGTAACACCCACATTTCGCCAGATATTTTAAGTTTTTTTTTTTTCAAACTCAGTGGTAGGAAACATACATACATACAAAAAAGAAAAAAATTAGATGCCTTATGTTAACTTAGGGGGAGGTTTCTAAATGATCTTAAAAACTTCTAAGAACCTTCAAGAGACAAAATTGTTAAAAAAAATTGAACTTAAGAGAGGTTTAGCGATTTTGTCTCTTAATGGTCCTTAGAAGTTTTCAACATAATTTAAAAGCCTCCAGTACTCCTAACTTATTATGTTTCGAGCTCTAAATATTTGGGATTATTAAGCATGAACAGTATTTTTAAATTGAGACTAATTTTCTTATAAGTTCTACAATGACTAGGCAAATGATTTTTTTTCACATGGTAGCTACTGCTATCGCCAATTAATTGCACACAAAAATATCATCTGGAAATGATAGGCAGAAAGAGATAAAAATAAAAACCAATGAAATGTGAAAAATTTCGAAAATAATGCTTTAAAAGCTTGTAGCTCCTAAACTATTAATAATCGCGGAACATGCATGGGGGTGATTCAGCTCCCCCTTAGCATAAGGCGTGTAAATTTATTCTTTAGACGTCTATCAACTGGGCACCCTGTATATCACAATGTTATTATACTAGGGTTATAAGTAACAACAAGCTGTAATCAACAATAAAAAAGGTTGCCAGAATTCCAATTTGATCTCCATTTGCTACGATGATACATACATACAATTACGCCTGTAATCCCCGAATGGGTCGGCAGAGTCCAAAGAGCACTGTGTTCCTTAAGACCACATTTAGGCATACAAAAATTGGACTAGCAGTGGCTGGAAGAGGGGCTTCCCTCTTCCAGCCACTGCAAGTCCTTAGTAAGTCTAGTTACGTCCTAGTTAAGTTAGTTAACTAACCTATCAGGTAGGGCGCCCCACTTTACGCTCGCTCAAACGTGGTCTCCACCCCAAGACAAGTCTGCTACAACGATATTCTGTGAATCAAACTAATTGCCATTGATTATTTTAAATCTTTAATCAATACGCTCTATTACTTTTGACGTTGTAAAGGTATTTGTCGGCAATGTCGCCATTCAAAGTGGTTACGATGAATATGTAGGAAGAAGCGTCAAGAAAAGAATGACGAGAGAGAGTGACCAAAGAATATCGAAACATGAAAATTGTATTGGTCCTGAGATTTGGGAACGAGACAGAAGATCAGGTTATTAAACGATCGTGGAAAAGTTTTTCTTGTTCAAATATCATATTTAATTATACTTTTTCATTTTCTCTTGAAAACATACAAATCTGTATGATTAAAAAAAGTTGAAATAAGATCTAACAAGCCTCCGCTGTAATTAAAATATAAACACTTAATTAATAATGAGCCCTATCTGAAGCACCCACCAACAGTCTAATTTATTACTTGAATATTTAATTAAAACCATAATGGTAGCCAAATTTGGTTGGAGCTTAGGAGAAAGATCACACTATCTTGTAAGAATTGAGTGAACGTTGGAACGCTCGCAGTATCTAGCAAAATAAAAATATCCTAGACTTTGTATTCGTGCCTATACACTTAAACATCACACCTACTTTCCTGAATGGTAAATAAGTATATCAGTGAATGTCTGAAAGTTGCTTCAGTGATAAAGAAGTTGAGAGAAAAGCGGCTATTGTGGTATCGACATATTTTGGAGAAGTGAGAATGAGAATGCAACTTGAAGAGTTTATATGAGAGTGGATGGCGATGCAGGGAGAGGAAGACTGAAGAAAAGGTAGATATGTTGTGCGGACGACGAATGAACCGCAGAAGGACATTTTAAAATAATAAATCTCTTCAAACATTCACACCTATCGACTAGACTCATTTTAAGCAGCTTGTGTTACGGACACTAGATGACGGATAAATATATTTAATACATAAATACATATAAATATCCTGAAAGCATAATATAAACATCCAAGACTGGCGAACAAATGCTTGAAAATTCGTCATTCAAACATTTGCCCCCACCGGAGATCGAATCCAGAACCCCTCGAGATGGCGACGCCTTGACACCGGCGACCACGGAGGTTGTCATATACATTATACTTTGATACTACGATACGAAAGATGGTCAGATGTACCACGTAATGTGTAATGTGTAATCACCTTTCCAAGTAATATTACTTTTGTGATATCATACGCATTACGTACCCATGTCTAACTATGGTAGCGGCCAATTAAAAAAATACTACCAACCCATCTCTTCCCCTGGGTGTCGTAAAGGCGACTAATGGACTTAGAACTGCACAACGTCCAATAGCTTATAGCGGCGACGGGTTCACCACCTGTCACGCTGAGTGCAGTCACTGCTTGGTGAAGCGCGGACTATCGCAATTGACTGCTTTTGCGGTGCTTTTGCCTAGTCTCTGACTAACCCTTAGGGGATAATAGTCGCGATTATAAGTATGTATCTATGACTAACTATGGCGCCGACCGTGTAGACGTGCAGTATGACATTTATTATTTTTGATCTTCATTTAATTGATTAAGACGTAAGCTGCATTTTCACCGCCCCAAATCTACATCAATATATATATTTTTACATTACATTACACATTTACATATTTTAATAAAATATAACTTAAATATTTGATTGCCTTATTGGTCTTCTCGCAGCGAATGCAGGCAATGCAGGGAAATTGATGAAAAGATGGGTAGATTGTGGGAATGAGGACATAGCTAGGGTGGGAGTGAATGTTGATTGGCGATGGAGGAGAAAGGAGGAGAACGACTCGTAGTACCAACCTCAAATGATTGGAAAAAGGGAAGCAAATGATGATGATCTACTTTCCTGAAGGGGTAGGCAGAGAGGTGAACTGCCATATTTTGTCTGACTTGTTTAAGTCCCCCAAGCTTTTTGACGGGGCCCAAGGCTAGCAATTACCATTGCCTTTTGAGCACTAAGTGAACGCCGGTATTCACGAAAAATGTATTTTTATTGTTTCTAGTTTTGTGAGTAGAGCCGTGGAGAGGTTATTGCGGTTTTATTGCCACGCCGGCTGCTGATGCTGTTGGTCAGCGCACGCACGCGCGAGATATCGATACACGAACGGCGAGCTTTGAAGTGAAAGTGAGCGCGTTTGGCCGGCACCGGCCGCCAGCGTGAAGAAGCCACACTTGACTGTACTTTTATTGAATGGCAACCTCTTATTGAATGAGTATGACCTTTCTCCTAACATTTTTGTTGAAGAGCTCGGTAGTGTATGGTGTACTCTTTGGCTTTCGATATCGAAAACAAAGCTACCTTTGCTATAGTCAGCCCTTAGATGGGTGACTAAAACTTGGTGATATCGAACTTCTCTGTGCTTCGGAAAGCCGTTGGACCCGGTCGCTATCGCAATTGCTACCCTCCAACCCGCGTGGGGCCAGCGTGGTGGTATTACGACGTGGTGTTGAGCCCAGCAGTGGGACCTATATAGTCTGAGGTCGTAGCACATTTGTCGCTACTAATTATTTTCATTGTTAACACGCCTGTTTTCTTTGTTTGTTCAATAAGAGGATACCCTTCCAAGGGGAGAGACTTAATATTGTAAGTTTTTAAGAAATACTAAAAAACAATATAATGTGTATGAAGTTAAAGGAACTAAAGGATACTGATTCCTGTAAATTCTGTGAACAAGAGCGTGAAACACCAAGCTTGTGCTCAAGAAGAAGGAGGTGAAATAATAACAATCCACACATACATAAAATCAAGCCTGTAATCCCCGAAGGATCCCAGAGTCTTAGGAGCACTGTGTTCCTTAAGACCACATTCAGCCATACAAAAATTGGGTTTAGTCAGATGAAAAATCGTGAAAGAGTAGTCACCAGTGGCTAGCTCATCGCCTACACAATCACAGACCCAGTACCCAACGATGGGCTAGGTCATAGGTCATGCTAGGTCTTTTTGTGTCCTGGACCAACACGGGTCCACAATCCAAACTGGGAATATCCTATCCTTCCTAGACAGTACCCAGTTGATGGATCTACTTTAGGGCTTTTAAGAACCTACATAGAATGCTGGTCACAATAGTAGGTCGCAGTGACTCGAAACAGCCCCGAACGACCATGAATAATAACAATAAACTCTATATTTCTCGAAATAGTTTTTAATATACTTCAAAGGTCGCGCTAAAATAAGTTTTCACGTTTTGTCTTCTATTCAAAACCATTGAATTTACATAATTCCTGTTCAAATTATCGCTTCATTGCTTCCAATCAATTTGAAGAAGTACTTTTTTTAGTCACTCAAGTGGAACTGTAGAGAAATTGTAAAAATATTACCTTTTATCGGAAATTCTTATGAGCGGAATCGTTTTATCGTTCGCCGAATAAATGGCGAATAAAATTTTTGATTTACAAAAAAAACCTTTTTTCTTTAAACGAAAATTATACCTTCCGTTTGTAAAGTTTTTATTTAAAAGCAATTTCGTAATTTTTTTTAGTTAAGGCTGGCAAGTAAATTTAATTTTAGTTTTAAAGGGAAGTAATTATTGGCATGCAATATAATTATTTGGGCAGCAAAATTTTCCCCAAAATATGGTGACTAAATATTTAATTTAATAATATTTATAAGTTGAGCTGCAAAATAATTATCTGGGCAGCAATACAATGTTACCCCAAATGTATAAAATCAAGAAGAGGATCAATGAAGGATCAAGGATCAATTCCTAGGAAAGGAATTCTGATAGATATTTGGTTAATGTTATTTTTTATGACCCAGAGAAACAATATTTGTGTCATCAAAACATATATAACACAATTTGAAAGCAGAGAAATCATTTGAGTTAATTATTTATTTGATAACCTATTATAAATATCTGCTTCCGATAAGTTGCTGCCCAATTAGTTATTTTGCTGTCCGATTTCAAAATATTTGCTCCCCATAAGTTGCTGACCAAATAGTTATTTTAGCTGACCAATAGTATATTTGTGCTGACCAAAATTCGAATATTATGCTAACCGTTTAAATAACACCCTTAGATAAAGAAAGAACGTTACGAAAACATAACACAAAACAAGATTTTCGAATAATATACTATAATATTTTTGTTATTGTACAGCCAACGTCAAATAGTCAGTGACACTCAGGGTGTTCAAATAAATAGACACTACCAAAACGTCAATAATTTTGACACAAATAAAATTTCCATAATGTTGGCAACACAAAAGACTTTCCATATTGTTGACAACAAAATGGAAACTTTATTTGTGCCGATATTATTGACTATTAGCGATATTATTAGCGTATTTATTTAAACACCCTGAGTGTCACTAACTATTTTACGCTGACTGTATTATTGACTATCATTGTAGGGTCGCTAGATCTAATTGAGAGCATTGGAAGTGGGGTTTATTTCCTTCGCTGTGAACATTACACATTCTTTTGATTTTATCAGGACAGGCAACACGTAGGACAAAATACATAGCATCACACGTCACCTCACGCATCACCTTCGTAGGGGTAGGAGAGGTGTATTACACGCCCACACTGAAAAACAATTTCCGTAACTTGTCCTCATCTTGTTCCCAACAAGCCTATTGCCACTAGCCGGCACTACAATTGAGAGAATTACTCGTATAGTGTCACTAAGTTAAATTGTGTTTACAGACTGCACCGTTATTTTATTAAAAAAAATGGTTTTTGACAGTATTACAGCGCTTATAAGTTAGAATAGACTTAATTGAATTCAATTTCTTTATTTGTTCTTAAATAACACTTCCAACATAATCTATCGAGTTTTCAATGTGTAAATATACAAATTAGTCTTAATTTATTAAAGAAAACAGTAATAATATGGAATTTATGGGGGAAAAATAATAAAAATCTATACAATGTCAAATGAATTAAGATTATATAGAATGTCAAAATAAAAGATAAAAAATTTGAATGTCCAAAGAGTCAGTATTAAAACATTAATTATCACAAGCATTATTATTTCAAAACTAATTCAATCATTATTCATATTCATTCAGAAAGTCGCCAACAGAATAATACATTTTATTTATAAGTAATACCATGTTTTTGAAATGGTTGAATGTCAAAATTCAAATCAAAATATTTAATAAAATTCCAGATGACATTACGTCATCTGGAATTTTATTAAATATTTTGATTGCCTTACAATTAACGTTTCTAGAATATAAAGTCAAACTTTGAGTGGGAACACGCAGTCTGTGTCCATCTGCATCTATATAAATTACAATCCCTGTTTTTAAGAAACAGATGATTATATAAGTGAAATTAGTGAAAGCGTGAGAACTAATAAAAAATTGCAATTAAATATACAATAAACTCTAGAACTATCTTGAGCTAAAACATTTTTTGTTTATATTTAAGAAAAAAAAAACAATATTTCGTTTAAATGGTCTTATACATGCAGTTCTCAATCAAAACTGACTGATATATAAAGTTTAAACAAACATTGAGTTAATTCAAGGAAACTAAGTTGTACGATACAATTCATTTGATTACCTTTCTACATGTTCTGGAATCAAATTTAATTACATAATATCCAAAAGTGAAAGGAAACCCGAGCGAATAACCCCATTCTGTCCTTTTGGGATTATTATCTAGGGAGACAAAGTTATTATTGTACGCAACGATCGGACGGATATATTAGAAAATTGCAGTTACAGCTAGCACAGGGGTCAGGGAGTTCATCAGATATTGATATAGATATTGTTGATGTTTTGTAAAATAAAGATATTGTAATGAAAGAAATAATGAAAATGTACAAAAATATTAATACATTTTAACTCGCTGCTGCATCTAGTCTCGCTGTTGAAGCCTTTACTGCGTCCGTAGCGCAAAATACTTTCATGATTTAATTATTTGCCTTTGGGCTGCTCGACTGCGGCGTACTACCGGTTTTGTAGAGAAATGCCAAAGAAAAGTTGGTCAGTTTGAGTGAGGATATAGCGACCACGGTAACCCCTTTGTTTAAATTGTTGATGACATATAAACTTTTCATTGATTAAAAAATCTGCGAACCTGACTTAACAATTATGCTTTCGAAAAGCGATTGTACAAGGCACTATTAAAAATACGCAAACCGCTTCAAGTGAAGCTATAAAATTTGTAGAGTTCCCATGATTTTTCCTGGATTCCATGTTCAAGAGCATAAAATGTTACTTAGGAAAATCAGTTCCGAACGTCGCCAACAGATGGCGCTGCACGGTGTTGCATCGCGCTAACGTTTTCCCGCGATGCACCGATTATGTAAATTAAGGACAATAATAAAGTTGTTTCTAATTTTAGAGCAATTTCTTTGGTTTTATTTTGAACCTTATGAAATCCCATTAGTACAGAGTAACCACCCAGTACAGTCCAAACATTGAGAGCAGATCCCAACCTGATAAATGGAACCAGTTAAGTATACCCTTTCAAACAAAAACAAAAATAATTAAAATTTTCCGAATCTGTATAGGCGGAAAACACAATATAAAAACGAAACACATTTTCCTAGACTCCAAATACAAAAAACCTAAATATTCACATTTGAATAGTTAAATTGGCTAACATAAAAAGGCCGTAACGTAACATAATTAGCTTAACACAAAAGGCTGTTAAATAAGCTTAACATAAAAAGCAACAAACAGGTAACATTTTTATCGCAGTTAACATTTCCTAATAATGACACAACACGGTTGCGATGTACTTCTTTTGCTACTAACTGTACCTAATGAATAATAATGGTTGTTGTTCTACATAATCGTTGTTCGCGAAGGTATAATAGGCATCCTGTATCAAAGTCAATAAGCCTTTGGAATAGTCTCTAGAGATAGATTCTACGCTCCAGTGGTTATGGAAAGATATTAAGTACATGAAAATTTTAATTACACCATTATTTCTTGGGAATTAGTGCCTAATTTGCATTGTAAATATAGTCGAGGCCAGTGGAATCGGAAATTTGTACTAATATTTTGACATCAGAGTGAGTTTAATTGTTTTAGGGCTAAAAGTTTTCGAAGAGATTTTTGGTTTTACAGTTATTGTTTCTGAAGGATTTCCGTGAGGATAATTTCATGTTTTATTTAAACAGTTGTAAAATTTTCAAGTGTATCATGAGGTAATGAAAATCTTTAAAAAATCTAATCTTCCTCCAGAAAACTGATTATTGTGAGTCAGTTAAAAGATAGTTGTAAAACGTTTCTTTTAATTTAGTTACTAGCTATTGCGCGCGACTTAGTCCGCGTGGAATAGTTACTTTGGTCTTAGCGTGATGTTACATAGCCTATAGCCTTCCTAAGCAAATGGGCTATTAACTCTGAAAGAATTCTTCAAATCGAACCAGTGCTTCTGCGCGTTTAACAAATCAAGCAAACAAACTCGAATTCTCGTAAAGATTGCTACCAATCAAGCTAAACAAATACACTTGGTAATATTTGCAGTATCACATATCGTTGCTACCTACATTGAAATTCAGTCGTATTATGTCTGAACAGTTGAAACACTGAACATTCACTACGGCAGTCGGCGGATTCTGATTGAAAAGCACACAGGATAGTTGAAACGAGTTATCAAAACGGCCCAGAACACAATGGAGTTTTTGCGCGGAAATAACCCTCAATTCCATGGAAAAGACAATGGTTGACGACCTCCGTGGTCGCTCACACCTTGTTTTCAATTGCTTTGAATAATAATTGGTCATGTGAGCGGAGGAGCTCGGTAGCGTAGTGGTTAGTACACTTTGGCTTTCGATACGAAAACAAAGCTACCTTACTCTTTATTGCATTTGCAAAAAAATTCAAAACTTATAATTTGTAATATTGTTTACAATGGCGGACTTATCCCTAAAAGAGATGTCTTCCAGTCAACCCATGAATGATCTTCAAAGTATTGTACCGTAGTATTGTACACAACGGAAACAATTTATGACTTCTGTTCTGTTGTTATTAAAATGCTTTTGCTATGGTATACTTTTATTATTTTATTCTGGGTGTTATTTAAACAGTAAAATAAATTATCTTGCTGCCCAATTAATTCTGCTGACGGAAGACGGTGGTAGAACACAATAGCGATACAGTCAAAATAATGAATACTAACACTGATCTAAACAGAAGTGTAACAGATGATTATTTGACAACTATCAAGTGATTTTTAAGGAAGGGTCACCAGGCGGTTGCTCAATTGAGACAACACGAAAAGACAAAGTCGTGATCGTGTAGTATGTATGAGAGGAATATTCTACCAAGGGTGCCTTCTCATCAGAGGTACGCTGGTGCGAGGAAAAACAGACCAATCGGAAGGCATCATCTTACGAGTCACGTGAAATGAAGTATTCCTATTGGATCGACCAATCGTCTTCAGCCTATATACATCTCACTGCTAGGCGCAGGCCTTCTTCATGAAGAAACACATGAGGAGAATGGGCCGTAACACCACCACGCAGGCCTAATGCGGGTTGGTGGGTAGAAACAGTCACAATAGCGACCGGAAGCAGGGAGCACAGATGAGCTCGAGATCACAAATATTTGGTCACCCGAAAGCAGTTTTGATTTCAATCGAAAGCCAAAGCGTACGAACCACTACGCCGCCGCCTCCTTGGAAATAATGTTATGTTCAAATTATTATTCAAATAAAAACATTGCGCGAATCTCCAAACGCAAACAATTATAAAATATTCGTCTTTGAAGTGAATTATCATGCTCGATCCATCCTAAATGGTGCGAGGCTGACAATCGATGTTCGACTATCAAGAGCAATCGATTCTGTGACACATTCGAGATGCTGATTCAATTGGAACTGATCCAGATTTAAATTCAACATCGTATATAAACTCGAAATATTAGAACCGAATATGGTTTATGGCGGCTTACACTTGTATTTTTATAAGTTTAACATTTCAATGGGTTTGTTCAATTGAATCTCTTCCCATAGTACTACATATTATTATAGTACTAGTGGTACCCGCGTGGTATCCGTGCTCAAAGGAATATCGCGATAAAAAGTAGATTATGTCCTTCCTCAGGCTCTAGACTATCGGTACACCAAATTTCGATTAAATCGGTTCAGTAGTTTTGACGTAAAACCGAGAACGACAAACAGATACATAGACAGACTGAGTTAATTTGCATTTATAATATTGCTATGGATTTAATTGGAAAGTCCATATAACCAGCAAAATACTTTTTTATGGCCATCCGCGGTCATCGCCCGTCGCCAACGCAAGCCTCACGTGCGCGCTTATACGTCAAAATGTATGGAATTCGCTGGTATTGCTCTGAAACCACTTTTTAACTTGCACTCGGGGTACAAAACCTCTCTGTATGACAAACCAATCTGAGAAGAGACTAATGAGTAGTCTTATAATTTAAAGTAAAATCTGAGTGAAATTATGATGCCAACACCGCACTTAAATAAAAATTAAAAAGCTTATTTCCTCATTTGTGTTTTTCATGAAGAAAGATCTGTGCCCAGCAGTGGGACTTAAAAAACTGGTGACAAAATTTCCCTCTACCGTCTTGGATTTTTTTTTAATATAAGAAGGAAAGAAAGAAAGAAAGAAAGAAAATATCTATATCTTCATCTTCTTCGATATCTTTATCTTCTTTCTTATTAGCCGTGCTCATTACTACCAACTAACAACCCATCCTTTGGGTGTCTTAAAAGGTGACTAATGGACTTAGAACTGCACAACCATCCAATTGCTTAAAGCGGCGACGGGCTCACTACCTGTCACGATGAGCAGTAACTGCTTGGGTGAGCGCGGACTATGGCAATGGACTATTTTTGCTGTGATTTTGCCTAGTTTCTGACTAACTCTTAAGGGATAATAGTCGTGATTATAAATGTATGTATGTATCTCCGGCAAACATTTTCACGAAATATTGGGTCCTTACCTATGAAATTGGTGTTTTTTCTCTCTCTTAGTATTTTGTCTGTAACTATTAAGATTCAGAGTATTCCTAAAAAATAATTACCTCGTCTACAAATAGACTATATTTTTGAGCTCTTTTGATTTGTTTTGATAGTTTGTTGTAAGTTTAATTGTGTTAAAATTGGACACGGAGACAACTCTTTTTAAGTGCCTCCCGAATACATCATTTTATTTGCATTCACATAAAAACGATAAATAATTTTTATGAAGTATGATATTACACATATTACTAAAGCTTGTCTAATAATAGATGCCAAATATTATTATCTTCGGATTTGTCGTTGTGAAGAAAACTGAAAAAAATTTTAGTATGGAAAATGCAGAATTCCCCAAAATCTCCATACAAAACACCAATTTCATAGATAAGGACCTAATAGTTTCCATCATATTTTCTACATTATTACCTTAGTAAAGGGTTTCATTTCCCTGCAATATTTTCTCTGGTATTTATTTGCTTACTTTCTAATATTTGTGTTTGCTTTTATTGTCTAAGTACCTCTATTCCGAATTCGTCACGTTCTGTTGTTGGTTAGTTTGGTGACCCTACTATTTCGTTAGTATTATTCATCGAATTTTTATGTTCTTATATTGTTAAGCCGTGACTATAATTTTTATTTATTAAGGTCTACTACACCGGAGAAAGACGAGCTCGGTGGCGGTGGTTGGTACGCTTTCCACACCGAAAATAATTAAGCTTCCTTCGCCATTGTCAGGCCTTGGATGGGTGACTAAATCTTTGTGATCTCGAACTCCTCTTGAAAAGCACGTCTCGCTGTTGGTTCCGGTCACTATTGCAACCGTTTCTACCCACGAACCCGCATTGGGCCAGCTTGATGGTGTTACGGCCCATACTCCTCATGTGTTTCTCCATGAGGAAGGCCTGTGCCCTGCAGTGAGACGTATATAGGCTGAGGACAACTGTTCGTAAAGAATATCACAATAACAAACAACTACCTATTGTTTATGCATGGTATTAGCAAATAAAAGAACATCTTCTTATTTCTTCTGCCCTGATCCCAATGTTTTAGAAGTCCGCGCAACATGTCTTTTCCTTCCGTTCTGTTCTATCACTCGCCACGTCTACTTACAGGGAGTAAGTAGTGACCTGGCATATCTTCATCACATCAGCATTCACAGAATCATCCATCTTTTCTTCGGTCTTCCACGCCCACTTTCATGTCCACAACCTTCCTGGTGACATGATCATTGTCCTCCTCAATAATTAACGATATTTTTACTACAATTATGAT
Organism: Parapoynx stratiotata; assembly: GCA_910589355.1. Lineage (NCBI taxonomy): Eukaryota > Metazoa > Arthropoda > Insecta > Lepidoptera > Crambidae > Parapoynx > Parapoynx stratiotata. Next base: position 1,351,663 of record OU342477.1, read on the forward strand.
GATGATGACAACAATATAAACTCCTAAATACTCGTAAATATAAATTTATATGACTGTTTGTTGTCCTTAATAAATAATAATAATAATAACAATGATTTGTCGTGTAATAAATAAAAAATGCTTATGTTCATTTATAGTAACTTCAACTACGATGTATCTTTTTAATAATATGAATGAATCCTCTTATGTTTCCTATGCCCTTGCAGGGTGACCACAAGTTTACCACAAAATGTACCTACCATCTGACTTATGTATTGTTCAAACATGTGTCATGCAATAAAGCATTAGTTCCCAAAGTGGTCTAGGTGGACCCCTAGGGGTCCACCAGAGACTTGACGGGGGCGTTGTTGTCTTCACATTTTCAAATTTTTGTCGAGTTTTGAGAATATGGTAGCTGCAGGGGACCACCAGAACCAGATAAATTTTTAAAGTGGTCTGTCTATGAGAATAATAAGCCTGAGAAAAATAACCTCTGCAAGGAATACACAGACATACATACATAAATCACGCCTATATCCCCGAAGGGGTAGGCAGAGATGAACTAGCACCCACGTTTCGCCAATTATGTTAGGTCCCATGTAATAGGTGGCGAGCCTATTGCCATTTATCGGGCACAAAAGTCCCAGAACATTGCTATTGCTAGGTGGTATAAGAGGAACGCTGCTGCCTATTCCTCATCATTGATTTATCCTTAGTCGCCTTGTACGACACCCACGGGAGAGATTTGGGGTGGTGACAATTGTATTCTACTCTGCCGTCACCACACGGCAATAAGGAAAATATAAGTAAATAAAGTACAATAGCTTTTGAATCTTATTGTAACATAAGAAAATGTAAGGGATACCATAAAAATCCACATGAACAAAACTGTAAACCAACTTCAATGAAAACCAGCAATTTGACCCTCATTACACTATCTAAGGGCTAGGCTATGCCGCAATGTAAATAACGGTCGGGTCGTAAGAACCACTACCGCATACGGGAAAGGGTCATTACCAACCGCGGCGACCACGTCTTGATAGGATAAGTATCAAGTTTAGTACCAATGTATTAGGCACAGTTAAAGAAAAAGAACGATTACTTCTTTTTGGAGTAAAAAAAATACACCTATCAACGAGTAGTTCAAATACATTGCGTTAGCGCTGATGGATAAAAATACTTAAAACAATTATAATAACATAAAAAATAAACAAATTAATATTGGGTCCTTACCTATGAAATTGGTGTTTTTTTTCTGTCTTAGCAATTTATCCTTAACTATTAAGTTTCAGAACATTCTTATAAAATAATTGCCTCTAAAAATAGACCATATATTTGAGCTCGTATTATTTAATTAGATAATTTTTTGTAAGTTTAATTGTGTTAAAATTAGACACAAAGACAATTATTTTTAACTGCCTCCCGAATACATCATTTGATTTGCATTAACATTAAAACGATGAATAATTTTTATCAAACGTGTTCACACACATATTGCTAAAGCTTGTCTAATGATACAAATATTGCCAAATATTATTATCTCTGGATTTGTCGTTGTGGAGAAATCTGAAAAAATGTTAGTATGGAAAACGCAGACACCCCCAAAATCTCCATACAAAACACCAATTTCATAGGTAAGGACCTAATATAAACCCGACTTGAATTCGACTCAAAAGAAGGTAGGTACGCTACATAAGAAATGTTGTATATATTTATAGCACTTATCAACTAGGTACACAGTCATAACATACAATAAAAAAATGCCAATGAAAGAGTGGTTACATAATGTCCTCAGGACACTGAATCTTCCGTAGAAGCCGAAGGAAAGGAAGGCAGTGATATTGAGTTAGGCTAGCATATATCTTCCAGATGTGGGTACATATCATAATATATTATCACGCCTCTTTCTCCGAAAAGGTTGGTAGAGGTGTCGATCACCCACATTCCGCTAGATATGTTAGATCTCCATGTATTTCGTTTGTGTTTTCCGTGGTTATGATCTGAGTGACAGAGCCGCAAAATAGAGATCTTCATTTTGCGGCTATGTCAGATTTACCTCTCCAGTGTTGATACATTTTTTTAAAGCCATGCTGTTCAAGCTATGACCAAAAAGTTCAAGTACCTAATAAATTAAGTAAACATTTTAGGTATATTTCATAAAACTTAAAGGAAAGCAATAAAACTTTGAACATGTCCATAAGTTCAAATTGTTCGAGATCCAGTTGAAATGTTCCGAAGTAGAACATCGGGAGTCTTCAATCCGTTCCATTTATTTCGCCTAATGGGTTACAGTGGACACTTTTACAGATCATAAATTTTTCTAATGACCCTAACAACTCTTCTGAATGATATCCGCTGAAAAAACGCAACGTCAGCAGCGACACTTATGAAAAGTTGGAGGAATTTAAAAGCCAGATTTTGGAGGCCGTATAACGTTTTTTTACGACTTTCAAAATTTACAGTGTTGTGTGTTTATGACAAAAGTGATTGTTGGGTAACAGATAATTTATGGTTTTGTTGGCTTTTCTTTATTGCACTTATAATAAGCAGAGTAAAATTACCATTTTTGTGGATAAACACGTTTTTGTGTTGAAAATATGAAGATAAACTTTTAAATGTTTTTATGTGTTTTTTGAATAATGTTTTGCTGAGTGCAATCACTGCTTGGTGAATCGCGGACTATAGCAGTGGACTGCTTTTGCGGTGCCTTTGCCTAGTCTCTGACTCATCCTTAGGGGATAATAGTCGTGATTATATGTATGAACAGTTTAGGTGTGATTTTTCTTACAAATGTTTTCAAAGTCAGCCTGTCCTTTTCTTATTTTATTTGGGGTCGGTGCAACGTATCATCCCGTTCCGTTCTCTTATACCAGACGCTATATCAACATATTGCACATAAATAGAATACAATGAAATCTCCTATGCTCCCTTTGATAGTTCTTTAACACTAGTTTTAAAAGTTCTAAGATTTTAAGAACTACAGAAGATTCATATAGATGTTATTAAAATAATCTAAAACTAATTGAGGAGCTTGGTGGCGTAGTGGTTAGTGCGCTTTGGCTTCGATCGAAAACAAAGCTACCTTCGCCATGGTCAGGTTGAAGATGGGTGACCAAGACTCTGTGATCTCGAGCTCCTCCGTGTTTCAGAAGGCACGTTATGCCGTTGGTGCCAGTCGCATTTGTAACCGTTTCTACCAACCGCATTGGGCCAGCGTGGTGGTGTTACGGCCCATACTCCTCATGTGTTTCTCCATGAGGATGGGCTGTCCCAGCAGTGGGACGTATACAGGTTGATGACGTAAAACTAATCAAGCTGAATCTTTTACTTCTCCCTATGGTTCATGTCGTGAGATTTTAATAAAGAAATATTCTATTCACTTCATCTTAGTGATATTTGACACATAATAAAGAGAGTTAAAAGAGAGAGTGCCATAGTTTTAAAAAGAGAGCGTATTCCCTCCTTAAGGGTCGGCAACGCATCTGCATCTCCGGTGTTGAGGATGTCTATGGGCGGCGTTAATCATTTACCATCAGGTGAGTCGTCTGCCCGTTTGTCCACTGTTTACATAAAAAAAAATACTTGTGCCTAGTAACTGTACAGGAGATCTTAAATCATTATTTTATAGCTAAAACATCTATAGACAACAAATTAAAACCGCAAGAGACACGTAAACGTGTGACGGGGTGAAGCCGGGGATAAAGAAAATGCAGTTGGGTCGTTACTTTTGTTTTGTATATTTATAATGAAGAATTAAGGCACAACTGAAACAATTATATAAAAAAAGGTAAATTACACTGAACACAAAATAATTTCACATTTAACACTAAATATATTATAAAAAGGGTAGGGCTACTTACAATAGTGCCTTAGAGAAACATATAGTCTTTGTTATAAATTAGGAACTGATAATTTGGTTTGTTGTAACTTAGTCTCAGTTTATAAACATTGATTCACTTTATAAATATTTTACAATTATTGTTAGAAGGGAGTCAACCGCTCTACGCACTGACTCTCGTAAGAATGAGCTTCGAGAACAAAACAAATAAAAAGAGACAGACAGCAAATTTAAAATCGGAAACCAAGAGAAAAATGGCCAGAGTAGAGCGCAATGACAGCAACGAGGCGCTAATATAGCTATGGCGCCTCGTTACAAACGGAGGTCTTCACGGAAGAAAATTATCTAACAATCCAACTATAAAACCGTTATTTCGTCAAGTTTTCAACACAATGTCAACGAATTAAAACTTCGTTCTACTGGCGACAAGCACTCCGCTTATGTATGTACATGATTATTTTATAAGATAAGGACATGGCTTCAGGGCATTTCACACACTATTTCAACACGGGAACTCGTACATATTTAATATTTCAATATTAACTATGTAAGAGTGCGGTCTTAGCCACAAAGATTAAAACGTGAATGTAAGTCAAACACTTATTCAAATGAAGCATTTCCTTATAAATAGGGTAAAATTAACATTACACTAGGCATATAATAGGAATGTTATATGCAATATTCATGCGCGTGGATATTGTGTTATTCTAACGCTGTGTGTATCTCTCTTTGTATTGAAAATACGCATTGGATGTGGCATACTCATGCGCAACGCTGCGTGTCGTATGTGTCAGTATTAGAATCGCCTCAGTCCCGGATGGCATCCCCAGGTGCCAAAACAATAGATTTGGCTAACTATATCTATACATCTATACATTTAATAAAACTGTAGAGGTCGAATGTCTGTACATATAAAAGAAATGCTTAAAATCAAGTCAGGGGGATGTAAAAAGAGGGAAAATACCAAAGAAAAAAAATGTTTTGTTTCTCTGTCTGTTCGTCTGTTTGTACAGGCTAATCTCCGAAATGGCTGGACCGATTACAATGAAATTTTGCATGGTGATACCTTATATCCCTGGTCAACTTCTAAGATACTTTTTATCCTGGAAAATTAAAGGGGGGTAGTTAAAAAACCAGTAACTGCGAATGAAGTCGCGTACAACAGCTAGTTGTTTATAAGACTTGCATAGAATGCTCACAATAGATCTTAATAGGTCGCAGCGTCGCAAAACAGCCCCAAAAACCAAAATAATTATATTAATAAATAACACCGGTTGCGTGACGCAGACGTGCACGACTACGACTTACAACTCCAACATAACATATTGTATTTAATCACATCCCTTAAGGGTTCGGCGAACAGTGAATTTTTCATACAAACGTAATACCAAAATCATTTTCAATTTAAGAATATCTGGACTTATCATCGCTGTTATTCGGATTAAGAAAGTATTTTTCTGTGTTTCTGTTAAAAAAATTTGTTCAAAATATTTATAAACTTATAAATATATGCGATTATATTTCGTAAATTTTTCGACGTTTTCGGACATATTTTCCGCTTATTTGTTTCATATTAAAAACGCAATTAATCATTATGTAATTTTAACAGAAACATAGAAAAATACTTCCTTAATCCGAATAACAGCGATGATATGTCCAGATATTCTCAAATTGAAAATGATTTTGGTATTACGTTTGTATGAAAAATTCACTGTTCGCCGGACCCTTAAGAGACGTCACTCCGAACAAATTCAGACACGTGCGTGTCTTTGCTGTGAGAAACGTGTGGCGTGCGTGTGACTTTGTCTTTTATGGATGAAGGAGGGTGAACTACATACGTGTTGCGTTCTCGTTCAAACTCGTCTCACTTAAATATAGCGAAAACAGGGAGTCTACTCTAATTCAACGAAATTCGAAACTTCGAACGAAACTTCGCACTCTTCCTACTACGATTCCGTTCGTTTCGAATATTCGTTCGTCCGAAAATTGTTTTCACGAAAGCTTCGAACGAAAATTAGAATTTGACAGTTCTTTGTTCGAAATTTTAACCTCAAATTGACGAAACCAAAAGTGTTACCGTTTGGGGTACGTGAAGTCACTTTTTACTAACTTTCAAATAAAAATGTAGGCAAGAATACCTTTATTTGAGGCTGCTTTGCGCGAGGAACGTTTAGAGCGCAGAAGGAATCGTCGTCGTCTGCGCAACCTATGAAATATAAGATCAATCCCCGACTTAGAGTTAGTTAAGAATTATAGATTAAATCATTAACACTAACAATAAACATTTCGTCGATTTGAGAACAACACTTGAGAAAAATAAATTTAACACATGAGAAACATTTTCAACCTATTTTCGAAATTCAAATTGATGGAATGCTCTACAATAAAAAGTGTAGGCTTATCCAATTAGTTTTCGTCGCCATATATTAACTAAATATCATAAGACAAAGTAGTTCTTCTTAAATTAATCGGTTAATAACATCAGTGACATGGGTTCTTTGTAGGGTCTTCGCGAATTACACCGCAGAATAGAAATGGATGAATTAGATTTTATTTTTGTGTATGAAATTATTAGACATTGTTTATTTTATAACTTAAATATAATGTGACATATGAAAATAAAATTAAAAGCCTAAAACTTTAAATTACGTTAAAACCGTAAGTTCTTAGAGTTGACATTAAAAAGCGCCTATCAAACGTAACGCATTCCATTCGTTTACGAAAATTGTCAAAGGATCCGAACTTCTTTTGCGTGTTCGAAAATGAGATAGAGTGGAGTCGCCTGCGAAATTTCGTTTGAAATTCGTTCGCTATCGAAACTTCGTTTTGTAGAAAGAGAGTAGACTCCCAGGACCCTTAGGACCGGCGCACATAGTTGAAATCACGCTTCCCACAGAAATTGACATTCAACGCCACTAAAAATGTTGAGTTTATTACAATGCAAAATTACATTAGGGGTGCTGATAGATAGACGTTTGACCTTGATTTTAATGTCAGCGAAGTCACAGACGAATCCTAAGTAGTTATGAATAATCTAGTAGTTATGAAAAGTCTAGAAAGAGGTAATTTATTCATTTTTGGTTATAACCTTTTTTTATATTGGCTAGAAAAGATAACACAAAACTAGTTCTTAGAATCTGTACGTGGCGCAAAACAATACCAAGGTGTAGTTAGAATGAAAAACATACCTCATTTTTATTGCTTTTCACATCACAAAGCCCGTACATCGTTCAGACTATATAAAATTCTCAATCTCCTTCGCACACATCGTGATAAAGTCGAGAAATATAGAAAACCTTTTCTTCGAATTTATAGTATGTATTTATCTCCGTGTAAAAATACTTCTATTATCATTTCGTGTACTACGAAGGATTTGAATATACAAAAAAATATTATATCTCTTTTAGAAATTCGTGTTCAGTCCATTAAACTTGTAAGATAATTTCGTATTTAGTTGGGTGAACAAAATATTCAATACAATTGATTGGTATGTTTTTTTCGAGTTGAAGACCTGCGTAGCTCAGTGGTGTGTACGGCTTCAAGACGTTCTTTTAATCTTTTAGGTTATGTGTTCGAATCCAACAACAGCGTTTGTTTCATGAATACGAGTACAGCGCTGTACCGCGCCCTGGGTATCTGCGCGGGCCCAAGGGGGAATTAGAAGTGGTATTAATTTTTGTTAATTTAAATAATGAAACTTATCATCACGCTTCTTCCCGAAGGAGTAGGCAGAGGTATTAATACCCTCATTTCGTCAGATACGTTAAGTCGGTGCCGAGCCTGTTGCCATGCACCGGGCACAATGTGAGGCGATATTCACAATCAACTGTACACAAGTTTTATTCTAACTCGATGGTACAGGCCCTAGGCGGTGTGATCGAACCCGCGAGTCCCGCGACCTCTCGAAAGACTAGTCTCCCGTCCGTCCCAACTTAGCTTCTCAATCACATTAAATTATATTCTTTTGACCCTTTTGAAATATGTTGTAATGAATTTGCCTGAAAGCTGTGTAATTAAAATAATTACTTAAGTGAATATCCAATAAGTTCTGAATCGAAAATTATTTGAGCGCAATTAAAATAAGGTTTTTCATTCGTGTGAGAAATTGTATATGAGCCGCTACAAATAATATCTAATACTAGAGAACATGGACTTATTTTAAAACCATGTTCACTGAATGAAGGTTCGTTGACGCTTGTGTTAAGATGATTATTTTTCCTATAAATAATTAGATTATTTATTGATATAGTTCGAAACAAAGACTTCATATACTGGCGTATATATTTAATAAATCCTACGATGTAATAGAAATTCTCTTATGAAGATTTTGTAGCAATCCAAAAGAGGATAGCGAGTCTATTTTTGGAACTACAAAATATGTTTTTGTTTTTGCCGACCGCGACATAATAACGAGTAAGTAATCATAATAAAGTCGATAATAACACGTCTATAAACATTATTTACAGATCAACATTATCAGGCTGTCTATGTACGAACTTCTACTCTTTATGCAGAGGATCTTACTATAAACTCTATCCATACTAATATTCCCATCCCGTGTTGGTCCAGGACACAAAAATACATTATTTTTACCAACTGCTTTCTTGCTTAGCGACTAAGGGCGTATTGGGTACTGGGTCTGTGATTGTGTAGGCGATGAGCTAGCCACTTGTTACTACTCTTTCACGATTTTTCATCTGACCAAACCCAATTTTTGTATGGTTAAATGTGGTCTTAAGGAACACAGTGCTCATTGGACTCTGCCTACCCCTTTCGAGGATTACAGGCGTGATTGTATGTGTGTGTATATTATAAATGCGAAAGAAGCTCTGTCTGTCTCGCGTCAAAACTACTGAACCAATTTAACCGAAATTTAGTACACAGATAGTCGAGCCTGAGAAAGGACATAGGCTACCTTTTATCCCGATATTCCCATGGAAACGGGTGCCATGCGGGTGAATGTTAAAATCATTAAATAAAACCTCCCAGAAAAATGAAGGACAAACTACGCCAGTATGGACTTTGCTTCTAATAATAGAGTAGGAGTAAATTTTCAATTTTACCAATTAAGGCTACTGTTCCAATTTGAACAGATTTTTTATTGTTCAATAGCCTATTTATTGAGGAAGGCTATAGGCTACATACCATCACACTATCTCAAAGTAACTATTCTACGCGAACAAAGTCGCAGGCAAAAGCTATTATTTTATAATGTTCCTACCTAATAAAAACGAATAAAAAAAAAAATTTGAAATAAACCATTTATACCCGGTTGCTGAGGTTTTTGGAGGGCAGCTTATCGATTCGATAGTGCTTTTAGTTCGATTACTCCCTGAAGTGCGATTCTGGACACCTCAATGTCTGTCAAACGCCGTATAAACATATCTGTCGTTTTTCTTATCCATAACTTTATTAAATCAACAACTTTTGAGAACATATCTGACGTTTCAGAAACCGGACATTAATCCATTTATGCACAATATCTCCCGGGGTCAAACCAACTTACAAGCTAGTATTCAATCCAATATTTTCTTAGGCCAGACCCGAAGACTTTAGACGTGGTATTGATTGGCAAGGTCCACAAGATTTGGCTCCCTTCCATCGCAGTAATAGGCTTGTCTTGGAAACGGTAAGTCTTGCCAAAATCATAGAATGCTCGAGGCTATGAAAATGAAAAAGACCTCGTCTAATCAATTAATTTTCCTCATTCTTTCAGTTAGTCAGTTCGCTTTTATAAATATACTAGCAAAATAAATGTAAGACATAATTATTATGATTATTTTATAGTAGGTCAGGTCAAACCAAGTCAGGGGGAAAGAGGGTAAATACAAAAAAAAAATCTTTTTATTTTTTGGTTCTTCGTCTGTTCGCCTGTTTATACGGGCTAATCTCCGAAATGACTGGAGCGATTCCAATGAAATTTTGCATGGTGATACCTTATATCCCTGGTCAACATCCTAGATACTTTTTATTTCTGAAAATCAAATGGTCCCGTGGGATAGTTAAAAAACCGTGGAAGCCGCGGACGAAGTCGCAGGCAACAGCTAGGTTTACGATATAAATAAAGACTGAGTCATTAAAGAAGCTTCATTTTCCTTATATTTTACATGCTACTTTGAGAAGTATAAGCACATTTTGAGAAGTATAAAATTTTTAATAAGATTTTAATTTCCATACCTTGAATAATTATAATCTCTAGTTTTTAGTAACGCACTTCTGGAAGGCATTTAAGCCCGATATTATATTATGTGGTGTTTTCGTGGTAGTGTTTCGGCCCAGTGAAGGGTGGAGCGGACGTTATATAATATAGTTAATAATGTAAGGTTGTGTATTTTTGCTATGAATATGACATCTACCCAAATCAATCTTCGAAACATCTTATATTACGGACACCGAATCTGATTACTCAGCCAAATTCACTGTCATTTTAATGTTAAACCACTGCCTTCTGCATTGAGATTAATATATTGATGTTTTTTGAGTCAAATATTAAGAATTTCTACCATCAAGGCAGGAATGCATTGAGATCGCCATTAAAACAGTTTTCAATTTCAATAATTTCTTGTTTCTTATGTATATACAATTAGGTTGTCAATCAGGCCCTAAACTATTAACATTTTTACTGTTATACTAACAACGATTGTCAAATGTAGTATATACCGAATAAATAGATAATTAAAATAAATAAATATCTTCAAACATTCACACCTATTAACTAGCCCCATTTTAAACAACTAACCTGAATATAAATAAACATCCAAGACTGAAGAACAAATGCCTGAAAATTTATCATCCAAAAATTTGCCCCCACCGGGGATCGAACTCAGAACCTGTCGAGATGGCGACGCTTTGAGACTGGCATACAGACCACTCGGCCACGAAGTTCATTAATTATGCATAAGTATATCGATGTAATTTGTACTGGGGAAGCTACTAAGACAATATTAGGTCCTTACATTTGAAATTGGCGTTTTTCGTACTGGCCGCGTTAATCACGATTTTCTCCTCTTTGGTAAAGAATTCCAAATTCAAAGTTGTACAGCTATTTACTCATGTATTTGTGCTTTGATGACTGTCATTCATTTGTTTTATTCCTCTGTTTTTTCTGTTTGCGTCATTCATTTAACAAAATGGAAAAATTAAAATATCGCATTATTCACGAGTACGAGTTCCGCCGTGGCACTAGTGCTGCGGAAACGACTCGAAGAGTGAATGATGCGTATGGCGGTCGTGTTGCAAAAAAAAACACATTTCGTTTTTGGTTCCAACGTTTTCGTTCTGGAAATTTCGACCTGCAGTACAAGCCCCGTGGACGGCCTGAGACCCAATTTGATAATGAAGAATTGAAAGCTATTGTGGAAGCGGAACCATCGCAAACCATGTCCGAGTTAACTGCAAGCTCCGATGTTAGTGATAAAACTGTTTTAATTCACTTGAAGCAAATTGGGAAGATTAAAAAGCTTGAAAGGTGGGTACCTCACGAATTGACTGAAGCAAACCGGCAAACGCGTGTCGACTGCTGCGTTACATTTCTGAACCGGCACAATAATGAAGGTATTTTAGACCGAATCATTCCCTGTGATAAAAAATGGATTCTTTACGATAATCGGAAGCGCTCAGTGCAATGGTTGGATCCTGGCCAGCCAGTCAAATCCTGCCCCAAGTGAAAATTAACCCCAAACAAGATACTTGTAAGCGTTTGGTGGACTAGTGCCGGTATTGTTCATTACAGTTTTCTCAAATCTGGTCAGACTATTACGGCTGATGTCAATTGTCAGCAATTGCAAACCATGATGGAAAAGCTATCGGCTAAACAACCTAGGCTGGTTAATCGCTCCACGCCACTGCTTCACGACAACGCTAGACCACACACTGCACAATAGACGGCTATCAAATTAGAAGAGCTTCAATTGGAATGTCTAAGACATCCTCCGTACTCCCCGGACCTTGCTCCAACAGATTACCATTTTTTTCGAAATTTGGATAACTTCTTGCAAGGGAAAAAATTCAACTCTGATGGGGCAGTCCAAGTTTTCATAGATTTTATTGATTCCCGTCCGACTGGTTTTTTTAGTAAAGGGGTTAATGAACTTCCTATGAGATGGCAAAAGTGCATAGAAAACAATGGTTCATACTTTGATTAATTAAATATATTATATTTAAAAATATTCGTCTTTTTGTTCCTCCCATACAAAACGCCAATTTCATATGTAAGGACCTAATATTAACATACTTACCAACTATTCGAAATCGATAATATGTTAATACTACAGTCTGTAAACAATGCGAAAAGAAATGTATTCAGTAATATTGTTGTGATAGGGATTTCCTTTACGGAGTAGGCGAGAATCGAGATGCGTGCGATTGTTTTCCCCTAAAAGGTAGGGGGCGTAATAGCCGAAGGAATTGGGTAGGGGTACGGGCTTCTTATTATCTGCCGTCCAAAAGAATTCCTTTGTTTTTGAATTTCTTATGAGCTCGTATTTTTGTGCTGAAATATTTCTTATTACCTCGGGTGCTGGTTGTACTCGTATATCGATTGCGTTTTTGCTGTTTTGAATGGCTTTCTATCGAAAACAAAGCTTCCTTCGCCATGGTAAGGACGTGGATGGGTGACCAAAAACTTTGTGATCTGGAGCTCCTCTGTGCTTTGGTAGGCACGTTACTACGTTGGTCCCGGTTGCTATTTTGACCGTTTCTACCCACCAACCCGCATTGGATTCGCATGGTGGTGTTACGGTCCATACTCCTTTTTTTTTCCAGCAGCGTGCAGCGAGACGTATATAATAGGTTTACTGTTTTTTAAATAGAAGTTGGATTAAATGTGTTAGTGTTTGATACATTGGTTACAATCTCTTCACAATCATATTAGATGGGGACGTCCATTGCTGGGCATAGGCCTACCAACATTCAAGGGGGGCATCTCCCGTCATGTTGTGGCCTTCTCGTGGTTGTTTCGTCATCAGCCAATAAACATCCCACTGCTGGGACAGGCCTTCCTCATGGAGAAACACATGAGGAGTAGATGGATTAAGGCTCGTGGTTGTTTGGTTGGCTGATTTTCATTCATAATAGATCCAGCATAAATTTTTAGGCTTGTAGGAATTGTATATCGCCAGGACTCATAATGTGTTTTCCTAGACAAAGGTCTTGTCAGTGGATCAGTATCTCGCAGTCATGTAGGAGGTATTTATGGGCGATGTTAGAATATAGTATTTGCGATTTTTGAAGAAAACACGCCTGTCTTCACGAAAAATAAACAAGTTTACATATAAGTTGATAAAAATATCGACATTGAGATGAATTATAATATCAGCTTTAAAAATTCCTCTGTATGTATCATCTAAAAGTAGTACCTCAGGTCGTGTCGTGTCGTGTGGTAGCGGCTCCTAAAAAGAATATTGCCAACCCATCTCTTCCCTTGGGTGTTGTAAAAGGCGACTTATGGACTTAGCACTACACAAACATCTAATAATGAGTCTAAAACGGTTAGCTTGGTGATGCGCGGACTAGGGCAACGGACTGCTTTTACGGTTCTTTTGCCTAGTCTCTGACTAACCCTTACGGGATAATAGTCGTGATTTTATGTATGTTTGTATGTAGAATACAATAAATAGTTAACTTCATTACTAACCGTGGCATTCAGTCCTGAAGCAATTAATTTTGATAGGTAACGTTATTTCTAAAAGTCAGACTAAGAATTCTGACGCCATCGGAGGTGAAAAAAATCTATTTGCTAACATTCTCACTAACAATCTGAGAAGCTTAACTTTTGCAATTATAAGTTTTAAAGACGCTGTTAGAGTATTTTTGAATATCGAGTCCATTTTAAATTACTAGATAGTGCAGTGATGTTTGTCTCGGTTTAAATGTGGATGGGTGATCGAAAATGTTTAGTTATGGAAAAGAAATGAAGTAAATAAAATGAAATTCTTCATTTAATCATTTAGGTAACAAGTAGTTACACTTATGGCGCGTCAAAAATAAAAGTTTATAAACAAACACTTCTACTTGTATAACTTAACATTTTTTCTTCCTGTTCACTACCGGGAGGCCTTGTCGAGAGAAGATACAGGCAAGAAATTCTGCAAGGGGTCCATCCTCCCTTTACAGGAAATTGTCTTACGTTCTACATTATACAAATTCCATGCAAGTCAATTGCTCAGCGGTTTGTAGATGAGCAGGTAAGTAACTGAATATTTGAATAAAGTGCCGTGTGGTGACGGCAGAGTGGAATACAATTGTCACCACCCCAAATCTCTCCCGTGGGTGTCGTACAAGGCGACTAAGGATAAATCAATGATGAGGAATAGGCAGCAGCGTTCCTCTTATACCACCTAGCAATAGCAATGTACTGCGACTTTATACCCGATAAATGGCAATAGGCTCGCCACCTATTACATGGGACCTAACATAATTGGCGAAACGTGGATGCTAGTTCACCACTGCCTACCCCTACGGGGATATAGGCGTGATTTATGTATGTATGTGTAAAGAAAATGAGTTTGAATTGCTTGTCTCACATATTCCCCAGTGCATGGCAACAGGCTCGCCACGTGTTACATGGGGACTAAGCATAGTAATAAAAACCTCTGCCTACCCCTTAAGGGAAAGAGGCGTGATAATGTGTAATAAAGTGTTTTTATTTTCAAAAATACTTCAAGTTCAAATAATGTTAAAACTATACTACTATCATTATATTTGACGACCTCCGTGGTCGAGTGGTCTGTACGCCGGTCTCAAGGCGTCCCCATCTTGAGAGGTCCTGGGTTCGATCCTCAGTGGAGGTATTTATCTATTAAATATATTTATCCGTCATTTAGTTGCTTAAAATGGGACTAGTTGATAGGTGTGAATGTCTGAGGATATTTATATATTATAAGATAGTATGTCTTATATAAACCATTAAAAATCAGAAAAAATTTACAACGTAGTTAAAAGCCTTAATGAACTCTGGTCACGTTTACTTGAAAATGGGACAAAATGCAGACCTACGTTCATTTCCTTGCGTAAATATTACAGATGGAACAGATGGACCCTTTAGAAATTTGAGAAGTTGCTGATTGAAGAATTGTAAAAACAACGAAAAAATACGGAACCTCAATTTGGAGCCTTTGACTAAACGTTCGTTGATTGTTTACGAAATGTTTTTTTTTAAATGGTTTTTTGGGGAAATCATTTTAATACTATTTTGTTAGTTTTTTATTTAGTTTTTTTTTATTTTAACATCGCCCGAATCGACTTTTTGCACGTTAATATCTATTTATCAATATAGATATTCTCATTGTGGGTTTTAAACGTATTTATTTATTTTTCATTTTGTGTCCCGTGTTGGTCCAGGACACAAAAATAATGTACCAACTGCTTTGCTTGCCTAGCATGTCGTAGAAGGCGACTAAGGGCGTATTGGGTACTGGGTCTGTGATTGTGTAGGCGATGAGCTAGCCACTTGTTACTACTCTTTCACGATTTTTCATCTGACCAAACCCAATTTTTGTATGGCTAAATCAGGTCTTAAGGAACACAGTGCTCCTTGGACCCTGCTTACCCCTTCGGGGATTACAGGCGTGATTTTATGTATGTACGTATGTTATTAGTAATTCCAACTATACTAAAATTGTACTATAATAGAACACTATACTAGTATGACATAAAATCTCATTTCCGTGAGCAGGTAAATATATTGTTGACACAGCATCCCGCTCATTCCCATTATTCATCCTTTATAGTCTTCTGACAGAAAACAGTTCTAGCGCCTCGAATATTCTTCAAAAAGGTTTCGAAGCGATATTAAGTAAATCTAGAAAGGTCCTTGTTTCAAATTCTGGTATAGGGTTGGTCGAATTCATATTTATCTTCTGTATAATATGTTAAAGTAGGCAGTGATGGTTGAGTTGGGTGAGCGGTAAGTCGTGCATGGCCGTCGTGGATTCGATATCCGTCCTGTTTGGCACAGGCCTTCCTTATGGAGAAACACATGAGGAGTATGGCCGTAACGCCACCACGCTGGCCCAATGCGGGTAGGAGGATAGAAACAGTCGCATAAGCGACCGGACCAACGGCTTAACATGCCTTTCCAAGCACGAAGGAGCTCGAAATCACAAAGTTTTGGTCACCCTTTCACGGCCTGACCACGGTGAAAGTTGCTTTGTTCAAACAAAAAGCCAAAGCGTACTAACCACTACGTTACGTCAGGGCAAAAATAAAACAATGCATAATAAAATATATTTTTAAAGATACTTATACATTAATATCTTTCGTGATCTAATTACATTATTTTACTAATAAATATTGTAAAACTTCTCTGTGACATCCCTGGTCTAGCTCAATGGAAAATATATTCGAGATTTCGCCTTTGGATTAAAGGTCATTGCCTGAAAGGTACGGTTGAGGTTTTGTCGATGACTTAGTCACAAAACTATTCAAAAATGACCCTTAAGTGCGGCCGCAGAAGGTCTCCGGAAGATTTGTTTATCCGACTATACCTTCGGGAGGGTAATTGATGAAACCGCGAGCTATTTCATTGAATAAAAAGATCGGAATTTCGTTGGGTTTTCGAAAGATAAATGCAATCATTGATTTCAACCACACATGTGTTAGTAGAAGTCAGATAAATCAACCAGTTGTATCTGCTGGCTAAAAGAGAGGAAGGGCTTAAAGCTGCCGATCGACCAGAAATTTCACCGTCTCTCTGGTCTAGTGGTTTACACCACCGGGTGTTGATCGGGAGGTCCGGGTTCGATTCCCCATGGGGCAGAAGTTTTTCTGCTCGGTTTGGTTGGTGGTAGGGCTTCTAAGCCCGCCTGGCTAGCTACCACCGTCTTACCTAAATTTGTCGCCATAATAACAATGTCTTAGGCATTGTTGTGTTCCGGCAATCAGAGGTAAGATAGCCAGTTCCTCAGTTGTTGAGGATTACAGGTCAAGCTCGCTTACACCTTCGGCCTTATCGTCACTTACCATCAGATGAGATGAAGGTCAAGAGCTTACCTGTCGTATGTAAAAAAAAAAAAGTGGTCTTACATTGTGCCCGATGCATGGCAACTGACTCGCCAACCGTTACATAGGAGTATAACGGATCTAGCGAAATGTGGGTGTTATCACCACTAGGTAATAAAACAGGCTCGGTGACATGTACATATTGGACAATTGTAAATTTTGTGAATTTTAAATTAATTGCATGAATGGAAATAGTATTGTTTGCTTATTAATTATTAATTTCATATATTATTAATTGAATATGAAATGTTTTTATTATCTAATTAAATTGTTTAAGATTATATAATTCAATTGGTAATGTTAAATTTATATAATAGTTTATTAAAATATGTATTTTTATATATGGATACACTATAGTATTAGGCATGCCTGTAATGATAGAAGTATTAAATAAAGTAAATAAATAATATATAATAATATAATATATATAATATGTGCGACGTGGTAGTCGTAGAAAAAGGGTGCAATCGTATTAAAGGTCTATTTTCCTCGCTACCGAGCATAGCTCTGGTGGGACAACAGCATAAAGTGTACGGCATAGCAGAGAGCCTTTAATTTTACGGTCTAAAAAATTATTCCTACTTACCTAATAGCCAAACTATATTCTTATTTTCTTTCATGCCATTAGAGTGCTTAAAGTATCCTAATATAGCGAGATACAGATCGCAAATCGCTTGGCGCATCGCCACGCGGATGATCGGCGAAAAGTGGCGTGATTATCATAAATAAATATTAAAATAACAATAAAATACAGCAACAATTGCATAATACACAATGAAACTAGTGTGTGAAACTAGTAGTCATTTGATGATTCAATTTGGAAGATTTGTAAGTGAAGATGAGAGCTACTTATGTATGATGTGAGTTACTTCACATTACCCAGTAATTACACTCCTTTCTTCCTCTGAAACCTGGAACATCTGGTGAAAATACAATCACAGAAATTTTATTTCATTGTAAATCCAAGATGTGTACAAGAAAAAGAAAAGTGTCATAAGTTACAACGACATTGAAGTATAAGAAGATGAAGCAAAAATAGTTTCTTATTTTAAGTAATATTCTGCAGTTTACCACATTTTTTATTACAAACATGTACAGATAGCCTAAAGTAAAGGGTTTTTCAATAGGGACGCTCGAACTTTGACAGTGCGTAGCGGCCATCTTGGTAATGCGATAGCTGTCAAATTTGGCATGAATACATATTAGGTCCTTACCTATGAAATTGGTGTTTTGTATGGAGATTTTGGGGAATTCTGCATTTTCCATACTAACATTTTATCAGTTTTCTTCACAACGACAAATCCAGAGATAATAATATTTGGCATGTATCATTAGACAAGCTTTAGTAATACGTGTAATATCATACTTCATAAAAATTATTTATCGTTTTTAAGTGAATGCAAATAAAATGATGTCTTCGGGAGGCACTTAAAAAGAGTTGTCTCCGTGTCCAATTTTAACACAATTAAACTTACAACAAATTATCAAAAGAGCTCAAAAATATAGTCTATTTTTAAACGAGGTAATTATTTTTAGGAATACTATGAATCTTAATAGCTACAGACAAAATACTAAGACAGAATAAAAACACCAATTTCATAGGTAAGGACCCAATAGTTTCTTATTTTAAGTAATATTCTGCAGTTTACCACATTTTCCATTACAAACATGTACAGATAGCCTAAAGTAAAGGGTTTTTCAACAGGGACGCTCGAACTATGACAGTGCATAGGTGCCATCTTGGTAATGCGATAGCTGTCAAATTTGACATGAATACATATTTAGTCCTGATATTTCACCATGAAACGCCACACGCTTCAACAACGCGTAGAAATTGTTAAAATTTATTATAATTGTTAAATTTATTGAATGAGAAGTTCGAGGGCTTCGTCATCTCGCGTGGTGGCGACATTAACTTGCCGCCGAGATCGTTTGACATAACACCGCCCAATTACTTTTAGTATTTTTAAGCTATTGCATAGCTTCTATTGCGGGCCTTGAGCGCGGGGACCGAATCCAGAAATTCCGTAACGAAAAAACCTCACGCTCCCCACTCCGATGCGCAAGGAGGTGTGGCTTGAAGGCAGTGCATCGTCTAACGTCGTTTCAGTTCGGCAGTCTTCGACACGGCGTTGTGTGCGTGCGATTAGACGTATTGTACGACTCTACGAAACTCGCACGAATCGAGACGAGCTGCTCCGAAATAGGACGAATACATAAGCAGCTGTTTATGAGAAAAAAAAAATATATTTTAAACAATATTAACTTTTTTTATTTATTTAATAATAGAAAAATTGTTTTTCTTATCGGTCACCGCGCTCAAAAAGTGTAACTTGAATTAATATCAAAGAAAAAGAAATACTGCATGAATAAAATAAATAAATAAAATTATAATTGCATAAGTTGATACAAAATCCTATGCTTTACCGCGGCAGTCCCCGAGTGCCACACGTCATTTTTTTTTCTTTCTATATAAATAAATCTAACTACATAAATCGTATCATAAAACTGGAGTGGTAGTGGGCTGGTCACATTAGCCGTAGATCTATCGGCCGCGGTTGGAGTTGTAGGCCCGGCGCTCATTATCGGCATCGGCACGGCTCAGGATATAGGATCAAATATTAACTTCATGGCAACATAGTAGAAATTTCCATGATATATTTGACGACCTCCGTGGTCGAGTGGTCTGTATGCCGGTCTCAAGGCGTCGCCATCTCGAGAGGTTCTGGGTTCGATCCCCAGTGGGGGTAAATGTTTGGGTGATGAATTTTCAGGCATTTGTTCTCCAGTCTTGGATATTTATATATATTTCTATATATTCTGGTTATTTATATGTATTTATCTATTAAATATATTTATCCGTCATCTAGTGTCTGTAACACAAGCAGCATTAGTTGCTTAAAATGGGGCTAGTTGATAGGTGTGAATGTCTGAGGATATTATTATATTATTATTATTATATGGCCGTAGTAACAAAAATACCGGTTAGGTATCGGCGGCCTTGAGGATGCTTCGAGATACTTCGTCATCCTTAAGGACGTTGCAGCATGCCAAGGCATAGTTGCCGACAGTGTGCGCTTGCATGTAGGGATGCCGAAGGATTCCTTTCCTTGCCGATGCCGATAATGCGACGGCCTTAAAGTTCAAACGTAGTGTGGGACGCCCTGTGACAAGGTGTTCGTAGGTTAGCTGGAGTGGGCTGGACGAGAACGGCTGAAGATCGAGAGCGTCGGCGTGCATTAGGGGAAGCCTATGTTCAGCAGTGGACGAGCATAGGCTGGTCATGATGATGACAAGAATTGGCTCATTTTCTGGAAATTTCGGTTTTGATAATGCCCTTTATGGTTCTTATTGAATTTATACGAGAACGTAACTAATATTAATGTAAAAGGTGGAACTTGCTAAGTTTTTAGCTCATTTTCGAGAACAAATGTGTTTGACGGCGAGGCTTTACAAAGGGAGGCATAACTTTTAACGCTGAAAAGAGTATTATAACCTTCTTACCTTCAAAAGTTGTAACTTGACTGGATTCGAAAAATCCATTAAGAATATATGGTTCAGAACATAACAAAACATCACGCCCGTTTCCCCTTAGGGGGAGGCAGAGGTGTTAAACACCCACATTTCGCCAGATATGTTAAGTAAACATGTAACAGGTGGCGAGCCTGTTGCCATGCACCGGGCACAAGTGAGGCAAACGATATTCACAATCAACTGTCTCCTCAGCCTATAAATGTCTCACTAGGCACAGGCCTTCCGCATGGAGAAACACCCGAGGACTATGGACCATTACACCACCATGCTGGCCCAATGCAGGTTGGTGGGTAAAAAAGTTTGCAACAGCGACCAAGACTAATGGTTTGACGTGCCTTCGGAAGATAAGATAAGATAACCTCTTTATTGCGGAAACACGAATTGTTCAAGATCACAAAATTTTGGTCTCCAATCTAAGGCTTGACTATGGCAAAAGGAGCTTTGTTTTCGATATCGAAAGCAAAGGCGTACTAACCATTACGTCACCGAGCACATCAACAGTACATAAGTTTTATTCAAACTTTTATTCAATGGTAATGGATTGTAGGATGGTAGGATCGAACCCGCGAGTACCGCGACCCCTCTTACAAGTAGTGCCCCGTCCGTCCCAAGTCGGCTACCGCTGCCTACACGTGTGTCAAGGATTAAAACGTAAAGTTATATTGTTAAGGATTTCTTTAACAAGAAGGAAGAAATCGTTCATATTTCTCGAAATTCGCCTTATTTTGTGTATTGTCATTATGAGTTTTTCTGTGCTTTGAAAAGAACCTTCGAGCAACTTAACATAAGCTCTTAGAGAAGTTATCTTCATAATTACGGCATTTTTATCACTTTTTCAAAACGTTACTTTTCACCGTTTAAAAAGTGACTTAGAAATATTTCTCAGCAAATGTTTTGTCAATCTATACATATAATAAAACTTTAGAGGTCGAATGTCTGTACATAGAAAAAAAAGCTTAAAATCAAGTCAGGGGGATGTAAAAAGGGAAAACACAAAAAAAAAATTTTTTTTGTTTATTTTTTTTAAAGAAAATTAGCTTCACTATTTGAATGTTGAATGCGATAAATACCACACACTAAATAAATTAGGTAAAAACAACCGGGTCAGGCTAGTGTGGGTACCAGGGCATGTAGGGATTGAAGGTAACGCGAGGGCTGACGAATTAGCCAGGAAAGGATCGACTCACAACTTTAGTGGGCCTGAGCCCTTTGTAGGATAACTTAGATTTACCATAAGCCAGTTTTATGAGGACTGAAGGAGTATTGTCAAAGAATGCACCAAACCTATTGGAGATGTATACAACAATTGACACACTCAAAAAAAATTCTAGGGTCTTCACACACAGGCTACCTTAATAACTTTGGGAGAATCAGCAGAAGTCAAATCCGCTGCCTTATGGGTGCCTGACTGGCCATTTTAACACAAGAAAGCATCTGTACAAAGCAAAGCTGATGACCCCACCTGTAGATTGTGCGGTGAAAACAATGAAAGCATGGAGCATTTATTATGTGAATTCGATGCTCTAGGAAACAAACGACTACGGATTCTAGGGGCGGATTATCCCAAACCTGAGGAATTTATAGACATGCCAGCCAACATCATAACGTTCATCCATGATATTTTCGGTGATGGCAGGGAGGGATGAATAGGAAGAAAGGGGAAGCACAAAAGATCCCATAGGGTCGAAGTGACCTTTTTTTTTTTTTTTCGAGGACAAAATCCATTTTTGGACCTACCAGAAGGAGGCGGTAGCCTCCCATACCCTCTTGCTGCCTACCATGGCTGTGACCAGGGTTGGCAGCGAGAGGTATCCCCCGCCGAGCACCGCGCAAGTGCCTTGAGTTATTTCAGCCCCATCGCAAGAATAGAATAATAGCTTCACTATTTACGTTCATTAATGTATTAAACCGTCTCATAATAAAAACAAACGTAAGATTTATAATGACGCGTAGGTCGACAAAACAAAGAAAAGAAAAATACTGCTATCGTATTTATTGAATACACCACCTAAATAACTAAATACGTCGTATTCGTTCCATGATAATTATGTTGTCTTGTTTTGATAAGTAGAGTCACTGCTGCCCTACTTTTGGACGCAATCTCGATTAAAAGTCAATAACAATACACCCCACAATCTAAGGAGCTCGGTGGCGTAGTGGTTAGTGCGCTTTGGCTTTCGATTGAAAACAAAGCTGCTTTTGCCATGGTCAGACCGCGGATGACTAAATATTTGTAAATCTCGAGCTCCTCCGTGCTTCGGAAAGCACGTTAGGCCGTTGGTCCCGGTCGCTATTGCAATCGTTTTTACCCACCATCAACTTTTATGTGTCATGCTCATGTGATTCTTCATGAGGAATACCTGTGCCTCGCAGTGGGATTTTATAATTATAATACAACTAAAAGATATAACAGTAAACATACAGAACTGCCTTACAAGACTGTGAACCGGGAAAATTGCTGGATATATAGTACGTCTCAATCGAAGTTGCCAAAAAAGCCGACTTACCGAATTTGGTATTCAATAATCACACTTTTTACATGGACATTGGCACGTTTATATACTTAACGGTAGCAATTGTTGACCGTTTCAATTGATTTCAATTACCTACATCATCACAAATCATTTTACATCATTTTACAGTCATCACAAAACATTTTAGAGATTAAACATTACCTTTGTTTTGTTTACCTTTTTGGCAACTTGGATTGAGACGTACTATGGGTGTGATACTTTAGAGATATTGTAATTCTAAAAACACGAGCAGTTAACGCGGCCACTTGCCGGTCTATTGCGACCGTTTCTACCCACCAACCCGCATTGGGCCAGCGTGGTGGTTTTACGGCATATACTCCTCATGTGTTTCCTCATGAGGAAGGCCTGTGCCCAATAACACAATCCAATATCTCTAAATACCGAGGACAGAGAGAAAGTATGACAGTACCTACCGATTTTACCAAAATTTGTGACGTGGTGGGTGCCGATGTTAAAATGACAAACTGCTTGATGTCACTTATTGTACGAGAATAATGGAGAACTTAAGGCACAACTGGAACAATTTATAAAAAGGTAAATATCAGATAGGTAGGGCTACTTACAGTAGTGCCTTGGCAAAGTTATTTGAACATTTAAAGTTAAAGTTTATTAACTATAATATATATTATAATTTCTTTATCAACAATTTTATTGGCGCCGAGACAATCGCTCCAGACGCTGACTCTGATAGGAATGAAATTGGAGACCAAAAACGATGAAAAAAGAGACCGCTGGTTAGTTTAAAAACAGAAACAAAGAGAAAATGGCCAGAGAAGAACACAAAAACAGTAAAGAGTCGCTAATACTGATATAGCGCCTCGTAACAAACTCAATTTCATTTAAGTCACTAAATATCCGCACTATTTAAATCTATTTATGGCGCTAGTGTCGAAAATGAAGAGAATGAAAACGAAAATCTCAATCGATCGGGAATGCGTTCAATAGAAGGCTAGCAGATAGAATTGATTTGACGGTCGCTCCTAAAGAAAAGCAGTAATGGGCAAATTGAAGGGGTTTTGTGGGTATTCTCAGCGAGCAGCCAAGCGAGTCCCACATTCGCCTACCGCCTTGCGGTAGGTACGATCCGGACACAGGATTTCTGAAAAAAGGTTGGTTTTGCGGAGACTGATCGAATTTATCGAACTAACTTTGTGTGGTTTACGAGCAGGATATAAATCTAAGACTTTTGTGGGCTATTCTTCAAATTTTATAGTTTTATAAAATTTGAGGTTATAGGTTATAGTTTTATAGATTTAAAGCTTAACCTAAATGAAATAGCAAGCAGATGTTAAAGCAATATATTCAGGTTATATTTTTGTAATATTTCCACTGTTCCATTACGTAATGTAACAGGAATTTTTGTGCAAGATGAAAGTATTCAAATGTGCAGAGGCAACCTACTTTGCTAAATTTGCAGGAAAAGAATTTGAATGAATATTATTGTGTAGCATTGGATAAGATTTTGATGCATTTCTGCTTTTAGTGATTTTGGATGTTGAAATCGACCATAATTCAATAATATTTGTACTTTTAGAATTCCGGATTCATTCACAAATACAACGAAACGGATTAGAAATAAATAATAATATTATATATCTTTAGACATTCACACTTATCAACTAGCCCATTATATGCAACTAATGCTGTTTGTGCCACGGATACTAGATGACGGATAAATATATTTAATAGATAACTAGGTAGGTACATATTATATTCAGAATATATACAAAAACTATATGAACAAGACTGGAGAACAAATCTTATTCTCTGCGTACAAAAAGGCGTGATTGTATAAATAACATATCATCACGCCTCTTTCCCCGAAGGGGTAGGCAGAGGTGTTAAAAACACATTTAGCCAGATATGTTAGGACCCTATGTAACAGGTGGCGAGCCTGATGCCATGCACCGGGCACAATGTGAGGCAAGCGATATTCACAATGAACTGTACATAAGTTTTATTCAAACTCAGTGGTACAGGCGGTGGGATCGAACCCGCGAGTCCCGCGGCCTCTCGAACGAGTTGTAACGTTCTAACTCGGCTAAACAATAAATAACCTTTCATTCTGTATTTTATCGACATTTTCAGCCTTTGATGTCACAAGTCTTCCGACACGGAGAAACATGCTTACTATGTGTTTGGCGGCCAAGTCAAACTGTACGCACGCTTCGAGATCACAAAGCTAGTAGGCGTTCTAGCTATGCATAATAAATACCAGTTACCTATATACTGTTGACACATTCGAGACCTAGCGGAAATCATCTTAGTTTAACAATCAATATATCCAGAACCACTTAGACTCTATGTATTCGTCATCGGAAAACAAATCTGTCAGCCAAATTTGGAAAAGTGAATTTTTGTTGGGCAAATCTGTTATTATATGATTTACATTAACCAAAGCAAAAATGTGATCTATAGATTCGGCAACACTTTAATGGTTTTTTTTAACATATGACAAGCTATGATAACTTATGGCAAGGTCTTGGCCTTCACCTGTATTCTTCAACAAGGAATTGAGGAACAGGCTCTTACCTTTGATTGACGGAACACAACAATACTATTAAAACAAGGTGAGCCGTCTACCAGTTTGCACCCCTCCCCCCTCTTTACATAATAAAAAAAATGGTCCAAAACTGGAACGTTACTCCAGCTTTCCTAAATAAAACAAAATGTATATAAGATAAGAAGTCCAAATTCCTTCGGATGACTTATAAAATACCTGGCTTAGCCACAAAGAAATTCGTGGTCGGCAGAAATAAATATCATTGAACAAAGTACGAAGATTTGGTCCCCTTCTGAATCACAATAGACCTTGAAGGAATAAAATAGAATAGAATAGTTTATTTGCTAAAAACATGGTTTACAAGGTGACTTAAGTATACTATTAATAGAATCACATGCTTTACCATACTGGCATGCAAAATTTTCGTAAATCAAATTAATTAAAAATAAAAGCGTGTAAAATGTAAAAATAGCTTATAAAATAATATTAAAAATATCAATGTCAACTAGATATTTAACATGCGATGATAATTGTTTTAATTTACATGTCAAGTTGTTGCTAATACATATTAACATTGTTACATTTATAATTTCAATATTCGGCAATATTGTAGTAACATTTTGCAACTAACCATCGATGTAGTCTAGTGGTAAATAATGTTATCGGTAATTCTCTCATTGCAATTGGAAGAGCATTATAAATTCTGATTGACATTACATAGCAATTCTTGTCAAAAAAAGTAGACCGATGTGATGGCACCAGACGCCGGTAGCAATCCCTTAATCGTAATATGGAATTGACAGTAGGTTTCGAAACTTACACCCAGTTGCAGAAACGAACTTTAAAATTTAATGTCAGCATTATCTCTAATGCTCCATTAATTTTATTTATTGAAGTGTCAAAATAACACCTTAGCGTAATTTTACGTTGCACAAAACGACATTAGACCCTGTCAATGCTAAAGAGACATTTAGCTAGAACTATTTTGTATGTCAACCTTAACTTTAATGAACTTTAAAGTTTTAATGTCTCATTAACAAATGTCGTCCTTAAAAATCTTTGTGCAACTGAGTGTTAGTGTAGCTAAGTTTATCTCTATTGTTAAGGCGTTTTGAAATACCCAGCGGCGTGCCCTTATCCCTGAAGGGGTAGGACGTGTTTACACCCACATATTGCTTGATCCGTTTTAGTCATTTGTGACTAAAACCTGAGCGAGTCGCCAACGAGCACAATGTGATGTGAGTGATAAAAATTTTCAACTGTTTGTATGTAAGGTGCAGAGATCTTAACATTTTTTTTATTTTTTTATTTGTTTATTTATGTATACACACAGTATAATCTCATTAATAATATATCATCGTGTCTATGCGATATCCACACTCAGAACCTCAAAAAAAAAGTATAGAAAATTTGAAGTAAAATTACATATTACATTCATTTAGGTATCACACAAATGTTTATCAACCAACGTTTCCGAAACAAAGGATACTATACAGTTCAGGAATATTTGGATGATAAAAATGCGTGGACAGATTGACACGTCTTTATGTTACATATTGTGCTGACTCGTAATGTGGGATGTGGGATGTTGCCAGTCGCTTTTTACTTAATTAATTTTTATCTTAATTGCTTAGCGAATTTCAACATCATTCATTGTTTCAAGTGCTCATATATTCTTCCTGATTATAATGCTAAAAATCTATGTTCATAATATCTATGTTCACCCACTTGATTGTACTAGCCTAACATTTATAAAAAACAAGAATTGTAAAAAATGTGAAAAAAAGAGCAACCCTCGAGTTTCTGGCTCGCCTTCTCGGGGATGTCTGGGTTGCGAGCGAGTGGTAGATTTACTTATTCATAAACTGACGTTTTTAAGTGTTTGTATATCAAGCCTATAAAATAAAGTTATTTTTGATTTTGATTTTGATTAAGAGGTGTTGAAGATGCACCTTGGCACGTCAGAAACGACGACCTACATCGGGACCTCAATGTAGACTACGTTAAGGATATTGCTAAAAATACGCCGAAGCCCATCAACGACGACTTCACCACCACGTAAATGTTGTAGCCATCCAGCTCCGTGACAACACGGACACAGTGAGGAGACTCAAAAGGACAAAGCCTTTTGAGTTAGTGCAATGAATTAGTGATAAAAAGTGAAGTGTGTGCCACTCAATAGAACATAAAAACAAAATGTCTTCCCCTCAATAGAGACAATAAGAAAAAGTGTCAGTGGACACATTCTTAGTCATACTATTTTTAGCAGTCAAAGTTAAATTTAAATTACTCATCAGGCTTTTCAGTCTAGATTGTAATTTCAATATCGCATTTTTTAAACGAATACGTCATTACAGGAAGAAAAAAGAAAAAAACAAATGTTTGAACGCTATACGTTATACGCATAACAGGAAAGCCTACTTTTTCAAGGAAAAATCTATTAAATATAATATATTTATCCGTCATGTAGTGTCCGTAACACAAATGCTTAATGGGGCTAGTTGATAGGTTGAATGTTATACAAAAAAAAGAGACAATTTCAATTGTCCAGCTATCGTGGTTCAGCCTGGTGACAGACAGATGAACGGACAGACAACGAAGCATTAGTAATAAGATCCCCTTTTGACCACAGAACCTTAAAAATGAGCACGAAACTCTGCAAGTTTTTAAAGGAACAATTATTGTAATTTGCTTCCTACCGTTATACTAATCGACCGTGGATATTCAAGGGTTAGAGCGAAGTGTTCAAAGGAAAAATGCTGTTAAAACTCGCAAAGAACTGTAATTACTTATGTAAGCGGAAGTTTTCAAATAATGGACGGACTCAGGTCATTCTCGTATTTATTACAGATGAATACATTGTTGAGTAGAAGTCGCAGAAACTATGTTATTTTTTATGACTTTTTTGGAGGAGCTCGATCGCGTATTGGTTAGTATGCTTTGACTTTCGATATCGAAAAAAAAGGTATCTTCGCCATGTTATCGCTTCGCCTTTGTGATCTCGAACTCCGTGCTTCGAAAGCCACGTTAAGTCGTTGATCCTAGTCGCATTCTGCCAGGCGGTGCTACGGCCCATAGTCCTCATGTGTTTCTCTATGTAGGAAGGCCTGTGCCCAGCAGTGGGACGTATTAGGTCCTTACCTATGAAATTGGTGGCATTTTCCATACAAATTTTTTTTCAGTTTTCTTCACAACGACAAATCCAAAGATAATAAATAATATTTGGCATCTATCATTAGACAAGCTTTAGTAATATGTGTAATATCACACTTCATAAAAATTATTTATCTTTTTTAAGTGAATGCAAATAAAATGATGTATTCGGAAGGCACTTAAAAAGAGTTGTCTCCGTGTCCAATTTTAACACAATTAAACTTACATCAAATTATCAAACAAATCAAAAGAGCTCAAAAATATAGTCTATTTTTAGACGAAGTAATTATTTTTTAGGAATACTCTGAATCTTAATAGTTACAGACAAAATACTAAGAGAGAAAAATACACCAATTTCATAGGTAAGGACCCAATATATAGGCTGATGATGAAAGTTCGTCATTGAAGAAAGCTCGCTGATCGTCGAAACGGTTGTCATAACTGCTGATAGCTCGTTGAAGCGCCCGTTGTATAGTCTGTCTTCCACCACTTTGGAACATTGAGGGGGACGGTCTGTTCCCACGGTCGGTGATATTGCCAGCTTTAGTAGGACGCCTTAAAACTTCTTCTGTTGAAAAAACGAAAGAAAATAAAAATCCGAAACATAAACTGTAACATTTTGATTGTTGTAACAATTGCGAAACATAAACTGTAACATTTTGATTGTTTTAACAATTGCGAAACATAAACTGTAACATTTTGATTGTAACAATTGCGAAACATAAACTGTGACATTTTGATTGTTGTAACAATTGCGAAACATAAACTGTAACATTTTGTTGATTGGCATGTACAGAATTTCAACAGCATTTTAAATCCCACTCAACATTCCAGAAACATCATAGGAATTCCATTTCGCTCCTTCACAAAAGAATCCTAGTGTCCTTTTGCATATAATATCAGTACTTTTTGCAGTTTGTACTCGTAGTTGCAATTTCTCGTCTGCTATAAACTTCAGCGCGAAACAAAACTCACGTGAAGCTGAGTTTCTCTCGGCAAAACCTTTTTATTTAGGCGGTAAAATGTAGGTCGCCACTTTGCTGTGTGGATTTAAAATTTATTTCTACGTCGAAATGGATATTATATTAAAATACAAGACGCGGGGTATGTGCCTCGCATACGTTACGAAAAGCTTTTAACCGATCTCGCTATTTAAGAAACTCGAAGGTTCGGGAATTGTGGTTCTGATTTCATTCAATCAAGCACTGTTAAAGATATTGATGGTTGACGTGCTGCAAATGATGATGAGGATTTTCATATATATTTTATTATAAAACACTAATATATACATCTCTACAAAGTATGTATTTTATTTTATTTGCTAGTGGCTTCCCGAGGTTTCACCCACCCCCGTTCCCGTGGGAATATTGGAATATAAAGTAGCCTAGCTATAAGTCAGCCACGCGCGCGCTTTACGCGGCAAGAGATGTAGTATTGTGTAGTTTGACAAGGTACCATTGTGATTCCTGCCCCCCGTTAACTTGTTAATAAATATAAATATCTTGATAATAGAATATCCGGTATTTTAATGCCATCAGAAAGGTTCACTGAATTTTAATTAATGTATTTTAGAGTGTTATGGTTCTTACCCATTTTATGCAAATTTCTCTTCAGTAAAGGCAAGGCTTAACATAATTGTCCGAGCACTCGGAAAGTCAATTAATTTACTGGCGGCATGCGTATAAAGTTATCAATGTGTTTTGATTTTGAAATATAATTAATCTAAAAACTTCTTCACATTTTTTGATACCTATCATATCACAATAGCCACTTCATCTTTTCGACACATACATTCACGCCTCTTTCCCCAAAGGGGTAGGTAGAGGTGTTAAACATCCACATTCAGCCTGATACTAATACTGAATTTACTGACATAATAATAAGTATTATTTTCGAATCACGTTCATTCTGTTATTTTTAATTATAAATCATAATATTTTAAAGAAATTATGACATTAATTTACCAAATTTTGTCAATATCATTGACGATTTTTTTTATGCTACTGTCCTGTAAAACTTATAATTAAAACATAAGCTGTAAGACATTTATAATATTAGGTCCTTACCTATGAAATTGGTGTTTTGTATGGAGATTTTGGGGAATTCTGCATTTTCCATACTAACATTTTATCAGTTTTCTTCACAACGACAAATTCAAAGATAATAATATTTGGCATCTATCATTAGACAAGCTTTAGTAATATGTGTAATATCACACTTCATAAAAATTATTTATCGTTTTTAAGTGAATGGAAATAAAATGATGTATTCGGGAGGCACTTAAAAAGAGTTGTCTCCGTGTCCAATTTTAACACAATTAAACTTACAACAAATTATCAAAACAAATCAAAAGAGCTCAAAAATATAGTCTATTTTTAGACGAGGTAATTATTTTTTAGGAATACTCTGAACCTTAATAGTTACAGACAAAATACTAAGAGAGAAAAAAAACAAATTTCATAGGTAAGGACCCAATAGTAAGCGTAAGCGGGTAACATGTTGTAGGAACTGAAACTATATTGTAACTTGTCACATCTTTTTACATTCATGAGAACAATAAATCACTTTGTCTTTGATATGTCTAAGGGCCGCACTCAGAGACGTCATTTAACCTAAATTTCAGTAATGAATATAAAAATCGTCAATATGTGTATTAAAATAAGTGTTTAATTTTTGTTCCGGTAACCATTAAAAGACTGACGCTCAGTTGCACAAAGATTTTTTAAAGACGACATTTAGTAATGAGACATTAAAACTTTAAAGTTCATTAAATTTAAAATTGGAACACAAAATAGTTCTAGCTAATGTCTCTTTAGCATTGATAGGGTGCTAATGTCGTTTTGTGCAACGTAAAAACTACGCTAAGGTGTTCTTTTGACACTTCAATCAATAAATTTAATGGAGCATTAGGGATAATGCCGACATTAAATTTTAAAGTTCGATTCTGCAACTGGGTGTGAGTGCGGCAATTAGTGCCCTAATTAACAGTAAAGTGCCTGTTGCCATGCACCAGGAAACACATGTGCACATTTTAAAGTGTATAAAATAAAGTAATAAGAAGCAAGCTACAAGGTTATCCTATACGTGTGCCAAAAGGCTGAACAATTTAGTTCTGAATCATCTTTATTAGACTACTAGTGGCTTCCCGCGGTTTCACGGATATCGGGATAAAAGTAGCCTATGTCCTATGCTTTTAAGCTATCTGTGTACCAGATTTCGTTTAATCGGTTCTGTAGTTTTGATGTGAACGCGAGACCGACAGACGGACGGACAGACTTATAATATTATAATATTAGTAGGGATTATTATATGCTGCCTTGCTGGTTCCTACATGGAAGGAACACAATATGAGTATTTTGGATCTTATTACCACGCAGGCATAATGCAGCTAGAAGTAGAAATTGCTGCAGGAGGTACCAGTCTCACTTCTTCTTCTGAATAAGGGAAGAGCAGAAGATATTTGGGCACCCATCCAAGTTGTAGCCTTAGCAAAAATAGATGTAGTTCTTTGTCGAAACTAAATCGTTCCGAACTCCTAGAATCTATGAGTAGTGACGCTAATAAAATTTTAACTGACAGATAAAAGGCATTGATACATTATTTTTATCGACAGATACATAACATTTCCACGTTTATAGTAAATAGAAAAGTGTTTCAGATACCTCTAGAGTCTCAAGAGAACTGGAACCCTGTCATTCCAAACTGGAAAAATAACTGAAAGCGTCTTAGGGTAGTGCTTAAGGATTGTAAATCGGTAAATATATAATGGCTTAGGCTTTTTCCAATCTCTTGAGAGATTGGGCCATTAATTCACCTTGCTGACCCAATGTCTAATAAACTGATAAATTACTTCTATCTAACTTTCAAATGGAGAAATATCAGCTCTTGCTCGCTCTAAAAAGGGTTTGAATCTTTTAGTAAAATCATTGAAATTTATACGTAATTTTCTATGTAAAATTGTTTTTTAGAGTTGTTATAATGTTACGAGGAGCTCAGTGACGTTGTAGTTAGTACGCTTTGGCTTTCCATATCGAAGCTACCTTCGCCATGGTCAGACCTTGGATGGGTGACCAAAATTTTGTGATCTCGAACTCCTCCGTGCTGGAAGGCGCGTTAAGCCGTTGGTACCAGGCGCAATTGCAACCGTTTCTTTCCACCAACCCGCATTGGGCGTGGTGGTGTACCCATAATCCTCATGTGTTTTTTTCCACGTATATTTCCCTATATAGGGCTGAGGACGAGATGGCTAATGTGGGCTGAAATTAAAGAGCATTAAGTTGTCCATACATTCAAACATTCCCATTCCCATTGTCCCCATTGTCCTCAACTACCAAAAAATGCCCATTCCCACTATCCCCATTGTCCTCAACTACCAAAAAATTCCCATTCCCACTATCCCCATTGTCCTCAACTACCAAAACATTCCCATTCCCATTGTCCCCATTGTCCTCAACTACCAAAACATTCACATTCCCATTGTTCCCATTGTCCTCAACTCAACAATTGTCCTCATTTTGTTGTTTTATCTACAACCATCAGGTGACGTTGAGTCATTTTAATTTGAGTAGCATTTTTTATTAAAAAATTCACAAGCTACCAAGAAGTTGAACGGAAAAACTCGGGGTCCTTTTTATTCGTAATGTTTATTTTTGGAAGCTATTGTAGTATAAGATTATTAAACATCATAAATTAAATAAAAAATTAAAAAATATCTTGTATAATGAGTCCTCATTATATTCCATTGATATTGGAACACGATTTTCAAGCTATAAATTCTATATTTCATTGTCCCCATTAATCGGAGTAGAACGACAATTCCTAAATGTTTCCTCACAAAGGGACAAAACGCTTAACGAAAGTAGGAGACAACTATCGACCTCTCACAATACATTAGTGTAAGCGGTCTGACATTAAGAGCTATATATAACAGGATTGACTGGAGCCTAAGAGGCCAATTTACGGCGCAGACTCAAGAGGTAAATTGAGCATTATTGACATGAAAAAATGAGGAACAGTGCCAAGAAACCGCATTATATTATACGAGCCGCGGCCAGGAAGATACTCGAATGTAGACATCCTTTTTAGATGTTACATTGAAATAAAGGCGTTTCAGAAAGAACGTTCTTCAGGCTTTAGTCGGGACGTGGGAATATATAGAAAAGATTTTATGAAAAGTTCTAGCTCAATATTTTAGAGGAAACGTGTCTTTTTTAGCGTAAGGAACAGATTTATTTAAATAAGCACAGTCAATGATGCCGTGGGAAAGAAGTAGAAGTGCTCTTCTCTTCTTATTGCGCTCTTCTCTGACCATTTCTCTTAGTTTCTGTTCTTAAATTAAGCAACTGTCTCTTTTTTTTATTGTTTTTGGTCTTCAATTTTCATTCCTATCAGAGATAGCGTCTGGAGCGGATGTATCGACGCCTATAAATATAATTGTTTATAATAAAAATATGATATATATTATAATAAATAAAACTATAACGTTAAATGTACAAATAACTTTACCAAGGTTTGTGCCTTGGTAAAGGTATTTGTAAGTAGCCCTACCTTTATTAACATTCTTTTTCTTTTATGTTCAGTGATTTGAAGAAAGAAAGAAAGAAAACGTATTTATTCTGTGTCATCTTAACTTAAAATCTAGGTACACATAATACAATAAGAATGTGCCACAGAAAAAGCTCCTACTCAGTATATTGTTGTGAAAACATAATGTCCTCACAACACTGATCTTCCGTGTAACGAGGCGCCATAGCTATATTAGCGACTCGTTGCTGTCATTGCGCTATTCTCTGGCCATTTTTCTCTTGGTTTCCGTTTTTAAATTTGCTGTCTGACTCTTTTTATTTGTTTTGTTCTCGAAGTTCATTCTTACCAGAGTCAGCGCGTAGAGCGGTTGACTCACTGCTAACAATAATTGTAATATATTCATAAAGTGAGTTAATAAGCTTAAACTAAAAGTTACAACAGCCCACAAGATTGTTCCTGATAAATAACAAAGTCTATAAGTCCTTTAAGGCACTATTGTAAGTAGCCCTACCTTTTTTATAATATATTTAGTGTTAAATGTGAAATTGTTTTGTGTTCAGTGTAATTTTCTTTTTTTATATAATTGTTTCAGTTGTGCCTTAATTCCTTAATATACAATATATCTACAATATCTAAGTGACGACCCAGCGTCTTTCATTTATCCCTGGCTTCACCCCGTCACATCCGTAGAAGCCCAGATAAAATATGAAGAGGCACTGCTATGCACGACAATACATACATTGACCTTAACTTTAAAATTTCAAAATTCGTACAAACAGCTTCATTACGCCGTCATCTCGTGGGGAGCCAGAGGCTTGATTACACATGTCTAGACTCAAAGAATTATAAAATAAAATACACAGTAGCAACATAAGGAGAAATGCAAGCATTCATATGGACACAGCAATTAAATTTGTTTTTGTAAATTTGATAAGTATTTTTTAAAGTTGGAACAAAAAGATTTTACACAATAAGTTAAAGATTTTACATTTGTGTTACCTTTTTAAAAATTGTCCCAGTTGTGCCTTTTTTAATCAATATACAATAAGTGACATCATCTCCAGTTGTTTAACTTATCATCGACATCCACATCGTCACACAATTACGTAAAGCTACTAACATCAATCGCAGAACTCTATTTCTGTCTTTTTTTATTTCGGCGAATAAAAGCGAGACGCGACTTGACATGTCGATCGTATTCGTGAACCATCAGTTGAAAACACGGGGACTAGTCAGGTACATTACTTCTGTTAGCACTAGCTATCACTTCAAGCAAGCTTGATATTTCCTTGTCTCTTTAAATGGTTGTACCTACTGAACATAAAAACATTCTTAACATCGCGGATGTGGCCTGAAGTGTAGACAGAAGTTACCACCACATTCACCTTATAACTTAGGTCGCTTTGTTGAAAGAGAAGTCTATCGTAATCTTGTATAAATAAAACGAAGTTGTAATTCAAGAGCGACTTGACCGATTTCAATGGTCTCTGAATAGAATAAATATCACAAACAAAAAAATCTAGAAAGATATCCCAATACATAGAAAATGTTCGAATGGATACAGAGTACAAATGACAACGACTGACAGATCGATTGGGCTCAATTATTCCGGATCAGTCGGCCAATCAGTCATCCGTTTTACAATATTGTCAACAGACGTATGAGAAATATATTTTGTTAATTAAATTTATAAATCTCCGTCCTCAGCCCACTGTTGGGCACAGGCATTCCAGGTTTTGTCAAATGGGAAGAGCTGCAACTACGCCCAGCAGTGGGCGTAAAGGCTGATAATGGTGATGATCTTTGGCTGTCATTTTACTCTGATTGTAGACTATTTTGAATTCAAAATTAAATATCGATTATTCAATTTAGATGCGTCTTTGCACATGCTTATGAACGTCAAAAGCATTTTACAAAATTTCGTGAAAGAAGAAGAATATAAGTGACTAATCAATCCGACAACACTAATTATAATTGGAAACTGAACAAACAGTGTAATGATGAGTTTCAAATAGACCAAAACCCAGTAAACTTCAAGAAAAGTTAGTCCGGATTTTGCCAATGCTATCAATCAAGTTACTTTACAAAACTATGATGGATTAGTTGGAGTAGTTCGATCCTTGGAATGAAAAGTAAGATAGTTCATAATAAAGATTGTCACTTATTGTATAAGTATAATATAAAAAAGGGTGGTTTCCTTTTTTATGCTGCCGTTTGAACTGATCTCAATATCTGAAGGGGATTGGTCGTTTATGTTAAGTTTGAAAAATTTTAAAATGATGCACACGGGCGACCACAATATTTTTAGATTTTAAGGATAAGTCTTCATGTCAGTTGAATTGTGGGTGGTAACACCTCAGACTACCCCTTCGGTAGCATTGATGACATGACCCCTTGTCCTTGATCGGACGCCAGGAGTCCGCTGTGACTAGCGGTGTTTATTTTAAAAGATGCTCATGCTCTTCCTGATTTTTCATCATTTATTAATTACAAGAAAAAACTGGAGTACTTATTAATTATAGCTTGTTGCCTGTTAGCTTGTGTGACGAGACAAGTTTTATAAACGCTACCCTACAAAACTTAAGAGATATCGTAATTCTAAAAACATCTTTACACTATAGGCAAAGCTGACTCCACCTGTAGATTGTGCGGTGAAAACAAAGAAAGCATGGAACATATACGATGCGAATGCGATGCTCTAGGAAATAAACGACTACGGATTCTAGGGGCGGCTTATCCCAAACCTGAGGAATTTATAGGCATGCAACAAGCCAACATCATTACGTTCATTTAGGACATTTTGGGTGATGGCAGGGAGGGATGAATAGGAAAGGGGAAGCACGAAAGATCCCATAGGGTCGAAGTGCCCTGAGTTATCTCAGCCCCATCGCAAGAATATAATAGAATAGAAATTTAAAAACATGAGTTGTTAACGCGCTGTCCAAGAAAGAAGGTCCAAGAAGAAGCGCGGCACAGATGCACCTATTCGCACAAAATGGCCGCCACAGTTAAAGGGACCGAGAAGGGACCTACCTATATGCGTTGAATTAATTAAATTTTAGTTCATAAATTAGAAGTAAATTAAAAAAAAAACAGCGTTATCGGCAGAATTTATCGTACACATCCTAACTTTTTTATCACTATAGGTAAGAAGTTTCTCTTCGTCTACATTTACAGACACTTCTACGTAATTATATTTATAAAATTGAGTATGTAAAAAATAGTAATGTAGCAAAGAAAATGACATTTTTAACGAACCATCGGTACAAGAGGTTTGTAACTGACCTTTTTTTTTTTCGTAAATTAATTAGTATTTTTTGTTAGTATTTATGTATATTTTTGATATATTATCTTAATCATGTTGTGTACACTCTTAGGGCCCATTTCAGGAAGTTTAAATCGAGATTTAAAACTCTATTTTGTGAGTTTTTGTCATTTTTACTATGGCTCTTATGTCAAAAAATGACTAAATCGAGATTTAAACTAGGTTTAAAATTTCCTGCAAGTGGCCCATAGTGGATTATTGTCTACCCTCTCATATATTTTGATGTCTTGTTGAAATTGCATTGATAATAATCTGTCTGTGTGCCTATAAATAAATAGTAAAATGATTGTGATTTGGATTACATAAAGCTCTTGTTACACTTACAAAGAAAGATCTAGTTAGTTAACTGTCGCGAATCAACAAATTTAATTAAAATAATGAATAGCTACGAGTTACTTGTATAAAGATGCCTTTTTAGTTTCATTAAAAGGTCTAAATTTGCGTTTTTCTTGGAGCTTACGTAATTATAAACGTTT
Source organism: Parapoynx stratiotata (assembly GCA_910589355.1). Classification (NCBI taxonomy): domain Eukaryota; kingdom Metazoa; phylum Arthropoda; class Insecta; order Lepidoptera; family Crambidae; genus Parapoynx; species Parapoynx stratiotata. The sequence goes on from OU342477.1 coordinate 1,389,530, forward strand.
GTGTAACGGACCCCAGTTATTCTCGTACCGTAAGCAATTTACTTTTTCTACTGTAAATAACGTTTACAAATTAGAACGATTACCTTGTACATTGTTTTAAATTGGTTGTTTGAGAATGTATTTTAATTTAATTCTTCTGTAGGTGCTTCTGAGACTAGCGAAGGTTGGCAGTCACGTCAGCAAAATCGGTCCTATCTCTAGCGAGATGAAATAACTCGTGATGTCCGTCCACTCTGTGATGTTGCGCAACCACCACTTTTTTCTTCTCTCGACACCTCTTTCTCCATTTTTTTTTCTCTTTATTTGAACCCCAAATTTTTTTCCATCATAATTAGCTTCATCAATTTGCATCTATCGTGTTAAGACGTAACCCAGACATGCAACTTTCCTAAGTTTTATGATTTTCAATAAGCCGGCTTCCTTGTTTACCCGTTTTCTGGAACGGTTCTAGTAGTGGTTACGTATAGGGGATTTACAGTGGTAGGCCACAAGGGAAGCCTCTGGAAGCATGCAGCGTAGGATGAACAACAATATCCGATCTGACACGCACTAACTTACTTCTAAAAAAGTTTTAAGTATAACCGCCTCTCTGGTCTAGTGGTTGACATCACTGGGTGCAGGTTGGCAGGTCCAGGGTTCGATTTCGCACGGGGGCAGATGTTTTTCGGCTTGGTTTTGTTGGTGGTAGGGCTTCTAAGCCTGCCTGGCTAGCTACCACCGTCTTACCTAAATTTTTCGCCATAACAACAATGTTATTAGCATTGTTGTGTTCCGGCAATCAGAGGTAAGATAGGCAGTTCCTCAGTTCTTGAGGATTACAGGAGAAGCTCGCTTCCACCAGTAGCTCGCTTCTGCTATACTTTTTTTTTAAATATGACAGGATAGCCAAGAGCTTTCGTGTCATATTTAAAAAAAAAGTATAGCCGAAGAAGTTGAGGAGCTCGGTGGTTGGTATGTGGCTTTCGATATCAAAAACAAAGCTACTTTCGCCATGGTAAGGCCTTGGATGAGTGACCACAACTGTGAGATCTCGAACTCCTGATTCGGAAGGCACGTAAAGCCGTTGATCTCGGTCGCTATTGCAGCCATTTCGATCCACCGACCCGCGTTGGGCCAGCATTGTGGTGTTATGGCCCATACTTCTCATTTGTTTCTCCATGAAGGCTATGCACAGCAGTGGAAGGTTGAGGATGACGATGTTTTTGAATCAGAAATTGCATATGTAAAACTTTATGGTAGACTATTCAGTACTCCTTTGCTCATAGATGCCTCCCCGATGATCGAAAGCTCATCATAAACATCATGTAGTAAGGAAGACTTACTTACAATTACTTTAATTTGGCAAATCTTGCATTACCTTACTAAGGCTGAAAGCATTTTTTTTCACTTTTCGTTTTGGAGACGATGTTCACGTATTTGCAATTGGCAGATGTCCAAATTGGTTCTTTAACCCTTAAATCCAATTGAATATCATTGGACTGATGAAGATTTATGAAAATATTGAACCATAATGGCTATGATAAGCAGTAATTTTATTTTCGCAATATTTATAGACTATGTTTTCTTTTAACTTTCATTACCGGAGAATCTTGAAGATGTCATGATCTATTTTATATTCGCTAATAATTTTTAATTTTTTTAATTTTTCTCAGTGTTTTTTTTTTGTCAGCGCCTGCTGCAGGCATCAGGCCGGTTTCACTATTTCTTACGCCATGAGTAAAATCTACGTTCCAAATAAAAATTCAAACGTTTTGTTCAATTTGATTTTTTTCTCAACTACAAAACAATACAAATGAAATCTTAATCTCAATTTACAATAAAACGTCTGGAGAATAAGATATCTATAGTAACGTAATTATGGTATTTTAGGTAGTGTAGAATTCCTCTATAAATAGGCTATTCAACACTGAAAGATTTTTTCAAATTGGAACAGTAACCTCAATTGGTGGTATTGAAAATTTACCCTGTCCTACTCTATAATTAGAAGCAAAGTTCATAGCGGCTCGGCGTAAATTGGTCCTTCATTTTTCTGGGAGGCGTTATTTGAATATTTAACATACACCCGCATGGCACCCATTCCCATGGGAATATCGGGATAAAAGGTATCCTATGTCCTTTCACGGACTCTAGACTATCTGTGTACCAAATTTAGGTTAAATTGGTTTAGTAGTTTTGATGTGATAGCGAGACGACAGACAGAGTTACTTTCGCATTTATAATATTAGTATGGATAGCTGCCGTGTGTAGTCTCAAGATCTATGGACAGATGTAACGAAATATATTGCGACGTATAGTGCTCTAATATACATTAATATATATTATAGCTTATTAAGGTATATTAATAAAGTACTTACTAATATTTTAACGTATATTATAGCTCCATCTTTGAACTCATTTACTAAGGTAAGATACTGATATTCATAATAGACTGTTTTGTAAGAGGATTAAAATGACTTTACGCGAGGCAACTTCTACCAATATAAAGCTACTTCAAGGAGTCCTTAACGAGATTCTAATTATTTTCTAATACAATATCGGCTTACACCCGGCTTTAATTTAACTTGGCCTTTTCTGTAAGCCTGTCTTCCAATATCTATATTGTTACTGAAGCTCCGATAAGTTCAATAGCTAAGTAGTTGAACTCTTTACGTTATTTAAAACTAAGCAACCTTCGCCCTGGTTAGAGTAGATATGGGTGACCCAATTATGTGACGTGCAGTTTCGTTTTTTCAACGTTTCAAACGTCGGAGTTGGCTCTGCTAACTAGACTGCACTGCGAAATTACTTGGAAATCATAAATGGCTTCAAAATAAATTCCTCATTATATGATAATAAGCGGAAGGGTGGAAGGGAAGGGGGTTTGATGTCCTTGGTGTTGCAGGTATGCTTGTTTGCCACCCTGGTGGTATATAAAGGGCATCAGCGGCATCAATTTGAATCTCCTGTCTCACTACGGCTGTAATGTCACAGTAGACATTAAAAGTTGACAAGCTTGGTTACATGTGTAATTGTATATCTGTGGATTGGACCTAAATATTTTATTTATTTTATTTATATTCGGGAAACTAATGGCAATATTTACAAAATATGCTTTAAAGGTAGAAAATAGGTCATAAAGAATCCACAATTAACAACATATTAAAAAACAAATTCAGTGGATCTAACCGATCTTAGTACAGAACGTTATACGGTATTCTTTATACAATTAAAGTTGGAAAGAAAGAAATGCAGAAATACACCAAAGTATACCTTGGGAATAATGTAAGTTTAAAAATAAAGTTAAATAACAAAAGAAAAATAAAAAAAACAACAACCGCTATCGCCATTTACAAAATTTTGAATTAAGGGTATTCTTGATTTTATTTATACTCATGGAGTCAAAATAAAATCAATCAAACTCATTCACTGTACCGTTAAAGGCATGACATGCTCGCCAGATGTAGGAATTGCGTTCATAGTTACCTGATGCTAATGGTAAATTAAAAACTTTACACGTTGATCGCCTGAGATTGCAGCTCGGCACAGAAAATATACATATAATCACAACTATTAACTATTGTTAGTCAGAGACTAGGCAAAAGCAGTCCACTGCCATAATCCACACTTCACCAACCAGTGACTGCACTCAGCGTGACAGGTGGAGCCCGTCACCGCTTAAAGCTATTGGATGGTTGTGCAGTTTTAAGTCCATTAGTCGCCTTACGACACCCAAGGGAAGAGATGGGTTGGTAGTATTCTTTTAATGAGCGCTTCCACACGACTCCTAAATAACCTAAATATGTTTGTGCAAAATATTGCCATGATCATAACTCGGAGTAGCACGTTAACTATCAGATTTTGCGTCTATTTGTGGATTGCTGATAACACCCTTCATTGTTAATACTAATGAACTAATTGCGATGTTTGCTGAGTATACACGGGAATTATCACTAAGAGATACAGGAAATAGAACAATTTATCCGCGGATACATGACTAATGTCAAATAAGGCCTATTAAGATTAGCAGCGTTTGCTTAACAGCTTGTTAGGGGAATGTTGCTTAATATTAATTGTCTCTTGAAGTTCATGTGGGTAACCTCTGTGGTCGAGTGGTTTGTATGCCGGTGTCAAGGCGTCGTCTCGAGAGGTTCTGGGTTCGAAGTCCGGTGCGGGCAAATATTTGTGTGATGAATACAGGCATTTGTTCTTGGATTTTTATATATGTATTGTATATTTCATTAGTATTTATTTGTATTTTTCTATTAAATATATTTATACGTCATCTAGTATCCGTAACACAAGCAGCATTAGTTGCTTAAAATGGGGCTAGTTGATAGGTGGGAATTTCTAAAGATATTTATTTTTATTTATTTTTAATGATCTTAGTTTGAGTCATCACCAGCCTATATACGTCCCACTAATGGGCAAGGGCGTACAGCCCGCAACACCACCTCGCTGGCCCAATGCGGGTTGGATAATGGCGAATCATAAAGCATCTATTCCCGAAAGCCTATGTTAAAGTATCTAAGTAAAAAATCGAGTCTTCTGGGACTTTCGCTGCGGTTAGACATTAAATGGGTGACCGAAATTTTCTCCAAAAGATCCTCGCTTCTCTCTGGCAATCAACGTTAGGTCATGATGTGATCCTCATTTGTTTTTTTTTTAATAAGGTTCTGTATTTCTTACTCTAGTAAGAATGATTATGTAGGTACTTTGGAAAGAATTACTAATGAGATCGTTGGTTGAAAATGAATGAAATAAAACAGCTTTTATTACAATGTCTATAGCGTTCATTTTTCATATTTTATTTAACAGAGTTAACTGCGCGGAAAAAGTAGCTATCAAAACTTTTTCCCTCATGTGGCACGGATATGGATGTCATAAAAATGATGATTCAAAGTTTCCGAGCGACATTAACTTCAAATTGCCAAGATTCTAAGTCAATGTCTAATAAGAATATAATCTTAGGAATCTAAATCTGAAGAAAAACGTAAATTCGTTTTCAGACCACTTATCTTCATTGTATTTCGGCTTCGATTTAATCATAGTAGCTGAGCACATAATTACCAACCCTCGAACATTTTTATCATATTGTTGAAGAAAAGAAAGACTTGAAAGAAGACTGATGAAGTTAAAGTTAAGAGAAAGTAAAAACTGGAAAATAATAGGCAAATAAAACTCTCGTCTTCGTGTCAAAGTGAAGTATAATCAAAACGCCAGAAAACAAAATCTTTAAAATGTATAAAAAAAAATATTCATCAAAAAGTATTAATATCTTTAAAAGAGGTTGCTAGCTTAGCATCGGCAACCCATATAATACTCAGAGTAAACAGAACTGGAGTAGCCATTAGTCAATTTCTCAAACAATTTTTTCTGCTATTTCTTGCGGGGGGTGAGGTTACCACTACACTCAAAGCCAGCCGTTTTTAGAAATGCACACATGCATAATTCGACACACAAATTTAAATTTTACGCACACACACGCTTTAAATAGTCACGTGGGGTGTGCGTTTTGATAACGTCACAGCCGCACTCCCCACGAGACTAGCGTTCGAAATTTGAAATCGTAGAATTCTAAAACGATGGTAGTAGCTCCGTGTAAGTGCGGCCAGCGTACCTATAAAACCACCTTTAGAATTATCAATAAACGCACGAAGAAATAGTAAAAATACTACATTAGTAGGCACTATTTTTTCGTGACTGGGTAGGTATTAGGTCGTGACCTAGTGTGGGCATTAAATTAATAGTGGATCAGGTTGTAACTTTATATGCATAATAAAATCACGTAGTGCTCTCTAGATCGCTATTCATATTTATTTCAATTACACTCCAATCCGAAGACAAATTAAATCAAACATCAAAGCCTCGTTTACATTTTCGCAAAATAATCTGTATTACGAAAGATCTGAAAAAGTAGAGAAAAATCTTAAAGCAAATTATAGAAACTTAATGGCTTGTACTGCCAACTCGAGGAATTAACGAGAAGAAAATCTCGAATCTTACCGTCTTTCCGAACGAGATATGAATTTAAATTTTTGGATAAAAGCGGAGAAACTCGAGCGAGTGACCGCAACATAATCGGGTCTGTACATAAACGGCGCTTCAAATAAACTTTTTCCTTTTTACACAGTGTTGTTTAAAACCCTGACGAGGAATTTAAATTTATCTTTTGTTAATACGTGTATCAAAACTTTTACGTTTTATTACCGGACTGATATTTTGCAAGAATTTAATCTTTTAGGAATATTAAATCTAGATTGGCCCACTTGCAGGAAATATTAAACCTAGTACTATAAATCTCCAACTAGTCATTTTATGAAGGCTATAATAGAATTGTCAAAAAATGATAATCGATATTTTAATCTTGATTACAATTTCCTGCAAAAGGCTCTATCTATGGCTCACTTGCAAAAAATTTTAAACCTAGTTTATATGTCGATTTCGCAATTTTTTGATATTGCAGCAATAATAAGAATTGTCAAAAAACTACGAAATCGAGTTTTAAATCTAGATTTAATTTTTCTGCAAGTGGACCTTATCTCGATATAAATTAATTTTTTGACAAAGCTATAGTAAAAATGTCAAAAATTACTTAAGACGTCTCGTGGGAAATTTATTTTAATCGCGACTTAAAACTAGATTTAGTAATTTTTTGACAATTCTGATATGGCTTAAATGTCACAAAATGACAAAATTGAGTTTAAACATGGATCGAAATTTCCTGCAAGCAGGCCTAAAGGAAAGAAAATACTTGCATTCTGAATCATGATCGTAGGTAGGACACGTAGGACACACACCGTAGGTAGAACACACACCGTAGGTACCGGTCGTTGGTAGATAGCTATGGGTCTACAGGCACTTCACCTGATATGTTTTTTTATTTTCTTGGTGCTTTTATTATTTAGTTATAAGTAAACGTCACTAGGTTTCCTTAAAACTAATAATGTTCATAAACTTTCAAAAGGGTTCCCAATTTCAAGTCAACAACACTTTATTTACACCACCTGTTGGCTGTTAAAAGTAGAAGCTCCAAGGACCTAAGGGCAATTATGCGCTATCATGAGATAGAACTACTTTTCTCAAATAACTAGAATCTTCAGAAGAAAAATAAGCTCTAAGTATTTCTACGCAACAAAACGGCATGTGCGTGCGACCATATTTTATTTAATAAGAGATCGGCAACTTCGTTGAAGCGTGACTACGACACAAAAGGAGGTTGCCGCTTTAAGTGATTAACAAAATGTTGTCTATTTTCTTTTTCTCGTTGCATGACTATTGCCAGTCATATTACAAATGCAAATTAGTTGGTTAACTATAACCTTCTGATAACGGGAATTTTCTTTCGTTATTTTAGTTTACTGTTACCTATGAACATTTACGAGTGTTGAAATTGCTTGGATTGGCTTGGATACTGTTAACTATGACTACACAAGCCGAAATCTTTCATCAATAAAATTGTTCTTATTAAATTGCAGTCTCTATTGGTAAATTGAAGTTAATATTGGTTACGTTTTGCCAAATCTATGCATATTTCACACGTAATAAGCTCCAAATACATATTGGTCCTTCGAGCAGGACTAAATGTTTCACATTTTTGATTTTAAAAAGTCCTTAGGTATAAAATGGCTTAAACGGTGTTATAGAGGTAAATCATTTGTGCATAAACTAACACTATTATGCAGATTCACCTCGACGCGCTTCTTGTTCCATGTGAACACATATGGATAGCTCCCGGCAATGTTCACAGTGTTCTGCTCACAGATTCCTTTCTTTAGTAGCAGCATAATTTGATGTTAAAGCTTTGCTTGAAGCAACAACAGAATTCTGAATATATTATATAAAATCATCTAGTTCTTGTCAAAATCTAACAATTGGCATTTTACGTTTAGCCCACTGTGGAGGTAATAAGCGAAGTACTATACTGTTTATTGTACTATATATAGTAGTATAAATAGCAATCGAATTTATTTGCGAGTCGAATTTATTTTTCAAATCGGCTTAGTAGATCTAGAGATTATATTTTGAAAAAGTATTTTTTTAATACCTATCCACCCGTGCGGAGCCGGGTTGGACCGCTAGTTTACAATAAAGCATTGAGAAGGTGTGGGATCGTATTGTAATCTATTTCAAATTTACAGTAAGTTTCAGATACTTTAGGATCCTTTTCAGTGATTTATCCTTTGCCTTTAATAATGAGATTGTCTGTAAATAGGCGAGAAATTTACTTGCGAGTTCAAAAAAAGTTAGAAAGAAAACACAATACAAACGTTATTGAAGAAGTAACGACAGATGATACGTATCTTTGCCTTTCCGACACCATCCCTAAAACATCTCACCAGGATAACTTTTTATGTATCGACTTTTTTTGCAATTCCTGGGATGTTCCTTGGAGACGAAAATAAAAGAAGTCCTGTTTGTTATAGCTTTAAGTCTCGCCAACTTTTCAATTCAGCGCGTAGTTTGAAACTTTTCCTGTTTTGTCTTCCATCGATTTAATTTCATGCCTCAATGCCTTAAAAAAAATATTTATTTATTGCATCATAATGTAATACAACAGGTCTCAATAGGTAAATTTTGACAACATTATGAACCCTGTCGGGCACTGCAAAATTGACAAATGAAATGAGAGGAGGATACTTTCCATTGATAATATTATTCTAACATTTATAATTGGTCTCAAATACTCAATACAATTTGCATTGATATTTATTATTTGCATTCAAATTATTTTAACTTACTATCTACATAAATATAAATATTAATAAAGCTGAAAGAACATTTTGTCTTGGAAGAAGAAACTATACCCCGTATTGTAATTACCTGTGAAAACGATAAAGACAGTATTCAAATAATTGAAATGCTGAAAAATAAAATCACGTTCAGTTCCAACATAAGAATTTCATAATTAATTACAGATTTCACTGGGATTCACACAAAATTTGCACAAACAACGGATGAGGATAAACCTGAGTTATTATGCAAATGATGTTAAACACGGCTTCGTCACGTCGCGCGCTCTCGAAATTATTAAGAATTTGCTTCTAAAGTTCTTGTAATAGAGTCTCATTCAATGATAATAATATGTTTCTCTCTATCCAAATTTTTACACAGTAGATTTTTAGGTTTTAGTCCAAAAGTCAGGCAGTAAGAAATGAATTTGTGAGTTTTGAGGATACCTTTTATAAAAACAGTAGTCAGGAGAACTCAGGGCGAATTCGACCAAAATTCCGTGTTTGGCGGCGGTTTGGACAACAATAAATTTCATTGGTCGAATTCGCTGTAATGACGGAGTTGTACACGGCCGATTATTGGCCGTGTCAATTTGGTAATAACAGATATCATCTGGGTGAATTAGGATATCGATAATTAGTAAGTAATGGAATTATTCTCAACTTGTTATAATTACTTAACAGACCTTTTGAGTATTTTATAGTCAAAAGTTCTTTAGTCATTACGATTTCGTTGTGTGAACACACTTGTGAAAGTTCAATGACTGAATGAAACTTGCAACAGCTTTGCAACTGTATCCTAATTCAACGACGACGGCTAAACAAACTCTGCCCTGGCAAAATGTCGGGAATCTCTCGAAGCTCTCGAATTACTCACTAGATGGCGTGCTTACGTTCCATTTCTCGTCCGAATTCGTGACCTGATATAACGGTTTGTAAATGTGTGTTCATTCTAAAATTCAAATTTAAGAGGGATATTTTTAAATACATCGAATTTTGGCTGCTATCTGCCATAATACAACGTTATAGACTACGTTTACCTGTCACACTGTGGTATCAACTCAACTCAGCCAATTACCGTAACTTATATTAAGTTTGGCAGCTTATTTAAACAAACAAAGAAAAATATTAATTGACCACGAATACATGCAACACAAAAAAAAGGAAGACAGGATACAATAAGACATAAACAGTAGAACAAATAGGTTCACAAAAATGGTCAATTAGGACCCGGTCTCAGCATATGTTGCATCAGGATAAACTAATGCAGCGCTGGTGTTCTGACATTTGTTTTCACGAGACAATGAGTACATTTTTATCTTCTACTTTAAAGTTTGACAACATAATCTCGTATTACGATTATTATAAAGATTCATTAGCAGCATGCTTCTTTTGTTTTTTATTATTGTGGTTTTAGTAGGAGTTCCGACAAAAGGCAGCCCTTAGAAAAATTCGCCTACATTACGACTGGTTACATGAAGCGTTTCATTACTAATGTTCTGCTTTGTCAACTGTAATCTTATTTGCTCCATTTACATTAGAATTCGAATCAAAGCTGTCATTTTAAAGCTTTGTGTGCCTCGTTTAAGTTCAAGTAAGGCATGTGACGTGACACTCTAACAAGGGAGTGATGATGAGTTTGTTAATTGGCGACGTCGGCGCAACAGCTGCAACAGCGTTTTATCCTTGTGTGTTATCTGATAGTGACGATCACAGAATGTTATTATGCTAGTTTGTAAGACCCTTTCCTAACACAACTCCTATTATTCTAGGGATTCGTTATTCTTTGACTTTTGATTTGACATTCAAGTAAATGCAGATAGTTTTACCTTTCAGCGAGATTCTAATATCGGAAATCTTACCTCCTTTGAAGATATCAAAACAAAGGTACTTGGTTTCAAAATAGATTATTTTTACATAGGGTTCTGGACTGCCTAGTAAGCATTTGTTGTGTTTAGGTATCCCTTCTCTTTCATATTTATTTTATTACTAGCTTTTGCCCGCGACTTCCTCCTCGTAGAATAGTTACTTTGAGATAGGGTAATGGTATGTAGCGTATGCCTTCCTCAATAAATAGGCTATTCAACACTAATTTTTTTTTTAAATTGGAACAGTAGCCTCAATCGGTGGAATAAAAAATTTACTCCTACTCAATTATTAGAAGCAAAGTTCATTGTGCCTAAATTGGACCTACATTTTTCTGGGAGACGTTATTTAATTTTTTTTTAACATTCAGCCGCATGGCACCCGTTCCCGTGGGAATACATACATACAATCACGCCTGCAATCCCCGCAGGGGTAGGCAGAGTCTAAGGAACCCTGTGTTCCTTATGATCACATTTAGCCCATTTAGCCCATGGGAATATCGGGATAAAAGGTAGCTTTCTCAGGCTCTAGACTATCTGTGTACCAAATTAAATTGGTTCCGTAGTTTTGACGTGAAAGCGACACAGACAGACAGACAGAGTTACTTTAGTTTTAAAACTAAAATTAAAGGGTTAATTTTGTCTTGTACGCAAAAAAATTCAGATGTTATTAGAAGTTACTACTTAATGTTTAGTTTAGTTACATTATGTCATGTCATAAATGCGAAAGTAACTCTGTATGTCTGTCTCTTTCTCTCTTTCATGTCAAAACTACAAAACGGATTTAATCGAAATTTGGTACACAGATAGTCTTCAGCCTGAGAAAGGACATAAGCTACTTTTTATTTAGGAGGAAAAGTTTTACTAGTAAAGTGTATGAGGCTTTAAATTTATTACATACATACATACATACAATCACGCCTGCAATCCCCGAAGGGGTAGGCAGAGTCCATGGAGCACTGGGTCCCATAAGACCACATTTAGCCATACAAAAATTGGGTTTAGTCAGATGAAAAATCGTGAAAGAGTAGTAACAAGTGGCTAGCTCATCGCCTACACAATCACAGACCCAGTACCCAATATTGGTACATTCTTTTTGTGTCCCGGACCAACACAACATTTATTCGTGGGAAAAATAATTAGAAAATAACCATACTTTATTTCTTTAATATCCATTTCTACTTTGTCTTCTCTTGCACATCTGTTTTCGTTTAATATCTTTTCAATAAAGGTAAACGTTACGTATAATCGTTTGTTCCTCCATAAAAAAGGTATAATCGTTAGGAGCAATAACTTTAATAAACAGTAAACGTAACAATTCGTTACAAATATAGATTGTACATTCAAGGCTACGGAGTGGTAAGACTTTCCAAAATTAAGCGGGAAATACCACAGAGAATAATTTTCCTCCTCTTTTGTTTCAGGTGTGACAGTGCAGAGAAAAAAGGTGAAATCGATTTTTAAAAGTAAAGCTAAGGTTTTAGACACTTTCTATTTTTAAATTAAACGTTGAACTGGCAATTGGATTGCTCCTGCTACTGGTCTGACACATATATAAAACGATCACACTCTGCCCACCCTTGAGGAGATAGAGGTGTGATGTGACGTGAGTATATTAAAGAATTGCGACTACTGTGCTGCCTATAGATTATTGTTTCTATTACTTCTGACACATTTCAGTAGGTCTATTAAAGTTAAGTGTTAGCGAATGACTGACATCAACCTCCTTTTTTATACTTTGTTTTTACATGATTTTGAAGGCCTTGTTTTTGTATTGACATTCTTTGTCTTACTGATCTATAGTTTCTTTATATAGTAATATACCATTTTCCATCTCTACTGGTGTATCCCTCATCCTAGCATTCAGTTCACCTCACTAGTTATCACTAAGCGATACAATGGAGTGGATATCCAAGTGATGAAATGATCTAGAGAAGTATTTTTTTTTTTTTTTCTGGAATGATATAACATTGTTACTAATTAGAGAAGAAGAGAAGAGAAGTATTAGGAGATAAGCGTGGCATTTGGGGAAATCCTACCTTCCAATTATGGCTGGGGAAGTAGGGGAGTCCAATGTCCAGTGGAAGTGGATGTTTTCAATCTTTGTGGGGCAGGCTTGCGATCTTGCATTCATAAGAACATCATTCATAAGAACATTATCGTCATTTTCAAGGATCTTCACAATCACTTTTATGCTACCCGCATCCAATGATTTCTTTTAACCTTCGCCAACTCGTGGGGGCCTCCCAACTTTGCGCTTTCATAACCTCCACTCTTGAACCTTCCCGTGCTAACGGCGATCAGTTCTACAAGCAACGAGGTCGTGAGCTGTCGGTAACCTTAAATTGCCCGAGGATTTCCTCATTTTATTATATCCTCATTTTTTTTTTGTTTTATTAACTTCTATAGACGAAACAATGCGGGGCCATGGAAATTATTATCGTAAGATATGCTTGACCTCGGCAGAGATGTCAAGGTGAAACATTAGAAAGAGTTTCAATGGGTACAAGGCAGGCTAGGCGTTCAGCCAAGTGGATAAACTAAAGAAATTATAATATTCACAGTTTATTGACACGAATAGAAGTCGTTCAATACTTGCACTGTAGTTAGTATTGAGTCACAAAAAAGTCTATTTCAACTGCCTCCTTGGTCAAGTGGTTCACACCACCAGGTGAAGATCGGGAGGGTGAAGATCGGGATCGGGGGTTCATTCCCTCATGGGGGCAGGAGTTTTTCTGCTCGGTTTGGTCAAAAGATCGCTCTTAGCGATTGGGCAGTCTACCATGCAAATGGTTGTATTTCTTACGCTTAAATATATATTTTTTGAATTTTTTCTCGTAGGTTTAAAAATCTCGTTTTAAATTTTTTTATAATGAACAATAATATTACTTTCGTATAAAACGTCGCGGTCAAAACCCGCAGTGTGTAACGAAAACTTTTCCTTTAATCTCTGTAGTCTTTGCACAAAATAAAAAGATGCGGACTCCTTCTGCTTTTCATTTTGTCCTTATTTGCGTGTTTCACGCGATTCCGAACCGGGGCATATTTGGATGGCTATTATGGTTGTTTCCTGGAAAGTTATTACTTGGACTACCAAGAATGGTAATGATTTTATTATAATTATTTTAACCAATTCTGTCTAGTTTGAAATTAGTTTCATTCATATTTTGAGTAACTTTTTTGTGAAAATTCTAGACAAACTTAAATGTTGGGTCCTTACCTATGAAATTGGTGTTTTTGTTCTGTCTTAGCAATTTGTCCGTAACTATTAAGTTTCAGAATAATAATTAATAAGAATAATTGCCTCTTCTAAAAATAGACCATATATTTGAGCTCGTATTATTTTATTTGATAATTTTTTGTAAGTTTAATTGTGTTAAAATTAGACATAAAGACAATTATTTTTAACTGTCTCCCGAATAAATCATTTGTTTTGCATTAACATAAAAACGATGAATAATTTTTATCAAGCGTGTTCACACACATATTGCTAAAGCTTGTCTAATGATACATGCCAAATATTATTATCTCTGGATTTGTCGTTGTGAAGAAAACTGATAAAATGTTAGTATGTAAAATGCAGACATCCCCAAAATCTCCATACAAAACACCAATTTCATAGGTAAGGACCTAATATGTTTTTCTTACGGTCAGTTGTTTGAACCGTGGATAACCAGCAGATAAAATATGGCGAAAACGTATGATCTCGTGATATGACAGCTTGTCCAATAGTCGAATTTTGGAATATAACTAAAATAAAGTTTTTATAATACAAACTTAAAACATCCCTCTTTTGTGCGTGTGTGTTTTTTTATATATAATATACCTTGGTTTAAGTATAGTAGGCACAGGTCATCTCAGAGTTCTAGGGTTCAGTGATGGCGATGATACCCTTGTAAACGAATTCGTACTGAGTTTCCATTTAAATTACTAACTGTTGTTCAGAAATCAGTGTGCGTTTCCAATTATCATTAACATAATTGTTTAAGAACTTTACTATTGTTGTTGTTTTCTTTGCGCCCTTGTTTGTTAGTTATTATGAAGATGTATACCTATTAGTGTTAAGTTGATTGACTTGCAAATTTTGGGATAGTAAAATCATGAAATAACGATATTATACAGTTCTAATTCCCACAGATTTGTTCTAGCTAAGTATTAGACCACTCAAGAATTTTTAAATATATTTTATATACATATAATCACGACTATTAACCCCTAAGGGTTAGTCAGGCAACAGCACCACGAAAGCAGCCCATAGTCCGCGCTGCACCAAGCAGTGCCTGCACTCAGCGTGGCAGGTTGTGAGCCCGTCGCCGCTTTATGCTATTGTATGGTTGTGCAGTTCTAAGTCCATTAGTCGCCTTTTACAACACCCAGGGGAAGAGATGTGTTGGTAGTATTCTTTTAATGAGTCGCGAGCATGTTACAATAATAGATAAATACTTATGCAGGGCAAGTCAATAAAACTTTGTGGCAGCCTATTATACATTCTTATGCTGATTCCTATAAAACATTTAACAGTCTTGTGAAGTCTGAGGCTTGGAACGGCGAGCTTATGCTTATTTCTGGTGTTGACGCTATGGCAGTCAGAATTTTTAAGGAAAGTATCATAGTATATGTACATACATAATACAATCAAAGATGTATTGAGACGCCACAGTTAATATATCAGTTTCCTTAAATAATTCCTTTAGCGAGTCACGTGGTCTAAGGTTGTATATGGCAGTCTCCATCTTATACAATTTCATCTAATTAAATGACAACCCCTTACTAAGACATTCAATTGTCAGACAAGTTTCTATAAGGCTCTTAACATAACAATACTTACCAAACATTGACATACCGTATCAATTCCCTACATATAACTTACTATACCAGTGTAACCCGGGGTAAATAAACAATGAGTGAAGGGACATCGATTTCAAAATCTTCCCCTAGCTCAGGTTATACAGGATTGAAAAGGGAAAGTAATTGGCGCCTTATATGCTACTAGCTTTTGCCCACGACTTTGTCCACGTAGAATAGTTACTTCGAGATGGTGTGATGGTATGTAGCCCATAGCGTTCCTCAATAAATGGGTTGACTGAAACACTTTTTTCAAATCGGAAAAGTAGCTTAATTGGTGGAATTGAAAATTTACTCCTACTCTATTATTAGAAGCAAAGTTCATAGTGGTAAATTTAGTAAATTTGTCCTTCATTTTTCTGGGAGGCTTTTATAAATTATTTTAACATTCACCCGCATACACCCGTTCCCATGAGATTTTTTTTTAATATGGCAGGTATCGGGATAAAAGGTAGCCTATGCCCTTCCTCAGGCTCTAGACTATCAGTGTATCAAACGGTTTGGTTCAGTAGTTTTGACGTGAAAGCGATACAGACAGAGTTACTTTCGCATTTATAATATTAGTATGGATAAAAGACGAGTTTCACACTGAAGTATATTGCAACCGTCTCTACCCACCAACTTGTATTGGGTAGTTTTATAGCCACTACTCCTACTTCTACACAGTTCTTGTTCTTTTTCAAGAAGAACAAGAACTCCTCATGTGTTTGTTTCCACTAGGAAGGCTTCTGCCCAGCCAACTGCTGGACACAGGCGTTATGTAGCCTTAAGTAAAAGTTACGTATATAGTTCCTCTATTGTTGAGGATTTACAGGTGATGCTTCCACCTTTGGCCTTATCGTCACTTACCAGCTGAGATGAAGGCCAAGAGCTTACCTGTCATATGTAAAAAATATATGTATATTACAGGCTGAGGACGACCCAAGAGTATTAATAATAATTTGACAATTGACCCACCGTGGTAGGACCTTCAGAACTCATAATGAAGGATGGCCTGTTTTTTATATGAAAGAACACAGCAATGACTCTACACCATGTGATGGTAAGAAATAAGAGAGTCCATTTGCGGAATATGCTAGAGCCACAGAGAACAGCAGCTAGCTACCTCCACCTTGTTGGCTCATGAGGTGCTTTTTCATGCCTCTCTTGAAGGAACCCATGCTGTACGATGGCGGGAATACGTGTCCCGGAAGCGAATTCTATGCACGAGATGTGCGCACGAAGAAAGAGTTTCTAAATCTCTTTGTCCCTGACAACACAGAGGTCACAACCTTCTGTGTTTCTTTCATATGCTACTTGAGCACATAAAAATGTAGGAGGTATAGTAATTGGGTTAGATCTATCAATAAATTTACAATTGTATAATTCACATACACAAAAATGTTAATATATTCTAAAAGAAAACATGTACATATTTATAATACTAGAAACCAGAACAAACTGTTACTACCAAACTTAAGATTATTTATGGGCGAAGGCATACTATATAACAACAAGGTTTCAAAGACTATTGGACCTACCATTTAACATGTTCAAAGAGCGAATCAAAAATACATTAATCTCAAAAGGTTATTATTGTATTGGGTCCTTACCTATGTAATTGGTGTTTTTTTTCTCTCTTAGTATTTTGTCTGTAACTATTAAGATTCAGAGTATTCCTAAAAAATAATTACCTCGTCAAAAATAGACTATATTTTTGAGCTCTTTTGTTTTGTTTTGATAATTTGTTGTAAGTTTAATTGTGTTAAAATTGGACACGGAGACAACTCTTTTTAAGTGCCTCCCGAATGCATCATTTTATTTGCATTCACTTAAAAACGATAAATAATTTTTATGAAGTGTGATATTACACATATTACTAAAGCTTGTCTAATGATAGATGCCAAATATTATTATCTTTGGATTTGTCGTTGTGAAGAAAACTGAAAAAATGTTAGTATGGAAAATGCAGAATTCCCCAAAATCTCCATACAAAACACCAATTTCATAGGTAAGGACCTAATATAAAAGATTTTTTAGACGACGAAACTGTCTGGACTGGAATGTCAATTTGTTTTTTGTTTCTTCATTTTGTAATGGAAGATGTTACAGTCTGTAAAAGTCTATGTTTATTATTGGCATAAGCGATTTCCTTGCTTTCTTAACAATTGAACACTGTACAAACTTAAAAAAAAGAAACATAAATATTTTCTAAAGGGAAGAAGCACCAGGTTGCTAGTGAACGGTTGGCGTAATTTTATATTTATAAGAGTATGTAAATACCGAAACTGAATAAATGATTTGAGTTTGATTTTCTTTGTTAAGTGACCAAAATTTCTTCTTGCATTCCTCAGAAGTTCAATTGTAAATTATACCATTACGGCATAAACCATATCACTGTTTCATACTCTTCTTGTTTATGTTAAATACAAAGGCCTCGGTTCAGAATCACATAACATTTAATATCTATACAAATAGAGCCAACAAGGTAGTTTTCTTCTGAGAACGCGCTGTATAGCAATTTCATTCTTATTTATTTTTAAGAAAAGCTCGTTTTTGTTCCTCTCACAAATAGAAATGTTGATTCAGCAGCTGTTTCATAACGGCGCTACTTTTAAATAAAGGTTATGCCAAAAGTAAGGTTATGAAATTTTAAATTTGGTGCTCTCCTAGTAATCCTTCTCTTGTTGTCGTAATATCTATTTATTTTGAGTTGGGGCGTTGTACTTAGAGTGCTATGACGTGTAGTTGCAGTTCCTTGCCTACATTTATACAATAATTTACATGTAATTGTGTATTGGAGCTTGGTGGCGTAGTGGTTAGTACGCTTTGGCTTTCGATATTGAAAACAAAGCTACCTTCGCCATGGTCAAGCCTTGGATGGGTGACCAAAGCTTTGTGACCTTGAACTCATCCGTGCTTCGCTATTGCAACCGTTTCAACCCACCGATCCGCAGTGACCAACGTCATGAAATTACGGCCCAACTCATGATGTGTTTCTCCACGAGGGTCACCTGTGCCAACCCCAAAGACGACAACCCTAGAATCCAACGGACAAGTCACTTGGCCACAGAGGATACCGTACAAGATTTTCGACAATAATTGTACAAGAATTTCTTAACTATATCCCAAGTATTCCCAACAAGAAAAATAATAAAAAGACGCAATCTATTGTCTACAAAATAATGGTACACTTGATTGAACTTAGATTTTCTTTTATATCGCCATTGAGACATAAAACACCATCATAATAATATATTACCCCTTAAAAATATATTCTGTTACAATGGATTATGGTCTATTATCCAATACCCACACTGAACCGTCATAAACTCTTTATAACACCATAGAAGTTACGTCATGTCCTTTTTTAGCGTAGTTGAAAAGCCATATGTGAAAGCGAGACAAAAGATAGGTATGTGTTTCAGCTGCTGAACACAAAAGTTATCGCTTTTGTCTTTGTTATCAATGTCATATTTTTTTGTGTTGACTGATGGGATAAGTAAGATGGCTCATAAGATCCGATGAGCCTTAAAATTTAAATGAAATTAAAATCAAATAAATGTTCTTGCACCCAATAAAATTTACAATTTTCAATGATATCAATTAGTCAGAATTAAACATATGGTGTTTATTTTATGGATATTATAATAATTATGCACATAACATAACATAACATATCATCACGTCTCTTTCCCCGAAGGGGTAGGCAGAGGTGTTAAACACCCACATTTCGCCAGATATGTTAGTTCCCCAATACTCCCCATGTAATTGCCATGCACCGGGCACTATGTGACGCAAGCGATATTCACTATGAACTGTTCATTAGTTTTTATTCAAAACTCAGTGGTACATGCGGTAGGATCGAACCCGCGGTTCTCGCGGCCTCTCGAACGAGAAGTACCCTGTCCGTCCCAACTCGGCTAGTAATAATACGCATATCGACGCGCTTGATGCTCTGGACAGATTGCAGCGTCGCGCTATGCGTATTATTGGCGATGCAGAGGTAACGAACACCCTAGAATCTCTGCAATTGCGTCGCATACCGCCATTAATCGTTTATACCATGGAGAGTGGTCTGAAGAACTCTTTGACCTTATCCCTCCTTCTCCTTTTCCTCACAAGAGTACGCGTGCTGGTCTACGGACTCACACTTTCACTGTCGCTACGTCTACTTTGCGCACTAACAGATTTCGTGACTCCTTTCTCTGTCGCGCAGCTAAAGCGTGGAATTCCTTACCGGCACACGTGTTCCCTCGTTCTAACAATATGGGTTCCTTCGAATGAGGCGTGAAAAAGTATTGAAAAGGCCGGCAAGGTGAGGGTGGCTAGGGCAGTATGTCAGTATGCTGCTCTTGCTATCTTACATATGGACTCCTCTATCATCAGGTAGTGTAGAGTCATTTGTTGAGCTTTTTATAAAATGCCTGTATCATCACACAAGCTTTTGCTCCCTTATTCACAATCAGCAGTACTGAACGAGACATCAAGAATCTACAAATAATTACATGAATTTTTAACAACCACCTATGTTTAACAAATAAATGATTTTGATTTAGAAGAAAATCAAGTAAAAAAGTATTTTATACGTTGTACCTAACGTGGTGTTAAATACGTTTTATAAAACTTCAGCAAAAAAACGCTGAGCAACGCAATGACGCGACGCAACTGAAGAAGTAATTAAATTGTCCCTAATAGCGTTTTTATATAAATTTGATTATTTTGCATAAATCATGCTTAGAAAAATATTTTAGTAAAATGGCAGCAGCAGTTTTTAATAGGTTTCTTAAAGTGCTATTATAATTTAAGTAAGGTTACTCATGTCAAATGTGGAGTAACGATCTGGCTAAGGTCGCAGTAAATCGCTAGATGTGGCTTTCGATCGAAGCCAAAGCTACCTTCGCCATGGTCAAGGCCGTGGATGGGTGACCAAAACTTTATTGCGACCGTTGGCATGTTATTGTGACTGTTGGCATTTGGCCAGCGAAGTGGTGTTACGGCCCATACTCTTCATGTGTTTCTCCATAAGGAAGGCCTGTTCCTAGCAGTGGGACGTATATAGGCTGTGGACGAGCAGGCAGGATGCGAATTTATAAAGCCTATTTCAGTCACGAGTCAGACTTTATTATATTAGATGCGTTTTGTTTGTGTATTTTACCCGACAAAACCTAATCTAGTTCAGTAATAAAATTTATTCAAATCAGAAGCAAATAGATTAGCTTATTGTTTTGATGGCATCAAAGAAAATGCACGGACAAAACCTAGTGCTATTTCAGACCTATTCCATTCCAATAAACCTGTGCAATAAACAAATAACGATCGTATTTGTTTGCATTTTCTGTCTGCATTTTCCATACTAAAAATTTTAAGATTTCTCCACAACAGAAAATCCAGAGATGATAATTTTTGGCATGTATCATTAGACAAGCTTTAGCAATATGTGTGATATCACTCTTAATAAAAAGTATTTATCGTTTTTAAGTAAATGCAAATCAAATGATGTATTCGGGAGGCACTTAAAAAGAGTTGTCTTCGATTCTTATTTTAACACAATTAAACTTACAACAAATTATCAAAAGAAATCAAAAGAGCTCAAAAATATGGTCTATTTTTAGAGGAGGTAACTATTTTCTAAGAATATTCTGAAACTTAATAGTAGCAGACAAAATACTATGAAAAAAAAATGGCAATTTCATAAGTAAAGACGTAAAGATTAAGTTCATTAGAGGTTGCGATCGATACAAGCTGTCGGTTTCCGTAAGGGCTTTTCGTAAAAAGAATCCGGCAAGAAACTCATGAGCCGCTTTTTTAAATAGCCAATTATATAATTATACGGATATAACTCCTTCAGTACAAGCGTTTCGTAAGCAGTCATTCTCAAATTTTCTAAACAGGGTACCATTAAGAAAGGTCGCAAAGAAGAAGTAGGATACGAACTCAAACTTTACAATGCGAATGTAAAAAGATAAACCTTCTAGCTATTAAAAATAAATGAGAAAAACGGACGTTTTAATGTCTACAAAGGGACTGACTCTCAGAGGTGGGCAATTGTTTCATGTTGGGATTTAATGTTTGTAAATGCTGAGAAGATAAAAACTTGTTTTAAGGAGTTTTTACTGGATTAATGGCCTTCACAACTTGGTCGATTTACCTTTTTTGTTCTTCGTGTAATTCCTTTGGACGTCTTATTCAAATTCCCTTCAATTGTTACCAATATAAGTAATACCGAATAAAATCCGACATTTTATGACGCCGGCCATCTTGAATTTGTGATGAAGGCACGTTTCTTACTGTTTACTCTGTTTCTCCGGGTTTTCATCAAACTTACAGTGTAGGCGTAAAATGGAATATATTAAATCAACAATATTAGTGCTCCAAATTAAGGGCACCGCTTAACTGATCCATACTAATATTATAAATGCGAAAGTACGTCAGTCTGTAACGCTTTCACGTCAAAATTACTGGAGAACCAATTTAACCAAAATTTTGTGCACGGATAGTCTAGAACCTGAGAATGGACTTAGGCTACCTTTTATCCGGATATACCCATGGAAACGGGTGCCATGCTGGTGAATGTAAAAAAAAATTAATAACGTCTCCCAGAAAAATTAAGGACAAATTTACGCCACTATGAACTTTGCTTCTAATAAAAGAGTAGAAGTAAATTTTCAATCCCACCGATTGAGGCTGCTGTTCCAATTTGAAAAAAAAAATTCAGTGTTGAATAGCTTATTGATTGAGGAAGGCTACATGCCATCACACGATATCAAAGTAGCTATTTTACGCGGACAAAGTCGCGGGCAAAAGCTAGTTTGTATATAATTATACTATACATAATAATGAGGGTTTTATTACTTTAATCAAGTTAATTGGATGTAGGCCGTAGTTTAAATAGAACATTTCGACAGGCATGTGAACTAACTACGCAAGCAAGGAGGCGATAAGTCTTAGGTCATAAGAGGTAGTTATTATCGAACAAATATTGAACTCCAGACGTAGCACTTTTTCCTTACTATGGAAGCAAAATAATAACACTTTGTAATATTGGGTCCTTACCTATGAAATTGGTGATTTTATTCTGTCTTAGCAATTTGTCCGTAACTATTATGTTTCAGAACATTCTTATAAAATAATTGAAAATAGACCATCTTCTAAAAATACCTCTTCTAAAAATAGACCATATATTTGAGCTCGTATTATTTAATTTGATAATTTTTTGTAAGTTTAATTGTGTTAAAATTAGACACAAAGACAATTATTTTTAACTGCCTCCCGAATACATCATTTGATTTGCATTAACATTAAAACGATGAATAATTTTTATCAAGCGTGTTCACACACATATTGCTAAAGCTTGTCTAATGATACATGCCAAATATTATTATCTCTGGATTTTTCGTTGTGAAAAAAATTGATAAAATGTTAGTATGTAAAATGCAGACATCCCCAAAATCTCCATACAAAACACCAATTTCATAGGTAAGGACCTAATATTAGCAAGCGTATCTTGACACTTAAGTGGCAGTGGGCAGGACACTTGGCGAGGTATGAAGACGACAGGTGGAGTAGGTCCTTAACTAAACGGTGGCCATGGCAAGGAAAAAGACGACGAGGTCGACCTATAATGCGATGGGTCGACGACATCGAGTCGCGGGGAAGACCTGGGGACGGATCCCGCAGGATAGGAAAGATTGGCACAAGAGAACCCTGCAGTGGGCGGTAATGGGCTGATATGATAATGATGATGATATACATTTCGAGCAGTAAGTAAAGGCGACAGAGCTGGCTTAGAAAGCGTCAGGGTGCCTCTTTTTCTACTAGAACAATCTAGAACAAGCGGTATGAGAGGAAAAATCGCTTCGTTT
Organism: Parapoynx stratiotata; assembly: GCA_910589355.1. Classification (NCBI taxonomy): domain Eukaryota; kingdom Metazoa; phylum Arthropoda; class Insecta; order Lepidoptera; family Crambidae; genus Parapoynx; species Parapoynx stratiotata. The sequence goes on from OU342477.1 coordinate 1,412,792, forward strand.
CCGGTGACTTCAGAAAAGGTGCATTCCTATTGGCATAATTTTCCTCGAACACAGATTAGCTACCTCACATATCTCTGGTGGAAAGACACCCTCTAATGCTGTAAAAGTAACCCTCTAGCCTCTTAAGCTTCCGGCTGCTGTCCGCCATCTTCACCAAATCGTTGGTTCGCGTTGTAGGAGGCCTACAAACCATGCTCCCATTACGCGGCCTATGGAGAACATTTCCCCTCGAACAGTCTTGAAGTCAGTTTTCAGTTCTTGAAGCTGTAACGGACCTCCTCCGATCTCCGTGTCTGTGTCTATTTTGTAGTTATTTACAGACGTCGATTTGAAAGTAATAAAAGAGATATTTAATTGACGTGGTGTAACGGACCTCCTCCGATCTCCGTGTCCGTGTCTATTTTGTAGTTATTGACAGACGTCGATTTGAAAATAATAAAAGAGATATTTAATTGACGTGAACGATTGTGTTTGTATTTCAATATAAAAAGTACTAGAAGCCCTATAAAGCAATATACCTTACGCACGCCCCATAAGGCACAAAATTATTAAAGCTCTATCGGTGAACTTATCAAAGAATACAGAGACAAGTAAATCAACGAACTTTAAAGATTTTATCAAATAATTGACCAATGAATTTGGCAAGTCAAACAAAGCTAAACCAAAAATCAACGTAAGTTTTTCCCGGCTAAATGACGCTTTCAGTTTTTAGTAATTTGCAAATCAAATTGAGTGCCGAATTAAATTATCATAAAAATTCTCCTGCCATCGCGATGTTATCAAGATAATATTCATGAAAAACGATTGGCCCGAGTGTTGTAAGTGACATGGTGGAACAATCGTCCTCAGCCTATATACATCCCACAGCTGGGCATAGGTCTTCTTCATGGAGAAACAATTGAGGAGTATGTGCCGTAACACCACCACGCTGGCCCAATGCGAGTTGGTGGGTAGAAACAGTTGCAATAGCTACCGGGACCAACAGCGTCATATGTCTTCCGAAGCACGGACGAGTTCGAGATCACAATGTTTTGGTCACCCATCCAAGGCCTGACCATGGCGAAGGTAGCTTTGTTTTCCGTTACTAAAGCCAAAACGTTCTAGCCCCTACGCCACCGAGCGCCTCACAATTTGTCAATTATGTCTTAGTTCCCATATAACAGGGGCGAAAATGTTGTTTCCTCGAATTCCTAACGAGCAGAGTGTAACCATCGATTAAAAGACTTATCAAGCGTAGAAAGAACGTCAAAAATTCGAGGGGCTTTCGGGCACTTTCATCCCTCGGTGAACAATGTACATACTATTACTACCTATGGCATGTGTCTACGTTTTCAACAAAACCATACCATAAAATTAACTTTCTTTATCGTCATGTCTACTTACCATAAATAACCCATTCTATAAATGGCTGCCATTTGTGTTTTTGTCACTGATAAAAGTCGACTTCGAAGTACAAGATTAAGTAAATAAATGACTATTCTTATAAATATGCAATACAGGAAAAAGTCAGTTGTATGTACTATTAAAGGTTTGGCGCCGAAATTTGTTATGACAGGTAAGCCTTCATCTCACCTGATGGTAAGTGACGATAAGACCGAAGGTGGAAGCAAGCTGCACTTTTAATCCTCAACAACTGAGGAACTGGCTCTCTTACCTCTGCCGGAACACAACAATGCTTATAAAATTGTTATTTTGGCGAAAAATTAAAGTAAGACGGTGGTAGCTAGCCAGGCGGGCTAGGAAACCCACCAACCAAACCGAGCAGAAAAACACATTGGGGACCCCCGTGGGGAATCGATCCCCGGACCTCCCGATCTACATCCGGTGATGTCAACCACTAGACCAAGAGGCGGTTAAAATAACGGTTGTTCTTAGAATAATATCCAATTTCTTTCAAATTACATCTTCACCAAACATGTTGTTTCTTATTGTCGTTCAATAGATATGTGGTGAACTAGACTTCACCTTGGAGTCGAACTGAAATTTCGTACATGACATAATTATTAGGTCCTTACCTATGAAATTGGTGTTTTGTATGGAGATTTTGGCGAATTCTGCATTTTCCATACTAAATTTTTTTCAGTTTTCTTCACAACGACAAATCCAAAGATAATAATATTTGGCATCTATCATAAGACAAGCTTTAATATGTGCAGTATCACACTTCATAAAAATTATTTATCGTTTTTAAGTGAATGCAAATAAAATGATGTATTCGGGAGGCACTTAAAAAAGTTGTCTCCGTGTCCAATTTTAACACAATGAAACTTACAACAAATTATCAAAACAAATCAAAAGAGCTCAAAAATATAGTCTATTTTTAGACGAGGTAATTATTTTTTAGGAATACTCTGAATCTTATTAGTTACAGACAAAATACTAAGAGAGAAAAAAGCACCAATTTCATAGGTAAGGACCCAATATTATTTTAATTATAATGACACTTCGTACTCAGTTCATACTAATAAGTTTGAGTCGCCCCCAAGCCTGATTTCTAAGTAATAAACTTGAGTCATGGCTATACAAAACATACTTATATGTATGATCACATGTATGTCTTTTCCTTACTCTAGACTAAAGGCCTTGCCCTTACTAGACTGGGCTAATTAGGGTGACCCGAAAATAAATATTTTTAATGGTTTTAATAATACCGTCTTTTTTCCTTTGTATAGCTTTATCTACTTGAACGCCTTACCTGCAGCAATTTCCTTTACAATCGTGTCAAACAAAATGAACCTTAAATCTTCGCATAGCAGTCTCGTCTGAAATATAACGATAAGAACATGTAACATCAGGGTAAGTCTCAAACAATGCGGAAATGTTTTATTTAACACCTCAAAGTATCTACAAGAGTTAATCCTCCGTATTTCTGTTGAAAATAAGTTGTTACGGTAATCCGAAGTCTAAACGACGTGTGACGACTTCAGATTAAGGATCGTAGCACACATATCAACTCGGAAAGGGATCGTCGCCTGGTTGACGGCGAGGCGACACCGCGCTCCCCTAATCCGGCTCGAGCGCCCTGGAAGCTCTCCCTGGAAACGGGATCCCCTGGGGAATGCCTTCCAGAGAGAATCCCTTCAATGGTGGTTCGCCCCTACAGGTTTGAGGACCCACCACAGTTCTCGCCTTCTTTAAAAAATCCGGTGATAACTGAGTAACCGTCAGAGGCATCAGTTCAGGGCCCTTCAAAAAAAAAGACACCGCGCTTACGGTTCGCCGGCTGCTGTTTGACGGCCAGGCGAGGTTGCTGCCTTAGGCAGTTGTCTCACCAGGAACGATGAGCGAGAAGCGAGTGGAGCTAGAAATTAAAAACAAGTTGGCGACTAGAAGCGAGTGTGTAGATCCGACAGTTTTATCGCTGGGCTATTATATTTCACAGCTCACCATGCAAAAAATCCTCTCTGAGCGAGTGTTATTTTTCATAGTTCTTATCGCTCGACAAACTAGTGAAGCGAGTCCTCGTCTACAGTGTGAACAGTCAGCGATCAACTATTTGTATATGCATCTCTTTTGCTTACACGGAATGCATATCTTTTGAACGTTACTGGAGCGAGAATATAGCCGATAGTTAGTCGTTTACTCGCTGGTGGTGGGCCAACTCCCTTACTCGTCAGTGTATGAAAATCTCGCGCGTGTGTGACCGGCGCTGGCGACTATTTCCTAACGCGCGCTACTAACATCGTTTCACATATGTCAAAATGTATGGAAATCTTGCCGGTGCTGTTGGCCAGCCAACTTATGAACCGTCCGTGAATATGTCTTTCCGTCATCTAGAATCCGTATCACAAGCAGCATTAGCTGCTTAAAATGGACTAAACGTGTGAACCATAGGTCTATAGGAGTTACGACTGATTTATTTTTTTATTTTATTGATTTAAGGAAAACACATAGCATAATATCATCCTTATGTCTATAAAAATATGTCTAATTACAAAAGCCAATTAAATTCCCACAGCTATACAAAGAAATTAAATTTAGAGCATACACGCACTACCCCTGACTCATACGAAATGCAAACTAGACAAGACAGAGCAGCCATAGAAAAAAATAAAATAAAAGTGATGTTTATAACACCTAAAAATACAAATGTCGAAACATAGGCAAGTATTAAATCTACGACTGGGTTATAAATACACATGTACTAATATATTTTATTAAACCTAATTATATTTCACAAAAGATTTTAGTTTATTAGGTCCTTACCTATGAAATTGGTGTTTTGTATGGAGATTTTGGGGATGTCTGCATTTTACATACTAACATTTTATCAGTTTTCTTCACAACGACAAATCCAGAGATAATAATATTTGGCATGTATCATTAGACAAGCTTTAGCAATATGTGTGTGAACACGCTTGATAAAAATTATTCATCGTTTTTATGTTAATGCAAATCAAATGATGTTTTCGGGAGGCAGTTAAAAATAATTGTCTTTGTGTCTAATTTTAACACAATTAAACTTACAAAAAATTATCAAATTAAATAATACGAGCTCAAATATATGGTCTATTTTTAGAAGAGGCAATTATTTTATAAGAATATTCTGAAACTTAATAGTTACGGACAAATTGCTAAGACAGAATAAAAACACCAATTTCATAGGTAAGGACCCAATATTTGAAATTTCGCTGGATGCCTTGCAATTCTGACCATGTTCGGACTTATCTACGGATGCGACAGGCTACCCCATCTATCGGCGATCAAGGGTACTTAAAGATCTTCATGCCCAATCGGCGTCGCTTCATGATCCGATTGTATGATGTTGTATGACGTTGCATGACGTAGTACGCTCGTACTGGTTCGATATGTTCCCCTACCCATTTATCCTAAGCTCATGTAAAATTTTATTTCAATTACACGCATTCGCAATTTCAAACTACTCGAGTCGCCATTTTATTTCAACCCATTAATTTTCCTGAGAAAAAGTACTTAACCAATTCGCAATAACCCGCTAGGAATCTTTTCAAGCACTAAACCCAACAAATACATTTTTTAAAGGTGGGAAGACTTAAGTTAAATATATCATATAGATATGACATAACATTTATAGATGACATAACATGCAATTCCTACAGGGATCGCAATGAACGTTGTAACTTATAACTTATGATGTTAATCCTGAACTCAGCATGAAAACGCAGCTGCTTTGCGACAATAATAAATAATCCGGTGACATTTAGTCACAGAAACCTGTAATTCATTTAACACCATTTTCCTCCCACATACATCTTCGGATCTTGTAAAATAATCAGCCCCATCAGATCAAATACAAAGTCCCCAGTTCCTGTCAGATCATCAAGCGATAACCGATATTGAAAGAAGATGCTAATAATGCTAAAAGAGTTACATTCGTGGACTATATCACATGTATTTACCTATTCGTTTCATGTGATTGTTAATAAAAATGTATATTTAACTTTGTTTACATAGTTTCTTTGTCTATTCTAACAAAACAGTGTTCTATCAAAGTCCCCCAAAAGGGCCCCATTATCCTAATATGCCTAGGGCCTCCAATACGTTAAAGACGGCCCTGAGAACCAGCCTTTTAGTAAAACTATTATTCTGTCTCCACTTCAAGACGAAGACAGATATTACACGCTAAAATTGGTAAGTTAAAGTTTGTCACACAAATGATTCAGTAGTACCGATATTTTGGTCTCTGAATTTCTAACATCTCACCGGGAAATATCTCAATCTAAGTTCACAAAAATCTAGCGAACAATCCAACCCTGAAACTATAGGAATAGAAATAAATTTGCGGGGCAATTCTCAGCGCCGCCCTACTTATAAGGAAATACTCGAGTAATTTCTGTGTTATCCCTTACATTTCCCCAGCGATTCCATAATAAAAAGGAAGCCTGAAGGCTCTCGTCCGGATTGCAAAAAATGGCCAAGACCGAAGTGACGTTAATTTGACACTTTCTTTACTTCACTAGTTATGAAGACTTGAAGACGAAGACTTTGTTTTGGCGTTTGACGTAGATTTTATTTTTCTAGGCTAGACAAGATTCTGCGGAACTGATTTAGTAACTATTTGGCTCATTTTGCTTGCAGTTTCAAGGCTTTCCTTACATTTTTTTCCTCACAAATACACACTTGCTCGTAATGTCAGCTTTATTCCTTGTGTGTAATAGTATTACACACTAGTCCGTAACAGTTGCAACCCAGTATAATGTATCAAAAAATCATTTTCAATATTGCCTTCTCGTTTCATAGGTACATTACGTAAAATTTATACACTTCATACACTTCACATTTTTTATACACTTCATAAACTTTATACACTTTATACACTTCATTCATTTCCCCACTTTTCGAAAAGAAGGTAGTGTTATTTTCTTGGCAAGTGTGTTGAGAAACTTCGTATGATACACTTGTGAATTGATGATTACCGTCCCATCAATGGCGGTAATCACCAAAATTACACACTTTATGATAATGTACTTTTATCTGACACTTCGAATAGTACGGGGTTTCATAGTCACGAGGATTTTATGGCGAGAATTAGTTTCATAATAGTTTTATTTTAAAAGTAAGTGTTCGTTTAATTTGTTGTAAAAAAATATTGGGTCCTTACCTATGAAATTGGTGTTTTTATTCTGTCTTGGTATTTTGTCTGTAACTATTAAGATTCAGAGTATTCCTAAAAAATTATTACCACGTCTAAAAATAGACTATATTTTTGAGCTCTTTTGATTTGTTTTGATAATTTGTTGTAAGTTTAATTGTGTTGAATTTGGACACGGAGACAACTCTTTTTAAGTGCCTCCCGAATACATAATTTTATTTGCATTCACTTAAAAACGATAAATATTTTTTATGAAGTGTGATATTACACATTTTACTTAAGCTTGTGTAATGATAGATGCCAAATATTATTATCTCTGGATTTGTCGTTGTAAAGAAAACTGATAAAATGTTAGTATGTAAAATGCAGAATTCCCCAAAATCTCCATAGAAAACACCAATTTCATAGGTAAGGACCTAATATTATCCAAATTAGCCTGTATCTGGGCAGAAAAAACTAGAGTTTCGTAAGACACTGTAATAAGAGTCAACATAACCTAACAACATATTATTACAGCTCTTTCCCTGAAGGGGTAGGGAGAGGTGTTAAACACCCACATTTCTCCAGATACGTTAGGTCGCCATGTTACAGGTGGCGAGCCTGTTGCCATGCACTAGACACAATGTGAGTCAAGCGATATTCACAATGAACTGTACATAAGTTTTATTCAAACTCAGTGGTACAGGCGGTGGGAGCGAACCAGGTTTCCCGCGGCCTCTCGAATGAGGCCTACCTACAAGAGTCGAGCCCTGTACAATTAGTCAGTATTTCCCATTAGCAGACTTGTCAGACAACTAGAGTCGTATATAGATATACCGGATATTAAACGCGACAATATGTTTCAAGAAAGTAAATTATTAAAAAACTAACCCAGCCGAGCTTTCAACGCAAAATATAACAATAAAAATCTTAGTTAACTGCGTGGTATATTATTTTACAACGTTGCGGGTGAGAACACGTAACTCACTCATAATGGACACTTAGGGCCTTACTAGTTCTTAAACAGCGCATTAAGTAAAAAAGAGTTGCAGTGCCAACGACCGATAATATTTAAAAGGATTTATTACACCTAATTTTAGTAGCAAGTTTTAAAAGCGTTCTCGAGTTAAAACATTTTCTTTAAAATAAATGGCGGTCGATTTTAAACACGCTAAAAGGTGTAATTGCAGTGCAGTACTACAAAGTACGAGTATGTTTCATCACTATTGCTCGGAAAGTAAGTCGGCAATCGCAAACCGGGACGAAAGTAGTATTTTTCGTGTCTAGAGACGAAAAGTAACTGACAGCTTGCTGTCTTTATAACCTGTTTTGTCGATATTTAACAAGCAACTATAGTCAATTTCAATTGTCAAAACGATTTGACAGTTTGGAATGATAATTACGTTAGATAATTTGAATTATCTAAAGCTAAGTGATATTTAAAAGCTAAAAGAATGTACCAACTGCTTTTCTTGCCTCTTGGTCGACAAAGGGCGTATTGGGTACTGGGTCTGTGATTGTGTAGGTGATGAGCTAGCCACTTGTTACTACTCTTTCACGATTTTTCATCTAACCAAACCCAATTTTTCGATGGCTAAATGTGGTCTTAAGAAACACAGTGCTCATTGGACTCTGTCTACCCCTTCGGGGATTAGAGGCGTGATTGTGTCTATGTGGTAAATGATATTTCTAACTGAACATTTCACTTTGAATTATAAAATATGAATTTGATTTAATTACCTCAGATAATTCAAAATAACTGACGCTAAGTGAAATTTCAAACCGTCAAATCACTTTGACTAATTGAAAACTAGACTATAGATTGCGCACTAAACCGAGAAAGCACAAACAAAATCAATGAGAATGACCAAGGTCCTGAAGTTCTGTTTTACGAGTACTGATGGGAAAATTTTAGAAGGCGAATTCTAGAAGGCGATTGTAAAAAGTACATACATACATAAAATCACGGCTATTATCCCCTAAGAGTTAGTCAGAGACTAGGCAAAAGCACCGCAACAGCAGTCCATTGCCATAGTCCGCGCTTCACCAAGCAGTGACTGCACTCTGCGTGACAGGTGGTGAGCCCGCCGCCGCTATAAGCTATTGCATGGTTGTGCAGTTCTAAGTCCAGTAGGTGCCTTTTACGACACCCAAGAGAAGAGAAGGGTTGGTAGTATTCTTCTAATGAGCCGCTACCACACGGCTCTAAAAATCCATAAAAAGTGCTTTCGTCATCAGCCTATATACGTCCCACTGCTGGGACAGGCCATCCTCATGGAGAAACACATGAGGAGTATGGGCCGTAACACCACCACGCTGGCCCAATGCGTGTTGCTGGGTAGAAACAGTCACAAATGCGACCGGGACCAACGGCTTAACGTGCCTTCCGAAGCACGGAGGAGCTCGAGATCACAAAGTCTTGGTCACCCATCCACGGCCTGACCATGGCGAAGATAGCTTTGTTTTCGATCAAAGCCAAAGCGCACTGACAACTACGCCACCGAGCTCCTCGGTGCTTTAATATAAAATAAAAAAAAAATCTTTCTTATTTTGCTCTGGCTTCGTACAACATTTTTATACTGTTCTCGTATTCGTAATGAAAATCACAGTGTATCCCTCAGGTGTAGAACTAGATAAGCCACTCTCAACCCTTGTAGAACAATGTACTATTGTTGTTATACAATACCGACAGTTCACGGATTCTTCCCGGTTTTCCTCAAATTGTGAAGGCATGTATAAATGATTTATCTGTAATAAAAAAACTACGATTATGCGCAATTCCTAGTCCGCTGTGTGTAGACCATATCCTTAAGTAACGCCGAAAGAGTACGCAGAAGTATATGGATAGGTACTAGGATTGGACGACACAATTCGTGCAAAATGTCACCGGTTCGATCCCCGCCGACTGTATCATTGCCTACCCCCTCCGGGAAAGAGGCTTGATGATTTATTGAAATAAATAATTTTTACAATCTATTGTATATAATAAATAAATAAATAAATATCTTCTGACATTCACACCTATCAACTGGCCCATACTAGACAACTAATGCCTGTGTTATGGATACCAGATGACGGACAAATATATTTAATAGATAAATACATATAAATATTCAGAATATAATATACATATATAAACACCCAAGACTGGAGAAAATGCCTGTTCACACAAACATTTGCCCCCACCGGGGATCGAACCCAGAACCTCTCGAGATGGCGACGCCTTGAGACCGGCGAACAGACCACTCGACCACGGAGGTTGTCATATAAATATAACTCAAAGGTACACACGCACAGCCCAAACCACTGGTCGGATCGGGCTGAAATTTGGCATGCAGGTAGATGTTATGACGTAGGCATCCGCTGAGAAAGGATTTTGATTAATTCTACCCCCAAGGGGATAAAATAGGGGATGGAAGTTTGTATAAAACTTCGTCAATTTTAAACCGATCGGGCTGAGATAGAGAAAATTAAAGGGTTCCCGTGGGATAGTTAAAAAACCATAGTAACCGCGGACGAAGTCGTGGGCAACAGCTAGTTTATTATAATTCTATTATATATATAATGAATTAGTGAAGGTAAATACGAGTATTCCAGTTTAAGCAATTTTCTGACACTATCTTGAATATGTTTGGCCGAAAGAAAATACCGTGGAATGTAGAAGGATCAATTTTTTTTTAAATCATAAAATCCTTGTACCACTCATATAACTTGAACCACTGTGTTTCCAACTTTACTAGGACCTAATAGCGTCTAAAACTGATTGTGCTGTCCTTTGTAAGCCCTGATTACGTTAAAACACCCACAATCACGGACTTTATTCTGTGGATTTTATTTTTGTAGATATTTCGCGAGCAAGGGACCGTTCTCATTTAGCCAAGTGGTACGTACAAAAATATTTGCGGGATTGTCTGCGGGATCCTTCTGTCTCTAATAATTATAATAAATTGTTGCTTTGCCGTCTATTTATTATGTTTTAGCAGCAGCTAAACCTTTCTTACACGTGTTTTTATTTAAATTCTGCCACATTTTATACACATTTGTTTACGAATGCTACCTAAAGAAAGAGGTCCTTTGTACAACGAAGGATCATTTAAAAGGTGGTTTTTCACTGAGTTGGAATAAAATGAAAGTACAGTTCATTACTTAGGACCTCTTGCAGGAAATTTATACAAAAACTAGACGGCCATTTTTTTACATTTTTACCATGGATAAAATGTCAAAAAATCACATAATCCAGCTTTATTCTAGACTAGCTGTTGCCTGCAACTTCGCCCGCGGTTAGTATGGTTTTTTAACTATCCCACGGAACCCTTTAATTTTCCGGAATTAAAAAGTATCTAAGAGGTTGACCAGGAATCTAAGGAATCATCATACAAAATTTCATTGAAATCGGTCCAGCCATTTCGGAGATTAGCCTATACAAACAGATAAACAGACAGAGAAACAAAACAATTTTTTTTTAATATTTTCCCTCTTTTTACATCCCTCTGTAGGTCCCCCTAGGCTCATTGCCTCTCGCTTCCACGCGAATAAAGAAGCGAGAGGGAAAGGCATTTTTGTCTCCGAGGACTTTTTCTCTCCGGCCCGTGCTAGGCCTTCTGACTTGGTTTAAGCCTTTTTTTTCATGTACAGACATTCGACCTCTACAGTTTTATTATATGTATAGATACTAGAATAGATGTAGAGATTTAATTTTCCTGTAAGTGGACCTCAGGGTTCAACTGCGAGGAGCTTTGTTATTAAAAACAAAGCTACTTTTGCAATGGTTAGTCCTTGGACGTGTGACCAAAACATCATGATCTCCAGTACCCCCGTGCTTCGGAATCCACATTAGTCCAGCGTTGTGATGTAACGGCCCGTTCCTGCTCCTCATTTAATTTTGTTCGTCTAAAATGGCTTGCTAAAAATGGTGACATGCATCGGGCACGAAATGCCCGGTGCATGGTCACCAAGCTCGCCTGGAACCGAAAACAAATCAAGTGGAATGTGGTTCCACTTTTTTCTGCCTTCCTCTTCGGTGATATAGACATGGTGATTTGATAAGTTTTTGTGTTGGATAGTCTTGAATATAATATATATATATTGTTCGACCTGTTTGTATAAAAAAATCCTTTTTTAATTTAGGACATCCTGTCTATATGTTTTTACGTCAATTTTATATTCTGAATGTTTATTACTCTCTCTTGTCTCTTTGTCTCTCGTCAATACACGTATATACAAAATATAACATATTTTTCTTCCTGATAACTCTACATATAGGCAGAGGCAGAGGCATGTAGGCAGAGGTGTTATCACCCACATTTCACCAGATTTGTTAAGTATATAGCCGTGTGTGAGCGGCTCATTAAAAGAATACTACCAACCCATCTCTTCCCTTGGTGTAGTAAAAGGCGACTAATGGACTTAGAACTGTACAACCATCCAATAGCGTATAGCGGCGACGGACTCACCACCTGTCACGCTGAGCACATGTGCAGTCACTGCTCGATGAAGCGCGGACTATGGTAATGGGCTGCTTTTGCGGTGCTTTTGCCTAGTCTCTGACTAACCTTTAGGGGATAATAGTCGTGATTATATGTAAAAAAACAAAATCAAAAATAATTTTATTTCATAGGCCAAGTTTGGCACTTAAAATCGTCAACATTTTACATATTATGCATTTTACAAAATAAATAGCTTATTATAAATTATTTTTAAATTAGAGTTTTTAACCATGTATTAAAGTTCATTACCGCGAGCGCTTGTAGCAAGTACGTCCACAGCACAGTACAAATACATCTTTGACTGTGGTTGTAATCGATACAAGCGGCCGGATTCCGAGAGTAAGGCTTTTCATGAGAAGAACCCGGCAAGAAACTCATGAGCCACTTTTTTAAATAGCCAATCATAAAAAATTTATATGTTATGTATGTATAACATACATGTCCCCATACCCCAAGCAATAGGTATAACATATACAGGACGGTCATCGACTATACCACATGGAGGGAAAGTGCCATAAATATTGCAGATAAAACGTTTTACTGAATGAAGATTTTATTTGAATTTCACAAACTATTTAAACTGCATTCATAGATATTTAAATACTTACTTGGTTGAACCGGGAATCGAACCCGTTACACGAGAAAAATAATAAACCTGTAGCTTTATCATACCGATCGAAAGGTTTCATCGTGAGGATTATTTTTGCTAATTAACATAATATCAAAAATAAAAGAAACACCATGAACTTTCACATTTGATGTGAAATTTTCAACAAATCGAGCCTTGAGCCGAAAGACGGGTAAATTATTTTGTCTTTCGCAATGCGGACTGACAATTTATAAGAAATAATTCGAAAATGTTGTCATTTTCAAACTTTTATTATTTTGTTTCTCTGATTTTCATTGTCGGATTTTTGCAATGTGATGTGATTTTTTTACTTCGATTAACTTTATATTAAAAATTATAAAATTCATGGTCTTCCTTTTATTTCTGATACTATGTCATTTAGCAAAAAATAATCCTCACGATGAAAGCTTTTTCATATGATAAAGTTAGAGGGTAATTATTTTTCTCGTGTAACAGGTTAGATTCCCGGTACAATCATGTAATTATTTAAATATCTATGAATGCCGTTTAAATTATTTTTGAAATTCAAATAAGGTCTTGTTTCAGTCAAACGTTCGATCTGCAATATTTAAGATACTTTCCCTCCATTGCCGTCGGACGTCCTTTATACGTATACAAACCACAAACATTACTTCTTCGCTTTCAATTACTAAACTAATTATAGCCTACCGCCGTTGACTTCGGAGCTGACAGCAAAGAATCCGTGAAGCTTATCGCGCCCCAAAATACCCCCACTTTGATCTGAAAGGATTAAGCGGTTAGAACATTTAACCCTGCGAGTGACGTCCCCAAATAAGCCTAATGGATTGTATTGACACATCTCGAGCCTTTCCGTGACAATGACTCGTAATACTCCTTAGGGAAGTCAATTGGGATATCGAATTTCAATAATAGCACCCAATTTCGTTGATACGATAATGCCCTTTACAATCAGTTTTTAATGTTGTCACGTGTTTGGTGAATGAGGAAGTAGTGTATTGCCTATTTCTGTGTGATTGAAACATTTTATACTCAATTTATTAAAGCAAACTAAATTATTTGAATTTGAACCTTCAATGGAGATTTTAGAGATTGTATTCCAGCTCGGTGGCGTAGTTGGTATATTTGTATATTTGTATAATTTTTTATAATATTTATATAATATTTTTGATCTCGAGCTCCTCCGTGCTTCGGAAGGCACGTTAAGCCGTTGGTCCCGGTCGCTATTGCGACCGTTTCTACCCACCAACCCGCATTGGGCTAGCGTGGTGGTGTTACGGCCCATACTCCTCATGTGTTTCCTCATGAGGAAGGCCTGTGCCCAGCAGTGGGATGTATATAGGCTGAGGACGAACCGAGATGGCGACGCCTTGAAACTGGCAAACAGACCACTCAACCACGGAGTTAGACCACTTATAGCTCCAAACTCTTTTGGGTGAGGTCAAAATTATTCAAAAAATTTGCATAATAGCAATCTTTAATAGAGTAAGTGGTTGCAGGTGTTAAATTTATTAATTTTAAAATGTTTTTAGTCATAAGTGTACCTACTTGTACCTACAAACCTACCTACACCTACAAAATACCTACGAAATTGAAGATTTTGAGTGTGCATAATATTATATAGCAATGTTCCTGGTGTTTACAATAATAATAACCTTGTTAAATGAAAAAATACCCATAACAACATTTTTCCTATTACTTTTATCATCTAATCCAAATTGAGCGGCTTATTCGTCTGTGTAATATATAGCAGATGACGGAAAGTTATTTATGTTCCACCATGTTATTCTATTTATTCCAGGTTGACCCAAAATTTTTGCCAATCTTTTTTGCCGATAATCAATTTGATGATATTCAAAGTATAAAAAAAAATATCTTGCATCAATATACATAAACGGACAAGTAAACTCCTTTCAAACTCCAGAGGAATTCGAAATTTTAATTCTTGGTTAGAAATATGAAAAACAAGAGAAAAGAAAAATGGAAACCTTAATTTGTTATCTTCCTTAATTGTCCTCCTTTTTCTTAAAAAAAAACTATTATTCTGAACTATAGTTATTATAGTACTCTTTATTGCATAATAAAATTTAATAAAACAAACATACACATACATATTACAAGCTTTACATTTAATTATTTTTTTTAGTTATTTTCTATTGTAAGGAATGATTGAAAATTAATTTTTGTGGCGAATCATAACCACAAGGGTGAGTTATCTAATCAAATTCGGTAGCCGAGATTCACATGCACTTGATTCTGTAATTTCTAAACGTTTGTCTATAATGTACGAGTATTCAAGTTGAACGCAAGCGATTTTTGCCTTTAGCGTGAACGTGCATTTTGTCTTATTACAGAAGACGTTTTCCACTATTCTCCGGTGAGTTACTCGAAAAATACTCACGTTTAGCAAGTCTCTTGTAGCGTAATATCGTGACGGTTTCGCAACAGCACCAGCGACAGGCTGCCATAATCCTTTGTGAATATTCATGAGGGTTGTCACTGTAAAAAGTCTGCTAAAACGATAAATGGCGCGATCATAACGCACTCCGTTTATTTTAAATTGGGTTTAGATTGTAAAAAAACGCTTGGCTTTACACCGGGCTGCTGTGCTAATATGATGTAATGTTGTAAAGGATTATATTAGATTAGCATGACCAGCTATATAGGGTTATTTTTAAATAAATTAACAGGTTGGTTGTTGGTTGATTAGTGGTGGTACTGGGTCTGTGATTGTGTAGGCGATGAGCTAGCTATTTGTTACTACTCTTTCACGATTTTTCATCTGACCATACCAAATTTTTGTATGGCTAAATGTGGTCTTAAGGAACACAGTGCTCCTTGGACTCTGCCTACCCCTTCGGGGACTACAGGCGTGAGTTTATGTATGTTTATATATGTATTGTCAAGTTTGCGCACCGTAATATTGTCTCATCTGACAGCTAATAAGTTTCACGACTTTATTAAAATCGCAACTGTCGCTCTTACGTTACGACTCCAAAGCCTTGACATTTACTCTTGACATTCCTTTAATATGTCTTCCCGGTCTCAAAATTAAGCTATGCACATTATGGGCGTAGAAATAAAAAAGTCGTAGCAATAAAAAGGCAGCAGAAACTTATTCCACGTAATAAACTATTATTGCTGTCATGTACGAAGTTCGTAAACGAAAAAGTTCAGTTCATCATAAAATCGGTTATTACTCGTACCATATGAATAAAATAGCATCTGATTGCAATAGTCATTGAACACTTATTACGTCCTCACGTGATGTGCTTGCTACTGAATACCAAATGGTTGTCGGTTTAATTGACACTAATCACCATTTATTCTATTGAAGAGGCGTGATTATATAATACGTTATGTTTTTAAGCTATTGCATAGCTTCTATCGCGGGCCTTGAGCGCGGGGACCGAATCCAGAAAGAGAAAGAGAGAGAGAGAGAGAGAGAGAGAGAGAGAGAGAGGGGGAGAGAGAGATACTGACATACGTTTTTCATACAAATTGACTTTCATAACATAACTGAAAAAGTCACGAGTTTTACAATACTAGGGGTGGTGACGTGAAATAAAAGGGGTGCTGATGTAAGTGACGAATTACGTAAATATGTACATGTCAGCATTTTATAATTTTAATCTTTAGACGTTTTAGTTCAACTATTAATAGTCAACATTTTCCTACATAAGAGGTACGAATGTTAAGTTAAGCATTTTGTAAAAAAACAATAAATAAAATTATTATTCCATAAGTTGATACAAAATGCTATGCAATAGCTTTACCGCGGCAGTCCCCGAGTGCCACACGTCTTTTTTTTCTATTGTGACGAGCTTATAATTGGATAAATTTAAAGAGATTTTGTCAATTTGAATTTTAGGGTGAACGTACTAAAATGAAGACCGGGACTCGGCAATGGTTGTACCTCTTCTTTTTAAGGGTTCCGTAGTCAACTAGGAACCCTTATAATTTAGCCAAGTCCGTCTGTCTGTCTGTCCGTCCACGAATAATTTTAGTGACTTTTAGCAGTAGTCAGCAAAAATATGTATATCTATTGCGCCGCAAAAGTGGTAAAATAAAAAGTGGAAAAAAATGTTCTAGTGCCTCCCCTAAACGTAAATTATCATATAAAAATGTTGGTTATCGTAAGTTGTCAAATTGAAACATCGGCGAGACGTTGGTTGGTAAGTTATACTCTGGAAAACAATTTAAGATGCTGGAAGTGTCAAGTGACGCACTTAAGACGAAAGAAATTTACTGCCAGAAGGTGTACCAATGATGACGATGAAAATTTTCTATCTATCTATCTATCAGCCTTGTGTCGTCCACTGCTAGACATAGGCCTCCCCCAATGATCGCAACAACTCGCGGTCCTGAGCCGCCTGCATCCAGCGACTTCCTGCGACCTTCGTCAGATCTTCGGTCCACCTTGTTGGGGGCCTCCCTACGTTGCGCCTCCCAGTACGTGGTCGCCACTCGAGAACCTTTCCACCCCAACGGCCGTCAGTTACGGGCAATGTGCCCTGCCTACCGCCACTTAAGGCCCGCAATTCTGTGGGCTATGTCGGTGATTTTGGTTCTCCTGCGAATCAGCTCGTTTCTGATTCGATCACGCAGAGAAACTCCAAGCATAGCCCTCTCCATTGCCCTTTGAGTGACCTTGAGCCTTCGTATGAGGCCCATTGTAAGAAAATTTTATAAAGACACAATTATTTACAAATATAACAAGCAACACGAACAGTTATTGATTTACGTTATCAGATAATTAGACGAAATAACGCAATTATAATTAAACCTTGGCTGATACACGTAAAGAATAAATTGGTTTGTTCCACCTACACCAAATTCAAATGAACTTTTTCCGACCAGTTTTTTACTGATAAAAAAGTGAGACTAAATTTGGTGGAGTTGTAACATAAAACCTGCCAGTTTTATGCCGTTAGTACATAAGCAGGGTAAGCTTTCACCAGTAGATTTCCCTAGGGAATAAAATATGGGAATCTCAAAAGCGTGAAATTTTTTACTAGTAACTTCCACCATTGCCATTGGTCGTAAGGGCGAGGACACTGATTCATCAATTTTTACTACCAAAAACGGTGTAAGCTATTCTGAAAGCTTTGAATAAATTTATTATACGACACACATCTCTCTTGAGACTAACAAATATATTTTTAAGATGTTTTTTATTACTACGCGTTACATAGTATATAGACTCGAAACAATACCGTTACGGACTTCTTGAAGACCAGCGACCATTGACTAAGACTACTAACTGACTGACAGACTTGACATTATTATCATTGTTTTCTTAATGTAAAAACGATTTGACAGAGTGAGCCCCACTTTGTCAAGGAAAAACTACGGAAACTTGGGAAATTCAATATATTTTACTAAGTCGTCTTTACAATGATAAGAAAAAAAGGAACAATGAAAATAATGGCAAATCTGTCAGTCACTTAGTAGTCATAGTCAATGGGCTAGTTGACCCTTTTTTTATTGGGCCCAAAACGATTAATTACTGATAGCCATCACCATTAAAAATAATACAATTTTTTTCTGAAGCCTATAACACAATAAATTTTAAATTATAAATTACGTTTTTGCTTAAATGTCAAAAACGCCTTCAGTCCTGGTGGTCTATGAATTATCTGTGCCGTAGCGTCACGATTATAGTAAACAATTCAAAACGCATGCGTAACATAGCCGACATTTATGCTTGATTGGCTGCGACTGACGTTTGACGGATTTTGACCATGCGTAGTAATTGTTTACATGAAGAAAAACTCAACAAATTTCACGAATACGGTAGATAGCGTTTTTGGCAGACGAAAAAAGAAGTAAAAATAAAACATAATTAACTTGAATTTCTACAGCAAAGCCTTATTTATATTTATCGAACTTGGTATATTTCGGATCCTTGATCTAAATACTATGTGGATGACACATTATTTTCATTACTTTCGTTATGGGGGTCAACTAGCCTATACTCAAGTGTTGATTACTCTATAAAGACCAAGGGGAAACGTCATGCTGACAGCATAGAAGGCCATGCACCCATCGTAGTTTCATAATGAGCTCTCCGCCGGAACACTACACAGTAAGTACTAAAGATATTTAGGTGTGAGGAGCTGAGGAGCTCGGTGGCGTAGTGGGTAGTACGCTTTGGCTGTCGATATCGAAAACAAAGCTACCTTCGCCATGGTCAGGCCTTGGATGGGTGACCAAAACTTTGTGATCTTGAGCCCTCGTTAAGTCGTTGGTTCTGCTTGCTATTGCAACCGTTTATACCCATCAACCAGCATAAGGTCAGCGTGGTGGAGTTACGTTCCATATTCCTTGTGGGTTCCCCCACGAGAAAGGCCTGTGCCCAGCGCTGGGATGTAATTAGACTGAGGAAGATTTAACTACCCTAATCACGCTTCATGATTAAATGAATTTGAGTTTGAGACGCAACGCCCTCCATTTTTGTTGATTTAGGGTCAGTTTTTTGATCCGTGGTCAGGTTGACCAGTAGGTTAAAATGGACCAATGGCGATAACGTATGATGTCGTGATATGACAGCTTGTCCAATAGTCGAATTTTCAAATATTACTATAGTTAAATAGTCATAGATAATTTAACCACAACAGGATGCTGCTTTAAGTATAATGGCTGGTGGTACAGCTGATGCATAATATTGCTTCGAATTTTCATCGCACATTACAAAAATACATTTTGGCGTTTCCATTGAAGCTATAGTTCTAGATTTGAACTATTGAGATTACTATTACTACGGATCAAAAATCTCACCCATAGCTGACCGAACCAAATCCGTCTGTATTTGTCGCTTACATGTTCAGATATGTTGCCGTCGTCGTCTATGGCCAATTTTATCCTTATTAATAGTTAATGCAATGGTTAAAATTTAGAACAATAGCGTTAATGGAAACAGCAAAGTAACGATAAAAATACGCTGCAATACACATCAGCTGAGCCGTCAGCCGCTATTTTACTAATCGCAGCATCGTGTTGTGGTTAAAATTTCTATGATTCTTTTATAAAAGTTACATTTGAGTTTTGGTCTATTTGTAATCATACTTTTGCCATTGGTCAGTTTTTTAACCACTCGGTTAACCTGACCTCGTGTCAAAAAACCGTCCCGAGTGGTGGTCGTCGGAGTCCATTACGGTATGTCCAGAAATCAAGTCTCAAAGCGCATGTTTGTGTAATCAACTCGAACATTCGCTAGTTGTACTCTATTTCGGTAGGTGGGTCCTATATTGGTTATGTCTTTATTAAATATGAACCTTATTGCGTCGTAATAAGAACACGTGTATACATTTTGTTGTATTGATGACTGTAGACTGTACGTAATGTGGCAAGATGACAGGTCAATGTGCTTTATACGTTGCCGGTTCAGGCATCGCTATTTCCAGGGATATTGGGTTCTATTCCTGTTCGGGCAAATGTTTATTTATTGATTTCATAATTAATTGTACATAAGATAACGCATAACATATTATCAATCATTACGCCTCCTTCTCTAAAATATTTATAATTAAAGAAATATAATAAAGGAATACATAAGTTCGTTTAATAAATACAGGCATTAGTTCTCGAGTCTTAGGTGTTCATAGGCCGAGTGGTCTGTACGCCGGTCTCAAGGCGACGGGATGTCAAGAGGTTCTTGGTTCGATCCCCGGTGGGGCCAAATGTTTGTGTGACGTACAGGCATTTGTTCTCCAGTCTTGGATGTTTATATATGTATTGTATATTTTCTGAATATACATATTATGTATATATCTATTAAATACATTTATCCGTCATCTAGTGTCCGTAACACAAGCAGCATTAGTTGCTTAAAATGGGGCTAGTCGATAGGTGTGAATGTCTAAAGATATTTATTTATTCATCGAGTATATTCTATGTAAATATTTTATGTATATTAAACATTTTTTCATCGTTAGATATTTATTTATTGAGTATAATCTAAATATTTTTTTGTATGTTAAGAATTTTTCCATTGTTTACTTTCCGACAAGCGGCACAATGAGCTGATTAATTTCGGTGTTTTTCCATGGATAGGTATAAATGAAATTCCTTAGAGATATTTATTTATAGGTTATTACCTGTTGGGGGTGCAGGGTTTTTCAACGATGCATTTATAAAAGTTTATTCCCTTGGATAACATTGATAGTTTGTGATGACGTTTAAGCACACAGTGCTTCTAGTCGCTTCAAGAGAGGTAATGGATGCCGGCTGCTGCTTGATTCTATGGCTTCTTTTAGCGCTGTTTCTTCTCACGTAGTATAGATGGCGTTAGTTACCGCGTCAACACAAACTTTATTTAATTAAATTAATTAACATTAGTTATTTATTTATTATCTCTGCTTACCCCTTCTGGGAAAGAGGGATGATGATATCTTATGATTCTTAAGAGTCCATATTTTATGTCTTGGAGACTTACGCAACTTGGGCAGTCTGCATGTTTATCAACGTGTTGAATTTAATTAAACATACCTACAGGGTGTAAACCTTAAGTATGGTTAGGCGATTATTCCGTAAATACAAAAGATATCACAAAACTTCAAACTGACATCGAAAGAGCGTCAGCCAATGAGTAAAATCACATTCATAACTATTTTTAAATAAATGTACCTTACTAATATTAAAAATATTGAGTTGAAGCGCTCCCATACATTTAGTATGACGACGTACCTACAGTCTTAAAAAACTTTGTGAGTGACAAAAATACTTGAGGTTCGTAATTTTTCCAAATGAACTGTAATAAAACCATCCTTTATGAAGTGACTAAATCAAATATATTTTTTATTATAAGTACGTTTTTAATTACAATTACTAGCCACACTTAACGTTCACATTCTGTATACCTTGTGGTATTTGGTCTATGACATAAAATTAGTTTTAACATGTTTTTGTATGCAATAATAGAACAGTAAGTAAATAGTAGAACAGTAAGTGGAATTGTGACGTAAAGTGCAGCCCAAACGGACTGTTGTCTTTGAACACTCCCCATTGTATCGTCTGTCGATATGTGAGCCTTCGCAGACAGTAAACAATTTAATAGGCTAAGTAAATCATCATATTTTGAAAAGCTAACATAGAAATCCTTATTGGAGAAACATCAGCCTAAACAACAGATATTTTAGTTTTGTATATGTGTATGTTTATACACGCAGCACGCAACCTATAAATGTGGGCTCTATTTACTACTTTATTCTAAATTCCACGCGATGTCACGGGGAAACTTTATAGTTTATTATTTTATGTCCAATAATGTTTACTTATTGCGGACTTAAAGTCTAAACATCCTACCATTTGCTAGACCAAACAGAGATTACAGTATTAAAGAAAAAAATAATTAATTTTACCTTCTGAAACGTACAGTGGAGTTTAAAATAAAATACTATTAATACTGGTATACACAAAATGGAACAATATTACAATATTTTTTGTCGACGGAAAGTCATTGAGCAAAGGTTTTCAAAGATCGAAAAAAATAAAGGACCATTCACTTCTTTAGTTCTATTGGTTTTTTTGCACATACATACATATAATCACGACTATTATACCCTAAGGGTTAGTCAGAGACTAGGCAAAAGCACCGCAAAAGCACTCCATTGCCATAGTCCGCCTCACCAAGCAGTGATATAATTATTGGGAAACCAAATTAGAATCCTACTTTCTTAGATATATCTAACTGATGCAAATAACTGATCCTATTTTCCCATTTCGTTTGATTCGTCACTTATGGGCCAACCTGTATAAACACTTTTTCACGTTCAAGAAAATGCATCGAGCTATTC
This sequence comes from Parapoynx stratiotata, assembly GCA_910589355.1. NCBI lineage: Eukaryota > Metazoa > Arthropoda > Insecta > Lepidoptera > Crambidae > Parapoynx > Parapoynx stratiotata. The sequence goes on from OU342477.1 coordinate 1,435,232, forward strand.
GTAACGAGACCGGACGTAATTTTAAAGAGAAAATGCATGTACACATTTAAGATGTTTTACAACGAACACTGCATCGAGTACAATTTTTCAAGTGACTAGGGAATAACCCTTTCATCATTGTTCGAGCATATGCATGCATGCATGGTTGCACAAAATTCCGTCTATTCCATGGAGACTATATTTTCATGCTGCATAACTATGTTGCTTTCATTTGGCATGACCAACAGCTCACGAAATGTTCAGTAATAGTGACAGTTCCATTTATTAGTAAGACTTCATGAAATTTATTATAGAATAGGAATAAATTCCTCCGAGATTCAGAAAAAAAGATATTACATTTTGTCATTTAAGGTTGATTTTTACACGTTGTCGCAATGGGTGATTTCAGAGTAACGCTAGCGGCGCTTGCTAACAGCGTTGGCGAGATTGTAGTGTGAAATGCTAGTATTATCTCGTGTTATTGTAAGCGCGCACAAACTCAAGCGTTAAATTATATGGAAATCTCGCCGGCGTTGTTGTCAGGCGCTGCTGGCGATCATAGATATATGAAACGTCCAAATATCGTGCGTGCGCGTGTGATCAGCGCTGGTGTGGTGGCCAACACTTTCGGCCAACGCTAGCGTGCGCTTAAAAGTCAAATTGAATGGAAATTTCCGGCGCTGATGGCCGGCGCCGGCCGCCAGCATGACATTGAAACCACCCTAAAGATAAAAATTGAATTGCGTAGCCAATTAGTTCTGGATTCTCTAGTAACAAAGTGCGCAAATTTCACTCTAAATTTAGAATATTATACTTGTCGTGTTTAGATATTTGCTTCTGACCTTCGTCTGTTCTTGTCACCAAGAGCTGATAAATCTTAACACAAAGAGCTCTAAAATGAGAATTCTTATCGAATCAAATGCAGAGGTTTTAGATTTCGTCTGAGAGATGTTGGAGGAAATTAAATCGATGGATAGTCCCAAGGAAAAAAGTATAGATGCATCTTCTCCCTTTTCACATACTAGGTCGACCTGCACAACATGTCTTCTTCCACTTCCATACTTCTTCCCCTAGTCACTCGTCAGCCAATTCTTTTATTCCATTTTACCATGGAGAGTGTTCTCAAGAGCTGTTTGACCTGATCCCAGCTGCAGCCTTCCGCCATCGACCATTACGTCAAGCCTTCCATCCCCACCACCTGGATGCCTGGCTATCCATAACTGTACGTTTCTCGCGTCACTTATTTCCGCGTACAACTAAGCTGTGGAACTCCTTGTCGCCTGCAATTCGACCAGTGCAGTGCGGTACGACCTCCAAGCCTTCAAAAAAAGAGTGTACTCCCATCTTAAAGGCTGGCAACGCATGAGTGACGCCCCTGGTGTTGCAAATGTTCATGGGCGGCGGTGATCACTTACCATCAGGTGACCCGCCTGCTCGTTTGCCGCCTATACAATAAAAATTTGAAACGCATTCAATCCATCGTTTCTTTGGCCCATCTACTCCTCATCACATGACCATTCCACGCTAATCTATTGCTCGTTATCTTTTGTAGCACCGGTGCTGCTTTCGAACTTCCTCTGACATACTCGTTTCTAATATTATATTATGATTGGCTGTTTAAAAAAGTGGCTCATGAGTTTCTTGCCGGGTTCTTCTCATGAAAAGCCTTACTCTCGGAATCCGGCCGCTTGTATCGATTACAACCACAGTCAACGATGTACTTGTACTGTCCTGTGGATGTACTTGTAACAAGCGCTCGCGGTAATGAACTTTAATACAATGGTTTAATTTAATACTGTAATTTTTTTTTTTCGTATTTTTTTTTCTCAAATTGTGTAATTGTGGATAATAAATGTTTTCTTTCCTTCTTTCTTAAAATAATTTTATAATAAACTATTTATTTGTAAAATGCATAATAATGTAAAATGTTGACGATTTTAAGCGCCGAACTTGGCCTATGAAATAAAATTATTTTTGATTTGGATTTTAAATATACCAAAAAGCCTACATAACATTACGCTGCTTACATTTCTTTCTCCAAAATTCTACCGTTAACTATCATCATTCAAATTCAATAATCTTATATTTAGTCTAGGCAGTTTACTATACACGTGTGACTGTAATCCATTCGCTTACAAAAGTTCGCCGTGGTTTGTGATTTGTTGCACGCTCTTCCGACCAATCTAATGTCGGTTTTTTGTCACAAGTCAAAGATTTTGCCGCAAGCGCTTGCTACGCGTCTACACATTTGCGCATTTGAGGCAAGTGCCAAGCGTGTGTGGCATTAAAAACAATGCCAATAGTTCATAAGCTACCAGAAGACATTATTTTATTAAATATACAATTAGGAGGTCATAAGATACAAGAACAAATAAGGAAGGGTTCCAGAAATTGACTCACTTCTTGTAGCTAAGCAAATCCATCATTAGTATCTAAATCTATACGACCTAGTCGCCTACATGTAGCCATCACTGACTTCCAACATAGAAGAAACGCATCAGAAGTATTGGTCGTAACACAGCCATGTTGGCCATTAATGGATTGGTCGTAAAATTAGGTTAACTAAAGCACCGGTACTTAACTACAATGAACTAACAAACTATAGACAATAGTACAGCTGCTTTTAGTTTTACAGGATTGAAAGATAACTTAAAAGTTAAATTTTTTATCATATACTGAAACATGAATAACGATGTCGTTTTATTAGCTTTAGGGACTTTTCATAGGTACGGTGACCGCCAGCGCTGGCCATCAGATTTCTGTAATTTCGCACTCTGTAACACAATTGAAAGTAGCAACACATTGATTCAATATCAAGCGGACAATTTGTGAACTAACTTCCGCTTGTATTTTTTTGTTACAAATTGGAATTTGCTAAAATTTTATACTCCATACCAAATTTGACACTTGTTATTGAGTAATGGTTTAGTTTACATTCATTTGTAAATTAAAGAAGTTTTTCAGCATCGATCACACTGTTAAACAACATGACAATTTTTTATTGAAATTAATATTTAGTGATTAATAAGTTTGGCCCAAATTCATAAAAATGAATATTTGTTTTTAACATAGTCAACGGTATTTTAGATATCATGGAATACCATAAACAAATACACCACTATCGCAGAGACAGAAACGCAGCTAACTTCAAGTGCAACGGCTCCAACTTCACATATAACGACTCAATCATTGGACAAGTTTAAATCGTAATGCAATGTTAGTGAAATTTTTTTATTAGAGTACCAAATGATATTACATTTGACGTTGCATTAAATCTATATTAATTTTAATATTGCGTCAACATTGCGTTAGAGGGTCGGGTGGCAGGTTTATATTTGTTTCCGGCGTTAGGTGCCGTCTGGCGTTTCCCCTATACACCTTTAACAATAATGGACTTTTTATAGAAGGGAATAAAGACTACTGTAATACTGTTCAAGTGTTCTTTTTAGTTATAAAGATTATTATTTTCTTCTCCGCCTTTAGGCTAAAATATAATCTTGTGAATACTGAAATAATCTTTTAGATTTCGTGGTCTCAGAGAATTTATCGTGGCGTCACTCTTGAACGATATTGAACGAACTCTTAATCAATATTGCTTTGAATGCCGTGGATTAAATTCTTTTGTTTCGAACTTTGTCTATTTTCTTCTTCATAAAGCTTTGCTTTATTTTGTGAATCTTTAATCAAGAATGTAAATTATTTTAAGTACTGATGTTTCACATTTTTTTCTAAAATATTTCTTCATTATCATGTCTCTTGGTTTTAATAGCTTCTGTATTCAATTAGCATGTCGTCAATTTTTTTTACATAAATATGACAGGTAAGCTCTTGGCCTTCATCTCACCTGATGGTAAGCGACGATAATACCTACCTATACCTACCTATACCTATCTTCAAACATTCACACCTATCAACTAGCCCCATTTAGCAACTAATGCTACTTGTGTTACGGACACTAGATGACGGGTAAATATATTTAATAGATAAATACATATAAAATATAAGATAAGATAAGGCTGCCTCCATGGGGAATTGAACCCGGACGTCCCGATCTACACCCAGTGGTGCGAACCACTAGACCAGAGAGGTGGTTAAAATACCAAAAATACCATTGTTTTAACAAACACACGTCGCCATTCCTATTTAACTTTTTTGAAAAGGTTTTCAATAGTCGATTTTTATCCTTACGTCCCTGAAAATGAACTTCGTTCCATTGGGAAATACGCAGCGACAAAAACTAGTAAAAAGTTTTGTTCATTTATTTTTCTTCGGTTAATTGATTTGTAAATTCACTGGTTTTGCATTGCTATAAGAGGACTTTGCAGATTTTGCTTTAATGCTTTAAGCCTATTTTTCTGAATGATAAGCACGTATTTAGATAATCTTCAATGGATTTGTAAAGAAAGTCAGAAAATTAGCGTCTTTATTTTCCGATGAAAATTAAATGTGTTGTTTCCTAACATTCTGTATTATTTCACGGACCTAGGTTTTAAATAGCCGAAAATAGTGTACCGATGTCTTGCACATTCTTTGGATCCAGGAGGCCCAGGATCGATTAGGGTCAAAAGGAGGGTGTCTATCATCTACTATAATGACGAAAGCTGGTATTGGTAAACCTGATGTTGTCATCACCTTCACCATCATCAAATTCCACCAACCACCACCACAACCACCTATCTATCTAGTCAGTTGCTGTACACAGGTCTCCCCTAACGCACGCCAACTCTCTATCCTTAGCAGGATGTTATACCACGTGCAAAATCCAAAATGGAAAACCATTTCTTGTTAATCTTTTCCCACCTGCTAACAAACTTGGCCACTCCTTCATTTAACTCAAAAACTTTTTAAAAACCCGTTAAAAATGTTTTTTCCGAAATTCTAATATAAAACAGTTTCAAAGACCCTCCTGCTGAAACTTCACAAGTTAGTACTCCGAGTTATGTTTGAAAAAATGGAAACTTTACGGAGCTTAATAACGAAAGTTGCTAGTGTCGAATTTTGAGGAGTCTAAGGTTAATTGCGTTGTACATAAATTTTTAGCTCGTCAAATGGAAATTGCTTTGTCAGCTTATGGTTTTTAATTATAATATTTTTAAGGCTTGCAGACACAGTCTTATTATATGAAATTGATGGCAGCTTTAAAGTTTTCAGCTAAATTTAAATTATAGTGGAGTACTCAATTTATTTCATTAAATCAACTATACAAATAATAAATACCATACATACAAACATATGATCACGACTATCATTCCCTAAGGGTTAGTCAGAGACTAGGCAAAAGCACCGCAAAATCAGTCCACTGCCATAGTCCGCGCATCACCAAGCAGTGACTGCACATGTGCTCAGCGTGACAGGTAGACAAATAATGAAATTAAATGATATGCTTTATTTAATCTTCAGGTAACAAGTAGTTACACTTATGACTAGTCTGACTGACTTTAATCCTGATAAGGACGAGGCACAATTTATTTCCTATTACAAATGTGACAAATGTGATTACAATTGAGATTCTCGAGTGACTGCCACGTGACGAGACGTGTTGTTGTTAGATCACAAGGTGAATCGATGATCTGGCGAAGTTCGCAAGAAGTCGTTTCATATGCGCAGAGTAGGATCATTCCTGCCCTGCGCATATGCAACGATTTCTTGTGGATGTGGATATCCTTGAAGAAGTCCTATGTCCTGCGAAGCTAATTTCTTTGTTCCTTTCGTCTTTTTTGGTTACGAAAGTACAATGCTGCTTTCTTATTAAGACGTTATTTCTACATCATTTTTATAACTTTACACTCATTTGACTCACATTCCCTCAGTCTATTATGTCTCCTTGGAAACAGCTATATAGCAATTTAAGTGAACTGGTAAAATGCAAGCAATACAAAATCAAAAACTCACCCGAAAAATTTTATATTGGAAACATACCAAATGAAGCATTTTAAAATTTGCAAGCGACTGCAACCAATATATCCCGAAGAGAATCCTAAAGTTACGAAGAGCGCGAATTTCTGAAACGCTTCACTAAAATTATTGCCGAGATCAGAATCCACTGCGGATTAGGTTCTAGTATTTATGGGAACGCCTAAACCCAATAAAGCGAGTAGATGCTCCCAATATGTCTAGGAGGTAGCCTGAAGTAGGGTGCATCGCCACAGAGTTGCAAATTCCGACATTAAATGCGCTCATACATTCTTATTCGTAAACGCTATTTAAGTTTTAAGCAATTGTTTAACCATGTGACAATGGGGATCTATCCATCAGCCTATTGTTGTCCACTGCTGGACATAGGCCTCCCCTAATGATCTCCACAACGCCCAATCCTGCGCCGCCTACATCCAGCGACTTCCAGCGACCTTCATCCTGCGACTTCCAGCGACCTTCACCAGATCGTTGGTCCACCTTGTTGGGGGCCTCCCTACGTTGCGGCTCCCAGTACGTGGTCGCCCATAGCCCATAAAATTGCGAACCTTAAGTGGCAGTGGGCAGGGCACATGGCTCGTTGAACTGGCGGCCGTTGGAGCGGAAAAACGATAGGGATATCGATGTAAAATTAAAACTGCTTGATGATGTCACTTATATTATATCGTATTAAGTATATTCCTGTAATGATAATAATATGTGAGAAGTTAATAAAAAAAAATATTTTAGGACAACTGGAAAAATTTATAAAATTGTAAATATCACAAATCATTGAACATAAAACTTAAAGATTATTAAAACAGGGCTAGGGCTAAATACAATAGTGCCTTGGAAAAGTTATTTGAACATGTAACGTTATTGTTTAACTATTATAATTTTATAATCAACAATTAAATTTACTAATATAAATTTATTGGCGTCGAGACAGCCGCTCCAGAAGCGGACTCTGATAGGAATGAAAATTGGAGACCAAAAACAATAAAAAAGAGACAGATAGTTAGTTTAAAAACAGAAACAAAGAAAAACTGGCCAGGGAAGAGCGCAATAACAGCAAGGAGTCGCTTAAACCGAAATAGCGCCTCGGTACAACCATAGTAAATCTGTTGCTTAAGGGTGGTTTCATAGGAGGGCTGGCGCCAGCGCTGGCAACAAGAGATACCTAACATTGTTTCACAGCCACACGCGCGCGCTTTACGTCAATATGTATGGAAATCTCACTGCCGCTGTTGGCCAGCCCACCTATGTAACCACTCTTAAGCAACAGATTTACTATGGTTGCATCCAGGCGCTATATCAGTATTAGCGACTCTTTGCTGGTATTGCCCTCTTCTCTGGCCATTTTCTCTTTGTTTCAGTTTTTACACTGAACATCTGTCTCTTTTTCATTGTTTTTGGCTTTGCTTGCATCCAGATGTGAACAAAACCGGTCACTGAGCTACGACCTTTTTAGTTTTCTGTAACACACACAATTTAGTTCTTTTTTTATTTGATTTTCTTTTTTTCCAATTTTTGTGTGTGATGGAGATTTTTTGCGTGAATAAAGATTTTTTTTATCATTCTAAAACTTAAACTGCGTTTACGAAAGGTGGAAAGAATTTAGTTTATTTTTTATCAGTTCTACTGACGTGTATCGTATGAGTAGCATCATCCCGAAAGAAAAAAACAATATCATTCTGTTTATAATCTATTCGTTTCGTTACGACAAGGTTCTCGAAAAAAGCTATTTCATTTTGTCGTAATGTATATTGCTGTTACAATTTATTTACGACGTAATCGCTTAGAAAATATTATCTGTGATATTCTCTTTCGAACACGTAAATATCTATCCACGATTATTACAACAAATTGATATTACAGAGATTTGGGATACATTACAAACACAACATTACAACACAAGCACGTACGACCATAGGATTTGAATAGTGACTTTCTGAGAAACGAAAGTATTGTTTTTAGTAATTACTTTTTGGCGTTTGGCCGAGACAAAAAAATTGTCCGATATGCGGTTGGCTAGTAATTTACTTAGGATCAGTTTTTTGATGCTCGGTTATCCCAATGGTTAAAATCCACGTGTGACGTCAGCTACATACATCAACATACATCACCGGGCTGGCCGCCGCCATTTTATTAACCACAGCATCGTTGTCTATGACTAAATAACTATAGTAATATTATAAGTTTAGCTTTACAAAGACATACGCTTACGCTGTTGGTAAATATTTTAACAACTCGGTCAACTTGACCACGAATCAAAAACACACCCCTTAGAGTCACACACAATCTTTTTAATCGCACAGGCTGTACATGAATGAAATTCGTCATTTGAAAACCCATTTTCATATTTTTTCATTTTGATTATGTGAAAGAGAACATGGTTTCTACCGAGTGAGTATTTATGACAATATGGAGAGTGATAGATTATTAAAACAAGAGCGTGGTTTTAAAAAACGAGCCTTGGCGAGTCTTTTAATAGTATCACGCGAGTGTTTTAATGTCGAGTTATGTGCAGTTACATACACTACTTTATCTACACTCAATATTCAAAGAAATAAAACCAAAAATTTAATTAATTTTATTTATTGTTGGCTGTCTGGAAAGCATTTGCCATAGTTTTGTGCATTTTTATGAAAAATAAGTTGCATAATGAGTCCAACCTGGTGCATAATGGTCATTATGTTACAGTTTCCATTTTCAAATTTTCTTTTTTATCATCTGTATTAAAAAGTATGTCATTATGAGTTCGAGCCTGAGTTCATAATTCGAACATTATTTCATAAGTGTAGATAAAAAAAATTGTGACATCAAGAATTTCATTGTTTTTTGTCGCAACCCTATGCCAGCCGCTGCAAGCCGTATTTCTGCTTGTTCGAAAGAATTTGTGCTGTTGCTAGTTGAATTTTTATACCTAGTATCAATGTTACAACGATCGATGGCGACTTTGAGAGATTTAAAAGGGATACTAATGCTTCTACATTATTACTTTTAAGGTTCGGTAGTTTAATACTTCGAAACTTTGTATAAACATTTTGTAAGTACCAATGTATCGATTGATTCATTTTGAGACTTATTTTTGTTTCAGATCCATGTGTGGGAGACAATATTTAATTTATATAAGGTTTAATGAATTTGATTAAATTTCACATACGAAGCAAAATACATCACCGCATGCAACATGCATTTTACAGGGTGAAATTGAAATCATTCGACAAAATTTTACAGGACATTTTAAACGTTATAATAATCGATATAATAACAATTAAAATCGTAATGAAACATTAACGCATTATCGAAAATACTATAACGCAATTATTAGTTGCAGCGGTCGCGCTGTGTTATTGAATGAAACACCTGTGCATTTGTAAACAAAAGTGTGAATCGAATTTAATGTAATATTTTTCTTATATAAATTTTACATGTAATTTTTTATGGTTTATGTTTTAAATATGTAGTTTCGAGTAAAAGCAACTGAAAATTTTGATTTTTTTTACAACCTAGATTTTTTCTCCCTCACATATATATATTTTTTTATTAATTTATTTTTTGGGAAACAAACAATTACAACAAAATTTAAAGGATAAAACACAATATCAAATACATAAATCAGTCAAGTTTCCACAGATAATAATAAAACGACATAAATCTTTATCTAAAGTAAAATGAATAAAATTAATAACAATAAGTAATATATAATAATACTACTGAATAAATATTAACAAATATAGTAAATAACAGAAGATTATAAACTAACTACGACATTAATTAAATTCCTAATTTGTAATTTATACTGATGCAAATTATAATTAAAGATATCTAAATAAAAAAAATAAATGATTGTAATCTCTACAAGATCTTAAAAGTAAGGAGTTCATTGCATATTTCGATCTTGCTAACGGGATAAAAAAAAATGCAGAAGATCGTGATCCTGCACGGGGGCATCTTACATGTATGTGTTCAAGAAGGAATGAAGAGTCGACGTGGTTGTGCAAAATTTTGTATAGAAAAACTTGATCTCGCTTTAAACGACGACTCTTTAGCGAGGGTATAGATGGTATAATATTTATAGCACTAGAATCCCCCCATTAAAATTCGTCAATTATTTTCGATTTCATCCTAAAGTAGTTCTCGCAAAAAGTGTGAGAAAACATAAAAAATTCTAAATACTATTGTATCGGCTCTGTTGTTCATATAAAGCACTCCGTTATAAGGTTTTTCAGGTAACGACGTCAATGGCCTTAACCGGTTATAAATTTGTTGTTCCTATTGTTACAAAAACGTCAAGCACTAAATTCATACAAAAATTTCTTTTCCTAGGATTTTTAGGGCACAGTGAAACACTTATCTATGATCAAGGTATCTTAGTCATCGGTAAAGTTCGATGAAATGTTATAACCATTTCGAATTAGATTAGTAACAAAACCGATCAATCAAGATAATCCTGAAAAGCTTACTGATTAAGTTTGAACTTTCAGTCTAATTCCAGGGCCTCGATCGCGGTTAATATGAACGTATTTACCACAACTAAATCTCAGGCTCTATACTTTCGTACTCGCTTTCCCACGTGTCGCCTCGTGAAGTGTAGCTGGGTGTAGTGTTGTGTATTAAGCGAGATCGGCGCCCTGTAAAAAGTAGGTTTCCTATCTGTTTGCATAAAATTTTCAAGCGTAATATGAATTGGCATAATGGAATCTACACTAAATATACTTACGCATAATTATAAATAGCATAACCATCTTAAGGCATAATTAACTATTCGCATAAAATTTAAGAAATAATTATCAATAAAATATATCGATTCTGACGCTGCCGTGGCACGCTCGCTTTGCTCGCTCGGCTCGCGCGTTGAGAGCACAGTACTTACCTAAAACTCTCCTCGCTTCGCTTGTCGTCGTACCTAATCGACTTACGACTTTACGATTACGACTTTACGTAACCCATTATGCGGAATAATATTATGGATAATTGCATTAGTCTAAATTATAATTATGCAAAACATATATTGTGCCTAAAGAAAATTATGCTTAAGTTATATTATGCCAAATTCATATACCAAAGTATATTATGAGTGAGAAAACATTATGGCAAAAAAGGTCCCTAAAGAGAAAGTTAGCTGTTAGCCTGTAAGCGTCGGTTTTTTGTTCCGTGGTCAGGTTGACCAGAAGGTTAAAATATGGACCAATGGCGAAAACGTACGATGTCGTGATATGACAGCTTGTCCAATAGTAATTTTTTTAAATATTACTATAGTTAAATAATCATAGATAATTCTACCACAACGTGATGCTAGGATTATTAAAATGGCGGCTGGCGGCACAGCTGATGTATATTGCTTCAAATTTTCATAGCAAATTTAACAATTTGTCAAGCTGACGGCACACATTTTGGAGTTACGAGTATATTGACTCAACATGGGTTAATTTTGAAATAATAATCCTTTGATACTCGTACTGAAAAAAATATTTATTATTATTATTATTATTTTTATTTATTATTTTTTTTATGTTTTTTTTTTGTTATTTTTTTTTATATATTTTTTTTTATAATTTTTTTTTGAATTTTCAAGTTGTAAATTGTAACTGGTTTCTCTTTCGTTTATTTTTAGATGTATAATAATATACTCGTACATGTATAACTTTTATAAAAACCCATAAGGTTTCAAAGCTTTTTCATATCATGGTCGTTAAAACATTTCTTTCTTCCGCGAATTCTCATATTGCTTGCAACTCACTACATATTACTAATTGCTTGTATTTTTTGTTTTAGGTACAATATTGGTGTTTTGTTGGGTGAGGTATTTTATTGCAAATAACCGTGTGGTCCGCTAAATATGCGGTTGTCGTCGCTTAGAGACGCTTGCTGTTTCATATTAGCGGTTTCATATTCATGCCTAGCTAGATAGATGCCTAGCTAGTGGCGGCTGATGATGACACGTGATACAATAATCTTATTCTACAGAACGGTAGCGTATTATAAAAATAATTGTAACTGTATTGTATAGAATATCAGCGTCTTCTTGCCTTCTGAAATTCCCAAAGCAATTCGGGGATGTTTCTTTTGATCGAAAAATAATATTCGCCCACCATTTTTCTCACGAAAGTCTTCCAATAATTAATCTTGTTTTTGTTGCAACCACTGACTATTGCGAATAGAACACCAGTTTAGTTATATTTGTACGATATTGGCGAACAAGCGAACGGTTGCTCTGATTATAAGTATGTGGTGGACTTTCTATTTTAAATTTAAACAAGCTTCAGGCCGCGCTGGATCAATCCCCGGCGCCTGAACCACTGGGTTTAAATAAAATTTAAGTACGGCTTATGGAGGAGCACGGTGGCGTAGTTAGTTCGTTTTGGCTTTCGATCTAGTGGTTCACACTATGTGTGATGATCGGGAGGTCCGGGTTCGATTCCCCATGGGGGCAGAAGTTTTTCTGCTCTTCTAAGCTTCTAAGCCCGCTTGGCTAGCTACCACTATCTTACCTAAACTTGACGCCATAATAACAATGTTTTAAGCATTGTTGTGTTCCGGCAATCAGAGGTAAGATAGACAGTTCCTCAGCTGTTGAGGATTTACAGGAAAGCTCGCTTCCACCTTCGGCCTTATCATCACTTACTATCAGGTGAGATAAAGGCCAAGAGCATAACTGTCAGTAAAAAAAAACAAAGGTACTTTCGCAATGGTCAGTCCTGGGATGGAGGGCACTTTAAGCCGTTGATCAAGGTCGCTACTTTAACGGAGCTTTCGTGGTGGTGTTAAGGCCCATTCCCCTCATGTGTTTCTCCATGAGGAGATCTCGTGCTGTTGAGACGCGCTGGTCAACAGCGCCGGCAGACGGCGTGAATATGGTCATAGGCCTCCTATAATGGCGGCAAATTTACCCTCTCTTTAGCTTGTCGCAAGAGGAGGTCAGCTTTACCTTAACCATGGTCAGGCCTTGAATGGGTGACCAAACTTTGTGATCTCGAACTCCTTCGTGCTTCGGAAGGTACGTTAAGCCGTTCGTCCTGATCGCTATTGCAACTATTTGTACCCACCAACCCACATTGGGCCAGCGTGGTGTTGTTACGGCCCAAACTCCTCGTGTGTCAAATATCTCTGCCACACTAGAGGAATGCCCAAGATACTTCAGAACGGTTTTATAGGTAGGCTGGCTGCTAGCGCGTACACTTACAAGAGGTACCAAACCCCGTTTCACAACTACACGTGTGCCACACGCGTGCGCTTTACATCAAAACGTATGGGAATCCCGCCGACACTGTTGTCCAGCGCTGGCGGCCAGCGTACCTATAAAACGTTACTTGCCTCATACATGCCCAAGACACTTAAATCTTTAAACAAAACACATTGAATAAAACAGTGCAAAACTTTAAATAACATATGACAACGCTGTAATTGAAAACATATCACGGTTCCCAAACATGCCAAAACACCCCAAACAAACCGAAAGTTAAACAGGAAATTTTCCGTTCTAATTGCTATCTGGAAGGTGTGCCACATGTTTGTTCGTATCGTATTCCTGTCTGTGCGTCTGTGGACGTTTAATTAATGAAAATATGTGTTAATTGGGGCTGGGTGCAGGTAGTGCTGTGGACTTCACCATGTTCAAAAATAAACTTGTAAAGTTAAACGACTGACTCTTTCACAGTCATGTCACAGCGTAAATATTTTCATCTCAGAAAAGTTTTTTATACTTTTTTGTTGGTTGTATAAAGGTCTGTTTTGACCGTGAGCAAAGTAAAACTTAATTTAGATTTTATAAATACGCATGGGTGTGTTAAAAACCCTTTAGTTTAGAAGTATTATCATAAATTCCTTAGGGGCAAGTACCTTCAATTTGTTTACTAAAATATGATTTTCCAATAAATATGAAAATATGATTTCATAAAGATAATTGTGCGGTTCTTAATTAGCTCTTGAAACAAAAATTTTGCGTATCTAAATAATTATTTATATGCAAGGCTTTGCATGCTTTGTATTGACAAACTCGTGAACTCCAAAAGCCACGCCACGCCAACCATTCAACACGCTTCAAAGTTAGCGCAAGGCTCCTCGCAACACTTTAGTTTGTAACGAAATATTGTTTCTGGGATACAAATATTTAGGTCCATATTACAGAATCAGACAGCTAGAATGGGATGGGATGTGGGGATGAATAGCACCATTTCTCTCTAATGCTGCACAAGCATTAGAAACAACTGAATTTGGTTCAGGGTTTCAGGCGTTAGAGTGCCAGAAATGACACTTTATCCAGGACTTTGAAGATACCGCAACAGAAAAGTTCGAAACTTTTTATGTGCCAAGTCTGGTGTAAACTTTTTAAATTGTCCAATATGAAGTCCTTTTAATTCGAGTTAAAAGAGGTTTTTCATAAAGTTTGGAAGCGGCTGTTTCACCCTGGGACGGCCTTTTCATTATAACATTAGAATAACGGTCTCTGGGATTTTGATATGATGGTCAAACGTTTGTTTTTATGGCAAGAAGGCAAAATAATTTTCTATTATCTTAATAAAATCATTCCTTTTAATGGTTTCTGGGCATAATTAAAATATAGTATGAAAATCTCGCTGATAGGGAAGGCTGGCACGGATCGAAAAGTCTCTGGAGGGAAAATAATTATCTCGCTTGTAGTTCGGTCAAAACAGACCTTCAATATTACATTATTTCGGACAAAGCTGAAAATCGGCATAAATGTTGAGAGCACTACTACAAACAATTATATATAAAAGATTACAAGCAATTTGTAAAACATCCCCAAAAAAATATTCAAGGTCAATTGCAATTTTTAGCTAAATGGCAAGTTTTATCAAAAAAATAGGTGATACAAAAATTATTCATCATGAAACTGTAGAGGTCGAATGTCTGTACATAGAAAAAAAATGCTTAAAGCTAAGGCAGGAGGGTGTAAAAAGAGGATAAAACCAATTTTTTTTTTGTTTTTGTCTGTTTGTACGGGCTAATTTCTGAAATGGCTGGACCGATTTTAATGAAATTTTGCATGGGTTTTTTGACTCAATTTTTTTTTCTTTTCCATCTTTCTTTCTTTATTTCCAAGTGAGAGGTTAAAAATTATTCAATCACAACGGTACCTACATGTAGAATTTGATTATCACGCTTCAGTAGTGACTTCCAAACTCATAGTGGAGTTTGGGCTATAGCAAAAATTAAGCTAATAGGATGCTTTTCATAATTAGTGCATTTTCGCGTAGTTGCTTGGTCTTCGTCAAACTTTCCAATATTATCATTTTGGACTTAAACCGGAGATTGACTAACTTTTTCCGTGAGAACCAAATTATGAAGTAGGTAACTATACATTTGAAATATCCTTTCGTAACTTTTAACATACGCATGATTTTTATAACTGCGTACGTTGTAGATAGGCGTTATAATCACGTGAAACAGTAATTAAGATCAAATAATAAAATAAAAATAAACACAGACGATAATTAACTGCGGAGGTGTGGTTTATTCATAATATATGTATTTATGTGTGGAACTGTACTGAAAGTAAGAGTGAAAATTTACATTGATTTGACATTGAGACAAATAAAGAAAGAAAAATTAAAAGTTAAGGCGGTTATGAATATTATATCTTGAGACATTCACACTTATCAACTAGCCCCATTCTAAGCAACTAATGCTGCTTGTGTTACGGATTCTAGATGACGGATAAATGTATTTAATAGATAAATACATATAAATAATCATAATATATACAATACATCTATAAACATTCAAGACTGGAGTACAAATGCCTGAAAATTCATCACCCAAACATTTGCCCCCACCGGGGATAAAAGCCAGAACCTTTCGAGCTGGCGACGCCTTGAGACCGGCATACAGACCACTCGGCCACGGAAGTCATCGGATATAAAATAAACTCAAATATATTTTCAACACGGTTAAATTTTCTTGGACACTATCGAACGGAGTGAGTGCGGGTATGAGAGAATTGATGTGTGAGTAGGCCATCGATTAGTGTAAATATTAGGTCCTTACCTATGAAATTGGTGTTTTGTATGGTTTTTAAGTGAATGCAAATAAAATGATGTATTCGGAAGGCACTTAAAAAGAGTTGTCTCCGTGTCCAATTTTAACACAATTAAACTTACAAAAATTTATCAAAATAAATCAAAAGAGCACAAAAATATGGTCTATTTTAAGAGAAGGTTAAGAGAAGAATTTTATAAGAATACTCTGAAACTTGATAGATACAGACAAAATACTAAGAGAGAAAAAAACCACCAATTTCATAGGTAGGGACCCAATATTTGGCTTTGGGTGAAATAGCTCTCTAAAATGTTTTCCAAGATGATAGTATTGAAATGTCAAATCCACCTTACACCGAAGAGCATGTATGAGGCAAGTAATGATATTAGAAGAAGCGAGACCTGTGCGCCACGATCGAATCAAGTGGAAATTTGTAATCTCTACCTACCCCTTCGGGAAAGACACGTGATTTTTTTGTATGTATGTAGTAATCATATGTTTGACTAGTTGTTGCCCGCGACTTCGTCCGCGGTTTCTATGGTTTTTTAAGTATCCAACGGGAGCCCTTTGATTTTCCGGAATAAAAAGTATCTAAGATGTTGACCAGGGATATAAGGTATCACCATGCAAAATTTCATTGAAATCGGTCCAGCAATTTCGGAGATTAACCCGTACAAACATACAGATAAAGAAAAATTGTTTTTTTAAAACTATTTTCCCTTTTTTAAATCCCCCTTGGTTTTAAGCATTTTTTTTCTATGTACAGTCATTCGACCTCTACAATTTTATTATATGTACAGATGACACAGTGTGTAAGTGTGTTTCAGGTAGCCATTGGAATCGGCGGTGATCACTTTCCATTTAGATGTATCGTTAGATCTTTTTCCCTTTGTTTATTACGAGTATACAAGCTCTACAAGAATCTCAGTGCATGAACTAAAAAGGAAATTAAAGCGCGAGTTCCAAGCTAAAAATTTCGCGAGCAGTAATGGCCGTTAACTGGGTGAAGAAAAAAACAAATTGTTCAGATAAACTAACCACGTTTTGAGGCATGCATAACAGAACAAACAATAAAAGTCACACGCCAAAAGTACTCCCAAATTACTAACCAAATACCAAACAAAGTGTTCGCGTGACATCTTATCGAAAAAGTCTGAATAAATAATAGGTAAAAATACCCCACATATGCCATAAATCCGTTACACATACAGTCACGCAAGGTCACCTTTTCACATCGTAAAATACCGAACTAACGCGTGCACCATCTCCACCGCCATGAAAAGGTGAATATGACACTTGTCCTTGGCGCGAACATAAAAGACCACTTGTTTTGTTTTTTGTAGGCATAAAACTAGAAGTAAATGTCAGGCTGCGTGTTCTTTGAGCCGTTTGAAGGGTTATTTTCGATATTTTGATAATAGGTAAGTTTTTTTCTTTAATATATATTAAAAAATTGTTTTGTTTGGTGCACTGGTGTCGCTTCTGTCACAACACGAGATCGCACGCCTGTGACGGGTTGGCTAGATGACATCTATTAGAGATGAGTCCTAATCCTTTTGTTTTATATGTCAGTATTATTTTATTTTCTGTGCAAAAAGAGCTTATAATAAAATTGTAGTAAAATTTAACTAGTAAACGTGCACAAAACAAGACTCAATAAAAACATATATTGTTTTCGAACACCGGAGATCGCGGTGCCTGCCAAGGTGTTAACAGGCTATTTCCTTTTTATTTTTAATAGTCAGAACGGTTTTTGGCATCTCGCGTTATAAATAGAACACAGTCTTCAACAATTCATTAGAGATCGTATATCAAATATTGTTCCTTTTTAATACTTGCTAGATTATAAAATAACTTCTAGCAAAGGAGATGTCCCAAAATAGCCCTAGTAATCATTTCAAGTCTGTACAATAAAAGTATCCAGGGGACGGGACTTTATTATGATTTAAAAAAATGTGAAATATTATCATGGTGTATGCAATTAATTGAAATTGATTAGGTAACTGTGTTTAAAAAAATCATGCTAAAAAGAATTTTATTATTTGAGACCTCAGTTCCGCCATTTTATTTTATAGCATTGGAGTCACGAGTTTTGAGACAAACATACTAAAATAAATCGACATTTTATAATAATGTGTGAATTTGTGAATACAATTAAAACTAAGTTAATTACGACATCTGGAAATAAAGCATTTAAAAACTAAACAGTTTGTGTTCAGCGGCGCTTTTAATATATAAAGTTTATTTAAATATAATATGTTAGATATAAAGGAAGAAAGAAAGAAAATAATTTATTAGTGACACAGAATTAACCTTAGTACTAAGCTTAATATCTAAGAAAATTGTGACACTAAATGGCGAGCCACTCAGCATGTGTCAGTTGTCGCAGACATCCGACGCTGGTCTTCTGTGGTCACCAAATTTTTTCCCTTGGGAGTACTACTACGCTGCGCTGTATTAAAACTAAATAACAATTTCTTAACCCTATTTATTAACCCTTTTAAAAACAGTTTCATTTAAAGTATAATGGCACATGGGATACACTGAAACATACATGGCACGTACACACGCAGAACTTAAGGTACAAGGCACAATAAATACACGATATGACACGACTTATGTAGGTAATTTTAGTGGGATGTTATGGTGATAATTTAAGTATCCTTTCTAACAACATATACTTGTAATCTTTATTGTTTCTTAACGGTTTTGTTAATATGTAGTCAACTAATATGTACTTCTTTTTTTACATTAAAATGTGTCTTACCACACATATTTTCCAAACATTTCATTTACATGTTGTGCATAGTTGTTATAGGGATATAAATTTATGTAAGTATTTACACCTAACAAGTATTTTGTAACAAATGTCATGATTTGTATCTTGTAACTGTGCCAAATAAATAAAAAAAAAAAAAAATTGAAAACAACTTCTCTATGAAAAATGTGTCCACCGTCCCAAAAATTCTATCTGTGTTTTACTGCCACAATTGTGACATCACTAATCTAGTTACACATTACGCTGACCCTTATTTACCCCCCTAATTCTTCTAACCCGGTTTGAAGCTCAAAGAATGTTTATACTCCGCACTGAATGCAAAAAATTATTCGTCTGAATAATTTTTTTGTTCTCCCTACAAATATGGGCACTCCGAGATTTTCTTTGTTTGAAAATACTCTAAAATATAACAGACCTTTTCAGTGATGTGAAGTTCAGGCATATTTTTTCGCACTGGAGAGGTCAACTCGCAATGAACTGCCTTCATTTTGGCGCCATGTTTTTGTTGAGCAGATTTTCCATCCACAATCCTTTTTGTTTTTTTGCTCCAAACGTTGATGTTTGACTGTAATAGGAATACTGTTTTGAAATAATATTCAGCAACACCACGTTTTCAATCTCGGAGGAGCTCGGTGGCGTAGTGGTTAGTACGCTTTGGCTTTCGATTAAAAACAAAGCTACCTTCGCCATGGTCAGGCCGAGGATGGTTGATAAAACTTTGTGATCTCGAGCTCCTCCGTGCTTCGGAAAGCACGGTCGCTATCGCGACTGTTTTTACCCACCAACTCGCATTGGGCCAGCGTGGTGGTGTTACAACTCATACTCCTCGTATGTTTCTCCATAAGGAAGGCCTGTGCCCAGCAGTGGGGCTTATATAGGCAGAGGACAGGACATTTTCAATCTTTCTTGCAACATAATGCATTTTAAGCTATTGCATAGCGTCTATCGCGGGCCTTGAGAGATAATGTTTTATTTATAGAAAAAATTGTTTTCTTATCGGTCACCACGCTCAAAAAGTGTAACTTGAATTAATATCAAAGAAAAAGAAATACTGCATGAATAAAATAAATAAATAAAATCATAATTGCATAAGTTGATACAAAATGCTATGCAATAGCTTTACCGCGGCAGTCCCCGAGTGCCACACGTCTTTTTTTTGTAATCGATTTTAGCTCTTTGTTTTAAAATCTCAATTAAATCATATAGCGGCGACGGGCTCACCACTTGTCACGCTGAGCACATGTGCAGTCACTGCTTGGTGAAGCGCGGGCTATGGCAGTGGACTGCTTTTGCGGTGTCTTTGCCTTGTCTCTGACTATCCCTTATGGGATAATAGTCTTAGGGCAAATTCGACCAAACTGAGATTAGTAACACGGGAATCGTAATACCAAACTGAGTTCACACGATTGGTCGAATCTGCCCTAAGGGCGGAGCCGATTAGCTATCCTAGTTTTTTCATGTTTGGCTACACGCGAGTAATACTATTTTAACGGAGTACGCAGTTTTTCGCGCACGAATGTGTCAATGTCTAGTTTGACACAGGGCAGACTCGACCAATCGTTTCAGCTCAGTTTGGTATTACTATTCCCGTGTTACTAATCTATATAATACTAATACTAAATACTAATCTCAATTTGGTCGAATTCGCCCTTAGTAGGATAATGTAAGTAAATTAAAATTATTTTACCGTCCTGTGAAAATCCGGGCCGGTAATATTGCTATCGATGTCGTCAAACCAATTTTAATCGGAAAATCCATGATATTTAATATAAGTTTTCTATTAAGCTATCATAAAGAATATCCGATTTTAGGAATATCCGATTTTGTTCACTTTTACCGGATCCGTCGTTACTGGAGGTAATATTCATCAACATTTACAGAACCGATTAATGGCGGCTGTGTGCAGCACACCGCAACCCGCGCGCCTCCGTGCCAAGCCTCCCGCGGATTCGATCCGATAAAACGGATCAGTATTTCCGTTGTGTGCGCGATGTTTTACTGGATCCGGAATACTGTCTTGTGTGTGCGAACTGGCTCATACAACTACATACGCTAATAACATACGTTTAAGTGGACCTGTAAAACGAATTGCTGCTTATATGTCGACGGATCTGTATTTTCACTTGATCCACAATACTGTATTCTGTGTGAACTCCTACAACTACATACGCTAATAACACATGCGTTTAAACGGACCTGTGAAACGGACGTTCTATGTGTATGCACCGTTACATGGTAAAATCCTGTCCATTTTTCATTTAGCGTTATGAATTGTGAGTTCCGAACTGCACCTCGCCTAGAGGCCCTGTTCCGTTTTCTGAATGAACAATTTTATCTGATTTATCACGAAATGTGCTCTGAAGAATATTTCCCTCTCTATCGTATCTGAGTAAGCACAAATTCAAATTCTTCTTTTTCTTCTTGCCCTTTTCCCACTCTAGGCACTCGGATCGGATCGGCACTCAGGTTCGGCACAACATATATTCTTCTTCCATTCTCCTCTGTCACTTGTCAGCTCAGCATCCACTTCTTTTATTACCATATCATTCTTCACGCATTCAATCCATCGCTTCTTTGGTCTTCCTCTCACTCTAGGTTTTTTAATTCTTTGCGTTTTTGATATTTATTATTGCTATTGTTCCGTTATAGCGGCGATTCGTGTGGTAGCAGCTCATTAAAAGAATACAACCAACCCTTCTCTTCCCCTGGGTGTCGTAGAAGGCGACTAATGAACTTAGAACTGCACAACCTTCCAATAGATAGTAGCAGAGACAGGCTCACCACCTGTCACGCTGAGTGCAGTCACTGCTTGGTGAAGCGCGGTCTATGGCACTGGACTATTTTTGCGGTGCTTTTGCCTAGTCTAACCCTTAGGGGATAATAGTCGTAATTATATGTATGTATGTTCCGTTATAAGTTACCAAAGCGAATTGTGAACTCAAACTCTATTGTAGTTTTTAAAGAAAACTTTGCTAGGGCACCTATAGAATCTTTATTCCTTAAAACCTCACAGGGTATCTTATTCACCAGTTTTAACGGGTTCCTGTATAATTGTAAATTCTATACTACTCTGTCTATGCAAAAACTTTTAGAATGTTCGCTTGCATTCTATGTATTGCTTCTGTTAAAGCACTCTTGACATTACCTTGCTTTCTAGAAAATATTTCTAGTTTTACTCAGCTGTAAACCTTCTTTGTTATGTCGTTTTGAAGGTAAAATACTCGTAGCAAGTTATCAATTGTCAAAGAGAACTTACTCTAAGGAATTGTTGTACCAGTTTTGAAACAATTTTTGTTGGAAAAGAAATTTCGACAAAGGAACTTTCGGATGGAACAAGGAACAATTTGAAATGCGTTTTACATAATTATTGTTTTTATTTATTTACTATCTATTAAAACTGTGCATTCCATTAATTATATTCTGCCAAACTGCGTGACAGTTTGTCATTTGTAATAAAAAAATAAACAATTTTAGGCGTTAATATTTTCATATATTTGGTTTTATATTACAATTTTAATATTTGACGACAATGTATTCTGCTTATTTTATTTCTTAAAAATAGTCTTATTTTAAAAATGATTAAATCTGTAAAAAATTGCTTATGATGATGAGCACTGTGACGATGGGGATGCCGATGTAAAATTAAAACTGCTTTGTGATGTCACACATATTATATTTTAGAACTTAAGATACAACTGGAACAATTTTTAAAAAGGTAAATATCACAAACTGGACATAAAACCTAAAGATTATTATAAAAGGTAGGCCTACTTACAAAAGTGCCTTGGAAAAGTTATTCGAATATTATAGTTCATAAAAAATAATGTTATAGTTTTATGAACTATAATATATATTATAATTTTATTATCAACAATTAAAATTATTAATATAAATTTATTGGCGTCGAAACAACTGCTCCAGATGCTGACTCTGATAGGAATGAAAATTGTTGACCAAAAACAATGAAAAAGAGACGTTAGTTTAAAAACAGTAACAAAGAGAAACTGACTAGAGAAGAGCACAGTAACAGCAAAGAGTCGCTAATACTGATATAAGGTGCCAATAGAAAATCAGCGTCAGGACTCATAAACCTGACATCATGCTGAATTGGCTACCTGTTTTGGCACAGCCGTGAGACAGATTCAAATAGATATTTACTATGTATTCCTGTATTTTTCTTTGTTTGTGTGTAATATAGCTATGTATATATTCTCTATGTCCGTATAATGTCTCGTGTCTGTGTCGGAATAAATGTTTTTCTTTCTTTCTTTCTTATATAGCGCCTCGTTACAACTGCAGCCTTAATAAATATTTTATCGCCAGTAATAGTTACTGAGTTTCGCTGCCACATCCGAATTCAAATTAAAAAACACCTGTGTGTCAGTGTCACACTGTTAGTCTCCTGTCGTAACTCATGTTATGTAGGCTATAAATATTCTATAAATATTCTATCCTCAGTTACCCTGTTTCACTGCCTCTACAACAAAACTAACTAAAATTGTCGGCAAACGATCTTTCTCTTATTTGAAAATAAGACTAGATTTTATAACTTCATTTTGCTAAGAATAAAGTCATGTATAGTATATAGATTCACCGCAGACATATCTATGGGCGTTAGCGGTAATAAAAGAGTATTATTATTGCAATATCACACGCTATGAGAAATACGTTGCAGACGAGCGACATATGAGAATTGTCGCCGATCTTTGGCAATGCGTCTAATGTTGCAATTGCGATTTTCGGCGACATGTTGGGTACACGCGTCGGTCATGTTGTTATTTTTATCTGTGTTTTAAATAATGTACATATACACATTCTTATGAAATAAGATTTGAAAATAAATTTTAATGGATTTGATTACTAAAGGGTTCGATAAAGAAAAGCATGCAAAATGAAAGTAACTTCTAATATCTACATAATTAACTAGTTTTGGCCAATTAAAATGCGTAAAATGCGTAACAGAATCGTAATCTAGCTAACGCGGCTAACTTTACCTAACCGCTGCCTTGTTGAAAGGTGTGATTACTTTTCTCATCATTTAAATATTTTTAACCGACTTCCAATAAGGAGGAGGTTGTCAATTCGACTGTATTTTTATTTTATTTATTTATTTATGTGTGTTATCTCATAAGTCGTAAGTTTATAAACTGATTTCGATAATTCTTTTTTTTTATTTTAAAGGTGACGGTTCTCGTGTGGTCCCAGTAGTCCCGGTAGTAGTGACTGAGTAATAAGTATTTAGACATAAGTTTTCCTATGCATGATCGATGATTTCTTCGTCAAATTGGGGTACAATTTTCATCAGTTCGAGATAAAAACGATCAGTATTATAGGGCACTTCTGAAGTGATCATATTTTCACCGAGTTTGATTCTGAAGATGAAATCCCCCGGAAATTGAAGGGAATTCTCGAATAATAGGAAAGCATTCACCAACTTATCGGCCACAGCACACTAGTGATCAGTTGCTCTTCTGCATTGTTAAGCTGCTGAGAACCAGCTAATAAGCGCCACGCGGCTTGCAACATCACGCTCTGTAGAACCACAATTTCAAATACACTTTTTTTTACTATTTCTAAAGCAAACACTATTAATTTCTAAGACCTTTAAACTCTACTGAGCATGTACTTAGGTTTAAAATTCAAAATCATTGAATTTCTTTAAGACCTTTAGGTATTGGAAGAGTTAGTAGCTTTCGAGATGTATTAAGGTAATATTATTGTATTCCATTGTGTCACTAGCATTTAGATAATTTGCGGGATTGCATATTATTTAGTCCAGAATAATATTTGAATGCAGGTAGTGCCAGCTAAAAGATAGCTAGTGCTAAATAAATAGGTATACGCTATAATACAGTCACGAACCTCCTTTAACGAACATGTTTTGTAGTTGGTTTTAAAATAAGTAGCTCGATTTTTAATCTGATTTTCCTTGTAGTCCTAAGCCTGTCAGCAGTAAAATATCCTCAATAAATTATTAACCTTTAAGCATTTGGTTTAAGGTGCAAAATTGATTATTATGATGATTCAAAAACATACAACAAATTGAGAACAGTACCAACCTTAAATCTCAAGTTATTTTTAGAATACAAATTTTAAATCCTTATCAACGTTCCATAAGGTCGTTTTTGCAGTGGAATTTTAATGTACAACATTAAAGCAGCGAAATTTTAGTTAATGAAGGTAAAATTGTTAGAGCTGTGGTATTTTGCCTTTTTTGGTTATGGCGACCCTTATTGTCTTATGATGTTAATGTGTGGTTACCTTTATGTGTTTCTACTTTTCAGATTACTATGTTCTTATTAGAATGTACAAGGTTCATATTTGATTGAGATTTTATACATATTAGTGCTCGGACTACAGATTACAGTTTTTATAAGAAGGACACAATGATTCATCGAAATAAATAAACCTAATAATTGGTTATTCAATAATTTATCATATAATAGAGGCTATTAATATATACGAGCGGGTTAAAAATTACTTAGGAGAATTAATTGACAAACATTTTATTTTAATTACTACTGATATTTTTTTTATAATAGCGTTAGAATAGTTGGCAGAAAATGTTGGTCCATGTTAGTTATTGTATGGACATACAAGTTCAGTTTATTATTATCAAGGTTCATCACAGACCTCCCTCATGGAGAAACTCATGAGGAGTATGGCCCGTAATACCACCACGCTGGCCCAATGCGGGTTAGTGGGTAGAAACGGTTGCGTTAGCTTAACGTACCTTCAAACAAAGCCGCTTTCGCCTGGTCAGTCCTTGGACGAGTGACCAAAATTTGTAATCTCGCGTGGTGGTGCTACGGCTCGTACTACATGTGTTTCCCTGTAGGAAGGCTTTGCTCACCCGTGAGACGGATATAGGCTATTTCTATAAGCAAAACAACAATTGTGAAAGAAGGCTCAGTAATTAAAGGTTTAAAAATTTATTTTCTCAAAAAGAATTTACAAGTTTGTCTTATCCATACATATAATAAAACCATAGCGGTCGAATGTCTGTACATAGAAAAAATATGTTTTTTTTTATTTGTCTGTCTGTTTGGACCAATTTCAATGAAATTTTGCATTATGATACCTTATATCCCTGGTCAACATCTTTGATACTTTTCATTCCAGAAAATTTAAGATTTCGCGAAATTTAACCGCGGACGAAGTCGCGGGCATCAGCTAGTTTAAATAAAGCTTAATTACAGTGCATTGTGAATATCGCTTGCCTCACATTGTACCCGATGCGTGGTGACCGGTTCGCTGCCTGTTACATGGGGACCTAACATATTTGGCGATGCGGGTCTTAACAACTTCTCCTGCCCCTTTGGAGAAAAGGCCTGATGATATATTAGGTCCTTACCTATGGAATTGGTGTTTTTTATGGAGATTTTGGGGATGTCTGCATTTTCCATACTAACATTTTTTCAGTTTTCTTCACAACAAATCCAAAGATAATAATATTTGGCATCTATCATCAGACAAGCTTTAGTAATATGTGTAATATCACACTTCAGAATTTTTTTTTATCGTTTTTAAGTGAATGCAAATAAAATGATGTATTCGGGAGGCACTTAAAAAGAGTTGTCTCCGTGTCCAATTTTAACACAATTAAACTTACAACAATTTATCAAAACAAATCAAAAGAGCTCAAAAATATAGTCTATTTTTAGACGAGGTAATTATTTTTTAGGAATACTCTGAATCTTAATAGTTACAGACAAAATACTAAGAGAGAAAAAAACACCAATTTCATAGGTAAGGACCCACTATGTGTGTATCTTATTGAGAAAACATAGAATTAACTAATACTTACATTAAAATAGAAGCACGTACAAAGACAGTAAAAATGGTGCAGGTAAGGAAATTGTTCAGTCGTTTTCCGGAGAGATTCAGAAATTTTTGAAGTCATAACGCTGGCTGCACACTTCATAAAAATCATTATATTTCTTCAAAATAGGCTCGTGAACAATAAACTTAAGCGGAAGCCCCTTCAAACACAAGTAGGGCAATCTCGAGCCATTTCGGTCGAATCATTGCGCAATACATTCATGCGAAATACAATAGGCTGTCTCACAAATAGCTATAATAGGCCGAAGTAAAGCTTACGCAGTTTATATGGGTAGGTACAGCCAAGTCCAAAATATACTTATACACATTGACTCGTGACAGTCCTTTTTCCCTTCCAATAAGAGACATTTATTGTTAAATGTGTAAACATATTTTTGAACTTGTCTGTACATTCTCAAACCCTACAATGAAAAAAAAATGTTACAAATCTCGGTGGCGTATTGGCTAGCACACATTGACTTTCAATATCGAAAACAAAGCTACCTTGGCCATGGTCAGACTGTGGAAGGATGACCAAAACTATGTGATCTCGAACTCCTCCGTGCTTCGGAAGGAACGTTAAACCATTGGTCCCAGTTGCTATTGCAACCGTTTGGGCCAGCGTAGTGGTGTTACGGCCGATACTCCTCAGGAGTTGTCTGGAAGGAAGGGAGGAAGACCATGAGGAGGGTCTGTGCCCAGCAGTGGGAACAAAATTAAGAAATATAAACATTTAAGTTCAAGGTCAACCCAAAGTTCAATAGAGAGAACTCTGGTTGGAGTTTTTTATTTAAAATAGTCGTTACTCTATTTAATTCTTGACATCTGACTGATATAACGTTTACCTAGTTCATTGCTTAGCGAAAATGATTGTTAACACAATTAAATAAGTTTGAAATTTCCACGTCCTATGCAATCCAAACTACAACTACCGAATTTATCTCAACAAACCGTCGTCATAGAAATATGTCAGTTATCTCGAAATCTCGTTAACCAGAGGTTATTGTTTGTATTTCACGTGAGAAACGGTTGAATAGTTCATGAAATTCAATCAATGCAAGGAACCCGACAGTGTGATGTGACGTATTGCAAACATTACCATTTAGACGTGTGGCTTAAGGCATAAGCAGAGCGTTTTAGCATTGACAAAAGTCATTTAAATCATGACGCTTAAATTCATTAAATGTAACCACTACAAGCACAAAGCTTATGAAGATTCATTTGCTACTTGTGGTGGAAATATAGATAAATACCAAGTCGATATTAAAGTATACTTTTCATTTGTATTTATTTAATACTAGCTGTGCCCGTAACGGTGTTCGCCTGACTGTTGATTTAACGCCGATAAAAGTTTACAAAAAGTTTTTGTGTTTGTTAACACTGTATTGTTTTTTTACAAAGTGCTCAACATTACATTCGTACCTCTTATTAGCAAAATGTTGATTGTTATTAGTTGAACTAAAACCTCTAATTGTTATAATTAATGAAAATAACATTTCTTGTCAGTATCATCTGATTAATTGTTGTCATGGTGATAAATATCTGTTGTCGTGTCATTATTTTACAATGCCGAGAAATTTTCAAATTCGAAATTAAATTACATTTCGACGGAATATGTCACATAATACTCGGTCGAGCAGATATTGATAACTACAGTTACACCCGCGTGGTACCCGTTCCCATGGGAATATCGGGATAAAAAGCCTATGTCCTTTCTCAGGCTCTAAACTATCTGTGTACCAAATTTCAATTTAATCGGTTAAGTAGTTTTGACGTGAAAGCAAGAGAGATAGCCAGAGTTAATTTTGCATTTATAATATTAGTATGGATAGTTCATAAACACGAAAGTAATGGTCGAAGAAGAGAGACACAAAACGTGGGGGGAAAATGCGAATGTCAAAGTTGTTCGGCAATGACAATATACATACGTACGGGAGCTATAACAGTTGCCATAATAGGCATTGGCCTTGCTACATGAAATGAACACGCGGAGAGTAGGAGTTATTACAGCAGCAGACTGATCCAATGTTCTGGTGTTGATTAACAAAACAATATTTAGGTGGATCTGTATCCAAACTTTGTGATCCCGAGTTTTTCCTAGCTTTGGAAGGTATATTTTGAAAACAAAGTGTTGGTACATACTACAAAGAGTCCATGCAGGAAGGTCTGTCCTCAGCAGAAATAAAAATGAATGTATGTTGGAGATAGTTTACCGCCTCTCTGGTCTAGTGGTTCACACCACCGGGTGTTGATCGGGAGGTCCGGGTTCGATTCCCCATGGGGGCAGAAGTTTTTCTGCTCGGTTTGATTGGTGGTAGGGCTTCTAAGCCCGCCTGGCTAGCTACCACCGTCTTACTTCAATCTGTCGCCATAATAACAATGTTATAAGCATTGTTGTGTTCCGTCAATCAGAGGTAAGATAGCCAGTTCCTCAGTTGTTGAGGATTACAGGTGATGCTCGCTTCCACATTCGGCCTTATCGTCACTTACCATGAGGTGAGATGAAGGTCAAGAGCTTACCTGCCATATGTAAAAAAAGTGCTAGTAATTGGAAAGATTAGGAGTACTAGATTGTCATAGTGTGGACATGATGAATGTAACATAAGTAGAAAAAAATGGTTAGTAAAGTGGATGGACCTAAAACAAGAAGAAGACTAAGAAAGCGGTGGATTGTGTGAAGTTTGATATAAGAAGTAAAGAGGTAAATAATGAGCTGATGAGTGTCAGGAAGAAGATGAACTGTTGTGCCCACCCCATCTGGAGTGGAAAAAAAAGAAGAAAAAAAATTACAGATTTTTCAATAGCTTTTATCCCAAATCGCGACCTCTTATCACTGAAACTAATTCATCGTAATAATAATGAACAGTTTGAGAATCGATGTATATACCTTTCAATCTCTCTATTTCCTCCATTTGGCCGTTGCGTGACTACCTTCGAATATTCAAACAGCCTATCTAGTGATGTAAATATCACTGGTTTTTTTATCGACCGCAAGAACACGATATTTTTCATTTATTACTTTAGTCAGGCTACGTAAAAATTATTGAAGATTGTACCGAAGTTTTCTGTAGTATATTTTTTTAAGTGAACTCTATTTCAATTGATACTTGGTTTAAAATACTTTGCAGCTTGTTCACCGTCCTCACCTTGTCGGCCTGTATAGTGTATAGATAGTGCCGTTTTGCTCCAGGAAGAAGTCACGAGTAGATTCGTAACGTAAGTGATGAAGGATTCGCTGAACATGAAACACGGTAAAATTAAATAGGGAAGCGTTTGAAACTTACTTCACCCGATGATGGTTAGCAAGACCAAGATATAGTACGCTTGCCTAATCCACTGGCGATTTGAAGACTAACGACTGAGTTTAGAAACGTCACAAAATAAACTTTTTTTGAAATTCCGAAAACGAACCATTGACACGAACAAGAAGAGGAACTAACATTTTCTATTAATTTTGACCATCTCTGTACATCACGAACAAAAACGTACTCATTTGGGTGCCTTGTCCTATTATTTTATGGTGACAACTTTTTTTAATATAACAGATAAACTCTAGGCATTCATCTCACCTAATGGTAAGTGACAATAAGGCCGAAGGTGGAAGCCTGTAATCCTCAACAAATGAGGAACGGGCTCTCTTACCTCTGATTGTTAGTACACAACAATACTTATAGCATTGTTATTATGGCGGCTAATTTAGGTAAGACGGTGGCAGCTAGCCATGCATGCTTAGAAGCCCTATCACCAACCAAACCGAGGAGAAAATCTTCTGCCACGATGCGGTATCAAACCCTAGACCTCCTGCTCAACACCCAGTGGTTGGAACTGAACTCTTTGCTTGTGACTGAAAAATTCTATACTAATACGTGATACGATCTTTTAATCATTCCAACTAACCGTAACTAGGTTTTGGATTGACAATCGTGGTAATCAAACGTGCCTGACGTCCATTTCAATTGTCTTTGGAAATTCGCGGGCCATTATGTGTCACGGCAGGTGTTCTGTGACGATGCAAAATACTGGTGGCTTTTGGCAAAATACCTAATCCATTTTTAAAATTCACAGTTATGATTATTCAAATGGTTCTTGTTATTATTATCATGAGGTTCGTGATATTCAAACGGAATCTGATAATTTGTGTAAATTAATAATAAATTACATTTCGGACTAGCGTCTTAATTTGATTAGCTTATCGTCCTCAGCCTGTACATATATGTCCGACTGCTCGGCACAGGCCTTCCACATGGGGAAACACGAGTAGTATGGGCCGTAGCACCACCACGCTGGCCCAACGCGACGTGGGTAGAAACGGTTGTAATAGCAACTGGGACCAACGGCTTAACGTTCCTTCCGAAGCACGGAGAAGTTCGAGATAAGTATGATATTCATACAAAATAAAGGAGAAACCTCGCGCTCATCTCGGCGGGGCTTGCTAATGGGCGACAACTGTCACTTCAACAGCTAAGTAGATATACGAATGTATGCTCTATATTACTGTACGAAGAGTATTTTTTTCCTGAAACGGTCGTAGAAATTGTCATAGTATGGTCCGGTGTAGTAATCAGACCCCTTAACGTTGTTAAAAATCCAGGATACTTTCATTTGGTATATAGGCCTGATCAGTATTATGCCTATTATATTAGGTCCTTACCTATGAAATTGGTGTTTTGTATGGAGATTTTGGGGATGTCTGCATTTTACATACTAACATTTTATCAGTTTTCTTCACAACGACAAATCCAAAGATAAAAATATTTGGCATCTGTCATTAGAAAAGCTTAAGTAATATGTGTAATATCACACTTCATAAAAATTATTTACGTTTTTGAGTGAATGCAAATAAAATGATGTATTCGGGAGGCACTTAAAAAGAGTTGTCTCTGTCTCCAATTTTAACACAATTAAACATACAACAAATTATCAAAACAAATCAAAAGTCTATTTTAAAAATATAGTCTATTTTTAGACGAGGTAATTATTTTTTAGGAATACTCTGAATTTTAATAGTTACAGACAAAATACTAAAAGAGAAAAAAAACACCAATTTCATAGATAAGGACCCAATATTACTGTACGCAGAGTATTTTTTTACTGAAACGGTCGTAGAAATTGTCATAGTATGGCCCGGTGTAGTAATCAGACCCCTTAAAGGTGTTAAAAATCCAGGATACTTTCATTTGGTATATAGGCCTGATCATTATTATGCCTATTCTATTTTGAATGGTAAATTACTAGAGGTGGCAGCTACCTACTACCTGTTTTATTTTAACCATTTGATGTTCAGTTCCACGCGTACCAATATGCGTGCAAATGCTTCTAATATCTATATACTTAATAATGAGGGATCGACATATACAGCTACGAGCTACGTGTAGCTTAGGGTGTAGCTTTCGTAGCATCGTAGCATACATGGCAAATTTCGTAATAAGACAGCGGTTGCTGAGTTGGGACGGACAAGGCATTACTCGTTCGAGAGGCCGCAGGACTAGAGAGTACCACTGAGTTTGAATAAAACCTATATGTACAGTTCATTGTGAATATAGCCACGCGAACGACGTCGCGGGCACAACTAGTATTCTTATAAACATAAAATTAAATCATAAATCAATTTTGTAATACTATAAAGCGAAGAATGCTGTTATTTTTTATATTTCAATGCGTTGAATTTAATTACTGTTTGTAATATACGACGAGAAAGCCCGATTTTTATTTTCAGAAACAAATAGAATGTCTAGACTTGTGATCGTTGTGTAAATAGATTTCAGACAGATCGTAAGCGGCTTATAAGGTCATATGTATTTATCGCTATTGCCCGTAGTATTTATAAATAATATTATACATACATACAATCACGACCATTATCCCCTAAGGGTTAGTCAGAGACTAGGCAAGAGCACCGCAAAAGCAATCTACTGCCACCGTCCACGCCTCAACAAGCAGCGACTGCACACGTGCTCAGCGTGACAGGTGGTGAACCTGTCGCCGCTATTGGATGGTTGTGCAGTTCATAGTCCATTAGTCGCCTTTAAGGACACTCAAGGGAAGAGATGGGTTGGTAGTATTTCTTTAATGAGCCGCTACCACACGACCATTTATAAATATAGAGAAGTTAAAGTTTTTTCTGATTAATATGCTGGCTGGTTGATGCCAATTTGATAGTTGTAACCATTAATAAAAATAAAATAAAAATCCTCAGACATTCACACCTATCAACTAGTCCCATTTTAACCAACTAAATGCTGCTTGTGTTACGGATAATAGATGACGGTCAAATATATTTAATAAATAAATACATATAATTATTATTCAGAATATACATAATATAATACATATAATAATATAATGAACCTCCATGACTGAACTGTCTGAAAATACATCACCCAAACACGGCAAGTGTTTGGGTGATGTATTTTCCACTGGGGATCGAGCCCAGGACCTCTCGAGATAGCGACACCTTGAGACCGGCGTATAGACCACTCGACCACGGAGGTCGTCGGCAATCGCCTATGATTCTTTACTTGTAGTTTAGACAAGACAAGTTTTACATGTAGGTAAAACTTGTTAAAAATACTTAAGGTTGCAATTCTTTTGGATAACAGTATAACACTCAGTTGCACAAAGATTTTTTAAGGACGACATTTGTTAATGAGACATTAAAACTTTTAAGTTCATTAAATTTAAGGTTGTCACACAAAACAGTTCTTGCTAATGTCTCCTTAGCATTGACAGGGTGTTAATGTCGTTTTGTGCAATGTAAAAACTAAGTTAAGGTGTTCTTTTGACACTTCAATAAATAAATTTAATGGAGCATTAGGGATAATGCCGACATTAAATTTTAAAGTTCGTTTCTGCAACTGGGTGTTAGTGTAGTCACTGTACACAGTTCCTCAGTTGTTGAGGAGCAGGGTACCCATGATGCAAAATAAGACCGTATTCACCACAACCAAGTCCCAGTCGAAATCGACATTTTGTGTGAATAAAGATATGATTATGATTATGATCGTTATGGCCCATCAACGGGATCCTTTTTTTGGCATATAGTTTTTACTTATAATTTACTTTGGCATATGAATTTGGCATAATGTTGTTTAACATAATATAACTTAAGCATAGTTTTCTTTGGGTACAATATTTATTTCGCATAATTATAATTTAGACTAATGTAATTAATGTAATGTAATATGCCGTAAACCATTATGAAGAATAATCTAAAATATTATATTATTCCGCATAATGGTTTACGGCATAAAGTAAAGTCGATTAGATACGACGAAGCGAGGAGGAGTGTTAGGTAGAACTGTGCCCTCAACGCGCGAGCCGAGCGAGCAAAGCGAGCGTACCGCGGAAGCGTCCGGCGCAGCGCCAGAATCGATATTTTTATTGATAGTTATTACTAAAATTTTATGCGAATAGTTTAAGCCTTAAGATGGTTATGCCATTTGTAACTATGCGTAATTAAATCAATTATGCGTAAGTATATTTAGTGTAGATTCCATTATGCCAATTCATATTATGCTTTAAAATTTTATGCAAACAGATAGGGAACCTCCAACCACACTCTATAAACTCGTACTCGCTATCCCTCGTGTAGCCTCGTGGAGTGTGGAGGACCACAACGTTTTGCTATGATTTGGTTGTTGTCACTTGTGGAAAATACGTTCTTTTCAACGCAATATCCCGTTTTTACCCTTTGGGTACGGAACCCTAAAAAATAGAACCGAACACTTAATAAGAGGCTGTTAGATTCCAACCCTTGTTTCGACAAAAAAACAATGTGAAGTATTTATTGTAAGAAAAAACATCGAATAATATTTTGGCGGCTACACCTAATGAGTCCCGAGTAGAAGAGAGCGTGACTTATTCAAGTTTGTACAACTCACGATAGAGAAGCACGTATTAATATAACCTTTCAGTATATCGAATTTGGGTGAGAGCTTCTAATCAGAAACCTAGCTATTTGCGATTTGCGAAATAGCTAGGTTACGAAATAACGAAAATAACCAGTTCTAATTTAGATCTGCGTGTTTTCGTTACTTTCTTTTTCTTTCTTTGCCAGCCTATTACTACTCACTGCTGGGCGCAAGCTTTCATACATGGAGAAACAGATGAGTAAAGGTCCTTGACACCACCAGCTCCACCACGCTGGCCCACTGCGGGTTGGTGAGGAGAAACGGTCGCAATAGCGGCCGAGATCAACCGCTAAACGTGCTTTTCGAAGCGCGGAGGAGCTCGAGATCACACAGTTTTAGTCACCCATCTACGGCATGATCATGGCGAAGGTGGCTTTTTTTTCGATAGGCAACCTGATGACCCCCACCTGGAGATTGTGCGATGAAAAAAAAAAAGACGTGTGGCACTCGGGGACTGCCGCGGTAAAGCTATTGCATAGCATTTTGTATCAACTTATGCAATTATAATTTTATTTATTTATTTTATTCATGCAGTATTTCTTTTTCTTTGATATTAATTCAAGTTACACTTTTTGAGCGTGGTGACCGATAAGAAAACAAATTATATAAACTGTTGGTAGTTTGCATATACATTATTTCGTTCGGATCACTTATAAGTAAATTAAATCATAAAATAATTATCTTAAATAAATGTTAATAAACTAATCAATAAAATAACAAAACTCATAATAAACAATGTGTAATAGTTAGCTTATAAATAAAACCAAAGTGGCGTCTTTGTTTAAATTAGTTCTTTGTTGTATCACTAGATGGCGCCACCTATCCTTTAAAACGCACTATTGTTTACTCTCATAGACTTATATGGTCAAACCGATGTTAATTAAAATTTGTATTCGCCTTGGACACGGTGTTTCATTTTGGTAACCACCTTGGGTTTTAACATGCACGGCCTTCAAGCCACACCTCCTTGCGCCATCGGAGTGGGGAGCGTGAGGTTTTTTCGTTACGGAATTTCTGGATTCGGTCCCCCTCCCCGCGCTCAAGGCCCGCGATAGAAGCTATGCAATAGCTTAATAAAGGCATGGAACATATAATATGTGACTGCGATGCTCTAGGAAATAAGCGACTACGGATTCTAGGGGCGGCTTATCCCAAACCTGAGGAATTTATAGGCATGCAACAAGCCAACATCATTACGTTCATCCAGGACATTTTGGGTGATGGCAGGGAGGGATGAATAGGAAAGGGGAAGCCGTAAGCTCCCATAGGGTCGAAGTGCCCTGAGTTATCTCAGTCCCATCACAAGAACCCCCACGAGAATACGAGTAGAAGAGCTTCTCAGCTGAGTTTAATATTTGACTGAATAGTCTGGTGAGTCATTGGTTACCGTCATGTCTTTTTACGGGAGATCCCTTTATCACACGGAATACTGTCGGAATTTATCCCGAAGCATCGAATATCAGAATAAATCTAATTCCAGCGAATGTTATTGACAAGTTTCCATGCCGGTGCAATATTGAGAAAACTCACGTTATTTGATATCCAATAGTTATAGGATTCAGAGAAATGTTTTCTCTTTACTTAATAATATTGAGCTCAACTTTGATCTCACAATGAGATAGGAATCGATTTCGGAAGTGATTAGGTGTGACACTTTTTCTATAAGGTTCAAAGGCTTTATATACGACGAAATTCTTTCTTATTTGAGAAGGATTATGGATCTTTGCTGCCATCGTCAGCATTCCACATACATACATAAAAACACCCTGTTGGGGTAGACAGAGTCCAAGGAGTCTGTGTTCCTTAAGACCACATTTAGCCCTACGAAAATTGGGTTTGGTCAGATAAATAATCGTGAAAGAGTAGTAACAAGTGGCTGGCCACTAAGCCAGCAAGGTTAGTAACCACTAAGCCAGCGAGCTCTCGTTGTCGTATGGCTCTCGCTCGAGGGAGAATATCATAAGGTGTTATATTATTAACTGTTTTTCTTGCCTAGCATGTTGTAAAAGGTGACTAAGGGCGTATTGGGTACTGGGTCTGTGATTGTGTAGGCGATGAGCTAGCCACTTGTTACTACTCTTTCACGATTATTTATCTGACCAAACCCAATTTTTGTACGGCTAAATGTGGTCTTAAGTAACACAGTGCTCCTTGGACTCTACCTACCCCTTCGGGGACTACAGACGTGATTGTATGTATGTATGTAGGTATAAGCTACATGCATCAATATGCATATTATGCATTCATGTATCTGTTTACTGTCAGTAATGCTGTACGTATAAGTAAACAAACTGATAACTTTTCTTTGGCGGCTATTTTGCGCGAATAGACGCATGTGTGTCGTGTTTTTTTTAATCTTCTTTAACCGCGCGTTATGAGCGCGTGTTTTTAAAAATACGATATCTCTTAAGTTTTATGGGGCATCTTATTATGTATAATAGACCAAGTATCCTTCGTAACTTACCATACTTACCTTTATATAAAGTACCTAAAACCAATAATGAGTATGGACAGAGGGTATGGACGTTTGCTCTTCCGAAAATTCTAAGCACATTGCCCAACAACCTCGTAGATAGTTCGCTGAACAATAAATATATAAAATTTTAATTATAACAATATTTTGAAGAAAAACAACTATGTTGGGTATCGGAGGATTCAGCGTCTGCCCCCATGGTGATATCTAGTGCACGCCTCATTCGCAGCAGTGCACTTACTCTTTAATTAAGATTTTGCTCTGTTGTTCTGTTTTTCAGGTTGTAATAATTGGAATTTTTTTTTTTTAATTAAAATTTGTGTGGCCACACAAGAAAACAGGCACAAGCTATCTTTAATTATAATAATCTTCAGTTTATAATACCAACCGTAGGTACTGCCAGAATACCAGCACCACAGACCTAGAGACCTAGTTGGCCTGTAATCCTATTTTTTTTAATTATATGTATTTGTATTTATCTCTTGGCCAATAAACGCATTTTTAAACATTCACTCATATCAGCTAGCCCCATTTTAAGAACTAATGCTGCTTGTGTTACGGACACTAGATGACGGATAAATATATATAATAGATTAATACATAGAAATATCCTGAATATATATAAACATCCAAGACTGGAGAACAAATACCTGAAAATTAATCAGGCATTTGCCCCCAATGGGATCGAACCCAGAATCTCTCGTGATGGCGACGCCTGGAGGTCGTCTTTCCTTCTTTTAATAAAATTATTAGTCCAATTTTGTAATGAATATAATAATCAGGTTCAGCATCTTTTACAATAAACGCCGATTGTCAAATCCTGTACACAGATTTGATAGTGGACTCCCCCTTTATTCTAAACTGTCGGTTCACGAATTCGTCTCGTCTCGCTCAATTTCGCCGTAACAAAAAGTGACAGGAATAGAGATTCCGTGATTCGTGTAGTTTCCGACAGTTTAGAATGAGGGGGGAGTCCGATGGAAATTGATAAGTAAATTAACTCAATCTATAGATTAATCTCGCGTGTTGCAAGAATTTTTTACCAACCGAAATACAGATCTTTATATCTTATAGACAGAAAGGCCTCATTGAAATGCCATCGTAATCATTTAAGCTAAAACACTTCACAAAAAATATACATTGTTATTGTTACAACTTTCGAGCCGAAAAGGTAAAATGAACGTTCAGAAAAAAAGACTACCAAAGTATTTTATCTAACGCTGAAAAAATAATGTTTACATTACGCTTCACGATTTAACATTTTATTGTCAAATTCATAATATTTGAATGTAAATTCTCTATCTAAATCTTTATAATTCACTGCCTAATATTTTCCTTTTGTCGAATTTTGAAATTTATTTTCATGCCGACTGTACCTAATTAATTTATTAGAGAGCGAAAGCCTCGGAAATACAATTAGGCATTTTAATTTATTTTGATGGTTGTAACTGTCTACTAGAATTTATTTGTTAAAATCTTATTTTCAAATATAGGATTTGGCAGACAGACATCTTCTTCACAAAGATTTATTAAATAAATGATTTTACGATTTAAACGATTTATATTTTTGACGGGTGTGTTTGTTATGGTTTCGATTGAATACCAAGCTACTACTGATCTGGATAGACCATGGATGGGTGACCAATCTTTGTGATCTTGATAGTCATTGATGTTTCTTACGTTTCCCTATATAGGAAGGTGCCTATCGGTGGAATATACAATACCTTCTTGTTTATTGTTACAATATGCTAAACCACTTTTTTTGTCAAGTAAAAGTAGTGTTTAAAATGGAGTATGTACGAAATATATCAGTACGATATATTATATGATTGGCTTTTTTATATTATATGATTGGATTTAAAAAAAGTGGCTGGTTCGTTTCCTGCCGGTTCTTCTCATGAGAAGCCTTACTCTCGGAATCCGGCCGCTTGTATTGATTACGACCACAGTCAAAGCGCTGTGGGTGTACTTGCTACAAGCGCTCGCGGTAATGAACTTTAATACTGTACTGTACTTTTATCGGCGTTAAATCAATAGCCACGCGAACGACGTCACAGCACTGCTAGTAATTTAAATATACAAATACATAATAATATTTATATTTTATTTAAAAAAGAATGATTTATTAAAATTACTCTGTCTTGTAATTCTGAAATATATAAGATAAGTGTTGTAATTGTTGTAGTAACTATGAGTTCGTTTAGAATTCTCTCTCTCTCATCCATGCTCTGAAAATTAATCAACATGCATCACATTTAATATTACGGGACTCGGAATGCTGCAAGCGTCTCTTAAGAGGAAAATAATGGAATGATAACAATAACATTTATTCAACTCTCAAACTAAACTAAAGTTTTAGCTTTTTTCAGTTTTACTTACTCGTAGTGTTGTTTAGTATTCTTTTCTGTCAACATCCGTTGTCGAGTGGTCTCAAGGCGTCGCCATCTCGAGAGGTTCTGGGTTCGATCCCCGGTGGGGGCAAATGTTTGTGTGATGAATACAGTCATTTGATCTCCAGTCTTGGATGTTAATACTTATATTCTTAATATTTACATGTATATATTTATTTAATATATTAACCCGTCATCTTGTATCCGTAACACAAGAAGTGTTTGTTGCTTTAAATGGGGCTAGTTGATAGGTGTGAATGTCTGAGTAAAATTATTATTTATGCAATTCTATTTTTCCTAAAGAGTCAAATACCAAAAAAACTAAGAAAAGTGTGAAATATATCTACATGAGAAGAAGAGAATTTTGAAAAATAGTGATATGAGAATGGAAGAGCAAAACTTTAAAATAAAAAATTAAACTTTTACAAGGACTAAGAGAAAATAACAAGATAAAATATTATTCGCTCTAATAAAATCATTCTCAGCCACCACCACGCTGGCCCATTGCGGGTTGGTGGGTAGAAAAGGTTCAAAATTCAATATCATTTATTCAATTAAGATGCGTCTTAGCACATGCTTATGAACGTCAAAAGCATTTTACAGATTTTCGTGTAAGCGATAAACTACGCCATCCGTTCACAAAACCACCAGGAGGCCTTGTTCTGAGAAGAACGGGCAAGAAACTCAGCAAGTTTCTATCCCCCTTTACATTGTTATTCTTTTTTAAAAATGTCATAAACTACAACGTCATTGAAGTTTGAGAAGAAAAAATAAATAAATATCTCAGCTATATATTCTGCAGTTTACCACATTTTCCATTACAAATGTAAGTAGTCTAAAATATTATATTAGGTCCTTACCTATGAAATTGGTGATTTGTATGGAGATTTTGGGGAATTCTGCATTTTCCTTACTAACATTTTATCAGATAATAATATTTGGCATGTATCATAAGACAAGCTTTAGTAATATGCGTAATATCACGCTTCATAAAAATTATTTATCGTTATTAAGTGAATGCAAATAAAATGATGTATTCGGGAGGCCCTTAAAAAAAGTTGTCTCCGTGTCCAATTTTAACACAATTAAACTTACAACAAATTTTCAAAACAAATCAAAAGAGCTCAAAAATATAGTCTATTTATAGACGAGGTAATTATTTTTTAGGAATACTCTGAATCTTAATAGTTACAGACAAAATACTAAGACAGAATAAAAACACCAATTTCATAGGTAAGGACCCAATATGAATAAAATAAAATTAAGGTTCCATTGATTAATTGGAGAAATTGAAAAAGTAGTATATACAAAACCAGGATAGGTATCTTCACCACCAATTGCCGTACCATACAACCGTACCGTTGCAATAACGACCGGGACCAACGGCTTAACGTGCCGTCCGAAGCATGGAGGAGTTCGAGATCTCAAAGTTTTGGTCACCCATCCAAGGTTTGACCATGGCGAAGGTACCTTGGTTTTCGATATTGAAAGCCAAAGTGCACTAACCACTACGACAGCAATCTCCGCCCTAATAAAATATGTATATTATTGCGGATGGGAATTTCATTGCCGTTTTTGGTAACGAATGTTTATGAATGTTTTCCTTGATTCCCATATTTTACAACGATTCAGTAATCGTGCGTTCTGTATTACAAGATGGCTGTAACTCTATTGTCGTGATAAAATAGCATTAAAAGTTGGGCGTTGTTAATGTAATAAATAAGGATTCTATGCAAGGTCTTTACCGGATCCGCTTAAAGTAGGAACGTGTCTGAGTGACTGATGTACTATTGTTGTTTGAAATGTTATTTTCTTTGCTTTGGGGTTACGGATAATACATTATATGCGTATATGAATTTATGATTAGAAAAGTTTTGTTACAATTCTATTTATGGATTATGAGTTATGGAAATATTCAACAGTTTCGTTGTAAAGATTTGGTTGTACATAAGTATTCAATAATTTATACATTGTATTATAAAATATTGGGTCCTTACCTATGAAATTGGTGTCTTTATTCTGTCTTAGCAATTTGTCCGTAGCTATTAAGTTTCAGAACATTCTTATAAAATAATTGCCTCTTCTAAAAATAGACCATATATTTGAGCTCGTATTATTTAATTTGATAATTTTTTGTAAGTTTAATTGTGTTAAAATTAGACACAAAGACAATTATTTTTAACTGCCTCCCGAATACATCATTTGATTTGCATTAACATAAAAACGATGAATAATTTTTATCAAGCGTGTTCACACACATATTGATAAAGCTTGTCTAATGATACATGCCAAATATTATTATCTCTGGATTTGTCGTTGTGAAGAAAACTGATAAAATGTTAGTATGTAAAAT
The DNA here is from genome assembly GCA_910589355.1 of Parapoynx stratiotata. NCBI lineage: Eukaryota > Metazoa > Arthropoda > Insecta > Lepidoptera > Crambidae > Parapoynx > Parapoynx stratiotata. Next base: position 1,476,834 of record OU342477.1, read on the forward strand.
GCAGACATCCCCAAAATCTCCATACAAAACACCAATTTCATAGGTAAGGACCTAATAGTTCTAAATCGATTCATAGTGTGATAAAAGCTTTCAATTTCAATATATACAAATAAAGTAAGTAGAAATTCAATTTCAACATGTGTTATTTTTAATTTTTTTTCATGTGCCAAAACGCTATGCACCATGTTCATGAAATTGGTGAAGTAACGCATCATCCAAACAATAACTACGCAGGGTCAAATTCCGTCAAACGCCAGTCGCAACCAATCAAGCATGTCTTTCGGCTGTGCCTGTGTCACGCATGCGTAATGAATTGTTTACCAAAATCGTGACCTAACGGCACAGATAATTCATGGACCATCATGACCAAAGGCGTTCTAGACACTTAAGCAAACGGAATTTAAAAATTACAGGCCTCATAAAAATATATATTATTTTTTATGGTGATGGCCTACAGTAATAAATCATTTGAGGCCGAATAAAAAAAACTCAACTAGGGTCACCTAGCCTATTCATATATTAAAATTATATGTGCACTTTGTACAAGAACATGAGAATATAGACACAAAATCTCCACAAAATGCTCTTTTTTGGGTAGCCGCCACTTAAACAGGTCCACAATCGCTTAAGCATTAAATATTTCAATTTTATTGAGTTGATTCGAGTGTTTGGTGAAGACATTTCTAACACCACTCCAACCCTTTTGAAACATAAAATATTACTAGATATATTGAAAGTATTGTAAACCACTTAAGTGTCAAGAAATAGATACTCAGAATAGAAATATGGCAGTATGACGCAAAATAAAGTGCGCTGTAGGGTAGCTATGCTGTTCTGGTGAATTGGACAGATATAAAGATTGCTTTTTGAGGGAAATGGTTCTTGGAAGCGCTTAGATACAAAATTTGATTTAAAGCGGAAAAAAGAGTAAATTGAAAAATAAAATTTCTGTAAAGTCAAAATGTAAATGGAAATACAACATCGCAAAACAAATAACAAAACAATTATGATGACACATCAAACTTTTTTTTTTTTTTACGGTATATTCTATGTATTATTTCACTAATAAAACATTTTCTTTCTTTGTTTATAATTTTCGAATATGAGAACATAATTGTAAGCTTATTTAGTATATAATACACATAAAATTATAATAATATACCTCAATGTAATTTCTATAGCTAATTATTGTTACATATACATTTCATTCTGTTCATGATGGACTTTGTATTGACTATTTCTAAATTAATAGTTGAAAATGAACTTTATGTTAAAATACTATCATAATTTTAAAGACCACAAATAATCATAAATTTAAATATTAAATAATAATTATAGATACAAAATCCATCAACGATAAAGTATTTGTTTTGAATATTAGACGGTTGTTATAAAAAAACAGTAGAAGGTAGATTGAAAGGGCAGACAAGAAACGACAGTCGCTGTGACGACTGTACGATTGTAAGAAAAAGAATATAGAATATCGAGTCTCCTGTTGTGTTGAGTAGTGCATTGAACATAAACGTGTGAACATATATCTCGGAGTTTCATTTCTACATAATCACCTGGAGTTGTCCAATAACTTCAGAAGTGGGATAAACGAAAAGAATATTCTTTTCGATCTACGCCTACATGGAAAAAAAGATACGTAAGTAACATTTTTTTTTTTTTTTTTTTATTTTTATTATTTTTTTTTTATTCTCTCTTCACATGTTTTAAAGAAATATGTTGATATTTTTTTTTACCATTTACCAAAATTACGGATAAATTCAAAGAACTAATAAAACTGTTCTAGAAATCGAACGATTTCTTTTGTTTTTTTTTCTTCTCCTGATTAATGGTATTTATTCATAAGAAGTGATATCATATTCCGCTATTAGAGTTAAGAAAATAAGATTGCAAAGTAAAATAAGAGTGTAAAGTAAATAATAATTATAATAAGATTGCAAATTGAGAAGTATTGTACCTACAGTTCATCTAGAAATTGATCTCTAAAGCTAAGCGAGGTGTACTTCCGATGAATTTCTCAGTAATTGCAAACCTTTAGCTTCCGTGACACGGGTAAGAATCTCGTCTAATATATCTCGTAATAAATATGCGAAATGTGTTTTTCGTTGAGGGTAAGCCAAAAATAATCAAGTATGAAAAAAAAATTTGGGGTTTTCTTTTGGAAACAAAGTAAAATAATAATAAATAAAGTTTTGATAATTTTCACTCGTTATCTTTTAGATAAAACAATATTATTTATCAGTGGAAACTTTACTGGTCTATGTACATGTCTTAATTTCTAGCAATAAGGGATTTTATACTGTTTGCTCCCTTAAAATAAAATAAAATAAAATATATAAACAAGTAAATCGTTTCGGTAATTAGTGACAGTTGTATCTGTTTATTAAGCTGTGCTTTTATCAGTTCCAGATTGATCGAAGGAAAAATAATTATGAACCGAGATTATAGAGCATTTAGCCCAGACCCAGGAATGCCCAGGTTTGAGGGCCAGGGTCGAGGGGCTGAGAGGGACTCAAGGCGTTGTCGTGAGTTGAGCCAAGTGACGTGGCCGAGAGAACACGAGCGCGAGAGTCCAGCGAGGAGACAATATTCGGAACAACCAGGGGTATCACGGGTGCGTGATACTGAGGTTGATTATTATGAGGGTCCTGACGGAGGGCGTCAAGGACGAAGAATTCTTTGTTCACAAAGGAGTGATAGGAGGTCCCTCCGTACACCTGCGAGATTGGAACATTGTCGCTCCCCAAGTATTGAATCCGGTGGTGGTGCAAATGTTCGAGTAAGGATCTCGAATAGGTATGGACGTACAGGAGAAGACGAGCAGAAACTGCCTTCTGGTTCCGGAGGTGGAGAGAAAGAGAGGAAGAGAAGTCGCAGTTTATCAAGACATGAGTATGAGGTACAATCACGTTATTCTAAGAAGCCCAAAGATACGGACTCGACTAATAGCATGTTAGATAAGTTTATGTCAATTTTGCAGTCAATTAAGAGTTCAGAAAAGTCTAAGCTACCTTTTAATAATAATATCATTCCCGAATTTGACCCCATGTCAAAGGAACAAACGGTTTTAACATGGCTCACAAAAGTTGAAGAATGCGCTGAAATATACGCATGGGAGGACAGAGAAATAATTCACTACGCACTTCCTAAATTAATCGGTGTAGCGAAGTCTTGGTATCAGAGCTTACCAACCATGATGTTCACGTGGGTAGAATGGAAAAGGAAATTAATAGAATCTTTCCCTGTACGCGAAGACTATGCTGAACTCTTGACTGAAATGCTTGGTAAAAGAGTAAAGTACGGAGAATCGCTTGAGCATTATTATTACGCCAAAATAAACTTGTTGAATAGGTGTAGAATTTATGGACGCCAGGCTGTCGATTGTATATTGTATGGCGTTGAAGATAGGGCTGTTAAGGTCGGCGCTCAGGCTGCACAGTTTTCGGAGCCAGAGCAGGTGTTAAAATATTTCAGAACGGTAAAAGTAGGGCCTAGCCGCGATAATCAGGAAAGTACTAGGTTTCGAAATGATCGCAAAGGTATAACAATTTCTACCAAAGCAAGTAACTTAAAAATTACATGTTACAACTGCGACCAGGCTGGACATCCAAGTTTTAGGTGTGACAAACCTCCAGCTAAATGTACCACTTGCGATAAGTTGGGTCACTTGTCCGCACATTGCTATAGAAACAAACGTTCGAATAAAGATCGCGAGAAAGACACGAACCAGAGCAGTAACAAGACCGAACAACAAGTAGCACAATTAAGCGTAGCAAAAGACTTGAACGCTAAGTATCTGTTACAAATCAAAGTCAATGGTCATGTTTTGGATTGTCACTTAGATCTAGGCAGTCAATGTTCACTTGTAAAGCATTCAACGGCTAAGGAACTAAACTTATTAATAGAAGTTCCAGGCGATTTACCTGTCTTAAGAGGTATTGGGAGAAATTCAATTCGTCCGTTAGGCCTAACGGTTGCATCTATAGAGGTTCAAGGTATTAAGGATATGATTAATTTATATATCGTTGAAGATTATGTGATTACTCAATCGGTGCTCTTGGGACATTCATTTACAGAAAAACCAGATATCATAATTACAAAAACCCCGACTGCCGTAATATTTAGCAAGATATCTAACACTAAAATGCATTTAATAACGAGCAATAATGTCGAAATACCGCCTAGTACTTTGCGCGCAATCCAAGTTTTGGCTAGCCCTAGTATAGATGCTAAAGTTTACGTGAACGGTTCTTTGAGAGGGGCAGAAGGCAGAGAATATTATTTACTTCCAGGGGAGTATGAGGTTAAAGACGGCCTCAGTGCTTTACTGATACATAACATTTCCTCCAACCTAATCAATATCGAGAAAGGGTCCCTTTTGACGCGAGTACAGTATAAACACATAAGTGATTCAACTAGTATCTTGGAGTCATGCAATCTCACGTTTTCAGAGTCACAAAATAATGAAACTTTGAACTGTGATGACAATCTAGGGGATAATGAACGCTCGAGTTTACAAACTTTAATAAAGAAATATCAAGACTGTTTTTCTAATGGCCTTCACGACTTGGGTTACACGGATTTAACAGAGATGGTGATCGAGCTTGAAGATTCTGAACCGGTTGTATATAGACCCTATCGAATGTCTTACGCGGATCGCGTTCTAGTTAGGAATATGGTTCAAGAAATGGTTGATAACGGCATAGTTAGGGAATCATCATCACCATATGCAAGCCCAATTGTATTAGTCCAGAAAAAAACAGGTGACAAGCGCCTTTGCGTTGACTACCGTGCGTTAAACCGCAAAACCAAAAAGGAACATTATCCGCTTCCAAGAATCGAGGATCAACTAGATCGATTAGCAGGAAACAAAGTTTTTACATCACTCGATTTAGCCTCAGGGTATTATCAAATACCCATAGCTGAGGGTTCTCGACACAAAACGGCTTTTGTAACGCCTGACGGTCAGTTTGAATACAACCGAATGCCGTTCGGTCTGGTGAATGCGCCCTCTGTCTTTCAGCGTACAATCAATAAAATACTTTTGGATGCTAAGATAAAATATGCGATTGTATATATGGACGACGTCCTTATTCCTGCCAAGGATATTGCAGAAGGACTACAGCGATTAGAAGAAGTCTTAGAACTTTTAAAAAAAGGAGGCCTTACACTCAAACTGAGTAAGTGTTACTTTTTCCTTAAAACTATCGACTTTCTTGGATACGAAGTTAGTTCTGATGGTATTCGACCCGGACAGCGAAAAACTGATGCAGTATCTAAATTTAGACAGCCTAAAAATCAACATGAACTAAGACAATTCCTTGGGCTGTCAGGATACTTTCGTCGATTTATTATGAATTACTCTTTAATAGCTGCCTCTTTAACCAATTTGTTAAAGAAAGATATTAAATGGTCATGGGGTGAAAGCCAAGACGTTGCATTTAACAAAATTAAAACGATGCTCGTCGGCAGGCCTATACTTGCACTTTATGACCATACCGCGGAAACACAGTTACATACTGACGCCAGTAAAGACGGACTAGCCGGCATTTTGTTGCAAGCCAATTCTAATAGCGTATTTCAACCAGTGTCGTATTTTAGTCGTAAAACGAACGCGGACGAGCGGAAGCTCCACTCGTATGATCTTGAGACACTGGCAGTAATTGCATCTCTTAATCGTTTTCGAGTTTATCTTATCGGTATCACATTTAAAGTGTTTACAGACTGTAACGCGCTGCGATCCACGTTTGTTAAGCGTGATCTGATACCGCGGGTTGCCCGATGGTGGATTCAAATGCAGGAGTTCGACTGCACCATCGAGTACCGTCCGGGGTCACGGATGTCGCACGTTGACGCGCTGAGTCGCAATCCAGTAGATGAAGCTGGAACAGAGCCTATGACGTGCTTTGACGTTCTAGCTATTGACTATAGCGATCAGGACTGGATTGCCACGGTGCAGTCAGCTGATGAAGAAGTAAAGAAGATAAAGGAAACTTTATTAGACGCAACCACGGAACAAGTGATGGAAATTCACAAAAATTATAAAATAAAGAACAATCGTGTATACAAAATTGTGGGAGACGAAATAAAATGGCTTGTGCCGAAAGGAGTTCGTTGGCAGATTTTGAAAATGAATCACGATGACGTTGGCCATTGTGGTTATGAGAAAACACTCCAACGCATTCGGAAGAATTATTGGTTTGCCAAGATGCGCAAATTTGTAAAGAAATATGTTTCATCGTGCCTGGAATGTTCACATCATAAAGCTCCTGGCGGCAAACGTGAGGGTGTCCTTCATCCTTTAGATAAGCCCAGTGTACCTTTCCACACGGTTCATGCAGATCACTTGGGCCCATTTATTAAAAGTAAAAAAGGCAATTGCTATTTACTGGTTTTGATCGACGGCTTTACTAAATATGTGACTATACGGCCCGTCAAGGACACGAAATCTACAACTACCATAAAGGTCTTCAAAGACCATATCAGCTATTTTGGGGTCCCTACGCGTCTCATCACTGATAGAGGCACAAGCTTTACAAGTAAAAGTTTCAACGATTTTATCACGCAATACAACATCAAGCATATAATGAATGCAGTATCTACTCCAAGAGCAAATGGTCAAGTTGAGAGATTCAATAGGACCATTTTGAACGCTCTTTCAACTTCGACTCATGGCAAAGACGAAAAATGTTGGGACGAACAGATCTCGGATATTCAACTTGGATTAAATACGACAACCCACAAAACAACACAGAAGACACCTTCAGAGTTACTTTTTGGGTTCAATATTAGGTGTAGGAGCGAAGGGATATTAGGCGAAATTTTAGATGATACCGTAATTATAAAGGGCACAGACAATTTAGTAGATGATAGAGAAGAGGCTAGAGAGAAAATAAAAGAAAGTCAAATTAAAGATCAGGAAAGGTTTAATAGCCGTAGAAAACCTGCGAAACATTATTCAGTTGGAGACTTAGTACGCGTTGAGAGACAGGTTCCCAGCGATGGACAGTCGCAGAAGCTTGTCGTCAAATTTCAAGGTCCCTATCGTGTATTAAAAGTCCTACCTAATGACAGGTACGTCATCGAAGACACTCCCCTATCACGAAAAAATAATCGTCGCTATGAAGCCATAGTAGCTATTGACAAAATGCAACCATGGTTGAGTTTTAGTCGAAACTTAGAAAGTAGTTGCGAAGATAATGATTCGGATGAGGAATAAAATTGGGTTGTGTCTCTGTACTTTAATTATTATTTGATTACTTAGGTATTAGAAGTTCATTACAATATTATAGAAATAAAAAAATATATATATGTTTACATAGCATATTTTAGCTAAAGTTGCACTCGTTAATTAATTGTCAAGTTTAATTAATTTTAAATCTACATAATAATTACGGTCGAAACTTTAGATAGTTTATGAGTAGAGGACTAATTAAATAAGTAAAGAATTCATTAAAAATAATGCGATTTGCCTTGTTATTAGTATTGATTTCTGTTCTTAATTCATTAAAAATAATGCGATTTGCCTTGTCATTAGTATTGATTTCTGTTCTTAAATGTTTGTTAATATAAAGAATTAAGATAAGCTGATATGTTATTTGAAGCGTTGATTTATTTATGTTCCTGTTGACTTATATAAATATTTAGGTGCCGCGAAGGGACTCGCGCTAACAGGAAGGCCGAGTTGTAAGCTTATTTAGTATATAATACACATAAAATTATAATAATATACCTCAATGTAATTTCTATAGCTAATTATTGTTACATATACATTTCATTCTGTTCATGATGGACTTTGTATTGACTATTTCTAAATTAATAGTTGAAAATGAACTTTATGTTAAAATACTATCATAATTTTAAAGACCACAAATAATCATAAATTTAAATATTAAATAATAATTATAGATACAAAATCCATCAACGATAAAGTATTTGTTTTGAATATTAGACGGTTGTTATAAAAAAACAGTAGAAGGTAGATTGAAAGGGCAGACAAGAAACGACAGTCGCTGTGACGACTGTACGATTGTAAGAAAAAGAATATAGAATATCGAGTCTCCTGTTGTGTTGAGTAGTGCATTGAACATAAACGTGTGAACATATATCTCGGAGTTTCATTTCTACATAATCACCTGGAGTTGTCCAATATAATATTTAAAAAAAGTTTCATATTAAAGAAACAAGTAAACTAAAATTATGCTATGGATGGGATTATAGCACAAAATATCGAATAATATACATATCAAAATTAATATATTGGGTCCTTACCTATGAAATTGGTGTTTTTATTCTGTCTTAATATTTTGTCTGTAACTATTAAGATTCAGAGTATTCCTAAAAAATAATTACCTCGTCTAAGAATAGACTATATTTTTGAGCTCTTTTGATTTATTTTGATAAATTGTTGTAAGTTTAATTGTGTTAAAATTGGACACAGAGACAACTTTTTTTAAGTGCCTCCCGAATACATCATTTTATTTGCATTCACTTAAAACGATAAATAATTTTTATGAAGTGTGATATTACACATATTACTAAAGCTTGTCTAACGTCGTTGTGAAGAAAACTGATAAAATGTTAGTGTGGAAAATGCAGAATTCCCCAAAATCTCCATACAAAACACCAATTTCATAGGTAAGGACCTAATATTATACTTAAAACACGCCAAATACCCAAATTAATATTCATATTCATCACATATCTGCATTATCGATATTTATCTATTTGATTTTACTGGTATACTTCTGCAAGCAGTCCATCGGCTTAATTATTCAATGGTCAGGTCGCAAATGAATAGACTAGGACACAAAGTGCGAATGTCACGAGAATCCTGTAATTTCACTGTCTTAGCATCAAAGCCATAATACCGCAATGAAACTGCTTTGTTCCATAAATAGGGAGAAATATTAATAAATATTCTATTGACATTCACACCTACTAACTAGACGTTTAATTAAATAGCTCGATATGCTGCTTGTCATAGGGATACTAGATCACGGATAAATATGTATTTATCATTAGTATAAGTAATTTTTATGTCTGGATTTTATTTAAATACATACACTCAAATATTGGGTCCTTACCTATGAAATTGGTGTTTTTATTCTGTCTTAGCAATTTGTCCGTAACTATTAAATTTCAGAAAAGCAACGTAAAAGTGACTGCACATGTGCTCAGCATGACAGGTGGTGAGCTCGTCACCGCAATAAGCTATTGTATGACTGTGCATTTCTAAATCGCCTTTTACGACACCCAAGGGAAGAGATTTATTTAATGAGCTACTACCACACAACTCCGTTCTGTTTAGGGGTAAGATCTATTTAGTGGTATATAATATGGCTCCGTAATTTTAAGCATAACGTTTATTATCATAATATGAAAATCCATAATTTTGAAAGGTATAATCATCAAAACGCATAAAATGGCGTCGCATAATTGTGAGAGGTCTAATATTGTATAGGCTAAAATTGTTTGTCATAAGTATTAAAAGGCATAAATTTGAAACGCACAACTTATGAAAAGCAGAATGATCACAACGCATAATATTTTTCTATGCCTCAAATTGTTTACTAAATAAATTTCGATTGCACAAATATAGTTTTTAGGGGTCATAAAAAAAATAACCTTAACCTAATATGTATCAGAACACATTTCCTTGGGATTGGTTCTTTCAAATCTGGGTGATTATTCGATTCATTTTAGGACTACCTAATGTTATGCTAAATGAAATTAGGATTTTCTATAGTTATGTTTTAAAATAATATGCCTTTAGAGAGTTATGGCACTTAAATGTTATGAGTAAGAAGGAATATGTGACATGAGTGTTATGCTATTTGATGATTATGCCATTCGATGTATGACAAACGATGTTATGACAATCGATGTTATGCGAAAACATGCGCTCCCATAAAATATCTGTGTTGGCTGTTAGAATGACTGGCTGGCAAAGTTTGATATTTACATCCGAAAATGAAGAAATGCCTGTCATAATACATTTCCCCCACCGGAATTCGAATCCAGAACTTCTTGAGATGGCGACGCATTATTACCGAAGTGCCAACCACTCAACCACGTCAGCGTCGTCTTACTTATTATTTTAAAGAACTTGTGGCTTTTCGAGGGTTTACCTGCGTGGTACCCGTTCCCATAAAAATATCGGGATCAAATAGAGCCTTTATCACCCGGGGATAGTTTAGCTTTCCAACGGTGAAAGAATTTTTCTTATCGGTCCGGTCGTTTCGGAGACTATTCTTTACGAACAAACAATCATAATTATCTTTCCTCTTTATAATATTTAGTGTAGATACCATAAATATTTAGACTGGAAAATGCTGGGAAAAATAAATAAATAATTATGTTTTATTCTAAATGCTATAAGGCCTATTGTGTATTTTAAGGTTTATTTTTGTAGAGTTCTGCGGAAAGGATCTTCTGGAAATTGAAAGTGTATAGGAGCACGTCATAACGCTTCGTTAGAAAGAGTACACTGCTTGAGAGCTTAGTGCACCGATGACGTCCTTGAGAACTGTCGTGTTTCTTCGTACGGACAAATATATGGCCGTCTCATATAGTACGTATACTAGTATAGCTACTACAGATGCACAGATAAGTAAGATTTTAGAAGACTTTTACGGATGTTGTGAACCCATACACTTATGAAATCTAGAAAAATAAAACAGTTTGTGCTATTAATGAAAAATAGATATGTGACGTAAAATGCTAAGCTAGTTTAAATTTTTGAGGGGTAATTTAAATATTTATGTTCCAAATTGGTCGCGAAAATGGACTAAATCTCCAGACTTAAATATTGCAATGCAAATACACCCACGAGCTATTGTACAATATTTTTATTGCATTATCAGCGAAAAAATAGCCATGCCAGCTGCTGACCGGGTTGGGTTGAATATATTCAAAGTCATACAAAAGTTATGTTTTAACAAAAAGCCGTTCTCTAAATGGAATGGATTAGTTGACAGCTGCAGTATCCCGCAGATATAAAATAGAGTAGCGTCACAAACTATATACGCGCAGAAGGCAATGACATGTATGAGCTTTGCTTTTTATACCTACACTCGGCGGTCGCGCTACGAAGTTGTGGAGGTTTTCGTTAGGGTTCCCATGAGCTTAACTAGCAGTGAAATGCCTGCTTTCGGCGCATCTTTTTCGTCCGATGAAGACGTATCGATATAACACCCTTCGGAGAGAGTCCTTTTTTTTTTTTTTTTTTTTTTTTTCTCGAGGACAAAATCCATTTACGGACCTACCAACCGCTGGCGAGGCGGAAGGCGTGTGTGGGACTCGCTCGGCGGCGGCCGAGAATACCCACTAAAACTCCCCGATATACCTCCTTGCCCTTCCGTGGGAGCGACTCGGGGTCTGCCGAAGCAATTCTCCGAGCCGGTCCCAGGGCTTCCCGACCTAGTCAAACACTAGGTCGGGGTTTGCGCCAATGGGGGATTCCCGGGTATATTCGGGAAATCCCCAGACGTGGCAGCCGGTGGAATGCGTGCGTGGAAGCCATCCAACGCACGCGGCCGCTCGCGGGGCAGGTAGAAGGAGGGGCTTATGGCGCCCGCCTTCTCCTGCCCACCCGTCTACGCCGGAGAGGAGCGGCTAGAGCATCCTCCTCCCGCTCCCTCTCCGCTGCCTCCTTCTGCAAGAGCACGTTCTCGCAGAAGGAGGCGGCAGCCTCCCATACTCTTTTGCTGCCCACCATGGCCGTGACCAGGGTAGGCAGCGAGAGGTATCCCCCGCCAAGCACCGCGCAAAGGTCGCGGCGCTCCCGTCGCCAGGCCGGGCACTCTACTAGGGTGTGCTCGGCCGTATCATCGGGGGAGTCGCAATGATGACACCGCGGCGACTCCTCCCTCCGTGCGACGCGGTGCAGAAAGTGACCGAAGCACCCATGTCCGGTCAAGATCTGCACCAAGCGGTAGGTGAGGCTGCCGTGCCGGCGCCCAACCCACTCCTCCAACACTGGACGGATGGCGTCGATCGTCCAGTGGCCGGCTGCTGGGGAGGCGAGTGCCTCAGCCCATTGGCCCAGAGCCTCCCTCTGAGCCAGGGTACGGACCCTCCTCACCTCCTCGAGGATGGGCCGTTCCCCCCGTTCCCGCGCTGCGACTCGATGCCGATGCACCCGTGCCAACACGAGGGCATCAACATCCCACGGGGTCGTGCCTGCCAACACGCAGGCTGCCCCGTGGCTGACCGTGCGGTACGCTCGCACGGCCCGAGTCGCAATGACCCTCTGCGGCCTCCGCAAGAGGGCCACCGTTCGAGGGGAAAGGCACTCCGCCCACACCGGGGCTCCGTATAGTGCCATAGACCGCACCACCCCGTGGTACAGCCTACGGCACGCAGAGCTGGGTCCCCTGAGGTTGGGGAGGACCCGTCCGAGCGCGGCTGCCGTGGCACACAGCCGAGGAGCGAGGAGCTTGAAGTGCTCCTCGAAACTCCACCGAGGGTCCAGAGTCAAACCGAGATACTTTATGTGTACCTCGACTGGAATCCGGACCCCGTCCACTCGGACACGAAGCCCCGGTGGGATTCTGCGCCGTGGGGCGTGGAATACCGTGGCCCTCGTTTTGTCGAGGGCCACGTCCAGTCCCAGGAGGCGGATGCGTCGGACGACCATAGTGGCGCCGACCGACGCAAAATATGCCGCCTCCTCCCACTCCTTTGCTCTCGCCGCGACGAGGGTGTCGTCCGCAAAACAAACGACCTCCATGCGGGGCAAGAGCGAGCCGCGCAGAACCCAATTGTACCCCAGGTTCCACAGTAGAGGGCCTAGTACGGAACCCTGGGGTACACCTGCCGCCATAGTCCAGCGCTGGACGCGTCCGTCCGCGTCCTCGTAGAGGACCACCCTTTCGCGAAGGTAGTCTGAGACGAGGACGCGGAGATAGAGGGGCACCTGATGGTATTTGAGTGCCTCCTCTATGCACTCGTGAGGGAGGCTGTTGAAGGCGTTCGCAATGTCCAAAGACACCGCGATCGCCACCTCCCCCTGTGTTGTGGCCACCTCAGTCCACCTCTTGAGGCGGGCTAACGCGTCCACGGTGGACCGACCGGTGCGGAAGCCGTACTGGCATTCGGCCAAGTCCGGCCCCCTACATTCTAAGTGCTCGACGATACGGGAAGCGAGGACCCTCTCGAAAAATTTCCCCGCCTCGTCGAGCAACACCACCGGTCTGTAGCCCGAGGGGTGGTCGGCGGGCCGAGATGCCTTCCGCAGAAGGCATAGTCGACCCACCTTCCACCGCACGGGGAAACGGCCCCGCGCGATGCAGGCGTTGAGCACCGCACGGAACCGCTCCCCCAGGGGGCCCAGGGCCAACGCCATGACTTTGGCGTGGACCCCGTCTAGCCCCGGCGCTTTGTTTTTACGCCGGAGCCGGTCCCAGGCTATGTCGAACTCCGTATCCGACACAGGGGGACCCTCGGCCCACACCTCCGGCCCGGAGACGCCGGAGGTAACCATCCTAGGGGGCGTGAAGGGTCCTGGATTTGGAAACAGCGTTTCCAGGACCCCACGCAACAACCCAGGCTCCATACAGGAGGTGCGGGGGGCCGCCTCTAAGTCCTTCCCCCGCACCGCCCTGTACGGCCTCCCCCAGGGGTCGCTGTCCAGGATCTCCAGATAACTTTCCTGGGCAGCGATCTTGGCCCTGCAGATGGCCGTCCGCAGGGCCTTGTGGGCCTCCTTGTACGTCTGACGAAGGGCGGCTTCTTCGTCAGGCGTACTGCCGGCGCGCCTACGACACCTCAGGTAGGCTCGCCTGGCTCCCATACTGGTGGTACGCAGGTCCGCTATTTCCTGCGACCACCAGTATACCTGCCCCCGCTGGGGGCAGGGTTGCGTCCTCGGCATGGCGGCACTGCAGACGACATTAAGATCGTCCGCAAACAATGCCGCCATGGCGTCGGCATCCCCAGCGACAGTGAGGGGTGGCGAATACATACTCCTCACTATCGCTGCCTCCCCAGCCACATCCCGGCTGAGTTTGGCGAGCGCCCACCTCGGAAAGGCGGATGCGCCCGCCTGGGGGCCCAGATGTAGAGGGGCCCCTGAGGATGCCGTGGAGACCTCGTATCGGATGTATCTATGATCCGATAGGGTCTCCACATCTTCCATCACCCGCCAGTCCCTAATGCGGGAGGCGAGCGTTGGGGTGGCAAAGGTCACGTCAACAATAGACGTGCCTTGCCACCGGACGCACGTCGGGATGGTGCCTTGGTTTAGGACCTGGAGACCTGAGGACAAAACCCAGGACTCTAGATCACCACCCCGAACGTCGGTGCTTCGGGACCCCCACGCCCTAGATTTGGCGTTGAGGTCTCCAGCCACGAGCACCGGCAAGGGAGCCGCTCTCCGAACCACGCCTTCAACCGCAGCCAGGAAGGTTTCGAATGCCGACCTGCTGCGGTTGGGGGAGAAAAGTTAATAATTATACACAAAAAGTGTAGTAGTATTCTAATAAAAAGTAGTTTGATTTGTAATTTGAGAACTAAACAGAGAGTAAGAAAGAAAGAAATAAACTTTATTAAGAACCATGATACACTGAATATAATAATAGATATTAGAAATACTCAAGAATACTCATACTTCTAGGAGTACTAGAAATATTATTAACAATGTAACTAAACACGCAGTTGCTGTGGTGGTGTGGATCTGAGATCACTTGTTCGTGGCGGTGTCTTTATCTGCGCTGCTCGGCTGCACTTTGTGCGAAGATTACCTTCTGTACGTATCTGTACGTGTAAAGTTTTCATATACGCCATTAAAAGCTATCAATTTGCTTGAGCGAATGTCGGTTCATACTCGTACATGTATTTCTTCCATGCGATGTGTGTGTGATAATAAAAATACTGTGACGAAGTAAATATAATTACAATTTTTTGTATGTAGTTATATGAAAAAAAATATAAATAACGTTATTCCTAAAAGGGTCCAATTTCTCGAAATCGTGAATATCGAAGTTCTACCGACGAATGGTCCTATAGAGAAAAGACGTCAGAGAAAAGCTGCGAAGTCGTTATAAAATAATTGGTTCCTTTTGACATTTACAAACAACTTCAACATCCAGCATATATTTTACTATTTCATAATACTTACTAGTTTAAATATCGACTGTATGTACGAATGAATAGAATTAAATTCAAAACTCATCATCATCAAAGTCAAACTCTTATCATTAACGTAAAGAGTAAGTGCAGGTGTGTGTTATCTGTACATTATTTTTACATATGACAGGTAAGCTCTGGGCCTTCATCTCACCTGATGGTAAGTGGTGATAAGGCTGCAGGTGAAAGCGAGCTCAACAGCTGAGGAACTGGCTATCTTACCTGAAATTCCCGAAAAATAATAATGCTTGTTGTGTGTTGTGCAACACTGTTGTGCCGCACTGACATACCTTTTTGATAAATCCTTTATCTTTTTATATCTTTACTTTGTCTACAATTTTGTCTATTACTCGTAATGTCACGTCAGTTGTGGTCTATTATACGTTAGAAAATTACCGGATTTTTATTTAATAGGCAATACGAAACATTATAATTATTGTAAGCCCGTTCGCTTACAATTGTTATTATGGCGACAGATTTTGTTAAAACGGTGGTAGCCAGCCAGGGTTTAGAAGCCATACCACCAACCAAACCGCGCGGAAAAAAACAGCCACCATAGGAAATCGAATCCCGGGCCTATCGGTTAACACCCGGTGGTCTAGTGGTTCACCACTAGACTAGGATAAGATATAAATGCCGTAAATAAAAGATTTAACTTTGATTTCAAGTTATGTTATTATGATGATGATTTTTAAATCCAAAGAAGTTTCTCGCAACCCAGCGTGTAACCTTTCTACTAAATCCAATAGAGACGACAATGCAGTATAAAGCTCATGTTTGAATAAGCAATGTTAAAAAGCCATTTCTCTTACGGTTGTCACTTGAGCTATAAAATAAATCGGAAATTTATGGAGTTTGAGGGCAGGTGGAGGCTTTCCCAGTGTCTTGGAGGGCCTCCGAGAATTTATGGTTTCATTTGCCGGTGTTATAAATGAAATAAATATAAAATCTGATGTATTTATATTATTGGCTTAGCTTCTAGAGATTTGGGAATAAATTATGGAGAGTGTAATGAATAATATTTTTTATGACATGATTCTGTCATAAAAAATAATGCGTTGAAAATGTTATGAAATTATCAAACAAAAGTATTTAGCCCTTTTTTGGAGAGATGCTTAGAGGTATGTGGGTCTGCACACACACATATTAATCACGACTATTATTATTCATTAAGGGTTAGTCATAGACTAGGCAAAAGCACCGCAAAGGCGGTCCATTGCCATAGTCCGCGCTTCACTAAGCAGTGACTGCACTCAGCGGTAAGCCAGTCGCCGCTATAAGCTATCGGATAGTGCAGTTCTAAGTCCATTAGTCGTCTTTGGATCTGCATACGATCTATTATTATAATAATATTAATTAATTTTTTGCATTGAATTTACTACTTTATAATTGAAAGGAATTAGAATAAATTATTATTAATTTATAACGGAGAACAGCTGCAAATTGAGAGCGGTGGCGTGCATTAGGAGAGACATATGTCCAACAGTTACTTCTTTTATAGATTTTTTGACGGTTAGGGATAAATTTTCCAAGTGCAGGATAAAAGAAAAAAAAACGTTAATATATTTTATTGTACAATATTAGGTTTATTTGGCCGCATTTCTATTCAGCTCATAAATAACTATCCTGTACACTTTAAGCTCATGGAGTCACCAGCTCACTGAACTAAAGCACTGCTCTATTGAATTAAAGCAAATAATAACTGTGTAAGAGAAAGCAATTTATAGCTTCGCCTCCCCGGTTATTGCGCGAAATATATTGTTACAGTGACAATATTGCAACTGGTCGCTAGTTTACACTTAAGTACTGCAAGTTAGGTAGCGATCGCATTGTATAAGCTAAGCGTTTTTTATAAACATTTACTCAGTGGCGAGGTTGGAAGATTCGCACATTTCTATCTACCCGCGCTTGTACCACAGGAAAAAATTTAAGTTAAAAAAACGAAGCTACTTTCGCCATTGTCAGTCATTTGATAGGTGACCAAAACTTGGTGACATCGAGTTCCTCCGTGTTTCGGAAGGCACGTTTAGGCGTTTCTACCCACCAACACACATTGGGCCAGCAGCGTGGTGGTGTTACGTCACATACTCCTCATGAAGGAAGGCCTGTGGCCAACAATGGGATATAAATATGTCCTCAGCCTATATACGTCCCACTGCTGGGCACAGGCCTTCCTCATGGAGAAACACATGAGGAGTAAGCCGTCACACCACCTCGCTGACCGGATGCGGGTTGTAGGGTAGAAACAGCCGCAATAGCGACCGAGACCAACGGCTTAACATGCCTTCCGAAGCACGAAGGAGCTCAAGATCACAAAGTTTTGGTCACCCATCCACGGCCAGACCATGGTGAAGGTAGCTTTGTTTACAATCGAAAGCCAAAGCATACTAACCACTACTCCACCGAGTTACTCACTAACGTACGTAAATATGTTGAGGAATATTTGAGGAACTGCATTTACTGTGCCTTTTGTAGGTATTAAATAATACATAAATTCTCGACTGTTTTACTGGCCCATTGAATAAGTCCAAAAACTGTTAGTTTCACAGAGCGTAGGTTTTATAATAATATACCTATCTAGGTGAATAGTGTGATTGTTTACACTATGGTTAGTGTATAGCATTGTGCTGGCAGATGTCACTCTATCTGTGGTCGGTGACGACCGCAGATTGGATGTACCGTGATTGTGTATTGGCCTTCTGCAGCTGTTTTTGAGTAGCTGATTTCTTTATTAAGTAACTATTTGCACAGTGAAAAGCACGACAACCTTACCTGTACAAAATCCCGCAATAAAGGACAATGGGTAAAAACGGTCTCAACACCAACAGAAATGAAATGTATCTCAACTGATAGATCTTGTCAAAATGTAACTTTTTTACTATGGCGGCGAGCCCCAAATGCATGGGGTTCCCATGGTATACCCATAGTTCAACAAATATTTAGATGACTTAATAGATGACTTTCAGTTGAGATAGGTTTCATTGCTGTTGGTGTTGGGGACGGAGCCTATACATTTTTTGCCATTGTCCTTTAAGCTTTAACATTTCTACATAAAGTGCAAAATTTATTGAGGATTTTATGGAAGTGTGATAAATGTTTTTTTATTTTATAGTTCTTGCTATCCGCTTTCCGCTATGCTCCGGTATGTAAGCTTAGTGTATTTACTTTCGAGATTCTACTACAAAATATCTAATTTCAAGCTTAAAAGATGAAACGGATTTTAAATGAGGTGATTTTATTTTTAATAACCTTGATGTATTAAAAATTTTATTTAGTCAAATAAGGGCATGTCTAAAAAGTTTTTGAAAGGTCGGCGACGCGAAGCGCACCTATGTCTATCTTTAGTACAAAGGTACAGTTATTCTAAGTTTGGCTTTGCCTGTGCTTAGTATATGGCAACAATTAATCATATCGTTTTCGTTCGTTAACAGCCTAGTACGTCCCACTGCTGGGCACAGGCCTTCCTACATAGAGAAACATTATGATGAGTATGGGCCGTAGCACCACCACACTGACCCAATGTGGGTTAGTGCGTAGAAACGGTTGCAAAAGCGACCGAGACCAACGGCTTAACTTGCTTACTGAGGACCACGAGATCACAAAGTTTTGGTCACCCATCCCAGGACTGTCCTTGGCGAAAGTAGCTTTGTTTTTGGTATCGAAAGCCAAACGGTACGAACCACTACGCCACCGAGCTCCTCAGGAGCAGGACAGATAGCATGTAGACAGCTTTTATGTTGGATGAAATTAATAAATCTATACTAATATTATACAGCTGAAGAGTTTTTTAAGCTGAACACGCTAATCTCTGGAACTACGGTCCGATTCGAACCATTCTGTCAATTAATCAGACCCAAA
Source organism: Parapoynx stratiotata (assembly GCA_910589355.1). NCBI lineage: Eukaryota > Metazoa > Arthropoda > Insecta > Lepidoptera > Crambidae > Parapoynx > Parapoynx stratiotata. The sequence continues at coordinate 1,495,830 of OU342477.1, forward strand.
CAAAAAAATCAGACTCAAACCCCTTAATTGAGGAAGGCTATTAAGCAATACAACATCATTATTTCAGAAGTCGAAAGCAAATGTGGAGTCTACCTGTTCGAGGATTCTGGCCTGTGGTTATGATAAGAGTTTATTTTTAGCAGAATTCAGTCCTGCACTATGAATGTGCGGCGAACGTGACAGTTCGAGCATCGATCGGATTTAGAACATTGAACACTTTGAGAATTAATAAACGGCTCCGTAATTTTAAGCATAACGTTTATTATCATAATATGAAAATCCATAATTTTGAAAGGCATAATCATCAAAACGCATAAAATTGCGTCGCATAATTTTGAGAGTTCTAATATTGTATAGGCTAAAATTGTTTGTCATAAGTATTAAAAGGCATAAATTTGAAACGTACAACTTATGAAAAGCATAATGATCACAACGCATAATGTTTTTCTCTACCTCAAATTGTTTACTTAATAAATTTCGATTGCACATATATAGTTTTTAGGGGTCATAAAAAAAATAACCTTAACCTAATATTTATCAGAACACATTTCCTTGGGATTGGTTCTTTCGAATCTGGGTGATTATTCGATTCATTTTAGGACTACCTAATGTTGTGCTAAATGAAATTAGGAATTTCTATAGTTATGTTTCATAATAATATGCCTTTAGAGAGTTATGCCACTTAAATGTTATGAGTAAGAAGGAATATGTGACATGAGTGTTATGCTATTTGATGATTATGCCATTCGATGTTTGACAAATGATGTTATGACAATCGACGTTATGCGAAAACATGCGCTCCCTTAAGAAACATTATCACCTGTCGTTGGTATAATACTAAGTGTACAGTGTTGGCACGTTTGAATATATAAAATATACAATGTAAAAAAAATTATATTGTCAAATGCACATATACATGATTATTACGTCATTATTATAACGTCACACGAATTTCAATATTTTTTATCCCCTCCCCCCTTCTTGTTATAGTCAGTCACATTTATGAGACTCCCGCTCCCATGTGTGACGATATTGCCGTTACGTAAACAGCAGTTCCGAAATCCGATTATTTTCAATTAAAAAAAAATGTGTTTAAAAACATGGATTTTAAAAAGTAACGTCACGTTATTAAAGACCCCTGCCATCCTATTGTGACACAATATCACATTTGGTAGACGTCTCCTCTCGCCATAATGTGTGACGTAATTAATGGACAGCCCCTAGACAGTGGTCCACTACACACCCAAACTTTGCCAGTAATCTCCTCTCTTGTCTTGTGGTTTACACCACCGGGTGTTGATCGGGAGGTCCGGGTCCGATTCTCCATGGAGGCAGAAGTTTTCTGCTCGGTTTGGTTGGTGGTAGAGCTTCTAAGCCCGTCTGGCTAGCTACCACCGTCTTACCTAAATTTGTCGCCTGGTAACGACGTTTTAAACATAGTTGTGTTCCGGCAATCAGAGGTAAGATAGCCAGTTCCTCAGTTGTTGAGGATTACAGAAGAAGCTCGCATTCACCTTCAGCCTTATCGTCACTTACCATCAGGTGAGATTCAGGCCAAGAGCTTACCTGTCATATTTAAAAAACCCTATCAAAAATATTTTTAAAACGTAGTGTGGGACTACATTTGTGAGGCTACCTCTGACCTCTGATTGCCGGAACACAACAATTTTTATAAATTGTTATTATGGCGACAAATTTAGGTAAGACGGTGGTAGCTAGCCAGGCGGGCTTAGAAGCCCAATCACCAACTAAACCCAGCAGAGATACCCCTACCCCGTGGGGAATCGAAGCCCGGACGTCCCGATCTACATCCGCTGGTTGCCACTAAGCCAAACAGTCGGTTAAATATACTGAACACGATTAAGGTACAAAATTAATGCTAGTACTCATTATATTGGGTCCTTACCTATGAAATTGGTGTTTTTATTCTGTCTTAGTATTTTGTCTGTAACTAATAAGATTCAGAGTATGCCTAAAAAATAATTACCTCGTCTAAAAATAGACCATATTTTTGAGCTCTTTTGATTAGTTTTGATAATTTGTTGTAAGTTTAATTGTGTTAAAATTGGACATGGAGACAACTCTTTTTAAGTGGCTCCCGAATACATCATTTTATTTGCATTCACTTAAAAACGGTTATGAAGTGTGATATTACACATATTACTAAAGCTTGTCTGCCAAACACACATGCCAAACATACACGCCAAACACTTACATGCCAAATATTATTATCTCTGGATTTGTCGTTGTGAAGAAAACTGATAATATGTTAGTATGGAAAATGCAGAAATCCCCAAAATCTCCATACAAAACACCAATTTCATAGGTAAGGACCTAATACAATCATCTATCCCTATCGGAACTAAAATCTTCAAGAAAAGAAATAACAACACTGTGAATAAGGACACACACCTTGAAAATGGAATTGAAAGAAAAAACTTATTGTGTGCTATAATAGTAATCGGCCACTCATGGTCAAGCTCACAACATCATTATCTTCCTCTTAATACTCGTACCTATTAAAGGTAGGCAAGGAGTATGCCCATAATAGAAAAAAGAAGTCTTTCAGTATCTGTCCTCATTGTTATCCGCTATTTGCGCGAATTCACATTACCATTAATTCCCATTTCTGTTCCCTGACAATGGTTATGTAGATTACTCCAACGGTCCCTACATATTGAATAAACTATTCAGAATAAGTACAATTCTTATGCCCATCTTAATACACGTTAACTCCGAATAGGCGGGCTCTTCTAGACAGTTTAAATATTATATGTTCGGGATAGTGTTGGGTGTTGATTTGCTGTCGATAATAGCAATATTTTTAGAAAGAAACTTGTATTGATTGCAATAAAATTTATTTTCATTGGTAACTACAAAGAGCAAATCTTTTTGAAATATTTTTTGATTTACAGGGTAAGTAACGAGTGTGGTGAGCGTCTGTGGCTCTCTTACTCGTTTACCATTCGCCGGAACGTATGTTATTTAGTAGCTCTTGTTGTATGAAAAAACTAAAAATTTGAGATGTCAGTAAAAAAGTTTCACTAAGTCATAATAATCGGTCTCAATATGATGCCTCAGGGATAATTAAGCACCTACTCATGTCCAAGGCTTACGGCCTGGTCACGACTAGGAGCGGCGAGCGGCAGCGGTAGGCGTTTTCTCTTTTCATTTCTCGCTCAATACATGCGTCATTTGCGTCCGCGCGTCGCAAGCGAGCAATGTAAACAATAAACGCCTGCCGCACCGCTCGCCGTTCAGTAGTCGTGGCCGGGCCGTTACTGTAATCTCCATTTCAATTTTAACAATGATAAGATTTTGGAGTCCAAATGCAAAAGTCATTAATAAATATTATAATGAAAAGTGAATTTTGTATGGAATATGAGTTTTCACAAGAACGATTAACGGAAAAATTTTCGCTTATCGATAACACGAACATCACTAGCACGCTCCAGAAGAGCTCCTTATCCCTTCTGACATTCCGATGATAATTTCCGGCCGTCCTGGGTGTTTACGGTTTACGACGCCCGTGTCCGGCCCATCCGGCAAGGGTGCACTTTGATAGCTGTTGAGCTGCAGCTCAAGCTATTAAAGCCTTTCAACATTTTACAAACAGCCTTCAGAATTTTAAATTCACATCAAAGAGTAACTTTTTAATGTCGAGTTTTTAGCATGAAATATCCCTTTGAGTTTAAATTTTTAAACGTCTTTGTTGGGACGCGTTGAGAATATTGGGGGTGTGCAAAATATTTACGAAAACAGTGTAAGGTCGTAAATGTTATCTAAAAAGGTGATAAAATTAAAATGGGCTTAAATTCTTGTCTTCGTTATGAGCTGAGAAAGTCTGTTGTTATTTATAGACATAATAAGTACTCGTAAACGTTTTAGGACATAAAATTATTTCATTAGAAATACTATAATATTATCATGCATAGCATGATATTATTTAATTCTTTTTGCCAGCTAGGTAGCCTTTTGGCATGGTTAAACCATGGATCGGTGACTAAAACTCTAATCTTAAGTTATCTTAAGATTAGAGTTATATGAAGCTAGGTACTAGCTTTGGGACCTAAATTAGTGCTGGTTGCAGTTGTAACCAATCTTCGTCGGGCCAGCGCAGTGGTGTTGCGACACTTGCTCATTTTTTTGTAACTAAATTCTCAACGTAAGTAAATTCTCAATATGGCGTAAAAAAACTAATAAAACCAACAGCACAAATCTACAGCTCACTGTCACATCCCTATTTGTTGTCACTTCTGTAAACTAGTTTTGGGGTAACGCAGCAATGTAATTTTGGGCCTAGATGTACTTAGGCCCACCGTGATTTGCGGTTTAGGCCTAACAGCTGTCACATGGCTTAGGATCCTTAAACGATCACGCTATACATTAAACCGTGATATTATACGAGAAATCTTTTTGTGGACGGCATTTTAGTTTTATACCTCTAAATGATAATCTAGGCAAATTCGAGCAAGTTATAACAGACTAATAAGTTGAAATATACGAATGGCATTATAAAAACTAGTTTTGATACTCCTTAAGCTCGATGGCGTCGTGTTTAGTATGCTTTGGCTTTCGATTGAAAACAAAGCCACCTTCGCCATGGTCTGGCCGTGGATGGATGACCAAAACTCGAGCTCACAACTCGATCTCCTCCGTGCTTCGGAAGACACATTAAGCCGTTGGTCCTGGTCGCTATTGCGACTGTTTCTACCCAGCAACCCACATTGGGCCAGCGTGGTTACAGCCTATACTTTATAATCAAAGTCAATTTGAGCCCTCAATATTTTTTATGTCTTACATGAATGTCCATGAATAAAATAGAATAGAATAATTCATATGTTACTATTGGGTCCTTACCTATGAAATTGGTGTTTTTATTCTGTCTTAGTATTTTGTCTGTAACTATTAAGATTCAGAGTATTCCTAAAAAATAATTACCTCGTCTAAAAATAGACTATATTTTTGAGCCCTTTTGATTTGTGTTAAAATTGGACACGGAGACAGCTCTTTTTAAGTGCCTCCCGAATAGATCATTTTATTTGCATTCACTTAAAAACGATAAATAATTTTTATGAAGTGTGATATAACACATATTACTAAAGCTTGTCTCATGATACATGCTAAATATTATTATCTCTGGATTTGTCGTTGTGAAGAAAACTGATAAAATGTTAGTTTGGAAAATGCAGAATTTCCCAAAATCTCCATACAAAACACAAATTTCATAGGTAAGGACCTAATATTATATTATTATTATTATTTTTATTCATTATCTAAGCCTTTGCGTTGAATCATCAATAAGTAAGTCAGCAAAAAAATTATTACCTTAAACAAGTTAATCTATAACGTAACTTAAGGAAGCAGCCTACGCGATTGTGTTATGGATGCTTCGTAGATAAACAAAATATTTATGAAGTATAAGATAATGATAAACATGACTCAAGACTAATTAATATTTTTGAAACGTCTTGATTGATTTACACTCTGCAATTTAGACGTGAATTACAGATATTACAATTCACGAATGTAATGCAATTGAATTTGGAGTCTATCATAAGGTATTAAGAGTATTGGTAGGCGTATTCAGAAAATGTACCTAACAACTCAACTCAATCATTAATAACATTTAATTTTGTGCCTATGCTTAGTATTCATGGGAAGGCAAAACAAATGAACTTACAGCTTTTGTTGAATACTAAACGTAACAAGAAAGCGAGTACACTGAAAATTTTCTTTTTCTTTGAAGAATTCTCCAAGACCTTTAAGAATGGGTAAACAGTAAACAATGTTAACTCTTAAAGCAGATTACATTAACATAATAGATGCCCTATGTTCACAATATGAGACATGGGTGTAATCCCACATAATGGTGAGCTCGAGACCCTAACAACTGACGGATTTGTGGTGCCTTATAAAAAACGATTGATGATACACTTGGGGATGAGGATTTACATCCCTATTTCTTGCACATTAAAGCTCAGAGTGAAGGCATGTAGATTCCAAAAGGCTTGGCAAGGAAATTGTAACATGCATTCTTGTAGATTAACAAATGTAATTGTGGTAAAGAGATATAGGAAGAATTGTCAGTAGATACGATCTCATGCTAAAATCTATGACAATGTATCCGCAATATAATGTAAAAAGTGTTTTTTTTTAATTTGTAAAATCACCTTTCATTTAACTTCTCAATTAAATTTCTAAGCATCTCGACCGAACTTCCATAATCGGAGTATCGCAATATTGCTATAAAATGTTGAATAATTTTTAACACGAACATTTTTGGGTCTTAAAAACAATTGAACGGAATAGGCATAGAATACCTACCCAAAGTTATACAAGAACAAAAATATGACTGCCCAAATATGGGTCCCATACACATTCGAACAATTTGCAGCTGCCTTTTACAGACTCGCCTATGTTTTATAGCGTTGAACAATAACGGGGTTGAAGCGAAAACTGTTCGTCGAGAAGAATGTTCTCCGAATTTATCTGTGATTTTTTATAGTAGTATGCTTTTTGGAAGGCTTGGCCTGAAAGAGAAATTGGTGGCCCGCTAACACGCTGCACTCATAAATGGAACTGACTCGCTGACAATAAAGGTATTTTTTCTGAAAACAAAAACGTGTCTGAATTCACAAGATTGGAGTACAAATTGCTAACCGCCAATATTGTCAATCCGAGGCTTTGATGCTATGAAATGAAATGAAATTCTTTATTTAATCATTTAGGTAACAAGTATTTACACTTATGACGCGTCAAAAACAGTAAAGCTTATACAATTACAAAATCAAAAAAATCAAAATCAAAAGCATTTATTCAGTTTAGATGCGTCTTAGCGCATGCTTATGAATGTCATAAACATTTTAAAATATTTCGTGAAAAAGAAAAATTACGCCATCCGTTCACAAAACTACCAGGAGGCCTTGTTCTGAGAAGAACGGGCAAGAAACTCAGCAAGTTTCTACCCTCCCTTAAACAAATTATACTACAAACAAATTATATGTAGGTATACTTGTTTACCACTTGTTTACCTCTACATTTTTTTTCTTCCTGTTCACTACCGGGAGGCCTTGTCAAGAGAAGATACAGGCAAGAAACTCTGCAAGGGGTCCATCCTCCCTTTACACAAAATTGTCTTACATTCTACATTATACAAATTAGAGGCAAGTCAAAGTGGACTGAATAAGAAGATGTCACAAGGTATCATGACAAAATTACTCATGAAAAAGATCGAGTTCCAGAAAAAAAATAAAAATAGATTCATGCAGCTAATGACATCCTCCATCACAACATTAAAATATAAGTTTATAATCATTAATATAGTCTAACAATATAATAATTCATTTCCAGACCTGGTTATCATCAAAATAATCTTGGACATTATTATAGCCTTTTTTCATTAAGGTTTGTTTTACAAATAGCTTAAATTTATGTAAAGACAATTCCATTATATTTTGTGGTATTTTATTATATAAACGTACACATTTTGCTATGAATTATATTAATATTATACTCCTGATTCTAAAACTTTTACCAAAAACCTTTTTTTTATACCACTATTGTGGCAATAAAGCATACGGCCCCCCTGATGGGAAGCGGTTAGCCTATGGACCCTTGCAACACTTGTGGTTTCACTCGCGCGTTGCCGTCCTTTAATAGTAGTTTATGTACCTGTCACATAATATAGGTTATTAAAACACGAGCGTGGTTTTAAAAAACGAGCCTGGGTGTTTTTTTTTAATAGTATCACGCGAGTGTTTTAATACCGAGTTATGTGCAGTTACATACACTACTTTATCTACACTCATTATTCTTATAAATAAAGAAATAAATAAATTAATTTTTTTTTCTACATTCGACAGGTAAGCTCTTGACCTTCATCTCACCTGATGGTAAGTGACGATAAGGCCGAAGGTGGAAGCGAGCTTCACCTGTAATCCTCATCAACTGAGGAACTGGCTATCTTACCTCTGATTGCCGGAACACAACAATGCGAACATTGTTATTATGGCGACAAATTTAGTAAGACGGTGGTAGCTAGCCAGGCGGGCTTAGAAGCCCTACCACCAACCAAACCGAGCAGAAAAACTTCTGCCCCCATTGGGAATCGAACCCGGACCTGCCGATCAACACCCGGTGGTGTGAACCACTAGACCAGAGAGGCGGTTAATATTGTTGGCTGTCTGGAAAAAAATTGCCGTAGTTTTGTGCGTTCTTAAGAAAAATATGTGTTGCATATTGAGTCTAACCTGTTGCATAATGGTCATTATGTTACAGTTTCCATTTTTAAATTTTCGTTTTTATCATCTGTGTTAAAAAGTATGTCATTATGAGTTCGAGTCTGAGTTCATAATTCGAACATCATAAAATGAGTGTTGATAAAAAACTTTTAAAACCCTTCTTAAAGAACCCCATGATGTAGACCTCAAAGAAAACCACAGCAGGGAGCTTATTACACGTGTGAACGTGGAAGGGAAATTCCTTTTAAAGCGCAAAGTACGCTCAGGTGCCACTGTCGGTGTCTGGTCAACTCATGCTTGTCTGATTGGTAGAAATTGCCTAATCAAAGATATTGTTTCGGGCTTCTGTATGACACGCCAAGTAGTCAAGACAGTTATTTATCGTTATGTAGATACAACTTTTTTTGATTATACTTTAGACTATCTGTACATGTTTGTAATGGAAAATGTGGTAAACTGCAGAATATTACTTAAAATAAGTACCGATCTTTAATTTTTCTATTTAAACTTCAATGACGTTGTAGTTTATGACATTTTTTAAATGATGATAATGTAGATGGAGGGTAGAAATTTGCTGAGTTTCTTGCCCGTTCTTCTCTAAACAAGGCCTCCTGGTAGTTTTTGTAAACGGATGGCGTAGTTTTTCTCTTTCACGAAATATTTTAAAATGTTTATGACATTCATAAGCAGGCGCTAAGACGCATTTTAACTGAATAAACACTTTTGAATTTTGAATTTGAGTACACCTCAAGATTATCACTTAGCATAATAGCTGTGAGATGATAGATGGGATTATGAGCTCTTGAGTTTAGACGAAGGCTCGATAAACGGTCCTCCAACAAGATGGAGAGACAATTTGTGGCGTTTCCTGGTAGATGCTGGATGGAAAGTCGAAGACATGCCGAAATGGCGATCACAAAGGGAGGCCTATATCCAGCAGTGAACTAATGATGATGATGATGACACGCCAAGACAAGGAAAGCCTACAAAAATATCACGCTAATGATATTATAATTATGATTGTGTTACAATTTTTTAAACGAGTAAGATTCATAATAATATCGCTTCTCTCACATCTTGAGATCTCACACACCTGTGACTGGTTGACTGGAAGATATCCCTATTAGAGATAAATCCTCTCTTGTATACTCCTGCTTTTTACACAATATTTTTTTGCTTATGTGCAATAAAGAGTTTAATAATATATATAGAACCCATACCAATGCAGACGGAAATAGGAATAGTCAAGAGCCATTAAGAAAGCGGAAGCTTTTTATATTATTTATAATGACGTGTTATCCCCACTTATAGCTTTGCCGTTGGTAAGGTCATAAGTAATATATGCCAGAGATTAATATGAAAAACGCATTACACTTTTTCCATTTATATTAATAGGTTTTACCTCACCAAGTTTTTTAATAAAGGCGAGAATCTTAGTGGGTAGTTTAACCTCTAGAAGACGTCGCCATTTAAGGGTTTCACTACGCTAGTCTTCATAAACACCGCATTATGTTGAATATCGGGTTTTTATCACGTGCAACTGTCAAAGTACTGTGGAATTTGACAAATGTGTGTAATAAAAACGTGATAAATAACATATGGCGCTGCTCATGCTAGAGGAAGGAGTCAAAATAATCCCATACATACGCATACATAGACCCTGTTTGTGAATGAACAAGTACACTTACAGAATTATTATGATCTTTCATCTATCATGTAGGCTTATAAGTTTGTTTACAGTAAATAAGAAAATGTATATCGGCCCAATATCCACACGAAATGGCAGCGGTAGCCAAGTTAGGATAGACGGGACACTACTCGTTCGAGAGTTCGCTGGACTCGCGGGTTCCATCCCACCCCAGTACCACTAAGTTTGAGTTAAACTGCCTGTACATGAGTTTAATTGTAAATATCGCTTGCCTCACATTGTGCCCGGTACATGGCAACAGGCTCGCCACCTGTACATGGGGACTTAACATGTCTGGCGAAATGTGAGTGTTAACACCTCTGCCTACCTCTTCGGGGAAAGAAGCGTGATGATATGTTACGAGTTATGATCCACAAGATCGCTACCCAAGTTAATTTCACAGCCGAAGACTTCGTCAACTAACATAAAGCCTATTAATAATGTAAATTCTCATCGGCAGAGTACAGCAAAAACATGAATAGAACAGGGAATATGAACTGTTTTGCCCGGGAGTTTTTCACAAGGTTTTCGAGCCATTAATTATTGCTACCGAAAGAGCTGATTTCCATACGCTCAACGAAATTTTCCCGCTAAAATTTAAAAACATTATTCATAAAAACGCGGCCGCAGACTAATTTACATTTGTACTCTTTTAACCTGGACCAGCAAAATGAAAAATGCTTCGCATGGTGTGTGCCGTGTTCGTAATATATTGTAACAACCATATGTAGCCCAGCGTTGGAACTAACGAGGTATTTGAGCTAACTCATTCTCGCCTAAGCGATAGTTAATTTCGTCTTCAGCCTATATACGTCTGCTGCTGGGATAGGCCTTCCTCGTGGAGAAACACATGAGGACTATGGGCCGTAACACCACCACGCTGGCCCAATGCGGGTTGGTGGGTAGAAACGGTCACAAATGCGACCGGGACCGACGGCTTTAGCACGGAGGAGCTCGAGATCACAAAGTCTTGGTCACCCATCCACGGCCTGACCATGGCGAAGGTAGCTTTGTTTGCGATCGAAGCCAAAGCGCACTGACCACTACGCCACCGAGCTCCTCTTTTTTTGTGATATTTATTTTTTCTAAGATGTTTTTCTGGACAGTTTGTTACTGTTAAATATGCGATTATATCGATTATATTATATTCTTGCATTTTATGCCATATTGAATTTTGTTACATTATTTTTAAAGGTAGATTATTTTTAAACTTCCTTCTGGACGAGCTTGCTACTTAAAATTGTGCGATCTTGCGATCCCAAACAATGTAATTATTACGAACAATTACTGCAACACATTTCATCTATCAGGTCGGCAGTCTACTTGTTTGCCAACATAATATTTAACAAAAAAAAAAAATTACATAAAAAATGGGTTAACATCAATTCTAGTCTATTACGTTTTCTATTATTTATTATAGAATGCATCTGCTTATTTAATCATACGGTTAGTACGCCGTTTACATATCGAAAACTGAGTTACCTTCGCCATGGTCAGGGTTTGGATGGGTGACAAAAACTTTGTAATCTCAAACTTGTCCGTGTTTCGGAAGGCATGTCAAGCCGTTGGTTTCTACCTACTAACCCAGATTGGATCAGCGTGGTGGTGTTACGGCCCATACTCCTCATGTGTATCCATGAGGAAGACCTGTGCCCAGCAGTGGGACGTATATAGGCTGAGAACGAATATTACCAAGACATATGTTAGCATAACGAATCTTGCTTCTTTTCATGAAGAACTCAACTCTAAAAACGTGTAACCATTTTTGACAGCAAATGACTCTTACTAGAAGGAAATAAAGATTGTCACCTCTAAAATGTGTATTCATATTTTTGTACTCGACTGTACAAATGTATTCTTCTTCTCTGCACCTATACTAATGAAGACCTCATTATTGGTTCAGATATCAAGTATCGAGTCCTAACGTGTGAAGCCAATTACGATGACCGAGAGAAGGAAAAATAGCCTCCATCCCTTCAGTAGGGTGTCCACAATGTATCATATTGATGAATAATTTAGACAAGTCTTAATTTTAGAAAACTATTTTAGTCTTAATTTTATTCTGACGAATATGCTGTTCTGCTAACAGCATTTGTATCACGTGACACATCTGTGATTATATTAGTATGTGGTTTTCTTTTTTGTTAAAAAAGTTACAGAATTTTAATACCTACTCTATATATTTTTAAGCTATTGCATAGCTTCTATCGCGGGCCTTGAGCGCGGGGACCGAATCCAGAAATTCCGTAACGCAAAAACCTCACGCTCCCCACTCCGATGCGCAAGGAGGTGTGGCTTGAAGGCCGTGCATGTTAAAACCCAAGGTGGTTACTAAAATGAAACACCGTGTCCAAGGCGTATAAAAATTTTAATTAACATCGCTTTGACCATATAAGTCTATGAGAGTAAACAATAGTGCATTTTAAAAGATTGGTGGCGCCATCTAGTGATACAACAAAGAACTAATTTTAACAAAGACGCCTCTTTCGTTTTATTTATAAGCTAACTATTACACATTGTTTATGATGAGTTTTGTTATTTTATTAATTAGTTTATTAACATTTATTTTAGATAATTATTTTATGATTTAATTTACTTATAAGTGATCCGAACGAAATAATGTATATGCAAACTACCAACAGTTTATATAATTTGTTTTCTTATCGGTCACCACGCTCAAAAAGTGAAACTTGAATTAATATCAAAGAAAAAGAAATACTGCATGAATAAAATAAATAAATAAAATTATAATTGCATAATTTGATACAAAATGCTATGCAATAGCTTTACCGCGGCAGTCCCCGAGTGCCACACGTCTTTTTTTATTTAACATCAATAGCTTTACTTTAAAATTATTTTTTTGATTTTGTTAGCAAACTTTTTTTGGATCGGATGGCTTTATAATTATGTGGAATTCTTAACAGTTCAAATTTACAAATATTTTTTTAACATAATATCTATTGAAGAATTGGGTAGATAGCCGCTTGGTCGGGCGGTCATAGACAAATTTCTGGGAACATGGACACCCTTTTTTTTTTTTTTTTACGAGGAGAAATCCATTTACGGACCGTACCTACCGGTGGCTAGCCGGTAGGCGTGTGTGGGACTCACCTGCCATGTTGGCACTACCCACTAAAACTCCCCGATATACCCGTTCCTGCCCTTCTGTGGGAGCGACCCGGGGTCTGCCGGAGCAACTCTCCGAGCCGTTCCCAGAGGGAACATGGACACCCTAGTTCAGTACATTGTTGCGCCGCCCGCCGCCGACCCGATGCGGTCACTATTGTTTATGGTTGAATACCTCACAATCATCTGATCTTTATTTTTCGAGGCTTCATGTAAATATGCTAAGGGACTCGAAAAAACTAAGGCGTAAATATTTTTATGAAAACCTTACCTTATAGTGAAAATTTATGACCAAACTTATATCATGCAAGCTCTCGTATAAATATTTTATCATTTCTAGTAAGTTTTTCCATTTTTCGAGTAAGCCTTTGAGGCTTTTAACGCTTTAGGCTCATGATCATACATCAAAAAGACAATCTACGCGTTCAACTTAATAATACAAAAAAAGGTGAGAAATTCATACATACACATACATACATACAATCACGCCTGTAATCCCCGAAGGGGTACGCAGAGTCCAAGGAGCACTGTGTTCCTTAAGACCACATTTAGCCATACAAAAATAGTGTGAGTCAGATAAAAAATCGTGAAAGAGTAGTAACAAGTGGCTAGCTCATCGCCTACACAATCACAGACCCAGTACCCAATACGCCATTAGTCGCCTTTTACGACATATTAGGCAAGAAAAGCAGTTGATACATTCTTTTTGAGAAGTTCATGCTTTATTTAATCGAAAAATTGCGGTTTCGGTCTGGAATAATAGTGAAAAAAAGTAAAACAAATAATTCAAATCCGCACATGAGGCTGTGGAATCAAGAATGTAAACTTTTTAACCTTGGCGGTCACCGCGAACACTGGTGTTCGCAAAACATAGATGTTTCTGTGTGTTAGTTTGGTACCCGTTGACTTGTTAAAAGAATGTAAATTTTTACCATTGTGCACTCATCCCTATTTTTCCAAATGGACACACTCTTTTCTATTAGCAAAGCTGGGATCCATCTTTATTAGTTTCGGGAGCATAAATGTCCTCTGCCATACATCACAGTGTTCCCTAAATAAAACTAACTGCATATTCAGGTGCATTCACATTATCGCTTTCCTGGCGTGCCACAGTGGCTTCATTTTTCACTGTCACTGTAACTTATTTTTACGCTACATCGGAGAAAAATTCAGAGGAGAGACACTAGTGTACAACGTCACGAGCACCAGCAATATTTCATGTTGTAATTGTTTTAACATAAAAATTCCTAGAATAGAACTTGATAGTGGAGTCATTAGTTTAAATTTATTTGACTTGAATCATCATCAAACATCCATTACTTAACATAGACCTTCTTCAAGAATATCTATAGATCTCTAGGGCTTACGATGTCTGCCTACAGCAACATCCAACATTTTTTTTAGATCTTCGGCTTATTCGGGCTAAAATCAACACTGCTGCCAGTACGTGGCAGCCACTCGAAATCTTTATCCGATAGCATTACCCATTTAAAGTTTTGTTAAAATAAATTAAGGTCGATTATAGTTATCACTAAAATGATTGAGTTTCAAATTTTTTTTTCCAAGTTCCTCAACGGAAATTTTTATTGTCTACTAGTTGTTGCCCGCGACTTTGGCTTTTTTGGTTTTGTTTTTAACTATCCCTTTAATTTTCCGCAATAAAAAGTATCTAAGATGTTGACCAGGGATATAAGGTATCACCATGCGAAATTTCATTGAAATTGGTCCAGCCATTTCGGAGATTAGCCCGTACAAACAGACAAAGAAACAGAAAATAAAAAGAATATTGGGCATTTTCCTTTTTTTTTTCATTCACCTGACTTAGTTTTAAGCATTTTTGTTCTATGTATAGACATTCGACCTCTACAGTTATATTATATTATTATGTATAGACAAGACAGTTCATGTCTAAAATACGGCCAATAGAGTGTAGGTCCCGTCCGTCCCATTAAGTGTCCCATAACAAAACCTAGTTTGGGGACCTCTGCCTATTGCTTTTGTTACTTATTTCGGCAGTGCACTCATATTTGCTTTTCATATTTTGTGAACAAATAGGTTTTATGTGCAATAAAGAATTATTATTATTAAGAGTTAAAATAGCCCAAAGTACAGCGACATCTTGCAAGACAAACTAGACGGTTTATGTACGAGTATATTGGGTTTTCGGTGGTAACTTTGGATTGCGTGAACCGATATTCATAATTCTTTTTTAATTTGAAATAAAAAACGTTCTGTATAATTAACCATGCAATCTAAGACAAAGAAATGCTTGCATAAACGGATAAATAACAAACTTGGGCCAGAAATCATTATGTATAATTTTTCAAAAACTGTTGTACTCATCAAGTTCAAAGTAATTTTCCTAGAAAGTTTTTATTCAGTTCTGCTTTTGAGATCTTTTCCATGTTTTTTTTCTAGTGCTAACGGTCACTGATATTATCCGATCCGACAGATAGACAGACAGACGGACTTGCCAAAACTATAAGGGACTATATAGTTGCCTACGGAACCCTAAAAATGGGTTCTAATTTTATGGATTTGATTATTTGTTTCCTGTGTGTGAGAGTTTCATGGGAATTCGGTGATATTTTTATTTATTGGTAATCTCTTCGTAAGCGTATAATCTCCCCTCATTTGGATATATTTTTTATTCGACAATACTTTTAGACAAATTAATACCTAAAGTTCACTGCAAACAAATTTGAAAAGTATTTCTTTGCCAATTTCTTGGTCTGTGTTCGGTGTTCTCGTACGATTTCGTGCCCATTTGGGTAAAGAAATCGCCCCCAAAACGGTGTAATAATCGACTTCTATATCCGTTCCGATGCCAGTCTTCTGATTACATAGTCAGATTAAGTTAATTTACGAAAATATACCTTTGAGACGGAAGCCCGGAGTCAGAATAGCGGAGATAATTCAATTTCCTTGGGTGAGGTAAGATATGTTTAAAAGTAGGTGTGTTGTAGATGATACTCTGAGACCCTTAAATATAAGATATCTTTTGCGATATTTTGGCCTACACGTAAGATGCGATATGATTTAATATTGTTTACATTACTAAGTCAAAAATTGATCAACTTTATTTACTAATAGTATAACAGCGTCATTCAAGTTAATTATTTGAATCAAATTTATAATAAAAAACATAACGCATTTGTCAATATCAAAAACATTATTAAAAATTAAATTGAATTTATTATTACAGGCTAGAAAAATAGGGGTCAAAGTATGAAATTGCCGATTTTTTTCTCTTAGTATTGTCTGTAACTATAAAGTTTCAGGATATTTCTAAAAAATAATTACCTCCTCTTAAAAAAGACCATATTTTTGAGCTTTTTTGATTTGATTTGATAATAAAGTTTAATTGTGTTAAAATTGGACACGGAGACGACTCTTTTAAGTGCCTCCCGAATACATCATATGATTTGCATTCACTTAAAAATGATAAATAAATTTTATGAAGAGTGATATCACACATATTGCTAAAGCTTGTCTAATGATACATACCAACAATTATTATCTCTGGATTTGTTGTGGAGAAATCTGAAAAAATGTTAGTATGGAAAATGCAGACTTCCCCAAAATATCCATACTAAACGGCAATTTCATACTTTAACTCCTAATACTAGTTAGCAGCCGCAGCTTAATAGGGAGATCGTCTATTGAACGTTAAAACTATGTTATTCTACAATTTGTTTTGAGTGAGAGTGGCTAATGTGGTTTCTTGATTGCCACCGCCAAATATATCATGACACAGCATTATTTCGAACTTCTGACCCAAACTGACGGTACCGAGGCAGCTAAAGGGGTTATGAGCGAACGTTTAGTAATTCTATTTTCGTGTCCCAATTTTTTCATCTATCCTTTTCTAGCCGTTAATAGTGTAGCGGCTTCGTAATAGCTATTCACTTGTGAAATATCAAGTAACTCTGAAATGGGCAAAGTGCAACAGTAAATGTTTTTAGCTTGAAGGAAGATCTATCCTCCTCGATGATGATGCGGCATACCGCGCTTCAATTGTAGAAAGAGAATGAAATATTGATTCAGAAGCTAATTATTACAGCAGTCAACCAAATTTGTTGGAACCTTTAGTTATTCTCACCATTATAGCCTAAGTATTTTGTCTTGATCCAGGATACAGACCTCCAAACATGAATCCTCAACATGAACACAAATAATATTTTCATTCATCATCTTCATCTTATCAACCAGGGAACATCTTCTTTTATTCAAATGATGCCAACCAATATTGCTATAATAGCATCACGAGCACTGCCCATGTCTATTGACAAACCTTCAAACGAAAATTAGCGCTATTACTCTGCGCTGAAGCACTTAAATCACACCCTGTGCAAACCTGTTTTCGCCTGAACACCAGAGAATCGGCAAAGTGGCTATTAACCTCATTATGGCTTCCGTTCACATGTGGATTTTATTTCTTTCCGAACAACTTCCGGTCGATTGCGCAAACATTAACGGAAAGGTTTATTCTTTTGCAGTGAAAAGCTAGGTAAGAACGGATTAGAGCAATGTTTAAATTTTGCTTAGTCTAGCTCTGTGGGGTTTCAATTGTTATCGGAATAAGAGTTTGCGTTATTACGTTCATTAGCATTGGAAATAGAGTTTAAATCTAAGAAGAATTTAGGAGGATTTTTTTCCAAATCCAACGGTGATTTAATACTAGTGGTCTTTTCGTCAAAAGACGTTTTTGATTTAGCTTTATATACCGATTTTACTTGGTAACTTTAAATACAGACATTCTTCACTCCTATCAATATTTAATAAAAACATATACCATAAAACTGGGAGTCGTGTGATAGCGGCTCTTTAAAAGAAAGGCGACTAATGGACTTACACTCAGCTGCACAAAGATTTTTTAAGGACGACATTTGTTAATGAGACATTAGAATTTTAAAGTTCATTAAATTTAAGGTTGTCACACAAAACAGTTCTAGCTAATGTCTCTTTAGCATTGACAGGGTGCTAATGTCGTTTTGTGCAACGTAAAAACTACGCTAAGGTGTTCTTTTGACACTTCAATAAATAAATTTAATGGAGCATTAGGGATAATGCCGACATTAAATTTTAAAGTTCGTTTCTGCAACTGGGTGTTAGTCCAATAGCTTATAGCGGCGACGGGCTCACCACCTGTCACGCTGAGCACATGTGCGGTCACTGCTTGGTGAAGCGCGGACTATGGCATTGGACTGCTCTCGCGGTTATTTTGCCTAGTCTCTGACAAACTCTTAGGGGATAATTAGTCGTGATTATATTTATGTATGTATAAAACTAGGATGCAGGATTTAGAAATGAGCCTCAGGTCAGTAACGTTTACTTTTATGGAACCATGTTATGGAGACTGTATCTAAGTAATATCTTTGTCAAGACCTTTGTGAATGGAAAAAAGGGCAAAATAGGATGGGGATTATGCAACTCACAGCACACTTACCGAAGCTAATCCCTACAATACCGATAAACAGACTTCTCTGCGATGGTAAACTGTGAAGCTCTGTTTGTACAATCTTCTATAGGTTTCCTGGCTTTAACGGGTAAGGGTTTAGGAGGGGAGTTAACGGTTAAGGCCCACTTGCAGGAAATTTTAAATCTTGATTTGATGCAAGACGCCCCAAGCGGTTAATCTACAAAGAGAAATATAATCCGATAATCCATTCCCTAAATAGGCAGTCTTGACTGCTGTCAATACAAAGAATTAATCTTATAGTAAAGAATTCGTCTAGGTACAACACAACCCTGAACGAGCTATAAAATTTTCGCTCTTGTCTTAGCTTCAAATTCAGGCGTAAATGCAGCTGTCTTCCATATAGGTAAGTCAATAATAGAATGTATTAGCAAGCCAGTCTATTGATCACATCAGGTAGTCAAAAAGGTAACTGGAAATCTTCTTTTCGTCTTATTCAAGGATCAAATAAGAATGCGGTTTTTAGCGATCACATAAATGCTATAAGACCCATTTGCAGGAAATTTAAATCTAGATTATTACTATATTTTGTAATTTTTTGATAATTTGATAAAGTCAAAAAATTGCAAATTCTAATTTTACCACGAATATAGCTGTCATAAACATTAACTACCGTATTCATGTTTGCCCTAATTACATTTTAAAATTATATCAGAAAAATACTATTAGTGAGAATTTGAAAGGCCGTACAAACACCAGATAAATAGATGTTTGAAAATCAATATTTGTCACAAACATAAGTCATGTTAAAATAAACATGTAGGTAGTCCAAAAGGAAATATCAGTAAATTCAAATGGGAGCATAGTTTTGTCCCAAATCTCCGGCTCTACTTTCAAAAAATCTTTAGTTATGTTTGAACCAACAACAGATTGTTTTTCACCAGAAAGTTATGATATTGTTTTTGCCAAATCGCCTAAACCAAAAGTTACAACAATCGCCTCTCAGAGATCGCACCCTGACACAATCGTAAGAGAAACGAATCGCTTGACATAAGTCAACAATTTGGGATACTATTCCAGAAAAAATCTATGCCAATTCACAGCTCTTTTAACTGCGACCGAAAATACGCATGGCTTTAGATATGAGGAATATTCCGATAATTGGTTATGGATCACTTACTCAAAGATGGAAATCACACAAAATTGATATTGCCCTCTCAAGCGTTTACAGATTTCCTCAATGTTTGTTTTATATGAATTTTATTTATCGAATTATAATAAAATCAAGAATTGTTTACCATTATGTATACTTGTTTTTGCATTCGATAGGCCTATATTTTTTTATAATAGGCTAGTTGACTCATATCAACAGTTATGTTAATAATATTTAATTCAAATAATATTTAGTACAAGGGACCGAAATATACCTAGTTCAATAAATATAATTAAGGGATTGCTGTAGAAATTCCAATTTAAGCATATTTTATTTTTACTTTTTTTTTCTGCCAAAAACGCCATTATGAAATTGATGAAGTAACGCTTCATGTAAACAATTACTACGCATAGTCAAAATCCGTCAAACGCCAATCGCAACCAATTAAGCATGTCTGTCAGCTGTGTCAGTCTGTGTCACGCATTTCCAAAATCGTGACCTTAGGGCACAGATAATTCATAAACCACCAAGGCCGAAGGCGTTTTTGAAGTTAAGCAAAAACTTTATTTAAAATGTATTGTGATAAAGGCCTCAAAAAATATATAATTGTTTGGTGGTTACACTGATGAATCATTTGAGGCCCAAAAAAAAAAGGATCAACTAGCCTATTGTCTTCAAAATATGAGTTCTGTCGGTTCTGTGCCTAATATTGGCGTTATGTTTTAACCGCCTCTCTGGTCTAGTGGTTCACACCACTGGATGTTGATTGGGAAGTCCGGGTTCGATTCCCCATGGGGGCAGAAGTTTTTCTGCTCGGTTTGGTTGGTGGTAGGGCTTCTAAGCCCGCCTGGCTAGCTACCGTCGTTTTACCTAAATTTGTCGCCACAATAACAATGTTATAAGCATTGTTGTGTTCCGGCAATCAGAGGTAAGATAGCCAGTTCCTCAGTTGTTGAGGATTACAGGTGAAGCTCGCTTCCATCTTCGGCCTTATCGTCACATACCATCAGGTGAGATGAAGGCCAAGAGCTTACCTGACATATGTAAAAAAAATGTGTTTTTAGGGTCTTCTTCATCTATTCTTCTTCTTCTTTTATTTTTTTTTTATTTATTTGCCTCACTTATTCTCACTTGACGTTCCCCGATCACCGTATTCTCACATCCGTATCATTTGTTTATATAATTTAATATGTTTTTAAATGTTTATACGGCTATATAATTTATTTTTATATATTTTATGATATATAATAATATTTTTTGTACACGCGATTTAGTCTACTACTCAGCATTTCTCCTATTGCAGATGGGCTGAAATATATCTATTAGGAATAAGTCCTACTTTTTGTGCTCTTTTTATTTTATTTTATTTTATGTGTTGTATAAGACAAAACGGAAAAGTCGAATCCATTATCAAAGTGTACGTAAACTAATCGTGAATTGAATAACCTCAACCCAATTCTGCCATAGTCAATAAAGAGTATCAATATTCTTTCAGGCACACCTAAGCCACAATTAATGTTAATAAACTCACCTATATTCGACGCAAGGGTCACCTCAAACTGTGTACTAAGCGATATATTGTCCGTCCCCACGCGAACGAATTCGTGCGCAAACTTTTACTAACCTAATATAGACAGGACTCCAAATAATCACTACAAAAGTTTCTTAAGAACATCTTTGCAATCTATTGCGAGCCAATGATTTAGAAAATTAATATTGAGTTGATTGTAGGACATTCTCAGATGGATTCCCAATACGACTATTAGGAATGTTCGCTTATTGTGATGTAATAAAGTCATGTTTCTTGTGACGGCTTTTTTGACCCGAAAATAAATAATCAATAGAACTACTCCAGATAATGGCAATTTTAGTAGAAAGATTTTTGATAAAAGTTATCGAGTAAAATACTCTGTGTAGGTAGTTTTATTTGAGAATGAAAGGTTTTTCTATATTGCGATCATAAATTAGTTCTTGCTTCGTTAGTTGACAGTTATTATGATTATACAATAAATTAACGCTACAGGCTTTTAATATATTAAAGTCATTAAAGCCTGCAGCGTTAAAATGTAAACACTTAAACATCTGCTATTTAAACTGTCAAAGAAATGGTACGGTAACTATAAATTTATATTTTACTTTAATGGGGTTCTCCAAGGCAACAATCTAGGACCATATTATCCTGCCTATATTAAATATCGCCGTTCCAGTTTTTACTTAAGATGATTTCAGAAAGCCGAGAGACTAACACAAAGCCACAGTAGGATAAAAAAAAAACTAAGCTAGCTTGAGTTTAAAACTCGAAGTGCACTTAAAAGAGATTACACGTTGCAGCATAGTCTCCATGTTTCCTTAACACGCTAATTTGGTTAAACACCATGGCTTTGCGTGTAATAACGCTTTGTCTTTTATGCAAATTAGCAAAAACAAACCAATAGAACTTTGGTTCACAATACAATTGAACCGAGTGTGGAAAGGGATTTGGCTAGAGAAGTTTTAGTTTCACTAGAACATTTTGATGTTATACCTAATGTAGATGACAAAGTTGTTACAACGATGATATTATTACTTGTAAGTCGTAGCGAAATAAATTCTAAGTCATAACCTCTCAATGCTCAGAAAACCACACACAATAGAAACCTATTGTTGCAAATACCGGTGTTTGCCTGACCTTCACGTTGTTACACTATTTAGCTTTTAGCATTAACGTCAAAACCTATAGAAACTAAATTTCATCCGAATATTTCGTTATTGAAGTCTAGACTAGTAGTAATTGAATTACATGTAATAAATAAATTACGTTCTGAACAATAAGTGAAATAAACATTGGTTTATTATTATTTTGATTAATAAGGCACCTATCTGTTATATTAATAATCAATTCTTAAGATGTATTTATATATATTCTTTTATATTTGAAGGCAAATGTTTTGAACATGTTTTAGTTAACGTTCTATTTTCCATTTTGCTAATGAATGTTCGAAGATACAAAATATTATACAGGTTACAGCAAAACCAGTAAATGCGCTGGGCTAGCAGATTGTGCGGTCTTTAAATTGTTTAAGAGAGGAATTTCGGCCCACTTGGAACGAATTGTGGTTCTGTTTGACTCCGGCGTAAGGCTGGCGACTTGAATTTTAATTAAGGTTAAACGTTTGCAAGTGTAATGTAAGTAGGTGTTACGATTAGACTGATTGCTATTACTAAGTTTACACTGATATTTAGATAAAATTAGTTCATAGAAGATGTTTTATACTGCTTATGATTTGTTCATCTGACATGCAGGGAAACTCTAAGTATTTGTAAAATGAAATGAAAATGGAGTTTATTGTAGTTGACAACTGCCATCATTCAGGGTGATTTCATAGGTGGGCTGGCCGCAGGACTATCAACGCGCGCGTGCTTACACTTACGAGACTTAACTTCGTTTCACAGCCACACGGGCTTTGCGTCAAAATCTCTGCGCTGTTGGCCAGCGCTGGCCTCCAACCCATCTTCAACCTTTGCAGAATAAAACTCGATATTCCCAGTATGTTATATTAACTGTGGTTTATCGTTTTTTTTGAAGATCATTGGGGGAGGCCTAAGTTCAGCAGTGGACGTAAGTAGATTGATGGGTGATATTCTTTTATACTAATAATATCCGACATTTATATGAAACAAATGTCTCAGTAAGTTTGAATAATTTTTATATACATATAAAAGAACAGGAAGTTTAGTGTTATTATGATAGAATGAAGTCTAAGCTACTATCCTAGCAAATTTTGTCTTCTTATTTTTTGACTCCAGGCTAATCATTTTCAAGCTCATAGGTATTGCAATCATACCTTGATCATAGATAGATAGATAGATAAAATTCTTCATTGCAACTAATAAAAACACAAACATATAGTAAAGAAAAAAATACAATGCAACACAGGCGGCCTTATAGCTAATAGCAATATCTTCCAGGCAACCTTTGGGCAGAGAGAGAATTAAAGAAAAGTTAGGTATAATATACTTACATATATAAAGTGCATAATAATATATAAACTACTATATTTAAATTACATAATATATTAATACATATACATAAATAAAATTACATACTATATCATATATGCTATAGACAGTTTAAATATTTTTTTTAGCAATATATTCTTACATTAAAAGCAACACAGAAAAGTCGAAAACAGTAATGTGCGTGCGTGTGCGTGTGCAGTGATGATATTGCCACTAAACATTTTTTCACATTATTTTAACTTAACATAAGAATTATGTAGGTTATGTAGGTAACTTAACAAAACCAAATAATTACACGGTGAGTCAGTGAGCTCGAAAGTCTAATAAAATTTTCAAATGTCTCAAACTGATATTAGGTCCTTACCTTTGAAATTGGTGTTTTGTATGGAGATTTTTGGGAATTCTGCATTTTCCATACAAAATTTTTTTTTAGTTTTCTTCACAACGACAAATCCAAAGATAATAATATTTTGCATGTATCATTAGACAAGCTTTAGTAATATGTGTTATATCACACTTCATAAAAATTATTTATCGTTTTTTAGTGAATGCAAATAAAATGATGTATTCGGGAGGCACTTAAAAAGAGTTGTCTCCGTGTCCAATTTTAACACAATTAAACTTACAACAAATTAACAAAACAAATCAAAAGAGCACAAAAATATAGTCTATTTTTAGACGAGGTAATTATTTTTTAGGAATACTCTGAATCTTATTAGTTACAGACAAAATACTAAGAGAGAAAAAAATACCAATTTCATAGGTAAAGACCCAATATTTTCAATACCCGAACAAATTAAAAATTTAATTTAATTCAGCCCCTAAATACAAACGCTTGAGACATGTTACGAGAAACATAACGTATCACAGTCAGTCTAATCCCACATGTTACTGTTCCGACAGTCACAGTACGGACATTCGGATACATGGAAATGCGGCCCGTCAGCTTACCGGCTTACTGGACCTCGTCCAGCATATGGAATAACATGTTCAAAAGTGAGATTTATATCTGACGTATATACTTAACTGAAGTGTCATGTGGCTTTGAATTTGTAATTTGGGAATATTTTTTGATGAATGATTGTAAAAGAATTGCTTGGGTTTGTAGGCAAGGCAATGGATTGGAAATATTTCAGGTATTTCTAAGTAAAAATTTATCGAATATTGCATTTTCGATATATATTGCAAAACTTACTTCTTCTGTTTTTTGTTTTTGTGTTTTGCTTGGTGAAGCGCGGTCTATGGCAGTGGCCTACTTTTGCGGTGCCTTTGCATTAGACTAACTAACCCTTAGAGGATAAAGTGATTATAAATTTATTTGTATTGTTTGGATTTGTATGTGTATGTAGATACTTTTTGTAACTATTATAAAGTAGAGGGGAAAAACATTTGGATTCGTCTTTAACCCGCGCAAAGGTCAGTCAAAAACTATTACTTATAAAATTGCTTCTTTAGCTAAAAACTATTTTGTTTCAAGCACCTGTACCTAACAACTTATTCTGCGGCATAAATTGATAGCAAAATCAAAAAATCTTTTACTATTACAGTTACATCAGTTTTAACTTCTCAGAAACCAATGCATAAGAATTAGAATCTATCACTAAAATGTCAGCACCCTTATTGCTGAAGCAGATCTTCCTTTCCTTTATTCCAATCGAAGTCCCTTTCCCGGTAAATGTCCGTTTCTGAGTGTGGCCTGTCCATCACCACTTCAAATTGCTAATCCTTTAAGCTAAAGCGCATACCCTGATCCTAGATATTATCTTACTAGCACAAATTTTTCAACTTTCAACTTTTCCATTTAATTTCTAAACTTGATTTTTTTTTATCGTTAGCTTAATCTACTCATGTTTTTGGATATTGGTTTTTTATTCCCCGACATTTTCAGGCGAGGAATCTGAACCTTAATTCATAAACTCTGTGTATTTCTACAATGACTAGGTTTTTCTTACACCACTAAGGTAGTAATAAAGTGTTTGGCCTACTGGATGGTATGTTATGGACTATGGACACTTACAACACAGGGGGAATCACTTGAGCATTGCCGAAAATTTGGGGTTTTTAAAGATATATTCTTCCTCAGCTCAGCTCTTTATATACGTACCATTAATAGGCACAGACCTTCCTCACGAAATAACACATGGGGAGTATAGGCCGTAACACCACTACGCTGGCCCAAGGCGGGTTGGTGGATAGAAATGGTTGCAATAGCGATCGGGACCAACGGCTTAATGTGCCTTCCGAAGCACGGAGGAGTTCGAGATTTCAAGGCCTTGGTCACCCATCCAAGGCCTGACCATGGCGAAGGTAGGTTTTTTTCGATATTGAAACCAAAACGTACTAACCACTACGCCACTGAGCTCCCCAGGCTAATTTTTATCATGCTGAACATTTTTGTGTTATGAGAATATTATTAATGATTAATTTAAACTTGTCATAATAGGTTAGGGTTTAAAGCATTAAATTTTGATTCCTCGCAAAAATAGACTAAACCAAATTCGACGAGTAACTTTAATCCGCATTTTAGAATAAGACCCCAGTTCTCCAGATGTGGATGATTGTTCTGAGTATTTTGAATCTAATATTACTAAATTATTAAATAATAATGATGGATATATCTTTCCTTAGCCTGAATCCGTAATACGAGCACGTAGGTTGTTTAACTGGGTCTAATTAAAATATAAGTCTTAAAATATAGGTCTAAATATAATATAATTCTGAGACGGAAAACGTAGGTAGAGGTCCTGGATTTTTTTTAGAAAACTGGAGTAAGTATAACTTTGAACTGGAAGATAAAGATCAGGAATAAAATCAAAGTATAAGCCAGTAAGATTCCAGTAAAATAATATGATAAAAATAGTAGATGACTAATGTTTGTGGACTGTCTCATATGATATTTCTCCTGGTTAAGCCAATAGAGATTAACGCTCTAGTGTTATGTATTAATTCTATTCTTCTAAAAATGTCAACATGCTTTGTTGACATTTCATCAGAAGACTAAAAGACGCAATAGATGAAGATGAAGGTGCTTATATAAATAGTGATTTTATAATATATTATTAATGATGAAGTAGAAAAAAAATTTTGTATATATCTTTCTCCCAGTCTGGATACAATTTACTGTGGGATATTAATAAAAGAATTCATAGAGAAAGCCACAGTTTTTAATTACAAGGTTGGTACTCTACAAATAAAAATAAATAATTTATATTTCTTATTGAAAAGTCACATACAAATCACCTACCCTAACGTGCCTTAACTACAGAAAGTAAATATCAACTAAACTTATCTAATAATTAGACCACAATAGACGAAGCAAAATAACGTAATGAGCACAATAGACCCGATCTCGTAAAGTATAATTAGCTAGACTCCTAATTACCAGGAAATTGGATACCGATGGGGTGTTGGTCGAGTCGATATCGCGTGAATTTGGGTCATATCCGGTCAAAAAGGTTGGTTAAAATGATGTTAACTATAACATGGGGTAAACATGGGACGGAATTTAACAAGGTAATGGCTCGGTGACTTTACCTGTAATCATTTTTTATGACGAAGCTATTTTGAGGATGCTATTTTACGGGAGAGTTATTTTTATTTAATACTATGAACTTTGGCCTCTGATGGAAATGGCGAAAGCCTTAATAATATACACATGATATCTGTAACATGTACAGTCAACTCCCAAATTACGTAACCACTTTTGACAGTAAATGACTCTTAATAAAAATTTTAAAACCCCCGACCAAAAAATAAATTAAAACAAAAAATCGTGGTCTAGTCGGGATCCGCTAAGCACCTTGGTATGCCCTTGTAGAGCGAGCCCCCGATAAGACAGCGATTTTTTATCTTTATTCCTTTTCGGTCGGGTTTTAAAATTTTTAATTTATTTCTTTTTTAATGCCTTTTAAATGACGTAAAAGTTATGACCTTTCATTTGATACCCCACTTGGTTAAGTACCACATATTTGTAATGATCAGATTTTTCATTGGCACTTTCATTCCTCATATCTTTCAAATGGCTTAACCGATTATCATAAAACTTGCTGTATCGTATGCTTAAGTTCTGATCTTTCATATGATACCCAACAAGGGCAGATTTGTTAATTAATTCAATTTTTAATGCCTGTTTTCATTCCTCGTATCTGTCAAATGGCTAAACCGATTTTTATGATGCATAGCTAAGAACACTCTCGACTAACCAATCTTTCAAACAAAAGAGACAGAATCAAAATCGGTTCATCCGTTTTGGAGCTACGACGCCATAGACAGACTGACAGATACACACACACTTAAAACTTATAACACCCCTCCTTCTGCGTCGGGGGTTAAAAAGGACATAAAGATCTGTGAAATGCGTAGACATATTTATCCGCCTGTACATCTGATTGCAACTAAAAATCACCGTGAAATAATATGGAGTAATAGTACCCAGTACTTTCATTGCTTAACTCGATCTTCAAACAGAAACACAGAAAAACAAGCACTGCTGACTAGTACTAATGCTAAGCACTGGTATTGGTAAAAAATTTACTGTGTATATTTTGAGTACATACACCCAAGACGAACAAATCTTCAGTGGATTCTTCGTAAATTGAGTTGCGGGTCTAAGGCAGTACCCTGGAGAATCCTGTATTGCAAGGTCAGCAATGTATTAGGTTAAAGATCATAATTTATTTCCCGAAAACAAATTAAAATTCTTTTTCTATGAAACATACATATATTAAAATATACATCGTGCATTTATTATAATAGATAGAGCGCACTTAAAGTTAATATTGGGTCCTTACCTTCTATGCGATCCTTCCTTCTTTTCTGGTATTTTTTATTTATCTAGTATCGATATAAATGTGAAATTATCACACACTGCGTCCGTTCTATTTACATTAGGAAATGTTAATGCTATCTTTACAAAACAGAATTGTTAATGAAGCTACATTGTATATTGTGACGCAAAGATCAAAATAAAAAGAACCGAGATGATTATATTAATCCCTGTCTCTGTCATAATAATATATTGATATACCAGCTTTTGTCCGTGACTTCGTCCGCGTAGAATAGTTACTTTGAGATAGTGTGATGGTCTTTCCCAATAAATAGTCTATTAAACACTGAAAGATTTTTTCAAATTGGAAAAGTAGCCTCAATTGGTGTAATTGAAAATTTATTCTTTATTTAATGTTCATAGTGGCGTAAATTTGTCCTTCATTTTTCTGGAAAACGCTACTTAATATTTTTAACATACACCCGCATGATACCCGTTCTTATGGGAATATCGGGATAAAAGGTAGCCACCACCAAGGCCGACATAGAAAACTGTCAGTATCTAATCATAAGGCAATTACTAAACTCATCCAATTTATTGAACATTTGTATTTCTTTCGAGTGAATTTTCCAAACTACCAAGATTTACGGACAGTCTATTATGATTCCCAGGAATATTTGGAGCAAAAAAGCTGCGTAAAACTTGCAAGACTATTCTCCAGTCTAGGGCACTTATAAAGTCTGTCAATTTATTTGTTCATCCGTCTTTTGAGGGATTATTTGGCTTATTTACTTCGGCGTAAGGCTTGCTTAATAAGCTGCTGAACCCACTAACAATGCTGAGGCCTACCATTCTGACGAAATGAAGTTTGATCTTGAGCTAGATTAAGGAAAATAAGAAAACATGTTAAATTGTTCAGAAGATTAGGTAGACGGAGCTTTAGTTTCGGAAAATTAAATCAAAAACCTTGATGATTTTTTGCATTTGTGGCTCGATTGCAGGTAAGTGTTATTAGATTTCTAGAGATTAATTGTAAAGTGTTTTTTGTTGAAATTTTGATCACGTAAATTAATTTTTGATATACTAAACAAAGCTAGTATATCTCTAAGAAGCTTATAAATCAAACTGTCTAATTGTGTGGGAAGACGAAAAGAAAAGGTAAGTGATGACATGGATAACGAAGGTGAGATGACAAATGGTACAGAAAACCGGAAGAAAAACGTATTGCGCAGAACATAAACATTTTGGGATTAAGACAGGACAGTGATGAAACCGGTTTTCCTACGAAAAAAAGCATTCATGTAACGAAAATATATTGAAACATTCCCAAAATTGCTAACGAATGTATTTCTCAGTTACAAATAAATTCGTTAACAATTTTGGGGGAAATAGCGATTCTTTATAATAAACCGGCATATTTAGCGGATGGATTGTAAGCAACAAACGATTTGATATCTACCTTCCGGTGATATTCATCCAAATATATTTCGCAAATTCAATACAATATCAAATATATATATCATTTTTTTATTTATATTTTATTCTACTGATGGATCATCTATTGCTTGCTATATTTGGAAATAGTATTGATATTCTTTTATCTTTTTAAATAAACCGTCTTCGTCAAGTCTTTAGCCTGGAAAAACAATGATATAAATATAAATGACAAAATAATTGCCGTACTATGATCGTTACACAAAAATACATAAAAAACAAATATCCCAACTAGCAATCACCAGTTTAGCCATGAAAGGAATCACGTGACATGAATAGAAATCGTGTATACCCAATGTTACTAATTTTCTAAAACCCCAGTTGATTAGAACCGAATCATAATTATATATTTATTAGGCCTTTTGCCTCGATTTTCTCGAAAGAGGTAATTGCATGGTTTAATTACGGTAGAGTTAACAGAACACAATTACCGGCGTACTGATCTGATTCCATTGATTAATTTAATATTTACGCGCTTAATCTGTTGTCGGTACTTGAGCGTTATGGGGGAATCGTTCGAAATAACAGAAAATATCTTTTTGTATACTACTAACGCATGCTCTTCGTGTTTTATTTATTTATTAATTCTATATCATAATTCTCACTAGATGATTGTAATTTAAAAATTTTCCGTCTTCTCAGCCTATATACGCCCCACTGGGCATAGGCCTTCTTCGTGGAGAAGCAAGGAGTGTGAGTAACACCACTTCGCTGGCCCAATACGGGTTGGTCTTAATTTTTACTTACATTGTAATTGTAAAACATTTACTAGGTACTATAATAAAGCACAAATTAAAGTTTTTACGTTTTGAGAATCCACAGGTGTGTATACTCAAGGTGGTTATTAAAATGAAACACCGTGTCTAATCTCCCCCGGTAATCTCCCCTGAAATTTATTTCAATAATCTGAAAATATTTCCAAAAAGTCATAGGGTATTATTTTAGTTTGATACATTTCAAATTCTAGTTGGGCCTGAGTTTAATAGTAGGGTGTTTGTCTATTTAGACGATATTATTGTCTGCTCATCAACTTTCGAAGAGCACATTACACTGCTGAAGCGGGCTTTAGGAAAATTGACGAAAGCAAATTTATCTATCAATCTAGAGAAGTCATGCTTTTTTCGAAGCGAATTAAAATACCTCGGTTATAGAGTAGATAGAGATGGCCTACACACTGATCCGTCAAAAATTCAGCCCATCATCAACTTTCCTACTCCTACAACTCTACTCTCTATGAGTGAACTCTACAATTGGAGCATCTCCTCAATTCTCCTCTCTTTTGGAAAACAGAGTGCACTTACTTTCGTTGGAACCACTTGCCGGTGTTTACTGTTATCTGCTCACAAGCCTCTAGATCATCCAAATATGTCTCAAATGTGGCATGAAACACAATTCGTGCCGTCTTCAGTTTCATATATCAGTTTGACCATATTAGTCCTATGAGAGTAAACATAAGCGCGATGTAAAGGATAGGTTGCGCCATCTAGTGATAGAAGGAGGAACTAATTTGAACAAAGTCTCAACCTTGGTTGTGTTTATAAGATACATTTTTAAACATGAGTTTTAGTTGTATGTTTTATTTACTTTATTTACATTTTTTTAGATATTTATCTTTTGAGTTGATTTACTTTTAAGTTTGTACACAGGTTACTTTTAAGTTTTTGATCAAAGTCTAACTACAATGCCTGTTTCAAAATAAGACCCTATTTTTGTTCACCGATTTCATGGTTTTTCTCGATTTATATAATCCGTTTTTATATGGATGGTGAAAGCCTTCATGCTTTTATAAAAGCTCAAGGGAATTTCACTCCATAGTTTCATTCAACTTTATTTTGATATATTTATATGATAACAACGTGTTTCACCAAGGGAATATCTTCAACTTTGTTTAGTAGATCAAAATATTTACATATTCAATTCTAATAAATACAATGGAATAACGTGCACAACAAAACAGAAAGTTCTTTAAAAGGTTAAGCGGGAAATTTTTAACACATGTGAGATTTCTGTTTCATCTTTTCAAATAAAAGTGATATTGAATAGGGTTAGTATTTGATTTGATATAAAGTATAGAAAAACCTGATGTCGCATCTGTGAGTAGCTCTGTCTTATCTGAAAAATTATTAAAAAATCAAGACGCCGTCTGTCAATATTCATGTCTTAAGTTAGATTTACAATTTACTACTTGTGTCTGAGTATTGGTTAATATTATAAGCTTATGAAAGACTTTTATATAGATATAAAAATATTGTAATTTTGCATTACTCGTAGGTACTGACACTTTTTCTCTGTCCAAAAACTGCGGATACGAGTTTAGCGCAGTCAATGATTTGTAATTTTTAAGCACCGAAACTAAAAAAGTCCAACAAACGGATGAACCGATTTTGATTCTGATGCTTTTGTTTAATAGATGACGGGGGACCGCTCTATATCTTGTTTTCATTTATTTTTTGGTCAAGTATTTTAAATTTTTTAATCATCCCCTAATGTAAAATAAATTTATTCAAAAGTTCTTGTATTGTTTTTTACATAAACATTAGGAAACGAGTAATTTCAATGAACGTAAAATTAAGTTCTTTATTAAGTCCTTTAGTGCATTTGGTTTGACACAGTACTACTTTCTTAGTAGATTATTGTTGTACAGTACTGTATGCTATTGAAGTTCCCAAGTGCCATGAAAGGGCCCACAAATAGCTTCCTTCGGTTATCTAACTAAAGACGTATACTTTCATAATGTAACAAAAACGAGGCTGCGTGGAGTAATTGATGTGTTTAATCAAGTGAGAGAGATAGTTAAGGCTAAGGATGTTCCCACCAAATGTGCGATGAGCCTAAATAACACATTTTTGCTCGGGCGCTCTTAATAGTGTTTTCTAATTTAGGAAATGGTTTTTTATCATTCAATCTGGAGATTTATTGCTAGGTATACCCTAAGGATCACCACGAACTTTAAGCAGGCCAATGACCGAACGTTTTTCAATTTTTCTACATAAAAAGCTAAGATGATAAGCAGTAGAAGGGTCTATTTATAATTGATTATTTAAAGTCACAAAAAAAAATATAAATAAACTAAGGGTGTTATTTTAGCGGTAAGAAAAATATTCGAATTTCGGTCAGCAATAAAATTCAACTGATCAGCTAAAATAATTAGTTTGTCAGCACCTTGTGCGCAGCAAATATTTCTTAACTGGTGAGCAAAATATCTAATTGGGCAGCAAATTATGGGCAGCAGATATTTCAAATTTGTTAGCAAATTAACTAATTGGGCAGCATCTCAAATGTTTTCCCT
The DNA here is from genome assembly GCA_910589355.1 of Parapoynx stratiotata. Lineage (NCBI taxonomy): Eukaryota > Metazoa > Arthropoda > Insecta > Lepidoptera > Crambidae > Parapoynx > Parapoynx stratiotata. The sequence goes on from OU342477.1 coordinate 1,529,005, forward strand.
GCTGCCAAATTCTTTATTATATAAGGGTCATAAAAAATAACCTTAACTAATATCTATCAGAATACATTTCCTAGGGATGCATCCATTATCCTTCTTTGATCTTTTTCCTCCTTTTCCTAGATTTTTTACATTTCCGGTAACATTATGATTGCTTCCCAAATAATTATTTTGCTGCTCAAATGGCTGCCCAATTAATAACTTTCAATAAACTATTATATACATATCTTCAGACATTCACACCTATCAACTAGCCCTATATTAAGCAACTAATGCTGTTTGTGTTACAGAACTAGATGATGGATCTACATTTAATAAATAAACACATATAAATATGCAGAATATAAGCAACACATATATATAAATCCTAGAATCGTAAACAAATGCATGATTTCTGCCTACAAACATTTGCCCCCATCGGGGTCCAACCCAGAACCTCTCGAGATGGCAACCCCTTGAGTCCGGCGTTCAGACTACTCGACCTCCTCGATGTCATCAATATATAAAAAAAAACAAATATAAAAGGAAATCGTCACCAGCCTACACAAGCGTCCCACTGCTATTCATGGAAATTCAATAGAAATAGTAATATCTAATCACTGACACTGACAAATATAAGTTTCTAATTGATATTGCTATCTCTTCAGCCTATAATGCGTCTCATTGCTGGGCACAAGCCTTCCTCATGGAGAAATACATGAGGAGTATGGGTCGTATCACCACCACGCTGGCCCAATGCGGCTTGGTGGGTAGAAATGGTTGCAAAAGCGACCGGGACCAACGGCTTAACGTGCCTTCCGAAGCACGGAAGAGTTCGAGATCACCAATATTTAGTCTCCCATCCATGGCCTGACCATGGCGAAAGAAGCTTTGTTTTCTATATTGAAAGTCAAAACGCACTAACCACTACGCCCCTGAGCTAGCTCATGGTTAAATTAAAAGTGCTCTCCGAAATTATTAAACTAACATTAGCTTGCAAAATAATATTATACATGTAAAACAATATAATTTGGTTCAATTTAACCCCACCAAGACACTAGTATACGCGTTTACCGCAAAAAATTGCCATTCTCCATTTATCCTCGCCTCTTAAACACTCCCCTAGCTGCCTCAGCCAGTGTAGGGATTCTCGGTGTCGAAATATCGAGCGAAGCACAGTTCCGTGGTCATTTAGAGGGTAAGGCTAAATTAGCCTCTAAAAAGCTTGGTGTGCTCAATAGATTGAGGCAGTATTTTACACCGGCCCACCGCCTACAGTTGTATAAGGCACAGGTTCGGCCCCATATAGAATACTGTTCTCATCTATGAGCGGGAGCACCTCAGTACCAGCTTCTTGCTCTTGACAGCGTCCAACGCAGAGCAATTCGAATAGTCGACAGCCAGGCCTTTCAAGTCGGCTTGACCCCTTGGCATTGCGTAGAGATGTGGCCTCATTATGCATCCTCTATCACATTTATTATGGGGAGTGTTCCGATGAATTGTTCGCTTTGATACCTGCCGCCACTTTTCGTCATCGTTCAGCGCTACATGACATCCACTCCCATCATTCAGATATTCATCCTCATTCGTGCTCATATATTCTTCCTGATTATAATGCTAAAAATCTATGTTCATAATATCTATGTTCACCCACTTGATTGTACTAGCCTAACATTTATAAAAAACAAGAATTGTAAAAAAATTGAAAAAAAGAGCAACCCTCGAATTTCTGGCTCGCTCTTCTCGGGGATGTCCGCGTTCCGAGCGAGTGGTAGATTCACTTATTCATAAATTGACGTTTTACGTGTTTGTATATCAAGCCTATAAAATAAAGATATTTTTGATTTTGATTTTGATCGTCTGGATGCTTGGTTGTATTCAACTGTGCGCTTCTCCAGAAAATTCCTACCCTGCACAACTAAACTGTGGAATGAATTGTCGCCCGCGGAATTTCCGGACCAGTATGACATGAAAACCTTCAAGAAAAGAGCGTATTCCCACATAAAAGGCCGGCAACGCACTTGTGACCCCAGTGGTGTTGCGAGGGTCCATGGGCGGCGGTAGTTGCTGAACATCAGGTGACCCGTATGCTCACTTGCCCCCTAACCCATAAAAAATAATTATGAATTCTATTGACTCCAGTATCAAGACTTAGTCCAACACAATTTGATCACGTAAACCTATCGACAGGATTCAGTAGAAACAACATAATTTAATAAAATTTCATTCGAACTTACTTCTCGTAGAGTCATATTTAACAAATAACATGATAATTAATTTAAATTTTGCTTTCAAAAGAATGATTAAGAATTAAATTGTCTTTTTTTTCAGATTTTTGGAGTCAACAGCCCATAGAGATATTTAAGTAAGTGATTAATTATTTTCTCCGTCTTTTAATTATAGATTTTTAATAATGGTAGTGAATAATCCTAAAAATCTATAAAATTTAATTTATTTTTACATAAATACGTACATAGTTACTTCTTTCCACTTGCTACGGCTCTGTTACTTAATATTTTCTAATTATTTTCTATTTACTTAATAAGATCTATTGTGATCAGCCTCCTATGTAAGTTCTTTTTAGGTCCTACAGTTGCTCCGTCAACTGGACACTGTCTAAGAAAGATACGGTCCTAATATATTTCTTTCGCTTCATCTACTTTCATTACAGTCTTCATACGTACGAGTACTTGGCGATTTCGGATAATTTAACCTTGTTCTTTCTTCAAAACGCTTTCGATTTGGTCGAAAATTGTTGACCTAGGTCTTCCTCGTCGCGTATTTCCACTCACTTCAGGTTCATAAATCTTTTTCGTCAGTCTACTTTCGCCCGTTCCACATGACCAAATCATCTAAACATCCCTTTTCTCAATTCTTGTCACTTTATCCTCTTTCAAACCACATTTCTTTCTAATCACCTCATTATACAACTTGTCACTTAGTTTTACCCTGCCCATGCTTCCATTTATTCTGCTTTCATGTCTTTTCTCCCATACCTAACTTTCACTATCATACATTAGTGTTGAGACCAGCGCGCCATCTTGCACTACCAATCGCGCCTTTTCTGGGATTTTCTGGCTGCTTAGAAAAGTCAAGATCTCACAACCTCGGCTCTTTCACGATTTTTCATCTGACCAAACCAAATTTTTGTTTGGCTAAATGTGGTCTTAAGGGACACAGTGCTTCTTGTACTCTGCTTACCCCTTCGGAGATTATAGGCGTGATATTATGTATGTATGTATGTAGAAAAGTGAAAGAGAGTGACTCAAACTATTTTTCCACATTTTTCTCTTGCAAGTTTTCCACTTTTATACGTTGCAGAATACTAGTAGTTTCCCTGGTTCGGTGGCGCCATTTATTTAAAAGAACGCTAATTCGGCTTATTTCCAAGAAGTGAGCTGTATTTGTTTTTAATAACTTACTTTCCTAATAAGTTTAGGTTCACAAGTAAAGACAGTTTCAAACAAGCTTTTTAAATGCATGTGTATTTATTAATACCGTCACAAAACAGATAACTACCAATATAATAATATCTACTAGTACTAAAGATACCTATATATATACTAGATTAAAATCAATGCGAAAATGCGTGCGTGTAAGTGCGGTCTTGCTTCGAACATTGAACCGCGCATCTTTACGTGCATTTAAGCGCGAATGAGGACATTTTCCTTTTGTAATGTGCAGGCTCATGCTCAGGGGGGTAACTTAAAAAAGTACGTCTTCGAAGAGCATGCTGCTGTGCACCACCTTAGACTATTATTTTCTACATTACAAGACCAATTCATTGATAAGAATTACGATAGTAAATTAGAACTGCTTACAAGGACTAATATTTAAGTGTCCACTTGATCAGTAAAGCTATCAAAAGTCAAATTTCAAAAGTTCCTTAAGCAACTTTTTGTCAAATAGCTCCCAATCAAAAACTACGCCGTCCGTAAAAATTTCAAACTAGAACGCAGTCAAGCTAAAAACAGGAAAAAAAGCATCCTGAAAATCTGAACTGGCTGTGTGAATAGTTCTTGACTATGTCGAAGTGTCGTTGAAAGTGGTTGGGTCGAATCGAATGACATACTAAGCCTTGCTGCCCATTTATAGAGCTCAATGTCCTGTGAAAATCTGTTCTAATTAACCGCCATGCCTTCGAAGAAGGCGAGAAGCCTGTGAAGTTGTGCGCGATAATAACCTATAATTATAAGAGGCGATTAGCGATGGGCTTCTGTGGTGTCGTTGTCGATGTAATTATGACAAAATTGATGTTATAATATTGTATTTATGAATAAGTTATACTATTTACTACTTGCGTACTCATCCCTTTTAGCTATTTATGATAAATACGTCTCAGTAAATAGCTGAAACGATATAGGAACGATTTTGTGATTTTGTAACTAACAGTATCGATCAATCTAGTTGTATATCATTTTGGGTGTTATTTAAACGGTCAGCAAAAAAATACAATTGGTCAGCAACTTATGAGTAGCAAATATTTATAAATTGGTCAGCACAATAACTAATTGGACAGCAACTTATGGGCAGCAAATATTTAAAATTTGTCAGCAATATAACTAATTGGGCAATCAAATGTTTTCTCTGCAGCCAAATTGTTTAATATATTGTTTTGATAACACAAATATTGTTTTCAAGGGACATAAAAATAACCTTAACCTATTAACCTAATATCTATCAGAATACATTTCCTAAGAATTGATCGTTCATTGATCCATTTTTCAATTTTTTTTACATTTCCAGTAACATGTATATTGCTGCCCAAATATTTTTTCAGCATGTTAATTAATAATTTTCCTACCCAATTAATTATCTTGCTGCCTAATTAATTATTTTGCTAACCTAATAATTAATCTGCTGACCAAATAACTCTTTTGCCGCTCAAATAATGATATCGCTGCCAAAATATTTGTTGCCTGCCCAAATGATTTCTCGGCTGACTTTTTTGTTACATGGGGGTGGGGTTGTTAAATGGGGACCTAACATATCTGGCGAACACATTTCGCCAGATATGTTCAACACGTCTGTCTACCCCTTCGGGGAAAGAGGCGTGATGGTATGTTATCTTATGTGTTATTATTAGCCATCGTATCTTATTTACCTTCTTAAATGCATTAAATCCCACTACTATATACTCGTACAGCTATTGTTCACAGAATGATAAGATAAATATCTTTGAGCTGGCAAATTTATTGGAACCTTCGACTTGTTCGTTTTTTTTTTTTTTTTTTTTTTTTTTTTTTTTATTTAATCATTTAGGTAACAACAAGTAGTTACACTTATGACGCGTCAAAAACAATTAAACTTAACAAACAAAATAGTTCTACTTGTTTACCTCTACATTTTTTTTCTTCCTGTTCACTACCGGGAGGCCTTGTCAAGAGAAGATACAGGCAAGAAACTCTGCAAGGGGTCCATCCTCCCTTTACATAAAATAAAATAAAATTGTCTTACGTGCTACAATATACAAATTACAGGCAAGTCTGAGTGGAATGAATAAGAGGATGTCAACAAGGTATCAGGATTCACGACAAAATTACTCATCAATTCAGAAAATTAGAAAATAGATTGATGCAGCTTATGACATCCTCCATCACAACATTAAATAAAAGTTTTAATTCATAAAAATTAATATAATCTAACAATATAATAATTCATTTCCAGACCTGGTTATCATCAAAATAATCTTGGACATTATAATAGCCTTTTTTTATTAAGGTTTGTTTTACAAATAGTTTAAATTTATGTAAAGGCAATTCTATTATGTTTTGTGGGATTTTATTATACAAACGTACACCTTTCGCTATGAATGATCGACCTATTTTCTGTAATCTGAAGCTAGGAATTGCAAGTTTATTTTTATTTCTGGTGTTAATATTATGGTGGTCACTAAGCTTTACATAATCGCTTTTATTCTTGTGAACATAAACGATGTTATCATATATATACTGGGATGCAATGGTTAATATATTAATTTCCTTAAAAAGCTCTCTGAGCGAGTCTCGGGGTTTCAGTTTATAAATAGCTCGTACAGCTCTTTTCTGCAGTATAAATATATTTTTAATATCAGCTGCAGATCCCCATAACAACAATCCATATGACATTACACTATGGAAGTAACTAAAGTAAACAATTCGTGCTGTTTCTACATCGGTTAGGTCTCTTATTTTCTTTACCGCATAGGCAGCAGAGCTCAATCTCTCAGACAAAGTAGAGATGTGAGGGAACCATTGTAATCGAGAATCCAATTTAATGCCTAGAAATACAGTTGAGTCTACACACTCGATTTGTTCACCATTGATTTTTATATCAAGGCTTACATTTCTAACATTTGGTTGTGAAAATTTTACACATTTAGTCTTTTTTGAATTTAGTAATAAGTTGTTATTTGTAAACCAATGTAATACTCTTGCAACAGTGCTATTTACAACGTCGGTTTCATTTTTATTTCTATCGATACCAAAAATGAATGACGTATCGTCTGCAAATAATACAGTATCACATAAATTTTGAGTATAAAATGGTAAATCATTTATGTATACAAGGAAAAGAAACGGTCCTAAAATTGATCCCTGTGGTACACCCGTCGACATAGGTGCACCAGACCAGTTTACCGCAACTGTCTTGTGATAACAGCCGATAGTCTAATTAATTGTAAAGTCAAGTTCTATGCCATTGTCTGACAACAAACTGCTCCCAGTACTAACATAACAAACATAATAATGCTCTTTACGCAAACATGGTTATTAAGGCTGTCAGCTTTGGTTCCAATTAAGTAGCTTTGAATTTTGATTTGAAACTGACAACATCCTTTGAAAATTAGTTTTAAGATGATTTAAATTAAGAAGACGTTCTTAGCAATGAATGATTGATGAGTTAACAAGAAGGTTTAATAATAAACTTGGCTTTCAGTCAATAGAGTTGTAAAGAAGAAAGAAACAAAATATATATGTTTTCCCACGTGAGTTAGCTTCTCATAGTTGGATTTCCACATCATCGTCAAGGTCAAGGATTTACTATTTTCTATTAGAGTGTTTAGTGTGCTTTCGATTGAAAACAAAGCTACCTTCTCAAGATCTCAAGTGATCTCAAGCTCCCTGCTTCGGAAGGCACATTAAGCCGTTAGTCTCGGTCACTTTTGCAGCCGTTTCTATCCACTAACCCGCATTGGGCCAACGTGGTGCTGTACGGCCCATACTCCATGTGTTTCTCCGCGAGAAAGGCCTGTGTCCAGCGGTGGGATGTAACTAACGCGGCACAGATCTTCACTAGATTGTCGATGCATCTTGTGGGGACCTACCAATCCAATACCAACCCTCCAGATTTTGAATATAAAATGGAACACGTGAAACCTATATTTTATCTTTTGTTCAAAGCATTGACTATTAGTTTTGTAAGCTTCAAGAATTTCTCTAATAAAATTCTCTTCAGATACAATTATTTAATTACGAGAAGTTTCCACCAAACTAGAAGTCCGGTTAGGGTGACATCGAAGTTTCTTTACATTGAGGACTAGTCCATCTATAGAACTTACAACTTGTAGGTGATTAGAAGCGTGGGTTCTAGGGTCCTCTAACTTCTGTTTCTAATTATACTGTCCACTTTGAGCACCATTCAATTTGGGAATTTAATGACAGACCCTTACCGGCGTATGTATTTATAAACATCTGAAACAGATTTTTAAAATTATCGTACGGCAGCTCAGAGTAAACAGAACTGGAGTAGCCTTAGTCTAACATTCCCCTCTGCCAAATACACAAGCATCGGATGCTTGCACGTTTAATAAAACTAGTTGAGCCGCTATTTTGACAGCCTTAACATTGTAAACGTTGCGGCGAACAGAGCTCCCGCAATGCCTGCCTGTTTTTGTTTTTTGTTGTAAAAATAAATAGAAAACATCAAGTATGCTAAAAGATGGTGTCACCATTTATTTGTAATTATAATTTTTAAGATTTTATGATTATTTACTTAATTATTTCATGTTTTGGAATTCTACGATTTCAAATTTCGAACGCTAGTCTCATGGGGAGTGCGGCTGTGACGTTGTCAAAACGCATACCCCACGAGACTATTTTAAGCGTGTATGCGTGAAATTTAAATTTGTGTGTAGAATTATGCATGTGTGCATTTGTAAAAAAGGTAAAGTTATTGTTTATGTGTACTGGCTTTGAGTGTAGTGGTAACCTCACCCCCCGCAAGAAATGGCAGAAAAAAATGTTTGAGAAATTGACTAATGGCTACTCCAGTTCTGTTTACTCTGAGTACGGCAGTTATACAAGAATGTGTTTTAACTACGGCTTACTAAGGTATGTTTGGAAATGTAGCTCTCGGCGAAGTCTACAAAATTCCTTGTTACTTACCATACGGGGGTTCAGACACCAATAAATGCTTAAACATTGGTCAAATCCGCCGTCTTGACGGACTGCTGCGTACACGACCGATTTTTGGTCGTGTACGCTTACGCCTACTACTGTCCCGAGTCACCAAAAGACTTAAGGCGTTACATTATTAGACGAAAATCATCCTTATTTTTATTAAATTATATTTCATAATCGTTAAACAATTAAAAAGCCACATATCCTTCCTATTTAATACCGCTACTCGATACTAGATGGCGCTTAAATGCTTGACCTTTAGTCAATAGAGATATAGGTGATATTAGAATGACATATGCTTATCTTTCCTATCTAATAATGCTACTCGATAACTAGATTCAGAGGCGACTAAACCTTTTGGAATTTTGGGAAATAAAAGTCTTAGATGTCTTAATGTCTTGTGTAATGTAAAGTCTTTATCGAACTATATCACTTTTTCGAGGTTCTTGGGTTTCTTTGGTTTGGGGTTCAACCACGTTTAGGCGCCAGTGTGACGTGGGGATATTGTGTAGAATAAAATCTGAAGGGGATGTCACTGATTGTAATAATAATTCAAAAAAGGATCAACTAGAACAATTTATGGAAAGGTAAATAACACAACTCACTGAACAAAAAATTCAAAGAATATTCTAAAAGATAGGGTTTCTAACAAAAGTGCCTCGGTAAAGTTATTTATGTTATTTGAAAATATATTATAATTTTATTACAACAGTTATAAATTTTATATATTTTGGGGTCGAGACAACCGCTCCAGAAGCTGACTCTGATACAATTGAGAATTGGAGACCTAAAACAATGAAAAAGGAGAGTTGCATTTTAAAAACAGAAACACAGAGAAAGTGGCCAGAGAAGAGCGCAATTAGAGCAAAGAGTCGCTAATACTGATATTGCGCCCCGTTATACCTTAACTCAATAGAGATATGGGTGATGTTAGCATGACGATAGAACGGATTATTTTTATAAATAATCTATTAACCCTAGCGGATATATACCTATAGGTACAACAAAATTAGATCTAGGCACTATTGCCGAACTATCATTCACTCTGGTAGGAGTTTCCACTGGAGACTAACGACTTAACGAACTGCTAGTGATCAAAATCTTTTTTTTATTTCGATATTTGATATTAAAACAACTTTCAATATCCGTCTATATCAACTTAGTAACCATAAAGTCACACACACATACGGATAACAGTTAATTGTTCAAAACAAAACGCTGACATAATTATCAGGTAATTCGATTTGTTTTTCTTAAGAAATAAAATAAGCGTGTACTGATATTGCATTTAAAAACGAAAGTTTCTTATGCTCCATCTTAGATGATACATACTTTGTTAAGGAAACAAGAGTAATTTAATAACACCAGAATCGAATGGTGACGTGACTTTTAACTAACTATAGCCAAATTTTAACAAGCAGTAAAGTTTTAACAACATCACGCGATACAAACGCTTTTAACAAGGTTCCTGTTAATATCTGGTTATCGGATTTAATCAGAAAATGTGCTTCAAACGCCAATGAAATTTTAAATTAAGAAACAAAATTGTAATTAACTTAACAAATCATATATATTTAACCATCGTCCTCGCTTTCATTATGGAGTGGAGATATAAATATATGAGTAGTATGGGCCATAACACCACCATGGTGCCCAATATGGGTAGGTTGTTAATATAACCCATCTTTCTAAATTGGAGATTTCAAATTTATGCAAATCCCTTACTAATAAATTAAGCATGGAATAAACTTTACAAGCGTTTTATATTTTGCGAGAATATAAAGGCATTTAACTGTAAAATTAAACTTGAATTTATGTGAAAACGAGACAATTTTAAAACTTCGCTCCAGGAACACTACTCTGGGATAAAAATAGACTAAAATTATTTTACCCTTAGGGTAAGTCCGGATGTACATGTACAACTACCGTGCTGTCAAGGTACCAAAACGTCGAGTGTTCATAGGTATATACCATAAAAACCTAGTACAAACAGGTTTAATGGATAGCTCATTTCATACAAATAATTTCTTTACCCTATATCTCACATGCAAGAAAAATCGTTAGCGCGATGTAAGAGCATGCAGCGCCATCTCTTGGCGTCACTCGGAACTAATTTCATATAGAGAGAAACAAAGTGTTAAACACCGGAGACTTAGGTAGGTTTAGGTTAGGTCAGCCTCGCCATTTTCAAAGTTGCTACTGAAAAACGAATACTGACTAACTTGTAATTTTAATTCATGGCACTTAGTTTAACCCCTGGACTGATGCTGTTTTGGACGAGACACAATTGATTTTCTATTGTGTCTACAAACGTATCAAGTGATGAGATAATTAAAAACATTGTAAATTTTAATTCAAACTATATCAGCAGTAGCTATGACAACTTAATATTTTATATTAGAATTTATTAAGAGAGTGCGGATATAATTATGATAATTTTCTGATCTCTTTTCCTCATTGTCGAAAATTGCGTTCCAGGAAGCCAGAACGCAAAACAAATTACAATACAGGTAACGAGCAAAACCTTGTATTATTTGCGTATTTCATTGAGGAATACTTTGATTTCTGGTACCCGTTCTCTAAAAAGCTCGGCTTATAAATCTTTGAGAGGCTCAGTGGCGTAGTAGTTACGCTTTGGCTTTCGATGTCAAAAAAAAGCTACTTTTGATATTCACAATCAATTGTATTTAACTGGAACAAACCCGCGACTATTGTACTAGAAGAGCCGGCTTTCCCAACTCGGCTACCGCTGGCGAAGAACATTTTTCTACCTTTAATACAACAAGTAACATATCAGTATAAATTGTTGACGATAAAAGAGACTTGAAGGAAGACTGATGAAGATAAAGTGAAGAGAAAGTCAAAACTGAAAATCAATAAGAAAATAAAACTCTCGTCTTCGTGTAAAATTGAAGCATAGTCAAAACGTCAAAAAAATTACCATCTATAAAAGAGGTTGCTAGCTTAGCATTGGCAAAGGGAAAATCAATGGTTGACGGGAAGAGATCACTTTAAGATACCTATAAGTTCTCCATTGTAAACAATGTTATTAGCTAATGTTTGTGTATTTTGTCGAAATGCAATAAAGAGTAAAATATATTTGGTAGAAGTATTGGAAATACTCTACATGAAAATACACTAAAAATGCTAAGATTTTGAGTGTTGGCACACAGTCCCGCATCCTCCGCATCTCATCCTTTGTATAACACAAAATTATCAGAATTGAAGCTTTAGTGACGTACAATTATCATGTTCTATATTTTATCGATGGTTACCTGATAAAAAAAATTCATTGACCGAAATTGTTAATTGAGGTTTAGTTTTGAAGAGCTCGGAGGCGCATTGGATATTTTTGCTAATGTTGGAGTCAGGAAGGCTTTACGATCTTAAGAGGAACTGTGTGGGATTGAACTAGTCCCGTTTGCTTAGTCCTTTCTTAAACGTTTCTTCCATGAACGTAGATCTGCATCTAATTTACTTAAAACTCAAAACGCGGTATATTCTCCCAGCAATTTCACTGAAGATATATTAGTCATGGAATTTTAATAAGGTATAAGGTAAATCGGGCAATTCTCCTTAACTTGACGACTGAGCGCCTATTTTGAGTATTTAGAATTCCACTGATGTGAGAAAAATGTATACTAAAAATCGGTGGTAAATTAAATTGCTATGGATGCAAAACACAGTAAGCTGATTACCCACAAACAACTAACCCGGAAGCTGACTTGTTTATCCTATTCGACATAAAAATTTACCAAAGTATCGATATGATTTTTATCGTAACGTCACGTCACTAAGTCTCTGTCTACGCGAAACCACACGTACATAATGCAGATACTTGTTAGCTCAGTATACAGTAACAAGCGTGAAGTAGCATCCGCAACCCTCAACAGCTCTTGACAACTATCGTGGGTACATTGAGAAAATATTTTGTATACAGGCTGCTTTGTTTGATGATAGGTTTTGGGATTGCTTTTTATAACGAAATTGAGCGACTTTTAGGCAAGATTTTTTTTTTTGCTTTTTTTTTGTCTTTATACAGAATAGAAATAATTTTAAAACTAGAAGAATGCTAATAAGCTAGAAGAAGACCAAAAAACCGATTGAATGAGTGATTCGTGATGAATTATATTTATAGTTGTGAATTATGTTAGGGTCTCAAGTGATAGTGGGAAAATAAAAAGTATTTACATCTGCTGAATCGAAGTGGGCCAAGAGTAGAAAAGAACAGGAGAATAGAAACTTATTTATTTAACCTATGTAGATATAAAAGAATAGTTCAAATAACATTATATTTAACCCCGCTTCTCCATAATATTTTTTTAATCATGTTATATCAAGGTGTAACTAACAACTATTTGAATACTGTCGAATATATTAGAGGTGTGATAGCCAGTTCCTCAGTTGTTGAGGATTACAGGTGAAGCTCGCTTCCACCTTCGGCCTTATCGTCACTTACCATCAGGTGAGATTAAGGGCAAGAGCTTACTTGTGGTCGACAAATACTCATACATCTCCTCACGGAGAACGGTCACCAGTTCTTAATCCTACACAAAGTAGAGTTTGCAAAATAATGGATATCAAAACTATAAAAAAATAGTAAAAAAGCACATTGATAGTCACTTATATTGAGATGTTAACTCACATTTTACCTGATATGGCAAAGTCCTGTATAACAGGCCTGTATCCCATTGCTGGGCCAACCATGTAGATTATGGACCGTGACACCACCACACTGTCCCGATGCGGGTTGGCGGATAGAGATGGTTGCAATAGCAACCGGGACCAACGGCTTAACGTGCCTTCGAAGCACGGTGGAGTTCGGAATCATCAAGTTTTGGTCACCCATCCATTGCCTGGCCATGGCGAAGGTATCTTTGTTTTCGATATCGAAAGCCAAAGCGTACTAACCACTACGCCACTGAGCTCCTCACGCATTCTACTGTACTTCACTCAAATCCAGTGGTGTACCCTCACTTGTAGGTGGGAATAATTAACACAAACCAGGCAGAAACTTCTAATTTGTACTCCAACAAATTCACGAGAGTCGACTGTAAATTCATACTTCGTATATTCAAGATTAATTTGCCACAAATACTGAATATCATATACTTATGTCACAGTTACGAAAATCTAAGCTCGAATCCAACTTGTGGTGTAATAGTTTACTTTGGTGGAACTTCACGGACTAACATTAATAACTTAGATCATTAAATCGAAGTACCTGTGAATCATTCACAGGTACTTCGATTTTAATATTCTTCAGAGGTGATTAAACAGGATTTGAGTTATAAGATGTGATTTTTTATTTATAATTGCATAACTACGAATTTCGATAAATTATTTATGTGCTGATGTAATTGTCATAAGTTGAAGTTGAGCGAAGCGAGCGTATTGAAGGTCGGTTTATTTATCCATGGTCATATTGACTAACTAGATAAATATTAAGCCCTTAAGGGTCAGTTACTCTGAGATAGTGTGTTAAACGCGCGCGTGTGGCTGTGAAACGATGTGGGGTATCTCTTGTAATTGTAAGCGTGCGCGCGTGGCCTGCGCTGGCGGCCTGCGTACCTATGAAACCACCCTTAAATTAAAAGTATACGACGCGTGTTCCACGCGCTGTTTTCCTACTGACTGTGTCTGACCCATTTTGCCCCTCGATGTCGACGCGGTGTCAACTCCTCTTTTAAAATTCGAATAACGACTTCCACTCGCTGACGACACATCGCCCATTTATTGATGCCTAAATGTCCACCGTTGACGACTCGCTTACACCGAATTGATCTAGTTGGTTGGAAGGGTATCGGATTGACGTTGAGTTGGTGTAATGAGCGAAGACCTTAAGACTAGAAATTATTGGGTACTGTAACCTCAAACTTTACAAGTATATCACAATTTATCAATGTGCACGGATTGTATAGACAGATATAAACATATAATTACGACTGTTATCCCCTAAGGGTTAGTCAGAGACTAGGCAAAAGCACCGTTAAAGCAGTCCACTGCATAGACCGCGCTTCACCAACCAGTGACAGCACATGTCATATGCTCAGCGTTACAGATGGTGAGCCCGTCACTGCTATAAGCTATTGGATGTTGTGCAGTTCTAACGCTCAGTTGCACAAAGATTTTTTAAAGACGACATTTAGTAATGAGACATTAAAACTTTAAAGTTCATTAAATTTAAAATTGGAACACAAAATAGTTCTAGCTAATGTCTCTTTAGCATTGATAGGGTGCTAATGTCGTTTTGTGCAACGTAAAAACTACGCTAAGGTGTTCTTTTGACACTTCAATAAATAAATTTAATGGAGCATTAGGGATAATGCCGACATTAAATTTTAAAGTTCGTTTCTGCAACTGGGTGTAAGTCTATTAGTCGCCTTTTACGACACCCAAGGGAAGAGAAGAGTTGGTAGTATGCTTTTAATGAGCCGTTACCACACTACTGCTGCAGATGCTATTCAGATATACACAAGGTGGGCAGTGCGGCAGTTGACTGTGAATAATAAAATATCATTAGCGATTCCACTTATGAATATTCCATCAGCAGAAAGCGGTTGTGAACGGCATTCAAGTATTTGCGTCAGGTGTTGCCGGCTTTTTATATTCTTAATGGTATCTTTCCCTGATTCAATAGGGACGAGAAGGGATATTATTAGGTAATATTTTATTTCCTTAAAAGCATGTCAATACGTCTTATTCAAATGCACGGTCACATTCAAAAGCCCATTCATAATATATTAGGAACTAAAATAGCTTGCAAGACATACTATTGACAGAAACTGCCTAAAATAAATTTCAATTTTAACATATTAGGTTGGGGAAAAAGTCTTTTCGCATTATAGTATGTATAAACTTGTAATAAAATCTCTTTGGCTATACTATTTGTATCTGGCTGGTTTTGGTATCATTAAAAGTTTAAATTTTAAAGAACATAATTCCAAATTCAAATTAGGAAAATGTGTGATTTTCATTTGTTTTTCGTACCGCCACGATGAGTGAATCTAATGAAGAAATTCGATACATTTTAAAATTTTACTACAAAAAAGGTAAAAATGCAACGCAAGCCGCGAAAAAAAATTGCGATGTTTATGGACCTAGTGCAGTGTCTGTGAGAGTAGCACAAATTTGGTTTAAGCGTTTTCAATCCGGAAATTTTGATTTCAAAGATGCACGTCGCTCTGGTCGCCCTATTACAGATAAAATGGATGCCATTTTTGAAAAAGTGGAGCAAGATCGGCATGTCAGTAGTTACGACGTAGCTGAAGAACTGGGAATTGACCACAAAACAGTTTTGGCGCATTTGAAAAAAACTGGGTACACAAAAAAGCTCGACATTTGGGTACCTCACGAGCTCACTGAAAGAAACCTAATGAACCGTGTACTCATTTGTGATTCTTTATTACGACGTAATGAAACCGAACCATTTTTGAAGAAGCTGATAACTGGTGATGAAAAGTGGATCACGTACGACAAGAACGTGCGAAAAAGGTCGTGGTCAAAGGCCGGTCAGGCTTCACAGACTGTGGCGAAACCCGGGTTAACTCGCAACAAGGTGATGCTGTGTGTGTGGTGGGATTGGAAGGGTATTATTCATTATGAGCTGTTACCACGTGGTTACCACCAGGCAGGACCATCGATTCTGAACTCTACTGCGAACAACTGATGAGATTAAAGCAAGAAGTTGAGAGAAAGCGGCCGGAATTGATCAACAGAAGGGGTGTGGTTTTTCATCATGATAACGCTAGACCTCACACATCTTTAGCCACTCAGCAAAAATTAAGAGAGTTTGGCTGGGAGGTGTTAATGCATCCGCCGTATAGTCCTGACCTTGCACCTTCAGATTTCCACCTGTTTCGGTCTCTTCAGAATTCTTTAGGCAGTGTCAGGTTAACATCACGAGAGGACTGCCAAAACCACTTGTTGCGGTATTTTGACCAGATGTCCCAAAATTTCTATAGCAATAGGATCATGTCCCTACCTACAAGATTGCAAAAAGTTATCGAACAAAATGGTACCTACATACTTTAGTTAAATGTAAATAAACTATATTAAAAAATGTTTTGAATCTTCTTAAAAAATGCGAAGAAACTTTTTCCCCAACCTATTACATACATACAATCACGACTATTATCACTCAGAGACTAGACAAAAGCACCGCAAAAGCAGTGCATTACCATAGTCCGCTCTTCACCAAGCAGTGACAGCTTCCCCTCCGACTCCTTCAATTTTAAGCTATTCTATATTGTATCATACAAATACATGGAGTTTCGACGGGTTCTGCTCCATGCGATAATTTTTGCCGAGTATGAATGGACTTTTGAATGTGACCGTACATGGTGCAAAATTGTATGCCCGTGCGTGTGTGTGTGTGTGTGTGTTTTTTATAGCAAAAGTCATGCCGAATGTCATTAAGTGTGAATATTATGTGAACCATAAATTTTAGATCCTAAGAAATTTTGTAAATTCTATTGTGAGAAGTAAATAAATGAATATATTATATTATTATATTATTATTTTAAGTAATATCTCTGTCGCATCATATGAACTAACAACAAAAGATTTACTTTACGTTGTCAAAAGCTTTATTGTTTAGTTCATCTCCACTGGAAAGACAACAACTCATACCTCAATTTACAAATACTTTACATCATTAAAAACATAGTTTATATTCTAAGTGTTTCATGCGCGAGTGATTTTTATTTGATGTCGGAGAATTAATTCATAGGAGTAGCAGTAAGTGAGCAAATAAAATTGGGCTGACTTTTATAAGAAAAATATTAAAGCGAAACAACTCATTCAAATCGAGTTATTATATATTTTTTTTAAATACTGGGCTTGAAAAATTCCATTTCGTTTATTCAGTTTA
Source organism: Parapoynx stratiotata (assembly GCA_910589355.1). Taxonomy (NCBI): domain Eukaryota; kingdom Metazoa; phylum Arthropoda; class Insecta; order Lepidoptera; family Crambidae; genus Parapoynx; species Parapoynx stratiotata. The sequence goes on from OU342477.1 coordinate 1,546,231, forward strand.
GATGCATCTTAGCTTATGAATGTCAAAAGCATTTTACAAAATTTTGTGAAAGCGATAAACTACGCCATCCGTTCATAAAACTACCAGGAGGCCTTGTTCTGAGAAGAACGGGCAAGAAACTCAGCATTTTCTATCCTCCCTTTACTTCAAAGTTGTTTTCTTTTTATTTAATGTCATAAACTATAACGACATTGAAGTTTTAGAAGTAAAAAATAAATAAATATCTGAGCTCTATATTCTGCAGTTTACCACATTTTCCATTACAACTATAGGTGTCTAAAATATTACATGAATTAAATAAAATGAAGGTTCAATAAAACCAGGTCATTCATTCAGTAGGTATCTTCACCAATTCACCACAAAAACATCCAAAAGCTATGTACAGTACCAACATTCGATCGAGGCTTATCATGAGAGTTTTTCTATAGGTTTCTAACTAGATTCCCATCATTGTGCCCACCCCTCAATAATGTTATATTATCCGTCAAAACTTGAATATTTTGCTTTTTCACTTAATACCAAGGTCAACGAGTAGCTGATTAAAATCAGATAAAATTGTTCTTGAAGTGCACTGAAAACTTTTTATCGAAGCACCGCTGTATCGGCGTATTTTACGATTTTAAGCCAAAGAGGATAACCACCGCTTCTCGGGCGGGAAAAAATGGAATCGATAAAAGCGGTTCATCCCAGTTTACATTCATATAAATCGCCAGAAGTGGCCTTTATTTTTGATTGCTTCTCGGGAACTTGGTATTTCTAGAAATACGGCTTAGATCTTAGATCATGCGAACCGATATCTGGCGGAACATCGGGAAATACGGTATTTGAGTAAATGGTCTTAGATACTGGTTTTCGAGAAATGATTTCTGTACTAAAATACTTATTTGTGTCACAGTAGATAGATAACCTTTATCTTTATAATTATCAATTTCACAGAACGCCGTATAACCAAGTGCTTTTTTGCTTTCAAATTATTATAAGAATAGGAATACGCAACGCGTTATAAGTGTATCTTCTTGTTACCAAAATGATTAAATAAAAAATTTCGTTTCATTTCATTTCAACGGCCCATCCTTCACCTTTCGGATATATTCTTCACTTCGTCTTCGGTCTATAGAAATAATTGCCATTCATTCTTGACACGAATCTTTCTTCCGGACACAATGCCATTAGCTTATCCATTAATTAAAGGGTCATTGGCTAACTGCCCATTGCTCTTTTCATTTATTATCTTGTGTTAAAATAATATATGCATTTGTTTTTTAAATTACATACGAGCATCGTTTTACTTGTAGGGAATGATCAACGCCAGAGGAACTGTTAGCAAGTTCTGGCATTAGTAGAAGTTCGCTCTATTCATGAAGGACAAGATAAGACTCAAGAACAAATACAAGAAGACCAATTGAAATAATAATATTGGGTCCTTACCTATGAAATTGGTGTTTTTATTCTGTTTTAGCAATTTGTCCGTAACTACTAAGTTTCAGAAAATTCTTATAAAATAATTGCCTCTTCTAAAAAATAGACCATATATTTGAGCTCGTATTATTTAATTTGATAATTTTTTGTAAGTTTAATTGTGTTAAAATTAGACACAAAGAAAATTATTTTTAACTGCCTCCCGAATACATCATTTGATTTGCATTAACATAAAAACGATGAATAATTTTTATCAAACGTGTTGACACACATATTGCTAAAGCTTGTCTTATGATACATGCCAAATATTATTATCTCTGGATTTGTCGTTGTGAAGAAAACTGATAAAATGTTAGTATGTAAAATGCAGACATCCCCAAAATCTCCATACAAAACACCAATTTCATAGGTAAGGACCTAATATGTATCTAATATGACCTAGCCGACCGAAGAAAAGATGGATAGATTGTGTGAATGAGGACATGGCTAAGATGGAGAGAATTTTGATATGACGTGGGATAGGGGAGAGTGGAAGAGCAAGACAGGATGCGACAACCTCAAAACTAAATTGGAAAAAGGGCAATCAAATAAGGATGACATTTCCAGTAAATCCTAGTTCAAAGCTTGAAGTAACGACCAACGAGTGAATATTTTTTCCAGCTAATCCCCATGAATGCGACGGGAACATGCCATAACTCTGGTGTATCTGCGTGCACGTTACCGCTCCGGTGCTTGAGTGTGGCTGGCTCAACCACGCTTAAACTAGCTTTTGCTTATGAAGGTATATGTACTAAATGTTGCTTCGTAATTTGGCCACTAGATGGCGCTGCTCCTAAGGACGGCATTTCTAAATCACGCCATTTAGTTTTTTCACCGAATGTATATAGGCTCCGATTTGTTATATTGGGTCCTTACCTATGAAATTGGTGTTTTTTTTCTCTCTTAGTATTTTGCCTGTAACTATTAAGATTCAGAGTATTCCTAAAAATAATTACCTCGTCTAAAAATAGACTATATTTTTGAGCTCTCTTGATTTGTTTTGATAATTTGTTGTAAGTAAATTGTGTTAAAATTGGACACGGAGACAACTCTTTTTAAGTGCCTCCCGAATACATCATTTTATTTGCATTCATTTAAAAACGATAAATAATTTTTATGAAGTGTGATATTACACATATTACTAAAACTTGTCTAATGATAGATGCCAAATATTATTATCTTTGGATTTGTCGTTGTGAAGAAAACGGAAATAAACTTTAGTATGGAAAATGCAGAATTCCTCAAAATCTCCATACAAAACACCAATTTCATAGGTAAGGACCTAATATGTAATAAATTATTTTTGTATGGTTTAAGGCATCTTTCATTTAGAAACTTTTCCATTACATCATCAGGAGCGACCTATTGTACTGAAGGTTGTACATAATGAAAATGAAAATCAACAACGGCGGATTAAAATTACCAGAATTTTTTAATTTTGGACGGTGTCATAAGCATTTCTTGAATTTTTTTTTCTCAATAACTATTCGTCATATCAATGTCGGAGTTTTACTCGTGAGCCTGTAATGACAAAAACTTTCGATTTAAACAAAAATAGGGTTTGTGATTACACGGTTTAAACGAAGCGAACAAGGAGCATGCTTTCATGATCTTTTAGTGTAAGCGAAAACTCTTTTTCAGCGCTTACACCAAAAGAGCAACGAGGAAGACTGAGAACCAAAAACTAGAATTATTGCACGAGGTTGCAATAGGTGTTTACATTAGCCGAACGTAGCTATGAAACCACACTTAAACATCAACAACTGTCAAGAATATCAACTCCATATTGTTTAGTTCCAAACTGTTAGCCTTTATATAAACGGTTCTGAAGGAATAACAAGCAAATAACCTAAACCGCCTCTCTGGTCTAGTGGTTCACACCACCGGGTCTTGACGGGAGGTCCGGGTTCGATGCCCGTGGGGGCAGAAGTTTTTCTGCTCGGTTTGGTTGGTGGTAGTAACTTCCGAGCTTGCCTGGCTAGCTACCACCGTCTTACCTAAATTTGTCGCCATAATAACAATGTTTTATGCGTTTATTGTGTTCCGGTAATCAGAGCTAAGATAGCCAGTTCCTCAATTGTTGCGGATTACAGATGAAGCTCGCTTCCACTTACCCTCTGGTGAGGTGAAGGCTAAGCTTACCTGTCATATGTAAAAAAAGAAGCAAGCCTAAATTCAGTTTTGTGAGGGACAATTGAACCATTCTAGTAGAACTCCTAACCCTCTGGAAGTAATGATAATAAGAATAGAGGATACGGTACGCGGAGAATACAAAACTTGTAATTTACCCAAATATGAATAAAGACCCCGCTATAAAAATGTTCAATTTCCATGCAAACGAATCGCAAGCTCTGAGAGCACAATATAAAAAGCAATGATCTTTTGCCAACTATCATATTCGTTTGTAGTCTGTTTTGTCCTAATATCAGGGGTTCGTACGCATAATTTCATTTTGAAGCCGAGGCTTTCTTAAAGCAAAAAATGCTTCGCTTCAAAGGTTCCGAGGGAAGGTCAAATAAAATAGTTATGTGTACACCCTTTGAGACTCAATGATGTTATAACAAAGGGCCCTCGAGATGTCACGATATAAGTTGTATCAGTTGGATATGCGACCGAATTTCGAGAACTGAGTCCTATTACGCTATTTAAGGACGTCTGGGAGCGACCGTGTTCATATTATTCGAGTCATATTAATAAATTTTAAATGAATATAGAGGGATCACTGACTTTGCTTCGGATCTGTTTTTGTAATGTAATAAAGAGGGGTGAGTTGAAATATCAATGACGGTCGAACGAAGTTTGATTTCAGTTATGACCTCTCGCCGTAAAAGTTACATACGTTATTAGTTAACTTAATTGACCTCTGACGCTCTGTAATTCGTAGAACTGTGACCAGAACCAGAACCAGTAGAATCAAGGAATATGATTATAATAATGATTGAAAATTATCATAAAATTATGAGCGGTTTGTACTCACTCAATTAAAGTTCGCCCGTACCCCAGTAAGGATATAAAGAAATAATGTTTCCTAACATCACATAAATAAAGAAAGGTTTGGAATAAAGTATGAATAATAAAGCAATTTCATCTTCAAAAGTATGCATTTTGGAACCCACGTTACTTAAATACTTTTGTAACGAGGCGCTAAATCAGTATTAGCGACTCTTTGCTGTTATTGCGCTTTTCTTTGGCCATTTTCTCTGTTTCTGTTTTTAAACTAACCATCTGTTTCGTTTTCATTGTTTTTGGTCTCCAATTCCTTCCTATCAGAGTCAGCGTCTGGAGCGGTTGTCTCGACGCCAGTAAATTATATAAAAAAATAATAGTTTAAAAAACTAAAAAACACGGTTTTGCTGAATGGGATACGTAAAAAAAATATCACGTGACCTAAATCCCACTAGACCCACTTCCCGGTCTTCGATTAAGATGAAATTTTACACACGCTCTGAGTTCTGATGACAATACATGTCTAGCTTAGAAACGTCATTACAAATCCAATATGGCGGCCTCCCCAAGATGGCGTAATGGCTGTTTGAAATCCACCCCCATAATATACATATCAAATGAAAGGGTTTGCTGTCAGGATTACGAAAAAAATAGTCACATGACTTAAATCCAACATGGCGGACATCCAAGATTGCGGATTGGCTATTTCAAGTGCATCTCCATGATATGAGTATTAAATGAAAGGGTTTGCTGAACGGGATACGAAAAAAATTTATCACGTGACCTAAATCCAACATGGCGCCCGTTACAAGTAGTTAGTTAAGTTTGAATTACAAAAAGAAAGCGTGGAGCGTTTATGTAATCTTACTTTTCTGGACAAAACGCTCCACGCTTTATTTTTGTAATTTTTTAGTGCGTGCTAAAAGCGTGTTTTTTAATTTTTTAAACTATTATTTTTATTTTATACTTTTTAGTCTTCTTGTTATACAACATACAAACAGTGTGAGTTAAATAAAAGCGTGTAATAAATTTAATCGTTGATATAATACTTAATTTTTCCAATGCTCTATTTAGTGTCTTAAGTTCTAAAATATAAGTGATATCATCGAGCAGTTTTAATTTTACATCGGCATCCCCATCGTCACACTTTAAAGTATTTTTTATGGGTGAAATATAGTTTAACAGTTGTACAAAATAAGCGCGTCAAGGCTGCCTTTGAGCAAATAAAGTTGTAAATGTGTGTTTTATTCATATCCTAGAAATACTTTATACTTTAAGTATAGTCTAAACATTATACTTGTAGCTTGTAGTAAAATTGCACTTCTTGCATGTTATTACTAACAGCACACATTACTCTTGGCACTAGAATTAGCGTACCAAAGCAGATAATATAAAATAGTGGATACTACCCGCAGTGTGAACTAAATTTTAATGTATTTCTTGTCCTTTGCCAAATGTACGGTCAGCAAATTCTGGTTTAATTTCTTTTTGCCAGGGACGGCCTTTTGCTCTGTACTTAGTATTATTAATTATCATTGAAGCGATGAGGAGTTCGTTGGCGTTGTAGTTAGCAGGTATGCTTTACAAGTACGCATATCATTGGAGAGCGCCCTATGTTTGCCGAGTCTCCAATCAAGAATGCGTGATATTTTTTTATATAGAAGGGACCAAACAGGTGATTGACCTGATGGGAAGTGATTACTACCAGCCCCTGGGCAGCTGCATCAAGAATTGTACTGGCTTTGGAACATATCTTTAAACGGTTATAGCGACCGCAATCAACGGCTCAACGTGCCTCCCGAAGCGGAGAGTTCGAGATCACAAAGTTTTGTAGAACCATCCAAGACCTGACCATTTTTTTTATGTAAACAGGGGACAAACGGGCAGACGGCTCACCTATGGTAAGTGATTACCGACGCCCATAGACATCCACAACACCGGAGGAGTTGCGTTGCCGACCATAAAGGAGGAAATACACTCTATTTTTAAAATTTTGAAGGTCGTATTGGTTTGAGAATACTTCTGGTGCCAGTTGATTCCATAGCTTGAATGTACGCGGCAAAAAATGACGTGAAAAACGAAGAGCCGTGCACAGCCAACCATCCAAACTATGGGGATGAATTTGACGTCACGAAGCCCAGTGACGGACGGTGAAGAACCATGGTGAAGGAAGGAGTTTTTGATATCGAAAGCTAAAGTGTACTAAACCCCTACGTCATCGAGCTCCTCGAACAGTACATATACTATGCAGGATAACAAGCCAATGTTGGTGGATGCGATATTCTTTTGTCATCTTGTTGTTTCTTCTCTTGTTTCTCCTCATTCTTGCATCACGTGTGATGGAGTATTACGCCCGGCCCTTCTATATAAAAAAAAAACAAAAAAAATTGATTTGACTATAAACAGCCCTTCTGTTAACTCCTTCAAATTTAATCTTAAAAAACAATTTTCTTGCGATTGGTACCAACAGGGACTATTAGCACGTAGCATTTAAGTGGATTTTTTTATCATTTTACGTTATCGACTTTTTGTTCTCATCTGTATTAATTTCTCAGTTCAGGCATAGTATTATGTATTTATTTTTATTTATTTATATTATTTGTATATATATTTTATTGAGTTTATATATTGTTTAATTATATATATCATTTTATTTGTTTAGTAATGTATATGTTTGCATATATTTATTTTTTGTCTTGTGCACTGGTGTCGCTTCTCTCACATCTTGAGATTCAGTTGACTGGAAGATATCCCTATTGGAGATTATTCCTCCCTTATATACTTCTGCTTTTTACACTTTATTTTTTTTGTTTATGTGCAATAAAGAGTTTTTAATTTGATTATAAAACAAAAAAATCTTTCACACAAAATTCATGACAACCAAAATTGTTTGGTTTTTTTGCTGCCCATACACGATTTATAAATTCGTTCTTATTTACACCTCACACGCGAAACACCCGAGTTTCGTGTCTCGTTAAGAGATTGTAATGACGATAACATAACGAATACATTTTCATTGCTTTCTATTATTGTTTTTTAAATTAGATTAAGACGGTACTCCGCTATAGCATTTTTTAATAGGTTCTTGATGTATATCTTAATGTTAAATCTAAAAGAAATTCGTTATATTAAGGATTTTTAAGGACGTGAGTATTACATTATTGTTAACGATTTTGGTCGAGTGATTAGTGGCTTTGTCTATTAAGTCGAGAGCTTCTAATTAAATAATTGTATGGAGTTTACAGTTGCTCTTACCTTTGGTGCGGCTTCAGAGCAAAAATGTGTTGTTTGTTACTCACATCAACATCGAAAACAACATTTTATTTATTTTTGAAACTTCGACTTGGTTCTATTCACGGTTGCGCATGAAAATTGGAAAAGAATTTGAATGCCATTATTAATTTATCTAAAATCGATGTCATCGTTCTTATGAACATACTCGTATTTCAATATCTCTCATAGTTTCGGATTTCTCGCCACTGACCTGAATTGATCAACCTGTTTATAAGAATCTGGCCGGCGGCGCTGTTGGGCAGATGTTTGCCTTGGCCTGGCGTTGCTCTGAAACCACCCTTAGTCATGGATGCTACTTTAGTATTTGTACCTATAAAACACGTTATCCTCAGCCTATATACGTCCCACTGCTGGGCAAAGGCCTTCCTCATGAGGAAACACATGAGGAGTATGGGCTGTAACACCACCACGCTGGCCCAATGCGGGTTGGTGGGTAGAAATGGTCGCAATAGCGACCCGGGACTATCAGCTCAACGTGCCTTCCGAAGCACGGAGAAGTTCGAGATCACAAATATTTGGCCACACATCCTCGACCTGACCATGGCGAAAGCAGCTTTGTTTGTACTAACAACAACGCCACTTAGCTCCTCAGAACACGTCCTATAAAACGTGCAGCCAATTTATTGTGTTCATGAGGATGAAATAAAATACATAACGCTTAACAATATTTTACATCTCTCATATTCGGTAAGTAGGTCCTTATTACCCCCAAATGGGGCTTGTAGGTGACCAATTAGCGCTCTAGGTTAATAATGTAGCTAGAAAAGCCCTAGGGCGGTAAGTAATTAAAAAAAACTCTTCACTCTTTCAAAAAGCTCGCGTACATCTAACCATCATACTGGCAATAGACATCATGCATTCAGCTCAATGACGAAAGAGGTCGCTTTGCTATTCAATCTTGTCTTCGTATGAGTATAATAGTCATCAATTTTAAAGAGATTTTAAATATCGGCGAAGCTCAATTTAGTTCCTGAAAAAAAAATTTAAAAAAAAGATGAAAAAGGCCGGAATTGATAACTTTCACTTTAAATATTGATTGTTTTTGGGATTTTTTTATAATTACGTGCTAATCAGGAAAAAACATTTGCAAGTGATGAAGATATAATAAAATGTTTTATTCCTGTAATGCTGATTTTTTTCTACTTACCTCACAATCGAGATGTAAAGCAGAGTAGTTAGCTCGAGTGTAAGCATCAATTGCACCCTCGTACTATAGGCGCCCTCGCTTCGCTCGTGCGCGTAAATATCTCGGGCTGCAATTGATGCCTTACAGCCCTTGGCTACTAATCTACTATTGTGTGCTTAAGCATAAATATGGTAAAACTTTACCTGCCCAAGGTCGTTCGATTATACCCGTAGTTAAAATGCTGTTCGAGGGTAGTTAAACTTCTGTGTTTGGATTCTAAGTTCAACCCTGCTTATGTAAGGCATGGGTTAAGTCGTGACAAGAATAAATAGACAAAAAATCAATATCTACCTGGAGCTTCCGACAAAAAGTTTTCAAAGGGTCAGCAATGTTCAGATTCGGCTAAGTTCGTACGGATATTTATTCTGCCTACATAATATTTCTGATGCAAACGCTTACAATATTGTAGAAAAGGAATTCTTTTCTTGGGCACAATCTATGACATTTCGCGAAGAAATTAAAATGCTATATTTCATAAAATAGTGCTTATATTAAGTTCAATTGTTAGTAATAATATATAAGGCATTGTCCCGCGCTTAATTTTGGGAAACACGGATCTTAGGGTCAGGTTTTGATACCCTTCTTTATTTTCCAAAAATAAATAGAAAAATAAAATCGCTCACACTGAAACCGTAGTATCAATCTTGATTTTTTATTTAAAAATTCCATTAACTTCTTTCCTCACTTAATACACAACCCAATGCTCTCAGTAAACCCAATTTGTGGGTAAAAACGAAACCGTAAAATAATAAACGTACGTCAGATAGACGCGGGAATTATGTTATATATTATTCACGTTTTTAACACACGTGTTCCCTTGTTCGTGTCATCGTTTGGGTTCTTGAATTGATAGCTTTTTTGCGTAATTAGCAAACTATTTACATAAACGTACATATCCTTCCCCGAAGGGGTAGGCAGAGACGTTAAACTGATGGTGGTGCTGATTTCACAAATACCTACTCATTGTTTCAAATTCATTGTTTATATTGCTTTGTGAACTTGTTTGTTGATCCAAATAAATAGAAAAAAAAAGTTTTTATTCAAAATTACGGTGGGATCGAACCCTGCGGCCTCTCGAACGAGTAGTGCCCCGTCCGTCCCAACTCGGCTACCGCTGCTTTTTAACTTTTTAATAATAGCACTGGAATTTTGCGCTCATTTTGTTAAATATGTTATGATACAAAAATCAATTGAAAAGTATATATATAAAACATTTTTCCTTAGGGATGAAATGGTGGTAAAAAGTTATTATTGAAGAAAAACTAAGTTTTGCTGCCCAACTCACTCACCAAATTTCAATGAATATGAATTGGATTGCTATATTTTCTAGCACTTTTTTGAAATTATCAAATGATATGACATTTGACGTTGCATTAAATCAATATTGATTTGTCAACATTACGTTACAGAGTAGGTTAGTTGTAGTGTGAACTATTATATTTTTTTTCTATCTACCTACCTATCTATAATTATAACTTTAATTTGAACACGAGCAAAGCTGGGAGGACAAAAGCTGAATATAAAAATTTCGGCGTTGAAATATTAATCTTTTTGTGGAGCGCAAGGCATACAACACCCTCAGCGAAAAGGGAAGATCTTCTGCCGAGCCAAGTGTATGCTCGGAGAACGCGGTCCGACTGTTATTTGACGAAACTTGTATATATATTAATCTATCTTAGAATCTATCTCTGTCATCGTGATTCAGACTCGTCAATCTTGTATGCGCCTTATTGTTGTATACAGTAAGTCTAGTATTATCTTGACTCCAATGTTATTATTCACTATCGTACTTTTCGCTGATCAACCATTTCTTGGTTACTTAATATCGTAACGCGCTATGACGTAGCCACTACAATCTTCATTAATATTTGCGCAACTTAAAAGATAAGAAATTAATTTAAATAATGTAAGAGTAATAACATTTTAAAGGTGAATAAATAGCTAGTTGAAGTTAAATACAATTATAATCTAAAACAATTTAATCACAATAAAATACACCAAATAGATCACATCTGCAAACTATTTAAATATTTATCTTATTGGCATCGGTTAAACTCGAGGATTGATTGAAATTCATAGAATTCTGATTTGTTTGCAAACCTGTTCATTCAAAGCCAACATTTAACAAATTCAACATGATGAAATGGCTTTTGACATTGTATGATTTGGGTTCTCACACAAAATAATATAAAAGAACATTTGAAGGGATTTGCCCGTCTGTCATATTATTGAAACTAATAAAGATACAACCGATTCACATAAAAATAGTGACGAAAATTTTGCGGTTTCTATTAAAATAATCAAATCAAATCTTTCATATAGGTAGAGGGAAATATACAGATACCCATTAACTACTTAGTTATAATATCATCGGTTTTCACATTTTCTTTGTGTTTTAATATCGGTAGTTCTCAAACGTATCAATTTCGGGATACACCCACTTCACAGAATTTCATTTGCCATCATTTCATCTGCAATAACGGTCAACAGACACAATATTGTTTCTCATACATTCATATATTTTACTCATAACAAACATATCGTCACGCCTCTTCCCCCGAAGTGGTAGGCAGAGGTGTTAATGGCGTGCCTGATGCCATGCACCGGGCATAATGTTGGGCAAGCGATATTGGAAATTAACTGTACATAAACTTTATTGAAATTTAGTGGTACAGGCGGTGGGATCGAACCCGCGTTCTCGCGGCTTCTCGATCTAGGTGTGCCACCGACCGTCCCAACTCGGCTACCTGCCTTACGCGGAATAAATAATAAGCTCTTAATTTAACAGCCAGGATAACTGAAATCTAAACGCAGAAAGCAGACTTTATAATAACAATAACATTATTTTAAAACATTTTAATATTAATAAGTAAACAAACAGTTCGAAAAGTCAATTGAAATTAACTAGTCGATGACACGGTTCGGGTTAAGCTATCGGGGTTACTGCATTGCGCAACGAGGTGACTGACTGAGGCTGGTCTTTACAGGTTAGTTTAACTAAAGTATGCCTTAAAATACACGAGATTAGAGTTTAAAATATATTTTTTATAATATACTTAGCTCCCGCAACGATGATAGCGTTAGGAAGTGGATTCAATGTTATTAATAAAACAACGAACCTACATTAGCCTAAGTGATCCTATTATTATGTAACATACTCGTTGAGTGAAAAGAAAATAAAATTAATGATCTATACTAATATTATAAATGCGAAAGTAACACTTGTCTGTCTTTCTGTCTGTCTGTCGATCTCGCTTTCACGTTAAAACCACTGAAACAATCGAAATTTTGTAGACAGATAGTCTAGAGCCTGAGGAAGGACAAAGGCTACTTTTTATCCAGATATTCCCATGGGAACGGGTAACACGCGGGTGAAACCGCGGGAAGTCACTAGTATTATCTCTTTGAAGTCATTATCTCTCTCATGGCTGAGGATCTTGTCAGCTTTGTCATTAGGGTATGATCTATCTGCTTCAATCAATTCCTGTCCAGCACTATCATTGTTATGGGTTAAATGTAATTAACCTTAAGGTTATAAAAGGGAGGATATTTTAATATACAGCTCTTATCAATCTAGAATCAAAATTCGAGAAAAACATGTCCGAAGACGTTTTTCGTATAGAAAAAGTAAGTTCTTTTGATTATTTTTGTGACTAAATATTTTAACGTAAAAATAAAGTAAAAAAAACCCAGCTGTGACTACTATCCTATACTCTCGTTCTACCTTCCTTCTGTATCTTCACTGTTCTATTCTTTTCTTTTTAATGGCCCGTCTTCACTCAGGACGAACATCGGCGAATGTTGAAATGTACATACATACATAAAATCACGCCTGTAATCCCCGAAGGGTTAGGCAGAGTCCAAGGAGCACTCTGTTCTTTAAGACCACATTTTAGCCATTCAAAAATTGGATTTGGTTAGATGAAGAATCGTGAAAGAGTAGTATCAAGTGGCTAGCTCATCGCCTACACAATCACAGACCCAATACGCCCTTAGGCGCCTTTTACGACGTACTAGGCAACAAAAGCCGGAAGAAGAGAGTTGGTCCGGGACACAAAAAGATTGTACAGTTGGTACAATCTTTTTGTGTCCCAACTCGGGACTGTTGAAATGTAGTAAAGTAATATCTACCTACACTTAAGAAGAACATCGTAATTGTATGAATTCTTATGTGTTTCACTATTCCTGAAATTAGATCGACAGTAAGGTTCCATACAACATTTTTAAAGGTTTTTTTATTTTTTTTTATTGTATAGGTGGCAAACGAGCAGGCGGGTCACCTGATGGTAAGTGATCACCACCGCCCATGGACATTTGCAACACCAGGGGCGTCACTCATGCGTTGCCGGCCTTCTAGATGGGAGTAAACTCTTTTTTTGAAGACTTGGAGGTCGTACCGCACTGGGAAAACTGCAGGCGACAAGGAGTTATCTCAATAACTTTCATTTGCGAGAAATTAACACCAAACTTAATCTATACATATAATAAATCTGTAAAAAACCTTTGTCTGTTCATTGAATAATCATCATCATCATCAGACTACTCCTGTCCACTGCTGGACATAGGCCTCCCCTAAAGCGCGCCACCGCTCACGATTTTCGGTAGTTACTCCAAGTTTATTTATTTCAAGGAGAATAGACAGATTACCTATCCTAATATTGAATAAAACTGAAGAGTTTGTTTATTTGTTTGGTTGAGCACGCAAACCTCAAGAGCTACTGGTCTGATTTGAAAAAATCTGACAGTTTTGGATAGCTCATTTATTGAGGGAGGCTATTCTTCTTCTTCTTGCTCTTTTTCCACTCTAGGTGCTGACCCCACTACATTTCTTCTTCTTCCATTCTCTTGTCACTCGTCAGCTCAGCATCCACCTCATTTATTCTCATATCATTCTTCACGCATTCAATACATCGCTTCTTTGGTCTTCCTCTCACTCTAGGTCCGTCCACATCCATGCTCAGCATCATTCTTGTAATGTGACATTAATCACATGCCCATACCACGCTAACCTATTGCTCCAGCTAATCTTTTCTGTCAATAGCGCTACTTCCAAACTTCCTCTAATATACTCATTCCTGATCTTGTCCTTTCTTGTGACTCCACACATCCATCGCAACATGCGCATCTCTGCTGAGTGCAGTTTTCTTTTATTTTTGAGGCTATTATAAGCTATATAACATCACACTATCCCAAAGTAGCTATTCCACGCGGACTAAGTCGCGCAAAAGCTAGTATGCATTAAAACGGCACCTTACATTGAATTTAAAGTAAAGTCGGTAAAACTTATAGAATGCTCGAAGGCACTTTTAACCTTTAAACTAATTAGGGTGAACAGGGGAACAAAGGTCAGGGGTGTGACAATGTCACATTAACAAATCCGTTAATGATTTTATTGGCGTATTACAACATTAAATGGTCAGTTATCGTCGTCATGACTTTATATGGAACTTAATAAACTATGTTATAATAATAATAATAATGCTTTATTTGGAATTTCACAAACATATTTACATAAACAACAGTTGTGCTTGTAAATGTCTGTTTTAGTTATAAAAACTGTGTTACAGTCATTAACGCCCACCTCCATGTACATAGGAGACAACATTCCAAACACTGAAAGGTTACAAAAGCTTACATTGGTTCACTTTTCATTAAGAAAACTATCAAGAAACATGCGAAAATAATCCAATAATTATTTAAGTGGGAAAAGATGTGTGTGCGTGTGTGTGCGATGCGTGTGTGTGCATGTGTGTGTGTGTGTGAGAAAGAGTGAGCGAGAGAGATTGTGAAACATGTGAACATCCAACATCACAAGCAACTCCGCAAGAATTCTTCTGTATCATGGTAAGATAAACTTTTAAGCCATGTTGTTAAACGATATTTGCATTCTCGTAAGGTTAATGGGTAAATCTGTAGAATTGTGTTTATCTTATTATATAAAACAGGGGCAATATAATATAAGTGTCTTTTACAGACCAGGTTCTTTCTACGTTTGTTAATTTTGCTGTTGGCACTAATACCATATGGTACCTGCCTATGTTTACGCAGGATTACTTGCAAAATGTAGATCTGTCTTACCGTCAACACATCAGCAATTATAGCAATTATAGCAGCTCGCTTGGGGGAATAACATAGGTTTAGACGTAATTACCTTTAGTACTGTTCTTTGCGCTCTTTTAAGACGCAGGAATATAGTTTTGCCTGAACCACCCCACGCAGAAATGCAATATGACAAAACTGACTGAGCCAGTGCACTATAAGTAGTCATAAGAGTTTTTTTGTCAACTACACTTCTTAAATTTCTAAATAGATTAATTTTCTCACTTTATTAACTGTAGCACTAATATGCACACTCCAGGAAAGGGTATATATACGAGTATTCATTTACTTTCTGTGCTCGCAGTTCATGAACAAAAAAATCATCATTTGCACCTATCAACCAGTCCCACTTTAAGCAACTAATGCTGCTTGTATAAATATATTTAATAGATATATATCTAAACATGTAATAAAACTCTTGAGGTCGAATGTCTGTACATAGAAAAAAATGCTTAAAACCAAGCTAGGGGGATGTAAAAAAAAGAGGGAAAATAGCAAAAAATATTTTTTTTATTGTTTGTTTCTCTGTCTGTTTGTACGGGCGAATCTCCAAAATAGCTAGACTGATTTCAATGAAATTTTGCATGGTAATACCTTATATCCCTGGTCAACATCTGAGATCATTTTTATTCCGGTAAATTAAAGGTTCCCGTGGGATAATTAAAAAAACACAGTAACATACATATATTATACGAGAAAAGATATTTGTATGATGAGTACAGGCACTTGTTCACCAGTCTTGGATGCTTATATAAGTATTGTATATTTTCTGAATATTTATATGTATCTATTAAATATATTTATCCGTCATCTAGTAACCGTAACACAAGCAGTATTAGTTGTTTAAAATGAAGCTAGTTGATAGGTGTGAATGTCTGAGGATATTTATTTATTTATATATAAAGCCTGGAGAACAAATGCCTGTATTTATCACATAAATATTTGCCCCCACTAGGGATCAAACCAGAACCTCTCGAAATGGCGGTGCCTTGAGACCGGCGTACAGATTACTCGACCAAGGAGGTCGTCATTTGAGTAGACTTTACAGTCGGGGTCATATTATAACCACAGATAAGAGTTATATGAATTACAATCAAATGTTACTGTAGTGAATGGCTAATTAGTCGAGTTAAAAACTTACGAGTATTTTTTTTCTCGCCAAGTTCATGGCATAAGAATAAGTTCGTTACAATGGTCTTGCCCCTCGATACATAAAGACTGAATCACATATAGTACATATAGGCATGGCAATTTTCTCAAGGATGTGTACCAATTATATTATCTCTATAATAGAGATTACAAAGGCAAAATGCTAGGTAACTCAAAGCTATAAAGCCAATTACTGTAGTAATATTAGGTCCTTACCTATGAAATTGGTGTTTTGTATGGAGATTTTGGGGATGTCTGCATTTTCCATACTAAATTTTTTTCAGTTTTCTTCACATCGACAAATCCAAAGATAATAATATTTGGCATCTATCATTAGACAAGCTTTAGTAATATGTGTAATATCACACTTCATAAAAATTATTTATCGCTTTTAAGTGAATGCAAATCAAATGATGTATTCGGGAGGCACTTAAAAAGAGTTGTCTCCGTGTCCAATTTTAACACAATTAAACTTACAACAATTTATCAAAATAAATCAAAAGAGCTCAAAAATATGGTCTATTTTAAGAGGAGGTAATTATTTTTTAAGAATACTCTGAAACTTGATAGATACAGACAAAATACTAAGAGAGAGAGAAAACACCAATTACATAGGTAAGGACCCAATAATTTGACGTTTATGTGTGTGTACTTCACAGTGATATGTCACAGTATTCACAGAGGAATTCTCAATATCCTAAGGAACGAATCCAAGAAACAAAATGCCTGAGACTAAGAAGATGAACGGGAGAGAACACAGAACAAATCTTTCTGTTGTCGTTTCATAAATTTTCAATTTTGTACCGCACCTACTTGCCTTCGGATATAAGTGTGGCGCAAGTTACACACTTTTGCGGTACAGCTAAAATACTCGTATATATTTTCAAGGGCCTTTTGCGATTTGTCACACACGCTAGCTGGACGACTTATAGACTACCTAATGGGCCAGTTTTCAGAAGCATTGAATTTTTAAACAATTTCAAGGTACATATTATTATAGTCCAAAGAGCAGAAATAAAGTTCGTTTATGAGATAGTCGCTGAAGTAATTTTTTTGATCGAGACATGAATGAAACAGGTAACTATCATTACATTAAAGCATTAAAAGTGTATATAAAGAAACACGCCATTTAGTTAAGCACCAGAATCTCAAACATCACAGGCCATTGGTTTCATTCCGGTGCACACAGGAATTATAATCAACAAAACTTAACAAGAGCTGTTCCACCATCGGACGACAAACAATACGTCATATGTATCTCTATCACCAAGTGGTTGATATTCCACCAATTATTTCCACATAATTTTCATCAACCTTTCTAGGTCTGTGATATTGAAGTAATATAATGTGAGGTACCACAATAGCCACCCATACATTGCCAGTTTGCTTGATATATTATAAATAATAAACAAATAATAAATATCTTCAGCCATTTACATCTACAAACTAGCTCCATTTTAAGCAAATCATACTGCTTATGTCACATATAATAGATGACAGATAAATAAATTTAATAAATGAAGATACCTAATGGGTGTTATTTAAACAGTTGGCAAAATATTCGAATTTTGAATATTGAATTAGCTAATTAACTTACTCGTATTAGCTAAATAAAATAACTAATTGATCAGCAACTTGTGGGCAGAAAATATTTCTAAATTGGTCAGCAAGATAACTAACTGGGCAGAAACTCAAATGTTTTCTCTGCTGCTAAATCGTTAAATATAATGTTTTGATGACGCAAATATTGTTTCTAAGGGTCATAAAAAATAACCTTAACCTAATATCTATCAGAATACATTTCTTAGGAATTGATCTTTGAACCTTTATTGATCCTTTTCCAAGATTTCATATTTCCTAGATTTACATTTCCGGTAACATAAATATTGCTACCTAAATAATTAGCTTTCGTCTCAATATTTTTTCTGTCGCCCAAACAATTATATTACTGACCAAATTATTGTTTGCTGTACAAATGATTTTTCGGCTGACCTTTTTGTTGCACACCAAATAATTAAATGGCTGCCCGACTGATTACTTCCTATACACAATTACAATTTGGCTTCTATGACTGTCGAGTTATCGAACGAAATTCTAAGCGAGTAATTGATTGATTACTTCTCCATTATGGGAGATCGGTCTCGTTCCCTTCGGTTTCGTCGAATTCTTTGTATCGCATTTGCATTGTCATTGTATTTATTTGAATATTTGGCTGTTGACCGATCTCCTTGAGTGTCTATTGTGTGTTGTGAATAATAAACATTGGGCATTGGGAAAGACCCAGCTCATTTACATGTATTTCCTATCTTTCTACTTTCTACCAATAGCTATAGATATGTAGGTTAGGGATATGTAAATGAAATGATCTTATGAATAAGACTTATCTGTGTGACTGTAGCCTTTGTGGGATTTCGAAAAATACTTTTTTTTTGTATTTGTAAAGGTAATAGTTTATTGGAATAGCAAACATCATCCAAAAATGTGAAATTATGTATAAATTATATTTCAGTCTATCCAAATCAATATTTTAAATTAATTTTATAGTCAAAATTTTGTTTCCAATTGTATTAAGTGTCGACTCAATGGCATTCCATCATCCTCAGCCTATATATGTCCCACTGCTGGACACAGGCCTTCCTCATGGACAAACAACATGAGGAGTATTTGCCTTACGCCGGCTCCACACGTTGGCCCCAACATTGGCCCCAACGCCACTCGTCCAACGTGTGTATCTTAGTTGGCCACCACGCTGGCCCAATGCGGTTTGGTGGATAGAATCGGTTGCAATTGAAGCATGGAGATGCTTAAGATAACAAAGTCTTGGTCGCCAAAGCCTGACCATGGCCAAGGTAGCGAAAGCCAAAGCGTATCAAATCACTACTGCGCTCTTCCATTTGATTTTCCATACATCCATACATACAATCACGCCTGTAATCCCCGAAGGGGTCGGCAGAGTCCAAGGAGCACTGTGTTCCTTAAGACCACATTTAGCCATAAAAATTGGATTTGGTCACATGGAAAATCGTGTCAAAGTAATAACAAGTGGCTAGCCCATCGCCTACACAACCACAGACCCAGTACCCAATACGACCTTAGTCGCCTTTTACGACATGCTAGGCAAGAAAAGCAGTTGGCACAATCTTTTTGCGCCCCGGACCAACACGGGACAGATTTCCATAGATAGATAGATAGATTTTCCAGATTTTCCATATTCCTAAATATCTACAATGATATGGTTATGTCTGCGTCGTCTTGTCTTGCCTATTTTATTTTACATTGCTTCTATGTTTACGGCAAAGAAAATAAGGCCACTTTAAAAATAACGAACTTAACCTTTTTATAATGTTTAACATTCAAGACAAGTTTTCTATCACCTTTGTTTCTGTCTTCTCAATTTTTTCCTTTTTGTAGTCATTATTTGCACAATTTATTAATGTGTTTTTTGGTCCTCTTCTTCAGGCATTGGCTATAATTTTTGCTTTTTTTCTTTCCTTATTATCATAACAATATCGGTTCCCAAATTGTCCTAAATACAAGTCTAATGCAATTCGATGCCAGCCTTTCAATTTTGCTATTAAAGTCTTTGTGCGAAAACAACTTCATCGTCATCGTCATCGTCAGCCTATGGCAGTCCACTGCTGGACGTAGGCCTCCCCAAATTCACGCCACTTCGATCTATTTTCGGCTTCTCGCATCCAGCTCCTGCCAGCCACCTTGCGCAAATCGTCACTCCACCTGGCCTGAGGGCGCCCTACACTACGCTTGCCGAGGCGCGGTCTCCACTCCAGAACTCGTTTACCCCAACGGTTGTCGGTTCTGCGGCTAATGTGGCCAGCCCATTGCCACTTCAGCTTGCTTATTCGGTAGGCTATGTCGACAACTTTGGTTCTCTGTCGGATCACCTCAACAACAACTTATTAACAAAACAACAACAACAAACAAAACAACAACTTATTCATTACCAATTCACATGTAAAGGATGTCAGAAGCAGTCACATAGAAACCATTATAGGTTACCTGAGTAAACCGCCACGCACATTTGCATACCGCAGACGTTATGCCGAGCTTAGAATTACAAGTGGATTAATATTAACAGAGGCAGTTCAGACTATGTATCATTCATACAAGTTAATGTAATAAGAGATAACAATGTTTAATCTTATTTTGATTACATACTGACATATAATTTCTAATTGTAAAAAAAATTAACACTGTGACTAATAGATTGTATGATTGGCTATTTAAAAAAAGTGGCTCATGAGTTTCTTACCGGGTTCTTCTCATGAAATGCCTTACTCTCGGAATCCGGTCGCTTGTATCGATTACAACCACAGTCAAAGCGCTATGTGGATGTACTTGCTACAAGCGCTCGCGGCAGTGAATTTTAAGTCTTTTTTGTCAATTTTATTATTAAAATTTACTTTATGTATAATAAATGTGACTATGTATGATTGTTGACGATTTTAAGTGCTATGTTTAGCCTATGAAATAAAATTATTTTTGATTTGATTTGATTATGCTATCAGTTAGATTCTCAGAGTAAACAGAACTGGAGTAGCCATTAGTCAATTTCTCAAACATTTTTTTCTGCCATTTCTTGCGGGGGGTGAGGTTACCACTACATTCAAAGCCAGCCGTTTTTACAAATGCACACATGCATAATTCGACACACAAATTTAAATTTCACGCACACACACGCTTAAAATAGTCACGTGGGGTGTGCGTTTTGATAACGTCACAGCCGCACTCCCCACGAGACTAGCGCTCGAAATTTGAAATCGTAAAATTCTAAAACATGAAATAATGAAGTAAATAATCATAAAATCTTAAAAATTATAATTACAAATAAAAGGTGACACCATCTTTTAGCATACTCGAGGTTTTCTATTTATTTTTACAACAAAAAACAGCACAGGCAGGCATTTTTGCGGGAGCTCTGTTCGCCGCAACGTTTACAATGTTATGGCTGTCAAAATGGCGGCTCAACTAGTTTTATTAAACGTGCAAGCATCCGATGCTTGTGCATTTGGCAGAGGGGAATGTTAGACAAAGGCTACTCCAGTTTTGTTTACTCTGAGATTAGATTAGATGAACGTACTCAGTAACGTTTTAGTGCTGCTGCTACGAATTGTTCCGCATCCGAATTATATTTATTAGCATTAAGAATTTCAGCAAACATTAATAAGGGGCTATATTGGCTCCCATAAAATTCTCAATCATATTCATTGTATTCATAATAATCACTCATCTTAATTACATTGTTCATACTTTTTTTATCTATACATTTTTATTCCTAGCAACGGAGCTCATAAAAGTTATTGATAGTATTTTTTTCTTCAGAACTTTTTTTTTTCATAACATGAAATACTCATAATGTTTTAATTAATAATGTTGTTCCTTAGAACATACTTCAACTTTTTTTTTTTTTTATTTAATTTATTTAAAACACACATTTATACATTATAAAGAAATACATAGATGCGGCTCAAAAACCGATAATGGTTTATACGTCCACATCGATTCACTCTAATACATATTTTTAAGTTTTTTTTTACAACTTCCCTTTATATAAGCACTTTGTACACTTATAACGTTAACTCATAACGTTGTTTATAATAGCTTTCTTTATAACAGATAATTATCATAATTTTTGTAAGAATAAGAATAGGAATCGTTTATTTGTCTGAATATGGTTATAATAATGAGGTGTTGTGTTATAATTTAATTCCATTCATATTCAATCGATCATAGTCGATGTACAAATATAAAATTATGGCTGAAATGTGAATGATATGTGTGTATATGTGATGTGGCTGGTATGTGGCTGTGTGTGTGTATTGTATTAATAATATTGTGCTTCACGTATCTTGCCAGCACTCAGTCATGCAGCATACATGGCTTCTGTCGTGGCTCCGGGTCCGACTTGCTGGCTGCCTCGCCCCTCCGCGCCTACGCGGGTTTGAATTGCACTCTAGTGGTAGGGCAGGCAAGACTTCGTAGAGTCGGTTTTGCAGCGATTCGTTTCTGTCGCGTCATTTTTGTATCACAAAATATTGTAATTAAGGCTATGGTTTTATGAAGCGAACATTATAAATCTAGTAATCAGTATAATTATAATGAAACGAACCTATGGCAAATAAGACTCGCCCCTGTTAGCTATTCCGTTTCATTTACACTTACGATTAAAAAGGAAAATTAATATATTAGTAGAATATAGTCATTATGACTTCAATAATATGGATAAAAACACTTATGATTAAGAAATTTACACACATACATACATACATACGAATAATCACGACTATTATCCCCTAAGGGTAAGTCAGAGACAAGGCAAAAGCACTGCAAATGCAGTTCATTGTCAAAGTCCGCACTTCACCAAGCAGTGACTGCACTCAGCGTGACAGAAAGAAAGAAGAAAAAAAAGAAAGATTAAGAAATGTATGTAAATAAATATTAGTAAAAACGAATTGTATGATTAATGATATTAATAATTTCAATGATTATAGTTTTCAATACTTAATTTAATGAAGAATGATCATTGTGGTTTTAAATGTTATGAGAAATATTTTTTTTGAATTCCGATGTTATGAGTTGAAAAGTTATGTAAGACAATGCGCATCCATTAATACCTTTGTTATCCCTGATTTATTTTAAAGAATTATAATCATAACGTCTAGTGTGAGTAATTTCTTCGTCATTAGCCTATATGAATACGTCCCACAGCTGCACACATGTCTTCTTCTTCCTACATGGAGATACACATGAGTTGTATGGGCCATATCACCACCACGCTGGCCCAATGCGGATTGGTGGATAGAAACAGTTGCAATAGTGACCGGGCAGAGTTCGAGATCACAAAGTTTTGGTCACCCATACACGGCTTACCATGGCGATCGTAGCTTTGTTTTCGATATCGAAAGCCAATGCGTGCCTCTAAATAACCCCAATAAGTTCTAAAACGCAAAGCA
Source organism: Parapoynx stratiotata (assembly GCA_910589355.1). Classification (NCBI taxonomy): domain Eukaryota; kingdom Metazoa; phylum Arthropoda; class Insecta; order Lepidoptera; family Crambidae; genus Parapoynx; species Parapoynx stratiotata. The sequence goes on from OU342477.1 coordinate 1,569,334, forward strand.
AAGCAAAAATCATACTTGAAACAGATTATGGAACGAAACTACCTAAATTCTCGGCACGGAGTAGTCCGATCTTCCATTATTGGTACTCTTGGGAAATCCCGGGTATAGGTATAAACAACTCAATAGTGTTCCTATTGTAAGGTCAGTACCTCATGAATGTGTACCTTTATAATAGTGTGAACCAACATTCGTTTCGATTCTATACAGTTGCAGTTGAATGAGCTATATGAGAAAATGATGTTGACATGTCTACGTTATATTGGGTCCTTACCTATGAAATTGGTGTTTTTATTCTGTCTTAGCAATTTGTCCGTTACTATTAAGTTTCAGAACATTCTTATAAAATAATTGCCTCTTCTAAAAATAGACCATACATTTGAGCTCGTGTTATTTAATTTGATAATTTTTTGTATGTTTAATTGTGTTAAAATTAGACACAATGACAATTATTTTTACCTGCCTCCCGAATACATCATTTGATTTGCATTAACATAAAAACGATGAATAATTTTTATCAAGCGTGTTCACACACATATTGCTAAAGCTTGTCTAATGATACATGCCAAATATTATTATCTCTGGATTTGTCGTTGTGAAGAAAACTGATAAAATGTTAGTATGTATAGGCTTAACGACATAGGTAAGGACCTAATATGTGGGATTAGGGCGCCTGGATCTCATTCATCCATCTCACAACATAACATATCATCATGAGGAGCTCGTCATCATGGTCAGGCTTTAGATGGGGGACCATGACGTTGTGACCTCGAACTCCCCCGTACTTTGGAAGGCACGTTAAGCCGTTGGTCCCTGTCTCTGTTACAACCGTTTCTACCCACCAACCCTCATTGGGCCAGCGTGGTGGTGTTACGGCTTATACTCCTTATGTTTTGTTTCCACGAGGAAGGCTTGTGCCCAGCAGTGGGATATCCCCAAAGGGATAGGCAGAGGTGTTATCCACATCTCATTTTGATAGTTTAAAATATAAATAGATTACTAAACAATAGTGTGAAAAAAAACTCTCAAATATTATCTACCGTCGGTTTTTCCTAACAAAATTTATTTTTTTCTATAGCCAGAACCCGTTATAGTCACTACGAATTCGGCTTTTACAAACTAGCGGCGGCTAAAAGCTGTTTTTCAAAAAACGAAACAGTGCAGCTGCAACGTAAGACCGCGTGGTGGGAAGTATACAGGAAAATCTGAGAGTGCGCTTTTTAAAAAATCTGTACAGAATTTAAAAATAGTGTTACATCCAATGAAGTTTTGGTATAGGCTTAACGAGATTACGCCCGCTGAAACCAGCAAAAAAACCCGTTCCCTGTCGGCGTCGCTCTAATTAAATGGCAAAAATCGACTCCGCTAGGCTTGACCCAGTTGTGAGAACAATCGTGTCGAGCCGAGGATTTGGTCCGTGTTATAAGAACGGGCGAAGTAACAACGTTTATTTCTTGTTGTAATGTTTGGACTTTATAACATTTGAAACTTTTTTGGTTGGTTTTGGAACAATCCGAAAAGTTTGTTTTAGATTCTGTATGTATATTTTAGAGAAGCATTTATAGATCTTGTTGTGCTGGCCCCTTTCACTGGCTAATCAAAAATTATGTTTCGACCTCCTTATATTTGAGAGGTAGCGAATGGTAAGAGGTTCATAATATGTGACTAAATGGCGTCATTAATTAATTAATGTCATTAAATTATAATAAGAGATATTTATAAGAAGTTAAATTATATTTGTAGTACGAAATTGCAAATTCATTGTTTCCTTAACGAAACTTACGTCATCCAATACTTACAGAGATCCGTTTAAGGCGACATCGTAAGAAAAAAACTAAAAAAAATAAATAATAAATATCTAATGTACTTATCATTATGTGTCTTAAAATAAAGATATTAAATAAGTATATTCTAATCAAATAAAACGCGCCCTCTTTTACATTACGCCACGCACCACATGAAATTTCGCACTCGTCAGCAATTCAAACATACAATCATTTTATTAAAAAATTTAAATCACTCTAGCCTTTATTTCATTTTAATTAAAATGTAGTTTAGGAAGTCAATGTTAGTCAGAGCTCAGTATTAATATGCCAGTTTCCTTTTAATTAGAAATTTAAGGTGCAATATTAAGTCTAGAGTAATTACAAGAAATATGAACTCTTTACTAGCTAAAACTTAAGAACACTTCAAAGCGGAGCGAGCTATGAAAGTGTTATGTTAAGTGCGCAAAAGGTGGAAGAAGTTGTAAATAAAATTCTCCTTAACTTATAAAACACACTAGCTTAGTACGCTACTTGAGAAATGGGATAGTTTGTTTTCATAATAATTCGTTGGTTAAAGTAGAAGTAAAACAAGGCAAGTAAACATACCTCGAACTGCAGTGATTCAATATAGTGGCAAGTTGTAATTTTCTTTTAACTTACAGAGTGGTTAGATTCTCTTTACTACTAACAGCCATTGGCTTTTTCCCCTTTACGTGGGACTAACTTAATTACTGGCACAATGTGGGAGTGTATTACACCTCCGCCTACACCTTTAGAGTTACAGGCGACATTAATGTGTATGTACGAGTATATGTATGTATTAGAGTTATTTTGAATTGTAATATGTTATACATAAACATAAAACCTAGCGTGGTTTAATAGGTAAACCGTGCTATTTTATGTACTACCCATGTTGAAAAAATTACAATTATTTCATCAGAGAGGTTAAATGAGCAAGCCGAATTTATATTTCCCTGACCGGCAGTTTATTGGTACCTATATTTTGCATGACACATTGTAAGCTTTTTATGGGCCATATCCATTAGTTTAATTAACCTACTGAAGTAGGCAGTAGGTAGCCTCAGTAGATTGTAAAATTATAAACAATAAGGTGTCGACTTCAATAAGGTTAAAAACAAGCGGGAATAAAATAAACTCTAGAGAGTAGATAATTATCATAAAATAAGTACAACACTGAAAATTCTATAAAGAATTTTTGTGTTAAAGCTTGCGCGTTAATTAAATAATAGCTTGACACTAGGTTAAAAAGTTTTAAGTGTATAAAAGACTAAAGCCAAACATACATACACGGTTCACATAATGAAGAACTACGCACTGTGTTATGTATTATATTTAAACAGAGCATGGATAATTGATAATAATCTAAATGAAATAAAGCAATAGTTCAAGAACGCTCCGAGTAAAGGCATATTTAATAGTAGTGTAGTCACAAAATATCTATAAAGTAAATACAGGTTATTTATAAAACCTGCAAGTCTATACAATCTATACACATACACATAATAAAACTGTAGAGGTCGAATGTCTGTACAAAGAGAAAAAAATGCTTAATGCCAAGTCAGGGGGATGTAAAAAGAGGGAAAAAAAAAATCGAGCTAATCTCCGAAATGACTGGACCGATTTCAATGAAATTTTGCATGCCTCATATCCCTAGTCAACATGTTAGATACTTCTTATTACGGAAAATTATAGAGTTCTCGTGGGATAGTGAAAAAACCATAGTAACCGCGGACGAAGTCGCGGGTAACAGTAAGTATTAATTTAAGGCAACTGAGTGATATAAATGACACGGATATAATTTAAAGACAAAAATTAATCTCCCAAATTCCGAACTCAAAAATCAAAGCTAAAATTTTAAAGCTTCTACAAACATTCCACAGAAATCCTACAATACCAAAATTGAATACAAATCCTCGAACCGCAAGAATGCAGCACAATTTCCAGAACAAAATAAACAAAAGAGTTTGTAAATTGAAACAACTAAAAGTCATACCAACGATAATAAGGAGCAAAAGTCCGTAATAACCGAAGCTGTGAATTCTCTCAACTTTGACTGCGACCATTTAAAAATGCCCAGTTGTGCCAACAATAAGAAATGAATTACGGCACAAGTTGCTTTTTATTTTTGCCTTCGAATCCTTTTATGGCAGACCTGGAGTCATTTGTAATAATTATTCAAAAGAGTGAAAAGACAATGATGCAGTGGGTTTGTTGAGAAATGTTTCGGTTTTATATTTTTCAGACTTTTGAAGGCGTACAGAGTTTTATTGTTTCACAAGCCATATATTAATGCAGTAGGTACTTGTAGATGGAAATATCTTTTAAGATTATTACCTATTCTAGATAACATATCATTGGGTTGGTATTTGATTTCCTCAATTCAATGAGTCTACTTAGCAGGAAATGTATCGTCTACGTAAAATAACCTGCAAACAATTTAATTGCATTCTTCTATTTCATTTAGAACAGAATTAGGAGTTTCTGTGCTCAAAAGTCCACGTGATACTACTACGAATGGTTCATTGTGATTCGTAAGAAATAGTTAACTACTGCAAGCAAAATTAATCGTCTCAAATAGTTTCCTCCTCAAGCTCCATCAACTCGCCTGAGCTGAATGCGAACGTAAAATGGCCTTTAATTGGCAAAGCCAACTTAAACTATTACGGGCAAAGACTGGTACAATTGTCAAGTAATCTATAAAGTGTGCACGCCGGACTGTGGAAATAGAAAACCAATATTGGAACGAGTGTGGCCAGAAAACTTGGCGGTGCGTTGAAATGTACTCGTGTATTTTTTTCATATTTTGTACAGTGAAAAATTTGAATGCACTTTAAAAAATATTAGATTAAAATCTGAAAATCTGACGTTTGTTAAAAGACTAAAATAATAATAAACACTCATGCAGGTCGAATGAGGGTTCACTCAAAAAGTGGGGACGCATCTTTTCAACACTTATGATGCATAGATCATATCATCATGCGTTTATTATTGGGATTTTAATGGAATACAAAGCATTCATAAGTCGTAAGTGTAAGTTACAAAGATGCGCCCCCACGTTTTGACCACTACCTTAATTTTGAGTCTGAAGAGCGTACATTTTTACATGCATCAATACATCAAATGGGGTAACTGTCATGTGGTGTCATGACCTCCCTAAGACATAACCATTTTTACAGTAAACTCTAAAGACGTTTGTTCAGTTTAGATGCGTCTTAGCGCTTGCTTATGAATGTTTAAGGCAGTTTCACAAAATCTCGTGAAAAAGAAGCCTTGTTCTGAGAACAGCGGGTAAGAAACTAGCAGATTTCTACCCTTCCTTTACATCGACATGGTTTTTAAAAGATGTCATAAACTACAATGCCATTGAAGTTTTAGAAGCTAACAACAAGATAATCTAAGATAAGATAAAGTCTGCAGTTAGATAATATTAATTACAAAGATAAAAATCAAGTGCCGACAACTTTCGATTGCTCTATGAATATGAGCAAAAAAAGTAAAGATACATAAGTGATGATTCAAGAAGGAAGTGACGCTCTCATAAATGAATAAGGAATGAAACGAGAAAACTGTTCCGACACCCGATAAAATAAAAGTTACATAAAGACCTCCTTCCATAAATAATGCTCTCAAACGTCTTTCGTCTATGAATTATTAACATTATATCGAACCCAAATTCTAAACTATTTGAACTGGAAATACTGCAACAGCAGAACGGTTTCTGCTCGGTTTGGTTGCAGGTAGGGCTTCTAAGTCCGCCTGGCTAACTACCACTGTATTACCTAAAATTGTCGCCATAATAACAATGTTTTAAGCATTGTTGTGTTCCGGCAATCAGAGGTATGATAGCCAGTTCCTCAGTTGTTGAGGAATACAGGTGAAGCTCGCTTCCACCTTTGGCCTTATCGTCACTAACCATCAGATGAGATGAAGGAACTTACCTGTCATATGTAAAAAACTATTTACACTATTTACATGTCAGCTTCCCATCAGATACGTGTTAATAAACATACAAATTAGTAAGCCCAAGAAATAACACCTCTAAATCCCTTCTATTCAATCAGCTTTTCAAATAGACGCTATTCGGTTTCGTAATCTTAGTACAATACCAGTTTGGAGTATAATCAGTTTCGCTTTACTTTATAGGAGCTCTGTGGCGTAGTGTTTAGTTCGCTTTGGCTTTCAATCGAAAATAAAGCTGCCTTCGCCGTGGTCAGGCCGTGGATGGGTGACCAAAACTTTGTGATCTCAAATCCTCTGTGCTTCGGAAGCCACGTTAAGCCATTGGTCCCGGATGCTATTGAAGCCGTTTCTACCCACGGGCCAGCGTGGTGGTATTACGGCCTATACTCGTCATGTGTATCTCCACGAGGAAGGCCTGTGCCCAGCAGTGGGATGTACATAGGCTGAGGGCAAATCAAAAGTATATCTTTATCATATCATAAATTCATTCACCGAGTTTTTGCATTAATATTATTAGATTTCTTATTTATGTCATTAGTATTACATTACAATGAAGGCAGAGATTACTTATTTCCACTCACTCCTTTGTTCAAGAACCAAATGCTTTCGCTTAATTAAAGTTACCAGTCTATTCATTCCACTGCTGAGCACAAGCCTTTCTATAAGGAGAAACATGGGGTATGGGACGTAACACCACCACATTAGCCCCATGCGGACAATAACACATTACATAACATATCATCATAACTTTCCCCGAAGGGGTAGGCAGAGATGAGAACACCCACAATGCGGATCGGTGGGTTGAAACGGTTCAATACCGACTTATTAAATGTACAATGTCATCGATTTATAATAGAAAATTCTTGGTTTCGGGTACTTTAAATCTTACCTTTCTTAAGAACCGCCTCAATAAGGTATTATTAAAATTCATTGTACGGTCAAATCCATAAAAAGTAACCACTTTTGACAGTAAATGGCACTTATAAGAAGGAAATAAAGATGGTCACCTCTAAAATGTGTATACATATTACTGTACTCAACTGTAGCCTAACGAAATGAATTTTTAAAATTTTATTAAATGAAGGAATTGGGGAGTGGTTTAACAGTAGGCCTTTTGAAATTGACATTATCTACATTCATTGGGTTTTCGGTGTGTTACTAATGGCATAGATTATTGTAGTCTATGGTGCTGCTAATCCTTCTCTATAGCACAACTCCATTATAGGAGTAAATATAATGCTTGCCATCTGAACTCAAGGATCCGTATTCTATTGTAACTATTCCATATTATGATATGTAAGGATCTCCTCTACATTCTGTAATATCTGTAAATCTGTCTCGCATACTCTGTAAATCCACTTATTCAAAATGAATGTGGCTTTTAAGTTTTATTACCTTTTCAAAATTCTTTAAATCACAAAATTTGTGGAATAGATATTCTCATCATACACAAAGGCCATGGTAAATAAAAAAAAATTTTTGCATTCTAATACTCAGTTGCACAAAGATGTTTAAGGACGACATTTGTTAATGAGACATTAAAACTTTAAAGTTCATTAAAATTAAGGTTGTCACACAAAATAGTTCTAGCTAAATGTCTCTTTAGCATTGACAGGGTGCTAATGTCGTTTTGTGCAACGTAAAACTACGCTAAGGTTGTCTTTTGACACTTCAATAAATAAATTTAATGGAGCATTAGAGATAATGCTGACATTAAATTTTACAGTTCGTTTCTGCAACTGGGTGTTAGTCACGTAAAGAAAATCACTGTAGATGATTTTCTCTCTGATTTTTTATTTTATTTTTTCCCTATTATATGCCTTTAAACACAACCAAAACCCGGTTGATTTGGAATTCTGGCTCCTGATGGAAAACTTTATGCGAAACCTTCCTTATTTTCAGACACGAAAGTAGCAATCGGGTACATAAAAAATATCGCTAAGTCACACTTTTGATGAAGCATACACGTTCATTGACGAGCATTAACTCGTATACACTGACTGTTACAGTGTGTTCTATGATGAATATAAATGACTTTTATTACAAGGGTTTATAGACGTTAATCGCTCAAAAATGTACATATGTTCATGGTCGAGACTATACGAAAGACACTTTCTGCTACAAAACTCAACAAGATAGAAAGAGAACACGTTGAACGAGGATATAAAAACGGAAATTGGACTGCAATTGTTCGGCGCCGTTATCTGTCCGGCATTGCACGGTAGAACTGTAAAATTTACCTGAACGATACATTTTAGTTAACTTATCCACTTTGGTAAGCTTAACCACAATGAAACTAAATTTCTCTTCAAACGGATCAAAATATCTATCGTTCACATAAAAACTCGACGTTGTCAACAATAAACAAAGCGATGAGAGTTTTGGCGCCATTTCATTAACAGTGATGGACGTGATTTTTCAGGTTTCTGAGGTTTGCAACACTTAGATTATTTAACTTTTTTAACATGTAATATTTTTCCATTAGATAAGACCTATGTCCAACAGAGGACATAGGTCAACAACTATCAAGGGTAAAATCATACCTAATTTATTTTCTTCATTGCTGTTTTCATAATTATTCTGCTTCATTATTGACTCAACTAAAGACAAAATCAATGTTGGGTTGGCACAGTAAATGTCGGCCACAAGTGTATTGTCATTAACTAGACTGAAAAAAATAGTTTTTTCTTGCACAAATTAGTTGCAAGTCAGGTTTAATTATCTCACACCCACTTGCAGGAAATTTTAAACCTAGATCAAAACTCGATTTTGTCATTTTTTGAAATTTCAGCCAGCCATAGTAGGTAAAAAGTTACTAAATCTAGTTTTAAATATCGATTTAAATTTCCTGCAAGACGCCCATAGTCATAAAATGGCTAACCATGTCATCAACGTATCAAGCTCCAAAATTTTGCATCCGCAGAAATGAAATGTCAACATCACAAGGAGCCGCTCCTTGCGGTTCCATAGTAATTATTCCGTAAAGCCCTTTGTGCGGTAGCTGACGTATTTTGTACGTGCCTATGAAGCTCATATACTCTAAGAACAGTTATATGAAGACGGCATATTTTATTTGATTTTCTACTCAAATCTGAATTCGTACAAGTCATCCAAGATTTGACACTGGAATTCGATGGTATTCCTGCAGTGCAATCGCAAAATTTAAGGACTTCACCTTTCTATGACTTGTCTACAATAAGAATGATAAAGTGGTTTTGGGTAATCTGGTGACACTATTTTCCTGGCAAGAACTTGTTTAATGGAGGGAAACTGGTCATGTCATTTGGAAAGTTATCGGCATGGATATCAAGGCGAAGTAGTAGGAAGAAGAATACCGAAAAAAAATATGGATACTGTGAATGATGAAATGAAAATGAAGGGAATGAGTGACTAGTGTGTGATAAGTGAGAATCGAAGAAGATGACACGCCGATCTATTTAGAATTATCTCAAGATAAAGAGAAGTCTTTCTCATCATGAGAAAGAAGATTCATCTTCGTGTGACGTCATTATCAAAGGAAGTATAGTTATATAGTATAGTATAGTTATCATCTGGTTTGTTGCAGAATCTAAAATAAAAAAGTATAGACTTTCAGTAAACTTATGATACATTTGTAACAAAGAACCCAGTAGTGTTCTTTGTCAAATTTTCGTACAACTTACATTATGGGTAGGAAACCTATTTGACGATACTAAAATTCATGAAAAAACCACCACCTTCATACACTGAATACTCTCACGTTGATCCTGTCATAAAACGTAAGAAATCTTCGTATCTCTAAAATTCGCCGAACAAATTTCAAAAGACCGTCTCGGGGCGCCGGTAAAGGGTTTATTCAAATGGGTATTTTATCCCAGAAATTTTATATCAAATCGCTTCACATCATACCTTTATTGTGATCCTGGGGTCTGTCAGTCGTGAGTTTCAGGTAATGGAATATAATGCTCATTTATATTTTTCACACCCTTTTTGTAGATAGGCTATTTAACCTCCGGTGTGGCGTGGAACTTTGCTGTAGATACGCTTCGCGAGTCCTACAGCTCACTGGGACTCGAGTCTTACAGCTCCCATTTTGGTTGGTGGTAGGGCTTGTAAGCCCGCCTGGCCAGCGCTACCACCGTCTTACCTAAATCTGTCGCCATTATCAACAATGTAGGAAAATTATTTTCAACTTGATGGGTTGAACAGTTTGTTCTTTGTCAAATTTTCGTACAACTTACATTATGGGTAGGAAACCTATTTGACGAAGAAAGACAAATTGCATGCTTTTTTTATCTTAGTTTTTCTTAGAATTATTAAAATCGGCTACGCAATCTGAAATTACCACCGAAAACACCGTCCATTTTGTATCGAGAGATGGCGCTGTACTTTGGGCTATTTAAACTCATAAGACACTAATGTGTACGGACGGGAAACTACGAATCCTACACTGTCACTAAAGAGGCTGGACACGCTTTTGTTTTTTTTACTATTGACAGGCAAGCTCTTAGCCTACAGCTTACCTGTTGGTAAGTGACGTTAAGGCCGAAGGTGGAAGCGAGCTTCACCTGCATTCCTCATCAACTATGAAACTGGCTATCTTGCCTGGTAGCTAGCCAGGTGGGTAGAAGTTCTACCAAACCGAGCAGAAATACTTCTGTCCCATGGGGACATGGGGACATCTCGATCAGCACCCGGTGGCGTGAACCACTAGACCAGGGAGTTGGTTAAATATCACTTCGTCTCGCACTATGCCAACTGTCAACAACATTGGCGACTGGCTCCTTGGAACACTAACCCTCTTACTAATAAACGAGTTATAAGGAAGGAAGAGTTATTCAGTGTTTGGTCACTTTCTGACAACTACTGTCTTCTGAATGTCTGACGAAGACAAAACACTGAATAACTATTTCAACCTTATACCTCGTTAATTAGTAAGGGTGTAAGACAATAAGGACAAAAAGTGTATATAGGTGGTTCAATTCATTTGCACCCAAATATACATGCCTAAGTAATAAAATATGACCAACAAAATAAAGAGAAATTATTACATCGCCATCAGCCTATATACGTCCCACTGCTGGGACAGGCCTTCCTCATGGAGAAACACATGAGGAGTATGGGCCGTAATACCACCACGCTAGCCCAATGCGGGTTGGTGGGTAGAAAGAAACGGTCACAAATGCAACCGGGACCAACTGCTTAATGTGCCTTCCGAAGCACGGAGGAGCTCAAGATCACAAAGTCTTGGTCACCCATCCAAGGCCTGACCATGGCGAAGGTAGCTTTGTTTTCGATCGAAGCCAAAGCGCACTGACCACTACGCCACCGAGCTCCGCCGAATTATTACCTACGCTTCAATTAATATAACCCGTAGTCTTACCAAGTGCTATATGCTTACTAATTAATTTATTTACTAATCCGTCGCTTAAAAAATATTTTGGCACAAAATAAAACCTCAATTTTCAATCAATCATCAATTTGGAGCGTTTTTGAAGGCAAGATAACAGAAATCCATTAAATTGTTTATCAAGCCGTGTTCCTATTAATTTATTTTGGCGTTTCGGGAAAAAAGGGGAAATTTGTGCGCCAGATTGACTTTTTATCGTATCTTTTATGATACAGCCATTTAGCTTCAGTTGTGACGCCGTAATAAATTATACTTGGAATGTTCGAGTTGAAACGTTTCTTGCGCTTGACATGTGTTCTAGGGTAGTTTCATAGGCACGCTGGCCGCTGCCACGTGAAGAGGTGTAGAAAAACTGCACGGCTAGTCCCTGTCCTTTTTATTGAAATTAAAAAGCACAACTGGAACAATTTATAAAAAGGAAAATATCACAAATCACTGAACACAAAACTTAAAGAATATTATAAAAGGTAGGGCTACTTACAAGTTATTGGAATATTAACTGTTATTTTTTATTAGGTACAAATATATTTATAATTTCATTACAATAGTTATTACAATTTATATTAGATCCTTACCTATGAAATTGGTGTTTTGTATGGAGATTTTGGGGAATTCTGCATTTTCCATACTAACATTTTATCAGTTTTCTTCACAACGACAAATCCAGAGATAATAATATTTGGCGTGTATCATGAGACAAGCTTTAGTAATATGTGTAATAAATATCACACTTCATAAAAATTATTTATCGTTTTTAAGTGAATGCAAATAAAATGATGTATTCGGGAGGGACTTAAAAAGAGTTGTCTCCGTGTCCAATTTTAACACAATTAAACTTACAACAAATGATCAAAACAAATCAAAAGAGCACAAAAATATAGTCTATTTTTAGACGAGGTAATTATTTTTTAGGAATACTCTGAATCTTAATAATTACAGACAAAATACTAAGACAGAATAAAACACCAATTTCATAGGTAAGGACCCAATATATTACATATTTAGGCGTCTAGACAACCGCCCCAGACTCGGATTCTGATAGGCATGAAAATTGAACCCAAAAGCAATGAAAAAGAGAGTTTCTCAATTTAAAAACAGAAACAAAGAGAAAATGGCCAGAGAAGAGCGCAATAACAGCATAGAGTTGCTAATAATGATATAGCGCGCGCTTTCAATAACACGGAGCTAATTATAAGCTAATTTTAAGTACAATGGATTGTCTAGTAAACGCGTGAACTAGTGTATGATCAACTATACAAATCAAACTTCAGTAGCATAAATATTTAAGTTGATGTTATTATAATGTGCGAGCGCCGGTCACACGCGCGCGCTTTTAATTACAGGGAGCTACTAATATCATTTCACACGCGCGTGCTTTTACGACAAAATTAATGAAATCTCGCCAGCGCCGTGGGCCAGAGCTGGCGGCCAGTGTACGTATAAAACGTCCCTTAAATTCGTTATGAGTTATAACCGAGTGAAAACGAATGATAATGGTCTTGCTCTCTTTGATTTCGATGTTGAAATCCAATTGATCTTTGCTTTAAACATTGACTTTGGATGAAAAGCATTGGAAGCTTCATTGCTTCGGAAGACATACCGAACCAGAATCAATTGCAAACAATTGATTCTGCCCATCATTCCGCACTAATTTTACCATCTTCATTGTGCATTTTAAAACAATAAATAATAATTGTTTGAAGTCTAGTAACACAACAATGGCAATAGCTCGCCCAGTAATTTGCCGCAGGATGAGCGGTTGCACGGAAATACAATTTCAACTAAATGACTAAGTTAAGTATAGGTTGCACTCTGCCGCGCCCGAGTAAAGGGGGCACGATTTAATCTTGCACCAGCAGGAAATAACAGGGTGAACGTCAGAGGAACGTAGTCCTTATGCTTGTGTCATAAAGTTCAAGGTTAAACTCTTCAGACCTTACTTCGTGCAAGAAAAAATATTAACTCTCACGTGTATATACATTCTAGAAATTAGTATTTTTGTAAAAAATAACCTTAGCGTGTTTCCCGAATATACTCGCCCTCAAAATTTGCGCCCCCAAACTAAATTAGCAGCACCCAACACAAAACTTAACATGCTCAAATCAGGTCCGTTTGCAATGTGTGTAAAAATTTATAATAATATACCTACGGACATAAAAAATGAAAGTAACATAAATAGATTTAGAATAAAATTTAAAAAATATTTAATAGAACAATGTTATTATTCGTTATCAGAATATTTAAATGAATAATATAATGTACATTAAAAAAAAAAAAAAAATATTCTCTCTAAAGATCTCTCATAAATTCTTTTTTGAATTCATAATAAAATATCACGGAAATGAAATTTAATATTTTTTTTCTTTTTGTTTATTTTGTATCTAAGTAAGTAGTTTCAAATGTTACCCATAATGAACTTCTAATATTCTTCTTCTATGAAATAAATTTATTTTTGAGAAAAAAATTTTTTAAGGCCGTTTTAAGTGTTCGTGTTAAGTTTTATGTTTTAAGTACCTATGTATTACCTACCTAAGATTGCAGTGCCCTAGCAGGGTTCATGTTCGAACTGTAACTATATTTAAGACCAAATGTACTAACATGATTGCAATAAAGAAATTGAAATTGAAAAAAAAAAAAAAAAAAAAATTCAAGTAAGTAAAAGACTATAACTGGCTGTTTAGCGAGATGCTATTAGTCAATTAAATTGAAAGACTATTAATTGTCCTCATTAAGGCTCTCCATAACCATCCACATGGTTAGGCTCTACCGCCGCTCTTAGCCTACCAGTACTATAGTATTTGATGGCGAGGAGGATTCATTAACAGCCTGTACCTTTTTTTACATGTGACAGGTAAGCACTTGGCCTTTAACTCACCTGATGGTAATGGATGACGATAAGGCCGAAGGTCGAAGCGAGCTTTACCTGTAATCTCAACAACTGAGGAACTGTCTATCTTATCTCTGTTTGCCGGAACACAACAATGCTTATAAAAATTGTTATTGGGGCGACAATTTTGGGTAAGACGGTGGTAGCTAGCCAGGCGGGATAAGAAGCCCTACCACCAACCAAACCGAGCAGTAAAACTTCGGCCCCCATCGGGAATCGAACCTGGACCTTCCGATCAACACCTGGTGATGTGAACCACTAGACCGCAGAGAGGCGATATCTATCGTTGATTGGGCGTGTGTGGGATTCACCTGAACTTAGCCGTCAATCAAGAACATTCCTGCATAACGACCGTCATTTCTGCAAACATTGTACCCTTCTCACTGCCACACAATCCTTTCAGTTCATCTGCAGATCTCCATTTAAGTGTATATGACACAAACATGAAGCGTAGCCCTCAAAGTCCGGCAAACGGTAGACCTTGAACGAATTTCCGCGCCCGTAATCGGCGCTCGTATTCGGTCTCGTGTTGGTCCGGGACACAAAAATAATGTACCAACTGCTTTTCTTTCCTAGCATGTCGTAAAAGGCGACTAAGGGCATATTGGGTTCTGGGTCTGCGATTGTGTAGGCGATCAGCTAGCCACTTGTGACTACTCTTTCTCGATTTTTCGTCTGACCAAACCCAATTTCTGTATGGCTAAGTGCGGTCTTAAGGAACACAGTGCTCCTTGGACTCTGCCATCCCTTCGGGGATTATAGGCGTGATTTTATGTATGTATGTATTCGGCACGCCGTTTGAAAACGCGGCGATTTCATAAAAAAAAATTTACGACTACTTTGCCTATTAAGTGTCCTATATATTTAGAAACGGAACTGGCTGGCTGTATGGTTCTAATTTCATATCCAACCAAGAATAGAGTAGAATAAAAAACTTCGAAAAAAATTGCAATTGGCAAATGATGATATTGTATTTGACTTTAGGGGAAGAAAAGCTTCCATCACGTGACTATTATAGTAAACAATGTGTGATCAATTTTTTCATTTCTCCACATTTGTATCCATTACAAGCTAAAGCTCTTTACTTTATATTAGGTCCTTACCTATGAAATTGGTGTTTTGTATGGAGATTTTGGGGATGTCTGCATTTTACATGCTAACATTTTATCAGTTTTCTTCACAACGACAAATCCTGAGATAATAATATTTGGCATGTATCATTAGACAAGCTTTAGCAATATGTGTGTGAACACACTTGATAAAAATTATTCATCGTTTTTATGTTAATGCAAATCAAATGATGTATTCGGGAGGCAGTTAAAAATAATTGTCTTTGTGTCTAATTTTAACACAATTAAACTTACAAAATAATATCAAATTTAATAATACGAGCTCAAATATATGGTCTGTTTTTAGAAGAGGCATTTATTTTATGAAACTTAATAGTTACGGACAAATTGCTAAGACTGAATAAAAACACCTATTTCATAGGACCCAATATTTTTATTATTTATTTCTATGACATGGCCGGTTATCCGGGTATATCCGTGTCAATGTCGCGTTTCATGAGCGGTTATGGGAAATGATCTGTTGTGACTAGCTGTTTACTGTCACCGTCGATATAATGTTGAAACAAATACGAGTAATTTGAGAATTGTGTATCGTTGTTTTTTATATTACTATCATATCATCAGCACTCTCTCTTTCACGCCGAAGGGGTAGACAAAGGTGAACACCCAGATTTCGCCAAATATGCAAATTCCCCATGAGGTGAGCCTGTTGCCATGCACAGGGCACGATGTGAGGCAAGCGATATTCACAATCAACTGTACATATAATAAGTTTTATTCAATCTCAGTGGTACAGGCCAGGCGGTGGGATCGAACCCGCATGTCCCGCGTCCTCTCGAAGGAGTAGTGTCCCGTCAGTCCCCACTCGGCTACAGCTGCCTTTATTATTAGGTCTTTACCTTTGAAATTGGTGTTTTGTATGGAGATTTTGTGAGGTATTTTCCATACTAACATTATTTCAATTTTCTTCACAACGGCAAATCCAGAGATGAATAATATTTTAGCTTATAGCGGCGACAGGCTCACCACCTGTCACGCAGAGTGCAGTTATTGCTTGGTGAAGCGCGGACTGCTTTTGCCTATTCTCTGACTAACACTAAGGGGATAATAGTCGTGATTATGTGTATGTTTTTTTTTTAATTTATATATCAAACAAAAAAAAACACATCATAGCATTAATTGCTTAATAGCTACTAAAAACCACTGAGGTTTATTCCTGTGCTATTGCTAATATTTAATTACATAATTATGCTGCTGCTACGATTGAATAGGTACGTTTACATTAAAAAGAAAGTTCTACAGTTAAATTAAATTTAGAAAACATTGCTTTAATTTAACTTTAATATTTTTATTGGTTAAACTATCACATAGTCATAAAATGTATCACTAATGAAACTGTTTCTATCTTTTCAGATCCCTCTTAAATTCTCTCATGAAGCCCTGGTGAGTACCGTTAAACTATCTATTTCACATAGAACGTATTCGTAGGACGCCCTCCGGCGAGATGGGGTGATAATTTGCGAAATGCTGCTTCTGACAGACGCTGGGTGTTACAGCCCGAAGTCAGGGTGAACACGGCACGCGAACGGAAACATTTTTACAAAATTGCAATTGCCAAATGATGATGTGAATTTAACTTAGGGGAAACAAAGTTTCCATCACGTGACTATTATATTAGGTCCTTACCTATGAAATTGGTGTTTTGTATGGAGATTTTGGGGAATTCTGCATTTTCCATACTAAATTTTTTTCAGTTTGCTTCACAACGACAAATCCAAAGATAATATTTGGCATCTATCATTGGACAAGCTTTAGTAATATGTGTAATATCACTTCTTCAAAATTATTTATCTTTTTTATGTGAATGCAAATCAAATTATGTATTCGGAAGGAACTGAAAGGAGTTGTCTCTGTGTCCAATTTTAACACAATTAAACTTACAACAAATTATCAAATCAAATTAAAAGAGCTCAAAAATATAGTCTATTTTTAGACGAGGTAATTATTTTTTAGGATTACTCTGAATCTTAATAGTTACAGACAAAATACTAAGAGAGAAAATAAACACCAATTTCATAGGTAAGGATCCAATAGTAAACAATGATTGATCAATATTTCGTTTCTCCATATTTGTATCCATAACAAGCTAAAGCTCTTTGCTTTATATTTTGATGTTATTTAATTACGAACGGAAACGTTTCTACAATTAGGAAATTGGTATCTTATTAGTAACACAATATACAACTCATTCATTTATTAAGGGTGGTTTTATAGTACGCTAGCCGCCTGCGCCGGCCACGGAGCTACTAACATCGTTTCACAGCCACACGCGCGCTTTACGTCAAAATGTATGGAAATCTCACCAGCGTTGTTGGATAGCGCGCGCGACCAGCTTACGAATAAAGCGTCCCTAAATCACTTCACATTGGCACACACAGGCTTGTCCGCTGTTACATGGGGACTTTAAATATTAGGTCCTTACCTATGAAATTGGTGTTTTGTATGGAGATTTTGGGGATGTCTGCATTTTACATACTAACATTTTATCAGTTTTCTTCACAACGACAAATCCAGAGATAATAATATTTGGCATGTATCATTAGACAAGCTTTAGTAATATGTGTAATATCACACTTCATAAAAATTATTTATCGTTATTAAGTGAATGCAAATAAAATGATGTATTCGGGAGGCACTTAAAAAGAGTTTTCTCCGTGTCCAATTTTAACACAATTAAACTTACAACAAATTATCAAAACAAATCAAAAGAGCTCAAAAATATAGTCTTTTTTTAGACGAGGTAATTATTTTTTAGGAATAATCTTAATAGTTACAGACAAAATAATAAGAGAGAAAAGAAAAACCAATTTCATAGGTAAGGACCCAATATTAGGCGTGTGGGTGTAACTTTTACCCACCTCTTTGGGTTGGAGGAGTGATGGAATGTTTATGCCGCTGACTCTAAATCACCCGTACGAGTAGAAAATACGAATCTATCTATCTATCAGCCTATTGTCGTCCACTGGTCATAGGCCTCCCTCAATGATCGCCACAACTCGCGGTCCCGAGCCGCCTGCATCCAGCGACTTCCTGCGACCTTCGTCAGATCGTCGGTCCACCTTGTCGGGGGCCTCCCTACGTTGCTTCCAGTACGTGGTCACCACTCGAGAACCCTTCCGCCCCAACGGCCGTCAGTTC
This sequence comes from Parapoynx stratiotata, assembly GCA_910589355.1. NCBI lineage: Eukaryota > Metazoa > Arthropoda > Insecta > Lepidoptera > Crambidae > Parapoynx > Parapoynx stratiotata. The sequence continues at coordinate 1,587,622 of OU342477.1, forward strand.
TACGAGCAATTGGCCCTGCCCACCGCCACTTAAGGTCCGCAATTCTGAAAATACGAATGCATGGCTTGCACTATCTTTTTCACAACTCTGCAGCTTACCAAGACGGACATATTACCCATATTTTATCATGAGGACTATAATTGAAAAGTTCGGTGGCTAAAACAATGCTACCTTCACCATGGTCAGGCCTCGGATGGGTTACCAAAACTTTGCGATCTGGAACTCCTTCGTGCTTCGGAAGGCATGTTAAGCCGTTAGCAGTTGCTATTGGAACCGTTTTTACCCACCAACCCGCAATGGGCTAGCGTGGTGGTGTTATGGCCCATTCTCGATTCTCGATTCTCTTCGAATTATATTTTGACGCCGATACCGGCATCTGTGATGTTTGAGTAAGCAATAGAAATTATATCGTAACATACCTTGGTATGATAGGTACAAAAAATTAGGCCTTATCGACTTCGGTCCTCTTAGCACGAACACCGCATTATGATACATATCGGGAGTTTATCATAACATTATAATTGCAACTGTTAAAGCAAAAGAATATTATATCGCTTTGCTCATGCTAGGCAGATTAAACTTGTAAAAAAAAAAACGTAAGATTGTTAGTAATATTCATGGAATTAGGGTTCGTGAAGTTTATCCAATGGTAGTTTTAAAAAAATAAGGAAAAAGCAATTTTCATAAACAAAAGGCGAGTAAATCAGCCACTGGGTAGAAAGGAGTGTTATCAGGTGTGACAAAGAAGGGGAGGGTTCAAAAAATCATGAAATTCATGTGACGTAATTTATGGATGGCCCCGCAACGACCAAAGGCAAAATATTCCGAACGGAACTCTAATTCAAAAATGTTGGATGGATGACCAAAATTTTTAAGAGATCGGTGACCTAAGTCCTACCATGGCAAAGGTTGCTTAGCTGTCGGTATCGAATGTCGTCTTATCGTCACGGATACCTAAAAATATCTTAACCTATATATTAGATATCTGATACAATCATCTTTGATGCCAGGAACCTGAAACCTAAGCTAAGGCCAACCGCAAGGTTATATGATATTATGTCAAGTGGTATCAATTCCTTGCTTGTTATTAGGTACTTTCAGCAACAAAAGAAGCGCAACACTTTCCTAAGTTCTTACTGGCGGTGGTTTTTCTATTCAAAATATTTCTCCTTTTCTTCCGGTTTTCTCTGTGAAGGATGTTACTATCACACTTTACTTAGATGTTACGTTGAATTTCTACGATCTCTTCTGCAATATTTATTTTTAAGTTTCCCAAAGAACACGTTTCAATCCAAGAAATGAAATGAAATGAAATCTGAAATGAAATCATTTATTCTGCAATTATATTTACATTAAATACTTTTGCACGTCAATATTTTTTTTTCCTACTAGCACTTCGACGTGAATGGCCTGTTGAGAAGAAGTGCCGCAAGAAACTCAACAGTTTTTTAAACAGCCATAATAACAAAAGGAATTTAGATCATTTTAAATATTGTAAAATAAGTATGTGCAGAGGAGCAAATTATAGTAGCCACGAATTTTTATCTGTAAAATAATCTTCTATCTTATAATACCCCTTTTTCATTAAACAGCTTTTTAACAGTTGATTTAAATTTATGCAGGGCCAAGTTGCCAAAAAGGTAAACAAAACGAAGATAATGTTTCATCTCTATTAAAATGTTTTGTAATGACTGTAGGTAATAAAATCAATTTAAACGGACAACAATTGTTACCGTTAAATATATTTATGTGAAAATATCCATGTAAAAAGTGTGATTATTGAATAACAAATTCGGTAAGTCAACTTTTTTGTTTACCTTTTTGGTAACTTGGATTGAAATGTACTATAGAAACTACGACTTATCTACCTAAAAAAATAAGAAAAATCACTAAATAATCATTGAAGCACCCATAACAAGAATATTTGCCTTTTTCAGAGAATAATATACCGTAGAGATGGCGACCAACCTAAAACCTTCATACAAACCTCTCGGCTAGGACGGTTGTCAAAAGATGCATTACTATCGAGTGTTGGCAGTTAAATCCATTAATGAATATCCGATTATATTCGACAAGCCAAACTTTGGAAATACATGTAAAATTTTCGTTCCCGCGGCCTCTGGCGTTTCCCGGTAATATTCAAATTATTTCCATTTAAATTGGTGGTCACCGTAGTTTCTGTTCGGCATTGATCAAAATTTTATTGTGGCTTGCGATCTATCTCCTTCTTCTCAAATGTCAGTCCACGAATTCAATAAGGAAAACCTCGTTCGGTCTTGCTCAGATTCGTCGCATAAAAAGTGACAGGTATAGTAATTAAGTCATTCGTTTGTTCTTCGAATCTTGGGAAACGGAGCTGATGCGTCAAACTTGCAGGACTACTGACATTAAGAATTGCGTTGAGTGCCAGCGTGTTCAGTGAAATTTACGCAATGGACAGAAAACACACACACACTTTTACGACATACTAGGCAAGAAAAGTTGTTGGCCCGGACCAACACGGGACAAACTAGATCAGAATACAAACTAGAATTTTATCGTCACCAATCCATGTATTTACACCCTTCTTCTGAGCCTGTGTTTATCCGCAAAAAGGCACAGGTGAGGAGAGGATAAGAGATACCTTAGACCCTGACCGGCCGTCACCATGTCTTCGTCTCGCTTGCGACTGTGCCTGCAGAATATAATGTCTACCCTATATTCCATAGCTCAGGCCTCACAGCGCTAGTGCTTACTATGCTAACGAGTGTAAATATATATATTTTTTGATTTCGCATCTTTAAACCCAGATATTTAGAGCGAGAAAGCGAGATACAAGATCGCCAAACTGTTTCTCCTTTTAAGACCAAACTCAAGAAGCATTTCCTCATTCCTCATCTTTTCAATACAGACTAATATGTATTAGTGTATATACTATACATTATATTATATTATATATTCATATTTTTATCTGCACTACATATGTGTTTTATACATATGTATTCTATATATATATTTTATATTTCATATTTTTTTTATTATAATATATTTGAATGTTAGTTTTTATTATCATTATTTTTTTCTCTTTCGTCCAGGCGTATCTTCCCTTTCAATACTAAATCTCACGCACCTATGATGGGTTGACTGACTGATCTCTATTCGAGATAAGTCCTCCTTTGCAAACTATTGTTAAAATTAAATAATGAGCTTCATTTGTGTTGGTCGGAGACGCCCACTGCTGCACCCTCCCATAAGGACTTTCAAAACAAACAATTAACTTTTTATCACGTCTCTTTTCCCGGTAGACAGAGGTGTTAAAACAGCCACCACACACTACACCCACCCATACATTTCGCTAGATATATAACATGATGATGTAATATGAGGCAAGCTTGTGACGGGGTGAAGCCAGGGATAATTAAAATTCAGTTGGGTCGTCACTTAAGTATCCTAAATTATAATGAAGATTTAAACACAACTGAAACAATTATATAAAAAAAGGTAAATTACACTGAACACAAAACAATTTCACATTTAACACTAAATAAATAATAAAAGGGTAGGCTACTTACAATAGTACCTTAGAGAAACATATAGTCTTTGTTATAAATTAGGAACTGATAATGTGGTTTGTTGTAACTTTGTCTCAGCTTATAAAAATTGATTTACTTTATAAATATTTCACAATTATTGTTAGAAGGGAGTCAACCGCTCTACGCACTGACTCTCGTAAGAATGAGCTTCGAGAACAAAACAAATAAAAAGAGACAGACAGCAAATTTAAAATCGGAAACCAAGAGAAAAATGGCCAGAGAAGAGCGCAATGACAGCAACGAGGCGCTAATATAGCTATGGCGCCTCGTTACAAGCTATATTCACAATCAACTATATATATGCTTAATTAAACTCAGAAGTACAGGCGATGATATCAAACAAGCGACCTCTAGGTTGTAGTGCGTAGTCTTTCTCAATTCGGCTATTGTTGCCTATTCATCAGTTAACTATTATTTTTATTCTGTACTAGCTGTTGCACGCGTCTCGTCCGCGGTTACTGGTTTTTTAACTATCCCACGGGAGCCCTTTAATTTTCCGGAATAAAAAGTGACTAAAATGTTGACCAGGTATACAAAATACAAACAGACATAGACATAGAAACAAAAAAAATGTTTTGGTATTTTCCCTCTTTATACATACCCTAACTTGATTTTAAAATTTTTTATGTACATACATTCGATCTCTACAGTTTTAATATGTATAGATATATTTGTGGTCAGTAAGTCTGTCTTTCTTTCTTTGTGACCACAGAACATCGTTTCCCGGCTTTCAATTTATCTAGTTGCAAAATTGTTTTTCTGAAAGAGGACACATGATTTACAGCATTGCATAAAAAGGGGGTTCAGAAATGGGCAATATTGCGCCAACATGCAGAATTTACACCAGAAAAATCTTTTGTACAAACATCATTTCAGAACGAAATGTGTGCATTGCGACCAACTCTGAAATATGCAGAGTGTCGGAAACTTCAGCTTCCCGTCACCATTTGTACGAGACATACTGTTAGAAAGAATAGAAAGCAACAACAAACTTTACTATTTTATGTAAAATGTTTTTGCGTGCTACTTTATAGCAAGAACAATGTTTTCCTAATTATAAGCTGCTTGCAAACTTTTGCTTATATTCTATTCAAAATATAAAACAAATCTGAAAGATTATCTATCCGATCTATTTATAGAATCTTCTTAAAGGCATTTTATTGCACATCTGCGAATGGATCTAAATTAAAACACTGTGCTAAAGTTGATAATTATGGTATAGTACTTTAGTTTATATACAAATATTTTTATGCGTAAAAATCGAGGAACTATAAATAAAACACAAAAAAAACAATAAATTTATTAGTAAATTAGGAACTTTAGGAGATTACTTTTATACCAAGCATAAAAAATACATATCTACGTACCAGGTAATTAGTATAGATAATTCAACACCTAATACCCAAACTATTTGAAACGCAAGAGTAACGAAATAACATTGAATCTCGTTTTTTTATTATTATTAAATACGAGTAGTTCAAAAATTGTTAGTCTTAATTAATTATAAGTCTTAAATAGCAATGTGTCACAGGGGCAAATGTAAAAATAACGAACGAGGTGTGAATATTATGTCGTTTGGAGTTGAAACTCGACTTGGTTTTCGAGTGCGGTTAATGATAATGGAGCAACTAGATCAGACCCGTGTTATTTAATTAATTGAAAGTAACATCAAGCAATATTTTATGAAACTAGCACACAAAATTTTACAAGCCGAACGTGAATCGAACCTGCGCTTTATAAATGGGCAGGGTGTGGACCGGCAAAAAATATTGCCTTGTTAATTGATTTTTGGGAAGTTACATAGGTACGCTGTCCGCCAACGCTGGCCAATAACGCGCGCGTGTGGCTGTGAAACGATGTTGTCAGTTATTTCCACTTTACTGTTTTAAATCAATGACCTCCATGACACGTGTTCGATGTTCGATCGAAGTTCGATTTCCAATGTATTTGTATTAGTACGTCGCACTGCTGGGCTCAGGCCTTCCTCATGGAGTAACATGAGGAGTATGGGCCGTAGCACCACCACGCTGGCACAATGCGGGTTGGTGGGTAGAAACGGTTGCAATACTGGGACCAAACGGCTTATCGTACCTTCTGAAGCACGGAGGAGTTCGAGATCACAAAGTTTAGTCATCCATCCAAGGCCTGACCATGGTGAGTATAGCTTTGTTTTCGATATCGAAAGTTAAAGCGTATTAACCACTAGGCCATCGAGGTTCTCTACTTGAAGATTGCCCTTATTGTTTTTCTTCAGCACTATATGAAGGAGAGCGAGACTCTTATGAGCCTGCGAGGCATCGGGCAGTAAGGCAAGATATAGTCACAACAAAAACTTTAAACCGCCTCACTGGTCTAGACACCAATACCAATACCAATACCAATAACACTTATACCGGTGGTATTAGTCGGGAGGTCCAAGTTCCATTTCCCACGGGGGCAGGAGATTTCTGCTCGTTTTAGTTGGTGGTAGGGCCCTAAGCCCACCTGGATAGCTACCACTGTCTTACCTAAATCTGTCGCTACAACAACAATGTTTAAAGTATAGTTGAGTTCCTAAAAAGCCAGTTTCTCAGTTAAAAAATTTGCCTGTCATGTGTAATAAAAACTGAGTGAGTGGTACAGGCGGTAGGTATTGATCTGGTAACCTCTTGAACGAGCAGTACTTCCGTCCCAAGAGTGGTATGTATGCCGGTCTCAAGGCGTCGCCAGCTCGAGGGGTTCTGGGTTCGATCTCCGGTGGGGGCAAATGTTTGGGTGATGAATTTTCTGGCCTTTGTTCTCCACTCTTGGATGTTTATATATATTTATATTTATTCAGAATATTAATATGTATTCATCTATTAAATATATTTATCCGTCATCTTGTGTCCGTAACACAAGCAGCATTAGTTGCTTCAAATGGGGCTAGTTGATAGGTGTGAATGTTTGAAGAAATTATTTACCAAAAATTAATAAAAATAATTAAATTATTAATTAAATTATTGAATTATTTTTTATATATACAGTATATACCAATATACATTAGTATACAATACACTTATGACAAGTCACAACTTACAATAAATAGGTCTAAAAATTATGCAAAATAAAAATCCATACTTTTATTATAAATACGAAAGTAACTTTGTCTGTCTGTCGGTCTTGCTTTCACGTTAAAACTACTGAACCACTATGACCGAAATTTGGTACACTCTTTGTGGCTCTTGGTGGCTACTTTCTATTCCTATACACCCATGGGAACGGGTACCGCGCGGGAAATCCGCAGGAAGCCACTGGCTATAAAAAACTACTTTTAGCCAGTTCACTACCGGGAGACCACTGCTGTAGGAGAAGCTGGTAAGAAACTCAAAAAGGACTCCTTCCTTCCATTACTTTATCATAAAACACAACAAAAAATGACGTAATAACGTTATAATATTCACATTTGGAGATATATATGTGTGGTGATATGTTATGTTGTTTTTAGTTAAAAACTTTTACTTGTATCGAATGAAATTTTATTTACGATGACTTAAGTGAGATGAATGTCCATTTGTTTTCGATTTATCTCGAAGTTAAGCCTATGTAGTATTCTACATAGAAAGTTTTTCAATTCCATTCGTTCTAGATAACTTTTGGGTGCTCTACCTTCAGATTTATTATTTTCAGGGACATATTAGCCTAATTTAATTTTCGATTTTATGCAGCGGTAGCCGAGTTGGGACGGACGAGGCATTACTTGTTCAAGAAGTATTGGGCCAGCCTAGTGGTATTATGGACCATACTCCTCATGTGTTTCTCCGTGAGAAAGGGTTGTACCCAGTAGTGGGACGTATTTGGTTCAGTACATCAGTCTAGGTTTGTCCACTGCTGGATATAGACCTCCCCTAATGCACGCAACCGCACTCGATTCTCGGTTGTTCTCATCCAACCCACACTTACAGTCAGCTTACAAATATCGTCAACCCATCTTGTTGCAGGGTGTCCCACACTGCGTCAGCTGAGTCGCGGTCTCCACCCAGAACTTTACGACTCCAACGGCCGTCAGTTCTATGGCAGACGTCACCAGGCACCATTTCAGTTTGCTTATCAGATGGGCTATGTCAGTGACTCAAGTTCTCTCTCTTTTCACGTTGTAACGAGGCGCTATAGCTATATTAGCGACTCTTTTCTGTTATTGCGCTCTTCTCTGGCCATTTTTCTCTTGGTTTCCGTTTTTAATTTGTTGTCTCCTTTGTTTGTTTTGTTCTCGAAATGAATTCTTACAAGAGTCAGCGTCTAGAGCGGTTGACTCACTGACAATAATTTTAAATGGAATTATAATATATTTACTATTGTGCTACATAAGTTATTAGTCTTATCGTAAAAGAGTCAAAAGCACAGGATTCGGAATTTGTCAGTAACAGTTCATATATAAAGTCCATAAGTTTATTTATGGCACTATTGTAAGGAACCCTACATTTTATAATATGTTTTAGTTTTAAAAGTGAAATTTTTTTTTCGTGTATTTTGTGAAGTTTACCCTTTTATATATTTTTTTATGTTGTTGTGTCTTAATCTTAATACATAAATAAAAATAAAGTGACGTCAGTTTTTGGAGTTTTCGTCTATACATCGGTCCACCACGTCACACGTCAGTTCTGATACGGTCCTTCAGAGAAACACTAAACATAGCGCTTTCCATAGATCGCTGAGCGACCTTGAACTGGTGAACTAGTCAAGCCGTGAGAGTCCACGTCTCGGCATCATAAATGGGAGGACGCACTGCTCGAAATCTTTCAACTTGAGACATTGAGGGATGGGTGACGAGAAGATTTGACGAAGCTTACGAAATGCTGCCAAGCCTAGCTAAATTCGTCTATTGGCTTCTCTCTCGAAGTTATTCCTACCTAGTTGGAGCGTCTGTCCTAGGTAAACACATTCCTGAGAGTTGCTCCGACAGACCCCGGGTCGCTCCCACAGAAGGGCAGGAACGGGTATATCGGGGAGTTTTAGTGGGTAGTGCCAATATGGCAAGTGAGTCCCACACACGCCTACCGGCAAGCCACCGGTAGGTACGCGCAGTAAATGGATTTCTCCTCGTAAAAAAAAACCTCGAGAGATATTCCATTTACTGTATTTAATATAAAAGTACTAAAATAGTGATATCTTTTTGTACGCGAGATCAAGTGAAACAAAGATTGCATCCCAGAGTAAATTAAGATGAATGAAACAAACATTTTTAGCATAAAAAGGCTTCTCTTCTTTGAAACCAAAACAATGCCTCAATGTCTCAGGCCAACTTAATAACAACAAAGGATTCTAATAACTCAGACAATCCTTGACCCGTTCCCGAAACAATATAAAATATTCACGTCAATGTGAAAATGTGATATTAACTGAAAATAAGTCTAGGCTGAAACAAACTCAAATTTCTCTTCCAAAGAAAAACTCGCGTAATAATTTCATTGCTTGTTCTTATTTATAAAGCTTTTTAGAATATTTTCGAAGGAGATATTTTATTTTTCGCATCAGGGATTTCGACGGACTGTCGAAGGTAGGCATGAATTAGTGAGAACTTTAAGGTAGCGGATAAGTCTTGTACTACACATTTAGCTAGGCGAAGTCTTGTGTATATTACATAACACACCCCTTTTTCCCCGATAAAGTAGGCACAGGTGTTATCACCCATATTACACCAGATAAGTTTAGTCCATGTACCAGACACAATGTGCAAGTTATATTCACAATTAACTATACATAAGTTTTATTCAAAATCAGTGGTACAGGCGGTGGAATCGAACACGCGGGGGATTTTTTAGTTTAATTTAATAATTAATAATCGATTGATATCTTCAAAAGCTATGCTAGTTTCTGGTAGATACAGTCAGCGTCAAATAGTTAGTGACACTCAAGGTATTCGATAAAATAGACACTACCAAAGGTCAATAATATCGGTACAAATAAAGTTTCCATATTGCTGATAGCACTAAAGAGTTTCCTTATATATTATATGGAAGCTCTTTTGTGTGTTTAAGAATATGGAAACTGAGTGTCACTAACTATTATACTGCTGAATCTGCATATTAATAGTTAAAATAATGCGGTTTTTTCAAATAGCTCGCTGTAATTGAAAAAAGTTTTTGTTGCGAAGAACGTTTTCGCCCAGACTAGTTTGAAAGAGAAAGAACTGAAAACAATCCCGACACGAAACTACAGTGGGGTACACGAAGAATTTAATATTGTTTCTGTAAATTTTTATCGCTCTCCTTTCTATGTAGTGGGGGCATTAATCTCAAACTTAATATTTCACAAATGTATAATGCAGCGGGTGGCTGACAAATTCATTATTTTACATAACAAACCCCTAACAAGTAAGGAACTGTGAAACAATGACGTCACTTTGCTCTTGACTTAGGGTTGACACTAAATAGAAAACAAAAGCCTATTTACTTTATTTACTCGGAAGAGGACTTAGCACGGGTACCTATAAGTACTGTAGTGAGTCTCCATGGTGGCTAATATTCTTCGCATTTTATTAATTGCCCCGACTTTTTGGTGGAAACGCCAGGTTATATTAGGTCCTTACCTATGAAATTGGTGTTTTGTATGGAGGTTTTGGGGAATTCCGCATTTTCCATACTAACATTTTATCAGTTTTCTTCACAACGACAAATCCAGAGATAATAATATTTGGCATGTATCATTAGACAAGCTTTAGTAATATGTGTAATATCACACTTCATAAAAATTATTGGGGTTCAAAAATTGGGTTGGTCAGATGAAAAATCATGAAAGAGTAGTAACAAGTGGTTAGCTCATCGCCTACACAATTACAGACCCAGTACCCAATTTCCCCCCTAGTCGCCTTTTACGACGTGCTAGGCAAGAAAAGCAGTTGGACACAAAAAGAATTTACGGGTATTTTTAAACGCATAGATTAGCTTCACCTGTAACTATGTAAGAAAATCTTGGAATCTTAATTTGACCCACTTCCTGGTCTTCAAATAGGATGAAATTTTGCCCACGCTCTGAGTTCTAATGACAATACATGTCTCAAATCAAATCAAATCAATAATAATTTTATTTCATAGGCTAAACATAGCACTTAAAATCGTCAACATTCAACTAAGAAACGTCATTTCAAATCCAATATGGCGGCCTCCCCAAGATGGCGGACTGGCTGTTTGAAATCCACCCCCATGATATGGATATCAAATGAAAGGGTTTGCTGTCAGGAATACGAAAAAAAAGTCACGTGACTTAAATCCAACATGGCGGACATCCAAGATGGCGGATTGGCTATTTGAAATGCACCCCCATGATATGAGTATTAACTGAAAGGGTTGGCTGAATGGGATACGAAAAAAATTATCACGTGACCTAAATCCAACAAGGCGGCCGTCCCAAGAAGTAAATTAAGTATGAATAATATTAAGACTAAAAAGTATAAAATAAAAATAATTGTTTAAAAAATATAAAACACGCTTTTAGCACGCACAAAAAATTTCAAAAAGAAAGCGTGGAGCGTTTTGTCCAAAAGGAGTAAAGATTATAAAGTGTTTTTTAGTTTTTTAAACTAGTATTTAAATTATTATGAGGTAAAATTGGAATGCATTTTGTATGGATTCCAAAAATAAAAAAATAAAAATTCCCTGCTGTTTTGAGCAACAGACAAACATAGCCTACTCGATTACTATAAAATCTTTTTTGACCAAGGCCACCATGAAGGCCGAATCACTACAGTATCTCACTTTTATGTTTCAAAACAGCTGTCAATTCGTATGTTCAGGTTTGAAGGTCGGGCTGTAAAATCCAGTGCCCGGCAAATTTATTGAACAATATAGCCGTAGAAGGGGTAAGTCCGCGCACTGTATTCCGACTAAAATGTTCTGAAAATGGTTCTCGCGCAGTCAAGGTCATTGTTCAAGAAGTTTGCTGGGAATTGTAACAAGAAGTTTCCCATCTAGCTCCGCCATTTCATTCTTTGGACACCAAAGACCTGTAAAAATGTACAAGTTGAAAAAACCTGTTTTCGTGTTTAGTGTATAGAAAAAGATATACTTAAAATGTAGTTAAAGTATTCAATATAAAAAGTCCATCTTAATTTAATATTCACAAATGATAAGTCTGTTTGTTTGTCTGTCTTTGATACATACATACATATCATCACGCCTTTTTCTCCAAAGGTGTAGGCAGAGGTGTTATGTTAAAGCCAGGTGACAGGTGGCGAGTCTGTTGCCATGCACCGGGCACAGTGTGAGGCAAGCGATATTTACAATGAACTGTACAAGTTTTATTCAAACTGAGTGGTACAGGCGGTGGGATCGAACGAGTAATGCCCCGTCCGTCCCAAGTCCCAACTCGGCTACCGCTGCCTTGGATGTTTAGAAGTCAAACAAAATTTGTCTACCTTTGTAGCAGTTATTACAAAATGTTTGCTTATATTCAAAATCTAAATTAATTAGACAGAAACCTTTGCTGAATTGTTGAGCACAGTATTTCTATTCTACAGTTGAAACGTTTCTGGAACTTAATAAATTTTCGCTTTAAAAGTTACAGCGCGTAAAGAATGTTCAAGTCTCGGTGGTCTCTCGATCTCCGTCCAAACTTTTACTTATTAATTTAGAGAATCTCAGTAAGAATTTGCGACATTTGATTATTCCCCCAATTTTCTTTTGACAAATTGTAATGGCTTCCATGGAAACATGAGATTTCGGAAGTGTTTGATTTTGATAACGGCTATAAATTATACTCAAGTGTCAAGTAATAAATCAAGGAATTCGAAGAACTATATTGTTTCACGCTTGGGCGGTTTGTCAGGAAAGATAATTTTGTACCTAGTGATTGCTTTTACGTTTAGTTATGTATCAGCATACCGATATCATCATCAACAACCTCTGCTGGACATGGGTCTCAAAATTAAAACAGTAGTAGGTGGCGAAATGCTTACCACTTGATATCATTGAAAATAAAAGTAAATTTATTAATTTATTTATTAAGTTCCTGGGAGCTGCCAATTCCGGTTTCGACAACCCTACTGATGCAGTTTAACCGTTGCGGAATAATGAATCATATCTTAATGGCAACTCGGTTCACTATAGCAAACAAAGTTATCTATGAAAACTTCATAAAAATACTCTAGTGTCAAAGTTTTTCCGTTCAAGTTCCGTTGGAATTGTGCTAAGCGTGCTGAGGCAACTCAATTTATTTCTAGTATGCGAATGCTAGAAAAATCTCGCTCAGGCTGAGGCTTTTGCTAGGTCCGATGTAGGGCGCCTATCAATAGTTTAATTAGCAATCAAAAACAATCAAGTAATTTCTGGTATTCTAAAGTCATTATAAGTTTTAGTTACCAGCTGTTCTACACTCTAACCATATTTCAATGGATTGGAATCGGGTTTCTGTCATTATACACTATTATAAGTAATAAAAGCGTCACATTGATTCAATATTAAGCGGTGAATGTGAATTAACTTTCTATTGTCTATTTTCGTTACAAATTGAAAATTGCTAAAATTTGCTACTCTCTAACGGAATTTGACGCTAAATATAATAACTGCTTAATGTTGTATCAATGTAGCGCTTTTGTTACTTTCAATAGTGTTCAATGACATGGATCCGTAATTATTACAGGTATTAATTATTACTAACCAGGCAACACTTCTAATTAAAAACTAGTAACTACCTATATATTTGTTCATTTGGTGTGAATGTTAGAATATATTTATTTGTCCTTCAGAATCCCTACTTATTCAAGCCTGTATGTTGTATATACCCTATAAATTAAATCTCCTATTTACACACCCTCTTTGACTTAGCTGTTTAATTCATGTCGAACATGTTTGTGCAAACCCCACTCAAAAGTAATCCTCTTTTATATGTTATATATAAAAAATAAAGAGCCTTTAAGTCCTTTTATACAGGTTTCATATTCAATTACGTCACTACCCCTATAATTAATTGATTCAGAATGTAATGTACAAAATGGTCGGTCGTATCTCGTCATCCCTTTTGATGACAAAACCTTCAACCTGAAATGTAGGGACTAATTAATTCTGGGTGATATAATAGTATAGTTCTAAGTTGCAACTCATTCTCTGAGATTTAAGGTGAGATGAAATTTTGGAGAAAGTATGTTTTAGTAAGTAATGTTAAATAAGTATAAGTGAGGTAAAACATAATATGGTTCCTTATGTAACTTTTCTACAGAATGTATATATATGGTTGAGAAATAAATGAATCGAATGAATTGAATTTCTTAATTTTAAGATATGCTGATTACGATAATAAAATTTCTCGAAATCTAATATAGTATAAATCAAGTGGGAGTATACGATATTTAATCTTCATACATATAATAAAACTGTACAGGTCGAATGGCTGTACATAGAAAAAAAAAAGTTAAAACTAAGTCAGGGTGTAAAAAGAGGGAAAATACCAAAAAAAATGTTTTAATCATTTTTTCTCTCTGCCTGTTTGTACGGGCTAATTTCCAAAATGGCGGGACCGATTTCAATGATATTTTGCATGATACCTTTTATCCCTGGTCAACATCTTGGATTCTTTTTATTCCGGAAAATTCCGTTCCGTTCCCGTGAGATAGTTCAAAACCCATAGTAACCGCGGCATCATCCGCGGCAACAGCTAACTTTATTAAAATAGATTTTTTTTTAATAATCGGCCCAGCGGACTTAACACCACCTGATGGTAAGCAGTAGATAAGTCCATTCGCGAAGGATGCTAGGGCAGCACCAAAGTATGCAGGCCTAGCGACCTCCACCTTGCTGGCTCACAAGATGCCTATTCACGCCTCTTTTGAAGGAACCCATGCTGTAGGAAGGAGGGAACACGTGTGCCGGTAGAGAATTCCATGCTCTGGATGTACGAGCAAAGTATGATTCCTTAAACCTTTTAGTACGCGCGGGCAAAGAGGTCAAAACACACGTTTATACATAACCATTAACTAACAAACACTGTGTAGAAAATGCGATTCAATGAAATGGTAATCTTACCATAGGATGGCATTATAGGTTTGAATACAATACAGATAACAGTTGTATTCAAAGAAAATCTTATGCAATGTTTATCTTCGAAAATCAACACATCAGTGATTGACACTCACATTGAAGACATTAACATATTTACAAAGTAAAAGATTCCATTCTTCAAAGATTCGATCAATGGATCCGTTCATTCTGCGAACTTATTATGCTAACGCAATTTCAGGGGACAAAAGAGGTCGCAGGACACTCAGTTCAATTTCAGTTGACTTGAGTCTAATGGATTGTTTCAGTAGATATCGGATTTTTTTATGTTAACAGGCAAACGGGCAAACGGCTCACCTGATGGTAAGTGATTACCATCAGGTAAACCACCCATAGACATCCACAGCACCGGAAGAGCTGTAATGCGTTGCTGACCCTTAAGTACGATCTCTTTTATTTAACGCTTCTTTTTATTTGAACGTATTTAATCCTATCTTAGAGGCAGGTATTTGATGTTGAGAGTAGAGATGAGCAATAGTCATCACTTACCATTAGTTGAACATCGACACCTCTTTCTCTCTATTATACAGTAACAATATTATCAATAATCCATATTTTTCATATCATCTTATTCCTTCTTTTTCTCTTCTTATCAGTTTCATGGTTATAAACAGAAACAAATATTATTCATTTCATCGTTATCCCTCTTTATGCCTTCATCTTTACAAGTGATCAGGAACGTCTTCCTCTGCCATTCTCCTCTGTCACTTTAGTATCCACTTTCTCCCACTATCATACAAAAATACAAAATACAAAAAATTTTATTCAGGTAAATTATGTTAAGTACTATTAATATTACAGATGTTGGAGTCTACTTTTAAGTTATAGAATACTTGTGCCAGTAGACTCCGCTCAGTAGACCTCCGCTCTCCATATCTATTTAAATTTACCTCGCCGAATAATTTTTCAATAAAAAATCAAGTTCAACGAAAATAAAAATAAAATGACAACCAAAAATGTATGTGTATGTGTGTGTGTGTGTGTGTGTGTGTGTGTGTGAGTACGCGCGCGCGCACGCGTGCGTGTGTGTGTGCGTGTGTGCGTGTGCGTGCGTGTGCGTGCGTATGCGTGTGTGTGCGTGCGTATGTGTGTGTGTGTGTTTCGGTGTGTAAGGGAGCACGCGTAGAATGCGTATGCGCGATTGTCTGTGTATCAATTCACAGTTCTTTCCAAATTCATTTACACGTTTAAATTTTTTTGAACCTTTATCAGTTTATCACATAGTCTTACCGCCTTTATTTATGGATTCTAGTATGTTGTCGCTGACGCTACTTACGAACTTCCTCTTACCTACATTTTAATCCTGTCTATTGACTAAAAACGACTTACTTAAATGATTTTATTTTTTATTTATTTTTTATACCACCAGGGTGGCAAACAAGCATACGGCCCACACAGATGGGCAGTGGTCACCGTAGCCTATGGACGCCTGCAACACCGAGGGCATCACCAGCGCGTTGCCGACCCTTAAAAAACCTTTTCACGCCCTTTTTGAAGGATTCTATGCTGTAGTCTCTTGGGAAAGCCTCACCAGGGAGTTCATTCCACAGCCTAAGCGTACGAGGAGAAGGAAATTCCTCCTAAAACGCACGGTACGCGACCATTTTGGTTCTAACGTGTGTAATGAATTTTACGAAATCTGTGTAACACTACACTACATACCGGTCATCATCATCGTCATTTCAGCCTAGAGATTCACTGCTTAACACAGGAATCGCACAAGAATCTCCACAATGATTAGTCCTGAACTGTCCTCATCATACGACGTCCTTCCTCAGAAGTTAGGTTCCAGTATGTCTACTTATCTACCTTTGTACCCCAGCTTGCTTATATTGGGTCCTTATCTATGAAATTGGTGTTTTTTTTCTCTCTTAGTATTTTGTCTGTAACTATTAAGAGTATACCTAAAAAATAATTACCTCGTCTAAAAATAGACTATATTTTTGAACTCTTTTGATTTGTTTTGATAATTTGTTGTAAGTTTAATTGTGTTAAAATTGGACACGGAGACAACTCCTTTTAAGTGCCTCCCGAATACATCATTTTATTTGCATTTACTTAAAAACGATAAATAATTTTTATGAAGTGTGATATTACACATATTACGAAAGCTTGTCTAATGATAGATGCCAAACATTATTATCTTTGGATTTGTCGTTGTGAAGAAAACTGAAAAAATTTTAGTATGGAAAATGCAGAATTCCCCAAAATCTCCATACAAAACACCAATTTCATAAGGTAAGGACCTAATATCTATATAACTACCTATATATCGCAGTTTGTTTCGTTTCAGAGCTGCTGGTAATTCAGCACGCGACCGCGTCTGGCAAAAACTTTGTCTTTGACGAACAACGTAATGGACATTCGTCTTTTATTACTACATAAAATGAGACGTTTAAAATGCAGAGTTCAGTTTTTGTGGTTTGTTTCGTTTTGTATAGTCTTTTAATGCAACAGCTGCATCAGAACTGTAAAGTTCACACAAAGACAGACATCATGGAATCTGATAGTTATTATTTTTTGAATTTTTACATGTAAAAGTATGGTAATTTTCAACACAAATACACAAGTTTAAACTTTAATCCTCTTTATAAATCCTATTTAAAGAGAATTTATAAAGAAGATTGAAGACAGCGAAAATAACAATCCAGTGTAACTAGGCCTGTATTGATAGAAATATAGACATTATATTTTTAATACATTTCTAATTTCAAAGAAGCTTAATATTAGTTTTTTCGACTTATTTCATCAACATTGAAAGCAAAATATAATGTAAACATACAAAGCAATATAATAATTTTATCGAAACACTTAACGTTATTTCTTACGAAAATTCCGAGCAAATATTTCGGTTGAATAACGTTTATTTCAGACGATATTGTTTCTCATATCATTAGAACATGAAAGGGCCTACATCACTCTAGTCCATCAAAGAATTATGTACCTTCCTCGTACCTGAACATGAATGTATGAAGCAGGGTTGCTACTCATTACAAAATTATTTATTTAAAACAAAAATTTTGGATCATCACTTCATTTTGTTTTTTTCAAAAAAGCTTTTGTTCTATAGTTGAGTTAACCAAATGCTTAAAATATTGATTAATGACGTCAGTGATAATACCAAAATGTGACGTCAGCTTGTCCTCTAGTCTTTTCAACTATTAGTTCGATATTTCAACCATTAGACTATAGCAGGGTTAAGGAAAATAACGGTTGGTTAAAACCACAGGCGTACATTTACGTAGATATCGAAAGTATAACGATTCGTATTGTAACCAAGCATGCCAAATCTTACTGGCTACCACTCACAATCAGCAGGTAAATAAAAAATAAATAAAATGAACCGTAAATCCAAAAGGATCGAATTTTAATGTAGTGTGGGAAAAGGTTAAAGGTCATAATACCCTAGAATCAGAATAATATTTCATTTAGAGTGGAATGGGCGCTTTGTCGTTAGGATATGTGATAAATTGCTGTCAAGAACCAGAAAATCACATCTATCGTCCCTAGAATCCAGGTTTAGAATCTAAACGAACTCGGGAGACTTAAATGGAATAGCTACTTATTTTAGATGTTGGATTTCGTAGACGCTTAAAAGTCAGTGTTAATAGAACGCTGCAGCTTTTTGCATACATATTTACACCTTTATTCCGGCGGTGTATAGTCTCTAGACTAGAATATAACTGGAGATTATATTATAAGCCTCTTCGTCACCGTCAAATTAAACACAGTAATAAAAAATTCTAGTTGTGTTACTCGAAATCGTGGTAGTCCATGTAGGATAAAAATTATGAAGTCCTTTTATTTCATACTGAGTTATGAATTTATCATATCTATTCTATCTGTATATAATCACCCATGACCGTCAAAAATTTAAAAATCCATAATAATTAAAAATAATAATTTTATTTCAGTCACGAATTAATAATGCAATAAATAATGTATTTTTTTTGTTATAATTACCAAATTAAATTTAAATTGCTTCAACCCGCATTGGGCCAGCGTGGTGGTGTTACGGCCCATACTCCTCATGTGTTTCTCCGTGAGGAAGGCCTGCGCCCAGCAGTGAGACATATATAGGCTTAGGAGGACGATTAATAAATTAGCGACAAGGGAAACCACGGGTTTAACGAAAAAGCGGAATAATTAAAGTTGAGTAAATTAGAGTTGTAATCTAGTTAGTCGCCGAACCACTTGTTAATTGTAAAACTTTTCAAATCTACCCGATTAGTAGACTTCCGTAGTGTCTAATATTGTGGTGAACTGTAATAATGTAAATAAAGTGCTGTGGAGAAATTTTTCGTTCTTTTCTTTGTCCTCACTTTTAACGAAATTTAAAGTAAACATTGAAAGTCTCAAATACTTGCACGCTGAATCAACCGTATCGTAGGTACAGTTAGGGGGGGGGGGGGTTAGGTGGGTGGTAGATAGGTAAAGAGAGGTGTTAACAGTCACGTTACACTTACTATGCTTAAGTCCATAATCCCTGTTACAGGGGCAAGTCTGCTCCTGAGTACCATTTGCAAAGTGAATGGGATTCCATCCGGTAACCTTGCATGAGTGAAGCCATTTGTTATCTCATAAAAATTATCACAAAAAAATACCAGAAATCCTATAATTCACAGATAATTTATACTCACTATTGCACACAAAAAAAAAATACAAAATTCCAATAGTTGGCAATGGCGATCTAATTCTTTTTAGAGATCTCTTCCAGTCAAGTTGCAAGCAGGTACATTTCTCAATTTTATAGATCATTATTAATTGTACATTTGACGATCATTTTTTTGTAATTGCATTGTAAATTACTTATCATGTAATTGTGTCAAAGTGAAATAAATAAATCTATTCTAAAATCTAATCTAATCATAATTACTTTTCTGTTCTAATTACCAGTTTACATTTAAAAATTATAATTACATAACAAACTTTTATCTTCTAGTATTACATCCTCTAGAGACTTGCTAATTTCAGAAATGTCCCGGAAGAAGATCCGGAGCTAATAAATCATATAAAGTCATAATTACTCGACGCCGACAACCCTAAACAGGAATTCGCGTAATCTCTCAAAGGGTGAGTCCTTCCAGTAGAGTTATACGTAGGTATAATTGTCCGCTAATTGATCACACTTTGAACCTTACTCAGTTGGTTTAAGGTAGAATTTTAAATGAGCAAGAACTCATTTTTTGGAGCCTATTTTTCTTAGTCGTTAAATGTAAATGATATCGTACAGTACCTACCTTTATTGTACGTTTCATGAAGGGTAATCAGAATAATTTAATGCTTTGTATAGACTCATAATATGTTTTGACACGCAATAAAACATTTTGATGAAATTATTAAATCAAGTGTGTATTTTATTTTCGCTTAGAGCTTTTAATGTATGTTATACAGATGTACAAACAAGGTCATGACTTTGATAGGAATCAAACTCAGTGTGAAAAGTAAAGAATTTACTGGTACTCAATGATTCGCATTATTTTGTAATAAAAAAAATTAAACAGATCTAAACCTAATAGAAAATTGATTATTGAATTCCAAGCAACAAACCAGAATGTTTTTTTGTAGTAAATGTAATTCGCATGAATCAAGATATTTTAAAATAAAAACATACATTTAATTTAGTAAGTATATTGTATTCACCGAGCAAATATTCAAGTATTATTATGAACCATTGAATATTTGCTCGATTATTTTAAAATATCTTAATTCATGCAAATTAAATATACTACAAAAAACATTCTGGTTTGTTGCTTGGAATTCAAATAATCAATTTTCTATTAGGTTTATATCTGTTGAAATGTTTTTATTACAATGAATCATCATCATCGTATAAATCAGAAGAGCTGGACCTAGGCATTCGCAAAAGATTTTCATAACATTTGTCTCTACGATGCTAACATCTAAAGGCTTTCAGTTATTTTCAAATATCACTTCTATCACAACAGTGTAAACCTTGTTGTTTGTTGTTTCATAAAAATCGTATTTTCATGTTTACAATGTTTGAATATTGGAATATCACTAAGAAATCTAAATAGGGAGCATAAACCCAAAATCCCAGCTTAAGAGCATTGGACCAAGTACTGTACCCTGGGGAACCCCTTTTAGATTTCTAGTTTTGTAGAAATAACTTCAGTTCTGCTTCGGATTAATTAAATTTCAAACAGATTGTACTTAATAAAATATATTAGAATAAATTAATAGACTTAATTAGTATCGAATACATTAGAAACTCTGGGAATGTCGTTTCTAAAGTGTTTTTCATTTTGTCATTAATAAATCTAAATGAGTCTCCTGCGAATGGCGGATACAAATCAGAGACTATACAAAGCAAAAATATATTTCACACGCAAAAGCAGCAAAAATTTAAATAATGTAGTTCCTAAGTGTACTTTTGGAAATTTCCTTGAAAAATATATCCTCCAAAATATTTAATGTTACAAAAAGAAGTGTCGATCAATTTGTAATTTAATTAATGGTTCGACAAGACTAATGACTGAAATTTTTTAAATTAGCTTAAGCCTATAATTATAATACTACAAAATTTTTCATAATTGCCAAGTTTTTCTTTAACTTTTGTTTTTGTATAAAACAGCCGTACCTCCTTGCCCTAGTTATTGTGACAGTGGTCATAAATTACCCCAAACCCTTCGCTGCTATAAATCTATTACGTTATAATCAACCTTCACTATAATATTTCATGGCCTGTGTTTTGGGAAGATATGGCCTTAATAAGGCATGTATTTTTAATTGTGGTATGAGTATCAATAGATCTTTTAGGGTTATTAAAACACATCATGGTAGTGGGATTTAAACAAATGCGTTCATAAGGATTGTATTTAGTGTTAGGTTTATATTGATAATATTAAAAAAATAATTAAATAATGTTTACAGACTAAAATAATTATGAACTAATTATGTTCCGATCAGTGATCCTTGAACGAGACTTATTGCCCAGGAAAGAGCTTCTCTCGTTTGAGTATTTTAAAAATAATACCTTATAAAATATGATATTAATAGAAATACCTCACTTCAAATATACAGAAGTATTTGTCTCTCAAAATATTAAATATCTTCCTACAATGCAGAATAAAATTGTACCATTCTTAGAAACATCAACCTCAACGGAGAGGATTGTGTTTGTTCATGAAGTTCCTTTGCTATGTAGAGAATGAATGTTTGCGGGCGTATTATCAATACTAAGAAACTCCACTTGACTTAGGTCCGCTTTCATCTTATAAGCTAGTTCTATTGTCGATCTTTTGACCCCAAGTTCTGAGTGAGGTCACGGCCAAACCCAAGGTAATAAATAATATACAATGAAGGCGTGGGCGCATGTAAGGGTTGTGGGTGCGGGTTATATATTATAATAGACGTAGGTGCTTCTACCGTTATTGTAATCTGGAAATTCAATGCTTAGAAGTCCTTTTATAGGTAAACAAATGAGTCCTGGAAAAGTTTCCCTAACAAAAACACAATGCTAGGTAGATAAAATATTTTGTGAATTCAAGGAAATTTTTAGTGTCTTTTTATTTCTAATATTTGAATTTCTGTAAAACACAAGGTTTTTTGATAATGTTTAAACAAACGGCCTGCTTGATAGTCATTAGTAGTTTATAGACCCTCTAACCACTGAACAGAAATTTTATATTTACAATGAGTATAATGACTACTGGCATTAATGATACCAACCCGCATTAGGCCCGCGTGGTGGTGTTACGGCCCATACTCCTCATGTGTTGCTTCATGAGGAAGGCCTGTGCCCAACAGTGGGACATATAATAGACTGAGGATGATTAATGATGAATGGATCTATAGGGTAATAATATTGGGTCCTTACCTATGAAATTGGTGTTTTTATTCTGTCTTAGCAATTTGTCCGTAACTATTAAGTTTCAGAACATTCTTATAAAATAATTGCCTCTTCTAAAAATAGACCATATATTTGAGCTCTTTTTATTTAATTTGATATTTTTTTATAAGTTTAATTGTGTTAAAATTAGACACAAAGACAATTATTTTTAACTGCCTTCCGAATACATCATTTGATTTGCATTAACATAAAAACGATGAATAATTTTTATCAAGCGTGTTCACACACATATTGCTAAAGCTTGTCTAATGATACATGCCAAATATTATTATCTCTGGATTTGTCGTTGTGAAGAAAACTGATAAAATGTTAGTATGTAAAATGCAGACATCCCCAAAATCTCCATACAAAACACCAATTTCATAGGTAAGGACCTAATATAATAAATATATAATAAGATCTTGCTGTGCCCTTGCAAAGTCATGTTTGTGTCTATCCATCCACATTTAATAACATCTATGTAACATACATGGTACAGTAAACAACTTTTGACTTTGGGTTCGTCCTCAGCCTTTATACGTCCCACTGCTGGGACAGGCCTTCCTCATGGAGAAACACATGAGGAGTATTCGTCATGTGACTTTGGGTTAGTTTTTATTTATTTGTGCGTGTGTTTTAATTGATCTTATAGCGTACTACTCGCAAAAGCTGTAAGGAGCGTACGATATAATATTTCAAAACTATAAAAAATAAACAGATAAAATTCTAAATAGTATGGCCAAGAAAGATTTCAGATCACAACTATTATAATTTTTGTACAGTTTGAGGATTACACCAAGAAATCCTTAGTCGTGGTAAGAAAGCTTGTAGACATGTTTTATACGCCTCCAGAGACTATAACAGTTACGTTTTACGGCTGAGGGTACCGTACTCATAATTTCACCATTCAGTTTATGTTTCATACCGAACGAAGCTATTATAAAGGTTGCCTCACGTTAGTCAATGTTCGTCTAGATTTAGGAAAACAACATTGAGAAATGGATCCTTCTATCCTTCTGTAAAAAAATATATTGTGTATAGCATTCAGCGTAGGGTTGTTCTTATTTTTACTCAATATTAAAATTGACTTTACCTTGTAGTTTGGTTTGAAGAGATCCCTTCCTAGTGTTTATAGTGAGGGGACGGTCCTGGCAGTAAATCCATACAAATTCTGCAAATCCATTATACTCGTATTTTTTTAAGCTCATGCGATGTTGTTCAAGATCCCCCAAATTGAACCGAACGACGCGATGTCTCGTGAAGCCGCTGAATCCAGGCAGTACAGAACCGATCGGTGTGGAGATCCTTATGAGAAGCCTATGATCAGAATCTGTTATTTTTTGTTATTTTTCGTTATAAATCATTATTTTTTAAAGAAATTAGAACATTAATTTATCAAATTTAGTTACTATCATTGCCGATTTTTATAATGCTACTGTCCTGTAAAACTTATAATTAAATCATTAACTGTAAGACATTTGTAATTGTAAGCCCTAGCGGGTAACATGTTGCACTGGAACTATATTCTAACACCTTTTTACATTCATGAACAATAAATTACATTAAATTTTGAACATTTAGTAGGCGGCTTTCGGTTATGAGAAATTTTATATCAAATCAAAACATAATTTCCCCAACATGACGATCCCTCGGATAATCAATTCATCACTCTAAAAAACCCAACATGATATAATGACCTATATTAAAAATACTATACTCGCCAATCCAATAAAATACAGGAAAACGTCCAAAATCCAAAGAGACTCTAAGCTGTTTAAGAAATTAACTATTTCGAAATAAATCCTTCCAAAAGGACGCATTTACCATGCAATTCATTTAGAGACTCGGTTGGCCTTATAAATCACATTGTCCTGACCTACAACCGTAAATTCCTCAACTGACAATTACCTGAGTAACAAACATAAATACCTTTCGATTCACTTACTGAGTTAAAAGGTTCTTGGGATTTTTCCAACTGAAGTTTATCTTGAGCAAACTTTGGTTTTGGTCGGAACTTTGGGATTAAGGTAAGGAAATATTATTGAGGTTGTTCGGATTCTGAGCTAGTTTCCCAGGAGAATACTTATATAGAAATAAAGTAAACTTCTAATTGTTTTCAATGTTTGTTCGGTAATCGGCAGTTCGATCTTAATGTTTCCAGCAATGGATGTTTTATGTTTAGCCTATTTCTAAATGGGTGTTAAATAAACGGTCAGCTAAATATTCTAATTTGGTTCGCAAAAAAATACAATTGATCAGCTAAAATAACAAAGTTAGTGATCAATTACAGAAATCCGATTCCAATCCATTGAAATGTGGTTACAGACTAGGCCAGCTGGTCCATACTGGTCCATATGCATCTAATTCAGCTGCCTTATTCTATGACGTAATATTGATAAATCAATATAACATTTGAGTCAAATGTCGAGTCCTTTGATAATTAAAAAAATGGTTCAAAATCACAGAAATCCAATTCATATTCATTGAAATTTGATTAGAGGGCGGCAGTTGTGAATATAGGAGATGATTGATTTAGAGAATGTTATAGACTGTTTTAATTCTCCTACTGAAATCCAACAAAATGTTCCAATGTAGAACAATTTTTGTGCAGTACTTTCGTGTCTAGTTCGTTCCACACAGTTGCGAGCCATATTTCGTACAAAACGTTGCAAGTGTCACGGGACCCATTACCGGTGGATTGCAGTTACATGGCTTTTATACAACTAGAGCTCGTTGACGATTGCCTTTGGGGTTTGAGAAAAAGATTTTGGAACTAGAAAAAATATTTAGAACTCTGATTGCGTAGGATCTTTCTCTTTTTGGAACAGCGCTATTATTTCGAGCAAGGTCATTTCGATGTTCTTTTTCTTAATAATCATTCGTTATTTCATTTTTTTTTCTTTTATCTTCTAAGTCGGTACGAAATTGGTAGATTTTTAGCGTGTCTTGTGCATCCAACATAATAACAAAAGAAAATATTATGTGGTCGAGAAAATTTTATCCTTGTCTCTGTTTGTGTGCCATTTATGTCGTAAACAACTTCGCTGTACAATTATAGGAAGAAGAAAACTTTGGGCGATTCTCAAGATGAGTACTGCAGATTTTCTCGCTGGAAGTTCCCACGTCAAGGATCCCAACACCAGGAGTCTTCGTTCGAAGTGGGTAGCATTAGCTACTTCCATTATGAAATATACCCACGACTGCTAAATCAAAATAAAATCAATCAAACCTTAACTTTGTGGCGTAGTGGTGAGTACGCTGAGGCTTTCGATGTTGGAAACTAAGCTACCTTCGCCATGGCCAGGCCGTGGATGGGTGACAATAACTTTGTGATTCCGAACTCTTCCGTGCTTCGGAACGCACGATAAACCGTTGGTCCAGGTAGCTATTGCAACCGTTTCTATCCACCAACCCGCATTGGGCCAGCGTGGTGGTGTTACGGCCTATACTCCTCATGTGTTTCTCCATAAAGCCTGTGCCCAGCAGTGGGACGTATATATGCTGGGGACGAATAATTAAGAACCCTAAAAACTCGAATACAATTCGGTAAACACAGTTTTATTTAAATATATCATTGTAAAAGCAACGGCTATAGCTGAAGAATAATTTTATTTTGTTTCTCTTTACGATTGATCACTCCCTTGGGTAAGGTATCGCTTGCTAGCAGACGTGGGTTAGACTACACAGTTTGACCTTGACCACTTCTATTCTGTATGTAGTAAGAGTTATTTTCGAAGTTTAACTGAAGAGTTTGATGTGCTGCCGATTGTAACGTTCAAATCGTCTGCGTTAGATAACGTTTTGCTAAAGCTTTTTGTTTGTAAGCTCTTGTGTAAAATTATAGAATAAGGGATTTTTACTAAAATAATAGATACGATATACTGATCGTACAGTCAGCGTCAAATAGTTAGTAACACTCAGGATGTTCAATAAAATAGACACTACCAAAGTGTCAATAATATCGGTACAAATAATGTTTCCATATTGCTGATAACACCAAAGAGTTTCGTTATATATTATATGGAAGCTCTTTTGTGTGTTTAAGAATATGGAATCTTTATTTGTACCGATTGTTCATACCCCAGAGGAGGTGTCATGGGAATAAAAGGCTTTTTAAAATATTAAGCCATTTAATGAGGTTTCAAGCAAACTGTTGCTAGTACCTGGTGGGTCATGCATTAACACATCTATAGTGTATTAGGCAAGAGCAAACGTCACCGCGATTTAATTACGCTTAGCGCCATCTATTGAGCAATTTATTAACTATAACAATTACCCTCTCATTGTTTTTGGATGGTGAAACTTGAACACCGATATTAATAACCTTTTGGTAGTGTCTATCTAATTGAACACCCTGAGTGTCACTAACTATTTGACGCTGACTGTACCATCCTAAGTAGCAATGGCAGCGGGATATGATATTTATTACAATTTTATGACGCTCCATTGTGAAATTCCATCGCTTTGATAGTTTATTTATTTAATTGGAAAAACAACAGCAAAATATAACAAATTTAAATATACAATCATGTTTGTTCCGTGCACCAGATGGCAATTAATAGATTTTCAAATACACACAAAATATCCAAGTAACAATCAGAAGATCAACGATCAAGTATTATAGTATAGTTAAGTATCAAGTATAGTATAGTAGAATCAAGTATAGTATAGTAGTATAGTTGTAGTATAGGTGTAGTAGTATAGTAGTGTAGTAGTATAGTAGTATAGTAGTATTATAGTATAGTTAAGTATCAAGTATAGTTTAGTAGTATAGTTGTAGTATAGGTGTAGTAGTATAGTAGTAGCAGTAGTAGTAGTATTATAGTATAGTTAAGTATCAAGTATAGTATAGTAGTATAGTTGTAGTATAGGTGTAGTAGTATAGTAGTATAGTAGTAGTAGTAGCAGTAGTAGTAGTATAGTAGTATCAAGTATAGTATAGTAGTATAGTTGTAGTATAGGTGTAGTAGTATAGTAGTGTAGTAGTATAGTAGTAGTAGTAGCAGTAGTAGTAGTATAGTAGTATTATAGTATAGTTAAGTATCAAGTATAAGTTAACAATCAAGTATTATAGTATAGTTAAGTACTTATTGCAAACAGATTGCAACACAGTAATGCTATGAAAACATACAAATATTACAAATAAGATGGGGAAAAAATATATATCTATCTAAATCTAGAGAAAAAATCATCACCAATCGAATTTCTCGCTTACACCGCGTTATCATTAAAAATACGAACGTGATAAATACGCGATATAGATAATGCGGTGTTCATGCTTAGAGCAGGGCGACTGTTAAGTCTCGGTAGCATGACCAACGATGCGATAAAATGATGACACTCTCAAAACTCTCAGAGCAACTTGGATACAGAAACCATCTTGAAATGTCTTCTTTACTTATTTTGAGAAATCATACCTAGTGATAAATTGTTTGTAAAAACATGTTTCTGTGGTTGCTCGGACTCGCGAGTTTATCATACACAGGTACATACATATAATCACGACTATTATCCCATAAGGGTTAGCCAGAGATTAGGCAAAAGCACCGCAAAAGCAATCCATTGCCATAGTCCGCGCTTCACCAAGCAGTGACTGCACTCAGCGTGACAGGTGGTGAGCCCGTCGCCGCTATAAGCAATTGGATGGTTGTGTGGTTCTAAGTCCATTAGTCGCCTTTTACGACACCCAAGGGAAGAGATGGGTTGGTAGTATTCTTTTAATGTGCCGCTACTACTCTACTTCCTTATAATAATCATAATACCACTTGCTGCGACTAATAATAATGTAATTAATACCTACCTATTTTTATTGTTACAGATATGCGCGATATAGGAAGTGTTGGCTATTTTGCTGACAAATAAATCTTGGTGAGTAAACAATAATTGTAATTTTATTATTGCAAACTTAAACACTTTTAAATTTTCCTGGAAATAAAATAACTAACTTTTGACGACCGGTCTCAAGGCATCGCCATCTTGTCTGTAAATGTTTGTTATGCATTTATCCCCCAGTAGGTATTGGATGTTTTATAAAATGTTTTGTATATGTTTATTTGTATTTTTCTATTAAGTATATTTATCCGCCATGTAAGTAGTATCCGTAAACACAAGCAGCATAAGTTTGCTTAAAACGGGCTAGGTAAATAATAAATAAATTAATAAATACTTTGTTTCCTAAATAATT
This sequence comes from Parapoynx stratiotata, assembly GCA_910589355.1. NCBI lineage: Eukaryota > Metazoa > Arthropoda > Insecta > Lepidoptera > Crambidae > Parapoynx > Parapoynx stratiotata. The sequence continues at coordinate 1,616,236 of OU342477.1, forward strand.
TGAATTTAAATTTAGTTGATAGGTGTGAATGTCTGATGAAATTTTGTGTTAGTATAAGCACTAACGAATAGCTTATAATAATAATATATTATTATTAGGTCGTAAAATTATTTTTACTGCTAAACATTTTCAATAAACTGTAAGTATTCTAATACGCATAAACGAAAATGTTTAATAAGTGTAATAAAATTTTTGTTGATATTTTTTAAATGGCGTAAAGCTGCGGCGTGAAATATAGCGGAGATAATTAATTATTATAAATCAAGATAAAACCTCAAACGCCAGCGACATCAAAATAGACGGCAATATTTAAAATATGTATTGTAATGTGCACTATAACTAAGTGTACTATAATTAGGATAAGAATAATTTAGTAACAAATATCGGCTCGTAGCTAGCGTCCGCGCGTCTTCTCTCACTGCCGTCCACTGGCTCTCTCCCTCGCCCCCGACACCGCGCGCGCGCTGCTCGAGACGACAGAGTTATCCACAACTATAAATGTCTATACACTACATCTATATTACTGCTTTACATAACATAACACATCACGCCTCTTTCCCCGAAAGGGTAGGCAGAGGTGTTAAACACCCACATTTCCCCATTTAACAGGTGGCAAGCTTGTTGTCATGCACCGGGCACAATGTGAGGCAAGCGATATTCACAATGAACTGTACATTAGTTTTATTCAATCAGTGGTGAATAGTGTCCCGTCCGTCCCAACTGGGCTACCGCTGCCGAGTGTGTTTAGGAATTTATATCTTAGTAAAGAAAGTAGTATTTAAGGAAAGTGAAAAAACTTGTGATATCTACTTAATCACCGTGTCTTGGCATCATTCGAAATTAAATACAAATAATACGGTTAGTGCGCGCACATTGTGTCGTATACCAACATTTAAACCAGTGGTCTTACCATCACTTGAAGCATTATTACGACAACAGAATACGCGAGACGCTATAAGTTGTGTATGTTGACCCGGCCTATTGTGGCGTTTTACTTATTGGCTACATACCTCGAAAGTAATGACGCTGGAAAAAAAGTCGACGTCAGTTTGCAAATGACAAACTTATCTGGAAGGCCACAAAACACAATGTCGTACACTGTTCAGCCCCTATAGTTTCACAGTTTGCCAATAGATGGCGCTACTCTCCATTACATCGCGGTATCGAAGTTGTGTTTTAGCTTATAAGGTCTTAATAAAGTTTAATTCATAAATTAGGAACTAGTTGGCCCTCGGTCCTATACATACATACCTACACAGTACTTAATTATTTATGTTACTTATCCAATTTAGTGTTAAATTACTAGGATATTGAATCCTAATAAATCTTATTGGACACCCCCGCTATTCAGTCAATGGCCTGACGTCGCAGTTCCAAGCCTCTGGTTTAATATAATTAAGTTTAAGCATGATAAACGACGTTGGATCGAAGTATCAGGTCATTAAGAGTGTATTTTACTCAATATATATTTTATTCTGTATACTATAAATTAACCATGAAATGATTCACAGGTGTTAGGCAACTTATTGCTTGATAGCAATACACTTAAACATATTATATAGTTTTTTAATATATATCTTTAATTTTCCTGTTACACTTTCGTCTTCGCGTAGTCAGAAACAATATAATTTTGTTGCTTTAATTGAGAACAAAATTTGTTGTTCTTTTTATACAGGTGGAACACCCACACACACACACAGGTTAACAGGGGAAGTACCTTATATATTTTAAATTGCTTTATTTGCATAAATGAGATGTTCTCTTATTTTTAAACAGAAACAAAACTACACACTTGGATTTGTTCAGAAACCGGGAATTGAACCAGCCAAAAATAAACAAAAAATGTTGCTATTTTCCCACCAACGAACACGATATACATACATACATATAATCACGATTATTATCCCCTAAGGGTTAGTCAGAGGCTAGGCAAAACCACCGCAAAAGCAGTTCATTGCCATAGTCCACGCTTCACCAAGCAGTGACTGCACTCAGCGTGACATATGGTGAGGTCGTCGCTGCTATAAGCAATTGGACGGTTGTGCAGTTCCATTAGTCCATTAGTCGTCTTTTACGACACCCAAGGGAAGAGATGGGTTGGTAGTCACACGAGTCGGATACACGATATTAAATCCTTTAATATCTTGTACTAAATCCTTAATTTGAGTACACAGATATTTAACAATTAATATCTAGAACTGCTAGTAAAAGTTGTCATTGGAAAAAATCTTTACTTTGTTAGTTGCGTTATGAAGGAAAAATTTTAAGAGAATTGTGAAAAGCGCCCCTTGCGGAATGTAGTTGAAACTCATAGATTCTTAATATGTTTTAATGCAATTAAAAAAGTGAAGTATTTTACGATGAAACTTTTACTCGTAGTATCAAATCGCTGTCACACCAACTGAAGCCACACATACGCTGAACGCCCACGCTTATTGATATACTAATTTATTTGACAATGATGGATGGAGTTCTGCTGGTTTTTCGTACCACGCAAACTATTTACAAATGTACTTAAAGGTCTCGCATGGCACGTTATTCTTCGAATACCCCAAAACCCGAAAATGAAAAGAATTCGTTTCCTGATGTGAACAATGTGTTACACGATTGAGGTGTGAATAAAGTGTACTGTGGAGGATCTTCTATTGCTTTGAGCCGTTGAAATAAGAGCTCTTTTCCCGCGGCAGAGTAAAGGTTACTTGGTTGTTCATTGTAGATACCTTTTCTTCCACGCTATAGAATTCTGTGAAAAGCGCTGGAATTCAAGAGCTTTTTTAGGTTTTCAGCAAACCCCTGTAATTTTGTTAGTTTTCATAAATAACCCCTTTTGCTGTGTTTGAAAAAGGCAGCTCAGCATTTGTTTGGTTCTTATTCCCTTGAGCGTCAAGCGAACGCCGGCGCTCGCGAATAATATGTTTCTATTGTGTCTCGTATTCTGACCATTGCATCAAGAGGATAAAGAAAATAAAGATAATAGGTCTTTAGCTATGAAATTGCCGTTTTTTTACTCTCTTAGTATTTTGTCTGTAACTATTAAATTTACGAATATTCTTAAAAAATAATTATCTCCTGTAAAAATAGGACATTTTTTGAGCTCTTTTGATGTGTTTCGATAATTTGTTGTAAGTTTAATTGTGTTAAAATTGGACACAAAGACAACTTTTAAGTGCCTCCCGAATACATCATTTGATTTGCATTCACTTAAAAACGATAAGTAATTTTTATGATGAGTGATATCACTAGGAAAAGGATCAATGAATGATCAAGGATCAATGCGTAGGAAATGTATTCTGATAAATATTAGGTTCAGGTTTTTTAATATCCTGATAAACAACAATATTTGTGTCATCATAATATTAAACAATTTGTCACCACAGAAAACATTTAAGTTGCTGCCCAATGAGCTATTTTGCTGACTAATTTAGAAATATTTGTTGTCCATGAATTGCTGACCAATTAGTTATTCTAGCTGACCTATTGTATTTTTGTTGCTGACCAAAATTCGAATATTTTGCTAACCGTTTAAATCACATCCTTTACATATTTGGCGAAAACTGGGTGTCAACCTTTGCCTACCTCTTCGGCGTGAAAGAGTGCGTGATGATGATATGATAGTAATATAAAAAACAACGATACACAATTCTCAAATTAATACAGTAAAAGAAAGCTCGTCACAACAGATCATTTTCCATAACCACAGTGACACAAATATGTCCGGATAACCGGCATGCCATAGAAATAAATAACATCAAAATAAAAGCAAAGAGCTTTAGCTTGTAATGGATACAAATATGGAGAAACGAAATAATGATCACTCATTGTTTACTATAATAGTCACGTCATAGAAACAAACTAATTCTCTCGTATTTCGGTCACTGTAGAGGCGACAATAGTGTGGAAAAACTGATTGTAGTTGGGAACACTGAAGGTAAAAGATTGCGCGGTCGTTCACTGATGGAGCGATCAGGTGAAAGACGTCGTCCTCCAAACTCCACATGGTTGTAAAAGACGCGCTGGACAGAAGCCGGTGGAGGAGAGTCATCCGATCCACATGTAACTTTACTGCTGACCACGATCCTCAGACGTGAGGGACCGACTACAGGAACAGAGAGATAGAAACAAAATTCTATTATTTTGCTGTCCGCGTAAATAAAACCCATTAAATATTTCGTGATGCAGAAACGACGTTAAGAATAATGAAATATAGGGTCCTTACCTATGCAATTGGTGTTTTTATTCTGTCTTAGCAATTTGTCCGTAACTATTAAGTTTCAGAACATTCTTATAAAATAATTGCCTACGAATACCTGCCTCCCGAATACATCATTTGATTTGCATTAACATAAAAACGATGAATAATTTTTATCAAGCGTGTTCACACACATATTGCTAAAGCTTGTCTAATGATACATGCCTAATATTATTATCTCTGGATTTGTCGTTGTGAAGAAAACTGATAAAATGTTATGTAAAATGCAGACATCCCCAAAATCTCCATACAAAACACCAAATTCATAGGTAAGGACCTAATATTGAATAAAAACGAATGTGCAACGACAGTGGTAAGTCACGCTTCCCCAACTGTGCATGGTCACGATACGAAAGTTGTAAAATGAACACGAAAACTATCTAGTTAGAGGGATTAACTGTTTCTTCTTAACTTTTATAGACGTGACTTTTTTCTAGACATACTCGTAGAGGCGGCCGGTGGATCGAAGGCACAGCGAAATTTTCGTAATGAAAATTTGGTTTGGTCAGTTGGAAAATGGTGAAAAAGTACTAACAAGTGGCTAGCTCATCGCCTACACAATCACAGGACCAGTACACAATACGCCCTTAGTCGCCTTTTACGACATGTTAGGCAAGAAAAGCAGTTGGCACATTCTTTTGCGTCCCGGACCAACACGGGACTTACGTATAGTTTATTATAAATATCACAACTCTTGCACTGGGAATGAAATGCATGTCAAAACGTGTATATTGACTTTTAGGTACCTTTTAGGTACCTTTGTCTACCGCTTCAGGAATAAAGTGTGATGATATGATTTGTATGCAAAAATGAAAAGTGATAGTGATTATTACTTTAAACTAAAAATGATAGACGTCACGCACTCGACATGTGTTTTTAATAATGACAAAGAAAAAACAATATTAGTATCAAAAAGAATCGTCCTCAGCCTTTATACGTCCCACTGCTGGGCGCTTGAGGAGTATGGGCCGTAACACCACCACGCTGGCCCAATGCGGGTTGGTGTGTAGAAACGGCTGAAGTTCGAGATAGTAAAGTTTCGATCACAAGGCCTAAACATGGCGAAGGTAGATTTGTTTTCGATATCGAAAGCCAAAGCATACTAACTTCTGTGTTGTGGTCAGTAAATGGTTTTAATCCTTCTTTAAAGTAATCGATGTGTCTCTGTATTCATCTATACATATAAATCTGTAGAGGTTGTCAGGGGGATGTAAAAAGAGGGAAAATACCAAAAAAATTCTTTTCAAATATTTTGATTCTCTGTCTGTTTGGGCTAATCTCCAAAATGTCTGGACCGATTTTAATGAGATTGGTGATACCTTATATCCCTGGTCAACATCTTAGATACTTATTATTCCGGAAAATTAAAGGGTTCCTAGGGTAAGTTAAAAAAACCATAGTAACCGCGGACGAAGTCGTGGGCAACAGCTAGTTTCATATATATGGATGTTGCCTTCACTACTAACACCAAGCCTTGCGAATTTCATACGTGTTAATTTCGTGACTGGTACGACCATAGCGTTGTCAATCGATAAAGTTCTCTAAAAACAAAATGTGGTTTATACCGAAGCAATAAAGTTGGTTTACCTTTGATAATGATACAGTTGTCGCGCTGTATTCTGTACAGAACTGGCAATAATATTGAGCGACCTATTTTGAAGTCGGCAATAAATTTGCTGTTTTATAAATTGTGGAGTAAAGTGTTTTGTAATGAGATTATTGTAGTTCATTTTTGTTTACCCGTGGCTGTAATTCTCTTTTACTCATAGCTGTAATAAATTTCGTCTAGGTTCCAACTTAAGACCTCTTTCGTTCAATAGTCCGTGATTCGTTTGCAACGCCTGTATCACTGAGTTTGAATAAAGCTTACGGACAGTTGATTGTGAATATTGTGTTGAATATTGTTGTTATACATAATTATATTTTATCCGAAAATGGATTCTATTCGTTTTATACGCTTGTATGCGGGTAGACGTCTGACCCTCCTGTTTTCTTGTAATCTGCTGTCATTGAGATGGACGGTTCGAGGCTCTTGGTTCGTGGCCGCCATAGTGAAAAGGTAACATATTGTATGTTCGCAATCTAATCGTGAAATATCGGAAAGGTCCTACTCCATTGAAGGAAATGTGTATTGCTCAATTGTATATATTAGGTCCTTACCTATGAAATTGGTGTTTTGTATGGAGGTTTTGGGGAATTCTGCATTTTCCATACTAAAATTTTTTCAGTTTTCTTCACATCGACAAATCCAGAGATAATAATATTTGGCATCTATCATCAGACAAGCTTTAGTAGTGTGTTATATCACACTTCATAAAAATTATTTATCGTTTTTAAGTGAATGCAAATAAAATGATGTATTCGGGAGGCACTTAAAAAGAGTTATCTCCGTGTCCAATTTTAACACAATTAAACTTACAACAAATTATCTAAACAAATCAAAAGAGCTCAAAAATATAGTCTACTTTTAGACGAGGTAATTATTTTTTAGGAATACTCCGAATCTTAATAGTTACAGACAAAATACTAAGAGAGAAAATAAAACACCATTTTCATAGGTAAGGACCCAATATTATGTGTAACTGAAGAAAATAAAATAAAAAATACACATTGTGCCCGGTGCATTGCAACAGACTCGCGATCGTTACATGGGGATCTGTTACCTTGTCGAATTAAATATCGAATTTAATATCATGATGTGTCTAAGAAAATGTTGTACATGTAAAACGTGACACAGTACTTGTAATGAGCTACTTCTAATGCTGTTTATTATTGAACACACTATCTGATGTAAATTAAACTGTGATATTATTGAACACTACCTGTACATCGCAGGTTAATGTCACAACAGTCTTCATCAACAACCAATGCTTGTACACTGCTGGACAATTGGATATAAAGGTCTTCCCTAATACACGGCATCGCTCTCGAATACAACCGTTTTCATCCAAGTCACTCCAGCCAACCTAGGAACATCGTCATCCCATCTTGTCAGGTTGTTGTATGCAAAATTTACTAAGGTTTCAAAATCATAACGAAAGCGTACGAACCACAACTTTATTAACTTCCCTAAATTAGTTCACCAAATACAATCGATCATTGGCCCTGTAATCAACAACCAACACAACGTTCAGCTCTAATCCCATTAAGTGAGACTACGAATGTCCTTTACTAAGTAAATATTGTTATTATTCATTGTTTTTGAATAGCCGAAGTTTGAAACCGGAGGCTCGGTAAGTTGGTTAAATAACTTAGTTTGCTTAGCTTATTGGCAACTGTCAACATTAAAATTGATTTGCGTCCACAATAAATAAATGACTCTTGGTAGGTATTATAGGCACTCATGATGGTACAGTCGAGTACAAAAATATGTATATATTGCAGTCAAAACACTTTAATCAGTCAAAAGCACTTTTGACTCGCAAAATCAGTCAAAAGAACTTTTGACTGAACGATTGGTCAAAAGTGGTTTTGACTTAAAATTAATGGTAAGAAACGTTATGCATAAATGACTATATTCATAATTTTGCGATAGGTTAAGGTAATTTGTTTTTACCCTTAAAAACATTATTTTTAAGGATCATAAATAAACTTAACCTAACAATTACAGTCAAAAGTATTTTTGTCCGATTTTGTCGATGTCGATTTAGTCCAAAGTACTTTTGACTGGTTAAAGAGTTTTGACTGCAGCATAAACATATTTTGGAGATGACAAAAAAAATGGGGAAACGGAGGGCGAAGAGAAGCCCACCGCCCAGGCGTGAGTATAGATGACCGGGGTCCAGGTGGCCCCGAGAAGAAGCCCAAGCAAAGAGCTCATGCTCACAGGGCCGCACCTCCGCCCAAAACAGCCGAAGAAGACCCGCTAGTAGTAGGAGATGACAATCTTTATTTCCATTATAAGAGGTGATTTACTGTCAAAAGAAGTTACATGTTTTTGGAGTTGACTATACCTAAGCAGTGGATGCCAAAGTACATAGAGCAACAGAATTAGAGCTAAAACTGTCAAAATACTTACGTTCGATATGTTTAAGTTTAGTATCAGAGAAATAGCATAATATATTATTGCCCTAATTTATATAGTTCTAGTGGCTTCCCGCGGTTTCACCCGTCCCCGTGGGATATCAGGATAAAAAGCCTATGTCCTTTCTCAGGCTCTAGACTATTTGTGTTCCTAGATGAAATCGGTTCAGCAGTTTTGATGTGAAAGCGACACAGACAAACAGAGTTATTTTCGCATTTTTAATATTTGTATGGATTAATTTCACGGGCATAATAATGCAATTCTTATAAGTATAATACCATCAGAATTGGCTAGTTGAACCTTTTTTTTATTGGGTTCCAAATGATTTATTGTAAAAATAATATTTTTTGAGGCTTTTATCACAATAAATTTTAATAACGTTTTTGCTTAACTGTCAAAAACGCCTTCGACTATGATGTTCTATGTTTTATTTATCTAGACGATCACGATTCACGAAGGTCACGATTTTGGTAAACAATTCAATACGCATGCGTAACACTGGTTGACACAGCCGACAGACATGCTGGATTGGTTGCGACTGGCGTTTGACGGATTTTGACCATGCGTACTAATTGTTTACATGCCGCGTTACTTCACAAATTTCACAAACATGGTGGGTAGCGTTTATGGCAGATGAAAAAAAAGTAAAATAAAATATGTATAAATTGAATTTCTACAGCAATCCTTTGGTTATATTTATTGAATTTGGTATATTTCGGACCCTTGTACTAAATACTATATGGATTAAACGTTATTTTTATAAGTACGGATTATGAGTTTGACTGACTCAAAAAACGTCATTATCGTCACTCCAATATCCCCATAGAGGTAAGCAGAAGCGTTAACACCCAGAGTGGGCCTTATATGTTTAATAGTAACAGAAGCGAGGTTCTTGACAGGCACAGAGTGAGGCAAGCGATTTTCCCAAATAAAGGACCTACTTGAGTTTATCAGAAATTAATACTATACAAGTCGTAATCTATCTCTATCTATCTCGCTTTCGCGTCGAAACTATTGAACCAATTTAACCGAAATTTGGTACACAGATAGTCTAGAGCCTGAGAAAGGACATCTGCTACCTTTTATCCCGATATTCCCATGGGAACGGGTTACGGTTACGATTACTTATGATATGACAAGCTGTTTCTGAATCCGATAACTTACTAACTACTTTTTGGCTACTACTCGTACAGCCTTTTTTAAGAAGCTGCAATAAATCCTATTAAAAGTTGACTTATGTTTTCCAAAACCTCTTTAAATACCTATTTCATTGAAGAGTCACTTATATCCTTTTGATGCAAAAGTCATTAACTACTACAGGTATAACGTCCAAGCAATATTCTAGGCCTTGCTATCTCAAATCTTTAATTATTTCTTGTCTTCGCTAACTATTGTTGCTTTAACTAGTTTGAAGTTTCTTAGTGCAGACAATGAAACCCATGTCGCAGTAAAGAAATTAGGTTGAATTACACTATGCGGAGGATTAAATATTAGAGATAACGAGTAGTGGTTTGATATATGATGGAGAACCTATTGTAAATTCTAGTCTTAGTAATTAAAGCCAAATTTACTAAATATGGTTTTTCTAGTCACTGGAGATACAAGAATGAATATGGCTTTCGACAAAACTGTTAACATTTTTGGTTTTAAATAAGCAAAAAATATAATGTTTTTTTTTTATTTAAGGCTGCGGTTGCCCATTTAGGACGGATGGGGCACTCGTTCGAGAGATCGCGGGTACTCGCGTTTCACTAAGTTGGAATAAAGCTTATGTACAGTTAATTGTGAATATCACTTGCCTCACATTGTGCCCGGTGTAGAGCAACAGGCTCGCCACCTGTTTAATGAGGACTTTACATTTCTGGCGAAATGTGAGTGATAGTACCTCTGCCTACCCCTTCGGGAAAAGAGGCGTAATGAGATGTTATGTCTGAAAAAAAATTGTCCTTATCCTCTCGCTTACCAATTGTAGCCATTCTGATCAATTTCTTTAGATTCAAATTTCAATTTTCAAGATACAGGAGTCACTTTCAAGGTACTAAGTAAACAAATAAGCAAAGCTTAGACCCTGTCTCGAGTAACTTGTGAACTCGACTTAAAGGAAGTTGTAGGATTTGCCAGATGCTTAAAGACACAATTGTTTAAGGACAGAACAGGTTTAAGGAGGATTCATAAAGAGTCGTGACGAACCTTACGTTTAGGATGAAGGTTGCAGGAATCGGTGCTTATACCAAGCCACTTTCTTCATGGTCAGGCCATGGGTGACCAAACCTTTGTGGTCTCGAACTCCTCCGTGCTTCGGAAGGCACATTAACCTAAAATGATGCATGTTATCTAAAATAACTTTTTGAATCTAAGAAACAACATGATACTTTGGGAAAAACAGCACACCAATACCGCTCTAGATTGATACTTATATTAAATTTTAAGCATAGTAAGCATAACGAGTATTTTCGTTCAGTCTTTGTTTAGGAATAAACAGATTTCTAAACTACTTAATATCCAAAACAAGATAAGGAAATAATCAAACCGCCAGCTCATTGTTCTGCTGTCAAATTCTAATTTTCTACGCCGCTATTCAGGGAGCGATTGATCCGATAACATCTCTAATTTTGTTCGCTCATGGACTCGTTGAATGGTCCCGAATTCGTAATGACAATTCCAACTTTTTGAACTTCGATTCTGTATTGGAGAGAGCAATTTTAGTTGGCTTTAGCTTTGTCAACAAGTATCTCTTGTTTGCTTTAGAGCTAATAAAAACAAGGCTTTCTTCCTAGAAAATTTACATTTACTGCTTGAAGATTTATTACCTTTGGCTACAGGTATCCTATTTTCTAGTATTATTCTTTCTTTACTATAGGGGTCTTTATATTCAAGATCAGAAGGCTTAATAAAGTTTTGTGCTTTAACATTTTACTGTTGCAACATGAAATCAATATAATTTTTTATAACCATTATTTGAGAAGGTACAAACAGGAGAATAAATGTATGACGCCTAGATGTCATTTTCAGTGTAGACGAGTGTTGATTGGCTATAGATATTTTGACATGAAAACTTTATTTTTGTTATGAAGTTGTCAGATGAGAAATAATATTGTCTCTTTCTTCTTTTTGTCTGTTGCGTTGCGATAGGCACTTCATAGTGTTGCTATTTGTAAAGTTTATTATTAATCGTTATCAAGCCACTAATTTTCCTTCAACGATTTGTTTGGAATAGATCAGCGTGTTTTGTGTTTATTGAATTTCATTTAACTTCCTCTTTAGATAAGAGGTTCCTTTTTTCTAGCGTCATTGGCACCGTGATTATATTTCCATTTTGCGTCGAATCTTGATATTACCTCACGCTTGAACAGTTAATGGCCCACAGCAGGGACAGATATTTAAAATTGAAGTTTGAAAAGTTATGCGTGATAAATAAAATTTTGTCAGTTATTAAAATCTAAATTTTTCCAAATTTAACGTAATTCAAACAATATTTGACGATTTCCGTGGCCGAGTGGTCTGTACGCCGGTCTCAAGGCATCGCTATCTCGAGAGGTCCTGGGTTCGATCCCCAGTGGAGGCAAGTGTTTAGGTGATGAATTTTCAGACATTTGTTCTCCAGTCTTGGATGTTCAATATATAATGTATTATATTATGTACATCCTCAATAATAATATGTATTTATCTATTAAATATATTTGTCCGTCATCTATTATCCGTAACACAAGCAGCATTTAGTTGCTTAAAATGGGACTAGTGGATAGGTGTAAATGTCTGAGGATATTTATTTATTTTATTTATTTACCCTCTACTTTATAGACTTCTGCTTCGTATTTATTTGAAGCCACTCAGAACGTCTTCTTGTTTATTTAAATAATGTCTGCCTTCTGTGTAATGTAGAATATTGTGGACATTTACAATATTAGCGAAGTGTTGTAAACCCTTTTTGGTTCCTTTATGTTCTTTTTTGTTCTGAAATCACATTAAATTTTTTGGTATTTTTATTTTGTTTTGCTATTGAATATAATAATTATGCTGATTCTGATTCACAAATTAAAAGTATTTTTTAGACCACCTATAATTGAACGCACGTCCTTTGATCAAGTAAGCGGAAAATTTCGCTGTTTTGGAAACTTATTTATAGCTAAAATAGTCAACATTGATAAATCCATAAAAGCTGACTATACAAAATATGCAGGCTTGAAAGAAACGAATGTTAAACAGAGAATTGGTAATGGCAGTGTTTTATATTTGTAATTCTGAAAAACCAACATAATCTTCGTACCAATAAGCCTACTTGTCACTCAAGATACAAGTAATTCTAGTTAATTTATAAGAAAAACCCTTATATTTATTATAGCTAATACCAGAATTTGTCAACTAACGATGTGGGTTAATCCTTACTCATGTGGCTCGTATATCCAACGTCACAGTATGTTTAGGCACTATAACAAGTAAATGGAATATTAGTTTAATGTAATCTTTAGATATTTATTCTAGAGATTTATTATTTTTTCTTAAGTTTATGTTTATAGGTTCGTGAGAAGGAAGACGGGCAATTTTAGTACTAACGTTTGAAAGAATTGTAATATTAAAGGATGAAATATTGATGAAGGAAATAGAAAGTGAAAGGATCTTAAATAAACACAACCAAAAAATACGATGGAATGTACAAATTAAACTTTACAATGAAAGACATCGGAAAAGAAACATCTTATTTCATTAATGTGACGTACTCCCCTGGAATAAAGTCGTAAACCTAAAAAGGTTTCGGGATTCACTCCGTTGTAAAAAGAGCAGGTAATCAACTTTAGTTCGAGTTGATTTCCGCAACAACAAAGAAACGTGGTTGGGATAAGATGAATAGATCCCTATGGACATTGTCCATAAATGTCAATCTTTGGCGATCAAAATTTTCACAAAGTGTAGAAGTAAATATAAGCAAACCTTTACATGACTTAGGGTCTACTAAAGCAAAGGAAATTTTTAGATATCGTGTCAGAATTATCAGAAGGATGTAGGTAACGTGTTAGCTGTTCTGTAAAGGTGTAATATTGGTTTTTATTTTTTGATGTTCTTCTTGTACAGTCTTTAATTTGTCATATTATAACTATCATCGCGATATTTTGTTAAATTTGTGAGTGTTTTTTTTATGTTAACAGGGGGCAAATGGGCAGATTGATTGCCGATTGTGATTACCGCCGCCCATAGACATCCACAGCGCCGGAAGAGCTGCAGATGCGTTGCCGACCCTTAAAGAGGGAAGACACTCTCTATTTTAATTTTTGAAGATCGTATTGGTCTGAAAATACTTCTGGTGATAGTTGATTCTTTAGCTTGGATGTACGCGGCAAAAAATGACGCGAAAAACGAAGGGTCGTACACAGCCAACCACCTGTTGTTTGGATAAAGAACATTAAGTTTACTAAACTACTGCTGTGAATTGAGGCATAAACCCAATTTGTTTTAATAATAATTTGGTTCGTTTGCATACCACAATGTTGCCTGATGTTAGCGATGATGTGACATAGGTTTTGAACTTAGATTAAGAATGCTGTCTATATTCTAAGGTCTTGAATAATGCCATTTCGTTTATACCCGCCTCAGATTGCTTCTTGATTTATTAGCAAGCGTCGCAGTACTCAATTAAGTGCCACCACTTGAAAAGCTTTCTGGCCCAACAGTCGCCCCTATTATGAGCACTGGTGCCAGCTTGCTGCCACTTAGACAGAAATAGGAGTAATAGTAAAGTGACTCCAAATCTTGACGACCTCTGTGGTCGAGTGGTATGCCAGTCTCAAGACGTCACCATTTCGAGAGGATCTATGTCCTATTCCCGGTGGGGGCAAATATGTGTGTGATAAATACGGGCTCTTATTCTCCGGTCTAGAATGGTTCTTAGTTATGGATAAATGTATTGCAGATATTTTGGATATTTGTATAAAATGTATTAAATATATTTATCCGTCATCTAATATACGTAACACGAGCAGCATTAGTTGCTTAAAATATAGTTGATCTCTGAAGATATATTTCATTATTTGTCCAATGTAGGCAACATTAAATTCACACATACCCATGTAATACTAGGCGCCTATACTAAAACGTAATTCTCTTTAAATATTGACATTACTAATGTACATCAAATTCTCCGATTGTTCCAATAATCGTGAAGTAGATATGACAATACTGCGTAGAATTACAAATGTTGATATTGGACGATAATAAAATGTATAAAACGTTCAATTCATTATATAGATAAACAATCATTTGACCCTTCCAAACATGTTAAGTGTCTTGTCGACCCTGCCTTACAAAATAAAATATAAACAAAAAGTACATCTAATACATTTACTGTAACCATTGTTGATGATCCGGAAAAACGTATTTCATTCAACGAAATTACCATGAGGACACAATTTTTTCACGAATGAACTCCTCGGCAAATCGCTACTTACGATATAAAAAGTACATAACAAAATATGAAATAAATGGTAGGGTGAGCCTGAACATATGTCGGTTTTCATAAGCGAAAACTCTCAATCTTTTGCTAACGGAATAAGACATTAGATGTGAGCGTCCGGAAAAAAATGATTATTTGACGCCACATGCGTAAGGGAAGGGTGTTTATGATTTTGAGTTTTCCAAGGATTGAAAGGAAGGAAGGATTGGAAGGAAGGATTGTGCGTTACATGACAAAGTTGGGAAACATTTCTTTGTAGCGTAACATTTCAATCTTCTAAAACAATCTCGAGTGTAAACACTTTTCGACGTCATTTTTGAAACTTTACTTGACTATAATAATAATAATCATTTACTGATCACATTGTAACATAGACGTTACGTTTGGCATGTCACTATTTTACAATAAAATACAAATCCATTCTGAAATAAATTAAAAATACAGTATAATAATAATTGTCTCTGGTATTCTGGAGCTAAAACGACACAAAAATGTTATACATTTAGTGAATTCTAAGGAATACTTCTGGTCTCATAAATGCCTAAGTAGAAAAGCTTAATAATTTTGGAGTAGACCTTGATTTTTGAAATCTTATGTGTTCGGGTGGTTTGTACATCGGTTTTGAAGATGTCATCTTTAAGGTTAATAGTATTAATATGTCCATTCATACCTGAGTTATGGCAATGTCTACAAACTTTCAGTAAACACCGTAATCACGCATTTCGAATGTCTGTATTGAACATAGATGCAAGTCATCTAGACTCCGAATAGTTCCTGTAGAGTACGCAAACTATTGCTCTATTGCTTGCTTACAGCGTCAATATATACTCATATCGTTCATCAAAGTTCTTGAGATGTCAAGGCGAAAATTAATGTCGATATAAACCGTCAATTCTAACCTCCCAGAAGTTATTTAACGTGAGTAAATAACTGTATTAATCTCTAGATTCCTATACTTGGCTCTCCATCATGAGGTTATAAGTAATTACATATTTATTAATAACGATAAGATTCTCATGTTCTCAATATACATGAAGCATTAAAATCATGCAAACTGCCAAGGAATGGAATAATCTTCCTGCAAGATTATTCCAATCCTTGGCAGGGAAAGTGTCTCCAATAAAATAAAATTTGGGGAAATATGCGAGTAATTGCCATTTTCTTGTTGATCAAACCTTTTTTAATTATACACAACTATGGCTATTTAATGGTTTATTAATTTTATCTTTAGTATTTTCAATATCTTTTATCTCTCTCTCGTCAATACCCCTTTATAAAAATCAATCTATTATTCTCCTTGCTATCCTTACAAATTTCTTAAAATAGGTGTCTGGTGCTTTAGGACTATCCTAAAGAACCCCTATCACATGGACATAGGATCGACCGTTAAGCGTATAAGATGCGGGTGTCCTCCCAAACGTCTTTGTTTTTACCGCTATCATATATTGCTATATTTGTCACGGAGCTTATGGCGTTGAGTTTCCATTGTATTTAATTGTACAGGAGTTTTCAGATACTGATTAAAAATGAGCACGTGCTTCTTTAAGGTCAATACAAAATTGTTTTTAAATATTACATAAAATAAAAATAAAAATTTTATAGACCGCTATATACCCACTTCCTACTACTGTAAGGTTGGCGTAGCTATTTCCGTAAATGGACTCTCCTGCAGCAGTAGGAAGTGGGTATACAGCAATACATCAGGTGGTGTTGTATCAGTTGCTATGCAGTTTTGTTTTATGCCGTGAAAAACTGCCCGTAATCTCACAGTATCATGCGAAAAGTTCATATAATGTTTCAGAAAATATGATAACTCCGTCTCATTGTTGAGATTTATTATTGGGTCCTTACCTATGAAATTGGTGTTTTTATTCTGTCTTAGTATTTTTTCTGTAACTATTTAGATTCAGAGTATTCCTAAAAGATAAATACCTCGTCTAAAAATAGACTATATTTTTGAGCTCTTTTGATAATTTGTTGTAATTTTAATTGTGTTAAAATTGGACACGGAGACAACTCTTATTAAGCGCCTCCCGAATACATCATTTTATTTGCATTTACTTAAAAACGATAAACAATTTTTATGAAGTGTGATATTACACATATTACTAAAGCTTGTCTAATGATACATGCCAAATATTATTATCCCTGGATTTGTCGTTGTGAAGAAAACTAATAAAATGTTAGTATGGAAAATGCAGAATTCCCCAAAATCTCCATACAAAACACCAATTGCATAGGTAAGGACCTAATATAAAGCATTATTAGTAGTATTGGAATTAAGAGGAAATCGTTATGCCAAAAAACAACTAGCTTAAAGATCCAATCTGATGGTATCTAAACAGATAGTTCCATGAGCAGCCATATTTAAGCTTCCATGTTAGCTTTTAATAACGGGAATAGCAGAAGTTCGTAGGAGTTAGGTACCTTGCGCACGTCGTCGCATCTTGTTAACTTATTCACTTGCAATATCTGAGCTACCAGGAGCACATAATTTCGCCAGAGGTGTTTGCAATCTGGTCCCGCTACGTGTATCGGGTCTTAATAAAATCAATTTATTATGTATTAACCTTAGCTAGACACATGATAAGTGCATCGCTGGATCCAATACCATCACGCTGGCATCGTTTGTAGGTTTGTCAAGTTCCAGACTGTTTCAAATGATGATTAACTTTTTACTCAAAAGAGGATAACAATAATTTCAAACAAGGACACTGTCTGTTGTTTAGTGGCTAAAGGAATACATACGTTATTTTAATGTTTTAACAGCCAAAGTTAAAGAGAACGTTGCCAATTTGTGTTAGGGTGGTTCCATAGGTAGAAGAGATACCTTACATAGATTCACAGCCACAAGCGCACGCTTTACGTCATAATGTATGGAAATTTCGTTGGCGCTGTTGGCCAGCGCTGGGGGCCAGTCCACCTATGAAACCACTCATAATAATCAAGTAAAACATTTTTCTGCCTTATATTTAAATCAGATCACAGCAATGCTGGCAGAAATATAGGGTTAAGGAATTAAAGATAAAAAGGATTATAAGGACAGCTTCAGTTGACCATCAGTCAGGTAGCTAACATAAATAATACTTGCATAGTTATCCATACTATATTATTATAATTGCGAAGGTAGCTCTGCCTGCTCGTCTGTCTCGTTTTTCGTCAAAACTGGTGAACTGAATTAATCGAAATTTGGTACACAGATAGTCTAGAGCCTGAGAAAGGATAAACGCTACTTTTTATCCCGATATTTTTTTATCATGGGAACAGGTACCGCGCTAGTTGTCTGTAAAACATAATCAGTGGTTATAGCTTTCAGCGAATGCGAATCGGGAAATCCGGTACAACGGCTGCAAGACGTCTTCAGTTAAAAATAAAACTAAAAGTACTGCCCCTGGTCCGTCATCTATAGGAAACATCCTCAACTATGAAAAACTTGTAAGCAAATACTACTTCTCTGATATAGCGACATCTTATTATAACTTTTGCAGACCAAACTTTCTTCCCATTCTCCGGAGATTGGTTCAACTTCTAATAAACACTTTGTAAAACTCCTGTTCTGTATAAACGAGGCTTTTAAATTTCGATTGGGGATCGTTTGGAGGTAACAAAAGTGTGATTACAATTCGTTAGTTATTGTTTGTTTTGGGACGTTTCATAATTCGAATTTGATTGAATTTTGTTTTTATTTCAATACCTTGTTACGAGTTCTATATTATGTCATCATCAAGATAATTATTTTCAATGTCAATTAGAGGTCGTTGAGATAAGGTTTTTACGGTGTATTCAAAACACAAAATCTTCTTCTTGTTTCTTATAAGGCATCGTCTCTACGATCCAATACAACACGTCATCTAAATAAAGTGGTGTGATCAAAAAATAATAATCTTTGAGTTCCTACGTGCTTTGGAGGACAATTCAATCGACGCGTTTGCCCGTCCGGTGATCAAAATTAGGTCGTAGTGTTATTATGGTGGTGTTTTATATTCTTGTGAATTGTCTGTGTCGAAAAGGCTGATAATCATCATCATTAGCCTGCCCTTTTCCCAATTTCATTTGGGTCGGCGCAACGAGTCTTTCTCCTCCACTCTCCCCTGTCACACGCCATATTCACTCTCATTCTCATAACTCTTCTCGTTACATGCTCATTCTCTCTTCTCAAAATATGTCCATACCACGTTAGCCGCTTTTCTCTCAACTTCTCTATCATCTTCATTCTTCACTCTATCAATCTTCGTCACTCCACGAAAAGGCTGATAACATCATTAAGATAAGTTACTTTTTTGCTAGCATCATTCCATCATGCGTTGCTGATTACCAGTTAAACTTTTTTTAATTATTTTGTTGCTTCGGCTCAATCTGAGACGTTACCTCGGTAGCTCATAGGAGAATTTTAGTGGTACGTGCCAGCATTTCTAATGAGTCGCACGCAAGCCTACCGCCAAGCGGTAGGAACGGTCCGTAAATGGCGTATTCGTTAAAAGAGGCTTGACTTCCGTACGCATAGCAGGAACGCAAGAAGTCGCCACAGTGAGACCTCGTCAAAGTACACCCTATCAATCAATTTGCAGCCGTCGGGTCTAAAAATGGCTGGTTTCCACCTCGGGCTCTAAAAACCCATTTGTCTATGGGCTTAGAGACTGACATCCCTTAAAGAACATGATCCACTCAAACCATTGAAAACGACCCAACATTTTACTTACTTAACAAAGCATTTCTTACTTAATAAGCTCACAAAGCAAGGCCTGTTATGAAGATGCCATTCAAAAATCGCTGTCGTCATCGCTAAGTAGAAAATGTATAGTTGGGGTTTGATAATTACGTTAGACAGCTTTCAATCTGTAAAGCGAAAACTCTTGTCAAATCCCCGTTTGATGTTCTCTACTGGCGTTTAATAGAAATCATAATCCTCATAACATCCAATTGTCACCATTCGCAAAATTCTGTTAAAAGATGAGAAATTGAGTTTCACAACAGTACGTGGGATTTGCAGTTATCAACGCCCTCTAAAAGTGTGCCTATTTCTCTGAACTCTTCAGTCAATGGTATAATCCCTATCTCTCTCAGATGCCATTACCCAAACGTTATCAAGTCAAAATTACTAAAGTTCCGTCTCAATCCCGAAGCTGTCGCGTGAACGCATAAAGTTATTCATTGTTACATTTATCTTGGCTCTTAAGCTCAAGACGCCGTCACGTATTCAACTCATTATTTTGCGCACCTGTCTTGTGCGAGTTAAGTTGTAAGCTTATTTGCTAAGTTTTAGGTTTAGACTTATCAGGGTTTTAAAACATAATGCGTAGTCTTTGTTGAATTACGTTCAAGGTATTTTTTTTATGTACAAATAATCCGTACTAATACTATAAATGGGAAAGTAACTCTGTCTGTCTCGCTTTCACGTCAAAACTATTTAACCAATTTAACCGAAATTTGGTACACAGATAGTCTAGAGCCTGAGAAAGGATAATGGTTACCTTTTTCCCGATATTCCCATGGGAACGAGTGCCATGCGGGTGAACATAAAAAAAAATTAAATAACGACTCCCAGAAAAATGAAGGTCAAATTTACGCCACTATGAACTTTGCTTCTAATAAAAGAGTAAGAGTAAATTTTAACAATTCCACTAATTGAGACTACTGGTCCAATTTGAAAAAATCTTTAATGTTGAATAGCTTATTTATTGAGGAAGGCTATAGGCTACAAGCCATCACACTATCTCAAAGTAACTATTCTATGCGGACGAAGTCGCGGGCAAAATCTAGTATTCCATAATGATTTATGAGTTTGAACTTAAACTCCACTTAATATACCTTCCACTTATATTATTAAAATAAATCCTAAAATTGTACTTCCATATAGTATCTAATGTTAACATAACATTATTTCTTACCTATATACCTAAATAATGTTATTACAAATGATAAGTATGTGCACAAATGAAACTTCATTAAATCCTTGTCTTGTGAATATGGAATATGTATGATATGTAGTTAGTAGTATGATAGTAGTATGATGATACGTAGTTATTAAAATGAATTAACATGGGAATATATTAGTATGTAATATATAAGTATATTCACTGGGTAAATTTAAATCTACCTGGAACCTTAAATAAAAAAAGAAGAAGTATAATAAGATATAAAAAGATTGGAATGGATATCTTTGGATGAATTCTATATCCATTTCTCAATTAACCACGATGTTCTGAGAATTAATGATAATTTCACAGTCATATTAAAATATAAGACAGATTTAAAGTACGCAATATTATTGTATTTTCTTTACCGTAATCAAATTTTCTTAAATGTAGACAAGAATTACTTTCATGATTTAAGGATAAAAATAAAAATGTCAAGTATTCAGGATAAGTAATACAAAATATTTTTCTCTTGTTTCAGAACCCCAATGCGTTCGGCGCGTAGCTCACAGGCATGCTTAAATACAAGGAAATGACAACCACCATAGCAAAATGGATCGTAAACATTGGAAAGCATGGATGAGATTTGCACTTGTACCCTTTGTTCTCCTCACAACATTCGCAGACTTCACCACAGAATGCCAGAGGCCTTGTGACTGCCGCTGGCAGTCCGGGAACAAAGCGGCAATTTGCTCAAACTCGAGCCTAAAAGTTGTTCCAGCAAACCTCAGTAGCGATATACAAATACTAGATCTGTCTAACAATAATCTGCAACAACTACACCAGGAAGCTTTCAAAAAAGTTGGACTTAGTAACTTGAAAAAGCTATTCCTCAGAGAGTGCAATATAGAATCAATACACAAATCCACTTTCATTACGTTAGCTATCATGATCGAGTTAGACTTATCTAAGAACAGGATTCGCTACCTCCACCCGGACACCTTTAAAGGCACTGAGAAATTGAGATTAATAAACTTGAGTAATAACTTCATCGATAAGTTAGAGGACGGCGTGTTCCGTAACTTGAAATACCTTCAGAAGGTAGAGATGAGCAATAACAGGATAGTGCGGATTGGGACTAAAGCATTTGTGAACTTGCCACAGTTAAAGATATTAAGGTTCGATGGCAACAATTTGAGTCACATGAAGCCGGAAAGTTTAATGGGGCTTAGAAACTTGTCCGGCTTAGATCTACACAACAACCCTTGGCGTTGCGACTGCAATTTGCAGACGTTTAGGGAGTGGGTGATCAGTCATAACTTGTATACGCCGCCGACAGCGTGTGCGGAGCCCGCGTCCGTCCGGGATAAACTTTGGAACGAATTAGACTCAACGAACTTTGCCTGCAGGCCTACTATATTAGAACCTTTACCAGATTCAACAGTCAAAAGTTACGATGAAAACGTGACTCTTAGTTGTAAAGTTGTCGGGAATCCCACTCCCGAAGTTATGTGGCGGTTTAGCGGGAAGACTATTGAGCCGAGATCGTTTGGAGAGATTAGATACGTTATATCAGAAAACACAATAGATTTAATACGGTGGGTGAATTTAACTATACTTAATGCTAGATACAGTGATAGAGGAAACTATACGTGTGTCTCAGAGAACCCTGGTGGTCGTGATGAGAAAACTTTAATCCTAATATTGTCTAAGTATACTGGAGCGGGTACGATAGCTGGTATGGATGCTGATTCTTTCGCCATATTGGTGGGATGTCTTGTAGCTATAGTTATAATTTTTGGAGCAGCACTATTTATTTGCTATCATACTACGCAGAATAACGAAATTAAAAGACTGATCAAAACTGATACACGTTCTTCGAATGGAGAAGCTCTAATTGATGGCTCAGTAGCTTCAGAGATAGACAAAGGGTTCAAGCCTGAAGTAAATCCAATATCAAAACCTCCAAGAAAATATGATGCACCACCATCTCTTAGCAATAAAGCGACGGAAATGTCTGAACTCAACAAGACGTTGTTGGAAAATGATTCAGTTTTAGGTAAGTAGTTATTATATTAGCATATAAAGACTATTATTACTCCACTTATCATAACCACAGTATCTACCCCGAAAAAATATAAAATACTAAACCTAAGTACAAAAAATATTCAAAATATGTATATATGATCTATTAATATTCTTTTCATCGCAAAACGTCAGATATAGTGATAATGGTTAGAGGAGCAGAAAACGGTTTTAATTGGTCTTTGAATTCTCATTTTCTTTTGATGTCATCAGTGTTGAGACAAATAATCTAAAAACAGTTGAAACCATCAATAATTAAAAAGTGGATTTATAGCATTATCTGCAATTCTCTCTAATGTGAGACTTCATATAATTATATTTCAAGGGAGAAAGCTGCACAGCCAAATTTATATATTTATATTGGGTCCTTACCTATGAAATTGGTGTTTTTATTCTGTCTTAGCAATTTGTCCGTAACTATTAAGTTTCAGAACATTCTTATAAAATAATTGCCTCTTTTAAATATAGACCATATATTTGAGCTCGAATTATTTAATTTGAAATTTTTTTTGTAAGTTTAATTGTGTTAAAATTAGACACAAAGACAATTATTTTAACTGCCTCCCGAATACATCATTTGATTTGCATTAACGTAAAAACGATGAATAATTACTATCAAGCGTGTTCACACACATATTGCTAAAGCTTGTCTAATGATACATGCCAAATATTATTATCTCTGGATTTGTCGTTGCGAAGAAAACTGATAAAATGTTAGTATGTAAAATGCAGACATCCCCAAAATCTCCATACAAAATACCAATTTCATAGGAAAGGACCTAATATATAAAGCATAATATTACTTCTATGTATACAGCTTCCTGAGGTTGTCTATTTTGATAGATATGTCACAATTCAATCTAGAATAGTGTATAATAGTAGAATATTGTTATTTGATGTATGTAGAATAGTGTTATTTGAAGTCATATATTTCCATGGGGGGGGGGGTCGATCAAAACCTTGTAATGCAATAAACGTCAGAAATTTCATGATTCTTTTTTGAGGGAATAACAGAACGGTTCTGTAATGGTCAAACGCGGTGCCTATCAAAACATTTTCTATAAATTTTCCTGTAACATTGGTTGAGCTTGGAAATAATGAAAATTATTCGTCCGCTTGTTTTGTTCGCAATAACAATGTAAAAACAACCTTACACCGACACAGTCGTGTTTTACTGAATAAAATGTGGTTTTTAGCCACTAAACCAAATTTTAATACCTACTTCAAGTGTCAAGGACATTTTAGTTGAATGGTCGGAAATATATTTCTTCGTAATTATTTCGCCTCACGTCAGATAGCTTGTTGAGATTACCAAAACGAACCCACGAAAGGTTCGTATTTCACACGTACAGCTAGCAGCAAATTCGATGAACATAATAATATACAAGGTTATATAAATCATTCACCTTGCGCATTACCTCGTTGATCCATTCCGGTTGGCTGGCTGTGTCTACATAATATTTATTCTCTTATTAACTCAATGGACCAGGGATCAATCCGGCGGTTTTCATATTAGAATTACATATTAACATATTAACTAGGCTTTGCGGGATTTCTTTGAAATCTTTTAAAATGAACATGAAGTTTTTTGTATTTATTCAGATATACAATTAATACAATTTATTATAAATTGTTGAAAGTCCAATATTATCATAAGACTAAGTGCCTTCCAGAATGCCCAACCTTACTCCCACAGATTTCGTAGGTAATAAACATACGTACATACATAACGTTACTCTTTTTTCCCACAGGGGTAGGCAGAGATTACATCCTTCCACTTGCTACGATCCTTGCATATTTCTTTCGCTTCATCAACTCTTATTCTACCGCTTCTCTCATTTCTACCGCATTTATTGTCTCTTCACCCATACCCAATTCACTCCCGTACATCAGTGTTGGGACTATCACACCGTTGCGCACTTCTAGTCTTGCCTTTTCAGAGAGCATCTAACTGCCAACTTATTCAGGGACTGTCTAACTTTTTATGGAATGGGCAGACACAAAATTTATTTTCTGCACAAGTACCTACTTAACAACAATACTATTTCAAAATCCACAAAATTTACTATTTACAAGCAACGATTTACGTCATAATATCCATACTAAAATACGAAGTTTAGAAGGCTTTACTGCCTTATAATCGAAAAACTCTTTGCAGCCATTCTGCTAAGTGTAACCATAAATTTGCTGGGAAAAATTACTGGAACCATTTCTCAAAGTTACCACAGAGTTATTACTTTTGATAAACAATGTACGCTGGCTTCAGAACTTGGCAAAGTTTCAGCAAGATCTTAGTCTAATGTAGTTGCAACTGATTTAGAAGCAGAAACTAAGTATATTGGCATATATTACAGTTGGAGAACGCCCACTGTTATTTTTCCGGCGATGTTCATATTGGGTTTTTAAATTATGGTGATGACTTATTTTATCTATCCAAAGTCGACTCATACTCTTCAAATGAACATGCTGATTATTGATGAAAACTTGATAGTTTAAGTGTAAAATTCTATATGGATTGAAATTTTTGCAAAGTATTTTAAAACAGAAAGTGATCGTAAATTGTGCAAGTAGTTTGCCTTGAATATGGAGTAACTTTCATAGTAACTTCAAAAACTTATGAAACTGTTATAACTGTAAGTACTAAATATTTTCATTTGATCAAAATAATATTCTGTTATAAAATATAATATTTAGATCGCTCCAAGTCTAAAAATTCTGGTCCAACAGTTAAAATCTGGTATGCGCGTCACATTGTACAAACTTTTCTCTCAAATAAAGAGTGTATTTTTATCAATGTACACTCGATGTCGTTAATTTCGCAGCCGTCCGTTCTAAAATATTCAAACACAAAGTAGAGTCAAAATGTAAAAGTTTTACTGGTTTCGTGCAGGTGCTATCCAAATATCGAGGGTCAGTGTACCTCTTTTAGCATGTGAGGCTATTGACCTTATTCAGACAGTCCAAATCCTTAAAGATATCTTATAGCACCTCAAAATTCTTGCTAACCGCGTTGACTCTAAACAGGATGTTTTGCCCGATGGCTAGCCTCTTCGTTATGGTACATTCCCATATACCATCATCATTGTGACCGGCGGCACCGCTGCACGTGCCACCGGCAGTGCCACCGGGTGACGTCTGAAGCTATTACTCCAGTTGCAAATCAGTGGTTAGTTTTTCTGTCTATACACTCCAGCCAATTACCCTTGGACTCCATACTCCATTGAGAGACAAGCCTCAAAACTTATAAGGGATGTGTCACTCACAGCTTAACAGTTCCAGAGTCTCGAGCATCGCTGTCTACTTTCTGGTCTGCTTCATTTAATTCCACCTGCACTGTTCCATCATCGGACGACGCGACGTGGTAGGGGTCTCCATCCATATGCTATTGATGCTGCTATTAATTCCACCTTTTCGTACCAGACGATTATCTTCAACATTTCATAAGCGAACCGCAAAAATAACCTTCCGGGGTTTCTGTTTCTGTCTAATTTCAATTTGGGGATTTTCAAGACAAGAGTGAACAGGCAGTAATTGAGTTGGCGTGTTCCACTTCAGACCACATCGGCGCTTTCCATCAGGCGAGATTGTGGTCAAACGCACTCAAATATTCATTATTATTATGTTGTTATGTGAAGTATTTATAAGCTGTAAGCGTTTCTTAGAGATAAAATTGAAGACTTAATATACTCGTAATATTCCAAAACATTCAGAAAAAATTAATTGTATTAGTTATAAAGTTATAACAAACAAAAGAAAAACTATAAAAATATATATAAAGCACAATCAAAAAGAGGATAAACTTGAAACCCAAAGTAATTATGTAAAAAATTATGAAGCAAATATGTTTCATAAGATAGAACATGACATTTGACAAAGAAGAAACCAAATAAGAACCATAGAAATGTAAACTAATAATTAATAATACAAATAGGAAATAAATGGGTATTTATTTGGGTCATAGTGGTGGCGTTATGGCCCATATGATACACTTGGCCATTACTATTTAATCTTGGCCCTTTTGCCTAAATCCTTTAAATAATAAAACATACATTTTAATTTAAGACAGCTTTACATGTTAAATAAAGTTAATTTTGGATTTAAATTGTTGAAGTAATAAGACCACACGCATTGTTGTTGGTGGATATCAAAACCTAACCTAACCTAACCTTTAGTCTGCTCCAATTATAATTCTCAGAACAAAATCATTTGTACAAATTGTAAATTATTCACATAATTCATACCTAACCGTAAACCATTTCTCAATAAAACATTCTTATGTTCGCGTGCTTTATGTGATCGGAACTATCAATTAGTGTTGTGGATAAGAGATTCGCTTTCCATTGATTTGTCGATAAAATTAATAGATTTCCTAAGCGCAAATACCAGATGATTTCCACAAATGTCAAATTTACTCGGTAACTTTTGGATTTGCTTTTAATTATATGTCTAACTTGTTAAAGTTGATAACATTAAGGTATTCTGATAGCATTTATCCTGTTGACTCTTCTAATTTGAAAAATGAAGGTCTTGCATTATGGTAGTTCACTTAATAATAAACCTATCGTCAATATATCAACTCAATATTACAAATCGATTCGCTCTTCTATTCAAACATTTGTTATTAGAATCCTAATAATTACCTGCCGTGCCTATTGTCTACACTCTAATTTTTGTAATTTACTATAACGATTGATTTGAAACCATGTTTTTATAATTTTTTTAGCTAAAGTTATTTAGTTCAGAACAATCATTGAACACTATTCACAATCTATGTCGATATAACTATTTGTGATCATATCGATAGACTATTCGCAACACTGCAAATAACATTTCCACGCCAAATGCTTTAATGTCAAAGAGATAAATTGCACTTTGCTGAAACAGATTTGGCTAAATTATTAATTTGCGCAGAGTTTATAATAGGGATGTTACGGAGTTTCGGTTCTGATTCCGAAAAGTCGCAAGCTCCGACTGATTTTACGCCTTCGATTCCAATTTTGGTTCTAGTAAAATTGAATCGGACACATATCGAAAGTGGGTGATAGTGGTCAGAACGCACGCTTAAATGTTTTGACTCGTTGCCGGGGTATTCTAAATATTAAATGCTATTTGATTTTAGGAAGTCGTGTGGTAGCGGCTCATTACAAGAATACTACCCACCCATCTCTTCCTTTGGGTGTCGTAAAAGGCGACTAATGGACTTGGAACTGCACGACCGACCGTCCAAAAGCTTATAGCGGCGACGGGCTCACCACCTGTCACCCTGCAGTCACTGCTTGGTGAAGCGTGGATTTTGGCAGTAGACTGCTTTTGCGGTTCTTTTGCCTAATCTTTTTGATAATATTTTTGGCTGCATCTCCACTTTCATATTGTTTGTTTTGTGTTGTCGGCTACGGTGACCACTACCCATCTGTGTGTATGCTTCTTTGCCACCCCTGTGGTATAAAAAAAGATAAAAAAGACCCACTTTAGTTTTATCGAAATGTAAGTTGATTAGCAATTCAAACGTCACTTCTACTCAGACTTTGACTCTGACTCAGACTCAAATTCCGATTCCAAATACGATAAATTTAAGAACTTCGGATCTGACTCCAGTTCCGATAAACTCTTTTCTGTAACATTCCTAGTTTATACTCCCTGAGAATTTAACCTCCAGTTTAATGAAATGCGATATTGAAGATGCTAATCCTTGTGACCAAGCAATTGACATAAAGATACTAAGTAATGTAATGAGGTACCTAGAGATACATTTATTCGTCTATTCGCAGAATTATTCATTTTGGTACTTTTGATAACCTATCAGTCCTCAGCCTATATACGTCCCACTGCTGGGCACAGGCCTTCCTCATGGAGACCACATGAGGAGCATGGGCCGTAACGCCACCACACTGGCCCAATACG
This sequence comes from Parapoynx stratiotata, assembly GCA_910589355.1. Taxonomy (NCBI): domain Eukaryota; kingdom Metazoa; phylum Arthropoda; class Insecta; order Lepidoptera; family Crambidae; genus Parapoynx; species Parapoynx stratiotata. The sequence goes on from OU342477.1 coordinate 1,644,795, forward strand.
AGTTGGTGGGTAGAAACAGTCGCAATAGCGACCGGGACAAACGGCTAAACGTGCCTTCCGAAGCACGGGGGAGCTCGTGATCAGAAAGTTTTGGTCATCCATCCACGGCCTGACAATGGCGAAGGTAGCTTTGTTTTCAATCGAAAGCCAAAGCGTACTAACCACTACGCCGAGCTCCTCCTATCAGTATGCACAATATTAAACTTAGTGATAAAATCAATAAAGAATTAATTGATATTAGAAGATTAGTTGGTTAGAGTAGATGTCGCGCCTTTGAACGGTATTTTCCCCTTGGGGGGCACAGCGAACACCAATGTTCGCAATCAGTAGAGGTTTCTATCTTGTCTAGTTTTGTACCCCTTGTAGTCAAATAGTCAAATAATGATAATAATTCTTTGATTGACCAAAAAGATAACTTCTTATTGTGTGAACTAGAATGGAATGTTCTCGAATTCTACGAGTATATTTATAAATGTCATCGTTGACGCTAATGTCATGTAAAACTAGAGCTTCACTCCTGTTTAAAAAAATAAATGTATGTGTTTATGTTTTATTTACAAGAATGTTACCAACCTAGAGATGAAAGATTCGTCATCAACTTGCATGTACTTTTGAGACAGAATCAATCTAATTAGAATTACAAATAATTAGAAGCTATTAAAAAGAGGTATGAGTTTTTTTATGTAATTATGTTAAATTGCAGTTGTATAATTTGGATTGAAATGCAACTAATTATGAAATACGTAGATTGGTACTGGCCCATCGTTCAAATACAATACTGATACAGAAATTCGAGTACACAATTGGAAATATGGTGGAATCAATTAAATTTTAACTTTTTACAGATATAACAAATAAATAAATGTTTTAATATGAGGTCAAGGTTAAACTGGTAGTTTTCCTAATAAATCAGGGCACCTTCTGAAAAAAAAGTTTTTTGTATGTTGCAGTGAGTTTGGATTAGATAAAAATTTATCACAACCAGACTTGCTTAATTTTCTTAAAAATTCGTTAAATATCAGAAAGCAAGCTTATGCAATCTAACTGTAACATTGAACAGATTAAATCTTATCCTGACTGATGTATTGGTTTTAGTCAAGAAAGAGCAGAGTGTCCTAACAAGGTAATAAGATAAGAATAAAAATTTATGAACTTTGACAAAGTAACGAAAAGCAATGACACGATTTATGAAAAAAAATCCGACGTACTCGTACATCGTTTTTTGTTGGATTATTTGTACCTTTACAACAATAAACAACTATTAAAAAGCCATTACCGAATAATCCAGTACAATTATTTTAACTTATCTTATATCCTTCAGAGGATGATTAATATTAGAAAATGACTGTAATTTACGACTTATTACCTAACCTCAGGTGCTGTATTAAAAATGAATTTTTTTTATTACTAGGGGGGCAATCGAGCAGACGGTTTACCTGATGAGAAGTGTTTACCCATGAATATTTGCAACACCTGAGAGATCACAAAACCCTCTTACTTTTAAAATATTACTTTGAACAACTACCCGACGTATGTAAGTATTTTATCAGTTATTTAATGAAATATTTTTGTCCACAGTGTCTTCAGACAGTAGTCGGCATCAAGAAGTAGAACTTCCTAAGATATCACAAGAGACGCTACTGATGGACCGACTTAGTCAAGATCAGCAAGCATACCCTCCAGATCTTCTTTCCTTTCCTCTTAGAGGAAGCACGCAAATATCACCAGCAGAAGGAAGCTCGTCGGGTCACGAAATACTTACAAACGTTGACAGTCCGAAATCCCCAGGGTACGGTGTAACCACTCTAAACCCTAATATTTATTATAGATACCAGTCTAACTATCAAGGATCTATACCTCTTTTGAACGCCAAGGGTGGCTATGTTACATTACCCAGAAGACCTAGAGCTAACCTGCCTGACAATATGCGCCCACAAGTCTTCTCCACACTGAACGGAGTCATACCCTACTATGACAATATCAACTCAAAATTCTTTAATTACGGTGGAAATTATTACAGCTTGAATAAAAGCGAGATCGACTTGGGTCCAGCTAGCAAAATGAGCTCTGGTTTCCATGATGGTTCTGAAGAATTAGAACCAGCACCTTCACCAGCACCAGGCACTCCACATGCAACGATACCAAGAAACAGTTTAAGTTCTCCAAACATTCACAATCAGCTATTGTCCTTGCAAGCTATGACGATGAATGCTCAATCCCGGTTGAAGAACTCAGAACAAAGGCCGTTGCAGGTTATGTTGACGGAGAGTGAGACTCTCTTGAAAAACCCCAGAGATTTAAGGGTAGGGTATAGTGTTAATGTAGTGAGTGGTACTTTTAGTAGGACGAAAACTGTTCCTAAGCCTCCCCCAAAGCCGAGGAAGAGGAATTCGTGTGAAGTGAAAGAACCTTTCTTATTGAATGCTGGAGAGAACGCTACTCAAGTGTAAATTGTAAAAAAACTTTTTCGGAAATGTATAAAATTATATAACGGAATATAATTTGGAAATATTAAGGATTCTAAATATTCCACAATTACAAAATTGTCAAAATCTAATAAATGAAGTTCTTTTTGTTCTTTATTTATACATATGTTTGTGTGTGCATTTCAGAGTATGCCCGTGGATTCAATAACATATTTTAGTGTCTGTTTCCAATGTATCTAGTTGTAAACTTTTATATCACAACAATTAAAAATACAATAAATTTTTTAAAGCTAGTTGAATTGTAATGTAGAGTTCTATCCTTGTTAAGTATTATTCAGGCATTTATATTGACAAGTAATTTGGGACCTTATATCATAAGTTTTACAGTTTTAATTAATTTGGCCTTAGTTTTATAGTTCTTATTATGTTTAATAGTGATAAAATCACGTTCTATCATTTAATTGTATTTTATTATTGTATCTTTGTTCTTTTTCTGAATTTGAAAGTAACCGATTCAACAACAAACCATCTTAAATTTATTAACGCTGTTTTGGCTTATAGATATGAAAAAATTAACATGCATGACGATAGAAAATTCCTTTGAATTAAGGTCTCAAATTACTCGGCTTTCTAACTACTATGAATCCGACTCCATAAGTAAATAAAATATTGGTGCTTATAAGAATAATAATGTACTGCATTTTCTCTTTCATGCTTTGTTTTCGAAATATCAAATTGTAGATGAAATTGTAAATATGCGTTAAAATTACTATTGTATAATTATTAAAACATCACGGCATGTAGAAATAAAATATAGAATTTAATTATGTTACTATTGACTTTTGTAAAATCTGACAATTCCACCAAATTCGACTGGAACAAATTCTTATTGAATAAAAAAAAGCTATGTATAAAGCCGTAGATAATTAATAACGATTTAATAATGGTCCTAAGCAATGTCATTATTCTAAATTATATTTGATTGTAATAATTACGTAAAGTAACATTTTCAATGATACTCGAAATATTTATTAACGTGAGAATTAAAACAGTGGTAGATGATGGTGAACCAAATATTTTGTTTTGTTTCATATGCTAGCCTCTTATATAGCCTTATATAGCTAGTATATGCACCTTATGCTGTCAACTCTCTTATTTCCACGATATTAATTGGAAAGAAGCCATAAAGAGAAACACATTACTTCTTCTTCTGCGGATCTATATTCCTTTAACAGCAAAAGTGCTAGTAGCAGTCTCTTTATCTGATTTTTGCATGAGTCCCTTCAATCTCTTCGTCTGATAAATATATCGAATTTTTCGAAAAGCATATGTGACAATTGTTTGACATAAATACTTCGAAATTAAAGGTCTATTCACGTTCACGTCCCTTATATCAGAGCCAACATCGGGACAGTAGAGGCGAGCGCCCTAATTTGACTCTTAGATTGCCTCGTGTGTAGGCAATGTCGGGGCAACATCGGGCCCCTGGAGGGGAGCGCCCTAAATCGCCTCCTAGATCGCCTCATGTGTAGGCAAATCGTTACGATTTTAGTGATCAGCAGCAGCCGATTTTAGGACATGAGTAAGGGCCGATTTTGAACCTAATAAGGGGCCCATTTAAGGAACGTGAGTACTAGTACTAGTTTGTAATTAGCCAGTTACCATATCAAAAATAATTCTCATTTTTTAAATTTCATCAGCAATCTTATGATTCTATGATGTTTTCAAAATCCTGGTTTCTGTATTAATTGAATCCTTTTTTGGAATAAATTTCTTAATTGCATGTTTGAAAATGTCCTTAGTGTTTTTTATGAATAATAAACTGAGCAGGCCACTGTGAAAAGATAAATCAGAACTTTTGAAATTAAATTTGAGTTGGTTACTTTTGATGTTGACTGTACTGGGTTGAAATGAATATAACAGAGTTAGAATAGAGAGAAATTAAAGTTTAAAGCGTTGAAAAGCTCTTGTACTAACGTAGACTTACTGTGATTGCAATCTTTGTACTGCAGATTATACTGTACATTGCTGACATATATATTGTAAAATTAATAGTTAAATAGAAAGTTAAAGACAGTAATCACAGTAAGTTATAGCGTCGCTTTTAAGTCGCAGTATTGATAGCTGTATGTATTGTTTAATGTAAAAATTGTAAATACTAGAAGTTCTTAACTTATGAAACTGATTAAATATTTATTGTATTATAAAGTAAGTCATGAGAGAGTGTAAGAAGGACCAAAATGGGAGATTGATGTTGGACGTTATGGAATGTAATTAATAAATACAATTTGAAATTTCACATGCCTTTTATTTCGAAATTAAAATTTTACAGATCATAGTATTGTTATTTTGATGTGTGTGCTTTGGTTTCGATTTTAAATTCAAAGGAAAACATCTTTGCCCAAATTTGGATGGTTGACCAAAGCCTGTGATGATAGTGAAATTCCACTCCGTGCTTCAGAAAAAACCAATCAGCATTGCTTGCCCAGCGGTGGGAGGGCTAATGTTGAACATACGTTTAACAAATACATACATATCATCATGCCTTTTCCCCGAAGGGGAAGGCAGCGGTGTTAACACCCACTTTTCGCCAGATATGTTAAGTCCCCATGTAACAGGTGGCGAGCCTGTTGCCATGCACTAGACACAATGTGAGGCGAGCGTTATTCACAATAAAGTACGTAAGTTTTATTCAAACCCAAAGGTACAGGCGGCGGGATCGAACCCGCGATTCCCGCGACCGATGGGTTTCCCCAGTGCTGAGGGTCGTGACCGCCTCGATCAATAATTCTGTCGCGGTATCTGACGCCAGCTATTTCTATTAGTGGCCCAGAGTAAATGGGTGGACCGAGGGTGTGGCATATCTGGTCAGTCCAGCGCGTCGGACTTCTTCCTTTTGGTCTTCTGCCCTCGACCTTGCCTATAACGACCAGCCTCTCCAGATTGTCAAAGTCAAAGTCAAAGTTGTTTATTGCGAACTAAGTGTACATACTTTAGTTGTTATAATAATATGGAACTTCACAACTTAGTAGCCTTTTGCAGCTACTGCAACATTACATAATAATGAATATCTCTTTTTTTTTTTTTTGTCATTACTTTTCCTAACGATGTGACCGAAGTATTCCAGGATTCTACGGAGGCAGATGACAGAGAGTCTTGACGTCACCTGAAGTTCCACAAGATGGACACATTGGTACGGTAAGCAGTTCAAGGTATGCGTAACATTCTTTGCCAAGCACATCTCAAAAGCATCTATTCTGTTGCGGCTTTCTTCAAAGTCCACGTCTCTGCGCCTTACAAGAATATGGGGAACACCAAATGGGTGATCATAATTTTCCTAGCAATGTTCCTGTGCTTCCATATTCTTTTCAGCTGCGACAATAATATTCTAGACTAGCTGTTACCCGCGACTTTTTCCGCGGCTACTATGATATTTTAAACAGCGGAACATTTTAATTGCTCCAGAATAAAAAGTATCTAAGATAAGGATATAAGGTGTCACCATGCAAAATTTCATTGAAACGAGCCAGCCATTTCAGAGATTAGCCCGTACAAACAGACAAACCGACAGGGAAACCAAAAATAAAAAAAATGTTTTGGTATTTTCCCTCTTTTTACATCTCCCTGATTTGGCTTCAAACATTTTTGTTCTATGTACAGACAGACATTCGACCTCTACACTTTTATTATATGTAAAGATATAGATAATATATTAAAAGAATACTTAATGCATTACACATCTTTAAAGTTCAATACATTTTGATTTAAATGAACGCTTAAATATACAGCTTTCGTTGAAAAAACAACGTATTCACAACTCGAAAACAAAAGTTAAGCCTAAACGTAAAACAGTGAGTCACTGCGAGCCATCCCACTAATTAATACCGGACTAAGGCAATAAAAATGGCAGTATACATATTTTTTCTCATTAAATACAGCTAACGTAGAGTTTGCGCCACAGTAAAGTTTAAACAGTAATTCATCCTGCCTCTTAATTGACGACTGTCGGAAAAACAAATGAATCACAGGTTGTCTAATATATACTTGTCAGTTCCTTTTCGTTTTTATGGTTGCACATCTGAGCGAGACGGGATTACCAATAGTTATATTGGTACCCTGTTATATTGCTCGTAGAATGGACGGCCATTTGGGGTGGAAAGTTTCTTGAAGTGGTGACCAGCGTTGATAGATGGACCGACGATCTGACGAAAGTGGCGAGAATGCGCTAGATGCAAGCGGAGCATGACCAGAATTTTATTGTGACCACGTACTGGAAGGCGCAACGTACCCCACGAGGTACGTTGCGCCTTCCAATCTGGCAAAGGTAGCGGGAAATCGCTGGATGTGGAAAATGGAGGATTGTGGTCATTCTTCAGAGAGGCCTATGTCCAGCAGTGGCCGTCTCTGGGATGAGGTGTGTATGTTTGTATGGGATGCAGTTGTCCAGTAATCAAGAAGTCACTGAATGAAAGCTTAGGACTAATGGCTCTCCATCTCTACGCTGCATATAGGTGTGTTATTAGTTTAGTTAGTTTACTTGGACATCGGGCAGTGTGATGGTTTGCCACCCATCTTGTCTCTGTAAAAAAGTTGTAAGCAACTAAGAACATTTTCACTTACTTTAAAAATTAAAATCCGTTCCGTACTGACTACAACTGCACTATCCTGGCCAGAACCAACCTTTTCCCTGGAAAAGTACAATAATTAACTTATTTCTGTAGTCATTCATCAATTCATTAGTCGGCCCACATGAGATTAAGTTTAAACAAAAGCTGGTCAGTCACCCTGTATACCCTTCGGTTATGTTCATGTACGATTATTCAAGTCATGACATTGAAATATAAGCCTTAAATCAGTGGGAGTTGATAAGCTTTTCGTGTTTTGTGTTATTAAAGTGTTTAAGTCTGCTAGTTGTATATTTAGTTGGGTATTATTTTAGCAGAACCGAAGATTAGTAGTTTAGAAAAATAAAAGTAAATTCTTTATTTGAAAAATAAAAACATTTTATTTATTTGATCGCGTCTCCACTCATAATCAACAATCTCATAACCAATACCTAAAGGTACTGTGGCAAACTCTTTGCTACACGTGCGTAGATTTGGGTCTTAAGAATAATTTAAATTAAAAAAAAATAAAGAACAATAGAAAGCACCTAGGAAACAAACAGTATATGTCAGACCGCGAGATGATACAAATGTGCTTGTAAAGTTTATTATACCAAATATAATAAGTTGAAAGAGAAGATCTTATATTAGTAATTAAAAATAGAAGCCCTTAAGATCCCGCGTGTTAAATGAATAGACGTAACTCATAACTGAAATAGCTTGAAGACTACTTTCCTACATACTTATGATAGCCTGATTTGTTGGAAATATAGATTATATTTTCATAGTTCTGTTACGATATTACTCAATTTCTATGAGAAACGTGTTTCTGGTACTTTCCGCTAGGGGCGCTTTTCACGTTTCTAAAAATGTTGAGTTTTTTTAAATATAAATTACATTAAGCGTGCTGAAGGGATTCCGTACATATTTCAGCGATTTCCAATTTGTAACGAAAATAGACAAATTATACGAAGTAAGTTCACATAATAACCACTTAATATTAAACCAAATGTGGCGCTTGTGTTACTTTCAATGGTGTTCAATGAGAGAAATCCAATTCCAATACATTGAATTGTTTAGAGAACAGGGCAGATGATAATTTTATTACAGTTGCGCACCTTTCACTATTATAAGTCGAAACATCTATTCGTAGTGACCACAAAATGCGTCCTAAGCTTCGTTTAAACAAACAACGCCTATTGGCCCAAAATGTACCGAATCACCAATTATGCAAATGAACAGCCAGAATTACGGTAAAATGTTCCCGTAAAATGAAAGGTCGGTTGATATAAAGCATTGAATCTCTGATAATGATTAAATGTGTGCCGCGTTTTTGTTTCATATCGGGGAGAGGTATTACGGCTGTTTTTTTAATATTCAGATGCGAAATTGGTCGGAAACCTTAATGGTTTTACGTTCTCTTAATGGGCGAAAATAATCTTTTAACAATGAAAAATTATATTACCGGTGCGATAAAAGCCGATGAGAAAGTTATTGTTCCATATGTCAGTAACGCAGACGATGAAAGTAACGAGATGTTGAGATTGAAACCCTGGGGATATTAGTGGATAGTCCCGGCACTCTGCCATTGTCCTTTAGCTTAGGGTAAGATTATTTTTCAGAAAAATTCAAAATCATTTAGGCATGTTGGTATCATCAAAAACAGACAAAAAATTTCAAATTATTTCCTAAAATTGATTACCACTACATTTTATTCTTAACGCCCTTTAAAGAATATAATCAGACATGAAACTCTGCAATACCTCTATAATCAGACATGAAACTCTGCCATTTACTAAATAAAGAAGATGCAAGATGTCAAATAAAGTTCATTTCTGTTTTAAAAGAATAAATAGATGATGCTAATGATGTGATGACCAAATAAGCATCTCAACTCCAACCTCAAGAACAACAAGTTAATTGAAACGCAGTCGAAGCAAAGAGACTTGCTAGTCTCTGATGGCGATAAAACGTTTCTCGCCAAATTAGTCTCGACCTAAATTTTTTCTTTTGTCCTGTTACCGTACCGCAAAATGTCCAATGGGAAGATAATAGCCACCTTTTATACGTCACTTGATTTATTACTTCCTTAGATTCCATTATGTGTTATTTAAACGCTTTAACAGATAACGGTTCTGGGACTATGTGAAGAATTTTCGGAATCCACCCAACATTTTTTAATTGTTCGGCGTTATTTTATGAGAGCATTCCGATTTTAGCTCACTTAGGCATGTATTATTGAAACTTAAGCGTAGATTTCTGCCTAAACATGGAAAGAATGGCGTGGAATGATAGCACTATCCCTTCCTAGCTACGCCTTAGACATGATGACTATAGACTAGTGATTAAAAAAATGCAGAAATTAGGGCCCATCCTATTATAAAACTCGTGCCCTTACATACAAAATAGCATCACAAATAATTTTGATTTGGTCTTTAAGATTGTAGTAAAATTGGCAACGTGTCCTTGAAATATGAGAATACCTTTATTATTTCAAGCTCAAATACTTAGAGAGAAGTTCAGTGTAATGGTCTGAATATTCTAGTTTTAAGTCCGAAAACCAAGTAACTTCTATCTTGTTAAGCTGTTTGCTCCAATTGTTAACACAATGTTGTACAACAAACCACGTTGAATCAAAGCATAGATAACTATTTAAAAAACTAAAGTGTGTTACTGTGAAACTTTTGAAGTCATTTTAGATCATCAGTGTTAACTACTTTGTCTTAGAAAGCAGTACATGAGTGTGTGAGAGTGTCATTAAACACTATAAAAAGAGACACATTGATTAAATATTATGCGGTTATTATGTGAACCTACATTCTAATATTGTCTATTTTCGTAACAAATTGGAAATTGCTAAAATTGGCTCCCGAATTTGACGCTAAATTTTGAGCGTTGGATTGCGTGGCCATTCTCTGTAATCGGTTAAAGTGTAGCAAATTTTTATTAAAATTGTAGTGACTTTAAAACTTGTAGGTATATTCATCAAAATCGTCAAACTAAAAGCAAATTCAACAATAATTGGAGCAATTAACTTTTTCTCAACCTAATTAGGTCTAATTGGCTGGAACGTAAGGTATCGCACGCGATGCCCGATTCTTAATAAATGACATCAAGTTTATGATATTAGAGTGGCACAATTTTATTTAGAATATGTAATTATTTGTTAGTCTGGAAATAGTTATTGTACGTTTGAACAATTCTTTAGCATAACACATCCTTAGAATCAAAAATAGACATAAAGTTGTTTTAACATTGGATTTATCCACATTGCGCCTCTTAAGTCATCGTTTAATAGGATAGGAGGCAATAATAATAATAATAATCATTTATTTGCAATAAATAGGGTAATTACAGAGTTATTGTGATAATTATAAATTAAGTCGCTTAAACCTATTTAGCCATAGTCTATAGCATGCAAATATTTATGTCAATAACATTCACAAGTTAAAACTGCGCACCGACCGTTCTATACTTCCAAAAATATATATTCTTAATTAATTAATTTTTATACACCATGAATTCATCCACTGTGTAGAAGCTGTGTTGTAGCAGCCATTCGCGTAAGGCCCTTTTGTATTTGTTTATTGGAAAACTTTTCATTTCGTCTGGTATCTGGTTGTAAACGCTTTAAGGCTTTAGGCTTTAGCCGTACATCGAGTACCTTCAATGTGAAACGATATTCACAATTAACAGTATCATCATCATTAGCTACTCTTGTTTTAAAAAACATATGACAGGTAAGCTTTTGGCCGTCATCTCACCTGATGGTAAGTGACGATAAGGCGCAAGGTGAAAGCGAGCTTCACCTGTAATCCTCAACAACTGAGGAACTGGCTATCTTACCCCTGATTACCAGAACACAATAATGCTTATATCATTTATTATGGCAAAAATTTTTGGTAAGACGGTGGTAGCTAGCCAGGCGGGCTTAGAAGCCCTACTACCAAACAAACCAAGCGGAAAAACCCCTGCCCCCTTGGGTAATCGAACGCTAGACCTCCCGATCGACACCCGGTGGTGTCAACCACTAGACCGGAGAGGCGGTTAAAACTCCTGTCCACTGCTGGACATAGGCCTCCCCTAAAGCAAGCCACCGCTCTCAATTTTCGGCCGTTCTTTTCCAGCCCACTCCAACCAGCCTACGAATATCATTCCAATTAACATTACTTAAGTTTTATTAAAACTCAGTGGAACAGACGCTATAAAATTCCGTGTACAATATGCTACTTGCCCCTTTAAGGGGAACAACACTAGCCACAGTTAATTCTGTTGACAATAGTATAAGGGGAACACACACATAAAGAAACGGATTTGTGTTGCTTCATTACTAGTAATTTTTGCCAGTGGATGTTATTGGAGGATAAATACCGTCATGATTTTGAGGTTTTCTGTTTTTTAATGTTTTCTGCTTGTTTATGTGAGTGGGAGTGGGTGCTGAGGTACTGGGAGGCGCAACGTGGGAAGACCCACAACAAGGTGAACCGACCTGGCGAAGGCCTCAGAAGGTCGCTGGATGCGGGCGGTACAGGACCGTAGTTGTGGAGATCAATTGGGAGGCCTCTGTCCAGAAGTTGACGCCAAAAGGCTGATAGATCGATGGTGTGAGTGGGCTTTTTTGATGTAACATCAAAGCAAATCTTCCTATCTCTGTTCCCCATCCCTCTCCCTGTTTTCTCTCATTCGCCATGTCATACACATTCGCCATACACATTCTTTCAATAATCACAACCATCAGTCACGCAACATATCTTTTATCAAACACTTTTTTTAATGTAATCGACCTTAGAACTTTTTAATACAGTTTGCATTTAATTCTAGTAAAATAACAATCATTTTGCTTAGAGCAGTTATCGCGCTGCTTAGAAATTTAAGCTCAATACAAATGCGCAGGTTTTTAAATGGCAAAGTTGGTTCCGACCTTCATATTTTTACTAAGTAAATTGGCATTGAGACTATGGGATCCCAATGGCTACAATTGGGAATTTAGTTTATACGATCACTATCCTAGGGACAATAGACTAATGAACCAATTGATGTCGTCCATGATGGGAGACCAGATTTTTGATATCGAATCACGTGCTCCGGAATGCACGTTAATGTTGGTCCCGATTACACCACAGCTGTTTCTACGCATCAATCCAAATTGGGCCAACGTGATACTTTATCTAATGCTGAACCTTGGGGACTTTGGATACCTGGTGATGAATATAAATAAATAAATAAATATCTTAAAACATTCACACCTACCAACTAGCCCCATTTTAAGCAACTAATGCTCCTTATGTTACGGACACTAGATGACGGATAAATATATTTAATAGATAAATACATATAAATATCCTGAATCGATATAAATATATATTATCATCCAAGACTGGAGAACAAATGCCTGAAAATTCATCACCCAAACATTTGCCCCCACCGGGGATTGAAACAAGAATCTCTCGATATGGCGACGCCTTGAGACCGGCAGACCACTCAACCACAGAGTTCGTATCGTCTCATGTGTATTGCAAAGGATGTGTATATGCAATGCAATGCAATGGATCTTATGTTATTATATTTCTGATCTCTAACATCGAGGTTTGACGAGTATATCGAGGGTAGGTCTGAAAGTAGTACCAATTGTAGAAAAATTGAGGCAAAAGAGTCTGTCTCTTGGACTCATTTATGTGGAGTGTAATAATTAAATAAATAATACCACAGCTTATACCACTGAGTTTAAATAAATCTTAAGTACAGTTGATTGTGGATATCACATTGTGCCCGGTGTGTCTAATTGTTAAGCAAATATTATAAAAAAGCAAATAAATACGTAAAGTCACATGGAAAATATAAAATAAGAAACAATATTCTTTGTCAAATATAGTACTTCATTACGATCAATAGATGGCGCCGCACGTAGTTGAATCACGCTAACGATGTTTCTCTAAGAAATGTATATGCCTTTGCTTAGTACCAAATTAAATGTCTTTCGTCTGAATGAAATGTTGGCGTTTTATTCATTGGTCCTTCGAGCCGGATTAAGGGGACAGTGAGTGAAGAAAACCAGCAGTGTGCAGCGGCAGTGACGACACCAAGCAGTGGAAGATAATGTGAGCATAGTATGTATGGGCGTAAAACCGTGAGTACTATTTCATTCATATTCAGAAGTAGAAAAATCAAGCTAAATTGAACCTTAATGCAAGGAGAAAATTAACTTTGAGGAAAATAGAAGTAGAACTTGGACTTGTAAAATTTTAAGTTCAATAGTGGTTGAGACGGGGAATCCATGCCCGATTTTCTCTAAGTGTTACAACTCAAAACACTTAGAAAAATTACGCCCATACTGGACTTGGAAAAATTTGCTTGCTCTCTCATACCAGGGGACTTAGATAAATTTCGGCGATTGTTAAGCAACTAGAACTTTGAAATTACGGGACTTGTAACTTCTTTTGATTATAACAAAGATAGTAAAATGGAATCAAGGATAAGAGCGCAGTCGGATATTTATAATAGAATAGAAAAAGGCAGAATCAACTTTAAGAAATCGCCAAAAGATCGAGTTACTACTAGCTATGTTGAAACCAGATTAGACAATTTGAACAAACTGTGGCATTCATTTGAAAATGCTCATGAACAGCTCATCGGTGAAGTGACAGAGTCTGATTATACCAAGTTAGATTACTTTACCGACGATTTTTATACCAGAACAGAAGAATTATATACCGATTATAAATCAGAGCTAATGGAGAGTTTGAGAATCCTCCCGAACAAGCAACATAAATGTCAGGAGCAGCAAATCATTGCCGATCACGTTGGAATACAGCTTCCGAAGATTACGATCCCTACTTTCTCGGGGAAATATTCTGAGTGGACGACCTTCCGGGACCTGTACCTATCTTTGATCCACAACAACGGCTCCCTTCAAACCGTACAAAAACTCCATTACCTGAAAAGCTATCTCTCTGGTGAAGCGGAACAGTTACTACGCCATCTACCGATAACTAGTGACAATTATTTGGTTTGTTGGGAACTATTAGAAAACAGATTTAATAATAAAAGGTATGTAACTAATGCTATACTGAAAAGATTTTTCTCTCAAAGGGGTATTGTTCAGGAAAGTTCGAATGCCATCAAAGATCTGTTCGACACAACCACAGAATGTCTACACGCGTTAAACAATGTTGGTATCGATACTCAAAATTGGGATATTATTGTTATCTATATTTTGTCATCTAAGCTCGACCCTGAGTCTCGCAAGCGATGGGAGGCTGAAATTTGTGATTCGACCAGTAATTTACCAACTCTAAAACAATTTTTAGACTTTTTAGAGCACAGATTTCGGTCTCTTGAGTTTTTGAGTCCGAAAACAAATAAGGTTACTGCATCTTATCATGTAGCTAACAATACCAACAAACCAATATCCTTTTCATGTTCATATTGTTCCGATAACGATCACAAGCTCGGTAACTGTAAAAAATTCGCTAATGAAACTTTATTAGTTCGCCGTAACTTTGTCCAAACAACAAACTTGTGTCTTAACTGCTTAGGCCCTAATCATTCGGTTGTAACGTGTCGTTTGCCCACTAGATGTAGAATTTGCAAAAAGAAACATCACTCACTTTTACATTCAAACGCCAATATACACGTATCACAGTCAAACAACGGAAACAATGTTGTCGCGGCAACAGCGACAACATCAAAGAACGTGGTCGCGGCAACAGCGACAACATCAAAAAATGTGGTCGCGGCAACAGCGACAACATTAGAAAAAGATGATCAGACCAACATTATCACTTGTTTCTCTAACAACAAGAGTCAAGTACTTTTAGCAACTGCGTTAGTGAAAGCCAACACCAACAATGGATCGTTCATGACACTCAGATCTTTATTAGACCAGGGATCACAGGCCTCTTTTATAACAGAGTCTGCAGTTCAATTGCTTGGGCTGAAGAAGATAACGTGCACCAGTATCGTATCAGGTGTAGGTAGTGATAATAACACATCACTGAGTTCTAAGTATGTAGTGCAGGTTACACTGCAATCTATCAATGATCCGACCTTTACAATTAAGGTAAGAGCTCACGTTTTGAAGAAACTTACCACATTCCTTCCTGAGCGGCAGGTTGATATCGATTTATGGGCAACTATACCAACCATGAGATTAGCAGATCCAAGTTTCAATGTCCCCAACAAAATCGACTTGCTGTTGGGTGCTGAGGTGTATAGTCAGATAATATCTGAAGGGTTGATTAAGGGTCCGTCAGGAAGCCTAATAGCACAAAACACTAAGTTTGGATGGATCTTGTCTGGACAAATCAAATCAAAAAATAATAAAACCAAATCGAATAACACCTCTATCACCACTTTTCATGCGCAAGTTATTGAAGAAGAATTATTTGACCTTAAACGATTTTGGGTAATTGAGTCTGACACCGAACTTCTAAACAAACCTCCACTTTCTCTTGAAGAACAAAGATGCGAGGAGTTCTATTCGCGAACAACTCGAAGAGACTCTTTAGGTCGCTACGTTGTAAGATTACCTTTTAAACATGAAAACCCTAGCTGTATATTAGGGAATTCGCGAGAAATTGCAGTTAGAAGATTTTTAATGCAAGAAAAGCGACTGATGAAGACACCACAACTGAAGGATATGTATTCTGACGTTATTGCGGAGTATCTTGAACTAGGCCATATGGAAAAGGTACCTGAAAATGAAGTCAATAAGCCAGGTAACGTTTACTTACCTCATCACGCGGTAGTGAATCTTGAGAGAACAACTTCGAAAGTGAGGGTAGTCTTTGATGCTTCCTGTCGAGACAAGAACGGTGTGTCGCTTAACAGTGAGCTGATGGTGGGTCCAACTCTTCAATCACATCTGCGTCATTTGGTAATGAGATGGAGATCACATCCTATCGTTTTAATTGCTGACATAACGAAGATGTACCGACAAATATTGATGGCACCAGAAGATGCAGATTACCATCGTTTAGTTTGGCGATTTAAGCCGGAAGATCCTATAGAACACCTTCGTTTATTGAGAGTTACATTCGGCACCGCTTCAGCACCTTTTCTGGCAGTTAGAACGTTACATCAGATTGCCTTCGATGAAGGCAAACAATATCCTCTAGCATCTGAAAGAGTCTTAAAGGATTTCTATATGGACGATTTGCTTACTGGGTGCGAAACGGTGCTCGAAGGTAAGCGAATCTGTAAAGAATTCAAGGAGCTACTTGGCAAAGGGGGCTTTGAACTACAGAAATGGTCAAGCAACAACGAAGTACTACTAAAGGAAATAAGCAATGAATCAGAAGCAAAAGAAAGTAAATTGGAACTAAAGGTGGACGCAATCATTAATATACTAGGACTTACCTGGAACCGACAGAACGATGACTTTGAGTTTTCCGTGCGACTACCGCCAATTGATCAACCTGTAACAAAGAGAAAGGTTATATCAGACATAGCTAAGTTGTTTGATCCCATGGGATGGGTCGCTCCAGCTATAGTAAAAGCAAAAATTTTCATTCAACAGCTATGGCTAGCAGGAATTGGTTGGGATGAGGAGCTACCGCCAAAGCTTCTAAATGATTGGGTTACTTACCGGAGTGATCTAACGGCACTTACTAGCTTTCGTCTGCCCCGATGGATTAGCATTAGTAAGAATGCTATAACACTGGAGATCCACGGCTTCAGCGATGCTTCTACCGATGCATATGCCGCGGTAGTCTACGCTCGTGTTGTAGACGAATCTGGAACTGTCAAGGTGGCACTTATTACTAGCAAAACAAAGGTAGCCCCAATTAAACAAGTTTCTGTACCACGTCTGGAGCTATGCGGGGCTGTTCTATTGTCAAAATTGTTGAAGGAAGTGTCTGAAGTCATGAAGGTTCCAAAGACCAATTTGTTTGCATGGACCGACTCTACAATCGTGTTGGCTTGGCTGAGCAGCCATCCAAGCCGTTGGAAGACCTTTATCGCAAATCGGGTTTCAGAAATATTAAATGTTTTGGATCGAGATCAGTGGTCACATGTGTCGTCTTCTGACAAGGTAGAGGAATTTGCATTATGGACCAAGTTTTCGTCATTACAAAGATTAGTTAGGGTTGTAGCTTATTGCAGAAGGTTTATAGCAATGATAAGGGCGAAAAAATCTAAAGAATCAAAATTTATGACTTGGTTGACTAGCAATGAACTATCGCAAGCGATTCAAATATGCATAAGGGTATGTCAAGTTAAGCATTTTTTCCAGGAAATTAAAGATATTCAGCAAAAAGGTATGGTGAATAAGAAGAGCAAACTTACCACTTTGACTCCTTTCTTGGATCATGTTGACATTTTGAGGGTTGGGGGACGTCTGGAGAGAGCTGACATTCAGGAAGATAAGAAGCATCCAATTATACTACCATCTAAATCCCATTTCACTGATCTTGTCATTGCTGATGCTCATCAAAAAACTCTACATGGGGGGCCTCAGATGATGACTTATTACCTGCGGTCGAAATACTGGGTTCTTGATGCAAAAAACCGTGCCAAGTCATTTGTACGCAAATGCGTAACCTGTGTACGATATGCCGCTCAAACTAGACAGCAGCTTATGGGACAGCTTCCTTCGGCTCGTATTACACCATTATTAAGCTCGCCACCTGTTACCTGTTAACGTATCTTGCGAAATGTGGGTGTATCTACTCTCCACTCCTTCGGGGAAAGAGGTGTGATGATATCTGATGTATAAGACTGTCTTGGTATGGGCATGTAATGAGATGAGATAATGGGTATCTGACTAGTATTATATAGAGATATAAAGACTGAAGGAAAGATGGATTGATTGTGTGAACGAGGACATGGCTGTAAAGGGAGTGAGTGTTGATTTGTGAGTGACAGAGACGAATGGTAGGTCACATGCTGCGACTCCAAATGACGAGTGTCAAAGTCCAAGTACTCAAAATGTAGCCATGTTTGTACTATCAGGAAGACCACACTTTTTTGCTACCCCCATCCAATACATACATACATATAATCACGACTATTATTCCCTAAGGGTCAGTCAGAGACTAGGCATAGTCCGCGCTTCAACAAGCAGTGACTGCACATGTGCTCAACGTGACAGGTGGTGAGCCCGTAACTACTATAAGCTAGATGGCTAGATGGTTGTGTGGTTCTAAGGGCGAATTCGACCAAATTGAGATTAGTAACACGGGAATAGTAATACCAAACTGAGTTCACACGATTGGTCGAAACTGCCCTAAGGGCGGAGACGATTAGCTATCCTAGTTTTTTCATGTTTGGCTACACGCGAGTAATATTATTTTAACGGAGTACGCAGTTTTTCGCGCACGAATGTGTCAATGTCTCGTTTGACACAGGGCAGATTCGACCAATCGTTACAGCTCAGTTTGGTATTACTATTCCCGTGTTACTAATCTCAATATGGTCGAATTCGCCCTAAGTCCATTAGTCGCCTTTTACGACACCCAAGGAAAGAGACGGGTTGGTTATTTTGATGAGCCGCTACCACACGGATCTTTTCATCCAATAAAAAACACAAATCGATGACTGATGATATGAATCAAAACTGTCAAACAACCATCCAGATTCGAACAAATAGTTATATTAACATTAAGTTATTTACTTCTCAGCTAAAACGTGTTATAAGAATTAATTAATTCTCTCCGCAAGACTTTTACCCTCTTAAAGTTCATAGCGTTCTGACGGTTAAATATTTGAATAATGGAGTGATATTTTTAACTTGAATTTTCACTGCCTTTATGTAAATTAGTTTGGTGTAGGGTTCCACTTTGATTACGTTTAGTCTCAAAATATTTTATGTAAAGCAGGCTATTAAAGTTTGTATAGGGATAGGGATGCTTATTAATTGTTTTGTACGAATCAGTGAGCACGCGATACCACAGGAACTCGGTGGCGTAGCGATTTAGTTTTTGGTTTCGATATTGAAAGTCAAGCAACCTTCAGAATGGTTGGACTTTGGATGGGTGACCAAAACTTTCCACCGATCCACCTGAGAGGATCAGGTGGATCGGTCAGCTATTCTCATTGATGGCAACAGTCTGCCTACCAATTTGCAGCATATTATGATGATGTACCTTTTTCATCTCTTACTGTGTAGGGAGACCCTATGCCCAGTAGTTCTAAGATTAATAATGATAATAATTCGTTTCTACATTATCAATTTAAAACCATGTAAGTATATTCAAAAAGTCAACTTTGATTCCCTGGTCAGCGCCAACCAATTTGTACGACTTTTTGTACAAAATAACAAAACATCTAAAGAAGAATAAAGCACAATAAACCTTATTTTGAATGCTGTAAGACCTTAATTTGTAAACTCAGTTTTGTGCCATAAATTCGTAGTGAGATTTATCTTCAATAATGAATGTCTCCTGTGAGGATAGCCTTGAATATAGTTGTAAATACTGCATGTATCATGAATATCGTATTTATAATATTTTAAGCCAGAGTAGAGTCGGACTTAGTACTTACCAAGTCGTCTGTATACAGTCATGAGCATGAATATGTGTACACTTGTGACAGAAAATGACTTCTATTACAAGGGAATAAAGACGATCATTGCTCAAAAATTATATTATGTTTTTGTGATGCTGTGTTCCTGCTTCGATGACATACCCTTATTATAAAACAAAAATCAAGCATAGATGTCTGCTTGAATACAGTTAAAAAGAGATAAGTCGTACCTCATTAGAGCCAATCGGCACTCGACCAGCACCTCGTCACCTCTAGCTCTTAGTATTCTTTGTATGGAGTACTATGACTATACGCTCACTACATCACCTCCGGAGTTGACGATCCATTGCTCACACGCTGACCGAGCAGGTTCCGAGTAGATCTTTCTTTATTTAACTCGCTGATCGAGCGAGCAAGCTGACTTGTTGACAACGCGGTGTCCACCGGTGGACAACGAGTAGAGGCGGTGCTGATAGGGTGGTGGCTATAACAAACTTTTTTAATGTCCCATAACGCTATCCCTTTACAATTTTCAGGCTACCTGTGCACCAATGCGGAGCGAGGGAGCGAAGCGCAGGTTATAATCAACGCTATTGGTTAATCAAGATATCGGATCAGCAAAGCGGAGATTTGTAGCGATGCTATTGGTTAATATTAAAACAGCTAAAGCTCCGGTTCTCCTCTCCGCTGCGGTGGACTGCAATGCCCAAGCAGGTCAATGCTTGTGTTGATTCTGTTGTACGAGCTTAAGACATTTTAAACAAAAGATAACTGAAATGTTGTCAAAATGACATTTAATATTAATAATATTGTTTCTAAATAAGTAAACGCAAGGAAACCAAGAATCTTTTCTTTGTATAAGAGGTAGTCAATAAATGCATTTTCATCTAAAATTACGAGGCAGCTTATTTAAGTAAAGACAGGCTGCAATAAGCTGACGTCGACAAAAATGTTGCAAACTTGGGTTACGTGTTTGGCAAAAACGCAAACTCGATGTGGAGGAAGAGAAGGTTGCATTGGTAAATGTTACACAACGGAAGTAAAATAAGCAGAAATGTCACTCTCGTCACCACCACAAATCTTACTATATGTAAAAACCATGGGGATTACAGGCCGTCATCAACATTGGGAAAGAGCAGGCAGAGCTTTACACAATTTCATTTGCGGTCGGTGCAACGAGGCCTACTCTCCCATTCCATCACACGATATATCATCATTCACTCTTATCCTAGCCATGTCCTCATTCACGTAATCTATCCGTCTTTTCTTCGGTCTACCTCTCAGTGCATTAGCATCTACTCTCACATTCATAACTCGTCACAAATCATTCTTTCTTCTCAAAATATGTCCATACCACGATAGCCGCTTTTCTCTGAACTGGTCTATCACTGGAGCAGTTCTCAGACATCCCCTGATATACTTATTCTTCACCCACACATCCATCTTCATATACGTATTTCCGCCACATGCAATTTATTTTCATCCGTCTTTTTCATAGCCCAACATTAATGAGGACTACAGGGGCTATAACCACCAAAATGTAAATTAAAATATCTGGTTTGAGGATCTTCAGAAAACTCGAAGTCAGTCGCTATTGCAACAGTTTCTACGCATCGGGTTAGCTTGGTAGTGTTA
Source organism: Parapoynx stratiotata (assembly GCA_910589355.1). NCBI lineage: Eukaryota > Metazoa > Arthropoda > Insecta > Lepidoptera > Crambidae > Parapoynx > Parapoynx stratiotata. The sequence goes on from OU342477.1 coordinate 1,665,925, forward strand.
TGGTTCGTACTCTTACGTAAGCCTGCCCAGCAGAGCCCTACACATGGCTTCATTCAAGCGAGGCGTGAAGAAGCTTCTTTTAGATCAGCTAGGCGGAAGTGGCTAAGACTGTGCTTTTCAAGCTGTGTAAGCTACTTTCGTGTTTGGATTCCACGTGCTGCTTAAGATCAGGCAGAATGTAGTCATCAGTTAAGTCACTCAATAAAAAAAAGAGCGACGACGCTTCTAGGCTTGTGACGAAATATTTGTTAAAATCTAAACCCATCTGTAAGTAGCTATTTACTATGGTAGCACTTAGCCAGACATGTTGTCGGGTCCGCAGAAAAGACACGCTCCTACAATTATCCGACGTTCGCGAAAGTAGCGTAAATTTTTTTACGATACAGAGTACCTTAGTAGTTTACTATAAAACTAGTTATTTCCATCCACATATCTGAAAATGTTGGTATATTTGGTTCTAGAAAATAATAACCTCCAACATGAATAAGGAAATTACTGGTGTATGTGTTCGAATGTTTTGGTTTCCATATTCAAAAAACAAATAAAGTTTGGAAAATTTGTGACCTTGAAGTCCTGGAAGATTCGGAAGTCATGAAGTCTACTTATCCATTTCAACAGGGTGTTGGTGTTCCATCTACTTTCAATTCCTCACGTTTTGCTTTACAGGTCTGAGCCCAGCAGTGGGATTTGTTGATCATAATAACTCTATTTCACTCAAAAGAGGACGGTGAGAGCAGGAACGATATATAAGTTTTATATAATTTGTTAGAAGAAACTTCTAGATATATGTATGAATTTGATGGCTTACAGGAATCTTCTGAGAAAAGATCTATTTGCTTTAGGAAATGAAGAAAATGTAAACGCAACCTGAATCAGTCGCTGTGTCCTTTCACGTTAATATTTTGTTTTGAAATACACAGAAATAACAATAAATTCAAAAAGAAACTTCGACGGGCAGCAAAAAGGATGATTTCTGAGCGCCATTAATAAAAAAGCACTCTCTGAATTTAAAATTTGTCTGTTCTTTAAGTGATATTCTTCTAAATTTTTTGTCTCTGTCCTCAGGAAATACAAAAAATATATTTCAAAAGTAGATTTTTGATTTCATTTTCTTACATTCCTTTACTTCAATGGCAATCTCAAAACATATACAATACTAAGTATTAGAATTCATAGTAATTATCAGAATAAATAGCCAAAAATATACCAAATAATCTCTCATGATTTTTGTGGTGAACAATTGATTGTATTTATCATACGAACATCGGACCCCATCAAGACTCGAACCCAGGATCTCAGAGATTTATGTATTTGGTACCTACATATTACAAAAAAGTGTACTAAGTGTACAGCATTTGCTAATAAGTCAGAAACAGATATGAGAGAGCATTGTTATTAAGAGACTTTCGCTTAAATAACCTGGATGTGGGTTTGGTACAGAGTATTTTGTCAGATCCCTATAACAGGTAACAATGCTTTTACATGAATCTTCACCTAGAAATTAAATAGTAGACTAATAATTAAGGATATGGTACAATGGGTAAAAAAAAGTGTCCAACATGTTCTTATACAGAGAGATGTCAACATCTTGAAACCAGCGTACAAACCTAGATTCTTTTCGTCCACAATTCTCCTTCAACCATAACATCCGCGCATTATTTTTCACTTTGAAACGCCAAGAAAACACTTGTCCGAGTACTTTAAAGTTATAACTCAGGAACAGCATCCATAAGTTTTTCCGGAACATCAGCAAGTCAAATAGCGAAAAAACTGAATCATAAAGTATTACTTGATGTTTATAGGTCGACTTTGGCAAGTGTCGCGAGTTGGCAAACTTCGGTGGCTAGGAAAAATTACTTCTGTGACTGAGGATATAATTTAGTTTCAGGGGCATTTTATAGGTGCGCTGGCGGCCAGCGTGTGGCTGTAAAACGACGTTAGTACATCCATGTAATAGTAAGCGCGCACGTGGCCGGCGCTACCAGTCAGCGAACCTATAAAACCGCCTTCAGACATTTAAAAGGCGAAATAAAAATTTCAGGATCGCTTATTTTATGGACTAACCATGGAGCTTCTCAAACTAAATCATTTACTCTATCTAGAATTTTGCAATATATTTGTCAGTTACAGGTACTGTTGTCTATGCCCACCGTACATTGGCCACCAGCTCACTGGCTTTCACCTGAGAAGAACGGATCAGAAACTCTGCAATGTTCCTCACTATACATTTACGAGTATAATCTCATTACCAGTTTACGGCTTGATTTATGAAGGACCGGACAAATGATGGATTACCTGGTGTTAAGTAAGAATGAGGAGGAGGAGCTCGGGGGCGTAGTGGTCAGTGGGCTTTGGCTTCGGTCGAAAACAAAGCTACCTTCGCCATGGTCAGGCCGTGGATGGGTGACCAAGACTTTGTGATCTCGAGCTCCTCCGTGCTTCGGAAGGCGCGTTAAGCCATTGGTCGAATGGTGACGAAGTAAAAATGATAAGTCATTGCTTGGTGAAAAAAGACGTGATTATATTTATTTTTAAATAAGAATGGAGTTTACATCCAAGAGTATGGGTGCAGTCCTAAAAAAATCAGCATCAGCCATCCTCACCATGCATGGCTTGCATAGGTCATGCCTAATAAAAAATTTCCATAATATTGTACCCTTCTTTTCCGCGGAAACTTACGTCATAACATAATCATAATTCATCACGCCAATATTCCCGAAGGGGTAGACATTTCAGCTGATATTTTAAGTCAGCATATAACAGGTGGTGAGCCTGTTGCCATGCACCGGACAAGTGAGGCAAGTGATATTCACAATCAAACTGTTCTCATGTTTTTTTTTGTGTCATTGGTGAGATCGCACTCGAGCCCTCTTGAACAAGCAGTGCTTCTTTCCCTACTTGGTTACCGCTGCATTTATTATAATTGCCTGTCAGCACTACCAGTCGTCCCAAAGAGGAATTTAACAAGACAAGCGAGTTAATAGTGCCCTGGGGAGCTGTTTTTCCCTTATGTTCTATTAGTAGTACAGAGGCAAAGGATAAAATAGATAGCAAAAATACTCGTACTGTCCACAAGACACATCTTACTACCGTGGTGAAAAGATGTGTCTTGTGGTGTTTTAGGCAAATCTAAATAACCTCTTGATTCGTCCTCAGACTATATACGTCCCACTGCTGGGCACAGACCTTACTCTTGGAGAATTAAACAATAAATAAATATCTTCAAACATTCACACCTATCAACTAGCCCCATTTTAAGCAACTAATACTGCTTGTGTTACGGACACTAGATGACGGATAAATATATTTAATAGATACATATAAATATCCTGTATATGTATAAATATATATTAACATCCAAGACTGGAGAACAAATGCCTGAAAATTCATCACCCAAACATTTGCCCCCACCGGGGATCGAACCCAGAACCTCTCTGGCGACGCCTTGAGACCGGCGTACAGACCACTCGAGGTCGAGAAACACATGAGGAGTGACTTTTCCCTATCAGCATCTATTTTTACTTTAGTACTCTATCAAGTTCTTCCATCTCTACATTATTCCATCAGTAGCAGTATGACCGTTGTCTGTTTGCCCAGAACTTACTTATTGTTATTACAGCTCACTTAGTATCTGTCCGTAAAAGTTATTCGGCTGCTACGAAAATAAAATATGTATCCAATTCTTGCTATGTTTCGAAGTGATCACGTACTTACTTCGTTGGTGTTATTTATCTTTGGCATGGTCCAAATTGAACGTACTTTGTACACGAAGGGACAGGACAAACATTTTAACAGCTCCCAACAAAAATGAATAAAAATTTCTAGTAGGTACAGTGACAGTGAACATCAAAGCTCATTTTTAGACATGCCCAACTGACTAAAGCGCTGACTCAGTACAATTTAAAACCCGTTTTCTTACGCACGAGCATTTCAGTGCAATAAAACTGTGCGCGAATAAATTTGAATATCTAGATTGTGGAAGTTCGAAATTGAATTTGGTACACGGACTCCTTGAAAACTATGGCTTCCACGATGAATATAAAAAGGATTTGCTTTATAAAGTTCGACAGTTCCCGATTAGTTTAAGTCTTTATTGGAAGATCTATAATAATATTTCTATTATTAATAAGTTCTCAGACATCATTGGTGGATTTTTCCAATTGTTTTCAACCTTATTAAATGATTAGGTAGAATTGAAATTAATTATGTTTTTTGACACTATTTTATTTTCATCGCCGCGCCGACACTTCATAAAGATGAACTCAAAATTGGTCCCGCTTGTTAATGCAGCCATTTCACCCCATCTATCAGCATTGGGCTAGCGTGTTGGTCTTTCAGCCTATACTCCTCGAGTCTTGTGTTTCTCGATGTAAGAAAACATGTGTCCAGCGGTAGGACGTCGATTAGTGACGAATCAAAGAACCACGCTTTTTCCTCATTTGGTTCTGATAACTTCATTCCAGTAGCGCAGAGGAAGTGACAAAAAGTGTAAAATAAACACTTTTCCGAAATTTTCCTGTATTCGTATTCTGGGTATCGAGTAAGTCCAAAAGTTATGTGTCAAGTCAGCAAATAAATGCTCAGCACACTCTATCTTTGCCTCCACGGGCCCTAGAGATTGGAATTTCTGTAAGACTTGATTCTATTTTCAGACAGGCGCAATATTTTCCGCCGATAAACATCTCACGAGCTAGAAATATTAAATTATTTTATCAGTAACACTCTTGCCTCCGATATCAATGCAAATTTATGTATTGCTTTTTGTTGGTGCTTCAGGTATGCTTGGATAGTCTTACTTATTTTTATTTACCTTTAGGGTGGTTTCAGAGCCACGCCGGCGGCCGGCGCTGGCCACACGCACGTCACATAGGAGTTTTTACAGTAATTAACAAATAGGGGAAAAGTTCAATTTGTCTGATAAAATTCTAAACCTGTCTCCTCCTCTTTAAATGAAACTAAACACTGGGCAAGTCTAATAGAAACAGGATCCGTAGATGTAAAACCTGGACATTAAAAGAGAAGCTGTATATGGTGGATTTGTGAGCAGGTGTTTAGAGACTTAAGTTCTCTGATGACCTCCGGGAGTTGGGGCAGTGGAGAAAGCTGAAATGTTTTTTTATAACTTGAGCAAGCAGAATTATACAATATATTGTAGAGAAGAGAGAGTACATGAGAGTTCTGGCGAAGACTTATAAGAAGCCCCTTGATGTTAACGTAATTTTGGGAAACATTCATAAACATAAACATATCATCACGCCTCTTTTCCCGAAGGGGTGTGAAGTGTGAAACACCCTTATTTCGCCAGATATGTTAGGTCCCCATGCAACAGGTGGCGAGCCTGTTGCCATGCACCGGGCACGATATGAGGCAAGCGATATTCACAATTAACTGTACATAAGTTTTATTCAACTCAGTGGTACAGGCGGTGGGATCGATCCCGCGTTTTCGGCGGCCTCTCGAACGAGTAGTGCCCCGTACGTCCCACCTCGGCTACCGCTGCCTTTTGGGAAACAATTGTTTGTAATAGCAAAACAATCAAAAAGAATTTGGTGAGCCGGTTTCACTACCTAGACTCAATAAAAAATATATACATAACCACATAAAATCTCGCCTTTTTCCCAATGGGGTAGGCAGAGATTACAGTCTCCACTTGCTACGGTCCTGGCGCATATCTTTGCTTCCTCTACTCGCATCACTACCTTTACCCTTCGGTTTGAGGTGGATTTGACCAGGCCCTTGGTCAAGGTACGGACGCCTAGAACGTCCACCTCCAACTTTCCCATGCACATCTGACTTATATATTAGGTCCTTACCTATGAAATTGGCGTTTTGTATGGAGATTTTGGGGATGTCTGCATTTTACATACTAACATTTTATCAGTTTTCTTCACAACGACATATCCAGAGACAATAATATTTGGCATGTATCATTAGACAAGCTTTAGCAATATGTCTGTGAACACGCTTGATAAAAATTATTCATCGTTTTTATTTTAATGCAAATCAAATGATGTATTCGGGAGGCAGTTAAAAATAATTGTCTTTGTGTCTAATTTTAACACAATTAAACTTACAAAAAATTATCAAATTAAATAATACGAGCTCAAATATATGGTCTATTTTTAGAGGAGGCAATTATTTTATAAGAATGTTCTGAAACCTAATAGTTACGGACAAATTGCTAAGACAGAATAAAAACACCAATTTCATAGGTAAGGACCCAATACTTGCTGCTTTGAAGAAATACCGACACTTTTATCAGTTAGCTCCATCAAAAAGACAACCATGATCTAAGCTACGAATTAAATAATTTATCAATAAACCTTCAAAAGTGCTTTCAGAAACTTAGTTTCATTTTTGGTTACGTCCTACTAAAGCTGAAAGTAACGAATTTCTCACGGAGCCTGAGGCATTTTCCAATTTTCAACGTGATATTCCGAAAGCGAAATTTCCATATTATTTATGTTTCACGAATTACTAAAGAGAGGATTGTCTTTAAATTTTTTATTTATTATTAATAAAATACTTTTGGTTTAACAAGTTGGCGGTTATTATAAACTATTTTATCCATAAAATATTTTTTTGAACTTTTTTGTACCTAAGGTATTATTTAATACAAGGTTTCGTATTGTCTCATACCTAAGTGTGTTTGTTGTCACATACTTATAATTTTTAGCATTTGATAATACCTTTTAGTTACATGCCATAACCAACCACCAACCAACGAATGTACGAATGTACCAACTGCTTTTCTTGCCTAGCATGTCGTAGAAGGCGACTGTGTAGGCGATTATGTAGGCGATGAGCTAGCCACTTGTTACTACTCTTTCAAGATTTTTCATCTGACCAAACTTAACTTTTCTATGGCTAAATGTGGTCTTAAGGAACACAGTGCTCCTTATACTCTGCTTCCCCTTTTGGGGATTACAGGCGTGATTGTATGTACGTATGTACTTGCCATAAGAGGTGGGCACAGCATTACTCTTGATTAGGAACGAACTAAACCGCGCAACGTTATTCCAAACATAAAAGGCATGAAATGGAAGGGTAATTTCAGAGACACCGGTGGCCAGCGCCGGCCACATGCGCGACTGACCCATACACGATGACGTGTATGCGCCGCGCGCTTGTGGCTGGCGCCGACGAGGAAACCTGAAACTCTCAAACCACCCCTAAAGTTAAATTTTAATCGTCTCCATGTAAAAGAGGGATAACCTGACTAAATGAAGATGATGAAAATAGCTGTCAAGCCTGCTTTTGACAAGTGGTTGCGAGTGTCAAAGTGTGGGAAGCGCGGACGCGGACGCGAGTGATTGAGAAAGTGTTGTGTCGAGAACGTCGACGGTGCGGACGCGGACGCGGATCACCATCATAGGTTATAACCAATTAAGCAAACTGGATACCTAACGCTATTTGAAACATGGAGGAAATCAAGATCGCCAACCCAAGTCCAACTAAGGCCATCTTTAACCGCTCGCCTAGTGGTTCACACCACCGGGTGTTGATTGGGAGGTCCAAGGTTTGATTCCCCATGCGGCCGATATTTTTCTGCCTGGTTTCTTAGCCCGCCTGGCTAACTACCACCGTCTTACCAATATCTGCCGCCATAATAACAATGATACAAGCATTGCTGTGTTCCGGCAATCAGAGTTTAGATATAGATAGCCAGTTCCTCAGTTGTTGAGGAACACAGGTGAAACTCGCTTCATCCTTCGGCCTTATCGTCACTTACCATCAGATGAGATGAAGGCCAAAGAGCTGACCTGTATAATATTACTTTAACTATGAAATTGCCGTTTTGTATGGAGTTTTTGGGAAACTCTGGACTTTTCCATACTAACATTTTTTCAGTTTTCTTCACAACAAATCCAAAGATAATAATATGTGGCATGTATCATAAGACAAGCTTTAGCAATATGTGTGATATCACTTTTCATAAAAAATATTATTATCGTTGTTAAGTGAATGCAAATAAAATGATGTATTCGGGAAGCACTTAAAAAGAGTTGTCCCCGTGTCCAATTTTAACACAATTAAACATACAACAAATTATCAAAACAAATCAAAAGAGCTCAAAAATATGGTCTATTTTTAGAGGAGGTAATTATTTTTTAAGAATACTCTGAAACTTAATAGTTACAGACAAAATACTAAGAGAGAAAAACAACGGCAATTTCATAGTGAAAGACTTAACTTCAATATCGTAAGTACCTTCATGGACTAGACTTGCGGTTCCTAGTGGCGAGGGAACTTTACACAGCAGTAGGATATTTGATTCAGTTTGTTTTTTTACTGCATCTCAATTAGTTCTATTTTTGTTGGACTGTTATGAAAAAGATCCGTTCTGCGATCTTTTGTTGGCAAATGAGCGATGTCCTTACGAGTGTAACAACATTTGAGTTCAACTTTCCATTAATTTAACATTCCCGTGAGGATGCGGATTATAAAGGTAACTTGTATCAAATCTCCGGCAATTTATTGAATATACACGTTTAGGAATTAGGCAGTTAATTACTGTTAATTTTGGAAGAGGCTTGATGTTAAACATAATTTAAGAAAATCTTGTATTAAATTTACATTACATAATATTAAAAGAATTTTGAATCTTTATCGAATCTTGATGCCGGTGTGTTAGTTCGCTTTGGCTTTCGCTACAAAAAAAAAAGGTACCTTCGCTTTGGGTGATCAAAACATTGTAATATAGAACTCCACCTGCTTCGGAGCGCACGTTAAGCTGTTGGTTTCGGTCGGTATTGCAACCGTTTCTACTCACCAACCCGCATTGGGCCAGCGTGGCGGTATTACGGCCCATATTCCTCGTGTGTTTCTCCATGTGGAACGCGTGTGCCAGGCAGTGGAATGTATATAGGCTGAGGGCAGTTTATCACGAATATCATTTGTCTATTACTGTGTCCTGTACACGGGAACATGCTTGACCCCTGTGGGAATACTTAGCTCCTGTCACATAACAGACCAAATGTGACGCTACTTTTTCTTAGCCCTTTGGTTACTATGTTCTGGTTATCTTTAGACATTAATAAAGTCAGTAGTCTTAATAGTCAGTTAATGGCAACCTGTAACCCAACATTGGGGTGGGAAAGATACTATGACTTATATTTATCATGTTATGTAATAGCGAGAGTGTTTTCAGTTATTTTGTAAAAACCTAAAAAATAATTATAATCAGACAACATATCACGCCTTTATCCTCGAAGGGATAGGTAGAGGTGTTAGCCCACGTTTTGTCAGAAATGTTAAGTCCCCCATGTGACAGGTGGCGAGCCTGTTGCCATGCACCGGGCACAATGTGAAGCATGCGATATTCGCAATTTAATGTACATAAGTTTTATTTAAAATCAGTGGTACAGGCGGTGAGATCGAACCCGCGAGTCCCGCGACCTCTCTAACGATTAGTGCCCCGTCCGTCTTTCGCTCAACTGTCTTAATATTATGGTATGTACTACGGCCCATATTAATCCCCATGGGCTTCTCCATGAAGGAAGTTACGTGCCCAGCATTGGGAGGTTATATAGGCTGATCTTATGAGTGGCAGAGTGATTAAGGTCACTCACCCCACCCGCTTTTAGCACAGTCCGTATAGCGGAACGCGGCGGATTTCATCAAACAAACAAAAATTACGACTCCTTTGCTTATCAAGTGTCGTTTTTATTTAGAAATGGAACTGGCTGGCTGTAGGGTTCGAATTTCATATCCAACCTACGTGTAGAATAAAAAATATTAACAAAAAGGAGAAATTAGGGCCGATTCCGTAGGCACAAACTAAACCAAACTCTACTAAATTGTGTATCTATACTTTTATTCTCTACATAGTTAGAGAAGGATAAATACACATTTTAGTAATGCTAAGTTTAGTTTGTGCCTACGGAATCGGCCCTATTGTCTTTGACATTTGTCACATGACAGTTCGGCAAATACGACAAAAGAAAGAGAGCTGTCAAAATATCTCTGCTTCAAATGGCCACAATAGAGACGAAAACCCCATGTAACCGGAGATGCATCAATCCTAGTGTAAATCAAGTGAAATTAAGAATGACAGAGTACCCAAACGAATTTTAAATAATTATCCCTATTAACTCGACACTCTCCACGAAATTTTAAAGACAAAATAAACCATAAATAATATTTTGAGACAAAATAACCCTCGCAGCCGTGAACGAAGCTCGCGACTTCCCGCCCGAATATTAAATTAGTTTACAAAATCTTTTCCCGAAGTTATAATATCAAAAGAATTTGTTTATAAACAAAAAGTGTTTCTTTATGTTCTGAAAATTGTTGCTGTGTTGCGTGTGAGTGAATGAAAATAATATAAAGAATTTCATTTAATATTCCTCCTCAGCCTATCCTAAATACGTCCCACTGCTGGGCACAGGCCTGTCTCATGGAGAAACACATGAGGAGTATTGGCCGTAACACCACCACGCCTGGCCCGATGCGGTTTGAAGCGCTTGCAACAGCGACCGAGAACAACGGCTTAACGTGCCTTCTGTTGTACGGAGGAGTTCGAGATCATATTTTCGGTCACCCATCTACAACCTGACCACGGCGAAGGTAGCTTTGTTTCGGATATCGAAAGCCAAAGTGTACTAACCACTCCGAAACCGAGCTCCTCATGAAAGAGGAGATTAAAAGGGGGGGGATCTAATTAGGAAGTGAGTGATGCGCTACCCGAAATAAAATTCAAATAGAGCAGGAGAAAGAAGAATATTAAAAACATTACAACAAACACAACCGTCTTCTTATAAATAGCAACATCTTCTGAAAGCCAGCCAACATTATTTTGTTATTGTAATTAATGAAGCAGAATTCTTTCATTTTCCGTTTAACATTAGAATCTTAAGCAGTAGCTCAACAACTCTCAGGCCATCTTGAATCATCACAAATGTACACAAAATAACACCGAAAATACGGAAAATTAGCTCCAATCTGCCGCTCGCTGATTGGCCGCGGGTGTAACGGGCCACTCAATCAAGCAAGGGCAGTAGCTCATCTCGAGAAGTCATTAACCAGGTCAATTACCGGGCTCATATATGACAAGTGCTGTAAAAACATGTATTGCCAATCCTGAGTTACTGGAAGTAATTATGTGTAATGTTGATTATGTTACAGATTTTTTATACATATGGTTCTTTAGTTTTTAATGTAATGAGTTTAATAGCTTATTGAAATTGGTAGTCGAAAGTTACTGAAGTATTTAATTGGACAGCCGAAAAAAAAATATTTATCTCAGACATTCATCCATATTTGTTAGTACAATTTTACAGGCTTACAAAACTAGTGTTAGAAGATACTTATTAAGGCCACAAACTAATATACTGTCAATAATTTAAGAAATCAGGCTCCAGTTTTTGTATTGCACACAATCATATTAATGACCAGTAATAAAAACATAGATTATATAAAATCATTTTACAATTTTATCAGCAGAGAAGTAATTTGGTTAGAAATGTAAGTCCATTCACATCTAAGCTATAACAACAGATGAAATGGCTTTTATATTCCACGCAGAAGTGCTTGTTAAAAGCTAAATATATACATATAATAAAACTGTAGATGTCGAATGTCTTAGAAAAAATGCTAAAAATCAAGTCAGGAAAATACCAAAAAAATATATTTTTCTAATATTTTTGTTTCTCCGTCTGTTTGTACGGCCTAATATCCGAAATGTCTGGACCGATTTCAATGAAATTTTGCATGGTGATACCTTATATCACATGTACTTTTTTTACAACATCATAGATACTTTTTATTCCGGAAAATTAAAGGGTTCCCGTGGGATAGTAAAAAAACCAGTAACCGCATACCAAGTCGCGGGCAACCGCTAGCTTAGAATAAGATAACGTAAAATGTGTTGCATACTGCAACTGCCCAGCACAAAAATAAACAAGCCATTCTCCTTAAAAAACAATCTACATTTGAACATACATTTCTCAGGAGAGCAAACTACCGGTAACCTACATTGTAATTTAATGTAGGTTGCGCGCTTCTGACCACTGTCGACAGAGTTCAATTTCGCTTAAGCCATGCTACCAGCGAGCGAAGCAAACGAGCGTTGTTTCACCTCTTTTTGGTGGTTAAAGTCACGCCGGCGGCGTAGTGGTTAGTATGCTTTGGCTTTCGATTGAAAACAAAGCTACCTTCGCCTTGGTCAGGCCGTGGATGGGTGACCAAAACTTTGTGATCGCAAGTTCCTCTGTGCTTCGGAAAGCACGTTTAGCCATTGGTCTCGGTCGCTATTTCGACTGTTTCTACCCCCGGTCGCTATTGCAACTGTTTCTACCCACCAACCCGCATTGGGCCAGCGAGGTGGTGTTACGGCCCATACTCCTCATGTGTTTCTCCATGAGGAAGGTCTGTTCCCAGCAGTGGGACGTATAAAGGCTGAGGACAGGACATGAACTGCATGACAACGAAACGCTGCTATCTCGTGTAATTTTAGGCGCGCGCATGTGGCTGGAGCTGTAGTTCGCGGTGTGAAGTACCAGAAAGAGATGAAACGATGCTCATTTGACGACCTTCGTGGTCGAGTGGTCTGTATGCCGGTCTCAAGGCGTCGCCATCTTGAGAAGTTTTCGATTCCCGGTGGGGGCAAATGTTTGGGTGATGAATTTTCAGGCATTTGTTCTCCAGTCTTGGGTGTTAATATTATATAAATGTATATATAAATCTAAGGTGAGTGACTGACATAGTGATCTATCAACGCACAGCCCAAACCACTGGACGGATCGGGCTGAAATTTGGCATGCAGGTAGATGTTATGACGTAGGCATCCGCTAAGATTTTTATTAATTCTACCCCCAAGGGGATAAAATAGGGAATGAAAGTTTGTATGAAACTTTGTCAATTTTAAATCGGGCTGAGACTGAGAGAAAATTAAAGGGTTCCCGTGGGATAGTTCAAAAACCATAGTAATCGCGGACGACGTTGTGGGCAACAGCTAGTATTTACATATTTTCAGGATATTTTTTATGTATCTTCTTATTTTTCCTGCCCTGTTCCCAATTCTATTTGGGGTCGGCGCAACATGTCTTCCTCTTCCACTCTCCTCTATTACTCGTCAAGTCAACACTCACGCCCATCCTCATCAAATCATCATTCACTCAATCCATCCATCTTTTCTTTGGTCTTTTCTCCCCACACGCCCATCCACTTTCAACTCCATAACTTTCCTGGTGACATGAATCGTTCTCCGTTCTCATTACATGTCCATACCAAGAAAGTCGTTTTTCTCTCAGTTTATCAGCAATCGGGGCAACAGCAACTTTGATCTATTAAATATATTTATCCGTCACCTAGTGTCCGTGATACAAGCAGCGTTAGTTGCTTAAAATGGGGCTAGTTGATAGGTGTGAATGTTTGAAAATATTTATTTGTTTGTTTCGCTCGCTCGCCCGCTCGCAATATGGTTCGCTTTATACCACGAACAACAAGGAAGTCAGTTTTGTTTGCTCACAAATTCGGAATCAACCAGCATGACAGCTACGATTAATGTTGCGAACCTCTGCAGCATTTGCTCAAAAGCGACGGTGGTCCAGTATTATAAAAGTTATCTATAGGAACATATAACAAAACTATATAGGTCGAATGTCTGTACATAGAAAAAAAAGAGAGGGAAAATACCAAAATTCTCTGTCTGTTTGTGCGGGCTAATCTCCGAAATGGCTCTACCGATTTCAATGAAATTTTGCATGGTGATATATACCTGGTCAACATCTTAGATACGGTTTTATTCCGAAAAATTAAAGAGTTCCCGTGGATAGTTAAATAACCAGTAACCGCGGACGAAGTCACGGGCGACAGCTAGTTTACAATAAGAATGTTTCTGCTTATATTTTACTCTCTATAGACGACTTTACACAAACGGATATGCATGAGAAACGAGAAAGTGCATTTGACCGAAATGTTATGAATATTTTTTATTCAACGTGTTGGCAAACGAACATTTTAAAAATATGTTGGTAACGATTGTCCCTTGATGATAGAGAACCAACAGTTGAATATTTTAGAACAAAACAGCTGTAGTTGTAGTAACATACACACACACTCGCACACAATAAGCTCGTCCCGAATCTATAGGTTTTATTTTCAAAATTTTCTTGTATTAGCCATCAAGTGAAGATAAATTATGTTTCTTGTACTCGTATTATGCACTAAGTTATGATAATATTGGGTTCTTACCTATGAAATTGGTGTTTTTATTCTGTCTTAGCAATATGTCCGTAACTATTAAGATTCAGAGTATTCCCGAAAAATAATTACCTCGTCTAAAATAGATTATATTTTTGAGCTCTTTTGATTTGTTTTGATAATTTGTTGTAAGTTTAATTGTGTTAAAATTGGACACGGATACAACTCTTTTTAAGTGCCTCCCGAATACATCATTTGATTTGCATTAACATCAAAACGATGAATAATTTTTATCAAGCGTGTTTTATCACACACATATTGCTAAAGCTTGTAGAATGATACATGCCAAATATTATTATCTCTGGATTTGTTGTTGTGAAGAAAACTGATAAAATGTTAGTATGTAACATACAGACATCCCCAAAATCTCCATACAAACCACCAATTTCATAGGTGAGGACCTAATAATAAATGTTTAATTGCAAACGTCTGTAACTTCCACAAGTCAGGCCGAGCCTTGTATGGAAGTTTTTTAATTTTCGCTTACTCCTAACATCATTACTACTAATGCAAGCACCTTAAATATAGCTGCTTCGAGTATTTGCAAAAATATCTGGCCGTTAATAACGAAGCAGTGCTGAAACTAAAAAAATATTTATCCCAGAAGTCATCTATAATTCCATTTCTGCATTCGCAAGAGACCGCCCGACATCGTATCGTGATGAATATAAATGCCTGGAATTCAATCTGTTCCCTCCGGAGTTCATTAAATGTGCAGATTTATCTGAAGATTTATTTGCGCGATGAGACAAACGATATCTGGGACCTGTAAATATAAATACGGTAAGAGATATACCAGCCCAGACGTCCCACTGTCAGGAGCTCTTCTACATAGATAACACAAGTACCGCACGGGTCGTAATAACATTACACTGGTCGTATGCGGATTGTTGAGAAAAGATGTTTACAGTAGCGATTGAACCAAATGGGTTAACCTGCCTTCCGAAGCATGAGAACTCGATATCATTTTGGCCACGCATTCAAGGGTAGATTTTTTTTTTTTTTTTTTTGACCCGGGGTAATGGCCGACCCATACCAGGCTTCGGGGGAAGACCTGGTTATGCGGGGCTCGAACCCGCTAAACCCCCCGGGGGCTTATCCTCCGCCGCGTTGGTGCGGTGTCGGGCTCTCGAGTATGCAACCGACGACCGCCGCGGCGTGGCCTTTCGGCCTCAACTGGCCTGTCCCTGGAGGGGGACCAGCCGCTCCGTGCCACGGGAGCGACTGCCGACGAGCCGTGCAAGGCGGGTGACTGCCTCCAAACCAAGGACCCCCGTCCCGTCACCTGCGTGGCCCTGGGCTCAAGCAACACCCCGAAAGGCATTGCCATCATTGCCCTGTCGGAAAAGCCGGGTCGCCGGGCAAGTACCCCGACGCGACCCTCGACTGCCGGGCAGATACCCCGACGCAGCCCGCCACCGGACAGAAGCCCCGACGTGGCCCGAAGGGTAGGTTATGGCAAACGTAGGTTAGTGAGCAATTTTGAAAGCCAACGCCACAGAGCTACCAATTTTATACTTGAATACAAACATGTACATTATTCTTGTGATTTAGCTGAGATAACTCAGGGCACTTCGACCCTATGGGATCTTTTCCGTTAAATTACATGTAGGTACTTACAATAAACATACAAAATAAATTAGCAATTCTATGTTGTACTATTTGCCGAAACTTTAACGGATCGTGAAATTCTAACGAGCGAACGTGTTTCCATTACCACATAAAACAACATGGACTTTATTAGATTTCAGGGTATTACAGAGCTTTTCTGAAATCTGAAATACAAAATAAAAGTTCTGTGTTTGACCCCAAAAGTATGGCGCTTTTACTTAACATAGTCTAATTATCTCCTTCGTTTCTCATACGGGTTTTAAACCGACTTCAAAAAAAAGGTGGAGTTTATCAATTCTACTTTTTTATGTATTATCCCCGATTACTCGAAGACGCCTTGACCGACTTAGTTGTCTGAAAGGGTTCATGTTCTAGTCGATCCCTTTGTCATGAGGTCAGGATCTCATCATCCTGGAGTAATCGAGGGCATCCCTTTAAAGTTTATAGGCACGTAAGGCATTTTTCATTTATTTTCTAATGTTATTCAAGTATTTGCATTATGATAGTCATAAAATTATGGTACTGAGCTGATAGAAGGTATACTCGTAACTACTCTATCATTAAAAGTACAGTGGTAATTCTTTAAATATCATTGATATTTATGGGTTAGTACTTATGATTTTCAGGGTATGAGTTCTAGTTGGTCCCATTGTCATGAGGTCAGGATTTGATAATGGGATCCTGGAGAAATCGAGGACATCCTTCAAAGTTTATAGGCACATATAACATATTTTATTCATTTTCTAATATTATTCAAGTAGTTGATAGACATCAAATCATGGTGCGCTGATGATGGAAAGTATAGCTCCTCAACCGTTAGGAGCACAGCGAGAATTTTTTAAATATCATTGATATTTTATCTAAAATTTTCATTAATAAAACATTGAACATGTTCTTTGGGTTTTAAGTTTTAGTTCGATATTGAGCAGAAATAATCTTGGAAAATGAACGCCTTTATTCTTTTGTAATAGAAATCATTTATTGTCTAATGAGTTATATCATTTTAGTAATAGGATATGACATACCTAAAATATGTATATATATACTGGGAATTTGGTATATATATATACTGGGTATATATATATATATATATATATATATATATATATATATATATATATATATATATATATATATATATATATATATATACCCAGTATATATATATACTGGGAATTTGGAATTAAAATCCGAAAAGGTTACATGGTGCTGGTCGCCAACAATGCTGTTTTGTCTTATGCACTGGTGTCGCTTCTCTCGCAACACGAGATCTCACACACCTGTGACGGGTTGACTGGAAGACATCCTACCATCCATCCTACGAGTATTAGAGATAAGTCCTCCCTTGTATACTTCTGCTTTCTATGTTGTGTATTTTTGTTTCTGTGCAATAAGGAGTCATTTAATGTCAAAAGTATTATGTTCATACTCATGAAATGAAATGAAATCACTTATTCTGTAATTTGATTTACATGAAATACTTTTGCAAATCAATATTTTTTTCCTACTAGCACTTCGACGTCAATGGCCTGTTGAGAAGAAGTGCCACAAGAAACTCAACAGTTAGCCATTTTTAAACAGCCATAATAACAAAAGGAATTTAGAACATTTTAAATATTGTAAAATAAGCATGTGCAGAGGAGCAAATTATAGTAGCCACGAATTTTTATCTTTAAAATCCTTGCCTGTATTAACTTTGTGGTCTTGTGCTCTAGCTTTGAAAGCAATCGTCGGTTCTACACACCTTTCGTGTTGGGTGTTCTTATGTTTTCAGCCGAAAATAGGCGGGCTTGCGATTGCTGTATTCTTCTTGAAAGGAAATGTAAGAAATTAGAGAAATAGAAGAAAAGAACTAACTAGATATTGTAACTTGCAAAGTTTTAATCTACGGTATATTTATTAACTACTATTTTCATTTATTATACTTTTTACAGGAACATACAATTATTATAAAAATAGAGAAAACAGCTTTTCCCTTAGCTTACACAAAAAACCCTACTATAATAGTAAAAATAAAGAAAACATATATATAATATAATTGATTTTAAAAATTGTCGGTGATATTGCAGACGAACCCAGATTCATGGAGCTTCAGACTACTCCGGACAGTGACGCATGGCGGACAAGGTTCTTCCCACGGTCGGTGATATTGCAGACGACGCAGGATTTCATTTTGAATGCAAACCCCGACCTAGCGTCCGTCCAGGTCGGGAAGCCCTGGGAACGGCTCGGAGAGTTGTTCCGGCAGACCCCGAGTCGCTCCCACAGAAGGGCAGGAACGGGTATATCGGGGAGTTTTAGTGGGTAGTGCCAATATGTCAGGTGAGTCCCACACACGCCTACCGGCTAGCCACCGGTAGGTACGCGCAGTAAATAGATTCCTCCTCGTAAAAAAAAGGGGCATGTCGTAAAAGGCGACTAAGGGCGTATTGGGTACTGGGTCTGTGATTGTGTAGGCGATGAGCTAGCCACTTGTTACTACTCTTTCACGATTTTTCATCTGACCAAACCCAATTTTTGTATGGCTAAATGTGGTCTTAAGGAATACAGTGCTCCTTGGACTCTGCCTACCCCTTCGGGGATTACAGGCGTGATTTTATGTATGTAGAAATAAATTACAGTATCGAAGCTAAGCCATGTCTATATAATTGACACAAAAGACCAACGTTTTACATCCCAAATTAACATTAAATCTGTTATTTATGTATAATGTGTTTCTTGTCAAAAGTTCCCCTTTGTTCCCACCTTATGCTCATTAACATTCAACAAAGCTGGCCAAAGCAAATTACAACGAACGTTTCTTCATGAAAGGTTCAACTTTGATGATTTATGGATTGGATCCCGCGAAGCTGGATTGAATTTTGAACAATAAGATAAAGACAGAAGAGGTGAAAATAACTAATCCTAATTACAACGTGGGTTTGCTCAATCACTGCAAAAGTAAAGCAAGATTATAGACGAGAAATCAACATTAAAGGTTTAGAAAAGTGCTGATTATGCAAATTCCATAAAAATGTTAAACTGAAACCGTTAGAAATATAATAAACTATCGACATGGTGAAACGGCGTACATAAGAGGACACCTATGTCCAGCTGTGGAGTAATATAGCGTGAAATAAAGAAAAATATAAAGTGTCACCACTATACTCATCAAAGGAATCATTTTGCCAAATTCGATGCATTTTTTATAATAATAAATTTTAAATGCGTTCGTCTAAATCCAGTGTTGGAATGTTACCCAACACTAGCATTATGATGTACACATCACTAGCGGAGTCCCGCTTCTTGCTCCCCACGCAAGGCCACCGTACTGTTCGGGGACGTGTTCTCTAATATTTCTAGGTTCTGTGTTACCGACGACGTCAGTGCTTGTCTTTAGTACCTGTGAATCTACTATACTTGAAATAAACGCTTCTTGTAAAACAACCTACAATATAAATACACTTAACCACACACCAACAACCAGCAACTGAAATAAGCGACGATATGTCCTAACGTGAAACACTCAGATGACACTGAAAAAGAAAGAAAGAATGCGTTTATTGGCTTACATATAAATACACATACATGTACTAAAAAAAAAAAACACACTGCTGTGCACAGGCCTCTCTTATGGAGAAATACATGAGAAGTATAGGCCGTAACACTACCACGGTGGCCCAATGCGGGTTGGTAGGTAGAAACGGTTACAATACCGACCGGGACCTACGGCTTAACGTGCCTTCCGAAGCACGGAAGAGTTCGATATCACAAAGTTTTGGTCACCCATCCACAGCCTGACCATGGCGAAGGTAGCGTTGTTTTCGATCGAAAGTCAAAGCGTTCTACTACGCCACCAAGCTCCTCAGATTACTACGCTTAGGTACTTAAACTTATAAATACCCAAATAATGCAAAAAGAAATAAGAATCTACAAAGGATTCCAGTTATTGTAAATTTATTTTCACGTCTGTATTCGTTCTCGTAAGCTCGTAAGCTGAGTACTTTAAGTTACGCTTATTCCATCAAATAATAATGACGTTGCATCCAGTTGACAAGATTCTTCAGGCGTAGCCAACTCATTTGCTTAGAGCTATGCTATTTGAGTTAGTTTATGCCAAACAAATCTCTTTGGCAATGTGTCTTAAACTGCATTACAAAACTGCTGTCTTGGCAATATCTACGAGAAACTACAATGCTAGTATGAATCCTTCACGTCGATACAAGCACGTTGGAATTATTTATGAGTACTCGCTCTATTTGCCCACTGGGTCCATTTTCAATTTGTCGCAGAACTCGGGATGTGTCCTGAAGTATTTTGAGACGAAACGCTCCATCAATATTGTAGTATTTGCCTACGGAAAAGAAATTAAAATGATTTCTTGCGGAGTACACGTTGAGGGATGGTAACGTTTTCGTTACATTTGACTTAGATTTTAAGGAAAACAGATTAAAAAACACATTGCTTACGAAGTCAATGCCTCGAGCTAATTCAATAACATCTGACGCAATAAAATTTAAAAAAAATCATATGTTTATTTCAAAACAAATAATAATATCATTTTCAATTTAGACAAAATTCTTAGATTATATTAGCCAATCAAGTTGTAGCTATAATATAATATTGTTTATTTAAAAATTTATTGTACCTTCACAGAAAAACATAACAACGAAACGACAAATGACAAAGACATTATATAATATGGCAAGAAACAAAAATGTCGTGTGTACACTATGTATAAATATAATATAAAACTTAAATATAATATGTAGTAAATTAAACAAATATAAAATACAATACTGAAATACAAATATACATACCAAATATATATGTAAATGTAAATATATACAATATACATATATGAACACTTAAGGACTCATTATGTCAAGGAAAGATAGCATTCTTGAATATATTAATTGTTTTATTATTTACAATTTCAATATTCTTTCCATTTTTTTGGGATGTGTTATCGACCACTAGGTTATTTAATGTTTTTGATAAAGTATCTCTTTAATAGATTTTTAATTCGAATATAACTTATATTTTTCATAACACTTTCTGAAATATTTTTTGGTAATTTGTTTAATAACTTAGGATGGTTTCACATCCGAGTTCTTTTTCCATATTCATTTGCACTTGCTTGCACTCATCATCACTCATGCTTGCAATGATCAATTGCACTTGCTTTATTTATGTACATTTTATCAGAATTAACCTATTTTCTGAAGTTTTATTTACCTTAGAAACTATTTGGCTTTCGATTAAAAACAAAGATATAAGCGCCATGGAAGCTTCCCGAACCTGGTGATTTCGAGTTCGAAAGATACTTTAGTCTCGGTGGCCCGCTTCTGCCCACCACTTTGGGCAAACGTTGGTGTCATATACCTTGTAGCGTGGTAGGTGGAGATATAAATAACTGGTAAGCTTGTCACTTTTTTATTGGTAAAATTTAAACGCACAAACAGTGCACAAAACACAGTTACCTTATAAACATATTGTGCGTAAGTGGCTATAATTTCATATAAGACTTACTGACCTAAGGCGTCGTCTGAGCCGGCTCTAGATGACAAGCGCCTCAGTAAATTTACTGCCTGGACTTCAAGTCTAAATACAGCACAGCAAGTGGCTCAGTGGCAGAAATGGGGAAGCCGTCTTACTGATTTAATTGGATGCCAGTCAAGTGTCTCTTCCGAATTGTATGCGCTCCACTGATGGCACATACCTTCCTAGAAATCGAACATGTGAGAAATATTCATCGGTCGTAGTTCTTTATGATGATTAAACATTTTTGAACATTCTGTGATCAGAAGAACAACGAGGAGACGGCGAACAAACATTTTTCTTATCAAGCCAGGAGCAAATTTCATTATATTTTTTTACAAATTATTACGTCAGCTAAAATTGAAAGTAAGTTAATAAATGCAAAGAGAAATATTATTGTTATCTTTAATTTAAAATATTCCTTGTGGAATCGGTTATATATAATTAGACTCATTCATTCTGTTTAATGTCTCGTACAACCACGGTGCAGTATGAAATGTTGAAAAACGATTCACCAAAATAACTTTGTTTTTTTTTCAGCTAGCTTAGTGAGGGACCGATGCTCTGGGCCCTTGCACAGAAAATCACTAATTACCTCTCGTTTCGACGAGAATGAACAAGCGAGAGAGAACTATTACCCAGACAAATACTATACTGTATAGGCTGGACAGGCAGCCTAACCGGAGAGGTGAAGCGGAGATAAAGCAGTGGCATAAATCACCTAAAACATAGCTTCAAATCTGTTCCGATATCTTGATAACCCAAATGCATTGCTTGAAATCTCCACTCCGCGTTAGTGGATTTGAACTCCACTTCTGCAGTGATCTTCTTCACACTTTCCTTGGGAATTTCATTCTAGGATTTGTCTGGGTATGTATTCTGGATCCTATCAGAACTACTCATCAGCATATACTCATTTTGACGAGTTATGAATTCTTTGACACGTACACGTTTAATAACATACATTTCAAGTAAGTTAGAAAGACATACTTGAATATGAACTTGACATCTGTCACAGGAATTTTGTTGCGTGAAAATACTTTTGGCTACGATATTCGTTCGGCGAAATATAGTTCGGTATTTGTAACGAAACTGGAATTGTTCATTTGTTTTGTGTAAAGTATGCGAGAACCAATTAAAATGAAAATTTAGTTTGAGGTTTTCCGATTGTTTTGAACAAATTATAACACTAGCGAAAATTTTTCTTCACATAGTTGAATTTGTAATAATAACGAACGAGTATTATTAGAGGTTAAAGTATGAAATTGCCGTTTTGTATGGAGATTTGGGGAAGTCTGCATTATCCATACTAACATTTTTTCAGATTTCTCCACAACGACAAATCCAGAGATATTAATTGATAGCATGTATTATTAGACAAGCTTTAGCAATATGTGTGATATCACTCTTCATAAAAATTATTTATCGTTTTTAAGTGAATACAAATCAAATGATGTATTCGGGAGGCACTTAAAAGAGTTGTCTCCATGTCCAATTTCAACACAATTAAACTTTATCCCCGAAGGGGTAAGCAGGGGTGTTTAAACCCATATTTCGCCAGATATGTTAAGTCCCCATGTAACAGGTGGCGAGCCTGTTGCCATGCACCGGGCACAATGTGAGGCAAGCGTGAACAAAAGTTTTATCCAAACTCTGTGGTACAGGCGGGGTGCGATCCGGCTATAGTTGCCTACGTGATGCTAATGATGAAAAATGATGTGCGTGTTACAATAACCAAATATTTCTAAGGGCAAATTCGACCAAATTTCGATTAGTTACTCTGGTTTAGTAATACTAAAAATGCTTTAGTTGAAAGATGGGTACACGGCCAAAAATCGGCCGTGTACGCAGGTTTCCGATATTAGAGAGGATTTGACCAATGCAATTTAAGCATTTATTGGTGTGCGTACCCCCGTGTACGTCCTCAGCCTATATACGGCCCACTGCTGGGCACAGGCCTTCCTGATGAGGAAACACATGAGGAGCATGGGCCGTAACAACACCACGCTGGCCCGGTGTGGGTTGGTGAGTAGAAACGGTCGGAATAGCGACCGGGACCAACGGCTTAACGTGCTTTCCGAAGCACGGAGGAGTTCGAGATCACAAATATGTGGTCACCCATTCACGGCCTGACCATGGCGAAAGCAGCTTTGTTTTCAATCGAAAGCCAAAGCGTACTTACCACGCCACCGAGTCTGTTCGAATTCGTCCCAAAACAAAATAGTGGTTAGAAAATCCTTTAAAGCTATAAAATTAAATGAATAATTTATATTAGCTGTCCATATAACAATTTTTTCCTACACAAAAAACTTTTTAACTAAAGAACCGTCTGAGCCATTAAATGCCGTTGAGTGGAGTTAAGTGTCCTCCAATCCTGTTAGAGTTTTCTTTCCCACCAGGGCCTTACTCAGGGCCTAAGTCTCAGGCGAAGCCAAAATTAAGAATTATACAATTATAGTGGAGCTCCACCCTCAGCAGGTTGCGTTAGATGTGTAGCATAAATGAAAGAGTGGACTATATAAAAACTGTTACTTATTCAGATAAATTTTATATTTCAAATTTAGCCCAACAAACGAACGTGTGTTCTGCTTGATATATTGGTCGCAAGTGTGTGACGCGCGGCCAGGAACCGTTGCGATGCGTCGTCCCCTCCTCCGCTCCTTCTTCATGCCGCGGGCACCCGGTGTTTTCACCACTAGATTACGAAATGGAAAACTATAATACGACTTTAACATTCCGCCATTAAGGATAAGCTCTATGTCCTCACGTCTATAGTTTCCGTAGATGTGGACTTTTTCACGTTAGTACCGACATGAGGCCTGAGAGGCCGTGTAATACATGGCATCGTAGTATATAAAATCAATTTAAATATTTTTTTTCTACTTATGTATCAAAAGCCATAATTAAGCTTTTGATACATACGCTGATGCTTTCCACTTCACCACTTATTCTATTTACAAGCATACTAAGCTGAACTGTCGCCTAATTTATAGACTGTAGCACACGCGCATTCAATAAATTATTTGTTGTATTTTTTGTGTATTTTCTAGTGTTGCAGAATTACAAATAAAGTTTTTATTATTATTATTATTAATATAACGCAGAGTTTTTAAGAAAATATAAATATTGTACATCAAAACAGAAGTTCTATTGTTAATTTGAGACGTATAAATGAAGTTAAAAGTAAAACTAATTATGTTATTCATCGAATTTTAAAATCACATAAATAACTTTTAATCTTGAGCTCTCGATTTTACTATAAAAATGTTTCATGGAGACTTAACATTGAGGCGAAATGTGGACCACTGCCTACCCCTTCGGGGATAGAATGATGATAGTTTTTAATATAAGTACTAAAGATATAACTAAAACTAACTACTGTAGTAACTAAAGGTACAACATAGAATAAAATATTATATGTCGCTTCTGCCCTTGATCTTTTAAAACTACGCATTGGATTTGGGTGTAGTTTTTTTAGACAGATTGATACAAGAGGGAAGTTTCTATGTTAATAATATAATTTAAGCAATAACATCCGTGCGAGACTGGTGCTCGCAAGGTTATTATAAATCATTTTGTCTAGACCCAACTAGCTAAGTCCGGCCCTGTCCTGTACTTCAACTGAAGTGTTCTCAATTTTATGTACTTACCTTTTTATAAGTCCATTGCTTGTAAAAGGTCAATCCTTTATATTCAATTAACCAATTTCCTGAAATCGCCTTTTCTTAAATCGGGTCTTTCCACGGACATGTCCTTCAATTAAATCATTTTTCTCGATTATAACTATTACTTCTCGATTTCATGCGCATAGAATTCACCTCGTATGGCTTACTTGATGATCCCCACCATTTGACCGCTTTTCAATTGTGTTCCGAATATCATCAGTAATCGAATAAAGGTCTCTTGTAATCTGAGTAGTGACCCAGGAGCAAATCAGGACCGGTTTATATAACCCTGAAATACAGGGTTATCCTAGTTCAGGTATCAGTAATTTTTGTTTAGCTTTTAGGTTTAGATACATAGATATAAGTCATTATTTAAGAACTATGCTTGAAAATAATAAACTTATTCAATCGCTTCCTTGGTCTTCCTCTCATTCTCGGCTCCTCCAAATCCATGCTCAGCATTCTTCTTGTTATGATTTCTTTACTTATATTTTTTTTCGGAGTACCTAGTTGGTACTAGGACCTCGTCCTCGTCCTCAGCTTCCTCCTTCTACTGCTGGCCATAGGACTTCTCATGGAAACAAACACACGAGGAGTATGGGCCCTAACATTACCACGCTGGCCCAATGCGTGCTGGTGGGTATATAGGGATGCAATATCAACAGGGACTAACGGCTTAACGTGCCTTCCGAAGCACGGAGGAGTTCGAGATCACAGGGTTGGTTAGAGGGCAGGAACTTTAATTGTAAAATCATAATTAAATTTTAAATTATTTTACATTGATGGCATATTTCACAACTTCTCTTTGATATCACACAAGCACCGACTCGCAACTTTAGTTTGTATAAAATGATATCCAAAATTATTTTCTGAACAATTCTCATATCTTAAACAGTAAACTAATTGTAATAAAATTTTAAGTGATATTTATAATAAGCAGACAGACGAAGAAAAGTTAAAGTCTTCAAAGTTGAGAATTAAATTTAAGATCTTGGAATGTTAATACTAAAACTGGATTTGAATTACACAGGGCTTCAAAAGAGATAATTTTATAATTTTGCTCATTACTTTTCGCAAGTTGTATAGACGAGTGTTTAAAGTAATTTTTAGTTACTAATCTTATCTTTATTATCGGTGAACTGTATTAAATTCGTGGACTTAACGGATTGTTTTAATTAACCTACAGTCTTGTTTCTTGAGCGTGTTTTTTCTACACAAAACATTATTTTTCGTCAGGCAAATATTATGTTCTTTGTTTATTGGTAATTAGTAAAGTTAGCGGGGCGGGCGGGCGGCGGCGCTAGTGGGGGTACGTCGCGCGAGCGTGCCTACCACGGCACGGAGCCGTGGTAGGCAGTACAGTCAAAGGTCATTCACCCGGCGCTTGCACTTGAGAATATCAAAACTAGGGTTGTCAAATTTATTGACATAATACTGAGTAAATAAAAATGAATTTAATGGTAATATTTTAACAGTGACTACCTTAATAGGTATACATACGCACCCTTAAATATTAGTGCTCAATTTTTTTATACGTTGTATATAGTTACCCAATAATTTAACATTATTTAAAAAGCTAGTATAATTATTAACGTAAATAAGATTATAGACATCAATTATTGGGAAACAAGTGATACCTACCAGATATCACACTATCTTTCGCAACCACTGGGATTCGAACCAAGACTTCAGATGTGGCATCTCCTTAAAATCGGCGTACAAACTACTCTGCCATGATGGTCGTCAAATGTTAATAATGCAACTTCACACAAGATGTCAACGTGAGGTCCAATGGATTAAATGTTTCTCGTAGCACTACTAGACTACGAATCAGCACTCTCGTAGCACTCAACATTGTTGTAACGAACAGTTTAAAGTCTACGAATTCACCTAGTCATGCATGCGGCTACGATTTAACAGTGTCGTAGCAGTTAGCGTGAATAAAGCGTTTGTCGGCCGTTTAGCAAGCGAATTCAAACAGTTCTTCAATTATCGACAACAATGTAGGTAGGGTTCGGAGTTCGTCGATTGTTTTGTTACACATCATTTTCAAGCATGAAATACGAAGACGTTTGTTATTGTGTAGTCGCAAATATAAAATGGTACAAGATATACGTGTGTTTGCTTCACCCTGCCATTCGAATATCAACCTTATTGTGAGATATCGATGGAACAATTTTCAATAAGAATGGAGATCAAATACAGATCAAAACAAAATAATCAGCTACTCTAACCTTATAATCATGATGCTATTGAATTCACAATCAATATATTTAATGTAAAAAAATTCAATGTATGCCTACAGAAACTGGAACAGACTTCAGATAGATATGGCAAATTTAAACAGGGCCAGTGACGAAAGCATCTGGCTTCCTGCATATTAATTACAACGGCCCTGGATCACATGCATTCGTAATTGTTTTGGCTTGCAAATTTAATTCGGGATTAAATGAGACACTTCACTTCAACGAAAAACGTTCCCATGAACTGACGACTGGTTTTGGTTGTTCAAGAATGGTCTTTGTGATTAACAAATTATAAATTAAATCGAATGATGTAGGAGACGCAGCCATATGCATTTTTTATTTTAATATATATATTTATATTTTGTTTTATAGTTTGTATCGTCCTCGTGGGCGAGGGCCACACTCGCGCTTGCAGGGTGTTTGCGACCTGCGCTGATTAAGTCAGCGTTCGGCTTTTGTTTTTATTTTCTCGTTCTTGTCTCATTATGTCTCGGATCCTGCGCGAGTTTTACCGTTTGTTCATGATTTGTTTATTTGCTGAATGTTATGAGAGTATCTCTTCTTCGTGTGCCATGTCCTCATCGGACGTCAGCGACCATCTCTCGGAACTTATTCCTATCCTGTGACATCCTGCTCAGGTTGGCAGCGTCATGATTAATTATGTTATGTTAGTAAAAAATCCGTAAATAGTGTTGTGTGTATATTTTATTCGGTGGCACCAACAAAATCTACAGATATTGAAAGCAGAGCAACTTAGACCTCATTCCTCCTCCTCCTTTTACTCCTTGTCATGATTATTTCAGCCTTAAGACCCCTACTGGATATACGGTTCTCCTAAGAATCTACTCAACGAATCTGCTCTGCCCGCATTCTTCGACGTCCAATGACTTTAGCCCGATCGTCTCTCCACTAACATCCTAGTATATGGTCGCCACTAGAGACCCTCTCTGCCTCAACGATCGTCATTTAGAAATGTGTCCTCCCCACTGACACTATAGCTTGCAGTTGCTTGAGTGATCATGATTGGACCTTAGTTCTTCTATGAATACCCCAATGCGTTCATGATGATATCTTAATCACTTCGCTGTCCTAAACAAGGCACAATAGAAAAATCTAATGTAATTACTCATAGTCATATGTTCCATTTAAAACAAAATCTCGGTATCAATAAAATTTTAAATTGATTCCCATATTAAAAGACAAATACCAAGTTCCCCAAACCAAAACTGCTGTGCAAAGTATGCGTGAACTTGTCGATTGACGTAATTATTAATCGACTTAAGTATCTCAATAACGGTCTTGTTGTCAAACATAGTCTTTAAATTTTCTTCACAAGAGTTCAGAGCTAGCCCTGACTTGCATAATGTATTAAACGTGTCTGAAGTTACAATTATCATTTCTTTAACTAAACATATTCATTACAGTAATACGAGTGTACACTTTACCAACAAACCAAACAGAATGCCAACAAGAAGCTAAAAGGGTTCAAAAGAAAAACTCCAGACAGGAAGGTTTTTGTCTGACTATTGTAAGCTGAACTATCTTTTAGTGAAGCGAAGTTTTGGTCAATAATTCTAATACTTAAAGTATTGAATTTTCGTCGCCCTTTACCAGTATTTTTTTGTTCTGAATATTGCTTGCTTTAGTTCGTTAATAATAATAAGCAATATTTGCACTTTCTTGGCAACAAGCACGCTTAATTATTAAGTAATATTTTATTCAAAGGCAGATGAAATACTTCAAAACATTTTATATTCCTATCAACATTCCTTTTAAACGGGCAATGGACATCATTCTAATAATATCCAACGACATTAACTTGACCAGAAGCATTATGTTTTATATATTGTCAATTTCAGTGGAGTTGCACGGAATATATTATGGAAAATCGCTGCCTGGAACAGTATAATATTCCCTCCATGTTGCAATATCCACTACGCAGGTCGACAAGTGGAAGGTGACTTTAGAGAATTACTGCTCCGCAATTACTTTCAGCTTATTTCTCACCAACGATGTAGTGGTTTTTGTACTCTGGATCCGATGTTGAAACCTATGTAATTTTTTCAATGGTCTGGCCTTGGATGGACGACCAAAACTCTGTTATATCGTGTACCTCTGTGGTTCAAAAGGCACGTTAAGCTATTGCAACTGTATCACCAATTCGCAATGGACCAGTGTGGGCCACATTACATGCTATGTAAATGTTCATAAGAAAGTAAGAAAGTTGTTTTATTTGACACACAATTAAAATAAAAAATAAAAAAAATAAACATCGAGCCATATTTTGTGGTGCCAAAAGGGTATAAAAAATAAAAATTATACTTATTTTATTTCATCGATACTGCTGTCGAGTTACAACACTAAGCGTACAGCGCTAGTTCTTCGCGAAATCTCGTATTTAAACTTACCTCAACTTTCAAAACTCATTGAATAGTAACGAAAATTATGGATGCAAGAACTTTTAAACGTCTTTTTCAATCAGGTGTATTTTGAAGAGCTTATATTAAATAACTTTCAAAGTTTTCTTCAGTATTTATTCTTAAGAAGATTGAAGAATTATCAAAGGTGAAAATCTCTTCTTGGAATTCTTCATTGAGAAAAGGGGCTATGAACATGCATTCTAAAGGTCTATTTTTGTCTAAAGGTCTAGGTCTAAGGTACTATAGTTGCTGTGTTGAATTATGTAGTTTATTTTCATTATGAACTGTCTTTTTGACAGTTAGTTATTGAAATATACTTAATTAAGATGACGATTTAAACTATTCTAGGAGTCTTTTAAAATTATTGATAAGGTTTGATCAAGTATGTAAGAGAGAGAGAGATGCAATCAAAATGCCGCTGTAACTATATATTGCTTTAAAAGTTATAATATGAACAATATCGTTCATATACCTTTTAGGAGATAGAAACGTGATGATATATGTTATCTGTTATAGCATATCACAACTAAAGAAAATACATACATACACAAAAAGCTAGCAGATAGTAGATGAGGCGCAGCCCCCCCATGAGGAGGACTGACGCTGACGAAGGTCACAGGAAGTCTCTGGATATGGATAACCGCCTCTCTGGTCTAGTAGTTCATACCACCGCCGGGTGTTGATCTGGATTCCCCATAGGAGCAGAAGTTTTTCTGCTCGGTTTGGTTGGTGGTAGGGCTTCTAAGCCCGCCTGGCTAGTAACCACCATCTTACCTAAATTAATCGCCATAATAACAATGTTTTAGGCATTGCTGAGTTCCGGCAATCAGAGGTAAGATAGCCAGTTACTCAGTTGTTGAGGATTACAGGTGAAGCTCGCTTCCACCTTCGGCCTTATTGTCACTTACCATCAGGTGAGATGAAGGCCAAGAGCTTAGCTGTCGTATGTAAAAAAAAAGTACGGGTGGCGCAGGACCGGTCATTGTGGAGATCTTTGGAGGAGGCCTATGTTTACCTGTGGACGTCTCTGGGCTGATAGATAGGTAGAAACGATTTAGGTGCAATATTGTTTTTGAGTTCAGTGACTCGAAAACATCATCGAAAGCAAAGCTACTTTGGTCAGGGCCTGGGTCCCGGTTGCAACTGTAACCAAATGTACCCATCAATTCACAATGAGCTAGCGTGGTCGAGTGACAGCCCGTACGTCTCATGTATGTATGCCATGTACGAAGGCCTATACCCAGTGAGACGTATACCTATTGGCTAGTGAAGACATCATCTGAAATTACAGGCGACATGGAGAGCTTATTGACAGTACGATAAAATTTACACTCCAAACCATAGACCATATTATCAGCAGGCGGGCGGGCAAAAAATCCTCTTTCACCAGGTTTTGTACTTTGGGTAACACTGAACAACAGGGGTAATAAGGCTTTGTCCTACGTAAGCGTTAAAGCGAAGAGAATTACGAAGGGATTCGATGCGATTTTAGGCTGTGTCCTACGTGGACGACTCAACGTGAACGCTATTGCGAAACGTCCCAATGCGAATGAAATGCGGTGCGAAGCGACGCGGCTATTCTGTCCTATGTGCGCACGAACCTCCGGTGGCCCTGATATGGCGGGCGGGGTGACGTGTCCAGTTCGTGCGAACAAATCAAGCCTGATCGTGTTCGCTTTGTTTCGCGCCGCGTCGCGCCGCACTCTACGTGCATTAGGTCACGTAGGCCACTTCAATAGGTATCGACTGTTTGTTGTCTTTGCGCGGCACCGGGCCGCTTCGCGTTCGCATCCACATCGCTCACGCAGAACGAAGTGTTACGCGAGTGCATAGCGATGCGGTGCGATGCGGCGACTTTGTTCTTCGTGTGCGCGAAGATTTAAACAAAACGACTCCTTGACATTCGCCGCGCGTGACGTTCACGCAAAAATATGAATGGCTTATCGCGTTTGCGTCGATTCGCGTATTTCACGCCGCTCCGCGCCTCACGCGTTCGCCTCTAAATCACTCAGGGCACTGGGTAAGCTACGACTGCGATGCGAACGAAACAAATGGAATTTTCCTTTCAAAGGTACGCTGGCCGCCAGCGCTGGCGAACATCGCCGCGCCAGCAAGATTTCCATAATTTTTTACGTATAAGCGCGCGCGTGTAGCTTTGAAACGATGTTAGTAGCTCCGGGTATTTATGGGCAGGCGCGCGTTGCCGGCGCTGACGGTCAGCGTGCCTGTTAACCACCCTAAAGAGGAGTCGGTTTCTTACCTTTTTCGCCGAAGCGTCGCTCAGTTTGTCATACTTTCAATCGCTGTGCGCCCGCTTGCATTAAGGCCTGCGCTCTAACAGTAAACATATCAAGCGAAATGTGGCAAGATAATTACGGAGTCAACATTAATCGAAATATCCAATTTACATTTTCTGCTACTTCGTTCGTATTCAGCACCTTATTGGGTGACTTTAAGAGTCATTTTGGAATGAACTCGCTCCTTATTAATACTCGTGCCCACAAAATAGTTGTCCAAAAGTTTACACCGAAAGCGTCAGAACGCAAATCCCTAACTTTAAACCACTGCATGAGCTAATTGAGGCGTAAAATTTACTAATTATTTAGCTCAGTGAATTATTTTCACTAGTTTCATTTAGGAATGAGAGGTGATTAGCAGGAAACTTGTTTATACCTTAATTTTGGTGTTCTAAAAGCTGTCTCAAGTACAAACAAAATCTCGTATCTACATCATGCGTAAGTATGTTCAACATACATACATACAATCACGCCTGTAATCACCGAAGGGGTAGGCAGAGTCCAAGGAGCACTGTGTTCCTTAAGACCGCATTTAGCCATACAAAAATTGGGTTTGGTCAGACGAAAAATCGTAAAAGAGTAGTAACAAGTGGCAAGCTCATCGCCTACACAATCACAGACCCAGTACCCAATATGCCCTTCGCCTTTTACGACATGCTAGGCAAGAAAAGCAGTTGGTACATTCTTTTGTGTCCCGGACCAACACGGGAAACGCTTGAATATATATTCAAGTTCTAATATTGGGTCCTTGCCTATGAAATTTGTGTTTTTTTCTCTCTTAGTATTTTGTCTGTAACCATTAAGATTCAGTGTATTCCTAAAAAATAAATACCTCGTCTAAAAATAGACTATATTTTTGAACCCTTTTGATTTATTTTGATAATTTGTTGAAAGTTTCAGTGTGTTAAAATGGGACACGGAGACAACTCTTTTTAAGTGCCTCCCGAATACATCATTTTATTTGCATTCACTTAAAAACGATAAATAATTTTTCTGAAGTGTGATATTACACATATTACTAAAGCTTGTCTAATGATAGATGCCAAATATTATTAACTTTGGATCTGTCGTTGTGAAGAAAACTGAAAAAATTTTAGTATGGAAAATGCAGAATTTCCCAAAATCTTCATACAAAACACCAATTTCATAGGTAAGGACCTAATATATTAGCGTGATTTGTGTAGAATTATTTAGTATGATTATTATTATTTTTTATATTGTTATTTATAATATTATTCTATTAAAATTTAAATCAAATTAAGTAATGTATGTTTATTGTTGTCCCTATAAGTTAGTTAATAGGAATATTTTACTGTTTATTTTAAATTTTTATGTGTTGTTGAATTGTTGAGGTTGTTAACTATTGTTTTTATAAAATTTACGAATTTACTGCTTTCGGTTTTTAGAATTATTTTAGATAAATCATGCGAATCTGTTTCATTGGCACTGCGTATTGAGTAATGAGAGTAGCGGGCTAAGGAAAATCGTGAGCAGGTGCAGTACAAGTGATGGAATGTTTATGGTGAGGTGTCGTCACATGGATATATTATTATTTCGTCTGGAATTACGTGAAAACCGTGTAGGTTTTGTTGGGTGTAACCGTGATAAGTCAAATACTGACTCACTTCGATTAAAAAGCGTACCTACTAACCTACTAACTACTAACTACGCCACTGAGCTCCTCACAAACATGTCGAAAAAAAAATCTTATTTCACGGGACTGTCCACACAATAATAAAATTGAGTAACGTCGTTCGGCCAATCTCCCAGCGCTGTAAATGTTTGAATATCAGATGAATTGCTTCATTAGATCAAGGCTTTGCCAGAACGGAAGTCTATTGGGGCTTCTGCGAGCCAAATTTGATTGAATGCAGATTTTGGGCCTCACCACTGCTGAATTTCAATTACTACGGTAAGCTTGTAGCTTTGGTCAATCTAAGCCTAACAAATCCCACAGCTGGACACTTTTCTACATGAAATAAATCATGAAGGGTAAACCATAACACTATCGGGCTGTGTTGAAAAGGAAATTACCTCATGCCCTGAAGGGGTAGTAACAAATGACGACCTTGTTTCCTCGCACAGGGAACAATGTGACGCAAGCGATATTCACAATCAACTGTACTTAAGCTTTATTCGGAGGAGCTCGGTGGCGTACTGTTTAGTGCACTTTGGCTTTCGATCGAAAACAAAGCTACCTTCGTCGTGGTCAGGCCGTGCAAGGGTAACCAAAACTTTATGATCTTGAGCTCCTTCGTGCTTCGGAAGGCACGTTAAGCCGTTGGTAAGCTCTATTGCGACCTTTATACCCACCAACCCGCATTGGGCCAGCGTGGTGGTGTTACGGCCCATACTCCTTATGTGTTGTGTGTGTTGTCCATGAGGAAGACCTGTGCCTAGCGGTAGGACATATATGAGGTGAGGACGAAGTTTTTTTCAAACTCAGTGGTACAGGCGGGGTGGAACTACTGAACGAGTAGTGCCATCTTTCCCAACTTGGCGACCGCTGCGTTTTGTATCATTAGATTGATCGGCTGTAAAATCGTTATTAAATTGTACTTGGTTACTTAGAGATGACGCTAGGCCTATGAACAGTGTCCCATTGAAAAAAACAATCGAAAATAATGTTTGTTGGTGTCTATGGTGTCGATGTACTAGGCAACACTGGTTACCTAGTTACACTTTGTTTATATTTTTCTATGTGTCAGTTGTGCCTTATATCTTTTAATAAATTATATCTACAAACTACACCTCTCTGTTTCTTTACAACCCACTGCGATACACATTATAAGAGGTTATGGCCCTCACAAAATTCTCCATCCCGAAGTTGAACGGAATCGAAGATTTTTCATCATGGAAGTTTGCCGTGAAAATGCTTCTGTTACGTGAGAAACTTTTCATTTATACGTCGGTTACTCCAGACTCAAATGATCCTTCTGGAATCCAAAAAGATGAAGAAGCGCTTGCTACCATTTGTCTTCACGTTGAGCCACACTTGTACCCATACGTGCAGGAGGCCAGGTCAGCGAAGGAAGCATGGGAAGCGCTAGCTGCTGTCTTCGAGGACAAAGGTTTTAACAGAAAGATAAGTCTCTTGAATTCGCTATTAGACGAAAGACTGGATAGGCATACGAATATGCATGAGTATATCGCCGCTGTCATGAGTCATACTCAGAAACTAAGAGAGATCGATCATTGTGTTGATGATGAACTTGTAGCGGTAATACTACTGAGAGGTCTACCGGATGAGTATAAGCCTATGCGCATGGCTATGGAACACTCAGGTATGATGCTCACTTCACAGAATGTTCGTCAGAAGTTGTTACAGGAAGACTCTAGCAAGGGCAGCGCATCCATTTCGACTAGCGATTCGGCGTTGGCATCTAATAATGCTAAAGGGAGAAACAGGAAGCAGATCACGAAACCGAAACCTGTGAAATATTTCAAATGCGGTGAAAAAGGACACAAGAAACCTCAATGCCCACTCCTCACAGGATCGAGGAATGACGAAACAGGTTTAATCACCTCGTTGAGTGTTCGTGACACATTTGACTCGGAATCCTGGTATGTTGATAGTGGTGCATCGAATCATATGTCTTTTCAAAAACAGTGGTTTAGAGACATTAAGGTTAGTGGTAAGAATGATGTGACGTGTGCAAATAATGACAAGATTTCGAGCGAGGGAACAGGTAACATTATGGTCAGACTGAATGGGGTTCTACTGCCCATTAGGGATGTTACATATGTGCCAGGCTTGAAAGTAAATCTTTTGTCAGTATCTAAATTAGTAGAGAGAGGATGGAAAGTAGTTTTTAATGTAGATGGCTGTAACATGTTTCACAAATCGGTAGGTCACATATCGAGTAAGCTTGTGGCGACTGCTAGTAAAGTCTCAGGTATCTACAAGCTTGATAATTGTTTTCCTGTTGTAGATGGGGCGTTGGCTACAGTTCAAGCTGGAGACTCGTTGTTGTTGTGGCATCGGCGGCTTGGTCATGTAAATGAACGGGATTTACGTAAGCTACCGGGTCTCGATTTTGGAAAGAGTGTAATGAAACCTTGTGTTGACTGTATTAAGGGTAAGTCACACAGATTACCTTTTCCAGTAGGTGAAGCAGATAGAGCAATTGACAAGTTAGGATTGGTACACATGGATATCTGTGGTCCAATGTCAGATCGTTCATACAGTGGTTCTCGTTATATGCTTGTCATAATAGACGATTTCACGAGGAAAATGTTTGCATATTTTCTCAAGGAAAAATCTGAGAGCTTGAAGTACTTCAAGGACTTTGTGACGCATGTGGAGAACGAGACAAGCTTGAGACTCAAGGCAGTAAGAACGGACAACGGAACAGAATTTGTCAATCTTATGTTTAAACAATATTTGTCAAGTAAGGGAGTAAAACATCAATTGACAGTCCCTTACTCACCGGAACAAAATGACGTTGCAGAGCGAGCTAACAGAACGATTGTGGAAATGGCTCGGACTATGCTGGGAGATAATCTAAGTAAACGGTATTGGGCAGAAGCCTGTAATACTGCAGTTTACATAAAAAATAGATTGCCACATTCTGCCAACCAGGGGAAGATTCCGGAGGAGCTTTGGACGAATAAAGCTCAGACTGTCAGTCACTTTAGGGTCTTTGGATCGATTGCTTATGCGCATATTCCAAAGGAAGCTCGGAAAAAGTGAGACAAGAAAGCTAAAAAATATCGTTTTGTAGGATATTGTACGGATACAAAGGGGTACCGTTTAGCTGACATACAATGTCCACGCAATGTCATAAAGGCAAGAGACGTCATTTTCATAGAGGATACAGATGTTACTAGCGATACTTCAGAACATGTGACACCCTTGGAGCTTTCAAACGGACATGAGAATTATGTTACATGGGAGATTGCACATGAGAAGCCAGCTGAACCAGATCCTGTCTCACACTTGGAAATACCATCTTCCACTACCGCAGAGCTGACAGAGGACTCGGAGGTCAATGACGATCAGAGTGATGCCGCTCTTGCAGAGGAACAGCCTAGATATCCTTTGCGGAACAGATTGCGCGATCGCGAGGATTTGGTCTGTCTCGTCACTGAAGAGGAACCTCGTTCTGTCAAAGAAGCACTGAGTGGAGTAGATACGATGAAGTGGAGAGAGGCCATGGAAAAGGAAATGGACTCTATGTATGAAAATAAGGTCTGGACGCTTGTGGACAAACCACCTGGAGCCAAAATTGTCGGATGCAAGTGGATTTTCAAATACAAGTTCGATGCCGATGGGAATAAGTCCTATAAAGCTCGACTTGTGGCGAAAGGATTCACGCAGTCTTATGGAGTTGATTACTTCGAGACATTTTCACCAGTTGTTCGGAGATCAACCATAAGACTAATGCTTTCGTTGGCTGTTCACAGAAATTTTGAAATTGATCACTTTGATGTGAACACAGCCTTTCTTAATGGTGAACTGCACGAAAAAGTTTATATGCGACAACCAGAAGGCTGCATACAAGATTGCAAAAAAGTTTGTTTGTTACAGAAGGCAATATACGGCCTCAAACAAGCATCGCGTTCATGGAACGAAAAAGTAAATGACGTGTTGTTATCATTGTCATTTATTCGGTCAAAATATGACAGTTGTCTGTATTACAAAGACAATGTTTACATTGCTCTCTACGTTGACGATTTTTTGGTGTTTTATAGTGAAAATGGGAAGAAAAATCAACATTTGAATAGTCTGAGAGAGAAATTCAAGATCAAGGACTTAGGCAAGGCACGACAAGTTCTTGGTATGGAGCTTACGCGAGACGAAGGTACGTTACGAGTTTCACAACGTAACTTTACAAAGAAACTGTTGGCTGATTTTGGTCTGGCGGAATGTAAACCAGTGAAGACTCCTATGGAGCTTGATCTTCACACGGTCTTGGCTGAAGGGGAAGGAAGTGATGTATTAGATCACCCAAACCGGCTCAGATACCAGTCGTTGGTAGGAGCATTGAACTATTTAGCCAGCAACACGCGCCCGGACATCTCGGCTGCTGTTAGTTTCTTGTCACAATACAATTCATGTTGTCATCAGGTTCATATGAAGGCGGCAAAGAGGGTGCTGCGTTATCTTCAGGGAACGATTGACTACAGCATGGTATTCAAAAGTTCCAGCAACTTCACAAATGTTACCGGCTACGTTGACGCTGATTGGGGAGGAAACGTGAAAGACAGAAAATCGTTTTCTGGTTATATCTTTCAGGTAAGTGGAAACCCTGTGTCATGGGAGTGTAAAAAGCAATCCTGCGTAGCGTTGTCATCCACAGAGGCGGAGTACATCGCACTTTCAGAGGCATGCAAAGAAGCTACTTATATGAAAGGTTTTCTTGCATCGCTGTTGCGAGTACCAGCGCAACCTGTAACTCTCAATGTTGACAATCAGAGCACCATTAAGCTTGCTCAGAACCCGGTTGCACATAGACGTACGAAGCACATCGATATAAGGTTTCATTATGCTCGTCAGTGTGTCGAAGACTCTACTGTTCAGTTACAGTATGTATCCACCGAGGAAAATGTAGCTGATGTTCTGACCAAGCCGTTAGGCCGTATAAAGTTTGAGAAATGTGTTTCAGCTTTAGGTTTAACATAGGTTTAGTTATCTGTAAGTTAGTGTTAGTGCTTTGATATTGTTTTTTGATATAGTTGTGTTATTGCGTGATGAATGGTTGAGATGGTGTACGTTTGAGGGGAAGTGTTGGTGTCTATGGTGTCGATGTACTAGGCAACACTGGTTACCTAGTTACACTTTGTTTATATTTTTCTATGTGTCAGTTGTGCCTTATATCTTTTAATAAATTATATCTACAAACTACACCTCTCTGCTTCCTTTACAACCCACTGCGATACACATTATAAGAATGTTAAATATAAAGCAGTTGCAGTTTGAATTGCCGGGTGTTTTCAGAGCAACGTCACCTCGCCAACAGCGCTGACCGGCGAGATTTTCAAACATTTTGACGTTTTCGCGTGCGATAATGAAATTATATCGAAATTTGGCGTAAGACACGTTCGTGGCCGGCGCCCGCAGCTCTCCGCCCGCCGCCCGGCGTAACCGGCGTGTTGCTCTGAAACATCCCGACAACGCGTTCATGTGAAATGATAGAATAGAATATTCTTTATTGTACACCAGAAAAGAAAATGATGAAAAAAAATGATCAAATGAAATGATGAATGATGATGGAAATGATTTCTTCAATAAGGTTTTGTTATACAAGTATTAGGTTGGGGAAAAAGTCTTTTCGCATTATAGTATGTAAAAACTTGAAATAAAATCTCTTTGGCTATACTATTTGTATCTGGCTGGTTTTGGTATCATTAAAAGTTTAAATTTTAAAGAACATAATTCCAAATTCAAATTAGGAAAATGTGTGATTTTCATTTGTTCTTGGTACCGCCAAGATGAGTGAATCTAATGAAGAAATTCGATACATTTTAAAATTTTACTACAAAAAAGGTTAAAATGCAACGCAAGCCGCGAAAAAAATTTGCGATGTTTATGGACCTAGTGCTGTGTCTGTGAGAGTAGCACAAATTTGGTTTAAGCGTTTTCAATCCGGAAATTTTGATGTCAAAGATGCACGTCGCTCTGGTCGCCCTATTTCAGATAAAATGGATGCCATTTTTGAAAAAGTGGAGCAAGATCGGCATGTCAGTAGTTAAGACGTAGCTGAAGAACTGGGAATTGACCACAAAACAGTTTTGGCGCATTTGAAAAAAACTGGGTACACAAAAAAGCTCGACATTTGGGTACCTCACGAGCTCACTGAAAGAAACCTAATGAACCGTGTACTCATTTGTGGTTCTTTATTACGACGTAATGAAACCGAACCATTTTTGAAGAAGCTGATAACTGGTGATGAAAAGTGGATCACGTACGACCAGAACGTGCGAAAAAGGTCGTGGTCAAAGGCCGGTCAGGCTTCACAGACTGTGGCGAAACCCGGGTTAACTCGCAACAAGGTGATGCTGTGTGTGTGGTGGGATTGGAAGGGCATTATTCATTATTAGCTGTTACCACCAGGCAGGACCATCGATTCTGAACTCTCCTGCGAACAACTGATGGGATTAAAGCAAGAAGTTGAGAGAAAGCGGCCGGAATTAATCAACAGAAGGGGTGTGGTTTTTCATCATGATAACGCTAGATCTCACACATCTTTAGCCACTCAGCAAAAATTAAGAGAGTTTGGCTGGGAGGTGTTAATGCATCCGCCGTATAGTCCTGACCTTGCACCTTCAGATTTCCACCTGTTTCGGTCTCTTCAGAATTCTTTAGGCAGTGTCAGGTAAACATCACGAGAGGACTGCCAAAACCACTTGTCACGGTATTTTGACCAGAAGTCCCAAAATTTCTATAGCATCATCAGGTAGGTAGGATCATGTCCCTACCTACAAGATGGCAAAAAGTTATCGAACAAAATGGTACCTACATACTTTAGTTAAATGTAAATAAACTATATTAAAAAATGTTTTGAATTTTCTTAAAAAATGCGAAGAAACTTTTTCCCCAACCTATGTTTTAAAATATGTTACAAAATGTTGACGCTTGTTTCTGTCATCTTTAGAAAAAAAAAATCACTTGAGGTTGATAGTTTTTTCTACAATTAAGTAAATTCCTTTAACTCAGCACGAACATTCCGTTAACCGCATTGGCTTTAAACTTTTAAACCCACTGTTAAGGTTTCGCTCAAGTTTGTACGACAAAGTCGCTTTTTAACAAGCTATGATGAACTTTGGATTGAAAGATCCAGAATCTTATTAATTTTAAGCTCCACCATGACTCGGAGCATTCTAATTAACTCTAGAGGTTCTTTGTGTAGCTTAGATTAAGTAATATTGACTTGTATTTTACTGATCATCTTACAATGCTTATAAAACACATCAGAGGGAGTCTGAACTGAGTAATTGTACCTTTTATGTTCTGCTGCAAATCATCATGGTGTTAGCATTGCTATGTTCTGGTTTGAAGGAGGTGTAATTACTAATTAAGGCTGTAACGAACGAGGCGCTATATCAGTATTAGCGACTCTTTGCTGTTATTGCGCTCTTCTCTTGACATTTCTCTTTGTTTTGTTTTAAAACTAACCATCTGTCTCCTTCTCATTGTTTTTGGCCTCCAATTTTATTCCTATCAGAGTCAGAGGCTAGAGCGGTTGTCTCAACGGCAATAAACTATAAATATATTTAAAAAAATAAATGGTTAATGAACTACAACGATAAATGTTCAAAAGTTTCAAAAAACTTTGACAAGGCACTATTGTAAGGAGCCCTACCTTTGATAA
Source organism: Parapoynx stratiotata (assembly GCA_910589355.1). NCBI lineage: Eukaryota > Metazoa > Arthropoda > Insecta > Lepidoptera > Crambidae > Parapoynx > Parapoynx stratiotata. The sequence goes on from OU342477.1 coordinate 1,707,203, forward strand.
TATATCTTTAAGTTTTATGTTTAGTGATATGTGAAATTAACCTTTTTATAAATTGTTTCAGTGTGCCTTAAGTTTTTTTATAAATACAATAAGTGACGACATCTCCGAGTATTATTTCTACATCTCCACCCACCACGTCACAAGGCGATTCTCACACTGACGCATGATTTAGCGTCGTCGTTCGGTCGTGGATGCATGTGGTAACGTTATATGAAGGTATCTCCTTTTGTATAGAAAAACGCACAGACTGAAGACGCATCCACGCGCGCATGCGGTTTATCATCAACCTACTGCTGAACATCTCTCACCTAAAGCACGCCACCGCTCGCGATTTTCGGCCAACCTACGAATGTCGTCATCCCATCTTATCATATTTTATTTATTAATTTCTTAACAATATACATTGTGTCGAAATATAAGATTCAATTACAATTACAAAAAAACAAAATCAATGATCACAAAATTACATGTCAAGTGACCCAATGGATATACAATAAACCATAATAAATCTGATAGATATATAGAGAAGTCATTAATTAAAATCTCACATCAAGAAAAACCAATAAAAAAGCTAAATGTCATTCATAAATTCGTCAATAGTGTAATAGTACTTTTCCAATAAAGATGATTTAAGTTTATTTTTAAAAGTACTAACATACAACAAAGTTTTCAATTCCATGGGTAGTCTATTAAAAATTGTTGCTGACTGAAAATGACACAGGGCATAGGACATAGGGCGTCCCACTCCCACACTGCGTTTGCCGAGTCGCGGTCTCCACTCAAGAACTTTACGGCTCCAACGGTCGTCAGTTCTACGGCTAATATGACCAGCCCCCTGCCACTTCAGGTTGCTAATACGGTAGGCAATGTACGTGTAATAAGGTGACTGTAGTTCTCTGTCGGATCACATCATTCCTAATACGGCCTTTCAGATTTAAAACAAGAATCGTATTTTCCATAGCTCGCTGAGCGACTTCAAACTGGTGTATTAGTCGAACCGTGAGTGTCCACCGTAGGTCATGACTGGGAGGACGCACTTCTCGAAGACTTTTCGAAGACATCTAGATAACATAACACAAGCGGCATTTGTTTAAGGTGTGTGTTAAAATTGAGATTTAAATCTCGATTTTGTCACTTTTTATAATTTTACTGTGGCTAATAAGTCAAAAATTGGTAAAATCTAGATTTAAACTAGGTTTAAAATTTTCTGCAAGTGGGCCTATGTAAGCGTTACTTTATTTTATATTGGGTCCTTACCTATGAAATTGGTGTTTTTTTCTCTCTTAGTATTTTGTCTGTAACTATTAAGATTCAGAGTATTCCTAAAAAATAATTACCTCGTCTAAAAATAGACTATATTTTTGAGCTCTTTTGATTTGTTTTGATAATTTGTTGTAAGTTTAATTGTGTTAAAATTGGATACGGAGACAAATCTTTTTAAGTGCTTCCCGAATACATCATTTTATTTGCATTCACTTATAAACGATAAATAATTTTTATGAAGTGTGTTATTACACATATAACTAAAGCTTGTCTAATGATAGATGCCAAATATTATTATCTTTGGATTTGTCGTTGTGAAGAAAACTGAAAAAATTTTAGTATGTAAAATGCAGAATTCCCCAAAATCTCCATAGAAAACACCAATTTCATAGGTAAGGACCTGATACTTATGCTTTAATATATCAATTTGATCTCCAACCCTCAGCCACTTCTCCACAAAATATTCAGCTGGTGAGTTTCGTAAATCATCGGCCCGTCAAGCCCTTTCCTTGTTTGTTACAAGAGCTGTCTTAATGTTTGTCTATTTATCATCATTGAAAATAAGAATTTTTAAATAATAAATGCACGATAAGAAATTATAATATATTAGGTCCTTACCTATGAAATTGGTGTTTTGTATGGAGATTTTGGGGATGTCTGCATTTTCCATACTAACATTTTTTCAGTTTTCTTTACAACGACAAATCCAAAGATTTGGCGTATATCATAAGACAACCTTAAGGGATATGTGTGATATCAAACTTCATAAAAATTATTTATCGTTTTTAAGTGAATGCAAATCAAATAATGTATTCGGGCGGCACTTAAAAAGAGTTGTCCCCGTGTCCAATTTTAACACAATTAAACATACACAACAATTTATCAAAATAAATCAAAAGAGCTCAAAAATATGGTCTATTTTAAGAGGTTGTAATTATTTTTTAAGAATACTCTGAAACTTGATAGATACAGACAAAATACTAAGAGAGAAAAAAAACACCAATTTCATAGGTAAGGACCCAATATTAATAATATAATAATATTTGCACGCTTGACATGAGCAGGTAGAACACATCACTAACTCGGTGGCGTAGTGATAAGTAAGCTTTGGCTTTCGAAATACGAAACAAAGCTACCTCCGCCACGGTCAGGCCGTGGATGGGTGACCAAAACTTTGTGATCTCGAACTCCTCCGTGTTTCGGAAGGCACGTTAAGCCGTTGGACCCGATTGCTTTTGCAACCGTTTCTGCTCACCAACACGGGCCAGCGTGGTGGAGTTACGGCCCATACTCCTCATGTGTTTCGCTACGCGGAAGGCCTATGCCCAGCAGTGGGGCGTATATAGGCTGAGGACGATAGCAGCGATAGTCGAAGAGGGAAAGCCGACACTACTCTGTAAGAGGTACCCAGATCAATCACCACCCCAGAACCACTGAGATAACATACATATCATCGCGCCTCATACCCCGAAGGAGTAGGCAGAGTTTACACCCATATTTCGTCAGATATGTTAATCCCCATGTAACAGGTGGCGAGCCTGCTGACATGCACTGGGCACAATGTGAGGCTAGAAGTACAAATACACCAAATATTTAAATATGTTAACTAAAACCATCTGAACAAACATACATTATATTAATCGCAATTGTATAGCTTAAAACTAATTAGAATTACATCTCCCGTATGGTCTAGTGGTTAGGATACCTGGCTCTCACCCAGGAGGCTCGGGTTCGATTCCCGGTACGGGAAACCCCTTTTTGTTCTCATCATAGCCAATCCAGAGACTGGAATGTGAATTCCATTTTACATGCATACATATAATCACGACTATTATCCCCTAAGGGTTAGTCAGAGACTATGCATTAGCACCGCTAAAAGCCATACGAGTAGTCCGCGCTTCAACAAGCAGTGACTGCACTCAGCATGACAGGTGGTGAGCCCGTTGCCGCTATAAGCTTTTTGATTGTTGTGCAGTTCTAAGTCCATTATTCGCCTTTCACGATACCTAAGGGAAAAGATGGGTTGGTAGTATTATTTTAATGAGTCGCTACCACACGAAAGTCCTTTTTGTGTATCTTAATTTAGTTAATACGTTGTAATGTGCCTGCCTGTACCTGTAAATAATAGGTTTAAGGAGATCATTCATATTTTTATACTGTTGCTTTGTTAATGTTGTTGATAGGCTGATTACTTTTACGTTGCGCGGAGCTATGCGCTGTCACATTGGTGTCCGCATAATACCAGCGTCGTGCAGTTACCTACTGCCGCGACATTTTGCTGACCGGGGACCATTTTGGTACCTATTTGTACCAAATGTTATTATATTAGGTCCTTACCTATGAAATTGGTGTTTTGTATGGAGATTTTGGGGAATTCTGCATTTTCCCTACTAAAATTTTTTCAGTTTTCTTCACAACGACAAATCCAATATTTGGCATCTATCATTAGACAAGCTTTAGTAATATGTGTAATATCACACTTCATAAAAATTATGTATCGTTTTTAAGCGAATGCAAATAAAATGATGTATTCGGGAGGCACTTAAAAAGAGTTGTCTCCGTGTCCAATTTTAACACAATTAAACTTACAACAAATTATCAAAACAAATCAAAAGAGCTCAAAAATATTGTCTATTTTTAGACGAGGAAATTATTTTTTAGGTACACTCTGAATCTTAATAGTTACAGACAAAATACTAAGAGAAAAAAAAACACTAATTTCATAGGTAAGGACCCAATATTTTATTTACTGTATTTCTTTTCTTCTTTTTGTTCTATAACTATTTTTGAATTCTTTTTTTTGTATGTGTTAGACTAAGTAATTTTGGCACCAAATTAACAATTTCCTATTCTATTCTATTCTAAATTATGTTGAACATGTAGGGTTGTATGTTAAGTCGTTAAGGGCTAACAAACGCTTGAGCGTTAAATGATCAGGACAAAAAGTTCGGATAAGGATAATTTTCATTCATAAAATAGCAAAATAAATTAACTCTTTTAATTATAATTGATTCTCAATTACAAATTTCAAAAGGGTCTTTCGTTACTGAAGTTAATGGCTTTGAATACAGAAACCACTCAATTCAGCCTGTGATTTTGATGGGGTTGCGAACCTTTTGTTTTACAGATAGATATTTAATTACTATAAAGCGATCCTTACACTGAAAGGCTTGACGGAGCGTTATGCGTGCATGCGTCTTCTGAAGCACTTACGCACGTATCTGCGGTTGCGTGCGCGTTTCTTATTTTTTTAAATAGCTATCCAACGATATATCACACGCTAGGGTCCAGAGGAAAAAAATCAGTCCCTACATTACGTGTATGGGCATCCCCCCTAATTTAATATTTTATTCTACTTTTGATTTGTGCACTTTGTCGGCGTTATTAATAAACATATTTATTCAAAATTTCAGCTCTCTAGTGCTGACGACAACGACAGACAAGGCGAAACTATAAGGGTTCCTAGTTTACTACGGAACCCTAAAAAAAGAGTCCCGAGATCACTATTTCAAAAATAGGTAAATATATATGTCGAAGGAAGTGATGCACGGAGTTGATTGTTGATTGCATATCGACGGATATTTATCGACTTATTTTTGTAAATTCTTAACCCACAGACACGAAGGTCAAGGTCAGGGCGTCTTTTACCAAAAACACGAAGAAGGTTCACAACTTTGGGATTATATTTTAGTAATCAGGTTCTCCGTGCTTCGGAAGGCACGTTAAGCCGTTGGTCCCGATCGCATTTGTGATCGTTTCTACCTACCAACCCGCATTGGGCCAGCATGGTGGAGCTACGGCCCATACTCCTCATGTGTTTCTCCATGAGAAAGGCCTGTCCCAGCAGTACGACGATGACGAATCAGGTTTTTGGAGAGGATTAAAAAAAATTAAATAAAAATATTTTTCGGATTTGCACAAAATTAGATACAAACGGGGTCGTTGTGAAAGAACTGGAGAGGCACTAAAGACAGTCAATTGGTCGATTGGCTGAATGCAGGCAACATTAAATTGACTTTTACATGTAATGTGCATCTAAAGGTGATTTCATAGGTACGCTGACCGACAGCACCGGCCACGCGCGCGCGCTTTCAATTTCACGGAGCTACTAACATCGTTTTACAGCTACACGCGCGCGCTTATACGACAAAATGTTTGGAAATCTCGCCGGCGCTGGAGGCCACCTATGAAACGTCTGTGAATCATCATTAAAAGATTAATTTTGACTATGCCTCGTATAAGAGAACAAGAAGACGAGTTGTTGACTTAGTAAAAGTTTCGAAGTGCGTCGTAATTGGCAGTGCCAGGCAGGATATCTTCGAGACTATTGGGAAAACGTGGTTTAATAAAGAAACACAGATTCAATACTGAAATATTCTTTACTGTATTTGGCTCTAAAATAAATTGTTCAGATACAGGGTGAAATCGAAAATAATTGACAAATTTTGATGGGGGGGTTCTAGTGCTGTTAAATGTTATATTTGTGAAGGAGGAAAAAAAATAAGTTAAAAAAAATCTAAATTTTCACTTCCTTTTACTTGAAACTGGTAAATATACATATTAAAAGCATAAACCATAAAAAAATACATGTAAAATTTATATAAGAAAAATATTACATTAAATTCGATACACACTTTTGTATACAAATGTACAGGTGTTTCATTCAACAACACAGCGCGACAGCTGCAACTAATAATTGCGTTATTGTATTATCTTACATAATGTTTAATTACGATATTAATTGTTATCATACCGATTATTATAACGTTTAAAATGTCCTGTAAATTATTGCCGAATGATTTCAATTTCACCCTGTAGTGGTGAGCGAAGACGAGAATAGTTGTGATTTACAGCGGTAAAGTCCGTCTCAAAATAGGTCAATGTCTAGACAAAACCATCACATCAAATAATAAAATATTTTGCCAATTCATTGCACGATCCTCATTTAATTTTGTAACATTGATAACCTTTAACACACGCATTACAATTTATATAAAAAAAATGTTTTTTTTTTATAAAATGTTATCAATAATATCTGTCCAAACAGAAAGTAAACATTTTTGTACAGTAATGAAACTAAAAGATGCTCAAAAATCTCGAAACGTTGAAACCACGCTCTATAAACTACACTATACATTTCCAACTATACCATTTCTACACTCATAAGTAAGAAAGCTGATCAGACGTAAGCTGATCAGCTTTCAAGGCCAGGAAGGCCAGGAATAAATGAAAGTACAGTTGGGTCGTCACTTATTGGGGTATATTTTATAGCAAAATAAGGCACTCTGGAACAAGTTTATTTTAAAAGGTAAAAAACAGCAAAGAGTCGCTAACAGTGGTATACCGCCTCGTTACAAGCTAAAGCGTTATAGATGGATTTATTATCTTTAGATGACATTTGTCAAAGTGCGCTGTGGATGGCAACAGGCCGGAGGCAAACGGACTGACAGTGCACATATATATATTACATACAATCAAGCCTGTAATCCCGAGTCCAAGGAGCACTGTTCCTTAAGACCACATTTAGCCATACAAAAATTGGGTTTGGTCACATGAAAAATCGTGAAAGAGTAGTAACAAGTGGCTAGCTCATCGCCTACACAATCACAGACCCAGTACCCAATACGCCCTTAGTCGCCTTTACAACATGCTAGACAAGAAAAGCAGTTGGTACATTCTTTTGGTGTCCCGGACCAACACGGGACTAACGGTGCACCTGATAGAAAATCATCGCCCTTGCCTGCAGCTCGTGACTAGTTTGCGCCTGCAGTATTGTGTCTGAAGGTGAATGCTGGACCACTCCAGTCGTCTATAGACATTCAGCAACACCATAGCAACGATAAATGTGTCGCCACCATCGATTTTTTTTTATATGACAAGTAATTTTATATGACAATCTTATTACAATTGATTGTGAATATCTTGCCTCACATTGTACCTGGTGCATGGCAACAGACTCGCCACCTGTTTACGCCACATACTTAACATATCGGGCGAAATGTGTGTTTAACACCTATTTTCTTAATTCTAAAAAAAATAAAATTTACACTTGTTTTTCGCCCAATGTCTCCGAAAAGGTAGGCAGGCGTTAAGTCTATTCTCCACTGAGACGCAAGACGCAGCGTCGCGCGTGAAAATGGTGGATCTTCTTTTGTATAGAAAACACGCAATGGATGCGGCGCACTCATGCGCATCGTTGTGTCGCGCGTGGCAGTGTGGGAATCACCTTACACTCATATTTCGCCGGATGTGTATAAGGGCCAGCCTGTACCGATGCCATGTAAAGGGCACTGTGTAAGGTAAACTGATATATATAATAAACTGTTCATAACTTTGAAAACAAAGAAACTCTCGCTATGGTTGTACTTGGGATGGGTGACCAAAAATTTGTATCTCTTATTCCTTGGTGGTTTTATGCTCACCCATCCATTAATGTAATTACCTCTACCTCATTGGGGCAAAGTGCGAATAGAGGCTAGTACCAATGGTGTCTCTATGGGCACAATTTTTGGTGCTTTCAATAATTGGACAGCATCGTTAACAGTGATATAAATACACCCTGACCTTTTGTTTGAATTTATTTTAAAAATATCTTCTTATCTCAACGCATGGGTAAGGTTCTTCCCAGTAATCTACAGTCCATGCAACGAAAATAATAAAATCACGTAGATAAACATGTGACATACATATAACATTACACGGAAGTACTTGTCTGTTCTTTAATATATTTTTTTTACTATTTTGATTCCCCTTCTTTATCCAATCGGACAGCAACGTCAATATATATACACTCTGTACTTTTAATAAAAATAACCCTATTATATCGACGGCTGTGTAAAGTTGTGGAAGCGAACAGCAAAAATTAATTTTATTTTCATTTTCATGAGAAAAATGACATAAAAAAGAAAAAGAATGTGAAAAGTTAAAACTATGTACTACAACAAGGTTCAATTCGTCACACATTCTTCGACGACCTCCGTGGTCGAGTGGTCTGTATGCCGGTCTCAAGGCGTCGCCATCTTGAGAGGTTCTGGGTTCGATCCCCGGTGGGGGCAAATGTTTGGGTGATGAATTTTCAGGCATTTGCTCTCCAGTCTTAAATGTTTATAGATATTTATACATACTCGGCATATTTATACTTATGTACTTATCTATTAAATATATTTATCCTTCATCTAGTGTCCGTAACACAAGCAGCATTAGTTGCTTCAAATGGGGCTTGTTGATAGGTGTGAATGTTTGAAGATATTTATTTATTCTTATCTCAACGTAAAGTAAAACGTAAAGTCGATTACTGGGCAGAACTTACGTACTGTAGGTTCTTCCCAGTAATCGACATACTGTACATAGTACGAAAAAAATGTATATTTCTAGGCAAAGAAAATATTACGTAGTTTGTTACATACATATAACATCGCACGGTAGTACGTGTGATCTCATATTATATTAAAATTGGGAAGGTCTTGTTTCATGGGCACTCTGGTCAATAATTCACCAAAACCGATATAAAAAACACATTTTTCTTTTTAAATATATGTTTTTTTATTAGATGAGAATTAAGAATTCTAAAAACGTTCATTCAGCTTAGATGTGTCTAATCAAAATTAAGTTTATATGTATTTATACGAGTATATATTCAGAATATTTATATGTGTTTATCTATTAAATATATTTATCCGTCATCTAGTATCCGTAACACAAGCAGCATTAGTTGCTTAAAATGGGGCTAGTTGATAGATGTCAATGTCTGAAGATATTTATTTATTTATTTAATATGTCTGAAACATTTTACAAAAATCATGAAAAGAAAGACTGTACTGTACAATCTGTTCACAAAACTATTAGAAGGCATAGCATGAAGAGAAAATGTCCGCGGAGACAACATTTCTTCGACATGAACAATAAAGAAAGAGACAATGAGTAATTTGGTCCCCGGGGACATTATATATCCGGTTCGTAATATACCTACCGAGTCTTGTTTTTTTTTTTTGGGAGCTCTGTGGCGTAGTGGTTAGTACGTTTTGGCTTTGGATTGAAGACAAAGCTACCTTCGCCATGGTCAGGCCGTGGATGGGTGACTGTTTTTACCCACCGACCCGCATTGGGCCAGCGTGGTGGTGTAACGGCTCATACTCCTTATGTGTTTCTCCATGAGGAAGGCCTGTGCCCAGCAGTGGGAGGTATATAGGCTGCGGACAGTCGTGTTTTGAGAAGAGCGGGCGAGAATTTCAAAGAATCTTATACCCTCACAATACATTAAAATCTTTGAAAGGATAAATATTTAAACTACAACTTTATTTGATGTTTGAGAAAAAAATCTGTAATTTATCGTACTTTTCCGTTCCTAGTCCAATAAAAAAAACTAATCGTCCCAAAATAAGTCCCCTCATCCTTAACTCTTCAGATACTAGTATCCAGTATCCAGCTTAATCTCGGGATGCCACCCGGGACTGAACGGGTTAAAGTGCAAAAATTAGATATAACCTTTTGACAGTAAATGGCTATTATAAGAAGAGAACAAAGACTATCACTTGTCAAATGTGTATAATTATTTTTTAACGTGATTGTATGTAGTGGACAAAGACCTTGGTACAAAAAATAAAGAGTTAGAGTTGTAGCACTGCCACGCTGGCATAATACAGATTGGTGGGTAGATTCAGATGAAATGACAACCGGGTCCAACGGTGTAACATGTCTACTGAAGAATAGCAATAATTATATCCAGACTGTTCATTGGTTTTGATTCAATTTCAATTATTAAAATCGTGACAAACGAACGGAATCTAAAATACAAAACGATATAAGTCCATATAATATGTTGTATTGATAATATTTTGATAACAGGGTCAAAGAGGAACCATATAATACACGACGACATGATTTCAATATTAATTGTAAGCAAACCGACGCAATAAGTGTAGTTACTATTTGTAATACTAATAAAGTAAACCGTAAAAATGTCACGGAAACTAATAGTGATTGTATTAACAATAATGTTGTGTGACATGCTGTGGTGTCACTCGGTTTTGGACTTAGCAGCAGCAGCAGCAGCTGCTAAGACCAACACCCAGTTTTTAATTGGAAATAATGGAAAGCTTAGATTGAATCAGGCAAGAATTATAGTTGTAAACTCATGCCCACATGGATTTGTATGGATCAACGGTTGTGTAAAACTAGAATCAATAAGTGATTATTAAAACTGCAATAAGAAAGTATCAGAAAATGGAACTGTGTAAAAAGTGAAAAGTTACATGAATGTAGAACATCAAACAAACTAGAACTAAAATATTTAAATTAAGTTAAAATATAGCTGGCAACTGAATAAGGACAATAGAAGAAAAGGGAGCTGAAAATATGCAGAAGTGGATTCCACCACAAGAGATGAATTTGAAAAACATATCACGAATATAACAAAGACACTTTGAGGAAAGGCAAACAGTGTTAAATGTTTGCATATTTTTGCACGTGGCTGTACGTACTGATGGCCAACGACCTTCCGACATAGAAACATAGACGTAAGAGCTATAACACTACTACGCTGGCAAAAAGCAGATTTGTGTTAAGATAGATTTGAAGGCGCCTGGTAAAAACAGCGTAACATGTCTACTGAAGCCTCGAAATAATTCTACCCAGACTTTAATCATTAGTTTTGATTTAATTTTAATCATTAAAAACGTGACAATTGAACGGAATCTAAAATGCAACGCGATATAAGTCCATATAATAATAATATGTTGTATTAATAATATTGTGATAACTGGGTCAAAGAGGAACCATATAATACACGTCGACATGATTTAATGTTAATTGTTTGCAAACCGACGCAATAGGTATAGTTACTATTTGTGACACTAACAAACTAAAACGTAAAAATGTCACGGAAACTAATATTGATTGTATTAACAATAATGTTGTGTGACATGCTGTGGTGCCCGGCGGTTTCGGACTTAGCAGCAGTAGCAGGTTCAAATTCAATAAAATTTAATGGAAATTCAGGTAATACGGTTGTAACGCCATTAAGATCTGGTAAATCGAACAGAAGAATTATACTAGTAAACTCATGCCCACGTGGATATGTATGGATCAACGGTTGTGTAAAACTAGAATCATTAAATGATTATTAAAACTAGAGAGAGAAAATAACAAATAGTGGAATGTGTATTCAGTAAAAAGAAGCAAGAACGTGGAACAACCAACAAACCAAAACAAAAATATTACCATTAGTTTAAAAATAGCACACAACTAAGAAAGGAAAATAGAAGAAAAATTAAGGAGTGGATATCACCAGAAGAACAGACGAAAGTAATTTGAAAAACATATCTAAAATTAAAAAAGAAACTTTGAGGCAAGAGTGATACAAAAATTTATAGCGATAAAACATATAATTCGAAGTTCTTCTTCGAATCTAAGGAGTTCTAATCCCCTCTAACCCCTTTATTTTGTGGATAAAAATGAAAATTGTAGCAAATACTGATGAATTTGACGATTTGTAAACAAATTTCAGAAAAAGACTGCTTAAATTGCAGTTGTCTATTGTTTGAATGAGTATGTAAATAATTTAGATAATTTAATATTTAAGAAAGTGGTGTTTACGTAAAAGTTGTTACATTTTGTGAGCAAAAGCTAATAACTTGCTATTGTAAACTTACCACCTTATTCATAAACGCTATTTAAGTTTAACAGTTTTACTACGTTTACTTTAAATAGCGTTTATGAATAAGGGTCTGAATGTATAATAAATTGGCATTATTGTTAGCAGACTACTCTGCGTATTAACAACAGTTGCTATCCCCAAGGAATTGTGTAAGAGGATTAATATATTAAGTAATTTGTTTAATCTTTAATATAAAAACACTCAAACTGTCATTGACAATATGGAAGAATAATCTGAAATATTACATTCTGAAATATGAAAATTACATTTAACACAAATAAATTATATTTAATAAACAATAACTAAACAATTTTAATTATTATGTTTTATTTTATGCACGCAAATTTATATAGCATAAGTTTCTTCAAATATAAAATACACCTGATATGACTTTCGGAAAAACAAAAACATTTGACAGGTAAGAGCTATATCGCTTATAATAAGCGGTATGCGTGGAAAAAATGGAACGATTGGATTATTTTGATTGTGTCTCTAAATGGCGAAGCACCAATTGCATAGGTAAGACCCAATATTTATTTTTCAATTGACTTTTTTGTTGCTTACCACATAATGATTTGACTGCCACATTAATTATTTCGCATATATTCCGCATCTGACTGTACACATCAATCCTAATAAACTGTTTATACACAGAAACAGTTACAATATCAACTAGAGCCAATGGTTTAACGTGTCATTTTCCGAAGCATGTAGGATCTCAGGATTTAGCTGTATCCAAATTTTATTTGCCTTGTTTTTATTAATAAAAGAAATGACGAACGAACGGATTCTGAAATGCAAAAATATATACGTATTTATATTAAACGGTATTGACATAACTGTGATAACAGGGTCAAAGAGGAACTGTATATAGTACGATGAAATGATGTGAATATTACTTGTAAACAAAGCGACGCCATATAGTTAGCATCTGTAAAATATAATAATGTCACAGAAACTAATAGTGATTGTATTAACAATAATGTTGTGTGACATGCTGTGGTGCAAATCTATTCATAAGGACTCAGTTATAGATCCAGAGGAAGAAGCTTTGAATTTGATAAAATACAATAAAAATCCACATAATAGGATTGTAAGACAGACAAGAAATCAGTTTGCTGACATAGAAAAGACTAAAGAGCAAGCCATCATTGTAGCCTCATGCCCAAATGGATACGTATGGTTTAACGGTTGTAAAAAGACAGAATCATTATTTGATTACAATTTTTAGAAAGTAACAAGTAGTAAAACCACGTAAGAGAAAATAGTGAAATGGTTACACAAATCAGAGTAAATAAAAATTGCATGGACAAAATCAAATTAATGGTAGAAGAAAATGGAATTAAATACAATAATATCAGGACTAACCTCGACAGAAAACTTCGAAAAGATTTTAGAAAACTTGTCAGAACATAAATAAAAGATTAAAAATGGTTCTAAATGTCTAATTTATTTTTATTTTATTTTATTTTCATGAGAGAAGTGTCTAAAAAAGAGAAAGAAGGAGAATAAATTTACTACACTACAACAAGGTTCAATTCGTCATCGATTCTTATCGCAACGTAAATGTTCTGTGTAGGTTCCTCCCAGTAATCGACATACTCTATATAGTACAAAAAATATATATTTCTAGGCAAAGACAATATCACGTAGGTAGTTTGTTACAAACATATAACATCGCACAGCAGTACGTGTCTGATCTTTAATTATATTAAAGTTGGAGAAAGTCAGATATTTTGTGATAAAGTATTTCATCTGTAATTTATCACAAAATATCTGTAATTTATCGTATTTTTCCGTTCCTATTCCAATAAAAAAAAAACAAATTGTCCCAAAACTAACCTCCTCGTCCTTAACTCTTCAGATACTAGTCTCCAGACACAATAGCTTAGTCTATTATTCGTGGCATCCCATGATGCCACCCGGGACTTAAAGGGTTAAAGGTAGGCAACACTTTTGTGACTCCTTTGGAGCTGCTTGTGTCTATGTGCGCTAGTAATTTCTCACCATCAGGTGATCTATCAGCTCCTTTCTCAATAAAAACCTTACACTTCTACTTAGAGGGAGACTAGACACTAAGCAGGCCATCTGCATTATAATATGGATCCCTATCTTACCTATTTCTGCCTTGAGGAATTGTTCTGGATGACAGTGAGCGGCGCGGGGCGTATGGGAGATTCTTGAGGTTTCATACAATTCTATGCACTTTGATCAACGCGTCCGGGACGGAGTCTGAAGCGTACGACAAGGCTCTCGAAGTTTACAGAGCCTTCGTCGCCAGCTAGAGAGTGCTTGGGTGTGCATTAACATACCCAGATTTCTAAACTTTTTGATTTAACCAACCGACCATTTGCGTTCTCGCGAAGATCTTATATTCTCTCTCTCTCTCTCTCACACACAAACACACACACACACACACACACACAGTTTTAATATAGGTATTAAAGCAAAATAAATGTCGAATTTTTCAACTAGAACAGTCCTTTTAATAACCATCAACAAACAATTGTATCTACTTACCATATTCTATAAAATAAATGAATATCTTGCCTTACCTTTCATGACTTAATGTACAGTCACGTGCAAAAATTAGATATACCCGTTTGACAGTAAATAGCTCATAATAGAAGCGAACAAAGACTATTACCTACTAAGCGTGTGACTAAATGTGTATAAGTGATTGTACGTACTGCTGGGCATAGACCTTCGTACAAAAATTAAGTAGTTGTAACACTGCCACGCTGGCATTGTTACAACTCTAACTCCTTAATTTTTGATTGGTGATTGATTGGTGGGAAGATACAGATGAAATGACAACCGGAACCAATGACGTAACATGGCTACTGAAGCCTCGAAATAATTCTATTCAGACTTTGTTTATTGGTTTTGATTTAATTTTAATTATTAAAAACGAGACAAATGAACTGAATCTAAAATACAAAACGATATAAGTTCATATAATAAGTTGTATTGATAATATTTTGATAACAGGGTCAAAGAGGAACCATATAATACATGTCGACATGATTTAAATGTTAATTGTAAGCAAACCGACGCAATAAGTATAGTAACTATTTGTGATACTAACAAACCAAAACGTAACAATGTCACAGAAACTAATATTGATTGTATTAACAATAATGTTGTGTGACATGCTGTGGTGCAAATCGGTTTTAGACTTAGCAGCAGTAGCAGGTTCAAATTTTATAAAATTTAATGGAAATTCAGGTAATACGGTTGTAACACCATTTAGATCTGGTAAATTTAACAAAAGAATTATAGTGGTAAACTCATGCCCACGTGGATATGTATGGATCAACGGTTGTGTAAAACTAGAATCATTAAATGATTACTAAAACTACAGTAAGAAAGTAACAGATAATGATGCAGAACGTGGAACAACAAACAAACCAGAACTAAAATATTAACATTAGCTTAAAAATAGCAGACAACGGAAAAAGGACAATAGAAGTAAAAAGAACTGAGGAGGATACCATCACAAGAACTAATGAAAGGATTTTGAAAAACATATCTCAAATTAAAACAAGAAACTTTGAGGCAGGATTGATACAAAAATTGATAATACATCTTAGTCGAAGTCGTTCTTCACGAAGGGAATCTGAAGAGTTCTAATCTCCTCTTAACCACTTCATATTGAAGATTAAAATGAAAATTGTTGTAATTGCTGATGAAATTGACGATTTGTAAACAAATTTCAGAAAAAGACTACATTGCAGTTGTCTATTGTTTGCCTGTAAAAAAAACTAAGATAATTTCTTATTTAAGAATGCCGTGTTTACGTAAAAGGTGTTAAATTTTATGAGCAAAAGCTTAAAACTTGCTATTCTACACTTACCTTCTTATTTATAAACGATATTTAAGTTTTAAGCAACAGTTTTACTACGGTTAAACAATTATTTGAAACTTAAATACCGTTATGAATGAGGGTGTGAATGCATAATTAATTTGGCATGATCGCTAGCAGACTATTCTGAGAATTAACAACAGTTGCTATCCCCAAAGAATTGTGCAACTCAGGATTAAATTATTAAGTAATTTGTTTAATTTTTAATTTAAAAACACTAAAACTGTTATTGACAATATAGAAGAATATTCTGGAATAATTACATTTAACACAAATAGAATATAAAGTGCTGTTATGTTGTACATAATATACGAAAACTAAACAAATTTATTAAATATGTTTTATTTTATGCGCACAAATGTTTTACAGCCATAGGTCCCTTTAAAAAATAAAATACACCTGATATGAATTTCAAAAAACAAAAACATTCGATGCGTAAGAGTCGTATCGCTCAAGCGGTATGCGAGGAACAATAGAACGATTGAATTATTTCGATTGTGGCTCTAGATGGCGCTATCATAATGGTCTAATTTCCTCGCTCACAGTTAAGATACCGGAAAAGCAGCATAACAACTACTTGCTGGTACAATAGAGTTGGTACAGTACAAAAATATATAATACACGTTAAGCCAAAGGCTTAATGTGCCATTTTCCGAAGCATAAAGGATCTCAGGATTTTGCTGTATCCAAATTTTATTTCTCTTGTTTTTATTAATAAAAGAAATGACGAACGAACGGATTCTGAAATGCAAAAGGATATAAGTATCTATATTAAACGGTATAGATATAATTGTGATAACAGGGTCAAAGAGGAACTGTATATAGTACGATGAAATGATGTGAATATTACTTGTAAACAAAGCGACGCCATATAGTTAACATCTGTGATACTAAGTAAAACATAATACTCGTAATGTCACGGAAACTAATAGTGATTGTATTAACTATAATGTTGTGTGACATGCTGTGGTGCAAATCTATTCATAAAGACTCAGTTACAGAGCCCGAGGAAGAATCTTTGAATTTGATAAAATATAATAGAAATCCACATAATAGGATTGCAAGACAGACGAGAATTCAGTATTCTAACATTAGCTCTAACAGGCAAGCAATCATTGTAGCCTCATGCCCAAAAGGATACGTATGGTTTAACGGTTGTATAAAGACAGAATCATTATTTGATTACATTTTTTAGAAAGTAACAAGTAGTGAAACCATTTAAGAGTGAATAGTGAAATGGTTACACGAATGAAAGTAAATAAAAAG
This sequence comes from Parapoynx stratiotata, assembly GCA_910589355.1. Lineage (NCBI taxonomy): Eukaryota > Metazoa > Arthropoda > Insecta > Lepidoptera > Crambidae > Parapoynx > Parapoynx stratiotata. Next base: position 1,724,251 of record OU342477.1, read on the forward strand.
TTAACAGTTTTACTACGTTTACTTTAAATAGCGTTTATGAATAAGGGTCTGAATGTATAATAAATTGGCATTATTGGTAGCAGACTACTCTGCGTATTAACAACAGTTGCTATCCCCAAGGAATTGTGTAAGAGGATTAATATATTAAGTAATTTGTTTAATCTTTAATATAAAAACACTCAAACTGTCATTGACAATATGGAAGAATAATCTGAAATATTACATTCTGAAATATGAAAATTACATTTAACACAAATAAATTATATTTAATAAACAATAACTAAACAATTTTAATTATTATGTTTTATTTTATGCACGCAAATTTATATAGCATAAGTTTCTTCAAATATAAAATACACCTGATATGACTTTCGGAAAAACAAAAACATTTGACAGGTAAGAGCTATATCGCTTATAATAAGCGGTATGCGTGGAAAAAATGGAACGATTGGATTATTTTGATTGTGTCTCTAAATGGCGAAGCACCAATTGCATAGGTAAGACCCAATATTTATTTTTCAAATCAAATCAAATCAAATCAAATCAAATCACATTTATTTGCAAATACAGGTGATACAGAGGTGTTACAATATGGTATTAAATCCAGTACAATTCCATATTTAGCCTAATGGCATGCAAAGTTAAAATAAAATAAAATTACATATTCAGCAAATTGATAAATGATGTCACATTATTATTTATTATTATATGCATTATTAAATTTTTATTACATTACTTATTATTTATTCGTTACACTATTACTACCACATATAAATTTCAAGATTACAAGTGCATTATTACCAAGTCATTATTACATCTTTTCATCACCAAAAAATTCCATAATATTATAATAGGCCTTGCTTAGTAACATTTCTTTTAATTTGCGTCGAAATAAGACAAAGCTTTCTATTTGCAAAATATTCAACGGTATTTTATTATATATCTGTGGAGCCATACAAAGTACACTATTATTCATTAGCCAAGTTTTGTTTTTTGGTATACAAAGTCTATTACTATGTCTAGCGCTGTTCAACGTCATAATAGTTATTTATTATACAAGAGTGGAAAGTTCCTTTTTAACCGCGTGCTCGATTTGGATGACCGAGCAAGCGAAGGATTCTTAAGTTGAATCACGAGCGCAGCGAGTGATTCTAAATTAGAATCCTGAGCGTCAGCGAGGGAAACAAACGAGCACAAGGTGAAAAATCTTTCCACTCGAGTGCAATACGTAACTTTTCATCCCACCTCAGCGAGGAAATGACAAAATGAAAAAGAAAACAATTTATAATGACAAAATATTTTTTCACAATTTAAAAAGTTCTAATCATAAATTTGGCACCATAGAGGTTACATTAAATAGGTTTAATGACGTTTTGAATTTACAATTATATTGAGTACTCATTATATGTGATGTTCTAAATTCAAATCTACTTTGCCGCTCAAGCGAATAAAATAGAATTTTCCAGCCAGATTTCGAAGCGCAAAATTACACTTTCCGAGGTGGTGGGATGAAAACAAATTTATGTTAGTCCTTACAAATAAAATTATTTCATAGATATACATACTTGGTAATGTCAAAATGTTTAAAGATATAAAATATGATTTACAACTAACAGTTTGTTTAAGTTTGCAAATTGCTCTTACACATTTTTTCTGAGCTTTAAATGCCGACTCTTTTTCTACCGAGTTGCCCCAAAATATTAGTCCGTAACGGAGAGCAGACGCCACATGCGCATGATACGCAGTCAATACTGTAGAAGGGTTGACTACGCCAGCGAGTTTGTACAGAACATAAGAAAAACTGCTTAACTTCGAACATATACTTTCAACATGCAATTTCCAGTTCAGGTTATAGTCAATGTTTAAACCTAAAAATTTTGTCACTTCTACTTCTTTTATATTTGTACCATGATAGTTAATGTCAATTTTAATGGGTGTTTTAGATCTATTCCGAAATGTCATTATATGTGTTTTGTCTAAATTAATAAGTAAATTGTTATTTTTTAACCACCTTATTATATCCACCAGTGCTCCATTTATGGCATCCTCTAGTGTAGATAAGCTTTTATTTGAAAATTGACTTTTCAATTGACTTTTTTGTTGCTTACCACATAATGATTTGACTGCCACATTAATTATTTCGCATATATTCCGCATCTGACTGTACACATCAATCCTAATAAACTGTTTATACACAGAAACAGTTACAATATCAACTAGAGCCAATGGTTTAACGTGTCATTTTCCGAAGCATGTAGGATCTCAGGATTTAGCTGTATCCAAATTTTATTTGCCTTGTTTTTATTAATAAAAGAAATGACGAACGAACGGATTCTGAAATGCAAAAGGATATACGTATTTATATTAAACGGTATTGACATAACTGTGATAACAGGGTCAAAGAGGAACTGTATATAGTACGATGAAATGATGTGAATATTACTTGTAAACAAAGCGACGCCATATAGTTAGCATCTGTAAAATATTATAATGTCACAGAAACTAATAGTGATTGTATTAACTATAATGTTGTGTGACATGCTGTGGTGCAAATCTATTCATAAAGACTCAGTTACAGAGCCCGAGGAAGAATCTTTGAATTTGAAAAAATATAATAGAAATCCACATAATAGGATTGCAAGACAGACGAGAATTCAGTATTCTAACATTAGCTCTAACAGGCAAGCAATCATTGTAGCCTCATGCCCAAAAGGATACGTATGGTTTAACGGTTGTATAAAGACAGAATCATTATTTGATTACATTTTTTAGAAAGTAACAAGTAGTGAAACCATTTAAGAGTGAATAGTGAAATGGTTACACGAATGAAAGTAAATAAAAAGTGCATGGACAAAACCAAATTGATGATACAAGAAAATGGAATTAAATACAAAAATATTTCACGATAACAATATTATGCTGAAAAGATTTTGAAAAACTTGTCAGAACAGAAATTTACTTCTTTTGGTAAAATCTTTATTCGTAAGTCTGAAGGCACGCCACCAATAAGAATTATACAAGACTGTGATCTGTGCTTGGACAGTTAACGCTGCAATGATGACCGTCCAAGTTCAGGACCAGAAGAGTCGCCCTATCCAGCTGCAACGAGGTGTCAGACAGGGAGACGTCATATCTCCTAAACTGTTCTCCAACGATGGTTTTTAGAACCTTAGATTGGAACGAACGCGGCATTAATATCAACGGCGAATGCATCTCTCACTTCCGCTTCGCAGATGACATTGTCATTATGTCGGGATCTCTGCAAGACCTGGCAGAGATGCTGAACAGCCTCAATGAGACCTCTCGACGGGTAGGGTTGGGAATTTGGTCAAGACGAAAGTCATGCTCAACGAACATGTTATGCCGGAACCTCTATTTGTTGGGGATTCGGCCCTCGAAGTTTTTCAAGAGTATACACCATATTTTCAGGTAGACACCTGGGGCAAATTATTCAGTAAGGTAGAAACAATTTCGAAAAAGAAGCTGATAGGAGGATTCAGTTGGGCTGGGCGGCGTTTGGGAGGCTTCATCATGTCTTTGCGTCAGCCCTGCCACAATGCCTCAAAACTAAGGTTTATAATCAGTGCGTCCTACCAGTAATGACCTACGCAGCGGAAACATGGACACTCACCAAAAAATTGGTCCACAAGTTTTAGTCGCTCAGCGCGCCATGGAGACGGCTATGCTCGGTATCTCATTAAGACATCACATTAGAAATGAGCACATTCGGCACAAGACCAAAGTCATTGACATAGCTAATAGGATTAGTGGCAGTGGGCCGGACATGTCTGCCGTAGGATCTACAATCGTTGGAGCAAACGTGTCTTGGAGTGGAGACCGCGTTTAGGCAAGCGTGGCGTGGGACGCCCTGTGGCCCGATGGGTCGACGATCTCAAGAGGGCTGCTGGCAGTGGTTGGATGAGGGAAGCCCAGAACCGAGCTTTGTGGCGTGACATGAAGGAGGCCTACGTTCAGCAGTGGACGGAGTGTGGCTGTTGATTGATTGATTGTGATCTTGCAAATCTGGAAACAACAAATAGGGAATCGAATAGATCACAAATTTATTTCTTTACGTGTAGTAGCGCGGTGAAGGAACAGTAGTAATATTGGGTCCTTACCTATAAAATTGGTGTTTTTATTATGTCTTAGCAATTTGTCCGTAACTATTGAGATTCAGAGTATTCCTAAAAAATAATTACCTCATCTAAAAATAGACTATATTTTTGAGCTCTTTTGATTTGTTTTGATAATTTGTTGTAAGTTTAATTGTGTTAAAATTGGACACGGAGACAACTCTTTTTAAGTGCCTCCCGAATACATCATTTTATTTGCATTCACTTAAAAACGATAAATAATTTTTATGAAGTGTGAAATTACACATATTATATTTATCTTTGGATTTGTCGTTGTGAAGAAAACTGAAAAAAATTTTAGTATGGAAAATGCAGAATTCCCCAAAATCTCCATACAAAACGACAAATTCATAGGTAAGGACCCAATATTTTGCCGATTTCTCCTTTATTTTGTATGAATGTCATACTTAATGTATATACCTTTAAATTCTGTATAAAATTATCTATAGAATAAGCTCTTAAGTATAAGTAAAATTAGAATAATTAGACTATGCTATGGATGTGAATCAGAGGAAAGTAAAAATGTCCGTGTTATGTTGCTATGTTTATTACTCAAAATATACAATTTATGCATACAGAATATGTTTCTAAAATGTTGAATATAAAAATAAAAAAATAAATCAATTAAAACTTTAATTTTCGAGAGCAAAACCGAGTTCACCTATCGCGTGACAAATTAATGACTTTTACAGATAATTTATTTGAAAAATTAATGAAAGTTGTCATTACTGGATTATTTGTTAGCCAGTTCCATCCCTTACACTTTGCTAAACTATTTCTGAGTATTGTTTTTATAAAGATCTTTTTTTGTGTTTACTGTGTTTAAGTTTTTCACTACTATCTATAATTGCTACCTCCTTATCTGTGCTGTTTCTATTTTAAAAGCTATCAATAATTTAATGAGTGAAATTGATAGCATTAACAAAGCACTATCAGTATCATGCAACCCTGATGAATTTAAACTTATAGCTCCTAAACATATTTGCATGAGGATCATCACACAGAAAATTCGTAGTATAAATTACAATATACCTTGGTGTAAAACTACAACATTTGATATACTCGTTCTTAAGGAATGTTGGTTATCTTAATACGGGATATCAAACTTAGTACTAAAAGCTGCAATAGCTTATAGTGACGACGGGCTCACCACCTCACGCTGAGTGCAGTCACCGCTGGTGAAGCGCGGTCTATGGCAATGGATTGCTTTCGCGGTGCTTTTGCCTAGTCTCTAACTAACTAACTAACCCTTAGGAGATAATTGTCGTAATTTTATGTATGTACGTGTAAAAGAAACGTTAAGCAGAACGATGAAGTGATGTGTGTGTGTGTGTGTATGTATGTGTGTGTGTGTGTGTGTGTGTGTGTGTGTGTGTATGTGTGTGTGTGTGTGTGTGTATGTGTGTGTGTGTGTATGTGTGTGTGTATGTGTGTGTGTGAGTGTGTGTGTGTGTGTGTGTGTGTGTGTGTATGACATTACTTGTAATGTTGATGAACCTAGTATGCAAGAGTGTAATTGTTTGGTAATAAAGTTGGGTAGGGGCGATACTATCACTACGGCAATATATCGAACTTAATAATATTGCTCCATTTTTAGAATCTTAAAATGATTTATTAAAAAGCCTTGCTGGATATAAAAATTTTGCGATAATAAGAGATATTAATAACGATATAAAAAGTCACTATAATGACTCTTTTTCAGATAGTTACCTTGCGCTTGCTGCCTATCATGGCTTGTTACCTACTAGTGATATCGTATCATGAGATGCTAGCGGCACCTGCATTGATCATGTTTTGTTATTATCAAACCTTTCTTCGGTTACTATTGTCCCACGAACGACAGTATCAGATCATAAAGCTGTTATAATATATTATGTTAAAGTAAAAAAATACGCCCGCAGTACTGCACCGTATCTCCCTGGTTAGTTCTAAGTAAGATCTGAGTAAGGATTTTCTAAAATATCAAACCTCGTCTTTTTCCTGTTATTTCTTAAATCTTATTAATATTGTACGAAAACTACCTGTATTTGACTACACTCTTAATGCCTGAAGATAAAGTCTGATTGTAAATCATTTAAGTGCACCCGTGAATTGCAAAATCACACTGTACAATTATTACCAGGATACGAAAGAAAAAAAAAAGAAAGTTATAAATTACCTGTCTCTAATCATTATCACTGTTTTATTTTAATACAGCGAAGGTAATTAATACCTAAGTCATATTTATCAAAGATTAACTTACGCTTAAAATCTATGAGAATTACTAAATGTGCGACTAAACAAACAATATTTTTCTTCTACTAATTACTAAATGCTAATTGCTAATTATAGTTAATGTATTGTGATAAATTGTTGTTGTTTCATTAAGTCATAAACCAAAAAGAAGATTACAAGTGTCTGTTCATTCAAAGCCAAGAAGTTTATAGTTTATTGTTCTTTAGAGTATTAATATTTCACCAGGTTTGTTTATTTAAAATATTTTTTCCCATGTGGTTGGCAGAGGTTATTATAGATCTCCACTTGCTATGATCCTGAGGCTTTCGCTTGTTCTACTCATTACGTATTATTATTTTATTATTGCTTAAGATTTTACCTATCGCGGTGTTCTAATTTGTATACTGTATAAGTAAGGATTTGTTTTTTTTAATTCTGATTAAAGTTTCACGAAAGTATTTCCGAAATACGAATGTTTAAACGATCCGAAAACAATACACAATTTTTACGAATTATCATTATATTGTTTTTCGTTATTTATCAATGTGCAGTAGCCTCTGTTGATTCTCCTCGTCTTTCATAACGTTCGTTCTTAAGAGTGCGAGAGAGATGGCACTCTTAAGCTTCGATGACTCACTAGCTATTGCCCGCGACTTCGTTCGCGTTGAATATTTACTTTGAGCTAGTGTGATAGAATGTAGCCTATAACCTTCCTCAATAAATAGACTATTAAACACTGAAAGATTTTTTCAAATTGGAACAGTAGCCTCAATTGGTGGTTTTGACAATTTACTCCTACAGTAGGAGTAAATTCCTACTCTACTATTAGAAGCAATGTTCATAGTAGCGTAAATTTGTCCTTAATTTTGCTGGGAGGCGTTATTTACATTTTTTAACATCCACCCGCATGGCACGGGATCCCATGGGAATATCGGGATAAAAAGTAGCCTATGTTTTTTCTCAGACTGTGTACCAAATTTCAGTTAAATTGGTTCTGTAGTTTTGACGTGAAAGCGAGACAGACAGAGCTACTTTCACATTTATAATATACCCCGTGTGACGGACGCTTTTGGCAACAGTTACGCATAGAGTATTTGGCTGTGATCCGTCAATAAATTATTTTATACTGACGGTATTTATTGAACGTGTAGTCCACGAATTGATAGATTTTAATATATTTGGATTTTTTGAATGAAAACATCCGTCAACAAATACTGATACAGTAAATACTTTACATGTAACCTACGCCTTACATCAAATTTTTTTAACAACATGAATTCCATTGTATGCAGATTTATAACAGTTGAATAATAATAACACAAAAAGTTATGTAATACAAATTATAATAATAAGATTTTGAAAATTAACAGAAAATTACCTAAGCCACATAATTACAGTAAAATGAAACTGATCCGGCGTCCATAAGCTAATGTTTGCACCCTGCGTCGCTTGCACAGCTCTCGAACGAACTCCCCGGATCTATGGGAAGTAAAATATTTACCCTACGTTCGAGCTTCATCGTTTTATTCTGTACAACCAATAAATAATGAATGCGATTTTGAACTCTATACTCGTTTAACAAAAGCGCATTTTAGATAATAAAAATATGAGTCAAAGTTCAACTGATTGAGTCATTTTAACAACGTGAATGGTCTCAGTGAATAATAGAACGTAGTGCTTGATACACGTCAAGTTGGGCCCAGTGAAAATGTTTCGGAATATTGTGGTGGTGATTTATTTGGCGATGATATGCAGTGTATTCGAGTGTAAGCCAGCGGGAGATAGAATAGTCTTCGACGATGATATTTTAGATGCTTTGATACAAGCAAATATTCGCAATCATAAAGGATACGTGAACTATAATGTCCGACGAACAAACACTGAAGCAAGAAACCCTTCAAAAACAAAAATACCCATGACTTTTGACAACAGAAACAATTTCGGTGCTCCCGGTTGTCCTAGAGGATATATTTATGTAAATGGATGTGTACCTCAGGAATCTTTTGTTAGTTATGATTATTAAGGAAGTGACAAGAAAATGGTGTACGAAAGAAAGGATTTCCATGATTACTGCTATTGTTGAAAGGACAGTGCCTATATAGAAACAGTGAGTTCGTGGTTCAAGAATTTTAAAAGCTGCTTACACTGCTGGAAGGATTATGATTAATGAGAGCTATTTATTTGGGCATGGCCACTGCATTAGTGGTAAAAGTATTTTTTAATTTAAGCAGTATTTATTACTATTTGTAAATAAAATTTTATGCGTTCATTGTCTTCATTTATTTTATATTTATGGTTATTTTAAAGGTGATTATGAATAAGTTATTAAGTCATTTTAAACACACATAATATTGGGCAGCTCTGTTTGTTTCTTTGTATTGATAATAATTAATCATTATTGATGACCTCCTTGAGTGGTCGCCGTCCGGTCTCAAAGCGTTGCCATCTAGAGAGGTTCTGGGTTCGATCCCTAGTGGAGGCAAATGTTTCTGTGATGAAATCAGTTTGTTCTCTAGTCTTGGATGTTTATATTGTGTATTGTATGTTTTCTGAATATTTATTTTGTATTTATCTATAACATAAATATTTATCAGTCATCTACAATCCGTAACACAAACGGCAGTTGTTGCTTTTAATGAGGCTAGTTGATAGGTGTGAATATCTAAAGATATTTATTTATTTATTATTTCCCATCCATCTCTTCCCTTGGGTGTCGCAAAAGGCGAAGGACTTAGAACTGCACAATCATCCAATTGCTTAAATCGGCGACGGACACACCACCTGTCACGTTGAGTGCAGTCACTGCTTGGTGAAGCGCGGACTGTGGCAATGGACTGCTTTTTTGGTGCTTTTGTCTAGTCTCTGACTAACCCTTAGGGAATAATAGTCGTGATTATATGTATGTATTATTTGCCTTCTAAAGGCCTCTACTCACTTAATTTGAACATAATTACATCTATGCTAAGGACCATGTTAGGTAAAAAAAAAATTGCATACCAATGTATACGAGAGCATGCCCAATAGACCGTCCCATCACCGGCCGGCACATTGTTATATCTTTCTTCACAATGTTTTCGTCATCAGGCCTTCCTCATGGAGAAACACATGAGGAGTATGGGCCGTAACGCCACCGCCAGCGTGGTGCCACCCAATGCGGGTTGGTGGGTAGAAACGGTTGGAATACCAACCGGGACCAACGGCGACCTGCAGCAGCATGCTGCATTTTTTTTTTACTTATGACAGGTAAGCTCTTGGCCTTCATCTCAACTGATGGTAATGACGATAAGGCCGAAGGTCGAAGCGAGCTTCACCTGTAATCCTCAACAACTCAGGAACTGGCTATCTTACGTCTTATTGCCGGAACACAAAAATGCTTATAACATTGTTATTATGGCGACAGATTTAAGTAACACGGTGGTAGCTAGCCAGGCGGGCTCAGAAGCCCTACCACCAACCAAACCGAGCAGAAAAACTTCTGCCCCCATGGGGAATCGAACCCGGACCTCCTGATCAACACCCGGTGGTGTGAACCACTAGACTAGAGAGGCGGTTAAAAGCATGAGCAGAATGCTGAACATGGATGTGGATAGGGCTAGAAAGAAAGTTAGATCAACGAATTGGATTCAATGCGTGAAGAATGATATTAAAATAAAAGAAATAGATGTTAAGCTGACGAGTGACAGAAGAGAATGGAGAAGGAAGACATGTTGAGCTGACCCCTGACAAGGACAGGAAAAAGAAGATCTCATGTAAGTAATGTAGCATAAGTTTTAATGAGAATTAATGTCTATGTCACCGTAAAATTGTAAATAACGTCAGACTATAATCTATCTCGCGAGATTGTGAACTGTCGAAAGATTGTGAACAGAAGCATATTGCATACAATTGAACGCATTATTCTCCGGTAGATTATAATCTATCGAAGTGAAACAGTCAAAATGTAAAAACGGAACGTACCTCGCGCGCTGATTGGTTGAACGACATATGCCCCCGCCGCCCATTTGTTAGTTAATTCGTTTGTTGTCGAATGTAAACAAACAAGTGTTATGGTGATAATAAATTGATTTCGCATGGAAATGTATTCTGATAGATATTAGGTTAGGGTAAATTTTTTAATGACCCATAAAAACAATATTTGTGACAACTGTGTTTTATTCATAATTCTATGAACATAGAACGGTCTACTGTAAGGCCGACCAAACAGGGGCAACCTTCGGACAGTTGACAATTTGTCTATTGTAAGATTGTGATTAAACAGTTTCACTTCGAAAGATTACGATCTGACGAATAATAATGCGTTAAATTGTAAGCAGCATGTTACGGTTCTTAATCCTCCGACAGTTCACAATCTCGCGAGATAGATTATAAACTAACGTTATTTACAATTTAACAGGTGACATCTATTAGGTCCTTACTATGAAATTGATGTTTTGTATGGAGATTTTGGGGAATTCTGCATTTTACATACTAACATTTTATCAGTTTTCTTCACAAAGACAAATCCAGAGATAATAATATTTAGCATGTATCATTAGACAAGCTTTAGCAATATGTGTGTGAACACGCGTGATAAAAATTATTCATCGTTTTTATGTTAATGCAAATCATATGATGTATTCGGGAGGTAGTTAAAAATAATTGTCTTTGTGTCTAATTTTAACACAATTAAACTTACAAAAAATTATCAAATTAAATAATACGAGCTCAAGTATATGGTCTATTTTTAGAAGAGGCAATTATTTTATAAGAATGTTCTGAAACTTAATAGTTACGGACAAATTGCTAAAACAGAATAAAAACACCAATTTCATAGGTAAGGACCCAATATAAACCTATTTGAATTATTGCTTTCATATCACTAGCTCGTGCCAAGACATTAGGACCTCTAATATTAGGTCCTTACCTATGAAATTGGTGTTTTGTATGGAGATTTTGGGGAATTCTGCATTTTCCATACAAAAATTTTTTCAGTTTTCTTCACAACGAAAAATCTAAAGATAATAATATTTGGCATCTATCATTAGACAAGCTTTAGTAATATGTGTAATATCACACTTCATAAAAAATATTTATTAATTATTATAAATTAACTTACAACAAATTATCAAAACAAATCAAAAGAGCTCAAAAATATAGTCTATTTTTAGACGCGGTAATTATTTTTTAGGAATACTCTGAATCTTAATAGTTACAGACAAAATACTAAGAGAGAAAAAAAACACCAATCAAGTATGGGTAATTGACCAAATTCATAAATAGACACCACATTATTTTCCCCTCATTGTTTTCTAAACAATTATACTGAATTATACTGACGCATAAACTAGGTACATGAAGTCAGTATATTTCATTAAAACGAAACTTATCAAAACTAATATAATTATTATGATATTTACAATGGAACACGTAATTTGTGATAATATTACATCCTTATTAGTTCGCGTACCTTATTGAGAGTAAATTAATATGTTTTCCTGTCCTCAGTTATACGTCTCACTGCTGGGCACAGGTCTTCCTCATGGAGAAAAACATGAGGAGTATGGGCGGTAACACACGTTGGCCCAATGCGGGTTGGTGGGTAGAAACAGTCGCAATAGCGACCGGGACCAACGGCTTAACGTGCCTTCCGAAGCATGGAGGAGCTCGAGATCACAAAGTTTTGGTCACCCATCCACTTCCTGACCATGGCGAAGTTACCTTTGTTTTCAATCAAAAGCCAAAGCATACTAACCACTACGCCACCGAGTTCCTCATCTTTCTTTTCCTATTACAGTTAACCATTACATTCTTCCGAAATACTTCAGTTAGTAACTGAAAACATTTATGTATCTAACAACAAAAAAGTCATAATTCAGAAAGACGTAAGCTATATTTACAATCAACTGGTCAACATCAACTGGAAGTGGAATCGAACCCGCGACCTCCAAGCTCCGTCCGTCCCAACTCAGTTATTACTTTAGAAAAGGCTAAAAAGAGCATTTGAAAGGAAAACTTCATAGCAAATATTTCTACGTCTCTAAAGAAATTAAAATTTTCTTAAGTTAATTTTCTAAGATTATTTGACCCGAATAAATTCAAACAATAATACCAAAAAATTAAAGAGAAAAAGTAAAACCAGCTACAAAAATGCCCAGCCACGTGTATAATTTGGAACCCTGTCACCGTAACGTCTGGTTCTAAGCAATTATCAAAGGCTCCCTAGTAAAGAAGGCGAGAAATGTTTACAGATCCAGATTTAATTACTAAAGACTTTAAAAGTTAAGTTTAAGAAGGGATAATTCGTTGTTATCTCGGACGAAATTCATGGCTTCCTTTGCCTGCCTCCGAGTCGAGAAAAAGCGGAGAAGGCATTTTATTTCTTAGTCCTTAGCTTTAACAATGGCCCAATACGGGTAGAAATGGTTGCCAAAGCACAAAGGATTTTAGAATCACAAAGTTTTGGCCACCCATCCAAGGCCTAACCATGGCGAAGGTTCTTTTGTGTTCGATATCGAAAGCCAAAGCGAACTTAAGATTACGCTACCGAGCTCTTTTCTTTAATAGTAAAAAACCTTAAATACTCGTTTTTGAAAAAATGTACGGATAACCTTGTAGAGGCCTTTTCATAGATAGTATTTATTTAAACGTCAACAGCTACGAGTATACTACACTCTGAAAATAGCTAAAATAATCTAATATAGACGACCTCCGTGGTCGTGTGGTCTGTATGCGGTTACAAGACAAGTTTTAGGTTCGGTGGGGACAAAATTTCTGTGAAATAATTGTTTTCGAGTATGTATGTAGTTTCCACAACGAGATCTAATTCAGCAGTACTAACGATTTACTACAGGTTAGCGATTTGCTTTTATTCACATGTCAAACAAGGCTAAATCATTTGTTTCGTGGTTTTCAGAATCGAATTGTTAATCAGTCAACCACCTTGGTGATAGCAGAGTTTGTATCGATATTTGTATGTTGTTGCATTAATTCAAATAAGAGTACTGTTATAAATAAACAAAACTATTACTTCATGTTTATCCTTAATTAGGTTGCGTAAATCATTAAAATAATCTGAGTGACTCAAAAAAGTAGGTACCCTGCGGCACACCAATTTTAACCCTGTTGCAAGAATCAAATTTAAACCCATGGCGTACATACATAAATACTAATTTTAAAAATTCTTTTTAATTAATTATTTACAGTTTTTTTATACATTGGGCTGTTTGATATGTATTTTATTTCCTTGCAACGTATGCAGTAATAATTATGTATGATGGCAACCATGTCATAAGATTTCGAAAGATTTTCTAAAGAACGAAAACCGTTTAGGAAACGGGCTCTTAGAAGAAGTCTCATTTTCAATCCGCTCCTGACTTTATAAACGGTGGACATAAAATTTAAAACTTTGTAAAATTTATTAAGTAGTCATAAAATCTAAATTAATTTTATTTCATAGGCCAAACATAGCACTTAAAATTGTAAACAATAATATAGTCTTATTTGTTATAAAGTAAATTTTAATAATAAAAATGACAAAAAACAACTAATAAAATTCACTGCCGCGAGCGCTTGCAGCAAGTACATCCACATAGCGTTTTGACTGTGATTTTAATCGATAGGCCTTTGTCATTGGCATTATCTTGTCTATGTCTTATACATTGCTATGTAACATTTATTATTACGTTATGAGTTAATTTGCTTTTTATTTATAACTAGCTTTTGCCCGCGACTTTGTGAGAAAGATTTTTTCAAATTGGAACAGTAGCCTCAATTGGTGGAATTGAAAATTTACTCCTACTCCATTATTATAAGCAAAGTTCATATTGGCGTAAATTTGTCCTTCATTTTTCTTATATAATTTTTTTAAGAATATCTGTGTACCAAATTTCGGTTAAATTGGTTCAGTTGTTTTGACGTGAAAGCGAGATAGACAGACAGACAGAGTTACTTTCGCATTTATAATATTAGGTCCTTAGATATGAAATTGGCATTTTGTATGGAGATTTTGGGGAACTCTGCATTTTCCATACTAACATTTTTTCAGTTTCCTTCACAACGACAAATCCAAAGATAATAATGTTTGGCATGTATCATTAGACAAGCTTTAGCTATATGTGTGATATCACACTTCTTAAAAATTATTAATCATTTTTATGTGAAGGCAAATCAAATTATGTATTCGGAAGGCACTGAAAAGGAGTTGTCTCCGTGTCCAATTTTAACACAATAAAACTTACAACGAATTATTAAAGCAAATCAAAAGAGTTCAAAAATATGGTCTATTTTTAGAGGAGGTAATTATTTCTTAAGAATACTCTGAAACTTAATAATTACGAACAAAATACTAAGAGAGAAGAAAAACACCAATTTCATAGGTAAGAACCCAATATTAGTATTGATTGGCGATGAGGCTGCTACATATTGTTGTACAAAGGTACGGAACGCAGATTTCTTAAAAATACCTGAAATCAAATCCACCTTTTCCTAATCTGAAGCGTTGTACAACTTGAGAATTCTCCCTAACTTATTTAATTAGTATTCAGTAAATGAGGAGCCAGTCGAGACAGTTTAAATTCAACCGGTTTTAATTTTTAGTTAATCGTCGCTAAAACAGGGAAGTTATGCGAGTTCACGCACAGAGAAATGTAGCCTAAGAACTGAAACGATAATTGTTTCCAGTCCAATATTTAATTAATACAGCAACGTTTTTGCATCATCAAATGAGACATGGTTTGTTTAAATTACTGTCACTGCTTTATCACTATTATCATTTCAGTCCAAAGACATCCTCTGATGGACATATAATATTGGGTCCTCTTACCTATGAAATTGGTGTTTTATTCTGCCTTAGCAATTTGTCCGTAACTATGAAGTTTCAGAACATTCTTATAAAATAATTGCCACTTCTAAAAATAGACCATATATTTGAGCTCGTATTATTTAATTTTATAATTTTTTGTAAGTTTAATTGTGTTTAAATTAGACACAAAGACAATTATTTTTAACTGCCTCCCGAATACATCATTTGATTTGCATTAACATAAGAACGATGAATAATTTTTATCAAGCGTGTTCACACACATATTGCTGAAGCTTGTCTAATGATACATGCCAAATATTATTATCTCTGGATATATCGTTGTGAAGAAAACTGATAAAATGTTAGTATGTAAAATGCAGACATCCCCAAAATCTCCATACAAAACACCAATTTCATAGGTAAGGACCTAATATAATATAATACCATTTGAAAATACCTGATATAATTATACATAACGTCAACGCGCCTATTTTCATCCGGGAGGCGGGAGGAAGGGTAGGTTCCCACAATTCGCCATTTGCTTATGTTCCTTAAGGGACAATTCAGTGCGATTATTCGGCAATTTTTAAATGACAGCTAATAGAAAACAGACTACTTTGCCGTTTTCACTTTATAAGACTCCTTATACTAGTGTAAGTAAAGCAATATTCAACATAATATAAAACCACGACTGTAATCCCCGAAGGGGTAGGCAGATTACAAGGAGCACTGTGTTCGTTAAGACCACATTTATCCATTCAAAAATTGGGTTGGGGAGATGAAAAATTGTGAAAGAGTAGTAACAAGTGGCTAGTTCATCGCCTACACAATCACAGACCCTGTACCCAATACGCCCTTAGTCGCCTTTTACGACATGCTGGGCAAAAAAAGCAGTTGGCACATTCTTTTTGTGTCCCGGACCAACACGGGACTATTCTTGATAAGCAATATTCTTATCAGATTACTTAAGCTTTACTTACTTTGTGGTAATGGAATGATATCGTATTGGAATCGACGAAGTTAAAAAAAAGCAAAAAAGTTATTTCTTTCTTGAATGATATTGATAAAAATGCATATTGCTGTCATAACTCGACCTACCACAAAATAGTTTAATCAGCCGATGGTCCATTCATTGGTCTTTTGTCCCGCTGAGAATGGGCCCGCATGCATCTACCGTTCGGTATACTCAGAGAGATTTGCTGTGCTCCTATTCTCCATTACGGCTATTTCATTTAAATTTGTACGTAATAATTCTGTAGGTACTCCCAGAATGATTGTATGTATAGATTTTTATTAATTTATATAAAAAAAAATTATCGCAGGTACGTACACCTTCCTATTATTCTTAATCTTATAACATAATTTAAAATGGAAAAAATACTACTGCAATACAAAGAAATAGAATTTATTACGACCATAAAAATCAGGAATCGTCTGCGACTCCATTGGGCTGGGTGAAAAATAAATAAAATAAAAAGGTTCGCTTCAGAATTGTCTTCCATTCATCACTTTTGTCCCTAAACTGAAATCACCTGAGTAAAACCTTTAAAAATGCGTCGGCACGAAATATAGGAGCAGTACGTTGGGTTTAAGATGTCTTGTTTAGGCCGTAAACAAGTTTTCTAAATCGTAGTAAAAGTTAAACACTGTTTAAAATCTTCAAATCAAATCGAATCAAATCATTTATTGCATTCCTTATATAAATTATAGTCAATAAGGACCTTGTATGGCACAGCAATTTTTAAGATAAAACAATATCATAACCAATATTATTATCTTGACTAGAGATGCGCCGAATATTCGTTTTGTATTCGGTACTCGGCGTATTTGGCATCATTTCCACTATTTGTATTCGGCCGAATTATTCGGTTTATATGCCGGGTGCGAGTATAAAACAAAAACCAATAACGTCTTCTGTAAGATTTATGTCACTCATGTCAACATAATGATTTCGAAGGCGTTTAGTATAATTTAGTATAGTCAACTTTTAGTTTAACATCGTACCTAGAGTGACACGAAACGTACATGTTCTCTATGTTATTTCCGTGGCTAAGCAAAGTAATTGTAATCCGAATAATTCGGCCGAATATCCGGTTCGGTTAAATCACTATTCGCATAATTCGAATAATTCGCATAAATCACTATTCGGCGCATCTCTAATCTTGACCAATGATGAGACTATATAAGGCTATAACCAGACAAACGTGGCCTAGCTCGCAGCCAGGGTCGCGGCCATTCATATTAGAGAACAGACAACGTTTCAAAAAAATCAAGATATTCATCCTAGACAACAGGCCGCGACCCTGGCCGCGAGCTAGGCCGCACCAAAATATTAGGTCCTTACCTATGAAATTGGTATTTTGTATGGAGATTTTGGGGAATTCTGCATTTTCCATACTAACATTTTATCAGTTTTCTTCACAACGACAAATCCAGAGATAATAATATTTGGCATGTATCATTAGACAAGCTATAGTAATATGTGTAATATCACACTTCATAAAAATTATTTATCGTTTTTAAGTGAATGCAAATAAAATTATGTATTCGGGAGGCACTTAAAAAGAGTTGTCTCCGTGTCCAATTTTAACACAATTAAACTTACAACAAATTATCAAAACAAATCAAAAGAGCTCAAAAATATAGTCTATTTTTAGACGAGGTAATTATTTTTTAGGAATACTCTGAATCTTAATAGTTACAGACAAATTGCTAAGACAGAATAAAAACACCAATTTCATAGGTAAGGACCCAATATGTAACATCAACTTGGCCAATAGTCAAATTTGCATCTGAAAACCACCTGAAACAGACTAATGTGAAAAAGAAGTAATCTCTGCCTCCTGTAGACGTGAGTTTAATTTAGTCCTCAACCTATATACGTCCTACTGCTGGGCACAGGCTTTCCTCGTGGATAAACATATGAGGAGTATGGCCTGTAACCACGTTGGTGAGCAGAAACAGTTGCAAAAGTAATCAGGTGCAACGGCTTAACCTGCCTTCCAAAGCCAGCGTAGTTCGAGATCCATGGCGAAGGTAGCTTTGTTTTCGATATCGAAAGCCCAAGCTTACAGAACTCTACATCACCGACATCCTCTTAATTTTAGATTAAAAAGGAAGATTATTAACTTGATGCCTACGTCATAACATCTACCTGTATGCCGAATTTCAGCCCGATCCGTCGAGTGGTTTGGGCTGTGCGTTGATGGATCACTATATATATTTATAATTTTATAAATTTATGCTGAGTATTATATATTATTTTAGAATTTATGCTGAGTATGACTGAGAAGCGTTAAGTTTGATCTTAACGCTTCTCAGTCTGAAGTTCGTCCCAACACATTTACTATGTACATCCTGACGAATGGGCCTTGGAAGTACTATTTTTCATTGGTCTCTCCTTCTGAGCGGGTCGCGTTTGTTTCTCGTGTTTAAAACTGAAATAACTTTGTAAAAGGTTGGAAACAAAGTGTCTGCTGATATAAATCGACAAATAAAGATCGCGAGTTGGAAACCCATCGCATTCTCAGCACATATAAATAGATTTATATATATTATTTTATATGTTTATATTGTTAAGTACACGCGACTCAGTTTACTCCTCCGCATTTTTCCTTCGCAGGTGGGTTGGAAGACATTTCTATTAGGAATAAGCCCTACCTTTTGTACTCAATTACCTGTCTTCTTTTGTATTGCTTATTGTATTTTTTTTTTGTGTGTGTACAATAAATTGTTAAATAAATAATTTATATCTGTGTGAGGGAAAAATGAGATGAGCCAACATCTCATTTCTCCCTCACACTATCACTGATTAAAGTAAATTTTAAATATGGTAAATTTAGTCACAAAAATGCCTTTGAAAACAGAGATATTACTTTATATTCCTGAGTCTCAACAATTTGGAGTATGGGCCGTAACACCACCACGCTGGCCCAATGCGGGTTGGTAGAAACAGCTGCAATAGCAACCGGAACCAACCAAAGCACATAGGAGTTCGAGATTCCAAAGTATCGAAAACCAAAGAGCTCTAACCACAACGCCACAAAGCTCCTCAAACATTATAGTAATGATGATGAAACATTAATAGATGAAAATTAAATAATGGTATACGTACGAGTATCTTAATATAGTTTACATCTCTCATGTTCGGTAAGTAGGTCCTTAATACCCCCAGATGCGGGTTGTAAGTGATCAATTACCGCCCTAGGTTAATAATGTAGCTAGAAACGCCCTAGGGCAGTAAGTAAATAAAAAAAACTCTTTCAAAAAGTGCGCGTACATCTAACCATCTTACTGGCACTACCCAACTAGCAAAAACATCGTATAATCAATTACTCTCTCAACTATAGATCGAAAAATACTTGTATGATAGATCTTATTATTCCAAAAAGCCTTATAAACGCATCTTTTAGGATTATATTGCATTGAACGCTTTTTGGCTGTTTAAACATGTCTAGTAAACACTTACTCGACGAATTTATATTGCATTCACTCGATAATTGCAAGAATATATCTTCCGATCATCTTCATACTACCATTAGTCTTATGACAGCTCTTTGAAAGCAATTGAAATGCCAAATTGTCTTCAAACCAGCTTTTACAGCGCTATCTTTCAACAACTAGTTCTTCGAACAACATTGTCGAGAAAAGGCAATTTATTCAACAAAATAAGCATCGCAATTGCTATCTCAGCACTCAATATTATATGATAGCTTTCTGGAAGGCGTTCATTCTACTTAAATCTCAAAGTTGAGAAAACGCTTCTAAATGATCAATTACAGAATCGGAAATCGCGTAAACATTATATGAAAATGAACATACAGCGTAATAGTGGAATGAGCGTTAAATGAAACCTTTTAAAGCACACTGTGAACGCCACTTTGTTTTATCACTCGAATATATACTGTAGACAATAACCGTATTTACTTTTGTTTTGCGAAAATGGATTATAATAGGTGGAAAAAAATTAAAAGAACTGGTAGTTTTAACAATTTGAACAGTGATTTAACATTTTGCACTAAGGAACCCTAAACAAGTTGCAATGGCGTTCTTAGAAGTTGTAAATTGGAATTATCTATACTATCTCTCGGCTAAAAGCAGAGTGAATGCTTTGTGATGATAAAATATGTTGCTATTAATGGCGAGTACGTTGTTACTTTAAAATAATATTATTGATGATTTAATATTTAGTTAGAAATCTTGCGGCCCAATAAAATATTACATAAAATGTGATTCTAACAGACGAAAAAATTAATTCCGCAAATGAATTTGAAAGTAATAGCCTAAGATCATGACTTTCATGCACGACTGTAAAATTGTGGCATATTGTATAAATGGCAGAATACTTACTTATTATTTTCACTTTTTTCTTTTCACAAATTTGCACAACACGGACTTTAATTTTACGTTAAATAAAACGTTCTATGAGCGTCGCTTGATATCTTTCACGCGATTCGAACAGTCCAGTAATAGCAACCAAACTACTATTTTACTACAAATAAGTCGAACGAAAGAGTTCTACCAACTTGTACACAGCTAATGTGTGGGATGAAAGCATACTGATATCCATTCATAGCACTTATTTATTATCGAGTTGCCATGACTCGATATTCTGTCCACTATTTGGTTGTTCAAACGACAATTTTAGAATATTTATAGCATTTAAAACTGAGAGAAGTGCGCCCAAATCGCGTCGAGTGAACGTGCAGAAATCGCTCACTCGACGTTTTGAAGATCAGTCTCTCCACCGATAGCTGAAATAGAAACGTGCTCCTGATTTGTTTACGATAAGTTTTGCTAGTTGGGTAGACATCATGCATTCAGCCCAATGACAAAAGAGGTCGCTTCGCTATTTTCATCAATTTTGAATATCGAACGGCGAAGCTAAATTTAGTTCTTGAAAATAAATTTATTTATTCTTGTAATGCCTTTTTTTCCACTTACCTCACAATCGAGATGTAAAGCAGAGTAGTTAGCTCGGGTGTAAGCATCAATTGCACCCTTGAACTATAAGCGCCCTCGCTGCGCTCGTGCGCCTAAATATCTCGGGCTGCAATTGATGCCTTACAGCCCTTGGCTACTAATCTACTATTAAATAGGCGTGAAGCCAATCGCTATATCGTTAAACGTGCCAGTATTCAAGTATTAGTCATAAACACAACAGTAAATAACATTTAAATGAAAAAAAAAACTGACAATATAGGCAAAAAGGTTTAGAGTGTGGAACAAAATATATTTGAAATTTGGAACCTATGAAATTGGTGTTTTGTATGGAGATTTTGGGGAATTCTGCATTTTCCATACTAAAATTTTTTCAGTTTTCTTCACAACGACAAATCCAGAGATAATAATAATTGGCATCTATCATTAGACAAGCTTTAGTAATATGTGTAATATCACACTTCATAAAAATTATTTATCGTTTTTAAGTGAATGCAAATAAAATGATGTATTCGGGAGGCACTTAAAAAGAGTTGTCTCCGTGTCCAATTTTAACACAATTAAACTTACAGCAAATTATCAAAACAAATCAAAAGAGCTCAAAAATTTTGTCTATTTTTAGACGAGGTAATTATTTTTTAGGAATACTCTGAATCTTAATAGTTACAGACAAAATACTAAGAGAGAAAAAAAACACCAATTTCATAGGTAAGGACCCAATTTATAACGAGACGCTAATACAAATGCTATATTTGTATTTTTTTTTAACTATTTTTCTTTACCTTGCTCAGTCATCATTCTGACATTTTATCCAACATAGTACATAGTAATCCATCCAACATAGTAAAACAACTCGTAGCGTAATAAATAATAAATTATATGTATCTAATTTCAACAACCTTTATGGAAAGCAAACATTGCAATACCAAGTTCCAAAATTGATAAATGAATTACCCTTTAATGTTAAGACACAAATCACAAAATTAAATGTAAAATATTGCCTAAAAAAACATTTTCTGTCATTAATTGTCAATACCATATTAAATTAACTATTTAAAGTTACCCCGTGTGGTTCCACATGGTTTCTTATTAGTCTTTTGTTTGTTAAGTTTATGTGTGGCTCGTTTCTCAGGTACTGAGACTAATATAATGTAGGTAGTTGACAAAAATATACACCAGGTTTTACAGCAATGTGATCGTAGCTTAAAAACTAAAATTATGTTTATGTACATTATGTTTGTCGAGTTTGTATTGTGTATTAATGTTTTAACCACGTATCGAGGGTTGAATGACTCGGTGCTCAGTCAAACCTAAATTGGTTTTTGTTGCACTGAATTGATTTATAAGATTTTTGTATTATTATAAATAAATAAATAAAACGGAAAATACTGCTAAATACCTACATGAGTATATTCTACACTAGCTTTTGCCCGCGACTCCGTCCGCTTAGAATAGTTACTTTGAGAAGGTCTGATGGTATGTAGCCTACCCTTCCTCAATAAATAGGCTATTCAACACTGAAAGATTTTTTCAAATTGAAACAGTAGCCTCGATTGGTGGAATTGAAAATTTACTCCTACTTTATTATTCGAAGCAAAGTTCATAGTGACGTCAAATTTTTCTGCATTTTTCTGGGAGGCGTTAGTTTAATTTTTTTAGTCAAATTTTTCTGCATTTTTCTGGGAGGCGTTAGTTTAATTTTTTTACATTCACCCACATGGCACCCCATTCCATGGAAATATCGAGATTAAAGGTGACCTACCTTTCTCAGGCTCTAGACTATCTGTGTACCAAATTTCGGTTAAATTGTTTCAGTAGTTTTGACGTGGAGCCGAGACAGACAGAGTTTCTTTCGAATTTATAATCATAATACAAGTATGGATTACTCAGTAATTTCTCTATCATGGCGATGAGTCAAAAGCCTTTCACATCAAAATCCATTCTCAACCACAAATAGGTAACGCGAATAAAGTTATGTCCAACGCGGTTTTACTTCAATATTTTCGGGTTTTAGGGTAATAATAATGACATATTTAAGTCATGAATACAGATATTGCAATTGACAATTGAGTTTCAAACATTTGAATGTCGGCTCTATCTGAAGGTGTTAAGAGCGTTTGCACTCGCAAATATAAAACTGTAAAGTTTACCAGTATTCGTCATTAGGAATCCTCCTGACCTGAAAATTTACATTGAATCATTACAATTAGTCATTATTCAAATGATTTTTGGAAACGACACAAGCGACAAAAGTAGGAAACAAAACCATGCTTACAATACTTTTCCTTTTATAGTATAATATTAAGAAAACATAAACTTTTCAATGAATGAACTTAGTGGTAAAAAAACGTTTTTTTTTAAACTACACACACAGGTCGACCGCGAAATTCTTGGACTGTAATGAGGCAGACTGTTTTGCAATAGCGACTGGGACCAACGACTTAATGTGCCTTCCGATGTACAGAGGAGTTCTACATCACAAAGTTTTTCTCACCCATCCTCGGCCTGACCATGGCGAAGGTAGCTTTCGTTATCGAAAGCCCAAGCTTACAAACAAAACTCTACATCACCGATGTCCTCTTTATTTTAGATTAATAAAGAAGATTTTTTATTTATTATTTTTATTTATTTTTATCTTTAATACCGGAGGAGCTCGATGGCGTAGTGGCTTGTAAGCTTTGGCTTTCGATTTAAAACAAAGCTACCTTCGCTATGGTCAGGCCGTGGATGGGTGACCAAAACTGTGATCTCGAGCTCCTCCGTGCTTCGGAAGGCACGTTAAACCGTTGGTCCCGGTCGCTATTGCGACTGTTTCTACCCAACTCGCCTACCGCTACCTTTTTTAGTTATAGAGATAAACAAGTATTCATAAACTCGAAACATGTATAATTCATTTATTACTGCCGCAAACTGAGTAGCCAGTGCATGCATTCCTGTGTTCCGCATTGGTGGTGTTACGGCCCATACTCTTCATGTGTTTCTCCATGAGGAAGGCCTGTTCCCAGCAGTGGGACGTATATAGGCTGAGAAGAATGTTTATGTTTAGAAACTTGATATATTTTACGGAACTGACTTTTGATAAATAGATTTAATATCGCATGGTAATAGACATCCCTTGGGCCTAAATATTAATGTTTTCTTGACCATAACCTAAGCCACAGCTAAGATCTACAAGATTAGCTTTCTCAGAAGGTGCCTTCGGCCTAAAATTAATCACTAAAAATAAAAAAATCTGTGTTGAAAATAATTTGATTCAAAAATTCTGTAATGAAAATAATTTGATTCAACTTGACATACTAACTGTTTTCCTTGTTTCTGTCCTTTTCCCACTTATGTGGTACGCACATGTTTTCCTATTCCATTGTCATCTGTCACTCGTCAACTCAACATCCATTTCTTTCCTCTCATATCATAACTCACACATTCAATCTCTTTCTTCATCTTCCGAGAAACTATTCAACTTGACATACTAACAAAATATTAGGTCCTTACCTATGAAATTGGTGTTTTGGGGATGTCTGCATTTTACATACTAACATTTTATCAGTTTTCTTCACAACGACAAATCCAGAGATTTGGCATTTGGCATGTATCATTAGACAAGCTTTAGCAATATGTGTGTGAACACGCTTGATAAAAATTATTCATCGTTTTTATGTTAATGCAAATCAAATCATGTATTCGGGAGGCAGTTAAAAATAATTGTCTTTGTGTCTAATTTTAACACAATTAAACTTACAAAAAATTATCAAATTAAATAATACGAGGTCTATTTTTAGAAGAGGCAATTATTTTATAACAATGTTCTGAAACTTAATAGTTACGGACAAATTGCTAAGACAGAATAAAAACACCGATTTCATAGGTAAGGACCCAATATTACATTTCGAAAAGATCTACGCGATCTACATCCAACCAAAATAATAATATAAAGTTAATTTCGTCGCTCATTACCATTTTTTGCACGTTTGTCGCTGTAATGATTTCTTAAATTACACGGTGGATTAAAACAAACGCTATTACTCATTCCCCAGTTGAAGGGAAAAGACGTGGAGGTTTTAAATTATTCATGGTATAACGTTTAGCCGTGTGCTGAAATCCGGCATTTATCATAACGGTATGGCTGTGACAGGACCTTTTTCAGAATGCGTTATTACTTGACCACTAAGGATTTTGCATTCGAAACCTTATTTTTCAACATAAAGCTGTCTTCTGTGTTTACCAGGATATAGGATAAGTTTTTAAAAAACCCGAAATCGCCGAGCATGTATAGTCTGTGATGAAAGTTCATTGGAATCAATCAACTCATATAAAACTCTCTCGCCACGGAAAATTGGTCCTTACTGGGTTCATTCAAAGTTGTTTTTCCTTAATCCCTTAGTTAAGTTTACAACACAATCTCTGTATGGCCTAGTTTATTCATAAAAGTGTCAAATTTGGTGTAATTTAACTGATAGATAGATGAATGAACGCCTCATAGTGAAAATACGGTCCATTTTATAGAAGGTAGCGATTTTAAAATTAAGGAGGAAAAAATAAATGAAACAAAACGTTATAATATATAAATCGGATTGTTTGTAATATCGCATTTAAAAAGGTGTAAAGATGTTATAACCTGATGTTTAGATGCACCCAAGACTATTTCTTCAATCAATCAATTCATATCTTCAAAAACGTGGTAACGTATGATATTTATATATTAGGTCCTTACCTATGAAATTGGTGTTTTGTATGGAGATTTTGGAGAATTCTGCATTTTCCATACTAAAATTTTTTCAGTTTTCTTCACAACGACAAATCCAAAGATAATAATATTTGGCATCTTTCATTAGACAAGCTTTAGTAATATGTGTAATATCACACTTCATAAAAATTATTTAACGTTTTTAAGTGAATGCAAATAAAATAATGTATTCGGGAGGCACTTAAAAAGAGTTGTCTCCGTGTCCAATTTCAACACAATTAAACTTACAACAAATTATCAAAACAAACAAAAGAGCTCAAAAATATTGTCTATTTTTAGACGAGGTAATTATTTTTTAGGAATACTCTGAATCTTAATAGTTACAGACAAATTGCTAAGACAGAATAAAAACACCAATTTCATAGGTAAGGTCCCAATATAACATACTACGTATCACATCTAATAAAGATTCTATTGAAGATAGACCGTCACCTTATTCAATTTTGTTCTCGTTTTTAAATAGCTAGTCTTCTGGTTTCATTTTAAAATGATAAAGTTTAACTGTTAACACCGTGGCGAAATCCCTAAGTGATTTTGAGTTAAGACATTTTTATTATAAAACTAAAGAAAAAAATGTTTCAACATGATACGAGATAAAAAGAAGCGTAGAATGTTACAACGAGTAAATGAGGACAATGGAAGACAAAATGAAGTGAAAAGATGATTAAAGGTTAGGTTGACAATAAACCGAAAATAGTACTCAGCTAGAAAACACATGGTCAAACTCTATTGTGGCACATTCAATTCTCTTCTGCTGTACAAAAAATATCAAGGTGATAAGATCTACATAGAAGGCCTAGCAGACGTCCATTGACATAAATAAAAGTACAATGAAGACTATGATGTTATTAAAACTGAATTTGTCGTGAGCTTCTTTTTAGAATCAAAAAAACAAGTACTTTTCCAGAAAATAATGTAGATTAAGGAGAAAACTCCCAATTGTTCGAATTGTCTCCACAAAAGTTACAATCGGCCCAGATAAGATCGCGTGAATTATGGGACATAAGAATTATGGACGATCTTCATTGACACGGTATTTTCGTCCAATGCTAATTTTTTAGTTTACTTCTCTTCGGATTTCGACGGATTAAATTGATGGGAATTCTCATTGTGCGCGCGACCGTAATGTTTAAAGGAAACGAGATTTTTTGTTTCTTGATTTGTCACAGTTTTGTCAGTTTTCAAAAAAAATAACTGTTACATAAAGTGTCGAAGCTATATCATAGTAGGCAAATCGGTAGGCCACCTAGTATTTTAATAATAGCAAGCATACAGTTAGACTTAACGTCACTCTTACTTACCCGAAGGGGTAGGCAGAATAAGTACCTTCATAAGTGAGGAGAAATTATATGTAGGTGTTGTCTGTATTATATTTACCTTTGGAGAAATTTTAATTAAATAAAAAAGCCCCTTATCATTCAGGCTACGCAATTTAGACAAACAAAATGTAAGAACGTAAAAATTTTAATTGCGCTGCCTTTTTATGATTGGGCCGTAGATAAACGGTGGAATGGCTCGCATTTATTGGATATTTTGATGTGATTCCTTTTAAAACTTAGTAATGAGATTGAAGGAAGGTCGTAGTTAAAAGAAAAATTTTACAGATGATTTTTATGTCTGACCTTGAAAAGGCTTTCATTCCATTTAAAAAATAAATGATTCTGTAGCAATAGGGTAGCTCAACCAGTGTACATCCAAATTCCATCAACTGATAAACGTAGACTTCCTGCATGTTGTGCCACAAGATTGGGTTCTGGTCTTTCACCATCAAGCCACTGCCAGCAGTCCATGATAAAGTCATTGCCCCCTCGCAGGATGCGCCTGCTTGATGATGAATTAAGCACAATAGAATTGTTATGTAATAGAAACCAAGGCTTGGAAGAGTTAAGATATTGGATGGGTCACCAAAACATGTGATCTCGAGTTCCGATGTGCTTTAGGTAAATTACACGTAGACAATGATCACCGTAGGGGTTTTAACCATTTACACCAAACATTGACCGTGGATAGTATAGATAGACAATAAAGAAGTAAGAATTTTATGTAAATATAATATATTTCAGTTTCAATAAGCTGCTAGTTCAAATGATAAAGGGTCGAAATACTGTATCACCCCAATTATTTCCAAAAACAAGACATAATACTCGTACACGCCTTACTA
Source organism: Parapoynx stratiotata (assembly GCA_910589355.1). Lineage (NCBI taxonomy): Eukaryota > Metazoa > Arthropoda > Insecta > Lepidoptera > Crambidae > Parapoynx > Parapoynx stratiotata. Next base: position 1,752,222 of record OU342477.1, read on the forward strand.
TGTAAAGTGACGACATATTATAAATCACTCCGCAGCGAGGCTAAGTTCAATTTATTGTTATTACAATACCGAAATGAGATCCGGGAAAGGAGTCCCCATCCATATATCCAGATTACGTAGCTCGAATGAATTCAGGGAATATGTCTATTGAATGTAATGTAAACGGAGTTGTCAATTTATACTGTGATAGTTCTTTATTATTCTGTCCTGAATTGGGATTGGTGGAAATAAATTGTGGCAAAATGACGTTAGTTTGAATTTAGATGACATCGTGCATGATTCTACTCGTACCTTCAACCTTACTACAGTGATTTAAGGAAATAGCAAAATTAATAGATTTTTTTTTTTAATCTACCTCAGCCTATATACATCACACTGCTGGGCACATGCTTTCCTCATGAGTATGGGCCATTACACCATCACGCTGGCCCGATGCGAGTTAATCGGTAGAAACGGTAGCAATAGCAGCTTATCGTGCCTTCTGAAGCACGGAAGAGATCGAGTTCGCAAAGTTTTGGTCACTCATCCAAGCCCTGACCATAGCGAAGGCAGATTTGTTTTCGATATCGAAAGCCCAATCGTATTACGCCACAGAGCTCTTCACCAATTTTCTACGAATAAAATATTTTTAAGCAGCAGGTGAATAAGTTTGGACAACTCCACTTAAAATTACACTAGCTGCTCATTCAAATGAATGAACATGGCTATGTCCCCAAGGTCCCCAGGTATTTCATCTGAAAAGGTGGGCAATCTGTTATGGTAAATACGTTCTTATTTAGTGCGATTGGGGCCCTGTACCTAAAAGGCCGCCAGTTGGGAACTATCCCATCACAACAGCCGTCACGTCCAAAGCCCACTGCCACTCAATACTTACTATTTTTGGAGCTGTCAATAACTATAGTGAAAAACCATGTGATTGAAAATAGAATAGAAGAATCATTTCGTATTATGGGAAAAAAAGTCTGAAAAGTGATTGTAGAATAAGAAAACTGCTAAGATATTAGTTTCCTTTAGCGGCTTATAAATATCTCAAAACGAAAACCCAGCAAAATATTTAAGTCAGTTCTTCAGAACGGAAATTAAAGTTCATGTGCACGACTATTCGATATAGGCTAGACATCCAACGCCTGGGGCTCGGTTGCGAGCGATAAGCGATAGGCCATAAGCGGTAGGTAAAAATAGTAATAAATAAAGATTATTAATTTCGATAGATAGAGGAGCTCGGTGGCGTAATGGTTAGAAGGTTAGAAGATCTTTTGTTAGATATGGAACTGTATTTGCCCATATAGTTCATGAATTGACATAATAATATTGTTATTTTATTTTAAGTTTTTTTTGACATTCATAAGTATTTTTTTCTTTTTGGCTTTACACTTAGTAATCATATTTTATTAATATCCTGACATTTCTAATTTTAATTCTATTTCTAATTTTATTTTCATTAAGTGTGAAAATTCGATGAATTCTTTTATATCACCTTGACATTACATTAATTATCATGAATTTTATTTCATTACAAGCATAGTTGAAATTATTTTCCTTTATTTAAGAATAATTAATTATTTATTGTTCATTTCACGATCATTTTCTTTCATATTGTATTTTTTTTTAATTATTTTTCATGTAAGTAATTATGTCAAAATAAAATAATCGAATCTAAATCATGAATCCATTGTGAAATATTTGGGAGGACTGGTGCCAAATCAAGGATGTTCCTGTATTCTCAGAAATATCCATACTAGTAGAGCTGATCGACGAACAAAATGTAATTATTTCACCAATGAGCCTTGCCTAGTTCCTATAATATAAACCTTACGGTTCTTATTTTTTACCTTACAGCGTTTAATAAATATGCTCATTATCATTATTATAAAAAAACTTTTTTTAGAAAGTATTAAACGCAAACCACCTGCCCTATCTGGGACTACAACCTAAAACTTGTAAGAACACGACACTTTGAAACCGGTATATAATCCTTGGGAAGGAATACACATAGGGAAATATTTCTATCTATATCTTAGTCTCACACAAGTGGCTATAGTGAAGGAATAAATATATTTTAATTGACAAAAGCTGCAACTAGCTACGACTAGAATAACAAGATAAAATTTTATCGCTCCCGCTTATAAATTGTGCCATCCTAATAGTAAAATGGAAGATGTTCTGACGTGACATTGCACTGTCGCTTTACTGTCATTTGCAACATCGATAACTGAACAATGTCGGTGTTTACATGAACGGCACTAGTTCTAAGAGGCATTGATCATTGTATTTACGTCTCAATAATTTTAGAGACCTGAATAAGTGAGGCCAAAAAGAATCAGGCTTCCTTTTTTCTGTTAGCTTATTTTCCGTATGGACTCATCTTTTGCTCACCATCTGGTAGGAAAGAGTCTTTAAGTGAGTTTTTTTAAATAAATAATCCCGATAGAAATTGTTCTATTTGGCTTTATATAAAAAACGCAAAAAAATACTTTACATTGGCATTTCTTGTGTGGGACCCACCAGAAATGTCGGGACTCCGACACTACCAACTAAAAATCCTCAATATACCTACCCATTCACTCTATTGAAGGAATTATGGTAGAGGCTCATTAAAACAATACTACCAACCCATCTTTTCCCTTGGGTGTCGTAAAAGGCGACTAATGGACTTAGAACTGCACAAGCATCCAATAGCTTATAGCGGCGACGGGCTCACTACCTGTCACGCGGAGTGCAGTCACTGCTTGGTGAAGCGCGGACTATGACAATGGACTGCTTTTGCGGTGCTTTTGACTAGTCTCTAACTATCCCTTGGGGGATAATAGTCGAGATCATAATTATGTTAAAATATTTGTGTTTTTTTTTAATACAAGCAAAAACGTAGTAATACCGAATAGAAAAGACAAAGTAATTTATTCAGTATTAATGTAACACATAAAGTCTCTTCCAAAAAATGAGAGGAACACCAATCATTCCGTACAATCGCTCTCTGTAATAAAAGCAGTGATTTTTCATATCGATAATATCAATAAAGCAAGCCACACGTGGAAAATCACTTGGATATGATCAAAATTGCCACAGAGATGCTGCTTAGGACAGAAATAAAAAATCTGAAAATTCCTTCTTGGGAGTAAAAAGTTTTCTCGAGTGGCGATGAGAAATTAAGAGTCTGATTAAGAAGTAACAGTAAGCATATGAATGAGAATAGTGACAGATAAAATAATAAATAGTGCAATGCCATGAAACAATACCATATAATTATACAGAAATTTAGGGCCTCGCGGGCACTTGCCAACTGTAGATAAATAAATAAACATCATCATACATTTACACCTATATATTATTTTATATTATCATTAGTTATTAGAGGAGTCGTGTGGTAGCGGCTCATTAAAAGAATACTACCAACCCATCTCTTCCCGTGGGTGTCGTAAAAGGCGACTAATGGACTTAGAACTGCATAAACATCCAATAGCTTATAGCGGCAACGGGCTCACCACCTGTCACGCTGAGTGCACTGCTTGGTGAAGCGCGGACTATGGCAATGGACTGCTTTTGCGGTGCTTTTGCCTAGTCTCTAACTAACCCTTAGGGGATAATAGACGTATTGCACGTATGTATGTATTAGATATTATTAGATGCATATAATCTATTTTCGAATGCGAAATAACTTTTCTTGATACAGAGACTGTAGTAACAACGAGTTTGGTCGAATCCGCCCTAAATAAAGTTTCTTGGACGATAACTACCACAAACAGGTATATTGGGTCGTACGCTTCATCTTTATTATTATCAAAGAACAATTAACTACGCAACAGGCACCAATCGAGACCCTATAGTAACATTTATTGTTTGTGAACACCGGTGATCGCGGTGCCCACCAAGGTTTTTTTTTATATAATCAGCCCAGCAAAAGACTCAACACCACCTGATGATAAGCAGTAGATAAGTCCTTTTGCGAAGGATGCTAGGCCAGCACCAAAGGATGCAGGCTAGCGACCTCCACCTTGCTGGCGCATAAGATGCCTTTTCACACCTCTTTAGAAGGAACCCATGCTGTAGGAAGGAGGGTACACGTATGTGCCGGTAGAGAATTCCATGTTCTGGATGTACGAGCAAAGTATGATTCCCTAAAGCTTTGAGTACGCGCGGGCAAAGAGGTCACTAAAGGACTGGTCTTTGAAGCTATTATTACACTTATGTATTGGGTCCTTAACTATGAAATTGGTGTTTTTATTCTGTCTTAGTATTTTGTCTGTAACTATTAAACACGGAGACAACTCTTTTTAAGTGCTTCCCGAATACATCATTTTATTTGCATTCACTTAAAAACGATAAATAATTTTTATGAAGTGTGATATTACACATATTACTAAAGCTTGTCTAATGATACATGCCAAATATTATTATCTCTGGACTTGTCGTTGTGAAGAAAACTGATAAAATGTTAGTATGGAAAATGCAGAATTCCCCAAAATCTCCATACAAAACACCAATTTCATAGGTAAGGACCTAATATACATTTTTTTTTATGGGAACTTACACCAATAATTTATCAAATCTTGCTGGTATTTATAGAGGAGTCTTTATACACAAATGGACAAAATAGTTTCTTCCAGCTCCATAAACCGTTAGCGACAATCGCATCTCTGTGGCGTCCCCGCCCATATTCTTACGTTTACGTGTGCAGTAAAACAATTCTCCATTTGTGTCTGCAGTGAGAACCGATTTTACGAGTGCGCAGTTACGGTTTTCGATTCCGGTCGGATTGTTTCAGAGTTAATTCAATTTGCTAACCGAATCTGTTTAATTCGTTATGCACAATGTTACCGTGTGTTACCGAGTCGAGCAGATTTCTGATACAACCATTTAAGCTTTGGTGTGTAACACCAAATAAACATTTTTCTTTATTTCTTTACAGCTGTCCTTGTAAATCTACACATATAATAAAACTGAAGAGGTGGAATGTCTGTACATAGAAAAAAATCTTAAAATCAAGTCAGGAAGAAGGAAAATGCCAAAAAAAAAGTTCTTTAAAATTATTTGTTTCTCTGCCTGTTCGTCTGTTTGTACGGACTAATCTCCGAAATGGCTGGACCGTTTCAATGAAATTTTTCATGGTGATACATTATATCCCTGGTCAACATTTGAGATACTTTTTATTCTTTTTCTTCAGCTAGTAGAAGAATAAAAAATTAAACAACGTGAATGATTTGCCGATATTCTGTCAAAAATTTAATGAGCAATTGTTGTTCTTGAATATTTTCCATATCGAAATTAGTATTACTTGTATTTCTTCTCTCTCCTTCATGGTTGTTATTAACCCATACATCAATTAATGTAAAATCCCAGTATTGGATACCATAGCACATGAATGGTTTAATTAAGCGCTGGTCTTCAGAATAACGCAAATTATTCGGAGTACTTGATATACGGGACATTACGGTAATGACGGGTGGGCCACGCGGAATATGCGACAGTTTTATAGTGCCACAAGTGATCGATCGCCCGTGTGTCATTTGAGATAGGCTCGTTATGACCGTGGAAGGCTGTGTTTTTAAACGATCTGGCAGTTTGCTTTGAACGAAAAAGTTTTTAAAACAAGAAGAATGGAGAGGGAGACATGTTGTCCCGTAGGAAAGAGCAAAAAGAAGAACCTTCACTTAAATTGGTGCAGTAAATTGTATTGAAGCCTTGCATCGGCGGTGGAGCCTGCTGCGTCCTCGTTCTGTATACGTCCCACTGACCACAGAGGTCTTCCTCATGGAACACATGAGGAGTATGTGCCGTAACACCACCACGCTGGCGCAATGCGGGTTGGTGGGTAGAAACGGTTGCAATAGCGACCGGGACCAACGGCTTAAGGTGCCTTCGGAAGGTCGGAGGAGATCGAGACCACATAGTTTTGGTCACCCTCCCACGGCCTGACCATAGCGAAGGTAGCTTAGTTTTCGATATCGAAAGTCAACTACGCCACCGAGCATAGAGCTCGGTGGCGTAGTTGACTTTAATAATTGTGAAAGTTAGAAGACATTTATTATTTTTGTTTATAATTAATTACTTGCGTTATATACACAATATAACTCCGTAGTCGAGTGGTCGGTATGCCGGTCTCAAGGCGTCGCTATCTGGAAAGGTTCTTAGTTCGATCCCCGGAGAGGGCAAATGTTTGGGCGATGAATTCAGGCATTTGTTCTCCAGTCCAGATATTTATATATATTAATATAGATTAAGGGGATTTATATGCATTTATCTATTGAATATATAATATTGGAGGTGGACTAACAGTGTCATAGCATGGAGAATGAAAAAGGCAGACCTGTAAAAGATAGGAGGACGAAATTAAACGCAAACTGGATGCGAACTGCGGGCTCTAGACAAGATTGGCTCAAATTGGGGGAGGCCTTTACCTGAAAATGGGTTCTTGCAGAAATATCTGTGAAACTATTATCAAACTTTGTAATAATGCTTAATTACTTGCGAGAAATACAGGCTTCTTTTTTTATTATCTATTAAATATATTTATCCGTCATCTAGCGTCCGTAACACAAGCAGCATTAGTTGCTTAAAATGGGGCTAGTTGATAGGTGTAAACGTCTGGCCTGAGTTAGTGCGACGATGGCGAGAGAGAGCCCAAAGGGGCATTGAGGCAATGAGAGAGGGCAATGAGAGAGTGGCGGTGCAGGCTTGAGGCACCGACAGCAGGCCACTGGACCATTATTGGAGTTTGGGACAGCCTGGCGGAGTGGGTGGGCCGACGAGACGTCTCCCTCTCCTTTCGGCTTGTGCAGATATTGTCGGGACACGGCTGTTTTGGCAACTATCTGCACCGCATAGCGAGGGAGCCGAGTCCTCGGTGCCACGAGTGTGGAAACGATGAGGACACGGCGCAGCACACGCTGCAAAACTGTCCAGCTTGGGCGGAACAACGCTCGTGGCTGTAATTGGTGGAGATCTCACGCTGTCGACCATCATTCGATCTATGGTCCACAGCGAGACGTCATGGGATGTTGTTGCTTCCTTCTGTGAGCATGTCATGCAACAGAAGGAAGCTGCGGAGCGTGTTCGGGAGGGAGACCCTCTCGCGGAACCGTGCCAACGTAGGCGCACGGGTCAAAGGAGGAGGCTCCAAGGCCTGCTCCACCCGCCATAATTGGGTGGGTGGGTGACAGAATGGGGCTCTGTCACCTACACACACCCAAGCGCTGCAAGGACATCCTACGTGTTCCGAGGATGTCCTCAACCCTCGTGGTAATGGCCTTGTCACGTTTTCCGCTACGTGCACCTTGCGGACGACTACTACGTAATCTATTCTATGTATTTTTTAATAATAATAATAATAATAATCTTTATTTGTCATAACATAGGTACAGAACATTGATTTTACAGAAACTTAAATTAGGTATCACTATGCATCACCTCAAGGGTATACAAATTTTTTTTTTTTTAATTAAATCAATTAAGCACAATACATTTTTTTTGTCAGTTACTATTATAAAAAAAAGAATTACATGCTCTTTATTATTGAAAAGTAATTTGAATTTAAAACGTCAAGAATTTTTTATAAAATATAAATGCATTGAAATGCATGCACAATGAATTGTGTTACAGAAAAATATACTAAATACAATTCACTTTTAGGCTGTCACACTTGTTATTTATTTCTGGGTCATCTAAAAATTCCTTAATTGTATAATAACATTTTTGTATTAATAATGATTTTAATTTCTTTTTGAAACATGTTACAGAGAGATCTTTCCATTTATCAGGAATTTTATTATAAATGTGTGGGGCCATTCCGAGCACACTTTTCCGAACTAAGGCGGTTTTGGATTTATATTCTGAGATTTTTTTCTCATATTGTTTTCTCATTGGTTGAACCCTTACACTAGAAACACTCTTGAACAAATGCATATTCGATTTTACAAAGCAAGCCATTTCAAAAATGTATAATGAAGGCAACGTCAATAAATTACAATTTTTAAAATAAGGTTCACAACTATCTGTAGTTTAAGTCCATACATTGAACGAATACAACGTTTTTGTGCCCTGAATAATATTAGTTTGTTTACGGAATTTCCCCAAAAAATTATTCCATATCTTAAAATTGATTCTACTGTACCATGGTAGGCCATCAGAACTGCCTCTCTATTCACTATCTTAGACAAGCTGTACAAAACATAAGCACACTTATTCAAACGGTTACACAAATCCTCGATTTGTGGTTTCCATGATAGTCTGTTGTCTATTAGCAATCCCAAAAATTTTGTTGTGTTAGTATCCTGAATTATCGTTTCCTTGTAGTGAATTTTAAAGTTATCGCTATCGACTTTATGAGAAAAGTGCATCAGTAAAGTTTTTTTAAGGTTAATTTGTAAATTGTTATTTTCCAACCATCGCACTAGATCAACCATAGCTTCATTAATATTTCTTTTATGGTCTATTAAATTATTAGAATTTATAACTACTGTACTGTCATCTGCGAATAATACTATTGGGTTTCGTGTATTTGTATATATTTCTATAGTATGTACTATAGCAGTTGGCATCCTCTGTCAGACCTAACGGATGCCTATTGAAAATCAGCGTCAGAACATTTCTTTCTCGCGTTATGCTTAATTGGATCTCCCATTCCATGCAGTTGTGGTGCTTTTTTTTTTAAATGATCATTAAGATTAATTTCTTTTGTTTCAACCTTAGTTTTACAATTTTATGGAAATAAATATATTTTTCTTTCTTTCTTTCTTTTACGTTCCCCGTGAGGGCGCACAAGGTTACTAGTGGACGACGGAACACGGGGGGGTTTTTAGTGAGTATACCGGCGACGCGGAGATTCTCACATAACCCTGACGGGGCCCCGATCCCGCATGGTACCCATAAAAGGTTTTCCCCTCCCAAAAAAAAGGTGTAAACGTCTGAAGATATATACCTAAGAATATATGTCGCTCTGTATGCTATAAATCCGAGTATCCATGCACCAAGCCACGCGTGTCAGTCGCAAGATTGTGAGATTAAGGCTTCGAAGCTTCGTCTCCGGCCATGAATATTAGCGCTCCAAAATACACCCGAAGCCTTAATATATTAACACCAAATCTACAAGTGATATGCCAATCTGTTTTTAAATAAATTCAATAGATTTTATCTTATGTTATCTATAAGATTATTGATTCAATGTGTTTTTACAAAGTACTTGAAAAAATGGTAAATATTAACCATAGTACCTTAATGTTAAAGTAACAAGAATCCCCCCATTTCAATTCAAAAGTTATTTGTTATTTTTGTACGTAACAAAATGACACCAAAACCATTATTTTTCTTTGCAAAAACGCCTGTTTGTTCCTACAACAAATAGTATGCAGTGTCGTGTTGCTAGTTCGGAAAATACAGGAGATTGCTTATAATACGATTTACCTATAAAAAAACTTCGTCACACTTTACCGCCTTCATTTTAGCCAGGTTTGGTTAAGAGGTTCGCACCACTGGGTGTTGATCGGGAGGTCCGGGGATCGCTCCCCCATGGGGGCAACAGTTCTGCTCGTTTTGGTTGGTGGTAGGGTTTTCAGCTACCATCGTCGTACCTAAATTTGTCGCCATAATAACAAGGAACTGGCTACGTGATACCTAGCCAGTTCCTCAGTTGTTGAGGAATACAGGTGATCTCCCTTCCACCTTCGGCCTTATCTTCACTTACCATCAGGTGAGATGAAGACCAATATGTACCTGTGTGGCAACATCCCCTTTTACATGGGGAATTTAACATATCAGGTGAGAAGTGGGTACTTAACGGCTTCGGGGCTATCAACCTCCATGCTTACTGGCTGCACGGGCCGCTCGAACATTAAAGATTAACGAGAGAAAATATTCACGCCATGGACGTCCATTTTTAACTGAAATAATAACTAATAGAATTTAATAAGAAAAATAAATCGAAAGTTCGCAAGTAGTATCACCATCCTAAGCATATTGGACAAAATAAAGAAGCGAACCCGTCATCGCATCCTCCTGCCAAGGTTAGCCCCGACGGCACTTTTTTCTAAAATCTCCGTGCTCCCGGCACGAAATTCTAAATGATAGCGTGATCTCCATTCAATACCTCTGCTCTCTTAGGGGATTCAATAATGATGATTGTTATTATAATATGTACCTAATGTTTATGTAATAGTAGACGTCAATGACCTCCCGCTTGTCGAAAACTACACGTGCGTATAATAACAATTGAATTGAGGAAAATCACACCATTTACTCTATTTGAACGTACAATAACTGTAGCTATGTTTACCTATGACTTATTTAACACATGTTTATTTGAATCATTTAGGGTTTTTAATCTTGAATGAAGATTAAGTACTAGTACGCCCCAATCCAAGTTGCCAAAAAGGTAAACAAAACGAAGGTAATGTTTCATCTCTAAAATGTTTTGTGATGACTGTAGGTAATTGAAATCATTGAAACAGACAAAAAATGTTGCGGTTAATTATATTTACGTGCCAATGTCCATGTAAAAAGTGTGATAACTGAATAACAAATTCGGTAAGTCGGCTTTTTTGTTTACCTTTTTGGCAACTTGGATTGAGACGTACTATAGGTTATATTCTGTTTACTGAAAACTTAATTTCTTTATTTTTTATCTGCGTAAGAAAATGCTTTACGTATCCGCCGATATGCCTAGCTGAATGTAAGGCTGTATTATAGGATCTAAAGTATACCTAACTTGACTAGATACAAGTGGTTCAATTTTTTAACACAATCATCTCAACCAGGATTTGAACTCGGAACTTCCGAAATGGCAACAATCTCGAACTGAAGTACCATCTACTCGGCTATTCAGTCAATTCAAAGAATAATGTAATATTAATATATAATTGCATTACAACTCATCGTACTTTGTGAATTAACCAGAGTAAATATCTTTCAGAGCTAAGTTTGCTCATTGCCTTTAATAGTAGAAATATATCGGGGGTTTGGGCCGCAACTCCACCACGCGCTGGCCCAAAGCGTTGGTGGGTAGAAACTGTTGGAATAGCGACCGGGACACGGAAGTGTTCGAGATCACAATAAAACATTGTCACCATGTCCCGGTCACAATCCAAGGTCTGACCATGTCGAAGGTAGCTTTGTTTTCGATATCGAAAGTCAAAGCGTACTAACCAATACGCCACCAAACTCCTCAAATTAAAGTAATAATTATAAGAAAAAGAGAATGGATAGAGTGAGGAATGAATATATTAGGGGAAGTCTGAAAGTTGCCCCGATTGCTGATAAACTGAGAGAAAAACGACTTTCTTGGTATGGACATGTAATGAGGAGGGAGAATGATCATGTCACCAGGAAAGTTATGGACTTGAAAGTGGATGGGCGTGTGAGGAGAGGAAGACCAAAGAAAAGATGGATGGATTATATGAATGATGATGTGATGAGGATGGGAGTGAGTGTTGACTTGACGAGTAATAGAAGAGAGTGGAAGAAGAAGACATGTTGCGCCGACCGCAAATAGAATTGGGAAGAGGGCAGGAAAAAGAGAGGATAATAAGAAAAAGATAAGTAATACATACATACATATAATCACGACTATTATCCCCTAAGGGTTAGACTTGATAAAAGCATCGCAAAAACATTCCATTGCCATAGCCCGCGCATCACCAGCAGTGACTGCACACAGCGTGACAGGTGGTGAGCCCGTCGCCGCAATAAGCTATCGGATGGTTGTGCAGTTCTAAGTCCATCAATCGCCTTTTACGACACCCAAGGGAAGAGATGGGTTGGTAGTATTCTTTTAATAGATAAGTATTACGCATCTTTTAATTTTTCCTACGGAACCCTCCGCAAAAGCCCGACTCGTTGCACAATATATCGACAAATGTCACAAGATTATGCTATGGTTGCACAATGTTTCACAAAATTGTGCAATGTTTCACACAATTATTCATTGTTTCACGAAATTGTGCATTGTTTTTCAAAATTGTCTAAAGAAGCGACCGTCTCCTTCTCTTCTCTTCTATAGCTAGTAGGGTGACGGTCCCAACGGATTAAATACTTTTACCACTATTGCAAACAATGTACAGGCGAGGCATTGAAAAGCAGAAGAGAGATTTTATTTAAATAAATGCATACATACATATAACTATGACTATTATTCCCTAAGGGTTAGTCAGAGACTAGGCAAAACGCCGCAAAAACAGTCTATTGTCATAGTCCGCGCTTCACCAAGCAGTGGCTGCACTCACCGTGACAGGTGAGCCCGTCGCCGCTATAAGCTATTGGATGGTTGTGCAGTTCTAAGTCCTGTAACCTTTTACGACTTTACTACCTTTTAGTCGCCTTTTACGACACCCAAGGGAAGAGATGGGTTGGTAGTATTCTTTAAATGAGCCGCTACCACACGGCTCCCAGTATAACTAATACAGAATCTATGTAATACGTAAACATGTACAGTCACGTGCAAAAATATATATACATACCTTTGACCGCTACCACACAGCTCCTATATTATAGTAAAAGTCAAATAAATATTTAATTTTATTAGAAAAAATGTTTAACTCTGCCGCTTAATCGGGGTAATGTGGTCATGGTGTGTTAATTATTGTTGGTTAATTATCTTAACTGTTTTTGAACAAAAAATCTTATTGGTAATATTTTCCAATCGTTTAATAAAGAAAACTTTACTTCGAAATTGAAATTGCAATTTTAACATGGTAATAAGCTGTTTTTATTGTAAAACTTTCAAGCATATCATTGAAAATAGCGAATGTTATTTTGATAATATGTAATTTGATAATAAGACGTCAAAAACGTATAAGCTGCTCTATATTAAAATTTGAAAAACATCATGATTTACGAACATATTTTAGAATGGATAAAGAAGTCTAAACATTAATCATTATCTTTACCTGTTTATACTTATAACAGAAGAGTAGGTTAACCTTTGTTAGTTATGACTATGAATCAACATATTTGTTTAAGTAATAACAACAGCTGTAACATTATCGCAAAACACTAAAATTCAATACTAGCCTCAAAAAGGAATATTTTTATTGTTTTCCTACTTTTATAATCTAATCTATTTTTCACCGGAACCCTAATCGTGAGTCACCGTTCCAACAAACTGCGTCGTTCATCATACTAACATTGTATAATGGAGTTGTATATAAACTCGTAAATGCTAACGTACTTCAGTGTGAAGCCGACTTGCTAACGTATCGCTTGTGTTTAGAAAAAATTGTGCCAGTGACAAAAATGAGAGGACATTGGGAGAGAAGCTGCGGTCCAATTTGTGGAGAGATGAGGCCAGCTCCGCCCGGAGATGGCCCACCCGGACCAATGAGGAGACATCATCATCACGGACATGGATTTCACCATGCACATGGCAAGTTTGGCAAGCATTTTGGCCATCACGGTATGTTTGGACATCACGGACATGGCAAATTCGGTCATCATGGACATGGTGAATTTGGCCATCATGGACATGGCAAATTCGGCCATCATGGACATGGTAAATTCGGTCATGGTCATGGGATGTTTGGTCATGGTCATGGCCATGGCAAGTTTGGACATCACTGCCATGGAAAATTCGGCCATCATGGACATGAAGGACGTGAAGTGTTTGGTCATCACGGACATGGGAAATTCGGGCATCACGGGCATGGTCACGGACCAATGGGCCATCACGGTCACTGTTGCCATTGGAACGATTCGTTTTACAACCAGGCAGGACTTAAACCTTCTCAGCCGAGGGAAACAGGATGCAGCCGATGCAATGTTCAAGAAATCACCAATAATGTGGAAAACGAACGTCGTGTTGATCAGCCTACGAGTCGACGCGGATCAGTGTGAATTATATCATAGTACCTAAATACAATACATATTATAATGAATATTTATTAGAATGTGATATCGTGCAATGGCTATTACTCATTCAAATCAATATTTCACTCTTATCTTTCCTTAAATATAAGTCGATATTGGATAAAAATTTAAACAAGTTTGCGCACGGACATTGTGACCTAAAGTGGCCAACCTTTATGAGTTAATTGTGCATCAATTATTTTTGTGTTTACGTCCAGAGTCTATTATTGTTTTATAGATGACCGGACCAATAACTCATCACTTGGTGTAAGGAAAGAGAGATAGAGAAGATCAAGAGTAGTTGGTACAGAAAAACAGACCTTAGTATGGTTTTAGATCCACGCCGACGGCTGGCGCGGGCTAAAGGCGGTGGCGAGATTTCCGTACATTTTGACATATAAGCGCCCGCGTGTGGTGTGAAACACTATCTGGTGTAATAGAAAGCGCGCGCGCGTGGCTGGCGCTGACGGGTATAAAAAAACGTCTCATAAAAAACATCTTTATCGTGTCGGTCTTTACGCGTCTTTTGAAAGTCACGGGAATAAAGGATCTTTTTTTTGTAATAAAAGAAAATAATGTACCGTTATCAAAAAGCATTTATTGTTAGATCGTGAAAAAATAATTTGTGACGGAATAAAAAAAAATGTCAGTCACAGATATACATTAACATAAATAACGCAAGTATTACAATTTGTATTGAAATCAAACGTGTCAAATGTTAAGGCCGTAAATTTTAGACGGGAGATCCAAAACGATTAAAAAAAACGAAGACGATGCGCCTTTGCTAATTATCACACAAGAAGAATTTTTTTTAGTTTTTGCGGATTCGGACGCTCGGGTAGTTAGCAGCAGCAGCCGAATACGTGCAGTACCTACACGCATTTGCGTCATCTATCTAAATGTATATCTGTGTTGGCAGTTCTATTGAGATTTACCTTCTAGAACTAAAGTTATTAAAATGTATATCAAGAACGGCAGACAAACACTATTAGTCATGCCTTGTTGGTAAAGTGAATCCCTACAAGCAATAGAAAGAATCTTTTGCTACTTAAGTTTGGAGCTCCAAGGTTTGGAGCAAAGTTTTCATTGTCATATTATAAGACAATTATATTAACTTGTCGCAGCGTGTTATGGACTTCAATAATTTGTACTGCAGTAAATTCAGTTGGAGATGTCTCCTGTTTCAGTCACAACCGAGTTTGATAAGGCCATGGAAGGTGGAGGGTTAAAACGGAGGGCTGTGTGAGTATTGGAAAGTTAGATGAAAATGTTTGAATTTAAAACTATTATGTGTGTTGAAACACAACTAGAAATAAATTGCAGTCTTGAAGATTCTATTCACTTGTTTCGTAATTTATTCAAACGCAAATATTACCATTTACGTTCTTTTTGTATTGAGGTCGCTTTACGATAATATAATATAATATAATATATATAAAAAAAATATATATATATAAATATTGGATGACGGAAAGATGTTTAATTATGTACAATAGTATTTTATGAGACACTTAGGTCTACTTGCAGGAAATTTTTAATCTATTTTTAACATGGCAAAATGTGAAAACATTGGTAAATCTAGTTTTAATTCTCGATTTAAATTACCTTAAAGACGCCCATCTAAGCTATGACTCTGTATTTTACACAATGAGCTAAAACTGTGTCCTTTGGGTAACAGGCATGACTACACAATTATGTATGATATAGGATATCTGATAAACAAAAAGAACAAAAAGAACTTTGTGAAAGTATATACTGAAATAAAAATAAAATTTGTTGAAATTGTTTGTGTTTTTTTCATAACAAAACCCTTAATAAAACCCATAAATAAGTAGGTATTTAATATTTCAAATCAAGGATTATGATTTAATCTGCTGCTCTCTAACCATATTTCAATGGATATTAATTGGATTTCTGTCATTATAAACACTTTTTTGAAATTGTCAAAGTATGTACATTACTTTTTATCAGCGGTAGCCGAGTTGGGTCGGACGGGGCACTACTCGTTCGAGAGGCCGCGGGAAACGCGGGCTCGATCCTCAGAGTAAACAGAACTGGAGTAGCCATTAGTCAATTTCTCAAACATTTTTTTCTGCCATTTCTTGCGGGGGTGAGTTTACCACTACACTCAAAGCCAGCCGTTTTTACAAATGCACACATGCATAATTCGACACACAAATTTAAATTTCACGCACACACACGCTTAAAATAGTCACGTGGGGTGTGCGTTTTGACAACGTCACAGCCGCACTCCCCACGAGACTAGCGTTCGAAATTTGAAATCGTAGAATTCTAAAACATGAAATAATGAAGTAAATAATCATGAAATCTTAAAAATTATAATAACAAATAAAAGGTGACACCATCTTTTAGCATACTCGATGTTTCTATTTATTTTTACAACAAAAAACAGCACAGGCAGGCATTTTTGCGGGAGCTCTGTTCGCCGCAACGTTTACAATGTTATGGCTGTCAAAATGGCGGCTCAACTAGTTTTATTAAACGTGCAAGCATCCGATGCTTGTGCATTTGGCAGAGGGGAATGTTAGACAAAGGCTACTCCAGTTCCGTTTACTCTGAGGCTCGATCCCACCGCCTGTACCACTGAGTTTCAATAACTTATGTACAGTTCATTGTGAATATCGCTTGCCTCACATTGTGCCCGGTGCATGGCAACAGGCTCGCCACATGTTACATGGGGACCTAACATATCTGGTGAAATGTGGGTGTTTCACACCTCTACCTACCCCTTCGGGGAAAGAGACGTGATGATATGTTATGTTTTGTTACGTTACAAAGTAATGTAGGCCCGGTATTCTTACAATCTTGTTTTTATTTAAGAAACTTACACATTATTCCTATTACTGTTTATAGATTAGATAACATTGTAAATAAATAATATGTAAAGATAAATTCTGTTATTATAAAGTGTAAACTATATATATACTATGATGTTTACTAACACTTTATATTTTTATAGAGATAAAGCTATTTAATCTACTCTAATCAGAACATCGAGATTCATGTTATTTTTGAGTTAAGAATAATTTAAATATAACAAAAACATTCAAGAAGAATTGTCATATCCTCATAACAATAGAAATATGAAAGAATATGAAATCTAAAATTCTAAGGAAATTTCTTCTTTTCTTTATCATGCAGACTGACTTAACTAGGTACCTTTTCGTCATTATTGTAATTCAAACTAGAAATTACCTACATAAGAAATTACATTGATGACTACCATGACTGTCTTGTCAGTGCAATAAATGATTGTTCAAACGGTCTAGCATGTGAGAGAAAATTTGAATGAAATTAATATTATACCTAAACATAGAACATATTAGCCGTGTGGAAGGGGCTTATTAAAGAAATACTACCAACTCATTTCTCCTTTGGGTGTCGTTAAAGGTAACTAATGGACTTAAAGTAACAATTCTTTATGTTTTATATGCAGTGTTTGTGTTATTTACCGTTTATTAATTGTTTTAGAGTGTCTTAGTTTTTATATACAAATATACTACTTTTATTCTCATATCATTCTTCACGCATTCAATTCATCACTTTTTTAGTCTTTCTAGAGTGAAAGGAAGACCAAAGAAGCGATGGATTGAATGCGTGAAGAATGATATGACGATAAAAGAGTTGGATGCTGAGCTGACGAGTGACAGAGGAGAATGGAAGAAGAAGACATGTTGTGCCGACCACACCTAGTGTGGGATAAGGGCAAGAAGAAGAAGACTACCAATATAAGACGACCAGCGCCTTTTATTATCTCCAGGTTCACCACGTCACGGAGTTAGTCATTAACTGTTAAAAGAGTATATACATGTGGCACTGTCTCCCAGCCTCTATCCAGGAGAGTCTATCAATATCTTCATTCAAAACCAGACTTAAGCACTATTATTTATCACAAATAACTGATTAATCTATACATTGCTTTTTCTTTGACCATTTTGTATTCATCCATAAATATATCAATATGTATGTGTATAAGTCTTTATTTAAATATTTGTATGTATTATATTTAGTATATGTAGTTCATTTAACATTTGCACGTATTCTTGTTGCATTTTCGTCGCCTACTTATAACTGCTATTACTGTCGTTAATGGGTTGACTGGAAGACATTCCTATTAGTGAATAAGTCCTCCCTTGCAAACATTGTTTTTACCATGAATTTTTTAAAATTTTTCAATTGCAATAAAGAGTATTATTAAATTTTTACACGCAACTGTACATAAGTATTTATATTCGAAAACGCAGTAATGACCGTCAAATGTTGTTCAACTATTTTCTTGGTGAAATAAGCGGAACACAATGTTTTGAATAGTGTTAATAGTTGTGACTCATGAATAATTTGATCTCTAATGACTAGGTTATTTTGCTCTTTTTTATGTACTTGATTTAAAACCCGCATAATCTGTAGTACAACATACAGACCCCGAAGGGGTAGACAGAGGTGCACCTCACCCACTTTTTGCCAGTTCATCGCACTCTCGTCCTGTCCTCCGCCTATATACATCGGGCACCTCGGTCCACGCTGGTCCAATGCGGGTTGGTGGGTAGAAACAGTCACAATAACGACCGGGACCAACAGCTTAACGTGCCTTCCGAAGCACGGAGGAGCTCATGATCACAAAGTTCTGGTCACCCATGGTCTAACCATGGTGAAGGTAGCTTTGTTTTCTACGCCACCGAGCTCAGACTCTCGTAATAGGAATCAATCCTTTTGCCGTTACTGGGCACCATAGAAACTCTATAACCATTCTGTCTGTGCCTCTGTAAATATTTATAATCCATTGTAGGGAAATTCAAATCCAATGTATGTAAATACACTCCAGTATTTTTATATACAAATACATATAACCACGACTATTGACACAAAAAGAATGTGCCAACTGCTTCTCTTGCCTAGCATGTTGTAAAAAGCGACTAAGGGCGTATTGGGGACTGGGTCTGTGATTGTGTAGGCGATGAGCTAGCCACTTGTACTACTCGTTCACGATCTTTCGTCCCAATTTTTGTGTAGCTAAATGTGGTCTTAAGGAACACAGTGTTGGACCCTGCCTACCCCTTCGGGGATTACAGGCGTGATTGTATGTATGTATGTACGACTATTATCACCGAAAGGTTAGTCAGGAACTAGGCAAAAGCGCCGTAAAAGCAGCCACAGTCCGCGTCAACCTATCTTTTTATAATGTTTTATAATGTTTGCAATTCGTCACAAGGGACATAATTTTTACTTTAAACCTAATATTTTACTATCTGTATGTACATTATGGAGCAATAAACAATTTGATTTGATTTGATTCTGCGCTTCACCAAGCAGTAACTGCACTAGTGCACAGCGTGAGTCCGTCGCCGCTATAAGCTTTTAGATGGTTGTGCAGTTCTAAGTCCATTAGTCGCCTTTTACGACACCCAAGGGAAGATATGGGTTGGTAGTATTCTTCTAATAAGCCGCTACCACACGACTCTCGATTTCTCGTACATATAAAAAATACCAGATAAACCTCTTAATGCAGTGTTGTGTACACGCATACATATACAATAATATCGACCTGTTTTTATTATTCAATTGAAACTGCTTAGCGATTTTGACCCTTAAAGTGATTAACGGTAATTGGTTTTAATAGCTACAATTTATGAACAATTATCTGCACAGCTCATACGTTATAGTTTCCGCTGCACTTAACCTAACGAGCTGGACTGTAGTTAATGTCCACAACAGTCCTAAATGCTTAGTAGTGAACCTACTTTACATTCAATAGCTTCGAGATTACAACTAGGTGCGAAACTCCACTTCGTTATTTTTAATCCCGAGCTCGTTCTGGTAAAGGCTTTGCTTAAAAAACAACCCGAAAAACGGTAAGCTTGGCGCTTGTATTATGTTAATTGTTTAGGATTAGTGATCGCATAAGTTTCTTACAAACTTATTGAGTATGTTGGATTCATAATTCAGCCTAGACGCTACCACTGCTGGACAAAGGTCTCCCCGAAAGATCTGCACAAGGATCGGTTCTTGCGAGGAAGTGATGAAGATTTAAAGAAAACATAATATTATTAAACAACCCTACGTCTGTGAAGTGGCTGAAATCAGCCACGACACAATTATAAATAAATATCCTCAGATCTACCAACTAGCCCCATTTTAATCAACTAATGCTGCTTGTGTTGCGAATACCTACCAGATGACGGATAAATATATTTAATAGATTATTACATACAAAGATTCAGAATATAAACAATAAATATATAAACATCCAAGAGAACAAATGCCTGAATCATCACACAAATGGGATCGAGCCCAGAACCTCTCGAGATGGCGACTCCTTGAGACTGGCGTACAGACCACTCGACCACGGAGGTCGTCAATTGATTTTCTATTGTGTCTACAAACGTCACAGATAATGAGATAATACTATTTATCTACACTCATGTTATAATGTTCGAATTGTGAACTCAGACTCCAACCCATAATGACATACTTTTTAACACAGATGATAAAAACGAAATTTTAAAAATGGAAACTGTACCATTATGCAAAAGGTTGGACACATTAAGCAACACTTATTTTTCTTAAAAACACACAAAACTAGGGCAATTGTTTTCCAGAAAGCCAACAATAATTAAAATTAATTAAATTTGTTGTTTTATTTCTCTGAATAATGAATGTGGATAAAGTAGTGTACACTCGCGTGATTCTTCTTCTTTGTGTGCCATGTCCTCATCGGATGTCTCTCGGAACTTATCCCTATCCTATGCCGTCCTGCTCAGGTTGGCAGCGTCATTAATGTTTGTCCAGCTTTTAATATTGTCCATCCAGGTCATCTTCCTTCTCCCCCTACTCCTTTGGCCCTCTATTTTCCCTTCTAGTAATTTTCTTAAAATTTTAATATTTATTGTTACGGTATATGTGTCCAAAATATGAAATTTTTCTTTTCTTTACTATTTTCAAAAGTTCTCAAATTTTCTTCATTCTTTTCAAAACTTCTGCATTGGTTATTCGGTCTCTCCTCGATATTTTTAGCATTCTTCTGTAGAGCCACATTTCAAAAGCGTTTATTTTTGCCTCTATGGTTCGGTTTATGGACCAGCCTTCAACACCTTACAAGAATACAGACCACACGTAACATTTAACCATTCTCCATCTTAGTTTCAGGTTTATGTCTTTGCTGGTGAACAATTTGTTCATTTTCAAGAATGTGCTTCTTGCTATCTCTATTCTTGCACGTATCTCTTTCTGTGGATCCCATTTTTCATTAAGAGAGCTTCCTAAATATTTGAAATGTTTGACTCTTTCAAGTGGGTCGCCATTGATAGACAGTATGGTCGATCCCACCGCGCTCCTGCTCATTATCATGTATTTGATTTTCGCTATGTTCATTTTTAGCCCGTAGTCTTCCAAGATAGTATTTAAGCGGTTTAAGAGTTGTTGTAGGTCTTGTAGGGAGTGCGCTAAAATAACAGTGTCATCGGCATTTCGGAGGTTATTCATCACTGTACCATTCATCCTGATACCAATCACAACGCCATCAAAAGCTTTTTGAAATATAGCCTCAGAGTAAAGATTAAACAATAATGGTGATAGGATGCATCCTTGTCTCACTCCTTGAATCTTGATATCATTAGTGCCTGATGTTCCGACTTTGATGTGTGCTGTCTGTTTCCAGTACAGGTTTCAGCGTTTGCTTTTATAGGGAGCGGGAGAAATGTGAATTTTAGCCAATCTTCGGGTACTCGCGTGATACTATTAAATTTTAGTGTGGTAAAATCTGCAAACACTACAAATAAATAAAAAGTACAAGATTTTTTGTATTATTTATTTTCAATATAATACCAGGGTAAATTGTTTATAAAATGTCGAAATAGGCCCCAATAAATAATTCCATCTGAAAATCTTATTCTGACCGTCTTTTAGAGATAAAAACACACATGGCCTATTATATCATTCGATATTATCTTTTTTGTACCAAAATTTATTTATGTTCTCTGTTGCCCTCATCTTTGGAATTTCCCAGACCTTCTATTCAATCTAGATAATTGTGTCCGACTTGTCCTTTCTACGGTCTTGAATATCAATCTTTCTGATAGATCCTGGTCTCAAGCCTCATTACCAATTAGATCAGGCGGTTTGGGTATTCGTAAAATTTCAAGTGTTTCTTTGCCAGCATTTTTGTCTTCAGTTTATAGTGTGAATGATTTAATTTGTAAAATTATAAACCCACAAATAAATTCGTTTCAAATTTCATATCTAGCTGAGGCCAAGAATGCTTGGCTTTTGCTAGATATGATAGGTAGGGCTTTTGGCTGTCGGGGAATGTGAGTCGGGTTTGTGGTTAAACGTTTTACCATCTACAACCATAGGCACACTTTTAGAAAGCAATAGTTTTCGAATGGCTTCATGTTTGCGTATTGGCGCCGTCTGCAATGTACCTCATCGCTGTCATTGTGGCATTGCCGTTAATGCACTTTGTCACCATGGTCTATCGTGTCCAAAAAGTGCGGGCAGGATTTCAAGACACTCCGAAATTAACAGTGCCATTCGTCGGGCTATTGCATCAGCTGGTGCTCCATCTGTTCTTGAACCGAATGGTTTGGCTCGTGATGATGGCAAGAGACCCGATGGAATGACTCTGGTTCCCTGGAGGATGGGTCGTGTTTTGATGTGGGATGCAACTTGTGTCGACACCTTAGCAGCCTCCCATGTTCCTGTAAATTCGGTGAGGTCTGGTTCGAATGCCACTTCTGCGGAATCTCTCAAACGGCGCAAATTGCCACGCAAATATAAATAGCCTCTGTGAAGACTACATATTTGAGCCTTTTGGGGTAGAAACGATGGGACCCTGGGGACCATCTGCTCATAAGCTCTACAAAGATATTTCGAAGCGGCTCTGCGACAAATCTGGTGACAAGAAGGCTGGTCTGTATTTTGCTCAAAGAATAAGCGTTGCTATTCAGAGAGGTAATTTCAGCCAGCATTTTTGTTACATTTCCAGCGGTGCATATACGTGCAGACGATGTTTTCTTATAATATCTTTTTTTTGCTTTATTTAAATTTTCTGTTAGATTCAGGTTTTGGAGATAAGCTGTTTTTGTTGTTTAGTTTTCTATTATTTTCGTATTTTGTATATTATTATATAAAATTTAAATAAATAATAAATCTTTAAAAAAATGGACACAATAATTATATTTCTACCCACTAATGTGATTATTTTACCTAAACCTAACAAAAAACTGAGACTTCTGAGTCTTCTGAGTCTACTGAGTCTTCTGAGTCTACTGTTGCCAAGTTTTGGGAACAGTGTAAGGCAGGAAAAAATGACAACCAACACTTTTTTACAGAAATCCTGGAACCTTCAGCACAGCTTATAACAATAAACAATAAAGCAGAGCATTAAATATTACAAAATTAATTTCGAAAATCCTTCTTCAAATCCTTGCGGTATACACGAGGAACCATCTTAAATTTATCATATTTTTACGTGAATTTCCAAGGCATTTTGCGCGGCATACGTGGCAAGTTACTCGATCTCGAATATACGTTGTGGCCCAGTCGCTTAGCGCCGATTCCATTGCCGAGCTAAGCTTTGAATACTGAGTCTAGTGATGCTAAATTCGCTTTGGGAACGCTCTAAGTTACTAGCGACTTTATTTTTTTAATAATATTTATTATACTAGCTGACCCGGCCACGCGTTGCGTGTCACCATGTGTTTGAATCGTTTGGGGCTAACAAATAATTGTGACCGTCAAATAATTGACACATAATTTACATACGTACATATAGTCACGACTATTATCCCCTAAGGGTTAGTCAGAGACTAGGCAAAAGCACCGCAAAAGCAGTCGATTGCCATATTCCGCGCTTCACCAGGAAAGCAGGGACAGCATTCAGCGTGACAGGTAGTGAGCCCCATGCCGCTTTATGCTATGATGTTGCGCAGTTCTAAGTCTATTAGTCGCCTTTTACGACACCCGAGGGAAGAGATGGGTTGGTAGTATTCTTTTAATGACCACAAATAATCGCATCATTAATTGAGATGTAAGCTATCCTATCTTTCAAGTTGGATCAAACTGCACACGGTGTACAAATTTGTTTAAAATCGGTTAGGATTCCATCGCGGACAAACAATGTGACATTTAATTTATTTATATTAAGATTTAGCATCGGTTAGTTAAGAGATGGTAACCTGATCCTGAATAAGTTCAGTAAAAATAACCCGGTTAAGCTAGGTACCGGGGCATGTAGGGTTTGAAGGTTACGAAAGAGTTGGCGAATCAGTCAGGAAAGGAAAGGACAACAAGACATACATACAATCACGCCTTTTTCCCGAAGGGGTAGGCAGAGACTTCAGATTTTCGCTTTGTTAACTTGATCAAATACTAGCACCAGGGCATTCAAAAAGTAACGCAGTCCTCCGCCTATATACATCCCAGTGCTGGGCACAGGCCCAGCAGTTTCCATGGAGAAATACCTGAGGGTCCATACTGTAACACCATCACCATGAGTCGGAAGGTTACAATGTCGACCGGCACCAACGGCTTAACATGCACATAATTCCTAAGGACGGAGGTTTCGAGGTCACAAAGTTTTGGTCACCCATCCAAGGCCTGACCATGGTGAAAGTAGCTTTAGATCGAAAGCAAAGTAGTTAGTAACCACGCCACCGAGCTCCTCGACTTAAAGCCTAGATGGCCAATTTTTGCTTGGAATCGCTAAAGCTCATGACCTGTGCTCTGATTGGCTGCTCGAATCCGGATTACTTCCAGCAGCACGTTACTCGCTCGCGGAGTGCCAAAGGAAGTGATACTGTTAATACGTGGTCATTTGAAGTGGACGATAATAGTCACCACACTTTCGAACCAAGTAATTCTGAAGGTATATTTTTGGTAGTAAGATATATTGGGTCCTTACCTATGAAATTGGTGTTTTATTTCTCTCTTAGTATTTTGTCTGTAACTATTGAGATTCAGAGTATTCCTAAAAAATAATTACCTCGTCTAAAAATAGACTATATTTTTGAGCTCTTTTGATTTGTTTTGATATTTTGTTGTAAGTTTAATTGTGCCTCCCGAATACATAATTTTATTTGCATTTACTTAAAAACGATAAATAATTTTTATGAAGTGTGATATTACACATATTACTAAAGCGTGTCTAATGATAGATGCCAAATATTATTTTTCTTATCTTTGGATTTGTCGTTGTGAAGAAAACTGAAAAAATTTTAGTATGGAAAATGCAGAATTCCCCAAAATCTCCATACAAAACACCAATTTCATAGGTAAGGACCTAATATCAGTAGTTCTGGCATTTAGTTGACTAACACTCAGTTGCACAAAGATTTTTTAAAGACGACATTTGTTAATGAGACATTAAAACTTTAAAGTTCATTAAATTTAAAATTGGAACACAAAATAGTTGTAGCTAATGTCTCTTTAGCATTGATAGGGTGCTAATGTCGTTTTGCGCAACGTAAAAACTACGCTAAGGTGTTCTTTTGACACTTCAATAAATAAATTTAATGGAGCATTAGGGATAATGCCGACATTAAATTTTAAAGTTCGTTTCTGCAACTGGGTGTTTATTAGAAAAAGAACGAGATATTTTATTCTTCCTGCCATTTTTAGGGTTCCGCAGTCAAATAGAAAGCCGTATAGTTTCGCCAAGTTCGTCTGTCTGTCTGTCTGTCCGTCCGCGGAAAATCTCAGTGACCGTTACCACTAGAAAGCTGGAATTTGGTACCTATATCACGCCAACAAAGTAATAAAATAAAAAGTGGAAAAAACAGTTTTATTAAGGTCCCTTTCGCGTTAAGGTGGGGAGTGATTTTTCTCATTTCAACCCTAACGTGTGGCATAATTTTTAATAGGTATTAAAAAAATTGGGTTTATGATAATCATTTTTTGATTAATGTTATTGTTTTCGGAAATATTCTCGTCAAAATTAAAAAAAAATGTTTTGCGCGCGCGATGCGCAGAGCTAGGAACATTCAGAAATTGATATTTCAAAGTCAAAGTCAAAGTTATTTATTGCGAACTAAGTGTACATTAGTTGTTATAATAATACGGAACTTCACAACTTAGTTGCATAATTTATTTATATTTGAATGAAGTAAAATGTGGCAAATTTATAAAAGTTGTAGAATAAATGTTGTTATTCATGATGTAAGCTACCTTCTGATGCGACATTGTTGATTTATTGAAGAGTATGGGCCGCACCACCACGCTGGTCCAATGCGGGTTGGTGGGTAAAAACGGCTGCAATAGCAACCCCGACCAACGGCTTAACGTGCCGAAGCACGGAGAAGATCGAGATCACCAAGTTTTGGTCACCCATCAACGGCCGACCATGGCGAAGGTAGCTTTGTTTTCAATATCGAAAGCCAAAGCTCCTCATTCGAGAAAATTCATTACAGACATCTAAATCAACTTTGGATGACAGTTTTCAATTAAGTTCACATGAGCTAAAAGGATTATTGAATACCCGAAGATATCGGCAAACATTACGCTGATTTAGTCATTAAGATTAAGGGTCCAATGTCTTGGGGTGTAAATTGACTGACGAGGTTCTCGTAATCCTCTAGAACCCAGTACTGAAGTTTAGGATCTAACTATTAAACCAGCTGAAGTAATTGATTAATAATGAGGACAGCGATTTTCGTAAGTTAATTAGATTTTCGGAGGAGCTCGGTAGCGTAGTGGTTAGTATGCTTTGGCTTTAAATATCGAAAACAAAGCTACCTTCGTCGTTAGGCCTTTGATGGGTGACCAAAACTTTGTGATCTCCAACTCCTCCGTGGTTATTATTGCAACCGTTTCTGCCCACTAACCCACATTGGGATTACGGAAATTGGTCGAATTCGCCCTCAGCTGTTGAATATTTCAGCATTAAATGATGTTGAGGACGACGTTCAAAGAGTACGACATTATTTCTTTGAAATAATTGCTGTAATTTATTCTTGTGTCTTTTTCTTCCATCTATTTGCTTGGTTTTCTTTGGGGTTGGTAATGATGCTATGACAACACCCAGAGATTTCCATGTTTCTCAATTCAGACATAAATAATGCAAAATTAGAGTGTGGGTCGATGTTATCTTGATAGCGATTGCTTCACGGTTACAGGAAGATCCTGATCAAAGGAGATGCTTCACGTTGCTACGTTTCTCTCAATCACATCTCGATCATATCGTTCACGCTTCAACGAGACGATCCGATCAGGTTTTTGGCAAGCACAAAGGGTGCGGTGTACTCAAAAACGAGGTGAACGACGGAAGATCGTGTACTATTAAGGGCACAAAATTACGCTGTTTGATGTAAAATCTTGCTGAGCAGACTGTCCACCTTATACCTAGTAGATGACTACCTGTATTATTGATTACTTGTGATACATACTGTGATAGTCTAATAAGTATTTGAATTAAACACAAAGTTATCTCATCATCGTCATCGTCAGCCTATGGCAGTCCACTGCTGGACGTAGGCCTTCCCAAATTCACGCCACTTCGATCTATTCTCGGCTTCTCGCATCCAGCTCCTGCCAGCCACCTTGCGCAAATCGTCACTCCACCTGGCCTGAGGGCGCCCTACACTACGCTTGCCGAGGCGCGGTCTCCACTCCAGAAAGTTATCTAGTTAGAAAGTAATTGTATTTGCACCATAAACACAACAACACATTTTCCGCCAATTCACAATAATCGGTAACAATTAATTTAGTGCAAGTACTACCTGTTTTAATGAACAGTATTCCGTAATCAAGCGACAATTCCCTTTTGCCTGCATTGTCCTCAGAGCACCACAACCAAATCTCATCTCACATGACTTGGCGCCAAGAATTTTGTACTCTATGATGGATGCCAAACTCCCATACAATAACATGAGGCAATGTTCCGTCTCGATCAGTAGGTGTTTCCCCATATTCTATCACTTTAATGAATGAGTTTAACATATTTCATTTCGTACATATCGTGGGATATCCTCTTCCTCTCTTTCTATCCATAGTTTCTGTCTCACCTGTCATATTTACGCCATTTGACGCCTAGACTGAAAATTGTTACAAATTTTTATAATTTAATATTTTAAATATAAAATTATAAAACTGGTGATGACGTGCCTTGTTTTATGTTATGTAAGTGAGTGGTATCCTGTACCTTAACATTTCACAGGTGAGTCAAAAATCACATATTAAATAAGAGTATTTGTTTGAGAAATTTGTGTGTATTTTTGTGTGACGTCATTAGTAGTAATAAAAAGGTTTACTACGAAATGTTAAACTCATTCATTAAAGTGACAGAATGAGAGGGAACACCTACTGATCGAGACAAAACATTGCCTCATGCTATTGTATGGGAGTTTGGCACCCATCAGAAAGTACAAAATTCTTGCCCCATCAGAAAGTACAAAGTTCATTCCATACTACGTCATAGACTTAATCAAGGCACAGGAGCTATCAGTTAAACAGCCACATTTTAATTATCCTAACAATACAATCACCCTTTTTTCCCGAGCGGTGAGCAGAAACCAGTGAACTACAATTGCTAAGATCCTGGCACAAATGTTTTGCTTATTTAAAACAATGTCTTTTATAATATAATTAGCTTGCTACCCCTTTAACTTGAGGCCAACATACAACATAGTGAAAGGGCATTCATTCAGTAATTTATATAATAGTATTCAAGCTCTTGCAACAAGGTTGCATCAGAAAAAGGTAATGTAATGTACCCTACCACTTACGCCAAATCGTTTATAAATTCACACAGCAAGCACTGCGAGTGCAGCCTCATTACAAAACAAAACGATGATAAATCGCAATAAATAAATTAGTAAAAATCTTCTGAGATTCACGCCATCAACTAGTCAATTTTAAGCAACTAATGCTGCTTGAGTTACCGAAACTAGAAGATGGATAAATATACTAGATGAATACGTACTACTATTCATTATATACACATACATACATGTAATCATGACTATAATTCCCTAAGGGTTAGTCAGAGACTAGACAAAAGCACCGCAAAAGTCTGCCATAGACCGTGCTTCAACAAGCAGTGACGGCACTCAGCGTGATAGGTGGTGAACCCGTCGCCGCTATAAGCGGATGGTTGTGCAGTTTTTAGTCCATTAGTCGCCTTTTATGACACCCAAGGGAAGAGATGGTAGTATTATTTTAATGAGCCGCTACCACACGGCTCCACACCTCAGAATACCATATACAATGCATATAAACATCCAAGACTGGAGAACGAATGTCTGAATTCATCACCCAAAATTTGCCATCACCGGGAACTTCTCGAGATGACGACGCGGTCGCCTTGAGACCGGCGTACTGACTCGAACGCGGAAGTCGTCCTAACAATAAAAGCTTTGTAACCACGATTTAAATCGACTGCAACGCCATCTCTTGCAATAAATTATCATTAACATGTTACCTGTTCTTGGTTTAGCGAGAACTTGTACACATGAAGCCGTAGAAAATGCAAAATACGAGTACGCCTTACATTTTATCGCACGAACTTTATAATAATCCGATTAGGTATAATTAGGTGTTGTTTGGTAAAGTTTGCCCTTAAATCCTGTTTGTAATTTATTATGCTAATGAATCCAGCTGTTATAGGCGGTACAGAGTTAGTTATAAATAACACACACGGACTTGAAGGATGGCAAGCGGAAAATAGCAAGAAAACAGTAATGTAAATTTATTTAAATCAAATGTCTTTTCGTGTGCAATTGGTTTTTTTTAAAGATAAAACACAGGATCAAAGGAATTATGGCTGACACTCATACACTTTTTATTAATAAAATTAAATACACG
Organism: Parapoynx stratiotata; assembly: GCA_910589355.1. NCBI lineage: Eukaryota > Metazoa > Arthropoda > Insecta > Lepidoptera > Crambidae > Parapoynx > Parapoynx stratiotata. Next base: position 1,781,862 of record OU342477.1, read on the forward strand.
CATATAAACATGACATACAAACCCTAATATAGGCATACAAACATTCCTGTCCCGGAAAGAAAAGTTTGTGTTCATCACACAAAAACCAGTATTCGAATCCAAGCCAAGAGCTAAGAAAGGCTAAGAGATCTCTGAGCAAGAACCTCGCTTTACGTATTTCCAAACCTGCCCAAATGAATTCCATAGTAAATAAAACATTCTTAATCCTGTTGATTGAGTTTTGTTTACTAGTTACATTTAATTGCCTCTTTCCTGGAACTACTCAAATAACTCCTTAAATGTTCTCGAGCAATTGTCTTGTGCGTCGAGCACAATCGAGTCATAACCCGCGTGTCACAGGTAATAGCCTGTTAACTAGCTCTATATCTTCGAACCCTTTTATTGTTGGCGGGCGAAGCGTCACGACCCGCGTGTCTTAGTAGTGTCGTGTAGTTACTAACACTAAATAACACTGTATTACTCAAATAAAACCTCTTTATTGTTGGCGAACATGTTCGCCGAGCGTCACAGCCCGCGTGTCTCAGTTAATAGCCTGTTTGCTCTCGTTATCTCCGTCGAGCACACGTGGAGTTACGACGCGTAAGTCAGTTATTACGTTCGCGCGTAGCTCTAGCTTGGTAATGAGTGGTTTTGGCTTGAATTACGTGATATATTCGATATATATTGATTTTATTGACTTTGCGGTAATTCCAATTAATTCTTTTGTAGATGATCGTCCTCAGCCTATATACGTCCCACTGCTGGGCACAGGGCACAGGCACAGGCCAGGCATGAACAAACATGAGTAGTATGGCCGTAACACCACCACGCTGGCCCAATGCGGGTTGGTAGGTAGAAACGGTCGCAATAGTGACCGAGACCAACGGCTTAACGTGCCTTCCGAAGCATGGATGAGCTCGAGAGCACTAATATTTGGTCACCCATCAGCGGCGTGACCACAGCGAAAGCAGCTTTGATTTCGATCGAAAGCCAAAGCGTACGAACCACTGCGCCATCGATCTCCTCCGTGTGGATGATGTTGCAGCATAGAAAAGTAGCGACCTGTTTCAGGGGTTTCATTTAAAAAGGAATATTTTTGTAATGCAATGAAGTGTATTTAAATGTTGGGTCCTTACCTATAAAATTGGTGTTTTTTTTCTCTCTTAGTATTTTGTCTGTAACTATTAAGATTCAGAGTATTCCTAAAAATAATTACCTCGTCTAAAAATAGACTATATTTTTGAGCTCTTTTGATTTGTTTTAATAATTTGTTGTAAGTTTAATTGTGTAAAAATTGGACACGGAAACAACTCTTTTTAAGTGCTTCATGAATACATCATTTTATTTGCATTCACTTAAAAACGATTATTAATTTTTATGAAGTGTGATATAACACATATTACTAAAGCTTGTCTAATGATAGATGCCAAATATTATCTTTGGATTTGACGTTGTGAAGTAAACTGAAAAAATTTTAGTATGGAAAATGCAGAATTCCCCAAAATCTCCATACAAAACACCAATTTCATAGGTAAGGACCTAATATCATGCGAGTAATACCCTCGGTATTGTTACCGTCTATGATAGTGCCGTTTTTGTGTCACCTTTGTGGTATATATATATAACATTAATCAAACTATATAATACAGCCAATTGTAAAGAATCAAATGAAATGACGACCTCCGTGGTCGAGTGGTCTGCTCGCCGGTCTCTTTGTGTGATGAGTCGCCATTTGTTCACCAGTCTTGGATGTTTATGTAAGTATTGTATATTTTCTGAATATATATATGTATAATTATATCTATTAAATATATTTATCCGTCATCTAGTATCCGTAACACAAGCAGCATTAGTTGTTTAAAATGGACTTAGTTCAAGGTGTGAATGTCTGAGGGTATTTATTTATTTAATAGCATACTAAGTGTACAATGAGATCTTATTAAATTACACTTATGATTTAGTAACCATTAGGGGTGGCTTATTGTCCTCTAGGAGGACATAATTTTTTTTTTTTTAAATGGTCAATATGCCATATTCCCTATTTCCACGCACCGGGCAATGTTAAATATGCCCTCGAGGCACCAATTGACTTCAATTAAAAGTCGGGTTGGCCCTGATATATCCATTTTCACCCCTCACCCTGAAAAGGACTTTTTCCTCTGAGGGCTAGTATAATATCATAATAGTTTTGAGTTTCATGTGCTCTTTTATTTTTATAACTAGCTATTGTCCGCCACTTCGTCCGCGGTTACTGGTTTTTTTAACTTTCCCACGGAAACCCTTTAATTTCCGAAATAAAAAGTATCTAAGTTGTTGACCAGGGATATAAGGTATCACCATGCAACATTTCATTGAAATCGGTCTAGCCATTTCGGAGATTAACCCGTGCAAACAGATAAACAGACAGAGAAACAATTTTAGTTATGTATTATCCCTCTTTTTACATCTCTCTGAATTGATTGAGTTTCTGGCTCGCTCTTCTCGGGGATGTCTGCGTTCCGAGCGTGTGGTAGATTCACTAATTTATAAATTGACGTTTTTAAGTGTTTGTATATCAAGCCTATAAAATAAAGATATTTTTGATTTTGATTTTGATTTTGATTATATAACAGCATTCAAGCTCTTGCAACAAGGTTGCAATGTAAAAGGTAAGATAAATTCACCCTACCACTTAGGCCAAATCGTTTATAAATTCACACAGTGAGCACTGCGAGTGCAGCCTCATTACAAAACAAAACGATGATAAATCGCAACAAATAAATTAGTAATATATGATGATGATAAATCGCAATAAATAAATTAGTAAATATCTTCTGAGATTCACGCCATCAACTAGTCAATTTTAAGCAACTAATGCTGCTTGAGTTACCGATACTATAAGATGGATAAATATACTAGATGAATACGTACTACTAGAATATACACATACATACATATAATCATGACTATAATTCCCTAAGGGTTAGTCAGAGACTAGACAAAAGCACCGCAAAAGCAGTCTGCCATAGACCGTGCTTCAACAAGCAGTGACTGCACTCAGCGTGGTGAACCCGTCGCCGCTATAAGCGGATGGTAATGCAGTTCTTGGTCCATTAGTCGCCTTTTATGACACCCAACAAGGGAAAAGATGGTAGTATTATTTTAATGAGCCGCTACTACACGGCTCCACACCTCAGAATACCATATACAATGCATATAAACATCCAAGACTGGAGAACGAATGTCTGAATTCATCACCCAAAATTTGCCACCACCCGGAAACTTCTCGAGATGACGACGCGGTCGCCTTGAGACCGGCGTACTGACCACTCGAACGCGGAAGTCGTCCTAACAATAAAAGCTTTGTAACCACGATTTAAATCGACTGCAACGCCATCTCTTGCAATATATTATCACTAACATGTTACCTGTTCTTGGTTTAGCGAGAACTTGTACACATGAAGCCGTAGAAAATGCAACATACGAGTACGCCTTACATTTTATCGCACGAACTTTATAATAATCCGATTAGGTATAATTAGGTGTTGTTTGGTAAAGTTTGCCCTTAAATCCTGTTTGTAATTTATTATGCTAATGAATCCAGCTGTTATAGGCGGTACAGAGTTAGTTATAAATAACACACACGGACTTGAAGGATGGCAAGCGGAAAATGGCAAGAAAACAGTAATGTAAATTTATTTAAATCAAATGTCTTTTCGTGTGCAATTGGTTTTTTTTAAAGATAAAACACAGGATCAAAGGAATTATGGCTGACACTCATACACTTTTTATTAATAAAATTAAATACACGCATATAAACATAACATTGTCCTAATATAGGCATACAAACATTCCTGTCTCGGAAAGAAAAGTTAGTGTTCATCACACAAAAACCAGTATTCGAATCCAAGCCAAGAGCTAAGAAAGGCTAAGAGATCTCTGAGCAAGAACCTCGCTTTACGTATTTCCAAACCTGCCCAAATGAATTCCATAGTAAATAAAACATTCTTAATCCTGTTGATTGAGTTTTGTCTGCTAGTTACATTTAATTGCCTCTTTTCTGGAACTACTCAAATAACTCCTTAAATGTTCCCGAGCAATTGTCTTGTGCGTCGAGCACAATCGAGTCATAACCCGTGTGTCACAGTTAATAGCCTGTTAACTAGCTCTATATATCTTCGAACCCTTAAGGTATAAGGTAGATCGGGCAGTTTCCGCAACTCGACGTCTAAGCGCCTTTTTTGCGTGTGTGTGTTGTTCCTATTCTCGTCAGCCCAGCTCATCCAGAAACTTCAGCAGGTTCTTCAACTTACCGAAGGCCTCCGGTAGTGAGCTCGGCTGTCCAAGATGTCTTCCCCGGTAGTCCGCTACACCTGGACACTCCATGATCACATGTGCAGTCGGTTATACCTAGGTTGAAAAGGTGTTTATTAAATGGTCCGTGGCCTGGTATAGCCGCGGTTATCTTCGAACCCTTTTATTGTTGGCGGGCGGAGCGTCACGACCCGCGTGTCTTAGTAGTGTCGTGTTTACTCCGTGTTTGCTAACACTAAAAAACATTGTTTTATTCAAATAAAACCTCTTTATTGTTGGCGAACATGTTCGCCGAGCGTCACAGCCCGCGTGTCGTAGTTAATAGCCTGTTTGCTCTCGTTATCTCCGTCGAGCACACGTGGAGTTACGACGCGTAAGTCGGTTATTACGTTCGCGCGTAGCTCTAGCTTGGTAATGAGTGGTTTTGGCTTGAATTACGTGATATATTCGATATATATTGATTTTATTGACTTTGCGGTAATTCCAATTAATTCTTTTGTGGATGATCGTCCTCAGCCTATATACGTCCCACTGCTGGGCACAGGGCACAGGCACAGGCCAGGCATGAACAAACATGAGTAGTAAGGGCCGTAACACCACCACGCTGGCCCAATGCGGGTTGGTGGGTAGAAACGGTCGCAATAGTGACCGAGACGGCTTAACGTACCTTCCGAAGCATGAATGAGCTCGAGATCACAAATATTTGGTCACCCATCAGCGGCGTGACCACAGCGAAAGCAGCTTTGATTTCGATCGAAAGCCAAAGCGTACGAACCACTACGCCATCGATCTCCTCCGTGTGGATGATGTTGCAGCATACAAAAGTAGCGACCTGAATATTCCTGACAAAAATATTCCTTTTTAAATGAAACCCCTGAAGGTTTCATTTAAAAAGGAATATTTTTGTAATGCAATGAAGTGTATTTAAATATTGGGTCATTACCTATGAAATTGGTGTTTTTTCTCTCTCGTAGTATTTTGTCTGTAACTATTAAGATTCAGAGTATTCCTAAAAAATAATTACCTCGTCTAAAAATAGACTATATTTTTGAGCTCTTTTGATTTGTTTTGATAATTTGTTGTAAGTTTAACTGTGTAAAAATTGGACACGGAGACAACTCTTTTTAAGTGCCTCCCGAATACATCATTTTATTTGCATTCACTTAAAAACGATAAATAATTTTTATGAAGTGTGATATAACACATATTACGAAAGCTTGTCTAATGATAGATGCCAAATATTATCTTTGGATTTGACGTTGTGAAGTAAACTGAAAAAAATTTAGTATGGAAAATGCAGAATTCCCCGAAATCTCCATACAAAACACCAATTTCATAGGTAAGGACCTAATATCATGCGAGTAATACCCTCGGTATTGTTACCGTCTATGATAGTGCCGTTTTTGTGTCACCTTTGTGGTATATATATATAACATTAATCTAACTATATAATACAGCTAATAGCTCAGAGTAAACAGAACTGGAGTAGCCTTTGTCTAACATTCCCCTCTGCCAAATGCACAAGCATCGGATGCTTGCACGTTTAATAAAACTAGTTGAGCCGCCATTTTGACAGCCATAACATTGTAAACGTTGCGGCGAACAGAGCTCCCGCAAAAATGCCTGCCTTTGCTGTTTTTTGTTGTAAAAATAAATAGAAAACATCGAGTATGCTAAAAGATGGTGTCACCTTTTATTTGTAATTATAATTTTTAAGATTTCATGATTATTTACTTCATTATTTCATGTTTTAGAATTCTACGATTTCAAATTTCGAACGCTAGTCTCGTGGGAAGTGCGGCTGTGACGTTGTCAAAACGCACACCCCACGTGACTATTTTAAGCGTGTGTGCGTGAAATTTAAATTTGTGTGTCGAATTATGCATGTGTGCATTTGTAAAAACGGTAAAAGTTATTGTTTATGTGTGCTGGCTTTGAGTGTAGTGGTAACCTCACCCCCCGCAAGAAATGGCAGAAAAAAATTTTTGAGAAATTGACTAATAGCTACTCCAGTTCTGTTTACTCTGAGGCTAATAGTAAAGAATCAAATGAAATGACGACCTCCGTGCTCGAGTGGTCTGGTTGAGACCGGCGTCTTAAGGCGTCGCCACCTCAGGGGTTCTGGGTTCGATCCCCGGTGGGGACGGATGTTTGTGTGATGAGTCGCCATTTGTTCACCAGTCTTGGATGTTTATGTAAGTATTGTATATTTTCTGAATATTTATATGTATAATTATATCTATTAAATATATTTATCCGTCATCTAGTATCCGTAACACAAGCAGCATTAGTTGTTTAAAATGGACTTAGTTCAAGGTGTGAATGTCTGAGGGTATTTATTTATTTAATAGCATACTAAGTGTACAATGAGATCTTATTAAATTACACTTATGATTTAGTAACCATAAGGGGTGGCTTATTGTCCTCTAGGAGGACATAATTTTTTTTTTTTAAATGGTAACAATATGCCATATTCCCTATTTCCACGTACCGGGCAATGTTAAATATGCCCTCGAGGCACCAATTGACATCAATTAAAAGTCGGGTTGGCCCTGATATATATATATATATAGGTATATACTTACTTTCATGGGTTGACAGGCAGAGATCTCTGATAGGGATATGTCCGCCCTTGCAAACATATGTTAACAACCTTTTTTATGTATGTGTTTTTAAATTGCAATAAAGAGTATATATTACTATATATATATATATATATATATATATATATATATATATAGTTAACAAAGTCCTTTCCAGGGTGAGGGGTAAAAATGGATATAAAAATGGATATATATATATATATATATATATATCCATTTTTACCCCTCACCCTGGAAAGGACTTTTTCCTCTGAGGGCTAGTATAATATCATAATAGTTTTGAGTTTCATGTGCTCTTTTATTTTTATAACTAGCTATTGTACGCCACTTCGTCCGCGGTTACCGATTTTTAAACTATCCCACGCAAACCCTTTAATTTCCGAAATAAAATCAAAATCAAAATCAAAATCAAAAATGATTTTATTTCATAGGCTAAACATAGCACTTAAAATCGTCAACATTCATACATAGTCACATTTATTATACATAAAGTAAATTTTAATAATGAAATTGACAAAAGACTTAAAATTCACTGCCAAAAGTATCTAAGTTGTTGACCAGGGATATAAGGTATCACCATGCAAAATTTCATTGAAATCGGTCCAGACATTTCGGAGATTAACCCGTGCAAACAGATAAACAGACCGAGAAACAATTTTAGTTTTGTATTATCCCTCTTTTTACATCTCTCTGAATTGATTTTAAGCATTTTTTTATATGTTCAAACATTCGACCTCGACAGTTCTATTAAATGTGTAGATTATAATATCTTCTTCACGTCGATATCTCTGAAGAGGTAGGCAGAGTTAGATTTCACCTAACATCTTTAAAACCATAAGTAACAAGGGGCGAGTCTATTGCCATGCACCGGGTATACGGCAAGGCGCGATATTCATAATTAAATGTATGTACGTTGGTACTTAAGTTTTATTCAAACAAGTATAAAAGATCGAGGATTGATTGAGAAGCTCTGTGGCGTAGTGGTTAGTACGCTTTGGCTTTCGATGTCAAAAACAAAGCTACCTTCGCCATGGTCAGGCCCTGGATGGGTGACCAAAACTTTGTGATCTCGATCTCCATTAAGCTGTTGGTCCCGGTCGCAATCACAACCTTTTCTATCATCAACCCGGGCCAGTGTGGTGGTGTTATGTTCCCATGCTCCACATGTGTTTTTCCATGAGGAAGGCCTGTGCCCAGCAGTGGAACATATATGTATAGGCTTAGGACGGACGGACTAAAGATCCCAGAGGGAATCAAACGGTTGACCTCTTGCAGGAGTAGTTTGTTTTCCCAACTGAGCTATTACCAACTTGATGTACCTACTCAATGTTCAGTAAGGGATTAATATTAGGTCCTTACCTATGAAATTGGTGTTTTGTATGGAGATTTTGGGGAATTCTGCATTTTCCGTACTAAAATTTTTTCAGTTTTCTTCACAACGACAAATCCAAAGATAATAATATTTGGCATCTATCATGAGACAAGCTTTAGTAATATGTGTAATATCACACTTCATAAAAATTATTTATCGCTCTTATGTGAATGCAAATAAAATGATGTATTCGGGAGGCTCTTAAAAAGAGTTGTCTCCGTGTCCAATTTTAACACAATTAAACTTACAACAAATTATCAAAACAAATCAAAAGAGCTCAAAAATATAGTCTATTTTTAGACGAGGTTATTATTTTTTAGGAATACTCTGAATCTTAATAGTTACAGACAAAATACTAAGAGAGAAAAAAAACACCAATTTCATAGGTAAGGACTCAATAATATTCGTATTGTGTCCTTGTGTTGTTACGACCAAAATAGACGTATCTGTAAATTTAATAACGCAAAATTAATTGTCCGAACAATATATTAGGGCGAGCACTCGTTTCATATCGTAAATTATGACTTGTCAGCTAAATGAAGCGATTAGGCACTGGGGAATCCACGCTCTGCAGTGCATTATACACGTCTTCTTGGTCTTGATACTTGCTGATTATTTTATTTCTCCTCCCCTTTTTTCCGCAAAGCTGCAGAGCTTGCATTTGCAGTCCCGTGTTGGTCCGGGACACAAAAAGAATAAACCAACTGCTTTTCTCGCCTAGGATGTCGTAAATTGCGACTAAGGGCGTATTGGATACTGGGTCAGTGATTGTGTAGGCGATGAGCTAGCCACTTGTTACTACTCTTTCACGATTTTTCATCTGACCCTACCCAATTTTTGTATGGCTAAATGTGGTCTTGAGAAACACAGTGCTCCTTGGACTCTGCCTAGCCCTTCGGGGATTACAGGCGTGATTTTATGTATGTATGTATTAGAGATTACAGGCAGAAATTACGAGGTATCAACTTTACATTTTAATTTACAGGTCGACAACGTACACTGCCGTCCATGTAGAAGATCATCGTAATAATTATTATCAGCTGCGTGACCCTGAAAGATTTTCACAGCAATCCGTGTTGTCCACATGCTGTAAGGGGTGCCACTTTCAAAATAACATTTTTATTGAAGCCACTAGTTCAGATGAATAAGTGGTGCTTGTTCTCTTTACATTATTAACCCTTTGAATGCCAGCTAGCTTAGCGATGACGGGTCACCTGTCACGCTGAGCACATGTGCAGTCACTGCTTGGTGAAGCGCAGACTATGGCAGTGGACTGCATTTGCAGTGCTTCTGCCTAGTCTCTGACTAACCCTTAGGGAATAAATGTTGTGATTATAAGTATGTATGTATATTCAAATAATTATTATCGAAACCAGCTAATGTATAGGAACTGTGAAACTTATGTTCAGTTCTTTGAGAATATCGCTTGTCTCACATTGTGCCCGGTGCATGGCAACAGGCTTGTCACCTGTTACAATGGGTTAAATACCTATATCTGGCGAAATGTGAGTGTTAACACCTCTGCCTATCCCTTCGAGGAAAGAGGCGTTATGATATAATCTGTATGTTCTAACAGACCGATATGGTCTGTTAGAACATACAGATTATATCATGCCGCCTGTTGAAACAAGCTAATTACAATTTGATGCTTTGTCCAAGTATTAACAAAATTAGTCGCCGTACACCAAACTGCCAGCTTGCAGTGGGACGCTTGGCGTGACATGCTGCGCGTCCTTCAGGAATTAATTACGACTGGATAACTATGTCATGTTTATTGATGTTGTGCAGGAGACCAATCAATCAGCGGTTACGTTACCCAACGCTGGGATGTATGCGCAGAAATCCCAGAGGGTGGGATTGTAATGAATTATGAGTCTGTTCAAGTTTCACCATCCAAAAACAATGAGATGGTAATTTCTTATAGTTAATAAATTGCTCAATAGATGGCGCTAAGCTTAATTAAATCGCGGTAACGTTTGCTCTTGCCTAATACACTATAGATGTGTTAATGCATGACCCACCAGGTACTAGCAACAGTTTGCTTGAAACCTCATTAAATGGCTTAATATTTTTAAAAAGCCTTTTATTCCCATGACACTTCTCTTGGGGTTTGAACAGAGTCAAATAAAAAATATCTCTATCTACACTCATGTTATATTGTTCGAATTATGAACTCAGACTCGAACTCATAATGATTTTAAAAGGGAAACTGTAACATTGTTGGTTGTACTCATTATGCAAAACTTATTTTTCTTAAAAACGCACAAAACTATGGCAAACGTTTTCCAGACAGCCAACAATAATTAAAATTAAAGAAAATTATTGTTTTATTTCTTTAAATAATGAGTGTAGATAAAGTAGTGTATTGTAACGTATTTTTTTACGTAACAAAATTTATAATTATTTGTTGGCAGTTTGGCTGTAATCCCTTTGCTTTTCTCCACAAAAAAGGTTTCATATGATTTGACAGGTGACGAATATTACTTGTCACCGTCGACCTTTAACTGCCGTACGATGCAGATGTAACGTATTTGTTCTATTTAAAAACCCTTTAGTATCAGTGGCAGTATGCCCTGATCAACATTTTTTATCCATAAATATGGTTTAATAGTGCACCAAGATACCTCAGGTGAGCATATTTCTGTGTTTTTATTAAAATTTTGGATGGATTGCATCATCCACGTTTTTGCCTCAGGCTATTTTTTACTCATGAAATATTATTGTTTCAGGAGTATGCCGTTTCTAGACGTTTCTAGACGTTAACTACCCGTTGAATAACCGTTTCTAGATGTTTTTCGAAGTTTTCTTACACGTTTTCTAGACGTTTTTTTTCGACGTTCAATTTGAAGTTATTTCCGTTTATTAACGGTTGAATGCAGGATGTCTTGCTAGAATTTTCACGCTGGATTGCATCGCTGCTTGTCACTATTTGGCATGAGGTTTGGAGCAGCTACCTCAAACCATAAGGCATAGGAGCCCTGCGTGAGACTTTGCTTTGCCATGCACCGTAGGTAACCCTGGCCACAGGTATGTCACCATCACCTAACTAATAGTAGTTTATTCATTAACCTTAACAATGCAACATCTTCAACTTAGTTTTTTCGTTATTTGGCATTTGCTCAATTATTTTAGTATTAAAATTTAAGTTCCTACCGAACCTTAGACAATTGAATAAAACACATAGCAAAGGAAAGCAATGGTTTTTATTAAGCCCCCCTTATGATTAATTGTTCAATCTCCCACTAGCATCCGAGTACAGGTGAGTCTGGCGCCCGAAAACTTATTTTTAATTAATTTATATACTTATATTTGACATTTTTGGCTCACCTATTACTTTACAAGTTATATACCTACTATTATATTGAAACACATTGTAGCAAGAAACTAAAAATCATCTTTTTTTATTTTTTTTTTACTTTTTATTACAGTATGTAACTGCACATAACTCGGTATTAAAACACTCGCGTGATACTATTAAAGCTATTAAAGAACTCGCCAAGGCTCGTTTTTTTAAAACCACGCTTGTGTTTTAATAACCTATATTATGTGACAGTTACATAAACTACTATTATTACTATATTTCATCGTTAACAAAAAAGTTCAAAAAGTTACACATAAAGGTCTCAGCATACTTAAACACCAGGATCGGCTCAAGCAAAAAATAAGTCTTCCTTCTTTCTATACAGTAGAGAGCAGTTTCATTCCATAGAAATTATAAGAGCAATGAAATTATAATAAAAATTACTATCACGAAACATTGCAAACGAAATGTGAACAATAAACAAAACATTGTGCAAGGAAGAAATGAACACAGTACGAGTGGTAAATTAAATTCATTATAGTACAGCACCCTTGAAAATTACAATTTCTTCAGAAATCGTGATAACCGCCGCTAGCGCAAAGCTGCAATCACGTTTTTAACGTAACTAAAAAGTAGAGTTTTTTACAATGAAAACCTATACAAGGGGTACAGATGTGGGGGCCGTAGGTTTTAACCCACACGTAGATAGTTGTAAGGAAGAAATCAAGGCAGAAACTCGAAGGCAGAAATGAAGAATTAAAATTCATTAAGATTATTTAAAGTAATGTATTTGCAAAGCAATCGTACAGAGCTAAACATAACACCAGATTTTTCACGACCGTGCGATGACAGCAGTCACAGACTGCACCATAAATAATAATAAAAGCAAGGCGGTTAGTACGCCATACAGATATTACAGTGTGCAAACTTAGTGTTAAATAATTTAATCGTCTTCTGTTCTTCTTGCCCTATTCCACAGTCACTTCCATTCTCCTCTGCTACTGGTCAAGCTCAGCCTCCACTTCTTTTAATCTCATCATTCTTCACGCATTCAGTCCAGCGCTTCTTTGGTCTGTTTCTCACTATAGGTCCGTCCACATCCATGCTCAGCATCCTTCTAGTAATGACATTCATCCCTCCTCATCACATTTCCGTATCACGCAAACCTATTGCTCCTAATATTTCGTGCCACTGGCGCTACTTTCAAACTTCTTCCAATATATTCATAATAAATTCAAAAAAACCTTCAAAAATCTCTCATAATAATTCTTCTCATAATAATTCTTTCAAATAATGAATACAATTACAACGCAATCTAACATACATACTTAAGTGACAAACTTACTGTATGCAAACTTTGCTCAGAAGCAATCGACAGCCAATCGAAGTAAACAGCTGCGCAGTAACATATTTTTTCCTGATAAAAATTGTTTAAGTAATGTTGTGTATCTTTAATATGACAATACGTTTTTATAAACCTCCAGTCCTCTAACCTGGCCATGCCATACAAGTTGTGATCATTACCAGAAATACGCCAAAGAGCGCTGATGCAATTGCACTTACCACATGCATTGCTCTCTATAAATCGTTTACGCCATAAGCTTTGACTGTACAGTATTTTATTTTTAGCTACAACTAACTGTTTCGCGACTTGGTCCTCGGTTACTGGTTTTGTAACTATCCCACGGGAACCCTTTAGTTTTCCGGAATAAAAAGTATCTAAGATGTTGACCAGGGATATAAGGTATCACCATGCAAAATTTCATTGAAATCGGTCCAGCCATTTCGCAGATCAGCCCGTACAAACAGACTATCAGATAGAGAAACAAAATTTTTTTCTATGTACCTTTACAGTTTTATTATATGTATAGATAACATTTTCACAAGATTCTGGTCGTTCTGTCCACCAGGTAGGAGCCAACCTTGTAACCGGTGACTGCCACACGGGATTGGCCACAAGTTATTTTTGAGGAACTGGCTATCTTACCTCTGATTGGTAGTACACAACAATGCTTATAGCATTGTTATTATGGAGAAAATTTTCGGCAAGACGGTGGTAGCTAGCCAGGCGGGCTTAGAAGCCCTACCACCAACCAAACCGAGCAGAAGAACTTCTGTCTCCAGGGGGAATCGAACCCTGACCTCCCGATCAACACCCGGTGGTATGAACCACTAGAACTGAGAGGTGGTCTTATGTGCTAAGCATAATACATATGGTAGTTACATATTATCTTTTCATCTGATACGTTTGTAGACACAATAGGAAATCAATTGAGACTCGTCCTTAACAGGATAAGTGTCAGTCCAGGGCCATATCAGCAACTAGCTTCGTGCGGACTATTAATTGTTCAGTGGATCCCTATCTGATTCGATCTCAAAGACAAACTCAACTTATAAATTTTCCAAACTATATTTTTGTTTATTCACAAACAAACGAAATGTTTGTTTTTGAAGCCGATCGTCAACTAGATTGATTTACGAGCTTAAGTAAGATTCGCTTCTGATCACTTTATCATTTCAATTCCTCAACGAAATCCACAGTCGAAATTTTTAGATCGCCACAAAATCCCGACGAAAACAAATATATCCACATAATGACCTCTGGAATGGAAAAGTCTAAAAACTCTGTTCGTCATTTTAGAGGGGGGAGGGGGGGAAATGAGCTCATCTGAGGAAATAAAGGGCGATCGGCAGAATGATCAGACATTAAATAAGTGTCAGTGGTTACGCTCTGAGAGATCTTGCTCCGTGATACTGTCGGCCGCGAATTATCGTTCAGGAGTCTCAGAGATGCGACTTTTATTTTAATTATTTCGCTCTCGAACTCTAGACTCAAATAAGGTAAGCCTGAACACAAGGCGCTTTAAGTGGGAAATGTAACAGAAGTTATTAATTGGACAGCCATTTAATTATTAGGCCAGCAAGTGAAAAGGTCAGCCGAAAAATCATTTGGGCAGCAAACAAATATTTTGTCAGCCATGTAATTATTTCGACGGCAAAATAATTATTTGGGCAGCAAAATAATTATTTGATCAGCAGGATAATTATTTGGTCAGCAGAATAATTAATTGGGCAGCAAGATAATTAATTAATCTCTGCTTAACCTATGGCTGACTGGTAGAGAACGATATTTGTCGTTAAGTCCGCCATATGTACCTTGTTTAGGACATTAAAATTTAAAGAAATAAATAAATAATTATCTGGGCTGCAAAATAATATCAGAAATGTATAAAATCTAGGAAAGGATCAATCAAGGATCAATTCCTAGAAAATGTATTTTCATAGATATTAGGCTAAGGTTTTTTTTTTGACAAATAAAAACAATATTTGTGTCATTATAACGATTTGGCAGCAATGAAAGTATTTCAGTTGTTTTGATTGCCCAATTAGTTATTTTGATGACAAATTAGAAAAATATGCTGCCCGTAAGTTATTTTGCTGACCAATTTAGCAATATTTGTTGCTCATAAGTTACTGACCAATTACTTATATTAGCTGATCAATTGTATTTTTTTGCTGACCAAAATTCGAATATTTTGCTAACCGTTTAAATAGCACCTGAAATGTAAGTGTAGAATTATTTTAATTATTACTGATGTTACGCTTTGGCTTTCGATATCAAAAACAAAGCTACCTTCGCCATGGTTAGGCCTTGGATGGGTGACCAAAACTTTGTTATCTCAAACTCCTCCGTGCTTTGGAAGGCACGTTAAGCCGTTGGTCTCGGTTGGTATAGGAGCAATAGCGATCGTGCCTTCCAAAGCACGAAGGAGTTTGAGATCACAAAGTTTTGGTCACCACAAAATAGCTTTATTTTCAATCGAAAGCCAAATCGTACCACTACGCCACCGAGCTCCTCGTGGTATTAAATTGGTAAAAAAATATTAAAAACTATTGTTACAGACCGGCCGTAATGCCAAGGAGTTTGGTGTAGTTATTTATTTTGTTTTTTTTTTTTGCAAAATTGTCCCATGTTTGGAAGGCAAAGGGAACGAAGCCCATACAGCCAAGTCTTCAGTATTTTATTTCTTCAGTAGTCAGCCAAACTCTCCCAAGATGCATTGAAATGCATTACACTAGCATTTCAATGCATCTTGGGAGAGTTTAGCGTCAAACGATCGATGGCAGACACTGTGGTGCTACTTCGATGAGGTGGATTACCACGATAAAAATCTCATCGTTTTTCACACCACTTGACGATTATTTCAGTGATCCTCCACATTGCTCATCATTATTGACACTTATTACACAAAACTACACTGATTTTACGTAACAATATCCACTCCGAAACAATATTATAATCACTGAAATAAAAATCACGTCCGCCGTAGTTGAATGCCGCCAAAAACCTCCTATTTATTTTGTTTATTATTGAGCTGTCACCTTTTCCGTCAATATTTGTTTTTGCTTCTTTTCATATTATAATTTTCTGTGCTCTATTTTATATTGTTCCACTTGTATATATTTTACTTATTATATTCACTTACTCTGAGCTGTCCACTTTTATTTCTATTCGTGACAACTATTTTTGTCGCAATCCTGCCCGAAGTCTGCTTACTGTGGCGCCGCAATCCATGACCGAGCGATTATTTGGATTTCTCCATTGAGCAAAGCCTTTGTTCAAATGAATTAGGAATAATCGACGTGCTTTATACAACGGGGTTACTTGCTTCTTTGTTTGTTTTGATTCCTTCCCCCGAGTGGAGCTTAATGGATCGGTCCACGGTCTGATTAGGCACTAATTTCTGGGATTAATTAAAAAACGTGACATAGAGTTTTGTTGTTCTGTTGGTGAAAACAAAATGTCCCGTGACCCAATCAGGAGGTGAGTGTGACAATTGTTTGTTTTGGGGATTTTTTCGGAGGTAAAAGGGATTTTTCCATAAAAATGTTGGGCCATTAAAAATAATGAGGTAGGTCTTATGAAATTGGCGTTTTGTATGAAGATTTTGGGGAATACTCCATTTTTCACACTCACATTTTTTCAGTATCATTCATTCATCACATTGACAAATGTATCATTAGACAAGCTTTAGCAATATGAGTGATATCACACCACATAAAAATTATTTATCGTTTTTAAGTGAATGCAAAACAAACCATGTATTCGGGAGGCACTTTAAAAGAGTTGTCTCCGTGTCCAATTTTAACACAATTAAACATACAACAAATTATCAAAACAAATGAAAAGAGCTCAAAAATATCTATTTTTAGAGCAGGTAATTATTTAAAAAAAATACTCTGAAACTTAATAGTTACAGACAAAATACTAAGAGAGCAAAAAAACGGCAATTTAGGCAATAGGTAAAGACCTATTATTATAACATTTAACTTAATCATACCATGTATCAGAGGGAAATTCAAATTCAAAAACGTTTATTCAGTTAAGATGCGTCGAAGTGCATGCTTATGAATGACAAAAGCATTAAACAAAATTATGTGAAAAAGAGAAACTACGCCGTCCGTTTACAAAACTACCAGAAGGCCTTGTTCTGGGAAGAACGGGCAAGAAACTCAGCACGTTTTTATCCTCCCTTTCTCTTCAGCCCACATTAGTCCACTGCTGGACATAGGCCTCCCCCAATGTTCGCCATTTTACCCTATCCCGGCCTGCTGCATCCTGCATCTGCCTGCAGCGCTTCGCAGATCATCACTCCATCTCGCCGGAGGGCGTCCCACACTACGCTTGCAGAGTCGCGGTCTCCACTCAAGAACACGTGTACCCCCACGGTTGTCGGTTCTCCGACAGATATGGCCCGCCCATTGCCACTTCAGATTGCTGATTCTGTGCGCTATGTCGGTCACCCTCACAGATCACTGACAGCCGCTTCGCTTCTTAATAGATTGATAATATAAACAATTTAGTACGGTAACCAGTGTCGCCTCTCGCACACAAATAAGCGTATGCTCTCATTGTCACCACATATAACGCTGGTATGCGATTCGTAGTTCAATACAATAGGTCGACATAGAAAAGAAAGATCTAAGTAAAAAACTTTACATTGAAATATATGCTTTATTATTTCATATTAAGCTTTAGTTCACTTTACCCGTCAATATTTACATAGCACGTAGATATTTTGCCGTTACGATTGACACAATTTTGTGCAGAATATTTGCACAGTGTTGTCAGATGAATAAAAATTTAACAATTAAAATAATCAAAATTTACTTAAAACCTTTTGAATAAAAAATAATATAAAAATGTTAAAACAAAAATTTATAATTTATTTTAATAAAAACACGACATCCGTTTTAAAATCTTTATTAATTCTGACTAAAGTGCGTTTTAAAAAATTTTTGTGTTCCTGCTGCATACCCCGGTAGAAGAACCCTTCAGTAAAATGCACTTTTCTTGCTTTTTTGTATAATATCGTCATCAGCCTATATACGTCCCACTGCTGGGACAGGTCTTTCTCATTGTAACGTTACGCCCCCTCTCTGGAGGAAAAGGGGCAAACGGAGCAGATAAAAGAAAAGGGGAAGAAGTGTAGTGTGTAGGCAATAGGGAGAACTCTAGTTACAAAATTTATACGAAGGTGTAAAGGTAAATATAAACTATTTATTATAAAACACGAAGAATAGCGGAGAGGAAAGAGAAAGGGAGGAAAGCTAGGAAACGTACTTAAAGTCCATAAATATTTACACGCGCACAAGGAGAACGGGAACGGAGTCAAAAGGGGACTGATGGTGGGAAGTACTTAGCTCACTAATTATGACGTCACGAAGAGGCGGCCGACTATATGAAGAACAACAACTCTCGCGCCGGCGTTAACTGCCTGGCAGTTATTCGCAGTGGGCGGCACAGCAGGCAGCACAGCACCACGATGCCCGACGTGGGGGTAGGCCCACAATGGAGGGTAGAGGCCTCGGAGAGACACGGGGCACGGAGAGTCACGAAGCTCGGAGAAACACGAAGCTCGGAGAAAGACACGGAGAGAGTCACGTAGGAGCACAGCTTCGACGAGAGGTACGCGGGCCTCTTCAGTCCCGAGCCAATGTCAAAGGCACGGGAACGTCCAATATTCCGGTACTAAAAGACGCGACTCGAAGAATGAACCACGATATCTGGAATCATTGCCTTATATAGGAACGATCCCAAACATTTAATTTTGAAATAAAAAGAAACGCCAAACAGAAAAGTAAAATGGTGCGTATTCCCTCGGTAGCTATAAGACGGAAAGAGAAATAAAATAAAATATATTAAACCTACGACAACGCAATCTAAGTAAATATGGAAGGATGACAATTGATACGTCATGTCAAATAATTAAAATATTAAATATATTGAAACAATGAAATTAGAAATCGAAAATACTAAATAAAATAATATGAAACGTTAAGAGAAAAGGCATGAAAATACAATCGTCATACATTAAATATATAAGCCCTACCCCGAAAACCCTTACAAAATGAGATATAAATAAGATATAGCCATAAATAGATAACCAAATAATACAATTACAAAATATTGAAATAACTAACTAAAAGTACAAAATGGAAGGGGAGGCTCTATTCTACATTATGCGCTACAAACTAAAGATATATCAGCTACCGAGAAAACCCTTGCAAACTGAGAATTTTGAAAGTTATAGCCAAAAAAACACCACCCATACAAATAACAAAAACCTTAAAAACTAGCTTAAAAGTAAAGAATGGAGCGGTAGGCTCCATGCTACATCATGGGGAAACACATGAGGAGTATGGGCCGTAACACCACCACGCTGGCCCAATGCGGGTTGGTGGGTAGAAACGGTCACAAATGCGACCGGGACCAACGGCTTAACGTGCCTTCCGAAGCACGGAGGAGCTCGAGATCACAAAGTCTTGGTCACCCACCCACGGCCTGACCATGGCGAAGGTAGCTTTATTTTCAATTGAAGCCAAAGCGCACTGGCCACTACGCCACCGAGCTCCGATATAATATGTAAGAAACATATTATTGAAAATAAAACTAAATGGGTCTGTAATTAAAAAAATATATTGTCTCAAAAGTAATCATCATTATATTATCTGACATGGTTTAAAATGCGCGTATGTTGTGTTATAGCAGTTTTTCAAGGGTAGGTTTAAAATAAGCAAAATAAGTATTAGTTAATAATTAACTATTAGTTAAATTGTTAAATAATAACATTTTATAGCGCCGCTACTGGTAACATTTAAATTGTGCAGTATTAGTGATGTGAAAATGATCGATAATTATAAAGGTTAACACTGACATCTAGTAAAACATAATCACCTGTTTTGAAAAGATCATGCTCGATTTATTAGGAACTAGCTATTGCCCGCGACTTTATCTGCGTGGAATAGTCTAGTAGCAGTAGATAGCATTTATTAATTTATTTAAAAAAATATATGACGCAGTAAGTGTGGGACAGGCCGGCCGAGCTTGTTACAATAGTCATTCAAACTAGAATACTAACGCACCAGAATAAAATCACACTAGGATAACGACGCCTATCACTTGTCAGGATCTAGGCCACAAAAGTATCAGTTACGTCATTAAAAATGTAAACACGCTCCCTCTGAATGTGTGCCTTATCCCGTTTAACTAGAAAACACACTCCCTTCCTCCAAACCACCGGAGGTTCCTTGTTGCCCTACCTATCTTACTCTGATCAACCTTCAACTTGGATCACACACGTTAATCCAAGCTGTACCTTCACACACACAGTACTGATACACAGCACACAATCACTATAGTCCTCATCTACAAACTCACTAAACTACCAACGCCTCACTTGCCTATAAACACTGCCACTACACAAACGGATACTAGATAATCAGTTACAGCTGAACAGAACTAGCTTGACGACGAGCAGCATGACGCCACCCGACCTTACTCAACGACGTCTACCCACAGAATGATCGATTCTTTAGTGAATGGATCCTGGATCACCACTGATGCTCTGATACCATTTTTTAATAGTCTGAGGATGAGGTGAGCATGTGTAAAACGTTTCTCGAACATAACTGTATGCTTTTGGCGAATAATAACTAATGGGTAAGCGCAAAACTTCTGAGCGCTGGTGGATATTGTGTTGTTGATTTTATTCCAGAATCATCTTTTTTTATAATACGCGTTACTTGCTCATGAATCTGCAAGAAAAATTTAAAATTATTTTTTTTGTTAAACTAGTAATGCAACTTCTTTTTTAATTGAACATGGTTAATGAAGTATATTTACCGTCGACTGTTGAAATACAAACAATCTATACGCTGTGTTGATTAAAACTATGATTTTAGATCAGACGCCTTAGATAGTTGACAAAACAGGAAAATGCAAAAAAAATGGTGACAATCATACATAAAATTTATATTTTCTAGTGTGTGCACATCTTCGGTACGCATCATAAAGTTGTTTTTGAACTCGTCAAAGACTTCCTGCATTTTAATTATTTTCTTTTTTAATCTACGATTTTGAGTTTGTATTTTTTATCTGTGTTCTTTGTTGCTTGATTATATTATCTTTGTTTGAAATAATACTTGTAATTTTTCATTTTCTTGGTGTTGATGTATTCGAAACAAGAATTTTGTACTATAAGATGGATGCCAAACTCCCATACAGTAACATGAGGCAATGTTCTGTCTCGATCAGTAGGTGTTCCCTCTCATTCTATCTATCACTATTTATGAATGAAGGCTATCCGTGGGACATCCTCTTCCTCTCTTTCTATCCATAGTTTCTGTCTCACCGGTCATATTTACGCCATTTTGATGCCTAGACTGAAAATTGTTAATTTTTTTTTGTAATTTAATATTTTAAATAAAAATTATGAAACTGGTGATGACGTGCGTTGTTTTATGTTGTGTAAGTGAGTGGTATCCTGGATGTACCTTATCATTTCCCAGGTGAATCAATAATCACATATTAAATGAGAGTATTTGTTTGAGAAATTTGTGTGTATTTTTGTGGGACGTCATTAGTTGTCATAGAAAGCTTTACTACGAAATGTCAAACTCATTCATTGAAGTGATCGAATGAGAAGGAACACCTACTGATCGAGACAAAACATTGCCTCATGCTATTGTATGGGAGTTTTGCATCCATCATAAAGTACAAAATTCTTGATTCGAATTGACCGGGGAATATGAATCTGTTAACTGAAATGACACTTAGAATTATGTGTGAAACTCGTATAACCTCTATTATGAAGTAATAAAATATTATGATAAATTATTCTATAAGATAATGAATTGCAATGACTGCATAAAAAAATCATGAATTCGGCAATCAAAGAAATTTATTAAATCAGTAACATTTTATTTATTATTGTGAGTAGTTCCATACTCATGGCTATTTCTGACTGCGCAACATATTGTTATCCTAACTTGCCATTCTTCGCCTTTTTCGTGTAGTTGGACTTGTAGGTGATGTCGATCGTTTTGATTGTGATGCCTGAAAATAAGAGTTAAGTAATAACTAACCAAAGTAAAAAAAACCTTGCAATTTTTTTTTATGAAAATAGGCACTTCTAAAGGTTCAGAATACAATTTAACAATTTCTTTGGATGGTCAAAAATTAGGTAACTTTTTTAGGTAATTTTTTTTTATTTCGAATACATCATCTGAGAAATGTTCTGAACAAATCGTGTTCAATTTGGTAGGAACCCAATTCGTCCGCCCTGTCCCAGAGATCCATTTAAATTTTTTATTAATTTCCGAGGGAAAACCAAAATTAATAGTCAATGTTTCTCTATCAATTATTACCAGAATCTAGAAGACTATCGATAAAATGTTGGTACGATAAAATCATGCACTGCACTATAGGTGTTTTACATCTGCACAATTGCACAAAACAATGTACATTGCTTCCTGAAAACGATGTAATTTACATTGACCCTGTTTTTAACAAGCAATGTATATTTTTATATTGACATTTGATATTTTTCAGTTTTTACTTAATAAACTGATAAATACGAACTTACCGATGGAAAGCAATATTTATATTTGTTAAATTAAATTTTTTGCTTTGTTTCCTGCAGGTCAAAACAGCACAACAAGGCATATTCACGTAAATAATCCGCAAAATAACAGCTTGATGGTTCGAGAATGACTGAAAAGTGTCAAATCGTGAAACCGACGGATATGATCCTATATCATATGAGTGGCGCGCGGAGACACGCCCACTTACGATTTCTATTTACTCTCATCTATTCTGTGGTCACCCTGGTTCTCTGTCGGATAACATCGTTACTGATTTAATCCTCCCTTTACATCTGCGTGATTTTTTTATTGACATTTTAGAAATAAAAAAAAATATGGAATCGAAATGGGCGAATGTATCATAGGTAGTTAGCAAAAGGGCAATGATATAACCATAAAAAAAAATTAGACGTGTGGCACTCGGGGACTGCCGCGGTAAAGCTATTGCATAGCATTTTGTATCAACTTATGCAATTATAATTTTATTTATTTATTTTATTCATGCAGTATTTCTTTTTCTTTGATATTAATTCAAGTTACACTTTTTGAGCGTGGTGACCGATAAGAAAACAAATTTTTCTATTATTAAATAAATAAAAAAATTTTATATTGTTTAAAATATTTTTTATTATTTTACAATACATGTGGGTTTTATTATCTTACAGTAGCTGTTAAAGCCGTGTCGAAGACTGCCGAACTGAAACGGCGTTAGACGATGCACGGCCTTCAAGCCACACCTCCTTGCGCATCGGAGTGGGGAGCGTGAGGTTTTTTCGTTACGGAATTTAAGGATTCGGTCCCCGCGCTCAAGGCCCGCGATAGAAGCTTAATAAACACATGTTGTAATGAAAATCAATAAAGTATTTTAAAATAGGTTTAAGAACATATTTTGGGACGGACGGGGACTACTCGTTCGAGAGGCCGCGGGAACGCGGGTTCGTTCCCATCGCCTGTACCACTGAGTTTGAATAAAACTTATGTACAATTCATTGTGAATATCGCTTGCCTCACATTGTGCCCGGTGCATGGCAACAGGCTCTCCTGGCTTAAAAAAGTGGGTGTTTAACACCTCTACGCTTAACGCCTACCACTTCGGGGAATGATATGATGATATGTTAGAGGGGTGATGATATGTTATGTTAAGTATGTACACCATACTTTATATATTCTATCCATTTTTGCTTTTTTGGTGCTGATAATGATAGAGAACTAGAGCAATATCAAAATTCATCGAAACACGAGATTTCATGGT
The DNA here is from genome assembly GCA_910589355.1 of Parapoynx stratiotata. Classification (NCBI taxonomy): domain Eukaryota; kingdom Metazoa; phylum Arthropoda; class Insecta; order Lepidoptera; family Crambidae; genus Parapoynx; species Parapoynx stratiotata. The sequence goes on from OU342477.1 coordinate 1,805,588, forward strand.
TTTTTAAAGAGATTCATTGTGGTCATGGGTTTCACGCTCAGAGTAAACAGAACTGGTGTAGCCATTAGTCAATTTCTCAAACATTTTTTCTGCCATTTCTTGCGGGGGGTGAGGTTACCACTACACTCAAAGCCAGCACACATAAACAATAACTTATACCGTTTTTACAAATGCACACATGCATAGTTCGACACACAAATTTAAATTTCACGCACACACGCTTAAAATAGTCGGTGTGCGTTTTGACAACGTCACAGCCGCACCCCCCACGAGACTAGCGCTCGAAATTTGAAATCGTAGAATTCTAAAACATGAAATAATGAAGTAAATAATCATAAAATCTTAAAAATTATAATTACAAATAAAAGGTGACACCATCTTTTAGCATACTCGATGTTTTCTATTTATTTTTACAACAAAAACAGCACAGGCAGGCATTTTTGCGGGAGCTCTGTTCGCCGGAACGTTTACAATGTTATGGCTGTCAAAATGGCGGCTCAACTAGTTTTATTAAACGTGCAAGCATCCGATGCTTGTGCATTTGGCAGAGGGGAATGTTAGACAAAGGCTACTCCAGTTCTGTTTACTCTGAGGTTTCACGGTAATGATTGTCGCCAACACTTCAATTGGCTTCATATTAAATTAGTAGTAGTAAGGTTTGTTCTAATTGCTTGACGACCTCCGTGGTCGAGTGGTCTGTACGCCGGTCGCAAGGCGGCGCCATCTCGAGAGGTTCTACGTTCGATCTCCGGTGGGAACAGATGTTTGTGTGATGAATACAAGCATTTGTTCACCAGTCTTGGATGGTTATATAAGAATCGTTTATTTATCCGTCATCTAGTATCTGTAACACAAGCAGCATTATTTTTTTATTTATTTTACAATTAGCATGTTTCTTTTAGCATTACTTGTTTAAAATGGAGCTAGTTGATAGGAGTGAATGTCTGAGGATATTTATTTATTGTTCTAAAAGTCGAAAGTTTTATCTGAAATACATATAATAAGCATTTTATACTTAAGTAATGATATGTATACATAACTAACAACTCTACTAAACCTTGTACCAGTATAATCAGTGTTAAAGTCAAAAATGTTAGCTTAATAACTCTTTGGTTCAAACCTATTTGTTTAAATGTGGCCAAAGCTATGTAAAAAATATTTTGTAAAAAAAGAAAAGAAACAAATGAATATCGAAAATGAAAATATAGCATTGGGTTTTACGTACACAGCATAGCAGTTTTATTTTGGATTTAATCTGAAAATTAGCACAAAATATCACATTTGTTTTTGAGAAAAACTAATACAAACTTTAACATGGTCCTTTATCGAGCTGGATACAAGTAATTTTTGTCAAGAATCAGCACTGAAAACAGTGGCGGATTGCCTCTTAAGTGCTCCTCCAAGTTCCTGCAGGGGTGTACCGGACATCAGCAGTTTCCAGAATTCACCGGTTACAGCTTCTATGGAGTTTTGGAGCAGTAAGAACAACAAGTGACGACGTCACTACAGCTGCAGCGTGAACAGCGAATTTCTCTAGCGTGACGTCACGATTAATAGTGAAGTATTTGTTGACAAGAAAAACAGTGAGTAAACTTTATCTTGTTAATTGGTGTCGTCATTACTACGAGACTTTCAAGTGATTCATCAACTTAGCATAATTTTCCTACTTTGAATATTTTAAAATTCAAACTCGAAGTTTACCGATTTTGAATTACATTATAATAGTTCTTTATAAAGTTACTAAGAAAATATGGATTTATTAATAAAACTACAACTGAATACTAGACATATCATTGAGAAGGGTAGATCAAATTTTAAGAAATCGCCTAAAGATCGTATAACATCGTCGTACATAGAAACGAGACTCGAATCTTTGCAAGAACAATGGCAAAATTTCAGTACTACCCATAGAAAAATTATTGGAGCAGCCACGGCGGCCGACGACAACAATAGTTATTTTATGGAGGAAGTCTACGAGAACACTGAAGAAATTTATATATCATATAAAACTGAATTAAAAGAATGTGTTGCGAAGTTCACTGTTAGCAAACATTTAGATGTACAGTCGTCCACAAAAGCATGTAACAGTATAAAATTACCTAAAGTCACCATTCCTATTTTTTCTGGTATTTATACCGAATGGACTTCATTCCGCGATTTATTCTCGTCATTAATACACAATAATGATAGTTTTGACGATGTTCAAAAGTTACATTACCTAAAGGGTCATTTATCGGGTGAAGCCGAACAATTGTTAAGGCACACCCCGATCACGGCGGCAAACTACGAAGAATGTTGGTCTATTTTAAACAAACGTTTTGATAACAAGCGTTATTTGTCAAATGTTATTTTGAAACGTCTAATGAGTCAACCTAATGTTACTATAGAATCATCAACTGCTATAAAGAGCCTCTTGGATACTACTGTTGATTGCTTACATAGCTTACGAACTTTAGGTATAAATGTGGATTCATGGGACGTTATAATTATTTATATTATTTGCACAAAACTTGACAGTGAGTCGCGTAAACAATGGGAAGCTAAAATAAGTACATCGGAACCGCTACCTAGTTTTGAAGAGTTTAAAGGATTTTTAGAATCACGTTTCCGCGCATTAGAGTATCTAGATAACAACGTTGCACATAGACATACAGTCAGTAAGCCAAGAGTTCTTCATACAGTTACTTCTGAGACAAATAATTACAGCTTCACGTGTCCTTTTTGTAAGGAATATCACAAACTATGTAAGCAGTTTTGTAAGGAAGATATAGACACTCGTCGTAATTTTGTTCAAACAAATGGATTATGCTTCAATTGTTTAGCAGGAAATCATACGGTAAAATACTGTCGCACTAAATCCAGTTGTCAAATTTGTAGCCGTAAACATCACTCCTTATTACATACAAATATATACACTAAAGTATCCTCAAACACACCAAACTCCACAAATAATGAAGAGGCCGTTGCTCTTAACACAGCAGTATCGTTACTCGATTCTACTTCTGAGTCGGTACAGGAACCAGACCCAATTATTATTAACACACATATATCTAGGAAAAACAATGATCCAGGGCGAGTTTTATTAGCTACAGCTCTTGTTGTAGGACAGTCGTCAACAGGCTATAAGCAATTACTACGAGCGCTGCTGGATCAAGGTTCGCAGGCATCATTTATCACCGAGTCAACAGTACAGCTACTTGGTCTCAGGAAGATACCTGCAAGGAGTACTATTAGTGGTATAGGAGGCGACAAAGGTTTATCTTCTAATTTCATAGTGTCTATAACTATCACGTCAAGACATGATACAAGTTTCAAAATACCAGTTCAAGCCTATGTCTTAAGTACAATAACGTCATTTATTCCTTCTCATAAAATAAATATACCAACCTGGCCTGAATTAGATTATATACCTTTGGCTGATCCAGAGTTTCACACTCCAAACAAAATAGACATTTTGCTTGGAGCGGATGTTTATGGCCAAGTTCTCAAAGATGGTCTGAAGAAATACAGCCCAGGGCCTATAATAGCACAAAATACATCCTTGGGCTGGATTCTTTCCGGGCAAGCTGATAACGATGTTAATAATGCTTCAGCACATTGTCATAATACGGTTGTTAGTTTGCATGCACACACGAGTTGCAATGATCTTCTTAAAAAATTTTGGGAGATAGAGTCAGACCTCTTTAATGATAAATGTCGGATACTTACCGAAGAAGAAAAACGATGCGAGGAATTCTTTAATCAAACTACCCAGAGGGATTCGACTGGGCGCTATATTGTTAAACTTCCCTTTCGAGATGAAAACCCGATATGCAAATACGGAAATACCAGAGACATAGCTATTAAAAGGTTTAATCTTCTTGAACATAGATTTAAGAGAGACCTTAAAAAAAAAAAAAAATACGTTGAAGTAATTCAAGAATACCTCGACCTTGGTCACATGGAACGAATCCCTGTTGAAGACGCTGCTGCCGAGGCCGTGTATCTCCCTCATCACGCCGTAATTCGCGAAGATAGGACTACCACTAAGGTCAGGGTAGTATTCGATGCGTCATGTAAAGGTACAAATGGTGTATCTCTCAATGATACATTAATGGTTGGACCTACCATTCAACCAGAGTTGCGTCATCTTATAATGAAGTGGCGGTCATATCCAATTGTTCTATGCTCAGATATTGTTAAAATGTACCGCCAGGTTATTGTTGCAAAAGAGGATACAAACTTTCAAAGGTTAATTTGGCGTAACGACCCAAATTCTGAGATAAAGGATTACAAATTAGTTAGAGTTACCTTTGGAACCGCATCGGCACCTTACCTTGCTGTGAAGGCTCTGCAGAAACTGGCACAGGACGAGGGAACTAGCTTTCCGTTGGCATCTGAAAGGGTAAAAAATGATTATTATGTAGATGACTTAATGACAGGGGTTCAAACAGTAGAAGAAGGACTAACGGTATATAAGGAAATGAAAGGTTTGATGGCAAAAGGAGGATTCAAATTACAGAAGTGGATGACCAATAATGAAAGACTTGCAAGGGAAATAACAGAAGGATATGAAGATGAAGAAATAAAAATAAAATTAGATGAAGTAGTGAAAATACTTGGAATATCGTGGGATAAACGATCGGATAGTTTTCGATATTCTGCAATAGTTCCGTTGTCAGTAGAATCTGCAACCAAAAGACAAGTTATATCCGAAATATCACGTCTTTTCGATCCTCTAGGCTGGCTGGCTCCTTTTGTAGTAATTGCAAAAATAATGATTCAAAAAATTTGGTTATCAGGAATTGACTGGGATGACTTGCTGCCTGCGGAGCTATTGCAAGAATGGAATGAGTATCGTAATAATCTCAAGTATACTTACCAATTTGTTGTCCCACGATGGCTTGCAACTCGACACGATGATATGAATGTGGAACTGCATGGGTTTTGTGACGCCTCTTGTATGGCATATGGAGCAGCTGTATACATGAGAGTGGTTAGTGCCAATGGCACTATAAAGGTTAATTTAGTTACAGCAAAAACGAAGGTAGCTCCAGTCAAACAAATTTCCGTTCCCCGTTTAGAGTTGATGGGGGCGGTTTTGCTAGCCAAACTCATTACTGAAGTAGCCAGGGTTATGTCAATTGATAAAACATCCATACATTGTTGGACAGATTCAACAGTGGTGTTGGCTTGGCTTAGTAATCATCCTAGTCGGTGGTCAACATTTGTCGGCAACCGAGTTTCCGATATAATTAACTACGTAGAGTGTTCTCAGTGGGCTCATGTGGGATCCAGTCATAATCCTGCAGATATAGCTTCCAGAGGTATGTTACCAAAGGACCTATCCGAATCTAGTTTGTGGAAACACGGTCCATCATGGTTACAGAACGAATCAATTGAATATGTTAAGCCTAGTTCAATACACACTGATATAGAAAAACGGCGAGTAAAAGTAATAAATACACATTTGATAACAGATCAAGATAATTCGGTTTGGACCAAGTATTCATCATTACAGAAGTTATTACGTGTTATAGCATATTGTAGAAGATTTTTAACAATCATTAAAAAGCAGCAAAATAGTTATTTAAGTAGTGAAGAACTGGAAGATGCATTAGAGGTCTGTATAAGGAAATTTCAAGCTACAGAATTTCAAGCAGAGATAGACAAGATTAAGAGAAATGGTCATGTAAATAAAAAGAGCAAGTTAAGATCGTTGTGCCCGTTATTGGATAGTCGAGGAGTTCTCAGAGTAGGTGGCAGAATTGAGAATTGCCAATTATCTTATGGCATGAAACATCCAATTATTATTCCCCAACATAGTCATTTCACTACCTTGATTGTTGATGATGCTCATAAAAGGACATTTCATGGTGGTCCTACTCTCATGCTACATTACTTGCGAACAAAGTATTGGATTATTTCAGGTAAAAGCGTCGTAAAAATGCAATTCCGGAAATGTGTCATTTGTAAACGGCACTCTGCGAATTTTAAAACACAATTGATGGGTCAACTGCCTCAGTGCAGAGTGATGCCTGCACGTCCTTTTCTTAAAAGCGGTGTCGACTTTGCAGGGCCCATTAATATTAGACTATCCAAATGTCGTGGCAATAAAGCTTTCAAAGGGTACATATGTCTTTTCGTATGTATGGTCACAAAGGCCATACATTTAGAAGCTATTGGCGACCTCACCTCAGAAGGATTCATTGCTGGATTTCGCCGTTTTGTCGCACGAAGAGGACATTGTAGCGATTTATGGAGCGATAATGGAAGGAACTTCGTAGGCGCTTACAAGGAATTGCGAAAACTTGTCGCCGCTGAACAGTCTTCGATCGCTATGGAGATTCGCGCCTGTCTTAGCAATAGCGGAGTAACGTGGCACTTCATACCACCTCAAGAGCCCAACTTTGGTGGCCTCTGGGAGGCCGGAATTAAGTCAACAAAATTTCATTTAAAGCGTATTATAGGAGACTCAACACTCACCTTCGAGGAAATAACCACATTACTTACGCAAATTGAAGCATGTCTTAATTCCAGACCCATTAGCCAATTAAAATCAAATTCTAACGAACTAATGCCAATAACACCAGCCCATTTTCTCATTGGCGAACCACTGGTTCTTGTACCCGATCGCAGCTATGAGAGTAGTAATATTAGTACATTAAAAAGATGGCAAGGCTTGCAAAGAATGACTCAAACCTTCTGGAGACGTTGGTCACAAGAGTACTTAGCTTGTATTGTAACGGTATGCCGTTCATATATTTGAAAATAATAAATATTTCGTTAAAAGCTCTGAAGATTTTGTTCGCAGAGAGCGCTAGAAATATAATAGGTAAAATCTCATAAAGTTGATCTTAATAGCTTAACAATAGAGTACAATATAAATAAACATGGCTTATAGGACAAATCAGCAACGAAACGGAACTTGAGAAGTCATAATTATTTCAGGTAAACAAAAAAATACTGTGGTTACTCCAATATGCACTCTATTAGTTTGACCTTAGGCTTATAAGAGCACGAAGTAAGTTATGCGTATACGCAAGTGTCGTTGAATTAAGGATGTGTACTAGAGAGCGGTTGTCGATAACTTTAAGTCCAGGGTTAGATTTGATTATGATTTATAAATGTTTTGCGTTGGTGTATAAAAAATAATTTAGGTAAATACTGAAAGTAATTCTATTCTTACTCATTTTGATGTGTATGTAGGAACAAGTTATGGAAATGTTAATGTATTGTATTGTTGTAAAAATTAGATATTTATACGGAAATAAACTCCAATATTTCATTATTTCTTAAAGAACTTTAGATTTACTTACGTTAACATATTTATTAGATAGGTGTACGGAAATAATGCTGAATAGTATTTCAGAAGGTACGAATGTATTATCGATACGTGTGGGGATTATTTTAATTAGACGATGCCCATCCCTACGCTAATCTGATGGTCTTAGAACATATTCGGGATGTGATTGGTTAATTAGGGTTCGTGTAAAAATTGTTAGTGTGTGAGTGTTTCAGTATAAATAGGGATTTCACAGGGTCAAAGGGAAGTGAAAGGTGGGAGAGAGGACTGACCGGCTGGTCGGATGGCTGGTTGGTGTGGTACACGCATGCACCTTTGCAGGGCGTATATCCAGATCAGACGATAGTAGTACGGGCGCGACGGGTTGTGCGCGAGAGAGTTCAGCTGATTTTTAGAAGCTGATCAAGTGTTAGAGCTGATATCGATTACGAGTGCGTGATTAGTGTAGTGGCTCCTATAGTGTCCGGCGTTCCTGGAACGTAGCAGCGGATACATCAACAGATGGTTTGGTATTCGTAAAGGTCCGGGATCTCCAAGCTATATTAGAGATAGTTGGAGGTCCAAGACCGAGAAGACGACGGAGGTTTGTGCTGTTTATTACAACTCGTTTGGTTTAAATGTTATAGATTTGTCTATTTGAAATAATTCAGTATGAAACTTAAGTTACCAATAATACATACTAGTAAATAAATGCGCGAATAAAACCAAGCAAGTCCATGTCAATTTTGGATTAGGTGATTTGACTAACATTAATACTTAACACGTTCACCTATTCAAATTGACATAATTTTATTATTTCTTTGTTTTGTTTCTTTTATTTTAATTATGTTTATTTTGTATGTGTTTTGCGGCAAATAAACTCGAACTTTATGCGCGAACATTTTAAAATTAAACAATAAATAGATTTGGCATTAGAATCATACACTCACACATTAACGTAAAACTAAGCAATATTTTACTAAGATAATTTTCATAAATTTTATTATAATGATAGTCTCGGTAGGTTCTGATTTCCATCGAAGCGAGAATTATAGAAACTGTGTGCAATTAATTAGGTTATGTAAGTACACGTTAGACGTTATGTTATAGGAACTTATTGTCTATCCTAAGCGTATAAAATCACTCTGAAATATATATATTTTTAGAATCAATGAAAACTAAGATAATAATAATATTAGGTAAGAAGGTTACGTACCTATAAGATAATATTGTACCTGGGCAGTATTATAATTACTTTTAAACAAAACTAGGATTCCTTAAAGGAAAATATAAGTTTACTAACTTAGATAACTTAAAACGATGTATCTGGTCGGCACCACCTATATTTACTAGAAAACAAGATTTTCCTTGAATTATCATCTAGAGAATTTGTCTACTATTATCACTGATATTTAATATCAAACATAATATTGCTTGGATTTCAGTCTCTCACCATGTGCATGTATTGCCCTGGTAGGGTTCTGTCTTCCCTGCAATTCACAACAACACTACTGCTGTTTTATATCAAACTTAATATTGCCTGGATTTCAGTCTCTCGCCATGTGCATGTATTGCCCTGGTAGGGTTCTGTCTTCCCTGCAATTCACAACAACACTACTGCTGTTTTATATTAAACTTAATATTGCCTGGATTTCAGTCTCTCGCCATGTGCATGTATTGCCCTGGTAGGGTTCTGTCTTCCCTGCAATTCACAACAACACTACTGCTGTTTTATATCAAACTTAATATTGCCTGGATTTCAGTCTCTCGCCATTTGTGTGTATTGCCCTGGCAAGGGTTCTGTCTTCCCTGCAAATCACAACAACACTACTGCTGTTTTATATCAAACTTAATATTGCCAGGATTTCAGACTCTTGCTACGTGCGTGTGCTGCCCTAGCAAGGGTTCTGTCCTCCCTGCAAACCAACAATACTGCCTTATTAGGTAGAAAGTCATCTACATGGACGACTAGACATTCAGTTCTTATTCCCTCATGTGCGAGTTCTCCTGGGAAGTTCTGTCTGTCTTTCACTGTTTCATCTAATAACTTATTGTCATTAAAGACTTGCCACAGTGGCTACTACATTGCTGGAGCTAGCTTCGGCGGCTGCATGGAACCTTCAGTCCTCAACAGGGCCACATGTGCGTGCTTCCCTGTGTATGGGTTCTGTCCGTTCCTTAATTCAGTCGAACGTGGCTTAGCGTCGCATAAACTATTTACCAATATTATATTCAGCCTAAATGTTAGGGAGGGTCAAAATGGAACTTCCTGTGGGCTAGGAAGGGGGGAGTGTGAATCATTACGTGGAGACACTCACCGTGGGGAGCGAGGAGGCGCTTCACCACTTCCAAAAGAAAAATAAGATTACATACTAATTCATATCATGTGCTTGTTTGGATATTATGGAAGGGACATACCCCTACCATACAAAATATAAGATTATATAAAAATTTGACCATATATAGATATTGAGAATGAGTTACCACTTCCAAAAGAAAAATAAGACTACATACTACTTCATACCATGTGCTTGTTTTGATATTGTGGAGGAGACATACCCCTACTATACAAAATATAAGATTATATAATAATTTGACTATATATAGATGTTAAGAATTAGTATTTACCACTTCCAAAATAAATATAAGATTACATACTAGATTACATAATAATCTGATCATATTGAGAAATAGTTTTACCACTATAATGATATATGAAGTATATACTACTAAGTACGGAGAGTTATTATCATTTCCTCAATAAGTACAAAAATACGGACGATGGTGTTAGTAGGATGGAGCTTCGATCCTTCCCCTTAAAATACAGTTTACATACGTTTTATTAATTGTTATGACTTAATGGTTAAAGAATATGCTTATGAAATTGTTCTCTTTATCTAGGTTGCTATTTGTAGATAATATTTATTTAGCTACTACTAGCACTAAAGATTTTCTTACTCACTAAAAGGATCTAGGTTACTAAATTCATGACGAGGGTTATTATACTAGACGATCATTTGGCCAAAACATTAAACAAAAATATATTATTTAATGAATTATAATATCCTGTGGCGAAAAAAAAAATTACTCATCGATTATTCTATATACACCCTCGGGTGGGGTTGGTTATAATTTGGTGCCGTGACCAGGATTAAAAATTCATTAAAAATTTTAACAAAATTATACGTAGGCTATTATTTAGCCTACAATTTGCTGTCCGTGAAATGGAGAGTGAGTTTAGGGAAGTCTCTACAAAGCTATGTTTATTAGTCATAAGTTATTAGTTTTGAAGCTTTATATCTAGAAGGTTTTTATCATTAAGGTAAACTTAGGTCTAAGTAAACTTAGGGTATTTAAATTAGTAAACAAGTAAAATTAATAGGAATAAAGGCATATGGAAAATTATTTCAATGATTAAATTCAACTCATTTGTTTACACACGACGAGGCAAGTGCGAAACTATACAATTATAATAACGCACAGTCTTGTTGTATGGCGATTTCTTCCAATCAACCTAAAGTATTTCATATTCTTACAATTTAGAGATATTAGGGGGTGTAATCATATTTATTTATAGCTACAGAATTTTATATTCTGGACTAATCAAATAAAAGTAAAATCATGTGACTACGGTTTGTTTTTATAATTTTCTTTAAGTACATAATACATTTTCTAATAAATGTCGTCTTAATGGCAGTTGACTTAACCTTCACAAACCTTCACAAACCAATCTCAATCTGAATATAAGTTAATTGCTATTATCACGACTTACTGTGTACTCTAGTCCATTGGCATTTGACTTGGCATTACACTGTATCAAATGAGTGCATTTTGGTAATGATGTTAGGGTTAGGTCAGATGACAATCAGTGCTAATACTGTTTACCAAAATAATCTCATACTCTACACGCAGCTGGGATTATTTACGCACACTTAACATTCTCCAAGATCGCGGGGGTGACGATTTGTATTGAGGCTTATTAGCGAGACAAAGAAGTTGTTAAGGCTGTTATTGCCCAAACTAGGTCAAATGGTTCTAGGATAGACGGGGAATTATTGCACTTTCAATCCAAATTATATTTGTGTTGAAAATGGGCTATGGGCCTGACCGCGATAGCCCTTACCAATAATTGCGACAGCGCAGGCTTGCCTCACAACCAAGTCGCCCAAGTAGATCCTAGGCTATCTTTTGGGGTATAATGGTTTTCTTCTGACGTGTTGGAAGTTAATAAACTTTGATCTATTGTTACCATTTGTAATCTTGGTTTAAATATTACACCACATGCAACAAATACATTCAATGAGAAGGTTGGTGGACGGAAGATGCACAGTATTTAATGTTGATTTAGGAACTTCATGTGTTTGAAGGAGAGAGTGTCTCAATGGTTGTCACTCATCATGAGAAGCGTGGAGGGGCTTCCCATTTCCTAATTCATTTAAATCTAATTGTGTGTAGATACCGTAGTTATTATTAAACAAAAACATTTGATAGTCACATGTAAGATATACACCACTACATACATTCAGAGTTCCGACAGGAACATAGTGAAACAATTGGCATCAACTGATCGCCGTTTCTTGGGTGCAAAACAACAACAATAGAAAATACACTGTAACTTATGATTATCAGCTATGTTATTAATATTACATACACTCTTTATGGAAGAAAATTACAAAATTAACAAAAAAAAAGTAAGGCAACAGATAAAAGGTAATGGGCGGACTTATCTCTGAAAGAGATTTCATTCCGCCAATCCATAGAACAGTTACATAGTAATAAATTAAGTTAAAGTAGTTTATTTTTAAAACTATAGATCGAGATAAATTCTAAGTGTAATACGGAAGTATGTTAGGCACATACAAAAATAACAAAATAAAAACGTAATATTAACAATAATCTAAAAATATTTTAGCCACTCTTGTATTACAATTTAAAATGTCAGCCCTCTCAAGTTTGGATTGATTTTTTAGACCATATTTTAACCTACTGGTCAAACCAGCGACCTCATATCCTCCTATAGATGTGTCATACAAAGCGTCTCATCAGTCAAGTAGTTACTTGAATTAAATAAAAAAACAAAGTGATTGGTCAAGTACTTAGGTAGCTGGAATTGTTGGATTAATGTTTAGTATAGCGATTTTAAGGGATCGTCATCTTTGAACGTGCCGGGTTCGAGTCTCGGTGGAGATCAGAATTTGAACGTTTTGGGTTCGAGTCCTGGTGGACATCATCTCTGGACGTTCCGGGTTCGAGTCCCGGTAGAGGTTAGAGTTTGTACAATTATGTATACGCGGTTGAGAGATTCTGGGTTCGATTCCCAGCGGAGACAGGTTTTGTGTGACGGATGCAGGCGTTAATACTCCTGTCATGAATGGTCGCTAAAGTGATGAGTAAAAGATGGTTTGTTATTACTTTACGCAGTAAGTAAATCAAGTAATCAACGGCTACATGTGGACTGAATTCACAAATGTGAATGTAAGGCGATAATTTGAAATCGGTAACTTATCGAACTTATGTACTTCAGAACAACGGATATACTTGTACCACGGTTTTTATAATTCTCGTTATTATGAAGGAATGGTTATACTTGTGGCACAGTTTTTATGATTCTCGTTATTGTTCATATTTTATATTTTTTTCATTGTTTAAAAATGCTTATAACAAACAAAACTAAACATCGTGAAGTTAATTTATTAGTAAAGTGTTAGCATCTATGCTAGGTAAGCGGAATAGTGCCGTGGGGTCTGGTCCCACACGTATCCAATTGACCCATTAACAATAAGCTTGGCTTGACTTTTGAGCGACTCAAATGAACATGTTTATGTTACCATGGATTAGGTGTTATCGCTTAAATAAAGCATGGTCACAGATTGAAATAATAAAGGGTCATAGATTAAAATAATAATTTGACGACGAAAGCGAGTCTTTGTTTCAGTGTCTTGTTACACACCTAAAGTAAATATTTGGTACCTTGTGATCTTCGTCGGCATTGGCGAAATATGAGTAATAGTATAAATAAGCGTTAGTATGAATATAAAATTAAATTCGGCCTGTTATTGTGAACCTGATGATAAGAATATTTAATTAAATAATGACCAAGACTAATGATGCTGCTTAGAATTGTTATAACAACCGGCATATCTGTGAAATAAAATATCATCACATAATACTTTAATGCTTTTGTTATGAAACTTTGGGCTAGAGTAGGCATGTTAGTTATTACCATATTATCAACACAAGATATACTTACGGGTCGATGTTTTACATCATAATTGTTGAGAGAAACGAATGTGGGGATTTTTTTTCACGAAGTGTAAACTGGAACAACGGAATATTTCTACCTGACTTTTCAGCATCACACCAGATCTGTTGTGGGGAGTTGGATGCCGTTATCACCGAGCGATGTTGATTTGAAGACAAAATTAACTTGTACTAGATTCAATTGCTTCGAAGACATTATTTTAGGACCTTCATGGCTGAGTGGCTTGTGAGCTGGTTTTGAAGACAGCGTTGCCATCTCAGGTGTCCCGGGTTCGAGTCCAGCTATCGGCGAGTATATATTGAGTGCGTTCATCACATTAATAGGTCATTGATGCTTGTTGATAATTGCGGCTTGTGTATCAATTTTGAGATCACATCGTTGATAAGATTTCGAGTTCGATTGCCATTAGGGGCCATGTGTATTGATACAATTATTTTGTTCTCTGGTCAAGGACGAATTTTGAGATCACATCGTTGATGAGAGTTCGAGTTCGATTGCCATTAGAGGCGAAGTGTATTGTTGCAATTATTTTGTTCTCTGGTCAAAGAGGAATTTTGAGATCACATCGTTGCTGAGAGCCGAGTTCGATTCCCATTAGGGGGAAGTATATTGATGCAAACATTTTCGTCCCTGGACAAATAATGTTGTAGGTTATTTGGTACATTTCTGATATTTTGATATTCAGATAGGTAGAACGAGTATTAGCATCAATTGATCGTCGTTCAGCAGCAGCATTAAGAGCAGCAGTAGCAATTTAGCAAAAGCAACATCAACAACACTTTGTGTGGAAGTTCTGCGATTCCAACTGGTTCATTGAGATTGTACGTTGTTATAGTTTGGATATTGGTAGCTCGTACCTGATAGATGTATGCTGGTTGCTTGTACCTTGTTCATCGGCTGAGAGATTTTATTTTGGTTTCATCGTTATGCAAGAAGAGTAAAGAATGGCGTGTGGATTTCTCAACCAATCCAATCCATAAAGTTACTAAATCACAACGTGTTAGTTAATGATTTCGTAAAATAGATGTACAAAGGCTTATGATGATTTGAAGGATCATGGTATGAAGTCACAAATCGATGCGTTCCGTTTCTTGTCTTACGGGGTGCGAGTCGTAAGGACGTTGATTCTGCGTTTGATTAGTGAGTAGAAAAGTAGCAATAACAATAAAGAAAATTTTGTCCACGACAAAATCGAAAGACACCACTTAAAAATTTTAAACTAATTATAAGGAAATAATTCGACAATCAAGAAAAATAGGGGGTGATTATAACATATCATTGGTTTTGTAACAAACAAAAATAACAAAAAAAAAATACCCATCCAGTGGCGATGATGATGAAACTACTAATAGTAAAAGTTTAGTTTAGTTTTTGATAAAGCCCAACTTGATACTATTGTGTACTTTTGAGTGTAGTTATATATAAGTTTCAATAAAATAAATAAGTACACAATTAAATAATGAGATGTTTGTTAGGAGACATTGGGGGTGTAATTTTATAAAACTGAGATATAAAGTATAAAATTATTATCTGGCTATAATGAGTCTGGATGATGATGTATAGCAGTGGACTGATGAGGGATGATGATGATCAGCAGTGGACTGATGAATAATTATGATGATGAGCAGCAGTGGGCTGGTGAGGGTTGATAATGAGAGCTAGGTAGGATGTACTGTCCAGTAGATACCTTATTGAAGGCATTAGGATGGTAGACTTTTCACTGGTAGAAACCAGGTGGAACTCTCTAAAAAAGAGAAAATCGCAAAAATTGGATGTTAAACATCAATTAAAATCTAATACAACGATGATCATATTATAAAGAATTTCTATGAAGAATTATCACTTTTTACTAACAAATTATATTTCAAATAAATTGGATTTGTAAAATTTTCTTCAAGCAAGAACTTTTAGGAATAGTTTTGTTGAATAAAATTTTAGGGGGTGAATGTAACGGTATGCCGTTCATATATTTGAAAATAATAAATATTTCGTTAAAAGCTCTGAAGATTTTGTTCGCAGAGAGCGCTAGAAATATAATAGGTAAAATCTCATAAAGTTGATCTTAATAGCTTAACAATAGAGTACAATATAAATAAACATGGCTTATAGGACAAATCAGCAACGAAACGGAACTTGAGAAGTCATAATTATTTCAGGTAAACAAAAAAATACTGTGGTTACTCCAATATGCACTCTATTAGTTTGACCTTAGGCTTATAAGAGCACGAAGTAAGTTATGCGTATACGCAAGTGTCGTTGAATTAAGGATGTGTACTAGAGAGCGGTTGTCGATAACTTTAAGTCCAGGGTTAGATTTGATTATGATTTATAAATGTTTTGCGTTGGTGTATAAAAAATAATTTAGGTAAATACTGAAAGTAATTCTATTCTTACTCATTTTGATGTGTATGTAGGAACAAGTTATGGAAATGTTAATGTATTGTATTGTTGTAAAAATTAGATATTTATACGGAAATAAACTCCAATATTTCATTATTTCTTAAAGAACTTTAGATTTACTTACGTTAACATATTTATTAGATAGGTGTACGGAAATAATGCTGAATAGTATTTCAGAAGGTACGAATGTATTATCGATACGTGTGGGGATTATTTTAATTAGACGATGCCCATCCCTACGCTAATCTGATGGTCTTAGAACATATTCGGGATGTGATTGGTTAATTAGGGTTCGTGTAAAAATTGTTAGTGTGTGAGTGTTTCAGTATAAATAGGGATTTCACAGGGTCAAAGGGAAGTGAAAGGTGGGAGAGAGGACTGACCGGCTGGTCGGATGGCTGGTTGGTGTGGTACACGCATGCACCTTTGCAGGGCGTATATCCAGATCAGACGATAGTAGTACGGGCGCGACGGGTTGTGCGCGAGAGAGTTCAGCTGATTTTTAGAAGCTGATCAAGTGTTAGAGCTGATATCGATTACGAGTGCGTGATTAGTGTAGTGGCTCCTATAGTGTCCGGCGTTCCTGGAACGTAGCAGCGGATACATCAACAGATGGTTTGGTATTCGTAAAGGTCCGGGATCTCCAAGCTATATTAGAGATAGTTGGAGGTCCAAGACCGAGAAGACGACGGAGGTTTGTGCTGTTTATTACAACTCGTTTGGTTTAAATGTTATAGATTTGTCTATTTGAAATAATTCAGTATGAAACTTAAGTTACCAATAATACATACTAGTAAATAAATGCGCGAATAAAACCAAGCAAGTCCATGTCAATTTTGGATTAGGTGATTTGACTAACATTAATACTTAACACGTTCACCTATTCAAATTGACATAATTTTATTATTTCTTTGTTTTGTTTCTTTTATTTTAATTATGTTTATTTTGTATGTGTTTTGCGGCAAATAAACTCGAACTTTATGCGCGAACATTTTAAAATTAAACAATAAATAGATTTGGCATTAGAATCATACACTCACACATTAACGTAAAACTAAGCAATATTTTACTAAGATAATTTTCATAAATTTTATTATAATGATAGTCTCGGTAGGTTCTGATTTCCATCGAAGCGAGAATTATAGAAACTGTGTGCAATTAATTAGGTTATGTAAGTACACGTTAGACGTTATGTTATAGGAACTTATTGTCTATCCTAAGCGTATAAAATCACTCTGAAATATATATATTTTTAGAATCAATGAAAACTAAGATAATAATAATATTAGGTAAGAAGGTTACGTACCTATAAGATAATATTGTACCTGGGCAGTATTATAATTACTTTTAAACAAAACTAGGATTCCTTAAAGGAAAATATAAGTTTACTAACTTAGATAACTTAAAACGATGTATCTGGTCGGCACCACCTATATTTACTAGAAAACAAGATTTTCCTTGAATTATCATCTAGAGAATTTGTCTACTATTATCACTGATATTTAATATCAAACATAATATTGCTTGGATTTCAGTCTCTCACCATGTGCATGTATTGCCCTGGTAGGGTTCTGTCTTCCCTGCAATTCACAACAACACTACTGCTGTTTTATATCAAACTTAATATTGCCTGGATTTCAGTCTCTCGCCATGTGCATGTATTGCCCTGGTAGGGTTCTGTCTTCCCTGCAATTCACAACAACACTACTGCTGTTTTATATTAAACTTAATATTGCCTGGATTTCAGTCTCTCGCCATGTGCATGTATTGCCCTGGTAGGGTTCTGTCTTCCCTGCAATTCACAACAACACTACTGCTGTTTTATATCAAACTTAATATTGCCTGGATTTCAGTCTCTCGCCATTTGTGTGTATTGCCCTGGCAAGGGTTCTGTCTTCCCTGCAAATCACAACAACACTACTGCTGTTTTATATCAAACTTAATATTGCCAGGATTTCAGACTCTTGCTACGTGCGTGTGCTGCCCTAGCAAGGGTTCTGTCCTCCCTGCAAACCAACAATACTGCCTTATTAGGTAGAAAGTCATCTACATGGACGACTAGACATTCAGTTCTTATTCCCTCATGTGCGAGTTCTCCTGGGAAGTTCTGTCTGTCTTTCACTGTTTCATCTAATAACTTATTGTCATTAAAGACTTGCCACAGTGGCTACTACATTGCTGGAGCTAGCTTCGGCGGCTGCATGGAACCTTCAGTCCTCAACAGGGCCACATGTGCGTGCTTCCCTGTGTATGGGTTCTGTCCGTTCCTTAATTCAGTCGAACGTGGCTTAGCGTCGCATAAACTATTTACCAATATTATATTCAGCCTAAATGTTAGGGAGGGTCAAAATGGAACTTCCTGTGGGCTAGGAAGGGGGGAGTGTGAATCATTACGTGGAGACACTCACCGTGGGGAGCGAGGAGGCGCTTCACCACTTCCAAAAGAAAAATAAGATTACATACTAATTCATATCATGTGCTTGTTTGGATATTATGGAAGGGACATACCCCTACCATACAAAATATAAGATTATATAAAAATTTGACCATATATAGATATTGAGAATGAGTTACCACTTCCAAAAGAAAAATAAGACTACATACTACTTCATACCATGTGCTTGTTTTGATATTGTGGAGGAGACATACCCCTACTATACAAAATATAAGATTATATAATAATTTGACTATATATAGATGTTAAGAATTAGTATTTACCACTTCCAAAATAAATATAAGATTACATACTAGATTACATAATAATCTGATCATATTGAGAAATAGTTTTACCACTATAATGATATATGAAGTATATACTACTAAGTACGGAGAGTTATTATCATTTCCTCAATAAGTACAAAAATACGGACGATGGTGTTAGTAGGATGGAGCTTCGATCCTTCCCCTTAAAATACAGTTTACATACGTTTTATTAATTGGTATGACTTAATGGTTAAAGAATATGCTTATGAAATTGTTCTCTTTATCTAGGTTGCTATTTGTAGATAATATTTATTTAGCTACTACTAGCACTAAAGATTTTCTTACTCACTAAAAGGATCTAGGTTACTAAATTCATGACGAGGGTTATTATACTAGACGATCATTTGGCCAAAACATTAAACAAAAATATATTATTTAATGAATTATAATATCCTGTGGCGAAAAAAAAAATTACTCATCGATTATTCTATATACACCCTCGGGTGGGGTTGGTTACAGTATGATGCAGCGTTACAAATGGACACAACAACAAACAGAACCCAACATAGGAGATGTTGTCCTTGTAAAGGAAGACACGTTGCCTCCAGGTAAATGGCTCTTAGGTAGAGTAGTACAGAAGCATCCTGGTTTGGACGGAATTACACGAGTGGTAACTATAAGATGTAACAATTCTGAGTTCAAAAGACCAACTTCTAAACTTTGTATGTTACCAATAGATAAGTAAATTGTAACCTCTAGTTAAAATAGTTATAAGTTTTATTTTATAATTTTGTGTTTGATCCGTCCCTGACTTCATGGTGGGCGGTTGGGAAGGACATTCTGTCCTTGGTGGGCGGAATGTTAAAGTCAAAAATATTAGCTTAATAACTCTTTGGTTCAAACCTATTTGTTTAAATGTGGCCAAAGCTATGTAAAAAATATTTTGTAAAAAAAGAAAAGAAACAAATGAATATCGAAAATGAAAATATAGCATTGGGTTTTACGTACACAGCATAGCAGTTTTATTTTGGATTTAATCTGAAAATTAGCACAAAATATCACATTTGTTTTTGAGAAAAACTAATACAAACTTTAACAATCAGAATTTTAAACCAACTTCTTTTTTCCTCTAAAACTCTTAACAAAATACTATCGTCAGTTGCATACTTCAGTCACGATAAAGACGGTGTCACACTAGACAGCTATCCGCCACGTCTATACGCGTCGCGATAAGCGGTATCTAGAGAGCATTTGTCGCGAGCTGATAATTTCCGCACCAAGACGACGTCGTTTGCCCGAAGAACGTTAGAGGCTGGGTGCGAGTAAGAGCGGGCAGCGATTTCACAAAAAAATCCTTTTGATCTTGCATCGCTTGTGTTAAATTCACAGCATTTTCTCAACACAAACTTTGGGCTCTCGTTCCAATCACTCAAGGAGCTTTTCAAAAGTCCGGTTCTTATATTTCAAGACGATTCGTTTTCGCTACAACTGAGGCTACGAACAGTTAAAATTTAACATTGACTATATGAAAAATGTATCTAAATATGTCTGTCCGTAACCTTCGTTGTAGTTTCTATCTGCGTGTCAAATAAAGGGCAATAAATCAGTAGGTAACGGTAGACTATCACAGAATATGGATAGTAAAGTATTTTTAATTTATTTTTTCAATAATACAGAAAAATTTGAAGTCCTGCGTCATTGTGAGATACCGTTTTCCATTCATTTTATTGATTTCCAGATTCCCTTTTTACTTATATTATATGATGACGATTGATTTTGTCATAAATTGTCATTATCATTGTAATTACAGTTAATCGGAACATAATAATGTTCTATTTTTGCTTGACGATATTTAGATGCACTGCGAACCCCGGTGTTCGCAAACAATAGATGTTGAACTCTCAACCGCCTACAGTGAAGCCTTAAACATCTATTTTAAACTCGACACAAGGATTGCTAACAGATAATCAATTTTGGACCTTGATGCGTTGGAGTTTTGACACTTCATCAGCTTTTGTCCGCATCAAATAAGTGTGTTTTATCCTGCTGCACATTATTGCGAGTCACGCCATCTAGTGGTGATTTGATATTCAGTTACGTGCTATTCGGATTTGAGTTAGTTTCGGAACTATTATTCAGTTGGGTGATTAGGCGGAATACGCATTAAGCTTAACAACCTTGATTACCACTATGTACTTGGTGCTTAAAGTCACTTGGTTATTTACGTAACTCAAATCAACTATTCAATCTTGTGTCAGGGCTGACTGAAAAGAATATTCCAGGCAATCATTAGTTACTAGGAGAGAGCGTGTGTCCTCCCTTTACATTCTCTCTTTCCATTTTTCCTGCCCTGCTCCCAATTCTATTTGGGGTCGGCGCAACATGTCTTCTTCCTCCACCCTCTTCTATTGTCCTCCCTTTACATTATGGTTTATAAATTCAATTACAATTTTTCCTTATTTGCCGACCGCGAACATCTCCGATTGTACTAAGAGACCCCAAAAATACAAAAACACGTATGAATTTTATGGATTGCCTTTGTATAAATCATTAGTTCCCAAAGTAGTTCAAGTGGACTGTTCCCAAAGTGGACCAGGTGGACAGGTGGACAAAAAGGCTTGTTGTCTTCACATCTTCACAGTTTTGTCGAGATTTGGGAATATGGTAGAAATGTAGCTGCAGGGGGTTCACCGGAACCAGATAAAATTTGAAAGTGGTCTATGAGAAAAATAAGTCTGGGATCCTCTGGTATAAATGATATGGATTGGTTTTTATGGCGCCGATTAGTTCAAAAGGAAAGAAGCGTTTTGATTGGTATTCAAGAACTTCTGAAGATTTTATAAGGATCTTGATTTTGGAAGAGTCAATGGAGTTAAGTTGGAAAAAAAAATTTCCTTGAATAGAAATCCCATTGCATACTGTGTAAACAAGGTTCGGAAAGGTTTTTGTACTAAGCTTGTTGTGTCGCGGATCATTTTTATAAGGCTGAAATACTGATTTGGGAAAATGACACTTCTCGTTACTTGTGAAAGAGGTCATAAGTTCAATCTCCGTTTTCCCAACAGAGTTTCAATACATTTTTATGCACATAACATTAAATTTATGAGATTACATATCTTCACTGGCTGCGATTCTGGACGCCTAGGCCGTCCACCTGCAACTTTCCCATTCACATCTGTCATATACTGCCTCGTAAGTCAGCTATCCTCTCAACATGTCCAAACCAACTATGCGACAGCTCTTTCCCTATTTATTCACTACATCCTCTTTCAAGGCAGTGGTAGCCGAGTTGACGGACGGGGCACCACTCGTTCGGTCGGTCGCGGGAAACGCTGGTTCGATCCCACCGGCTGTACCACTGAGTTTGAATAAAACTTATGTACAGTTCATTGTGAATATCGCTTGCCTCACATTGTGCCCGGTGCATGACAACAGGCTCGCCACCTGATACATGGGGACCTAATATATCTGGCGAAATGTGGGTGTTTAACACCTCTGCTTACCCCTTCGGGGATAGAGCGTGATGATATGTTATGTTATCATCTTTCACTCATCCTGCACAACCATTCAATAACTTATAGCAGCGACGGGCGCACCACCTGTCACGCTGACCTGCAGTCACTGCTTGGTGAAGCGCGGACTGAGGCAGTGGACTGCTTTTGCGCAGCGCTTTTGCCTAGTCTCTGACTAACCCTTTGGGGCAAAAAAGTCGTGATTATATGTATGAATCCTCTTTCACACCGCACCTCATTCAGTGTATGGGTTCGGGCTCGGCTCTTGTTACATAGGAACTAAAATAAGGCTAATTTGGTGATGTGTTATGATACTCTTGTGATCAATTTTGATTTGTGTTTTTATTATTAACTATATCTTGGCTTTTTAGGTTTGGTTCGAATAATTACAGTTCATCATTCATAACTTCATCCATTTCATTCCAAAGTTTTGAAACATCGTGTCAAGCCCACATACAAGCCTACATTATATTTTGACGAAAAAAAATGTAAATAAAAGTAATTTATACACAAATCATCCTTGAATCTGTTATTTCAGGGTTCCTTAGGTACTTACCATCCCATCACCACGTGTTTATTTAGGACTTGAATATATTATGGACACTGCTTTAAAGAATTTTCCACATAATTCTTATGTTGGTGTGATACTATGTTTTTCGACCTTCAAATGTATGTTGGAATGTTGTTTCAGGATCTGTTTTGGGCTCGTACTGTTTCCTAACTTTTTAATGCAGCTTTGCACCAAAAACAGTGATATAATGGAATTTAAAAGAATAATCTTTCACTTTTAATTAATCCCAAAAATATGTAACTTGATTTGATAATAATTGTGGTTCAAATGTTATCTATAAACAAACAAAAACAAACATAAACATAAACATAAAAAAAAACATTAAAACCTTATGACTATTCAAATTATTTAATTCGACTTTATTTTAGTAATTTTATTAAATATTTTTATTTATTTTATTTTATTTAGAAAACCAACTGCGTAAAGTAAGTAACTTTATTTAATATTGGGTCCTTACCTATGAAATTGGTGTTTTTATTCTGTCTTAGCAATTTGTCCGTAACTATTAAGTTTCAGAACATTCTTATAAAATAATTGCCTTTTCTAAAAATAGACCATATTTTTGAGCTCTTCTGATTTGTTTTGATAATTTATTGTAAGTTTTATTTTGTTTAAATTGGACACAAAGACAATTATTTTTAACTGCCTCCCGAATACATAATTTGATTTGCATTAACATAAAAACGATGAATAATTTTTATCAAGCGTGTTCGCATACATATTGCTAAAGCTTGTCTAATGATACATGCCAAAAATTATTATCTCTGGATTTGTGGTTGTGGAGAAATCTGAAAAAATTTTTGTATTGAAAATGCAGACATCCCCAAAATCTCCATACAAAACACCAATTTCATAGGTAAGGACCTAATATTTTATTTCGATTTCCCATGGGAGCAGAAATTTTCGCTCGGTTTGGTTGGTGGTAGGGTTTCCAAGCCCGCCTGGCAAGCTACCACTATCTTACCTAATTTTGTCGCCATTAATACCTGAGTAAGATAGCCAGTTCCTCAGTTGTTGAGGATTCACAGGTGAAGCTCGCTTCCAACTTCGGCCTCATCGTCACTTACCATCAGGTGAGATGAAGGCCAAGAGCTAACCTGTCATTATATAAAAAAATTAAACTTACATCAAATACTATTATAATTCTTTGTTTTATAAAAACAACTGCTATTCATTGTTATTACGTCAATATCTTAATATATTGATGACGCACCTGTTTCATAACAATTAAAAAGAATCTCTATTTAGTTAATATGGTTTCTATATTTGAGTTAATTGTCATCTCCCGTATGGTCTAGTGGCTAGGATACCTGGCTTTCACCCAGGAGGCTCGGGTTCGATTCCCGGTACGGGAAAAATGTTTTTTAAATTTTTAATAGAGGACCTTACAAATTACAACATCTCACTTGATGCTAAGTTCGGGTAGAATAATATTTTTTCGTTTGCTTAGAAATACATGTTAACATTATTTAATCTAGTTTTTATTTAAATTACAGTTCCACTAAAAGCATAAAATAGGATTCAAAGAGAGATCACCGTAAGAAATAGGATCCGAGGATTTTCCATACAAAATGTATGAGATATTTTTGGGCGATTTATGTCATTTCTAGTACTCATAAATGGCCCCAAATATTCTTTTAATCCCTGCATAAAACAGGATCGATAGGCATAAAAAAATTGTTTTACTATCTTGGATTTTTTTTTTGCTGAATGTATCTTTTTCCAAAATCTATGAATGTAGATCAGAATATCTTAAAAAGTTACGGATGGTTGCCTAACAATGTTTTCTTGTAACTATAACGGTTAATGTACCTACCCTTTAAATCCCATCTCAAAAATCCACCCTGTATATATTGGGTCCTCACCTATGAAATTGGTGTTTTTATTCTGTCTTAGCAATTTGTCTGTAACTATTAAGTTTCAGAACATTCTTATAAAATAATTGCCTCTTCTAAAAATAGACCATATATATGAGCTCGTATTATTTAATTTGATAATTTTTGTAAGTTTAATTGTGTTAAAATTAGACACAAAGACAATTATTTTTAACTGCCTCCCGAATACATCATTTGATTTGCATTAACATAAAAACGATAAATAATTTTTATCAAGCGTGTTCACACACATATTGCTAAAGATTGTCTAATGATACATGCCAAATATTATTATCTCTGGAACAAATCCGTTGTGAAGAAAACTAATAAAATGTTAGTATGTAAAATGCAGACATCCCCAAAATCTCCATACAAAACACCAATTTCATAATAATAGGTTGGGGAAAAAGTTTCTTCGCATTTTTTAAGAAAATTCAAAACATCTTTTAATATAGTTTATTTACATTTCACTAAAGTATGTAGGTACCATTTTGTTCGATAACTTTTTGCCATCTTGTAGGTAGGGACATGATCCCATTGGTATAGAAATTTTGGGACTTCTGGTCAAAATACCGCGACAAGTGGTTTTGGCAGTCCTCTCGTGATGTTAACCTGACACTGCCTAAAGAATTCTGAAGAGACCGAAACAGGTGGAAATCTGAAGGTGCAAGGTCAGGACTATACGGCGGATGCATTAACACCTCCCAGCCAAACTCTCAACTCTTTTGCTGAGTGGCTAAAGATGTGTGAGGTCTAGCGTTATCATGATGAAAAACCACACCCCTTCTGTTGATT
Organism: Parapoynx stratiotata; assembly: GCA_910589355.1. NCBI lineage: Eukaryota > Metazoa > Arthropoda > Insecta > Lepidoptera > Crambidae > Parapoynx > Parapoynx stratiotata. The sequence continues at coordinate 1,830,969 of OU342477.1, forward strand.
AATTCCGGCCGCTTTCTCTCAACTTCTTGCTTTAATCTCATCAGTTGTTCGCAGTAGAGTTCAGAATCGATGGTCCTGCCTGGTGGTAACAGCTCATAATGAATAATGCCCTTCCAATCCCACCACACACACAGCATCACCTTGTTGCGAGTTAACCCAGGTTTCGCCACAGTCTGTGAAGCCTGACCGGCCTTTGACCACGACCTTTTTCGCACGTTTTTGTCGTACGTGATCCACTTTTCATCACCAGTTATCATCTTCTTCAAAAATGGTTCGGTTTCATTACGTCGTAATAAAGAATCACAAATGAGTACACGGTTCATTAGGTTTCTTTCAGTGAGCTCGTGAGGTACCCAAATGTCGAGCTTTTTTGTGTACCCAGTTTTTTTCAAATGCGCCAAAACTGTTTTGTGGTCAATTCCCAGTTCTTCAGCTACGTCGTAACTACTGACATGCCGATCTTGCTCCACTTTTTAAAAAATGGCATCCATTTTATCTGTAATAGGGCGACCAGAGCGACGTGCATCTTTGACATCAAAATTTCCGGATTGAAAACGCTAAAATCAAATTTGTGCTACTCTCACAGACACTGCACTAGGTCCATAAACAACGCAAATTTTTTTCGCGGCTTGCGTTGCATTTTTACCTTTTTTGTAGTAAAATTTTAAAATGTATCGAATTTCTTCATTAGATTCACTCATCTTGGCGGTACGAAAAACAAATGAAAATCACACATTTTCCTAATTTGAATTTGGAATTATGTTCTTTAAAATTTAAACTTTCAATGATACCAAAACCAGCCAGATACAAATAGCATAGCCAAAGAGATTTTATTACAAGTTTATACATACTATAATGCGAAAAGACTTTTTCCCCAACCTAATATAAGCAAAATTAAAATAAGAGGGAAAAATTATAATTTAAAAACTTGTATTAAATTCTCTTTCCGCTCATAATCCAAACCACTCACTCCTCCAGCAGTTTCATACAAACAAAACTTGTATGGTCTTTAATCGATTTAATTTTACCTAAGCGATTGTACACTAATGGGGCCAGATAAAAAGAAAAGTCTGCGCAAAAGTAGTTTTACATGTAGGTACATCAAATACCTCATGTAATCTTCTAGCAGAGGTGTTACGGATTCTTTCACAGGAATGCTGTCTCAAGAAAATACTTTCAATGAAACGTTGTCTAACTGTCGATGCTTTGAACTCCTTGTAATAGTCTAGTTGTGCTATATCCAAGATGCTTGAACCTTTTACTACCTTTTACTTTTAAGACCTATTACAAGTAGTTATCTAAGGCTTTTCAGAAACTAACCAGAAGATACTTGTGATGATTACATAACCTGTATAAACGTTTGGCACATGGAACAAATAAGTACGCAAAAAGAAAAAGGCATTTTGGTCTATCTCGAATGAAGTAATGTTCTATCTCCACATTCAAAGTTATGTGTGCATGTTTGCTCTATCTCCATATAAAAATTGTAAAATTAGGTTTAATTAATTACAATCCTTATACGATACATGTATTCAGTTCCATCTTTCGTTCTTTTATTCTAGCCTGTTTACGTCTGCTGGACACAGGTCTTCAAAAAAAACATACCAGATAATAAAATTATTTGTTATTTATATGTCAAACTAGCTGTTGTTTTTAAACTATCCCATGGGAACCCTTTAATTGTCCGAAATTTATTTATTTATTTACATAAGACACACCAACAGCATACACGTTAATCTGTAAAAAACACAAATATACATATAAATGTACTGATGTGTACCTATTACAGGCGTGTACAACATTCTTTAAAAAAAATCGGAATAAAAAGAATCTAAGATGTTGCCCACGGATATAAGGTATCACCATGCAAAATTTCATTGAAATCGGTCCAGCCATTTCGGAGATTAGCCCGTACAAACAAACAGATAGAGAAACAAAAAAAAAATTTTTTTTGTAGTTTCCCCCTTTTAGGGCTATGTGCCATGACTAATTTTAAGATTTTAGCATTTTTTTCTATGTACAGATTCGACCTCTACAATTTTATTATATGTATAGATTTTATAAAATCTTTTAAGCAGCTAAGGAACGTACATTCACATTTTTTTATTTTTTTTTTTAAACCAGTTTCCCGCGTAGGGTCTTGCTGAAATTCCCTTGAAAAAAACCTGTGGTTGGACTTTTGTAAACCACAATAACTCTCTATGTCAAGTCACTTGCAATAAAATATATACACTTGTATTCTTATTAGAATGCAATAAGGTTCATATTTGAATGAGATACGTATTGGTGCTCGTGACTGTACTTATGTATGACTTATACAATAATTAAAGTATTTTTAGGTCCAATGTTACAATCTATATTTTATTACTGAATGTTGTACAGATATCCGTCCTCAGCCTATATACGTCCCACTGATGGGCATAGACCTTCCTCATGGAGAAACATATGAGGAGTATGGGCCATAACACCACCACGCTGGGCCAAACAGGTTGGTGGGTGGAAACGGTCGCAAAAGCGATCGGGACCAACGGCTTAATGTAACATAATATTATTTTATTTCGGCCCATCTCTAATGATTCTAATGCATACCAATTGTTCTTTCGAAACAGTAGAATAATGACGTTGGTAAATGAAAGTATAACATTTTTTTTCTACATATGATAAGTAAGCTCTTGGTCTTCATCTCATCTCATGGTAAGTGACGATAAGGCCGAAGGTGGAAGCGAGCTTCAGCTGTAATCCTCAACAACTGAAGAACTGGATACCTTACCACTGATTGCCGGAACACAATAATGATAATAAAATTGTTATTATGGCGACAAATATAGGTAAGACGGTGGTAGCTAGCCAGGCGGGCTTAGAAGCCCTACCACCAATCGAGCAGAAAAACTTCCGCCCCCATGGGGAATCGAACCCGGAACATCAGGTGGTGTGAACCACTAAACCAGAGAGATGGTTAAAAAATGTTTATAAAAATTAAATAATCCTCCGTGGCCGAGTGGTTTGTACGCCGGTCTCAAGGCGCCGCCATCTCGAGAGGTCCGATCCCCAGTGGAGGCAAGTGTTTGGGTGATGAATTTTCAGACATTTGTTTTCCAGTCATGGATGTTCATTATATATGTTTAATATTATACTATATACTCTGAATAATTATGTGTATTTATCTATTAAATATATTTGTCCGTCATCTAGTATCCGTAACACAAGCAGCATTTAGTGGCTTAAAATGGGACTTGATAGGTGTGAATGTCTGAGGATATTTATTTATAATATATCATCGCGCCTCTTTCCCCGAAGGGGTAAGCAGAGGTGTTAAACACTCACATTTCGTCAGATATATTAGGTCCCCATGTAACAGGTGGCGAGCCCGTTGCCATTTACCGGGCACAATGTTAGGCGAGCGATATTGAACTGTACATAAGTTTTATTCAAAATTAAATAATACTCGTTAATTATGACAGTATACAAATAAGTTAAAATACTATTAGGAATTTTGGAGCCACCTAAACAAACATTTGTTTCTAACTAGGTATGGTTTAAAACTAACATGAGTAACATCTCCCGTATGGTCTAGTGGCTAGGATACCTGGCTTTCACCCAGGAGGCTCGGGTTCGATTCCCGGTACGGGAATTTCTTTTTTGCGTTTATCGAAGAATTTTTATTTAGGCAGTTTTAGTTTTATATATGAGTTTTAGTTTCTCTGTCTGTTTGTAAGGGTTAATCTCAAAAATGGCTAGACGGATTTTAATGAAATTTTGCATGGTGATACCTTATAACCTTGATCAACTTAGAATTTTTTTTTCCGGTAAATTAAATGGGATATGGATAGTTAAAAACGGATGAAGTCGTGAGCAAGAGCTAGTATTATTTTATGGTGTACTACATATATTAGGGAAACATTTAGGTATTAAAATTCGTCTCCTCTAGTCTATAATACAAAACCATACAGTTATCTGTTTGTGTTGGAAAAAATGGTGAAAAGAGATTTTCTAACATTAGGTATTCAGCGTTCTACTGCATATCCTAGTTGACTATGACGTCACACTTCTGTGATCAATCAAAGACCTCATTCAGATCACGTCTGATACCACAACTTTTTTCGATCCCGTAAAGAATATCTAACGAAAATTATTAGATCCTGTTGTGGCTTAAAGTTTTATATTTTTCATCAGAATTCAGCACTAAGAGTTTTCATTTGGAAGACCAGGTGTGAAGAGGTAATTTTATTTGGGAAGTTATTAATTGGACAGCCAGTTAATTATTTGGTCAGCAAAGAAAAAGTCGGCCGGGAAATTACTCGGGCCGCAAACAAATATTTGACAAACTACGACCAATATATTATATATTTATCTGACGACCTCCGTGGTCGAGTGGTCTGTTTGCCGGTCCAAGACGTCGTTATCTCGAAAGATTCTGAGTTCGATCCACGGTGGGTGTTCGATCCACTGGCTAATGTTTAAGTGATGAATTTAGGCATTTGTTCTCCAGTCTTGGATGTTTATATATATTCACGATATTTATGTGTTTTTATCTATTAAATATAATTATCTGTCATCTAGTGTCCGTAAAACCAGCATCATTAGTTGCTTGAAATGGGGCTAGTTGATAGGTGTGAATGTCTGAAGATATTCATGTATTTCTTATTTATTTATTTTATCAGCAATATAATTATTTGGGCGGCAAAATAATTACGACGGTTGCAGTGGCGTTGGGATTGTTCCACTTCATTACGTAACATCAGAAAAAAATCGAATTATTAAAAATTCTTGAAGATTTTTTTGGTCAAACTTTCATTAACTAATAATCCTGTTTATGAAAAGGAATGACATATCGACTAATAATAAATCATTTTGTCACAAGAAATACAGCTAAGGGTCGATCCCTGGGGAAACTACATGTAGTAATGTATTTTTCCTGCTAACTGCGGTTTTTTCATTAGTTATTAGAAAAAAAATATTTATAAAATTCAAATTTACCTATATCTGTCAAAATGTGGTTGTTAACACACCTTAAAGAACATAATATAACATAACACAACACAACACATAATTAATAATTATTAATTAACTATAGATTCAATAATTTATGTATTTATAATGTAAGTGTTAGCTGCTCAGTTCTATCATTTTCTTACTGTGCTGGAAGATATATTATTACAAAAAAAGGACTCTTCGAACTGCTGTTTGGCTTAGGGCTTAAGAGACAAGCGTTTCTGATTTTCTTGTCCTTTCTTCTCAAAACATGGCGTGATAGTTTGGTGAATGGATGGCGTAGTGTTTCTCTTTCGTGAAATTTTGTAAAATGCTTTTGACATTCATAAGTATGTGCTAAGACGCATATAAACTAATTTTTTTTTAAATTCTGACAGTGGTACCCGCTCCAATAGCCATAAGCAATATACAGGTGAAAAATTTTCATGGGCCCTGGAGGGAAGTACCTCAAATATTTATAATTGCTTAATTTACTTAGAGGAAACTAACTTTTATTATTAAAAATAATCTTAACTGCATTTTCAGTACCTAAACCTAAAATAAATGTTAGATTTCATTACGTTTTACATGTTTAAGACCTAATGTTTTATAGAGAAATTTTATTTTCAACAATATGGAATAAAATCGCAATCATTTTTTTTTTCCTTATTCGATTCCCGGTTTGGATAAGCTTTTTGAGAAAACTGAGAATGCAGTTATGTTTCTTTTGAAAAATAAAATTGTGTTTCCCTTATATAAGGTACTTCCCCTCCAGGGCCCACATAATTTCTCCATCCATATTTTGAAACATATTTAGATGTAGGAACACGTCCGTCATGGGGCCAGTTCCAATTCACCAGATACCAGTGTTTCTATGAAATCTGGTTTTGACCTTCCAATAGCTAAGTGTGTTACATCTTTGAATAGGTATTTTAAACCTGAATAAAAGTTACTATGGCACCAAGTTCCAAAACTAAGTCCGTTTGAAGTTATTCTTTATTATAAACGGTACTAGTTATCCTCCAGTGTGGCAGAGATATTTGACAGGACACTCCCCTTTGTCGTATCTGGCAGATCATCACGTGACAAGTGTCAAAGACAATTTTCTTTCTTTTTCGTATTTTTTATTATACGTGTTGTTCGCAAAAGCATAATATAACTTCTCAGTATAACTTATATGGTTGTTCGTATTGGAAAGACCTTTTTCGCAGTTCAACTCGCAATTTTGACATACAAAATGTTTTTCTTTACAAAATTACTACAAATTAATAATTTGATTAAGGGGTTCTTCAATCAATTCATTTTCCAAAATTACTGAATGTTGCGTAGGTACTTCTTGGAGTCCTACCAAACTTTTTTAACGTCATTTTTTTATTCCTTTTCATTTTGCTACATAATGTTTATTATCTTGTCATTGTTCAGTTACTTAGATCATAGATTTAGTTAAATAGAGCTAGTATATTTGACATTCAATTATCTCAAACACCAATACTCCATCTTCCTTCCTATTTCACACACCTTATCATCGATAGCGGAAAAGGTCTTATCATGGCGGTTTTTAGATAATTTTAATTTTAAAAACTTGTACCACAGGCGAAGAATTATTAAAGAATTGGAACGAGTATCCCACTCGAAGCTAATTCAGATATTCTTCAAAAGCCTTACAAAAATGAAAGGTGCGAATATTGGATTGGAGAGTAAAATTGAATGATTCTTATCTAAATATTATTTTTCCGATTCCTAGAGCGGGAGGAGATTTAACTTCGGTTATGTTATAAAAGGGATTTTAGTTCTAAATGACTTATTAAAGATGGTGGATGTGTGGAGCGAGGGAACATCCGAAAATTCTAAAATAAAGTAGTCACTTATGTGTACATAAGAATTAATTAGTCGCGAAAGACCACACTCAAACAATAATTTAACCTGACATTGACAATACAATAATAATGGCGACACTTAGTTTCGATTTTCACCATTCTCAAATTATTTGAATTTCGAATTCGAAAAAACAAAAAACTGTGTTCATCTTCAATTAAAAACAAAAAAATTATACCTAATTGTTTTGAAATCAGCCTTCTGAATTCGAAATTCAAGTGACTGGTCTGTCCCAGATTACACAATTTACAGATGACCATAATACATTAATCAAAGGTGTCAGTCTGTCAACTGCCGCGTAAATGCATCCTTTATTAGTCTGTAACAGATGCAGTTGACTGCGGTCAGCTGTGACGGGTGACAGGGTGTTTCTTTTGATGAAACAAGGATAAAATGGAAATTAAATGAATATTTTAGATGTACTTGTCATAACGTTGTTCTCATAAATTGAAAAGAAAAGTAATTCTAAGCAACTCCTAATATTTTGATAAGGCTCGCGCTTTCAAATTCTGCTGTCTGTTCGTCAGAAAACAATTTATTTTTTCTAAAATTTTGATTATTTTACCAATTCTAAAATTGTCTGTTATTTGAAATTAAACTACTGTCACGATTTTACAAATTATCTTTATTTGGAAAATATTTTCAACGCAGACGATTACGTACAATATTTCGATAGAATTTCAGGTTATTTCCATAAAAATAAGTCTCTGCAATTCGTATTACGTGGTTCTAGTGCTGTTAGACGAAGCACCAATAGCACATTATATAAAAAGTAGAATGCGTAACGTTTTCCAACTAATGACGCGAATAAGAACTAAAATTAAAATAATTATAATAAAGTAAGTTTCGTTAGTAATGTTATAGTGTATTAAAACTCCGTGTAAGCTTAGATGAATCTCTGAGTCTCATAAAATCAGTTCATGTAGATAATAAAATAAACAATGTACAATAAAGCTTATTTTTATATTTAAACGTATCACAATCACTCTTGTTTAACACACCAAGATCCAACATTGACATAGCCAATTGGACAATCACCAACTCTTATAATATGTTTTCCTCTCCGTTTCGTTGCTTCAAGAAAATTCTTTTTACTTTTAAATTTATCACTTATTAAAGTCATTGCTCTATATACAGCACTGGATTTAGTCACATTGTTTATAAACTCACTTAAATGCGGCATTTCGAAAATCACTTCTATAATTCCATCTTTTGGTTGTACGTCCATTTCATTTGTAGCCTCCACTTTACCAGGCTTATAATCATCGGAGTACGTTTTATTTATAATTTGGGTTTCTATATTTAATTTCTGATCAAATATTAATATTGTTAGCAAAATTACGTTTACCCTCTTCATGTTTGTGATAAAATGATACGATTTGTTTGTGTTAACGTTAAAAGACATTTGTTTACACTAGGGCATTGTCCGCGATAGGAGATAAAAATATGAACAATTCACCTTTGACTTCGATGTTCTTATAATTCTTAATTACTGTCTAGCTATAAAGATATTTATGAGTTTATTATAATTTCATTTCTTATATTAGGTATCTAATGATTTTATAGGATCTTAAATGGTATGTCCATCTAACATTAATCTAATGTATCCTGTATTCCTATATTTTCTCTAAACATTGATAAGCAGCCTGGGTGGTCCGTGTTAATTATAAATACCGGTTAAGTCAGTCCTTTTAAGTAAAAGTTAGCTACATTCAAATGAAATCGAATGTGCATTTTCTCATAAAAAAGACACAGATTGCAGTTCTCACAAGTGTGTAGTGAATTCAACTTTAACAATGAATAATTTAAATATCAGCATCATTTAAATAACATGGCAATTGTTTGAGAACAGTACAATCACAAGCACTAACATACTATCTTATGAACTATATATAGCAATATATATATGACACACTGGACTGATAATTTGCCAAAGTCAAATAAGTCTAAAGCAATACTGCAAAATATACATAGATGTAATTTCAGAAAATATTCTTTCATTTTCCTGTGACATGCGTATGGAAATATTTGTGCATCACTAAAGGAAATATTCAATAATAAATATTGTATACTTTGTGGACATTTATTTTGTAGCACTTAACTATTGCAACTTTAATAAATAAATTAAAATAACAGAAGAGTTCCGCTGCATTTCACAAAGACTTCATTTTCAACAATAAATGTAGCAGCTCATCTCTTCAGTCTTTATCTCAAGAAATTTTACCGACTTTATGCTTTGTTATTCTTATACTGCATCTTCTATACATGTAGACAATTTATCATCACTATAATCTTCGTTTTCTGGTATACAACAGTTACCAATTCTCTTATGACCTGAAGCACATTTATTGATTTCAAAAATATTTCTATCCTCTACTTCAAATCCACCAGTAGAATTACTTGAAGGAGAAATAGTCGTTAAAACATTAAATTTTACTTCAGGCTTAACAGTACTATAAAATGTTACATTTGTTGCAGTTACAGGTTTCACAGTCGAATTAGTGTTGAAAACTTTTCTCCCAGATTTAAAATTTACGCTACGAACATTGTTCTTGACCAGTGTCTTTCTCACGTTATTGGTTTGTATAGTTGTATTAACTACTGGTTTAATATTTGGTTTACTAGTTATGTTAGCAATAGTTTTATTATGATTGTTGCCAAATCTTGCACGCAACAAATCATTTTGCGTTTTCAAGCGATTTGCTGTAGGATTTCTAATATGGATAGTTCCGTTACTCTGTCTTTTTGTATTTGTTTTGATATTCGCACTTATTAGTTCTCTTAAAGTGTCATCGTTAAATATAATCCTCGGATTTTTCACTCTACTATCACTCGAACACACAGTAAATGTCACTATAATTACGAAAAGGCACAATGATTTATCCATTTTGATATTTTCTGTTGGAAATACTCTGATATCACTTCTGTTAGTAGTGTAAAACTGGAAGTCATAAGCGCTGCATTCAAATTATATAGTACTAATAAATGAGTCATGAAAACCATTGAGTAATCATGCATAACGTATGGTGTTTCCTCCTAACCTGTTCTTAAAGTTTACAATTATTTAAAGCTACGCACACGGAATTCTGATATCATCATTAATTAATAAATTATATGCGATACGTTATAAAATTCGGGAAAATTTTTCGAAGATAAATATTAAGAGTAGGATTTTAAGTAAGATTTCTAATAGTGTTAATTTATATTATGAGAAGTATCGTTTTATGTGCAGCCTCGTATTACGAGAATTTTTTAAACTGGTTTAATGAGTACCTATATATTTAAATATTGGTGTAAATGTCACATGCCAAAGGTCATAGGAATTAAACGTAGGTAAAGCTACAAGCAGACGCAGCTGACGCAACTTGATAATTTGCAAATCGTCAGTAAAAAAAATATTTATACCGACATTTTTCGAATCGTCAGCAACCCAAATTGCCTGATAGGTATGTCAAGGTACCTATGGCCACCTTCCAGCTGCATCATCAGATCAGCTCCAAGTCATAATAATTTTGTATTGTCATCCGATTTACATATGCATGCAAAATTAACAGGGGTTGGGCCTGTTGCCATGTACTGGGTTAAATAATCATTGTTCTGTTACATACATATTGCATAATTTTGAAACAGGTATATATTAACTCCTAACATGTTTTTTCTTCAATTCTCCTTTTATACCATTGTTGATTAATACGCATTGATTAATCGCCATGAATCATGGGGAGTACCCGTGACACTCCGTCCCCTTAATAGAAAATATTATAATTGCGATGATACAACTGCCAGTAATTTACCTCATAATTTTGTCGTCTACAGCGTATACTATCCATACCTCTGCTGGTACAGGCCTTTCTCATGGAGAAACACTTGAGGAGAATGGGTAACACACCACGCTGGCTCAAGGGGGTTCGTGGGTAGAAACAATTCCAAGCGACCGAAACTAATAGCTTAATTCGAATATTTTGCCGACCGTTTAAATAACAACCTTTTGTTAATAAGTGTTAATAAGTTAATGATGAAGAAAGTGAAGGGTTATTGAAATATGAGTGAAGTGGTGTGCAAAATGATGAGTTTTTATCGTAGTGATCTACCTCATCTAAGCAGCACTACAGTGTCTACCATCGGTCATATGACGCCACACTCTCCCAGGATGCATTGAAATGAAATGCATTTTAATACGAATGAAGAAATATTACGACCTAAAAAAAAACTTTTACCCTAAAACTTTTACTGTTAACTTATAACGTCATTTCAAATATAACACATTTGACACAATTTGTATGTTATAAAAGAGCTTGTCGCGAGATTTAAGTACTCGTTTTTACTTGCTGCCTATTGAAATTTTTAAAATTAAGAATGTAAATACGAGTACTTTTTCGCGACAAGCTTTTATAAATATATAAATTGTGTCAAATGTGTTAAATTTGAAATGAAGTTATAAGTTAACAGTAAAAGTTTTAGTGTAACACAAAAGTACTTGTCGAATCAAACGAGCCCAAACTCGATGAAGTTATATTGTTTAATTATTATGGCCACCTTCCATCTAGGTACATCATCAGACTCTGGTTACCATATACTCGTACCACAATAGTACTCGTCAAGACGAATGAAAGAAGCCCAAACTCGATAGGGTTGTGTTGTTTCATTACTGAGTAGGTACCTATGGCCACCTTCCAGCTCAATCATCAAATCAGCTGCAAGTCATAAAAATTTTGAATTGTCATCCGATTTACATATGCATGCAAAATTTCAGCTCAATCGGTTGGTAGCATTATTTTAATGAGCCGCTACCACACGGCCAAGTAGGTAAATCATATTTAAAAAAAATGGGAACTTTACAAATTAAGTCTGGCAACGTGCAGTCAGCGTGGAGACTCAGAGTGTTAAAAAGTCATTAATAAAAAAAAATTTTTTTCAGGTAATAATAACAATAATATCGATACAAATAAAGTTTCCGTATTGTTGGCAAAAGAATTAAAGTCTGACAACAATATTGGAATCTTTATTTCTACCGATATTATTGAATTTTTGGTTGCGTCTAGTTATTTGAACACCCAGAGACTAACGATTTGACGCTGACTGTACACTGGGATTGTGATTCCTTTCATTACATTCGAGAAAACTTTTCTCTGTGCTTCGAGGGGCACGTAAGTCGCTCAAGTTGGTCCTAGTCGTTATTGCAACTTTTAACCGACTTCCAAAAAAACAGGAGGAGGTTATAAATCGACGAAAATAAAGCTACCTTCGCCATAGTCAGGCCGTAGATGGGTGACCAAAACATTGTGATCTCAAGCTCCTCCGTGTTTCGGAAGGAACGTTAAGCCATTGGTCCCGGTCGCTATTGCGACTATTTCTACCCACCAACCCGCATAAGGCCAGCGAGGTGGTGTTACAGCCTCAGAGTAAACAGAACTGGAGTAGCCTTTGTCTAACATTCCCCTCTGCCAAATGCACAAGCATCGGATGCTTGCACGTTTAATAAAACTAGTTGAGCCGCCATTTTGACAGCCATAACATTGTAAACGTTGCGGCGAACAGAGCTCCCGCAAAAATGCCTGCCTGTGCTGTTTTTTGTTGTAAAAATGAATAGAAAACATCGAGTATGCTAAAAGATGGTGTCACCTTTTATTTGTTATTATAATTTTTAAGATTTCATGATTATTTACTTCATTATTTCATGTTTTAGAATTCTACGATTTCAAATTTCGAGCGCTAGTCTCGTGGGGAGTGCGGCTGTGACGTTGTCGAAACGCACACCCCACGTGACTATTTTAAGCGTGTGTGTGCGTGAAATTTAAATTTGTGTGTCGAATTATGCATGTGTGCATTTGTAAAAACGGCTGGCTTTGAGTGTAGTGGTAACCTCACCCCCCGCAAAGAAATGGCAGAAAAAAATGTTTGAGAAATTGACTAATGGCTACTCCAGTTCTGTTTACTCTGAGGTTACAGCCCATATTCCTTATGTGTTTCTCCATGTGGGAAGACCTGTGCCCAGCAGTGGGACGTGGGCTGGTGGTGGACTTGACGTGCCTTAAATATTGTAACTGTTCGAGCGGAATCTGAACTTGGAATTCGTAAACTTACCTTAACAAAATAAGAATGGAAATGCTCTGACAATATAACTTTTTGATGAAAACAAGAAATAAACAATTTTAGTTACTTTTGGAAGCACCTGTAAATAATAAAGAGGAAGGAAGGAGTCCAAAATAAGTTTTTCAAATGAAAACCACAGGAAATGTATTATACTAGGTTCACGGCTAATAAATCAGGGTTTTCAGAATTCTCGCGAACTTTAGACTCAGGAATACGGGAATTCCAATCTTAATTTCTAGTAATTGTAACAACAGAGTTATTGTTTCATAATTAGAATGCGTATCATTCTAACTCTATGTTATAAAAGCACATTATATTGTCGACACATTTTATTTTACCGATTTATTTTCTAAACGTTCTGTAATTGAATTTAAAAACAATAAAAAACAGTTTTGTTTAAGTCTCTGTTATTTTAATGGTGTATTGCGATTTCGTATCATTTAAAAGCTAAATCCCCGATTAATAAAAGACTTCTACTACAGAAGGCCTAGCACGGGCCGGAGAGAAAAAGTTCCCAGAGACAAGAATCGTCATTGCCTCTCGCTTCTTCGTTCGCGCGGAAGCGAGAGGCAATGAGTAATTTTGTCTCCGGGGACTTTTTCTCTCCGGCCCGTGCTAGGCCTACTGGACCACCTTGGTTACTCCACAAGTAAAAATGAAATGTGCACATAATATGTGCAAAGAAAAGATAGAGGTATAGGAAAAGACATCCTGAAACATTTCACGCTGAATTTCTTCAATCTCGTGACGAATATTTTTTTTAAGATATTGAATCGTTTGGGGCCCATTCACATAAACTTTTGATTTTAAAAACCCCGTAATAAAAAGTCTGGTGCTGTTAAGTCCGAAGATCTGGCTGGCCATACTAAATCGCCATTTCGCAAAATTAGTCTTCGTGGAAAAATGTAATTCCATTGTATGTTTCATTTTATTCAAATATTGTCATTGTGACAATATCTGCTCGTTCTTGGGGCGTATATTAGGCGTTTCCATTATAAAATTGGCAATGTGTAGAGTCTACACTACACATTGCTTAAAGTGAAATTGACATAAACGTCTCATAACCAAAATGGCGCGCAATCAAAATGGTAGCATGGCAGATGTCTGTGTGATGAATACAGGCATTTTTTCTCCAGTCTTGGATATTTATATATGTATTGTATATATTCTGAATATTAATATGTATTAATCCATTAAATATATTTATCCCTCATCTAGTATCCGTAACACAAGCAGCACTAGTTGCTTAAAATGGAGCTAGTTGATAGAATGTAAATGTCTGAAGATATCTATATATTATTTATTTATTTGAATAAATATCTTCAAAAATTCGCACCTATCAACTAGCCCCATACAATACATACATAAACATCCAATACTGGAGAACAAATGCCTGAATTCATCACCCAAACATTTGCCCATCTCGAGAAGTTTGCCCCCACTGGGGATCGAACCGAGAGTTCGATCCCCGTTGGGGGTAAACCTTGAGACCGAAGAATAGACCACTCGGCCACGGAGGTCGTCAAGTAAAGTTTCATGTTTTATGAAAGTCAAAGTTAAATCATTTATTGCATTCCATACGTAAATTAAAGCTGACAATAATTTTGTATTATCCATAAGGACCTTGTAAGGCACAGAAATTTTAAAGAGGAACAATATTATAAAATTATACACTTCATTATTACAACAAAAGTAAATCTTGCTTATGGACTAATAAGTCTTCTGTAAATGGTTACAATCTAATAATAATAACAGTATAAATTACATACATTAGTTACATTTTTATAAAAGATACAAATTATGTAATGAGTTAAAATTATTGTGGAAATTTTTATAATGCATATAGTATTATAAAATAAGTAGGTTGATGGCGTAGTGGTTCGTATATTTTAGCTTTCAATGTTGAAAACAAAGCTACTTTCGCCATGGTTTACCCTTGAATGGGTGACCAAAACTTTCTGATCTCGAGTCCTCCGTGCTTCAGTGAATTTTAATGGAGCATCCAATAATAACATTTTTATTTATTTTAAGGATATCATGATAACCTCTCCGATCTAAAAATAAGCAAGCCCACACAGATCAATGCCGTCAACACTTCAACCTTCAGTTTTGTACAAAACGAATCATTTTGCAAAAATAATTAAGTACACCATATCAACAAAACACCCAACCATGATCTTTAAGTCTGGTAAATAAAACCTATTTTGTAAAATCCAGCACTTTTCATTAACATAATTCAAAGAGCAATATTGAATCAACAATTATTTACTAGAGTTATTACGTCATGTTAAAAGGATAATTAATGAATACGTTGTATCAATTTTCCGCATGCGTGCTATTGTCATCGTATAAATATAGGTAAATGATTCTATGAGTCGTGTGGTAGCGGCTCATTAAAAGAATACTACCAACCCATCTCTTCCCTTGGGTGTCGTAAAAGGCGACTAATGGACTTAGAACTGAACAACCATCAGATAGCTTATAGCGGCGACGGGCTCACCTGTCACGCTGAGCACAAGTATAAAGCATCAAATAGGATTCATAGAGAGATCACCGTAAAAAATAGGATCCGAGGATTTTCCATTCAAAACGTATGAGAAAAGTTTTTGCCGATTTCTGCCTTTTCTAGTACTCATACCTAATAGTCTTTTGATCCCTTCATGAAACAGTATCAAAAAAAAATTACAGTCAGGAAAAATTTGTTTTTGCCTATACAATTTTTTCCCTGAGTGTAACTTTTTTCCAAAATCTGAGAATGCAGATCAGAAAATCTTAAAAAGTTATGGATGGTTGGCTTACAATGTTTTCTTGCAACTATAACGATTAATGCCTGCCCTTTAAATCCCATTTTAAAAATCCACACTGTATATAGTGCCTACAAACTTTGTTACAATAAACTCGATGAACCCATCAAAAACTATAATTTTATTATACATATACTACCTGTTGCCCACGACTTCGTCCGCGGTTACTAGTTTTTTAACTATCCCACAGGAACCCTTTAATTTTCCGGAATAAAAAGTATCTCTGATGTTGACCAGGAATATAAGGTATCACCATGCAAAATTTCATTGAAATCGGTCCAGCCATTTCTGAGAGCCTGTACAAAGAGACAAACAGACCGAGCAACAGAGGTATTATCCCTCTTTTTACATACGCCTGACTTGATTTTAAGCATTTTTTTTCTGTGCACAGATATTCGTCGTCTACAGTTTTATTATTTGTCTAGATATTCCAATTATAATATAAATAATATAACTATATAATATACATATTCAAAGGAAATAAAAGAATAAACTTTTAACACAACGATTTATTTTAATAACTTAAAGCTTTACACACAACGAGATTTTTACCTGTTGAATATCATTTCTAGAAGAGCTACTTGATTTACTATAATATTAAAGTATTGGGCCTTTTTTAAATGAGTACTTCTAGTTTACAAATTCAAAGCTACAACCCCATATCTTCAATGATGGATTCCATTTTACTCCGTATAAACAACATCACTTAACCATGCATTAACATTTCACGTTCTAATTATACACACTAATAACTCGAGGCTAGCTTGTTGCTAGGTTCACTTGCTCAAACTAAGTTTTATTCGAATATATTAGAATAATCTTATTTCGCCACATCCTTCGTAACATTTCCTATTCAGTCTTATAGTTTTAAAGTCGTAACTTTCTTTTTTCACTCTTTTATACAATCTGCAATTAATTCGTAATCCACATCAAGTTGTATACAACACTTTCCGACTTTGGTTGTGTTCTTTGCGCATTCGGTAGATACTATTATATTTCTGTCATCAATACTCAAATTTGCCTCTGTAGTTGTAGCAGTACTAGTAACTGTTGTGATTCTATCAGAATCATTACCTTTGCAATATCTTGGGATTGGATTTGGAGGTTTAATATTATCACAAACTATCTTGTCCAACATTTCGTCGTCAAACACGATTGCATGATTAGAAACCACCGCTCTTGCCGCACTTTTTCTTATTACACTACTATCACTAAGATACACTGATATCACCACGAGAAATAATATGTATACAAATTCCATCGTTCCTAGCTCTGTTTATGATGACAGATGTTTCGTTGTTGCGTTTAGCGTACTGGACTTTAAAGTAATTACGTGTAAGTTATATAGTATTTCGGGTGAGTCATTAAGTAGTTGATTAATGTTATAATTATGTAAATATTCTGATTTACCTTGACGGAGTCATCATGGGTTTTGGATTATGTATCATTTTCGAATAGAAGAATACAGATATTGAAAGTACCAGGAAGAAATAAATGTTTTACCATTTGAATGTTATATTGTATCAAAAAAGTTAGGATAATATTTTTGAGAACAATTTTATGGCAGCGATTTTGGCGAACTTTGTCAGTCCTATGGAATTTGATGATATAAAATTCAATCCTAAAATCGTAGATTATAATTAAAGTTTCTACGTCTATGAAGAAAATAACAGAGACAATTATCAAGTAGAAAATATGTATGTCTCTTAGAAATCAAATTTAAAATATGACCCAAAATAGATTGAAAGTTGAAATCGAGAAATTTTAATTATGCTTTGTGCGTAAAAAGCTGTGTTTTAAAATGATGATACGAAAAATATTATAGAAATGAAATTAATTAAACTGCTTAATGGGAAGATAGCAAACCGACTTATCCGAATAACTTATAAGGACACCGACCCGCGCTCGTAAGAATTCGTAGTTCTAAATTAAAAAAAACTTTTAAAAACCATTAATGATTAAACTCGAACGAAAACAATTTTGTCAAACTTAATTCTACATCAATACTGAAAGACGTATTTGGTGATTTGGTTACTCTCGGAATCCAGCCGCTTGTGTCGATTACAATCACAATCAAAGCGCTGTGGTTGTACTTGATACAAGCGCTCGCCGTAATCAACATTAATATTATGATTAATGATTATTATTTATATTGTAAAATAATTATTTTAAATTTAAAATATTGACGATCTTAAGTACAACGTTTGGTCATGAAATAAAGTTATTTTTGATTTTGGTCATAATGTGAACGTTATGAAATTAACGTAACTTCGATTAATATTGTCGACGACCTCCGTGGCCTAGTGGTCTGTACGTCGGTCTCAAGGCGTCGCTATCTCGAAAGGTTTTGAGTTCGATCCCCAGTGGGGGCAAATGTTTGAGTGATGAATTCAGGCATTTGTTCTCCACTCTTGTATATGTATACAGAGTAGACCATCCGAAACGGTCAGTGGGGGAAGTCTATAAATATAGGAGATACGAAGATTTGTTCATAGGAACCATGCCACCGATTTTAGTAAAAATAAAAACTGCATACTCAGATTTTTAAAATTCTTCTACTTTGCCCGGGAATTTAACCAGGTTGAATTGAAAAAAAAACAAGAAATTTTATTTCTATACGGATATCGATTGCGTAGTTCATCAGCATTAAATATTACTATGAAATATAATATCTATAATGAATAACATGCATTTTATTTCAAATTAATTTCTTTAATTAAGTACATGTTCGAAGTGATAACCATTATTTTGTATGCACGCAGACAGGGAGTTTTATTTGGCCAGTTTTTTTAAAACTTATATCTTCAGTTCCGTCAAAAAAGAATTATAAAGTTATCTGATAACTCCGTTTCTAGTTTCTAAAACGATTAATATTTCCTCTCAAAAATTATTATAAAGCTCAGACATGAGCGTGAGTCATGATATGCGCGCATGCCAGTTAAAGATATTTTCTTACCTGTAAGTCTTTTTGAGGGTTTGCTTGAATTTTTGGTTAAGACATTGGTTGAGGCAGAGGTGGTTACATCCACCAGCTAGACGACGCTGGTTAAGTCCATGGTTGCACCTGTCGATTATTTCAATCTAATTGTATTTATTTCAATATTATCTATAATAATATTACTGTTACCTATTGATGACGTAGATGGCGGCGTGGTTTGACTTTTGATATCAAAAACAAAGCTACCTTCGCCAGGGTCTGGCCTAGGATGGATGAGCAAAACTTTGTGATCTTGAACTCCTCCGTGTTTCGGAAGGCACGTTATGCCAACCCTCATTGGGCCAGCGTGGAAGTGTTACGGCCAATACTCCTCATGTGTTTCTTCATGAGGAAGGCCAGTGCCAGGACGTATATAGGCTGAGGACGAGTGAGAAAAATGTAAATTTCACCATGGTCCTTCCTTGGGTGGTAGGTAGGTATAGCCTTCCTATTTAATTTAACCGCCTCTCAGGTCTAACACTACACACCACCGGGTGTTGATCGGGAGGTCCGGGTTCGATTCCCCATGGGGGCAGAATTTTTCTGCTTGGTTTGGTTGGTGGTACGGCTTCTAAGCCCACCTGGCTAGTCTTACCTAAATTTGTCGTCATAATAACATTGTTTTAATCATTGTTGTGTTCCGGCAATCAGCGGTAAGATAGCCAGTTCCTCAGTTGTTGAGGATTACAGGTGAAACTCGCTTCCAGCTTCGGTTTTATCGTCACATACCAACAGGTGAGATAAAGGCCAAGCACTTACCTCTCAAATAAAAAAAAGAAATTGTCTCTGAACATTAAAGTGATTAGTTTAGAACAACCTATCGAAGCCCCAGTTCGGGTGACAAAATAGAGACGTTGATTATTTTTTCTGTTTCTACATTAACGTAACAGGGTCTTCACAGTTAAAGAAACTCAGCAATACAAGTGCATTTTTTCCATGAACTGTAATCTGCCTAATGACTGGAAGAAAGAATCGACAAGTGTAACTATTGAATGTCATCCATCCATCATAGGCCTCCCCCAATGATCATCACAACAACCGGTCCGGTGCTGCCCGCAATCAGTGACTCCGCCGGATCGTTTGTACACCTCGTTGGGGGCCTTCCTATGTTGAATGTCATGGACTGGAGCTACTACTCAAAACTTCCTTACCGAGCTTAAGGACTTCTATTAAAATCGGTCTTTCCTGAGCGTCTGGCATCCAGCGGCTCCCAAAACCTCCACCAAATCGTCGTTCCACATTTTGGATATTTTACTCGCTTTTCTGCTTTTCGAGAATGTTTTCGCTAGTGCACTGATGTCCCTTGGCCGTTGTACACTATAATTACGTTAAATATATCTGGCGAAATGTGGGTGTACACCTCTGCCTGCTCCTTCGGGGAAGGAGCCGTAATGTTGTGTTATGTGACGTCACGTCACGTCACGACCAAGAATCTTATACTCTATATGGATGCCAAACTCCCATACAATAGCATGAGGCAATGTTCTGTCTCGATCAGTAGGTGTTCCCTCTCATTCTTTCACTATTTATGAATGAAGGCTAACCGTGGGATATCCTCTTCTTCTCTTTCTATCCATAGTTTCTGTCTCACCTGTCATATTTACGCCATTTTGACACCTAGACTGAAAATTGTTACAAATTTTTGTAATTCAATATTTTAAATATGAAATTATAAAACTGGTGATGACGTGCGTTGTCTTATGTTGTGTAAGTGAGTCATATCCTGGATGTACCTTATAATTTCACAGGTGAGTCAAAAATCACATATTAAATGAGAGTATTTGTTTGAGAAATTTGTGTGTATTTTTGTGTGACGTCATTAATAGAAAGGAATAGAAGTAATAGAAAGCTTTACTATGAAATGACAAACTCATTCATTAAAGTGATAGAATGAGAGGGAACACCTACTGATCGAGACAGAACATTGCCTCATGCTATTGTATCGGAGTTTGGCATCCATCATACAGTACAAACTTCTTGGTCACGACAGGACACGTGACGTATATTTAGTTATGTTAAATATATCTATGGATACTATTTCGACTTATTCCTTTTAGGAACTGACGAACTGAACTGAACTATACGGTTGTCTCACTTTCACCCCCTCAACTGTGACTTCTTCACCGTCAGTTCTCTGCATTTCCTGTGAGTGCTCATCAATCAGCCGTTTTTGTCTCTTTCTCTCAATAAGGCAAATTGACATTTCCATCGTCTTTTTTCCCTTTCATCGTATCTACAGTTCATTGATAATGTTTTCCTTTAGGCTTTTTCTGCACCTGCTCAACTTTCGTTACTGGACGAGAAAGAAATACATCCTAAATGGGTATTGGGAACAAGGTACTAGTTTATTTGATGTTCGATTGATGTGTGACGTTTGTGTGTTGAATTCCGCTTTGGCATACAAAGGAGTATCTGCTAGCACCCCGGTGTCTTTGGGTAATAGCCATTATGATTATGACTATAAAAACCGTTAATACTGATCTGTTTCTTTAAATATTACCCTACTGTGCACGCGGCGTCGTCCGCGTGGCTATTGATTTAACGCCGATAAAAGTTACAAAAAGTTTTTGTGTGTGTGTTCGTTAGCACTGCATTGTTTTTTGACAATGTGCTGAACAATACATTCTTAACTATTATTAGCAAAATGTTGATTGTTAATAGTTGAACTAAAAACTCTATTAAAACAATGAAAATTACATTTATTTCGCTGAAATAATGAAAATGACATTTTTTCATAATATTAGTATGGATAATAATATTGAATATAAAACTTCCAATTGTCATTACGTCGATTACTGGAGGGGTGACTTATTCAGTCAGCATAGATTTAAATAACCTCACCGACAAAATATTCGTACATTTTGATAATTGATTTAAAGCAAAATGGAAAATGTATATGATTTAAAAAAAGTGTTCACTAACGGTTAAAAGCTATCAAACAATTTTTTTGTTAAATCAAATATTATACGATGAAGTCCCGAAACGCAGGACAGTTAGTTCCTGATTCGTCGTATTCCTAATTGGTCAACCTCATACTTATTAATAAGCATTATTTTCCAAACAATGACGAGTTTGGAAAATGACGAATCGGGAATATGACCAGATAGGAAAGAGTCGGAACACGACGAATCAGGAACAAATCGTATTTTCTTAGCAATACCAGTTTGAGCAATCCAATTGTTCAATTTTCAAAATCATCCTTATTTTATTGGTTGTATGTGTACTGTATATCTGGCTGGTATACACGTCCCACTGCTGGGCACAGCCCTTCTTCATCAAGAAACACATTAGGAGTATGGGCTGTAACACCACCATGCTGGCCCAATGCGGGTTGGTAACAACTTCTTAACTTGCCATCTGAAGAAAGGAGGAGTTCGAAACCATAAGATTTTTTTTTAAAACAGCCTAGCAAATGACTTAACACCACCTGATGGTAAGCAGTAGAAAAGTCCATTTGCGAAGGATGCTAGGGCAGCACCAAAGGATGCAGGCCTAGCGACCTCCACTTTGCTGGCTCACAAGATGCCTTATCACGCCTCTTTTGAAGGCACCCATGCTGTAGGAAGGAGGGAACACGTGTGCCGGTAGAGAATTCCATGCTCTGCCATGATTTTGGTCACCCAATCACGGCCTGACCATGGCGAAGGTAGCTTTGCCAAACCAAAGCGTACTAACCACTTCGTCATCGAGCTCTGCAAAAGGACACAATGATGCTTATTATAAACTAAAAACTTTCTATACAAATAGTATCAGGGTTGCCAATAAAGTGAATATACATTAAAGATAATAAACTACATACTTCTCCATTGATTTAACAAAGATTTGATATCCTAGTAAAATATTACAATTCGCTCTTAGCGTGCATTTCAACGAGCAGTTTACTGCCGCACTAAAGATAAGCCTTGAGATAAACGACAGTTAAAATTTTAACTGCAGCATCTTAAATACTCTACTTGAAGTATGTTTAGACGCAAATGTGATGGGAGGTTACGTTTTAATAAAAATAATAATCATTTATTTCAGACCATAATTAATCCATATATTGGATCCTTACCTATGAAATTGGTGTTTTTATTCTGTCCTAGCAATTTGTCGGTAACTATTAAGTTTCAGAACATTCTTATAAAATAATTGCCTCCTCTAAAAATAGACCATATATTTGAGCTCGTTTTATTTAATTTGATAATTTTTTGTAAGTTTAATTGTGTTAAAATTAGACACAAAGACAATTATTTTTAACTGCCTCCCGTATACATAATTTGATTTGCATTAACATAAAAACGATGAATAATTGTTATCAAGCGTGTTCACACACATATTGCTAAAGCTTGTCTAATGATACATGCCAAATTTTATTATCTCTGGATTTGTCGTTGTGAAGAAAACTGATAAATTGTTAGTATGTAAAATGCAGACATCCCAAAAATCTCCATACAAAACACCAATTTCATAGGTAAGGATATGTTAGTAAGAATGTACTTAAGAATATGTTAGTAAAAATTTAAATTTTCTATTTTCTATATGTTAGTAACAAAGTACTTAAAAGGATGTAGGAGGAAGGTTTTAAGAGGATTCGAGAAAAATATGTATATATGCTTGATATGCTATGCTACAGCTACCTTCGTATGGTCAGGCCTTAGATGGATGACAAACATTACGATCTCGAACTCCTCCAGGCACACTATGCTCATCGAATGACAGGAGCAAAAGATGATTATATATGTAAAATATAATTTAGAATTACCAATAACAAATAAAGAGCAAAGTAATTTCCCGTGTCGTAAAAGGCGACTTAGGGCGTATTGGGTACTGGGTCTGTGATTGTGTAGGCGATGAGCTAGCCACTTGTTACTACTCTTTCACGATTTTTCATTTGACCAAACCCAATTTTTGTATGGCTAAATGTGGTCTTAAGGAACACAATGCCCCTTGAACTCTACCTACCCCTTCGGGGATTGCAAGCGTGATTGTATGTATGTATGTAATTTTTTCACGACTAAGAAAGAATATTTAAAATGTTAACAAACCTTTTTAATCTACCTATGCAGAGGTGCAAAGCCTTTTAAATCTTTTAAGTTCAAATATTTACAATCTGCAGTGGATAAGTGAAGCTAAAGCAGCACAGATTATTCCAGAAGCGCTTAAGTTAAGTAAATAACTCTTGGAAACTTTGAATCTAATTATAAAAAGCTCTCAAGTATTTAGTTTGTTAGTGCAATCAGTAATTAATTAACGCTAAGTAGATAGCAACATTATTATTAGACTATCCACTACTTGGAAAGCACATGAGGAGTATGGGCCGTAACACCACGCTGGCCAAATGCGGGTTGGTGGGTAGAAACAGTTGCAATAGCGACCGGGACCAATGGCTTAACGTGCCTTCCGAAGCATGGAGGAGATCTAGATCACAAAGTTTTTAACTGCCAGGTGAAGTAATTTTGTTTTTAGTGTCACGTTTAGACGTATATGAGCGCGCTTGTGAAACGCTACTATCTCGTGAAAATATTGGGTCCTTACCTACGAAATTGGTGTTTTTATTCTGTCTTAGCAATTTGTCCGTAACTTTTAAGT
The DNA here is from genome assembly GCA_910589355.1 of Parapoynx stratiotata. Classification (NCBI taxonomy): domain Eukaryota; kingdom Metazoa; phylum Arthropoda; class Insecta; order Lepidoptera; family Crambidae; genus Parapoynx; species Parapoynx stratiotata. The sequence continues at coordinate 1,855,260 of OU342477.1, forward strand.
TTCAGAACATTCTTATAAAATATTTGCCTCTTCTAAAAATAGACCATATATTTGTGCTCGTATTATTTAATTTGATAATTTTTTGTAAGTTTAATTGTGTTAAAATTAGACCCTATTTTACCCTATGTCTCAGATCAAAATGGATAGAGTACAGCAAGCTTAATACATTCCCTTAGGCTTGAGCTCTGCTTATTCTAGCTTTTAAAACATATTTTGAGCAAATTACTAAAATATTCTCAAGGAGGTTCGTGCGCTTTATCTTTAAATTTTTCATAGGTTGTACAATCGACCAAATTGATTCATGACCCACTTTGAAAATATTTCTAATACAAGTGCATTGCACTTAGGACGTTTTTACGTACGTTTCCAAGGAAACCTGTATACAATTGAATTTTGCTTGCATTTAAATGCTACGAAAAATTACATTATGGTGGGTCAGGAATGTATTTCTTCGATAGTACACTGGCCGACAGCGCCGGCCACGCGCGCGGTTTTATTAGGTCCTTACCTATGAAAATGGTGTTTTGTATGGAGATTTTGGGGAATTTTGCATTTTCCATACTAACATTTTATCAATTTTCTTCACAACGACAAATCCAGAGATAGTTATATTTGGCATGTATCATAAGACAAGCTTTAGCAATATGTGTGTGAACACGCTTGATAAAAATTATTCATCGTTTTTATGTTAATGCAAATCAAATGATGTATTCGGGAGGCAGTTAAAAATAATTGTCTTTTTGTCTAATTTTAACACAATTAAACTTACAAAAAATTATCAAATTAAATAATACGAGCTCAAATATATGGTCTAATTTTAGAAGAGGCAACTATTTTATAAGAATGTTCTGAAACTTAATAGTTACGGACAAATTGCTAAGACAGAATAAATGCTAAGACAGAATAATGCTAAGTTGAAAAAAAGACGATATCTCATTAAATACTAATCTAGTATTCTATGTTTAAGATACGTATATCGATATAAAGTGCAATTTCTTATTGTCACTCGATACCGGACACATTTGTGACTTCGTCCCGGAACAAGTGCGGGAAACATGTTTGTTCCCATGAGCTCACACTTCAGAAGATAGTAGTTCTGTATTCTGTATACAGGCTGATTCGGTTTGGCAAGACAATTTTATTGTTATGTTTTCATAGAGCAAACAAATCTATCTTCACGCTTCGGTCACGTACGTGAGCAAAGTTTTAACATCCATTTTAACACCCTTTCTTATTTTTATTTAAGTATTGTTCTTCCCATGCATTGCTGAAAAATGTATTGGAATTAAACAGAGCGTGAACATTGGAGACTTTAACCATGGTTTAGATTCAATCATACATACAAAATGAATCAATTTGTACCAGTTGCTTGAATACATAACAAAAATATATAGCTACGGTCACATTGAAAAGTCTATGCATACTAACATAAACTCTTGACAACTAAAATAAGGTAAACAAAACAAAGGTAATGTTCCATCTCTAAAATGTTTTGTGATGACTGTAGGTGATTGAAATCAATTGAAACGGACAACAATTGTTACCGTTAATTATATTTACGTGCCAATGTCCATGTAAAAAGTGTGATTATTTATTAACAAATTCGGTAAGTCGGCTTTTTTGTTTACCTTTTTGGCAACTTGGATTGAGACGTATTATATATACATAAACTGTCTTAAATGAATTTCAGCTTTAAGAACCTAATCATAAATTAGATCTCAATGTATTTGTATCATGTTTTGACGGGGTCTGCTCCATGCGATAATTTATACAGACTATAAATGGACTTTTGAAAGTAGCCGTACCTACTTACGAGGGATTCCCTATCTGTTTGCATAAAATTTTCAAGCATAATATGAATTGGCATAATGGAATCTACACAAAATATACGCATAATTGATTTTGGTATAAAATCTAATGCATTATTATTTACGCATAATTACAAATGGCATAACCATCTCAAGGCATAATTAACTATTGGCATAAAATTTTAGAAATAGTTATAAATAAAAATATCGATTCTGGCGGGCACAGTTCTACCGAACACTCCTCCTTGCTTCGCTCGTCGTCGTACCTAATCGGCTTAACATTTTTACATTATTCCGTAAACCATTATGCGGTATAATATTATGGTCATTAGTTTAAGTTATAATTATGCGAAATAAATATTGTGCCAAAAGAAAATTATGCTTATGTTCTATTATGCCAAACAACATTATGCCTATAAAAAGGATCCCCTTACGAGGCTGCATAAAAATTTCTATAATGTGCTTTAATGAAATATCGAAATTGAATCTCCTGTAGATTAAACAGCGGATTTTTAAGCTGGAGACGAAAGTTTTACTATTGGACATATTAGTTTAAAGAATATTATAAATTAACGGAAAATTGGAATATTATATTACATTGAAACATTTATGTCATTAAATAACTGCCACTCACTGCTTTTCTAATTGAGATTGATAGTTATTATTGAATTTTGTTAATGAGATTTAATTAAAACCAACTGCTACACGAGTTGGCATACTGAATTGAATTATACTTCTGACATGAACACCTATCAAAGTAACAACTAAGGCGTTATAGTTACAGATAAATAGGTAATAGAAATTGCTTTAGGAACACATATATGTAACGGACCTCCTCCGATCTCCGTGTCCGTGTCTATTTTGTAGTTATTGACAGACGTCGATTTGAAAATAATAAAAGAGATATTTAATTGACGTGAACGATTGTGTTTGTATTTTAATATAAAAAGTACTAGAAGCCCTATATATACATTAATTAATAGAGATTAATGATTATCACACAAACGGTGCCGCGAACGGAACTCGATGCCAGAATCTTAGAGTTAGCGAAATCGGCTGCGAGTTCGTTCAATGCTTGCAAACCACTCAGCGTCCGTGGTTGCTTAAAATTAATTTTTTTAACTACTTAATTCTAAATTCCACATATACGAAGTCGGAGCAAAATGAGCTAAATTAATATAACGAGTAATTACTCATAATGTTTAGCTTGAAGATACAAGAATAGCGATCTTTTATTCAATTATATTTTTCTAGGAACGGTGTCTACTATCCACAAACAGAGCCTTAAGCCTCTTAAGGCACAAAGCATCAAATTCACATTGTCATACTAAAAGAACCTTCACGCTTTACCGTGTAGAATCCGACTTGTTTGATAGTAATTCTTACTTATCCTACATGTTAGTAATTATTTATTTTAGGTGCAATTTACAACATCGATTCAGGTACCCTGTCAGCGATCATATTCAAGAGGCTGTTGGAGCTTGCCCAGAGTCTGCACACTAGAGAGGCTGCGCGTTATAAATTGTCAGAAATACCAAACATTCAATTATATAGCCGTGTGGTAGCGGCTCATTAAAATAATACTACCAACCTATCTCTTCCCTTGGGTGTAGTAAAAGGCGACTAATGGACTTAGAAATGCACAATCATCCAATAGCTTATAGCGGCGACGGGCTCGCCATCTGTCGCACTGTGTGTGCGATGCTTTTGCCTTACCTCCGACTAATCCTTAGGGGACAATAGTCGTGATTTTATGTGTGTTTATCTAATACCAATAATTTACCGTATCGTACGTTTGTATGCCGTACGTCATAATTTTTGTCATGCATTATCAATTTTGATATGTCAATAAATCGCTTTGTCATACCTATCGTGTTTTAAAAATCGTGTCAGATCTACTGGCCATTGGATTTTCTTTTCTTGGCAAGCTCCACACATTTACAGATATGTTAAATTAGTTTTTCCAAAATGTTTAAAATAAACAAAAAAAAATTAAGATAATTTGGAGGCAACGCTAGAAGTATGGTTTCTATTGTAGATATATCTATCCACTCCTTCAAATATTTTGCTGCGACACGCTTAAGTGTAAACCGTCTTTTAGCCTGTTCTCACTCGTTGTTTCCTGAGCATTTTGAAGGCAAAGCCGACAATTCTCTTTGAGTCAAACCACAAGTCACTTGAGACAAGATCTAAGCTGCACTTTATTGTTTGCTGAGCAACTCCAACAGTAAAGAATTTATTTTCATGTTCCTTCTTTAAAATGGTGTAGTTGAAAGTGCTTAATCTTCATCGATAGATGGCTGTTGGAGGAGAAAATAAAAATGACACATTAATAAAACAATCAAATTTGAAGCCATGAAATTTATGTTCTAAATATTTATTTTATATGCCTAGAACTTTGTTATTTTATTTTTATTTATTTAGGTGTATTAATACCAAAAATTTATTAGATGTCAAATGCGTACACGACCAAAAATCCGTGTACGCAGGACTCCGCATAACAGCGGATTCGACCAATGAAATTTAAGCATTTATTAGGGTTCGAACCCCCGCGTAATAACACGGTCGAATTCGCTCTTAATTTGATTCTTTGTATATAGTTCAGATTCATGATGTGCCTCATAATTGTATATTGAAGGGTCTCGGCGCATCTGTCTTTTTCTGCCAAGGTTTACTCACTCCTTATCTCATCATCATTTACAGAATCTATTTATCTTTTTACCGGTCTTCCTCTGTCTTCCTACCACCCATACACTTTAATGTCCAGTAGGCCTAGCACGGGCCAGAGAGAAAGAGTCCCCAGAGACAAAATTACATTGCCTCTCGCTTCCGCGCGAACGAAGAAGCAAGAGGCAATGAAGATTTTTGTCTCTCGGGACTTTTGAGATTATCTTTTGAGAGCTATCCAGCCCGTGCTAGGCCTTCAGATGTCATCGTGTTAGTTAAATTATTATATGTCTGGTACCAAATATGTCTATTCTATTCCAAATTGTTTGTCTACATTAATGTTAACCTCTTATATTAATGAAGACAAAATTTTGAATAGAAAGATTCAAGAGTATTTGGTTCCAAACTTATAATATAACTGTTGGTGGTATATTTATCCGTATTATATTATATTTATCCGTCATCTATTATCCGTAACACAAGCGGAATTAATTGCTTATAATGGGGAAAGTTGATAGGTGTGAATGTTAGAAAAAAAAACTGTCGCGGCTGTTAATGCTCTCTTCGGCCTCAGGAAATGCGAAAGCAGATCTCTGATCAGCTCTGTGTAACCTTAGAATAGACATGAATCTGCTCTGCTGCCTACGGTGTGTTGTCGGGAAGACATTGTCTCTACCAGAGTCTGACATACCACTAAGGTTGGCACTATGCCTCTATATGGTAATGCTGGCTGTCCTTCGATGATAAAACTTCAGTCAGGTTGTGTATTGAAGTCCTTAGAGAAGAATTTTAGAGATTTAAGAGTGTCAGAAAATTTTAAGTTACTCCTAAAACTCTCACGCTCAGTTGCACAAAGATTTTTTAAAGACGACATTTAGTAATGAGACATTAAAACTTTAAAGTTCATTAAATTTAAAATTGGAACACAAAATAGTTCTAGCTAATGTCTTTTTAGCATTGATAGGGTGCTAATGTCGTTTTGTGCAACGTAAAAACTACGCTAAGGTGTTCTTTTGACACTTCAATCAATAAATTTAATGGAGCATTAGGGATAATGCCGACATTAAATTTTAAAGTTCGTTTCTGCAACTGGGTGTCAGACAACTACTGTATTAACGATATCTATAGGATTCGAGAGTTTAAATCTGGTCAGCTTTCGAAACATAGTTATCCTTTAGCATGAAACTAAAGAGCTACTTTATCTCTTAGCTTGTATAAAAGTTGGAAATTTTAAAATACTTTGTAATAACGACGAAGCCAGATTTAATTAATTAAAATTATATCGGTATCAGAATTTAATATTAATAGCGAGTTAAAATTTCCTGAGTAAGTTAATAAATTTGGCGTCAAGGTCTTAATTTTGTTTGGTTTATTAATAATAATTTAGTCAGTATGCCTTTTACCCACGGGAATAATAACTTTTATATTTTCAGCAGTGGTGTTTGTCAAGGACAGACCTCCTTATATTACTTTAATATTTGTCTATGTACTTTTTACTGCTCTTTACTTCTGTCATTCTTCGTTTTCATTTCTCTTCCTTCAGTTCTTATTGTATTTTTTATTATTTTATTTATTATACGTTTCTCTCCCAAATCCGCCTTTTCCTTCGGCTGTCCACGACAGTGTTAGTACTTCTACGAGTATTATGCGTTATTGTTACAATTAATTTGATCATTACTGATTATGGCTGCTGACTTACCTACAGTAAAAATATATTATAAAATTACAACATGTAAAGTTAAATTGATTTATAAAGTAAAAGTCAGAACTTACCTTTCGTTGTTGTAAAATTCTCCCATGTAGGGAAGGCAAAGGGAACAAAGCCCATACAGCCAAGTCTTCAGCATTTTATTACTTCAGTAGTTCGGAATCGGTTCAGTAGTTTTAACGTAAAAACAAAACAGACAGACAGAGTTACAATCACATATATAAAATAGTATGGATAGACAACAAGAAATGAAGAAAGCAGAGAAATTAAATTATATTATAGTAAAGAAACTGCCGCGGTTTTCCTTTTTTTAAAAGTGTACTTGTTAAAACCATCATTAAAAAAAAATTATCAAGAATGTATTAAGTATAACAAATACTTTTCTGAAAACAGCATCAAAATTGGTTAAGCCAATAAAGAGAAAATCGCGATAAACATACATACATATAGGTCAAACTGAAAACCCCCCTTTTTTACATACCCCCACGCTGGCCGAATGCAAAATGCTGGGAAGAATGGTAAGTGGGGGTTTTTGGCGGCATTCAACTATGGCGGACGAGATTTCAGTGATATTGGGTCCTTACCTATGAAGTTGGTGTTTTTATTCTGTCTTAGTATTTTGTCTGTAACTATTAATATTCAGAGTATTCCTAAAAAATAATTACCTCGTCTAAAAATAGACTATATTTTTGAGCTCTTTTGATTTGTTTTGATAATTTGTTGTAAGTTTAATTGTGTTAAAATTGGACACGGAGAAAACTCTTTTTAAGTGCCTCCCGAATACATCATTTTATTTGCATTCACTTAAAAACGATAAATATTTTTTATGAAGTGTGATATTACACATATTACTAAAGCTTGTCTAATGATACATGCCAAATATTATTATCTCTGGATTTTTCGTTGTGAAGAAAACTGATAAAATGTTAGTATGGAAAATGCAGAATTCCCCAAAATCTCCATACAAAACACCAATTTCATAGGTAATTAGGACCTATAGGACCTAATATTTTTTCGGAGTAGATCTTGTTGCGTAAAATCAGTGTAGTTGTGTAACAGTGTCTGTGTTGACGAGCAATGTGGAGGATCATTGAAATAATCGTCAAGTGGTGTGAAAATCGGTGGGATCTTTATCGTGGTAATCCACCTCATCGAGGTAACACCACAATGTCTACCATCGATCGTTTGACGCCAAACTCTCCCAAGATGCGTTGAAATGCTAGTGTAATGCATTTTTGTAAACTTTTATCGGCGTTAAATCAATAGCCACGCGAACGACTTCGCGGGCACAGCTAGTAACTAATGTATCAGCAAATGATTTATATTAAGACTTACGAAGTTCTGGATTTTGGGCGCAGTCAATTACTTTATGCCTACAACTACTTTCGAAGGGTCGCCTTCAATCGCATTAGAGTCATAGAAAGCAAACTCCAAATTAATCAGTGCTAATTCAATGGTTCTCCATTATACGATTTCTAAAACTTTCCCCTAACCAAGACGATCTGTGCTTATCAAAATTCACGAAACTCCTGTAATATGTGCAAATTGTTTTACAACTCTTCCATTGTGATCCGAATTCTAAGGCCATTACGTATTCTCTTTTACAAAATACTGCTTGTATATGTACTGCTGGGTATATATTTTCTCTATCCTGCTTTAATATTTCCTTTAATACAACCTGCTTTGCTGTTGTTTCAAATTAAATTATTGTTCAATTTTCAATTTTGGTTTTCTTGAAAATAATTAGTATTAACATTTTCTTATTACCACGTCCTGTGAAACAGTATTACAGCTAAATAAAATGTGTTTTAGGTGGAAAGCAAGCAAGAGAAAACATTTACTTTATTTATAAGAAATAATACCTACTCTGGCTTGTATTACACTGCACAACCAATATCGTTTCCATTCACTCCACAGGACTAAAACTAAAGATCAAACATTTCAAATTATCCGAATTCCTACAATCGTCAGCCCGATTTTGTTACATCAGAACTCAATGAATGCAAAACAATTCGAACAACGCGCTCGACAATATTCGGCACATTATTATAAAACAATGAACTTGCAGCCGAGCTGCAATTTACCGGTCCACGGTGGCGTGATCCATAATGATGATTAAACTTCACACAGCTCATGGCAGCCTGGTACATATTCCGAGGAACTATAATAAACTCTTTACATTGTAAACAATAAAACACAAAGCTGTATAATTTGCATGCATCAACTGCTTTTCTTGCCTAGCATGTTGTAAAAGGCGACTAAGGGCGTATTGGGTCCAGGGTCTGTGATTGTGTAGGCGATGAGCTAGCCACTTGTTACTTACTACTCTGTCACGATTTTTCATCAGACCAAACCCAATTTTTGTATGGCTAAATGTGGTTTTAAGGAACACAGTGCTCCTAGGACTCTGCCGACTCCTTCAGGGATTGCAGGCGTGATTGTATGTATGTGTATATATGTATATTTTTGTTAATCATGTTATAGTAGTTTGGCTTTTTGGCGGCATTTGACTATGGCGGACTAGATTTTTATTTCAATGATTGTAATATATTTTCGAAGTGGATACTCGTATTGTTGCGTAAAATCAGTGTAGTTTTGTTATGGAAGTAACTAATTGGGCAGCCATTTAATTATTTGGTCAGCAAGAAAAAGGTCAGATGCATTGAAATGATTTCAATACATAAGAAGAAACATTACTAATGAAGACTAAGCTACTTACAATGAAAAACTGTATCCACTATTTTGCATTTTTTTTATTGATTTTATTGGGACATTTTATATATACTCTTTATTGAAATTCAAAACAAATACATAAAACAGGTAATGGTAACAGGTAATTCGTTTAGAACGATTGAATTGGCAATAAAAATGCGAGGAGTTAATTGCCATAAAGTTTTGTTATCTCTGACAGTTACTTAACATGTTCGTAACTTGTGAAGGAAACCTATTGAAGAAAATTAGCGGCATGGATACTTGATAACGACTTAAATAAGGAAATCTATAGGTCTTTTCATGGTGAATATAGATTAGAGCAGAAACGGTTGTAATAGAGACCAACGGAAAACTAGAGATCACGAATGTATGGTCATCCACCCAAGAACAAACCATGGCGAAATTAGCTTTGTTTTTAAGATCGAAAGCCAAAGAAAATATGAACCACAACCACTGAGCTTTTCACTTCACTGAACAAAATTTAATAATAATATGAATTCCACTATCCAGTTATCTATCGTCGTGTACCGTGTCATATTGCAGTCCTGTACGGCATGTCGCGGCACCACCTACAATTATTAATTTAAACCAACTTATTTCGTAGAGCACCTGCACGTCGCCACTAATATTTCACACGAATTTGAGCTTCAGAATCTTTGACTCCATATTCAGTTGATTGGTCTTCTATCTAATTAATATTGATCATCAGTATAGTGGTGTTATACCCGTATTGAAGGTGCCGGATAACCAATGATACTACAACAAAAATGACAGAGACAGACCAACCTGTGACGGGAAAAACCCACATTTAAAAAAAAACGATGTTCAGTTTCTGCAGAACGATAACTAATATAATGCACTCACCTGGCTTGTGCTGTTAATAAATCTCATTCTGGATTAGTTGTACCATACATACATATCATCACGCCTCATTCCCCGAAGGGGTAGATAGAGGTATTAAACACCCACATTTCGCCATATAATATGTTAGATCCCCATGTTACCTGTTGCCATGCACCGGGCACAATGTGAGGCAAGCGATATTCACTGTATTGTCGTCGAGGGGTTTTGTCGTAAATAAAAGACTATTTATATCAAAACCCGTGTTTGTTCTCGATGTCGTCTCTTTTTTTCCCAGTCGACGTCTAGCCGTCAGTGTCAGTCATGCTCCAGTCGTCTATGTCCTGTCTGTAAAGAGGCTAGACGCCGCAACATTCACAATGAACTGTTCATAAGTTTTATTCAAAATCAGTGGTACAGGCAAAAAAATACTTTATTATCCTTATCGTTCCTAACACTTGTAATCATCAAGAACATTTTTATCACATCAAAGTTTACATTGATTGGGATGTCTATGAAATTTTGATCTGTTAATAAAGTCATCTTCTAGCGCACCGTTGCATCAGGAACCATATCATTACGTTTCATTTTGTATTTTTTCGTAATTGTTGTATTTGCTGGAATTAAATAATTATAATCAAAAAACCAGAAAACCTCAGAAAAACTCAGGACATTCCCTTTCCTTCTGGCATTACTGCTATTAGTACCCTCTAATGTTTTGCGCCCTTCAGACACCGTACCAAAAACATTTTTCAAAGGCTAACCCTGATGAATATTTTTCTGACCTGACTTTCATTAGCAAAACAAGAGGCCTAGCAAGATTAAGTCATTTGCGTTTAATACAAGTGGCTAAGTTTGCAAAGAAAACAATTTAAGCCCATTTAATTCGCCGCCTATCAGACCGGTGCGACCACAATGAAGGAGCAAAAAAGATTTAGGATATGTAAATATTGAGAAGAATTACTTAAGGGTCCGGCGAACAGTGAATTTTTCATACAAACATAATACCAAAATCATTTTCAATTTGAGAGTATCTGGACAAATCATCGCTGTTATTCAGATTAAGAAAGAATTTTTCTATGTTTCTGTTAAAATTACATAATGATTAATTGCGTTATTAATATGAAACAAATAAGCGGAAAATATGTCCGAAAACGTCGAAAAATTTACGAAATTAAAATGGCATATATTTATAAGTTTATAAATATTTTGAACAAATTTTTTTTAACAGAAACATAGAAAAATAATTTCTTAATCCGAATAACAGCGATGATTTGTCCAGATACTCTCAAATTGAAAATTATTTTGGTATTACGTTTGTATGAAAAATTCACTGTTCGCCGGACCCTAAAAGAAAGCGAAAGTGACCTCTTACGGGTATTATACAGTATGATAAAAAGTAAAGCTTCAGAGTCTTAACAAGTTTTATTGTGAGAACTGTAATAGTAATTGTACCATTTTAGTATGTACCACTTTCTTTGCGTGCCGATAGAACCTCAAAACTAGTTACTGTAGCACTGTCGGTAGGAATCATCGTACACTCTATGAACTGTGAATCTCTAGCAAAGACATGGAAATTGAGATCACCAAATAAGAGCTAATTTTGTTACGGCTACGTGTAAATGCTGAACTATTTTATTCCAAACTCGTTCCATACTTCCTTCTTGTGGAACGACATATTCATATTTAAATTTATGACGAAACTTTTAATAGTTAAGGTTGGAGCAGCAATATGAGTCGCCGTCATTGTTCTAGTTGGAAAGTTTCTTCAAAGGTCCAAGTTTACGCTGTGTTGATGCACCATCATAAATATTATGTTTTATTTGTTGGGATGATGATAATGTGGGTATGGAGGTATTGTTGTGCTCCCTGGGGTGTTTTACGCCGTATTAATGCAAAAGACTTATCCTGTCAAATATTTCAGGTTCCGATTTATGGAACGCAAATGTAGGAAAATTTCTGTGTAGCTCAAATTCTGTAGTTGAAATACGTGCGTTTGATATCCTTTGTCTTTGTGATATTAATTAAAATGTATAAATGCATTTTACGTAAGTAGTTTTTATGCAGAATATTTTTGTTTATGCCAATGCCGAATGAGAAATATTTTAAGCTACAACCTAAAAATACTTTGCAATCAATTAATAACTATTGGAAAAAAACAAAACAAAAAAACTGCTTATCTCCTAGCGAACAAAACAAAACAAAAGCTAACAGTAAATATAAAGAGAACATAACAAAAGAAAAATTTTATAAATTAATAATTATTATTTGAAAAAATTGTCTGCAAGTATAACCATTGTTGTAAGTGTGCCAAGAAGGCTGGCTGAATTACCTATCTGAAAAGCAACGTTTATTCTTTGAGCTGAAGTATCGACGCAAGTTGCATCCCACACCAAAGCACAACCCATCTTCCAGGAAACCAGAGTCATTCCATCAGATCTCTTACCATCATCACGAGAAAATCCGTTCGGTTCAAGAACAGACGGAGCACCATCTGATGCAATAGCCCGACGAATGTCACTGTTAATTTCGGTGTGCTCTAAAATTGTTATTAACAATAATAAGAGGCAGAAAGTACAAAGATTCTTGTACAATTTGCTATGCAAGGACACAACAGACACGTCTCTGATTTTACTTAAGTCGCGGTACATTGACTTTGAAATGCTGTCGTACCCGCTCGTGCTCGGTCGAAATAATTATAAGAATGTAAAAAGCTACCCAGAGCTTCTTTGAAACTGTTCAGTTCATTGTTGTTTCGTTATAACCGAAGCTTTCGAATCTGTATACGAAGGATATGGTCCAAACCACTTTTATTAGCGGATTAAAGTTGTACTTTGAAGATGACTAAGTAGTTCGTAGGTCGTTTCGATAAATACGAAATGCGCTATTTTATACATGTATTGGGTCCTTACCTATGAAATTGGTGTTTTTATTCTGTCTTAGCAATTTGTCCGTAACTATTAAGTTTCAGAACATTCTTATAAAATAATTGCCTCTTCTAAAAATAGACCATATATTTGAGCTCGTATTATTTAATTTGATAATTTTTTGTAAGTTTAATTGTGTTAAAATTAGACACAAAGACAATTATTTTTAACTGCCTCCCGAATACATCATTAAACGATGAATAATTTTTATCAAGCGTGTTCACACACATATTGCTAAAGTTTGTCTAATGATGCATGCCAAATATTATTATCTCTGGATTTGTCGTTGTGAAGAAAACTGATAAAATGTTAGTATGTAAAATGCAGACATCCCCAAAATCTCCATACAAAACACCAATTTCATAGGTAAGGACCTAATATTTAAAAAGGCAGCGGTATCCGAGTTGGAACGGACGGGGCACTACTCGTTCGAGTGGCAGCAGGACTCGCGGGTTCGCTTTTACCGACTGTTACTGGAATAAAACTTATGTACAGTTCATCGTGAATGGCAGCGCATGTTTTCATAACGTCGATTGTCATAACATCGTTTGTCATACATCGAATGGCATTATCATCAAATAGCATAACAATCGTGTCACATATTCCTTCTTACTGATAACATTTAAGTGGCATAACTCTCTAAAGGCATATTATTATAAAGCATAACTATAGAAATTCCTAATTTCATTTAGCACAATATTAGGTAGTCCTAAAATGAATCGAATAATCACCCAGATTCGAAAGAACCAATCTCAAGGAAATGTGTTCTGATAACTATTAGGTTAAGGTTTTTTTTTTATGACCCCTAAAAACTATATTTGTGCAATCGAAATTTATTTAGTAAACAATTTGAGGCAGAGAAAAACATTATGCGTTGTGATCATTATGCTTTTCATAAGTTGTACGTTTCAAATTTATGCCTTTTAATGCTTAAGAAAAATAATTTTAGCCTATACAATATTAGGACTCTCAAAATTATGCGTCGCAATTTTATGCGTTTTGATGATTATGCCTTTCAAAATTATGGATTTTCATATTATGATATGCTTAAAACGTTATGCTTAAAATTACGGAGCCATCGTGAATATCGCTTGCCTCACATTCAGCCCGGTGCATGGCAAAAGGCTCGCCACCTGTTACATGGGGACCTAACATATCTGGCGATATGTGGGTGTTAACTTTGAAAAAGCGTGATAATATGTATGTATGTATGTAGTTAAAAAGCGAAGTATTTGAAGTATTTAAAGCATTTTAAATATAGACAAATGCTGTACCGGATAACAAAAGATAGTTGTTATAGTTATAGTTGATATTGTTTTTTTTCAATTTGTAAAACGCGTTGGAAGTTATACCGTTTCTCCTTCAGATAAGCGTGATTTTTTTGACTTTGCAGGCGAACAAGTCTGCCCTGGTACTACGATCGCATATAACTTATAAGGTTTACATATGCCATTGGCCTACCTACCTTGTTAATTAAAACGCAACAGTACCCAGTTAAGGAGCTCGGTGGCGTAGTGATTAGTACGTACGATGGAAAACAAAGCTACCTTTGCCCTGGTCAGACCGTGGATGGGTGACCAAAACTTTGTAATCTCGAGCTTCTTCGTGCTTCGGAAGGCACGTTAATCCCAGTCGCTATTGCGACCGTTTCTACCCACCAACCCGCATTGGGCCAGCGTGGTGGTGTTAAGACCCATACTTCTCATATGTTTCTCCTAGTCCTGTGCCCAGCAGTGGGACGCATATTGGAGTACGAGTACACAGTTTAATCCGTCTATTTTAATTCTCAAGCCGAAACTGCTTGGCGTAAAATTAGAGCAGAAGAACCCATGTTAAGTATCGCGTCTCTCCTTGGAAAAGCAATCGTTGGTTGACTCCAAAAATAATTTAAAGTATCATTTCGTAAGATAGTTTTAGTAGTTTATGTAACTGTTGCAAAAATACGTGTACCTCGGGCAGACATTGCAGTTAGGTAGCCCGGGCAGACATTGCAGTTAGGTAGAAACAACTTCGAGGACGAGGTGAACAGAAGAATCCAGTTGGGTTGGGCAGCGTTTAGGAAATTACATCGAGTATTCTCATCGTCGATCCCACAATGCCTAAAGACGAAAGTCTTCAATCAGTGCGTCCTACCCGTTATGACATACGGAGCCGAAACGTGGACACTGACGGTACGGCTGGTCCACAAGCTTAAAGTCGCTCAGCGAGCTATGGAAAGGGCTATGCTCGGAGTTTCTCTTAGGGATAAAATCAGAAATGAGGTGATCCGACAGAGAACCAAAGTTGTCGACATAGCCTACCGAATAAGCAAGCTGAAGTGGCAATGGGCTGGCCACATTAGCCGCAGAACCGACAACCGTTGGGGTAAACGAGTTCTGGAGTGGAGACCGCGCCTCGGCAAGCGTAGTGCAGGGCGCCCTCAGGCCAGGTGGAGTGACGATTTGCGCAAGGTGGCTGGCAGGAGCTGGATGCGAGAAGCCGAGAATAGATCGAAGTGGCGTGAATTTGGGGAGGCCTTCGTCCAGCAGTGGACTGTCATAGGCTGACGACGACGATGACGATGATGTAACTGTCACATAATAAAGGTCATCAAAACACGTTTAAATAGTATCATGCGAGTGTTTTAATACCGAGTTATGTGCAGTTACATACACTACTTTATCTATTAGGTTGGGGAAAAAGTCTTTTCGCATTATAGTATGTATAAACTTGTAATAAAATCTCTTTGGCTATACTATATGTATCTGGCTGGTTTTGGTATCATTGAAAGTTTAAATTTTAAAGAACATAATTCCAAATTCAAATTAGGAAAATGTGTGATTTTCATTTGTTTTTCGTACCGCCAAGATGAGTGAATCTAATGAAGAAATTCGATACCTTTTAAAATTTTACTACAAAAAAGGTAAAAATGCAACGCAAGCCGCGAAAAAAATTTGCGATGTTTATGGACCTAGTGCAGTGTCTGTGAGAGTAGCACAAATTTGGTTTTAGCGTTTTCAATCCGGAAATTTTGATGTCAAAGATGCACGTCGCTCTGGTCGCCCTATTACAGATAAAATGGATGCCATTTTTGAAAAAGTGGAGCTAGATTGGCATGTCAGTAGTTACGACGTAGCTGAAGAACTGGGAATTGACCACAAAACAGTTTTGGCGCATTTGAAAAAAAACTGGGTACACAAAAAAGCTCGACATTTGGGTACCTCACGAGCTCACTGAAAGAAACCTAATGAACCGTGTACTCATTTGTGATTCTTTATTACGACGTAATGAAACCGAGCCATTTTTGAAGAAGCTGATAACTGGTGATGAAATGTGGATCACGTACGACAAGAACGTGCGAAAAAGGTCGTGGTCAAAGGCCGGTCAGGCTTCACAGACTGTGGCGAAACCCGGGTTAACTCGCATTATTCATTATGAGCTGTTACCACCAGGCAGGACCATCGATTCTGAACTCTACTGCGAACAACTGATGAGATTAAAACAAGAAGTTGAGAGAAAGCGGCCAGAATTAATCAACAGAAGGGGTGTGGTTTTTCATTATGATAACGCTAGACCTCACACATCTTTAGCCACTCAGCAAAAATTAAGAGAGTTTGGCTGGGAGGTGTTAATGCATCCGCCGTATAGTCCTGACCTTGCACCTTCAGATTTCCACCTGTTTCGGTCTCTTCAGAATTCTTTAGGCAGTGTCAGGTTAACATCACGAGAGGACTGCCAAAACCACTTGTCGCGGTATTTTGACCAGAAGTCCCAAAATTTCTATAGCAATGGGATCATGTCCCTACCTACAAGATGGCAAAAAGTTATCGAACAAAATGGTACCTACATACTTTAGTTAAATGTAAATAAACTAATAGGTTGGGGAAAAAGTTTCTTCGCATTTTTTAAGAAAATTCAAAACATTATTTAATATAGTTTATTTACATTTAACTAAAGTATGTAGGTACTATTTTGTTCGATAACTTTTTGCCATCTTGTAGGTAGGGACATGATCCCATTGCTATAGAAATTTTGGGACTTCTGGTCAAAATATCGCGACAAGTGGATTTGGCAGTCCTCTCGTGATGTTAACCTGACACTGCCTAAAAAATTCTGAAGAGACCGAAACAGGTGGAAATCTGAAGGTGCAAGGTCAGGACTATACGGCGGATGCATTAACACCTCCCAGCCAAACTCTCTTAATTTTTGCTGAGTGGCTAAAGATGTGTGAGGTCTAGCGTTATCATGATGAAAAACCACACCCCTTCTGTTGATTAATTCCGGCCGCTTTCTCTCAACTTCTTGCTTTAATCTTATCAGTTGTTCGCAGTAGAGTTCAGAATCGATAGTCCTGCCTGGTGGTAACAGCTCATAATGAATAATGCCCTTCCAACCCCACCACACACACAGCATCACCTTGTTGCGAGTTAATCCGGGTTTCGCCACAGTCTGTGAAGCCTGACCAACCTTTTACCACGACCTTTTTCGCACGTTCTTGTCGTACTTGATCCACTTTTCATCACCAGTTATCAGCTTCTTCAAAAATGGTTCGGTTTCATTACGTCGTAATAAAGAATCACAAATGAGTACACGGTTCATTAGGTTTCTTTCAGTGAGCTCGTGATGATCCAAATGTCGAGCTTTTTTGTGTACCCAGTTTTTTTCAAATGCGCCAAAACTGTTTTGTGGTCAATTCCCAGTTCTTCAGCTACGTCGTAACTACTGACATGCCGATCTTGCTCCACTTTTTCAAAAATGGCATCCATTTTATCTGTAATAGGGCGACCAGAGCGACGTGCATCTTTGACATCAAAATTTCCGGATTGAAAACGCTTAAACCAAATTTGTGCTACTCTCACAGACACTGCACTAGGTCCATAAACATCGCAAATTTTTTTCGCGGCTTGCGTTGCATTTTTACCTTTTTTGTAGAAAAATTTTAAAATGTATCGAATTTCTTCATTAGATTCACTCATCTTGGCGGTACGAAAAACAAATGAAAATCACACATTTTCCTAATTTGAATTTGGAATTATGTTCTTTAAAATTTAAACTTTCAATGATACCAAAACCAGCCAGATACAAATAGTATAGCCAAAGAAATTTTATTACAAGTTTATACATACTATAATGCGAAAAGACTTTTTCCCCAACCTAATATATTAAAAAATGTTTTGAATTTTCTTAAAAAATGCGAAGAAACTTTTTCCCCAACCTATTACATTCATTATTCAAAGAAATAAAACAAATATTTTCATAATTTTTATTTTTTGTTGGCTGTCTGGAAAACAATTGCCATAGTTTTGTGCGTTTTTAAGAAAGTTAAGTGTTGCATAATGAGTCCAACCTGCTGCATAATGGTCATTATGTTACAGTTTCCATTTATAAACTTTTCGTTTTTATCATCTGTGTTAAAAAGTATGTCATTATGAGTTCGAATCTGAGTTCATATATCGAACATTGTAACATAAGTATAGAAAAAATCTATTTTAATATTAATATTAGGTCCTTACCTATGAAATTGGTGTTTTGTATGGAGATTTTGGGGAATTCTGCATTTTCCATACTAACATTTTATCAGTTTTCTTCACAACGACAAATCCAAAGATAATAATATTTGGCATGTATCATTAGACAAGCTTCTGTAATATGTGAAATATCACACTTCATAAAAATAATTTATCGTTTTTAAGTGAATGCAAATAAAATGATGTATTCGGGAGGCACTTAAAAAGAGTTGTCCCCGTGTCCAATTTTAACTCAATCAAACATACAACAAATTATCAAAACAAATCAAAAGAGCTCAAAAATATAGTCTATTTTTAGACGAGGAATTTTTTTTTAGGAATACTCTGAATCTTAATACTAAGATAAAATACTAAGAGAGAAAAAAACACCAATTTCATAGGTAAGGACCCAATATAATTTCCACTAGAATTTGTTTTGGAATATAAGCAAAGCCACTTGGTCCAGATTGTTATCGGAAGACGGCAGTCGTTAACGCTCATCAATCGTCTCATACCATTGGGCCTGCGGTGATTTAATAGGTCGATCTCCGCACTTGATTGGTTGTTTCAATCATAGAATATTTAGGGTGCAGATAAATTAATTCGTTCTCATTTACAGGGTCATTTGTTCTTGTAACCACTTTGTCTAGCTAAAGTTGTCTTGAAATATGTAGTATCACCTCATCATTTCAGAACAATTTTGACTTTTTTTAATTAAGAATCTTAATTTTAAATTCAAGTTTTTACGCTATCACAAATTAAGTCATTATTTCTATTCCCAATTTCATTAGGGATCTTGCCTTTTAGTAATGTACTCTATCACTCACCACATTGATGCTCACTCAAATCTTAGCCGTGTCCTCGATCATATAATCTAACCATATTTTCTTAAGTCAATACTCCATAATCAATTAAAATAGTTGGCCCATTTTTTGGGCCCCTAATGATTCATTACTGTTAGCCATCATCATAAAAAATAATATGTTTTTTGAGGCCTATAACAAGCGAATTTTAAATTACTTTTTTGCTTAACTATCAAAAACGCCTTCGACCATGATGGTCTATGAATTATATGTGCCGTAAGGTCACGATTTTGGTAAACAATTCAATACGCATGCGTCACCCAGGCTGACACAGACGACAGACATGCTTGATTGGTTGCAGATGAGAAAAAGCACAGCAATCCCTTATTTATATTTATTGAAATTGGCATATTTCGGACCCTTGTAGTAAATACTATGTAAATTAAACATTATTTTCATTACTTTTGATATGAATCAACTAGCTTATTGGAGCTCTATTTCGTACACTTTTTTTGAAATTATCAAAGGACATGACATTTGACTATGCATTAAAGCAATATTGATCTGTCTACATTACGTTACAGATTAAGGCAGCCGGTCACATTAATTTTCAATCATTCCATTAATAAACCATACCACGACAGCAGCCTGAGTCACCTGTAGGTGGGCAGACAATGCCTAAGTTTTGGTGTCAATGTTGACATCTACTAACGTTTTACACAACAGTGAGAAAATCTAATTTGAGCAAAATCTAACGTTGTCCTTAGTTAAACCTTATTCTATTTGATTAAGGGCGAATTCGACCATATTGAGATTAGTAACACGGGAATAGTAATACCAAACTGAGCTGCAACGATTGGTCAAATCTGCCCTATGTCAAACGAGACATTGACACATTCGTGCGCGAAAAACTGCGTACTCCGTTATAATAATATTACTCGCTTGTAGCCAAACATGAAAAAACTAGGATAGCTTATCGGCTCTGCCCTTAGGGCAGACTCGACCAATCGTTTCAGCTCAGTTTGGCATTACTATTCCCGTGTTACTAATCTCAATTTGGTCGAATTCGCCCTAAGTATCTTCTCGTAACCTTTATTACAACCATCGGATATCCTAAATCAAATAATATCTCTTGTGTTTTGCACCGCACTACTGGTGATACAAAATGGCGACAGGAAGTGCGAGTAGGGAAAAATGGCCGCATTTCCTGTACAGTAATGGCGTCGTACTGTAGTTGATGGCATGCATCCGGGATAGGGTTTGAACGAAAAAACTTTTAGTTCAGAATCCACTACGAATGGAGCTAAATGAGAGTATTTACGGATCCATCCTTGATTTAGATATGTTAAAAATTATCAGTGATGGTGAGATTCTTATTTCAAGTACAATTGGCCTTCTAACGAATGAGCTCAATCATTTCCGAATATTGCTTCAGTAAAGGCAGTGTGGTACCTCAACACGCTTATAAATATAACAGATATTATGCAGGGCTTCCACAATTCTCTTCCCTAAAATTAAAATCTGCGTGTGCACTAAGTGAGCACACTCAAAAAATAAATAAATAAGTAATTATCAATAATTAAAAGTTCAACTTTTGTAAAATAATTTGTAAGGCTATATTGTAACAGTTAAATATTGGCTCACTGAGGCCCAGCCGGATCTCTCCATTCGTTTCTTTTAGGGCCCGATAATCGCTCGAACAACAAAAAGAAAAAAATGGTTTTACAAAAATTTTTGAACTTTTACTTTCACCTTGGTGGTCTTCAGGTCACTTGAAAATGGTCGGTACACAGTATGATGTTGAAGGGCCTGTCGAGTGCTACCAGAACCTTCTTGGAAAGCCGCAGAGGGAATGCTGTCTGGTCTCGCTGGAAGAGCATGCGCAAGGCAGGTTTTCGGTGACTAGGAAGGGGAGGCGCTGCGTAGCCAGATCATACAGCACACTTAAAGCTAGTGGATGCCCAAAACTATGTCCAGGGCGTCTGGTCTGTTGTGCTGTATGTTAGGAACGTGGGTCGGAGCGTCTGGCCCGACATGCGACGTCCAGCTCAGCGGCGACGTCCAGGAGTATCCTGCCGGCCGACGTAGTTGAACGCAAGTCCCAGGAGGGGAGTTGAGGAGTTTCGCGTTCAAGTCCTCTGCCACTGGGGTATTACCTAGAACTAAGGGCGCCTCCTTATGCAGGCTGCATACATCCGCAGCTCCTCGGTTACCTGGACCCTCACCCTGATTTTGCGAGTAGAGATGAATCGAGAGAGGTCCTAGTGTATTTATTTTTTGTATTTTCCCTCTTTTTACATCCCCTGACATGGTTTGAAGAATTTTTTTTTCTATGTACAGACATACGACCTCTACAGTTTATTATAATATGAACCTTTAGATAGATAATTTAAATACCGTATCATGAGTAACATTGGACAGAATATAAAACGTTATAATTTTATTCAACCAATTTCAACAAAAAGTCCTACGAGACTACCTAAAACCTTAAAAAACTATAAAGTCGATTTTCGCAAAACGCTGTTTTTGAAGCAGGAGATGTGATTGACACGGCAGCAAGAGTTCAGCGGCCTCAAGAACGAGAAGTGTATTCCTAACTCGTCCTTCCTAACTCGGCTACCACTTCCTATATCAACATTAATGTTAATTATATTATTATTATATAAGTAGGTACAATATCACATCTTAAGGCGGTTTGTACAAAAACTGCATAGGTACATAATTTTTTTGCGATTGTCTAATTATTTTTATATTTTTCCAATGAATCCCAAAAATGCATAACAGCGCTTTAACTGTGATTGTAATCGATACAAGCGGCCGGATTCCGAGAGTAAGGCTTTTCATGAGAAGAGCCCGGCAATAAACTCATGAACCACTTCTTTTAATAGCCAATCTTATAATTATTGTCAGTTTTTAATGTATTACATTATTTTCTTAATTTCCAACTTAATGCTAGTACTACTATTAGCTTCTCAACTAACAAATGTTTGACATAAATTGCAAAAATTCGATATCGATGCACCTGATGTCTTGGAAACTTTACATTTTGCTGTTCCACGTATCAGTAGCAGGGTGCATAATCGTAAAACTTTCTGTCCTCCCCCATGGAGAACTCGACTCGGTGAGCACTCGCCTATTAATCGCATGTGTTCACATTACAATTTAGTTAGCTCAAAATTTGATATATTAAATTATTCAATGTCGGCAGCAAAAGCTGCAATAAAAGACTGTTTATTATAAACATATTGTAACAATCAATTAACATATTTATATTCGAAATATCATTAGTATTTATATGTGTAATAATGTTATATATTAATTTGTTTATTCCGAACCGTTTTATAATAGTGCATGCTTTGCTTACAGTATAATAGGAAACAACCTCGTTGATTTCACTGTCATTGTAACATTTTAATGTTTGTATTGGTTGTAACCAGTTTATGAGCCTTAATAAAAAAATTAAAAAAAAATTAATACAAGCCTTTGATTGTATTAGAGTTGTATTTCTATCGTTTGAATAGTTATTTGCATACTTGTAGGCGTTCTTCTTATATCAATATAACTTCTTTGATCGGTTGTATACCAAATTAATGTACTATTTATTTTGCTATTTGTAAAAAAACAATGCGACATTTCTATTTTGATCTCGTATTTCGTCAATTTAGTTCAAAGTTACTCGAAATAATAAAGTGTATTATTAGTAAGTAAGTGTATTATTGATGTGATATCTTTTTGGGCAGAAAATAAAATATCGTAATTTTTTACTGCATGAAGATTTTTCAAAGTGTAGGCTTTTTATGTTTGTAAAGCCTGTATTCGAAGAAGAACATAGGACCATACTTCAAGAGTGAGTGAGATAGTTGACTGATAAAATATTTAATACTCTTTCAATGATTTAAATTCGTTATCAATATTATAAAGATCCACTCGCTTATCTCACTCATTATTAAATGATAATAGACAATGACGTTTGCATTTATTGATTAAGCGTTTGTGAATTCAAGAGACTTGCGTGGTTTAATAACTATATTGGCCGCCGATATGTCAAAATTTATGGAAATCTCGCCGAGGCTGTTGTTCAGAGCTGGCGTACCTATGAAATGTCCCCGAAAGAGCCGAATAGGAAAGATGCAAAATTGCTATTAGGCAACCTTTGAAACGAGTTTCATCCCCACAATAACTTAGGATAAACCTTTACATAATCAGGCCATAATTCTCCCTCTGCTGGGCCTAGACCTTCCTACATGGAATAACACATGAGTATGCGGGCCATAACACCACCAAGCGGGCCTAATGCGGATTGGAGGGTAGAAATTGTTGCAATAGCGACCGGGACCAATGGCTTAACGTGCACGGAGGAGTTCAGATCACAAATTTTTGATCACCCATCCGGGGACTGACCATGGCTAAAGTAGTGTTGTTTTCGTAACCTTTAATATTGCTATTTAAATCGCCTGCAGTACATTGCCACTGTATTGTATTGAATTAAAATGTGTATTCATATTAGGTAAAGTAAATAAGTATCCTCAGACATTCACACCTATCAACTAGCCGATTTTAAGAAACTGTCTGTGGCGGTCTCACTGTCTCACTAAAACGATTCCAAGACAACAGGCCCCACCGTGGCTGCGAGCTTTGGCCACGTCTGTCTGAGAGAGGCCTTATATCACAGCTGGTAAAAGATAGCTTACAGAGCAGTCGTCTAAATTTTTAAGAGGGTTTTTAAAAGTTTCCGATCTTTCTTTCAAAAACACTTTAACTTTCAGTTGGTACCATTTATAACTACAAAACGCAAAAGCAATGCAAAAATGTCCTCTTTTTCATGTAATACTCCACTCCACAAACAAAAGAAAAGCAAAATTATCAAAAACGCAGAAGATTTAACTGTTAAGTCCTTTATCTTCTCTTCTGGATGATGTCGTTGATCAAATATGGCCATTATTCTTCATTTGAGATAGTTTATTTTTGTTTAACTTTACCATAGACATTTTCATACCATATTTAATCTACTTAATTACTTTAATCTGATAACAGTTATCGAATTAACTTTTATATAATATCCAGTCAGAAATGGATTCATTACCAAGCCACAAGGCACAGGGGCAAAATGTGGTGCAAACTTCTAGTTTTTTCTGTGTTATTAGTAACATCGTATTGTAAACATGAACAGTATGAAGGGTAAGTATGGTTTTAATTTACTCGTACTTACGTTTCATAGTAGTATAATTTGAACACACTCCTACAAATCTAATAGTTTCAGTTTCTATTGAAGGGGAGCCCGGTGGCGTAGTTGTTTAATTTGTGACCTTGAACCTCTCCGTGCTTCGGAAAGCGCGTTAAGCAGTTGATCCCGGTCGCTATTACAACCGTCTCTACCCACCAACCTGCAAGCCAGCGTGGTGCTACGGCCCATACTCCTCATGTGTTTCTCCATGAGGAAGGCCTGTGCTCAGCAGTGAGACGTATATAGGCAGAGGACAGTTTCTAATAACTAACAATGAAAGAAATATCTGAAAATTTATTTGCCTTCCATCTTTTTCCAGACACTCCCTATACGAGGTGACCGTAAGCGATATCTCACAAACAAAAGTCGTCTACCAAATCCAGAACGAGGTCCTCGCGGATGTGTGGTCGTATCCGAATCCTAACAGACCAGGGCAGATTCTGGTCTCGCCTGAATCGAAGGAGTACTTTGAAAATGTACTCTCTGTTGCAGGAATTGAGTACAAAATCATTATCAATAATATCAAGGAGTAAGTGCAAATCATACTATTTTCTATTATTATTTTAAACACGGTGATCCTTATGGGATGGTTGATTGAAGGATCAAATCATCCTGAAGGTTGAGAAAGTCTGAATCAATCCTGAAGGTTAGATTGTTATAATAGCGCTTATAATATTTTATAAATGTAAACACCACAAACGTTCAATAGCAATAATAATGTATTTAAATACACGAACAATGTTAATTTTCCGCCTAGTAAAAAGCAAGAGTTGCCAAAATCTTAACGATTGTTCTCTACGTCCATTAAATAATAATTGTACGATATTTTTGAGTCCAAAATGAAATACAGAATAATAATAATTATAACATCCTTATTTTATTTAGTGCAATGATAATGATATAGAATCAAAATGTAACTCATACAAAGAATTACTTAGTCATTAAAAATATCGTTTTATATATTATAGAACAATATATTTATTAATATTTTTTTACATCGATTTATTTTTACTTATAGCGACACTAATAATTATCCTTCATAAAAATATTTATAGTCAACAAGACAACATTGGCATTGTTTTTTCTACGTTATTAGAAATAACTTTTTCGTATTATTTACCAAGCGGACGATGTGTTTTTTATTACTCCCGATATTTCCCTTACCAGCGAGTTTCGGATTACCATGAACATCGATTCTTGCTAGCACACTGACTCTGGCTCATCTAACGACCTTTCCATCAACATTGACCATGTAGTGTATTTGGGATCACTTTGATGATATGTTAATATTCTTTTACATAAAAGTACTGAGTAAATAATGAATGTAAAGATTTTGCTGTAACTGATTGTCCACGTTGTGCAAAAGTCTCCTACAAAATGGACATTGTCCTTGATGTCTGTCCTAACAATGAAGATTAATATACAATGAAGGTCTACTACAGTTCTTTCTATTACCCAACTCCTCCAGTTCACATCTTAACATCTGCCCAACAACGGCTTCGATTCAACACATTCCGTCTCGGTTAGATTCGCCAGAATTAAATGTGTCAAGAATAGCTATTCCGTGATTACATTGAAAGTTGTCAATCCTCGTCTTGTCAGGTTGCAAAGTGCCTTTTTACGTCTCTTTTAAAGGACCCGGTGTTCTTTTCTAGGGTCAAGTTTTATTTTTCAAACATTATAACAATTAGTTTAACTTTCAGTTTAACTATAACAGAAACGTTCAAAAGTGTAGTAGGACCCTAAAACTATTAACTAAATGGTTTGTCAAAGTACTAAGTACTTTGTAATGTCATATTTCCGTAGCATTTAAATTTAAGTAAAATTTCTGTATACAGGTTTCCTTTGAAACGTAGGTTAAAACGTCGTAAGTGTAGACAGTTGTACTCGAAATTTTGTTAAAGTGGGTAATACATGTGCTTGTTCGATAGTACATAAATGCGATTATTCTTTCAGTGCCATTGAATATGAAGAAACTTCACGCCTACACAGAAAATCCCTGAAAGTGGATCCCGATTTCTCTAGCATCTTGGAGTTTGAAGAGGTAAGGTACAAAAATTATATACATAGTAAACTATAGGATTATTCCTTCCGAGGAGGACTCTAATGTGATTTGGCAAGTCAAGAGTTTCAATGCTGAAATTTTTTAAATTTTTAAATTTTTAAATAAATTTTATAATAACAATAGAGTAGTTAATCTACCAACACGTAAAAACCACTTTAGATCATATCTTAATCTAGAATGACTTGAAAAGAATTTGAAATTTTTGATCAATAATTAACCCATTATCTGATACGTTTGTAGGCACAATAGGAAATCAATTGTCTCGTCCTTTACAGGATTAGTGTCAGTCCAGGGGCAAACACTTCAACTCCAATAAATACTTATAACTTATTTCCAGGTCGAAGCATACCTCCGTAGAATAGCAGCAGCTTACCCAAACGTGGCAACTCTTGTCAACGCCGGCAAAAGTGTTGAAGGCCGAGACTTGTGGTACTTGAAGATATCCAGCACAAATTTCCAGGTAAATCCTTTCGAATTCAAGTTTTCTTTATTTAAGTTCGTAATGTACTGCACAATCATCCAATAGCTTATAGCGGCGACGGGCTCACCACCTGTCACGCTGAGCACATGTGCAGCCACTGCTTGGTGAAGCGCGGACTACGGCAGTGGACTGCTTTTGCATTGCTTTTGCCTAGTCTCTGACTAACCCTTAAGGGATATTAGTCGTGATTATATGTATTTGTATGTGGTTCGTAATGTACCTTTTAATTTGGAAGAGACTTCTTGAAAGGCCATAGTTTTTAAGGCAACAAATCAAATGCTTGCTTAGATTTCTCTGGATGTCACAATGGGTGATTTTATTGCTTACGATACTTTTTCACTGTCTAGTTACATTACGCGAATTTATAAATTTTATGTCTACGAGCGACGGTGACTACTTTCCATCAAGAGAACCGTCTGCCCGTTTGCCTCCTAACACATATATAAAAAACACTTCAATTTTAAGATACCTCTATCGCCTTGCTTTGTATTTTACTGGCGAATGTGTGCTTCTGGAGTTTTTGGAGTTTGACAAATTTTAGCAACGAGTACCTATTCGTCGCCATAAATCAGATGAAACTCGAGAAAATTTGTCGCCATATTTTCACGACGCAATATGCAACTAGACATTTCAAATGTACCAATGAGTAAATTGAGATAAGAAAATTGTTTTCGCTGACTCAAGAATCAAAATTTTCTCAAAGTAATTTTCATGAAGATATGATAATTAAGCTAATTCATTATGATTAAGATAATTACTCGGATCAATTAGCTAATGTACTTCTATCAATTGAATTAGACACACTTAGCCTATCTTATCAAATTTAATTAAAATTTGAATAAAATATGCAAAGAAATATGACAAAAGAATTTTATTTACACTCATGTTATAATGTTCGAACTTTATCATCATCATTATCCTGCCCTTTTCCCAGTTTCATTTGGGGTCGGCGCAACGAGTCTTTCTCCTCCACTCTCCCCTATCACACGCCATATCAACATTCACTCCCATTCTAGCCATGTCCTCATTCACACAATCTATCCATCTCTTCTTTGGTCTTATATTAACAAATTATTATTAGAATTATTGACAAAATGGATAATATACACAGCATTTGTCCGTTTCAGAATTCAAGCAAACCTATTGTATTCGTGCAATCCTTACTTCATGCGCGTGAGTGGGTGACCCTCCCAGCTTCCATTTATGCCATCCACAAGCTGGTGGTAGACGTCACCGAGCAAGACTTACTCCAAGATATTGACTGGATCATCATGCCAGTCGCCAACCCTGACGGATATGTGTTCTCGCATGTCGATGTAAATATAAATCGTATTTTCGATAGACTACACAAATATAGTAAAATTAACAGTTTTTTAACAAAAGATTTCAACTATTCCTTATACATAAATACAAAAGCAGAGTAAAACAAGAGAATCAGTAAGAATTCACATATGACCTTTTTTTAAATATGATGAACATACTAATATATCTTGTCTCCTAATGCAAAATCAACAAAAGTTATACACGGTGTTTCAAAACCAGAACAAAACTCATCCCTGAAATCAATTTTAAGTACCGCCTTGTACTAGCTAGCAGGAGTAGGAACAGAGTTGAAAATTAAGGAAGTAATTTCTACAGATAAACCTAACTAAACCTTTAGAGTTGCGATTTAATGTTGATAGATTTATAATTTTTGGAAAAATATATATTAAAAATATCATCTCATATTTTGGCAATGAGTTATGTACAATACCCTACAACCCCCTTTCGTTTTTTTTGTTTCTGAAACACCTTGTATTGTCACAATTACATAAAATTACAATACCTTTGTTTTGTATTACATCGTAAAGTTCCCACCAAGCAAGGGATGACGAGCTTATCGGTTATAAACTACTGGTATATTTATCTAAGCACATACTGAGAAACACTATAATTTGTTTTTTTTCAGTCAAGATTCTGGCGTAAGAACCGCAATCCAAATTCTGGCGCCTGCATTGGAGTCGACCTCAACCGGAACTTTGATTTTAACTGGAGCCAAGATTCTAGCGGCTTGACATGCAGCGACACTTTCCATGGCAGAGGACCTTTCTCCGAACCTGAGACCGCGGCTATCAGAGACATCATCAACGAGCATCGATCCCGCTTATCCTTGTACGCAGACATCCACAGCTTCGGCAGCATGATCTTGTATGGTTTTGGCGATGGTGTTCTACCTCACAACGCGTTGATCCTGAATATGGTGGCTGTGAGAATGGCTCAGGCCATAGACGCTGTAAAAGTTAGCTACAATCCAAATTACGTCGTTGGTAACGTCGTCGATGTTTTATACAGGGCTTCGGGGAGCTCTATAGATTTCGCTAAAGCAGTTGGTGTACCTTTGGCTTACACGTTTGAGCTGCCCTCACACAGATTTGCATCGAACACTGTCCTTGGATTCTTGGTAGACGCAGACTTTATCGAGCAGGCTGGTATGGAGACTTGGGAAGCAATCAAAGCTGGAGCGAGATACGCTCGTGATAGCTTCAGTGGTTAATTTGAATCTTTACAGCAGTCTGGAGGTTTTTGTAAGAAGGCAATAAAATTGCATAACATTGAAACTTCTTTTATTTTATAAAGTTTACGAAACAAAATTATTTAGAAACTCTCATAGAACTCCATTATTGAAGTTACACAATAAATATTAGTCAAGCTTAAAAACCTCAAACTAATTAGTATTTAGTTTTACGCCAACAATGTCGTGCTTTATCACAATTTTAAATATGTATAATCGGAGATAATTTACGGTATTAATAGATTAAATTGAAATAATTAATCATTTACATTACACTTCCTGATTTATATAACCTTAACTTTATGGATGTATTAAATTAAAAAAGAACGCTTATGGAAAATAATATCATCACCATTACAGCCTACTAAGACTCAGATAATAAGTGAAAAAAAGTATATAATTATCCTAAAACTAGATGTTACCATGTTAACATTACTATACATAACTGAAGTCTGAGAGGCGCCTTATTAAACACTAAGGTCCACTTGCAGGAAAATTTAATCTAGATAGAAACTAGATTAATTTGAATTAATTAATTTTAAAATTAAGTAATTTTTTGACATTTTGGCCATAGTCAAATTGTATATAAAAAAATCGGATCTGGACATTTTATTTGGCGTGATTATATTATTATATTTGTATGTTTAGTTTTTGGTCCTATGTTTTTCATAATTTATGACGACATCGACACAAAAAATTTTGGTGACAGTTGCAGTTGTATCATAATTTTTTTTAATAGATATTTCGATATGATAGGTAAAAATTTTTATGATAAACCGAATTTTTAACTTAGCATATGGTAATTTTTTCAATATTGCATGAGGTGAGCCCCAGGGGTATTGGCAGGAAACGTTATTTATTTTGCTTACGTGGTATATTGTTTTAATAATGTTGCATAACTGCATTGCATAACAATTGCACGATCGAGAGCGCCTAACCCAGGGTTTGCCCATACATTTGCCCCAGGGTTGGGTGCTAACTCTCAACCGCGCAATTGGGCCATAGGAAAGTTTTCTGTTTGGTGTAAAGTTTTGGCAAAAACACGCCAAACTCGGTAAACAAAAATTATCCTTACAAAACCATTCCTTAAATAGTCGTATTCCTGTTTTTTTTATAGTCAATTATAATATATTTATTTTTTAACAAATCTTCACATTAAGTGAAGGCTCAAAGTGTCTCAAAGGGCAATAAAGAGGACTATGCTTAGGGTTTCTCCTCTCTGCGTGATGGCATCAGTAACAAGGAGATCCACAGGAGAAGTAAGATCACCGATATAGCCAACAGAATTGCGGACTTTAATTGACAGTGGGCAAAGTACATTGCTCGTGAAACTTCTCGAGTAGCGACCACGTATTGGGAGGCGCAAAATTGGAAGCCCTTCAACGATCATTAGGAGAGCCCTATGTCCAGCAGTGTATCTTTAGACTGATGGATGGATCCATCTAGTCTTTGGTGTGAGCTGGTAATGATAAAACTCCAGAACCAAATGCACACTCTGCAAAGAGTGCAATTTTCGAACGTCACAATTAATTAATATAATTTTAAATAATGTTCGTTTAGGGTGAGCTTTTTGATCTGTAGTCATAGTAACAAGTTCAATTCTAGACCAATAGCGTCAATGGAAACGCCAAAATGTGTGATATAGAATAAAGGTCATCATAGCTCATTAGATCCACTCGGCACCCGATCTGCACTCTTATTTTAAACTGTCGGTTCACGAATTCGATTCGGAAAGTCACGTCCCATCTCGCTCTAATTTGACGCAATAAAAAGTAACAGGAATAGAGGGTAGCACCTATATCACCTCCGGAGCACCTCGCCCCGCGGGCTCACCACGCGCGGTCGGCGAGTGATGCGGTGACCACTCATTGCTCGCACTCTTACCGCGTGCAGGGCCCCGATCGCGCTTAGTATTCAATTTAATTTAACATATGTGGCATAAATTATTCAATTAATTTATTGTGAATTTTGTACCTACTAACATAGCTCGTAAGATCCATTGTTACTAACCATTATGTGTCTCTGTTACTTGAAATAATAGTAGATTAGTAGCCAAGGGCTGTAAGGCATCAATTGCAGCCCGAGATATTTAGGCGCACGAGCGCAGCGAGGGCGCTTATAGTTCGAGGGTGCAATTGATGCTTACACCCGAGCTTACTACTCTGCTTTACATCTCGATTGTGAGGTAAGTGGAAAAAAAGGCATTACAAGAATAAATAAATTTATTTTCAAGAACTAAATTTAGCTTCGCCGTTCGATATTCAAAATTGATGAAAATAGCGAAGCGACCTCTTTTGTCATTGGGCTGAATGCATGATGTCTAGTGCCAGTAAGATGGTTAGATGTACGCGAACTTTTTGAAAGAGGTTTTTTTTAATTACTTACCGCCCTAGGGCGTTTCTAGCTACATTATTAACCTAGGGCGGTAATTGATCACTTACAACCCGCATCTGGGGGTATTAAGGACCTACTTACCGAACATGAGAGATGTAAATTATTATTATTATTATATTTACTACAACTAATTTTCAGTCGAAAACGATACCGCACAGCCACACTTTTCGTTCCATACTTTTGTACTCGCGTTCCCTCGCGCGTCCCGTGTTGGTCCGGGACACAAAAAGAATGTACCAACTGCTTTTCTCGCCTAGCATGTCGTAAAAGGCAACTAAGAGCGTATTGGGTACTGGGTATGTGATTGTGTAGGCGATGAGCTAGCCACTAGTTACTACTCTTTCACGATTTTCCATCTGACCAAACCCAATTTCTTGTATGGCTAAATGTGGTCTTAAGGAACACAGTGCTCCTTGGACTCTGCCTACCCCTTCAGGGATAACAGGCGTGATTGTATGTATGTATGTATGTTCCCTCGCGTCGCCTCGTGAAGTGTAATTGCCATAAAATTTTCGAGTGAGATTTGGTTGTGTATTTAGCGCACAGCGACCAGGGCCCAGGTCCCGAGCAGATCGTTCTTGTTTTTAGATTGATAGATAGATAGATTATTTGTTTTCATTTATTAACAGAACCACAAACAAGTTTACAATGGTAAATAGTATATAGATTTTTTGCTTACATCCCATTACTTACTGCAAACTCAACCTTGATGGTTACAAATTAAATTGCAAATTGTATTGAAGGTGCAAGACCCCAACAACACTATTGTCTAATTTTAATTACAATATTAGCAATGCCTTTCGCTAAAGGAATTATAAAGTAGTAGTGTTAAATTCT
The DNA here is from genome assembly GCA_910589355.1 of Parapoynx stratiotata. Lineage (NCBI taxonomy): Eukaryota > Metazoa > Arthropoda > Insecta > Lepidoptera > Crambidae > Parapoynx > Parapoynx stratiotata. Next base: position 1,887,763 of record OU342477.1, read on the forward strand.
ATGACTATGATGCGTGCGATGCGAGTGGGGTGTATTAATTACTGTGTGTGTGTGTGTGTTTGTGTGTAGTTGGGTGGGTGTGTACGTGTGTGTCTAGGGAGAGAGAGAAAAAAGATGGCCAAAATATTAATGGCATAATATTAGAAAATATTTGTATTTGTAATCATGTATTTAATTAATTTAGGGTTTTAACAATAAATCAAGATTTACACTTTATTTCACAAAACAAAGTACATAAAAGTAAATAAGAACCTCTATGTGTTGTACAAAAGGCGGCCTTATCGCATAGAGCGATCCCAAGCAACCTTAGGATGGAGAGGAAAAATATCCGTGAGAAAGAGAGGGAAGATGCCCCCCGCCGCCATATGTCCACCATATGTACCTTGTTTAGGACATTAAAGTTTAAATAAATAAATAAGATGGAGGTACGACAAACGTAATGTAAAAAACAAAAAAGAAACTAATTAGATAATACCTACATAATCAAAAATAAACTACAGTAGGTAATTCACCAGCATAACGAGCTAAAACAATGGCAGAGACGAGACATCACACCGAAAGATAGTGTGCAACAACAAGCGTCTTGAAAGTATTTAAGCTTTGCACACGTCTATATGAATAGGCGACGCATTCCACAACTGAACAGCTTGCACTGACTGAAAAAGAATTGCGGTAAAATTTTGTGCAAAGCGCCGGAGTCGCCAGCATCAAATTGTCAGTAAATCGGAGGTTAAGTGAGTGGTCGACGAAAATTACTTTTTAAATAAATAGGAATAGGATAGTGAAAAGATGGGAAACAATGTGAGCATTCCGGCGGAGGCGAATGGGTAACCATTTGGGTAAGTCTTCACAAAACTGGTAATTATTTTATAGGAATAAGCATAAGAATGTACAATAGGCTGCCCAAAAGTTTTATAGACTTGCCTATGCATAAATTTAAGTCAATTATAACATTTAACAATTGACTTAAATTTATGCATAGTCAAGCATAGCAAGCATTATGCATAGTCAATGCATTTATTCCTTATGCTTATGTTTAATGAAAAAGGGGTATTATAAGGTGGAAGAGTATTTCAAAGATTAAAATTCGTGGCTACTATAGTTTTCTCCTCTGCATTTACGTATTTTATTATGTTTAAAATGTTGTGAATACCTTTTGTTATAATGAATGTTTAAAAAGGCTAACTGTTGAGTTTCTTGCGGCACTTCTTCTCAACAGGCCATTCACGTCGAAAAAGTCGTAAAAAGTATTTCTTGTAAAACCGGCAAAATATTTTTTGTTTTTCAGTTTGCTACGGAATTCTGAGACATGATCATATTTGCGCAAACTGAAGATAAATGTGATTTTGAAGGCGTTCGATTTTGCTCGTTTTTACTCATTTATTCGCGGACAACGCGATGTCCACTCGCTGGTCGTACGAGGTTACTGTGTGACGAGTTAGTGCTGATTGGGTGCCGGGTGGCTCGGCCTATTTCCCTCGCACATCGCTTAGCTACCCCACTCACATATCTGATGTAAAATCAGCATTGTTTTAACCTTACCTCTCTGATAAAAGGCCCCACACTAATGAGCTTCTGATTTCTCCTTATCTTGATAAATCCCAACAGAACACTAATTAATAGAAATATCTAGTAATATATTTATAAATCTAATCGAATTAATAAAAACTGACTTTGGTACGTGAGTTTGCTCGTTTTAGGAATATTTTTTTTGAAAAAAAAATAGATAGTCAATATCTTAACATTTAAAAATACCGCAACGACTTAGAACTTTAAGCGGTCTATTTTAAAAGTTCAATGATGGTAAAAGCAATTAAACACAAACTACAAACAAAAGCCGAGGATTAAATGAAAATTACAAGTTCAAAACAGTGTTTTTATTCAAAAGGTCTTGGAGTATTAGTTGTAATTTCTGCATTACATTTGTACACAACTTAAATTATGAACTATAATTGTATATAGTATTACGTAACTAGTCAACGGTCACAACAAGACAATAGAAATATATTTTGTTTGCCAAGGGCTTATATTTCCATTATTGACTTCGTAGCTAAAAAACTCAAACGCACAAACACACAATCATATCCCCTTTGTCAATAACATTAAAAACAGATGATAATTCTAATACGATTTCAATACAAATCCTTGTGATTTATTTCAATGATACGATAACAAAGAACCTGTGAGCATGTATTGTGTGTCCTTCTTTGTACTAGTGTTTGTTTCGCTGGTTTCTTCAAAGAATGAGGATTATATGGGGTACGTGAATTTTGCATCATAAGAGTTCTTATTGCTAGGCTCCCCGAATATTCCTTGCGTGACTTCAGGTATTTGTCACTTTCGTATCTTCTTCCCAAAGCTTCGCAATCAAACAGTTTTCCATGTAATGGTTAGTTGCAGCTACCCTATTGCTATCTTTGTGTGTTTCTTTGCGTCAGCTGTCCTCGTCATGGACAGGCCAAAATTTTGTGATCTCGAATTCCTCCGTGCTTCAGAAGGCCGTTGGTTACTAGTGCACCCGTTTCTACCCACCAACCCGCATTGGGCCAGCGTGGTGGTGTTACTCCTCTTGTGTTTCTCCATGAGGAAGGCCTGCCAAGCAGTGGTACGTTTATAGGCCGAGGACAACCCTTACTCACGTTAAATCGCGTCCTTATTCCTCATTCATAATACCACAATACTTCAGATTATTAATACCAAGGTTATTTTGATTTTTGATATTTTGTTATTTAAAATAAAATAATTATTATTGTATAGAATTATTGTAAGAATAGATAACTATCAAATGTTTAATCATGGATTAAAAGAATTATATGGTGGTGCATTTCTAACGAGGGTTTAAAAAATACATTTCAGATATAAAGTATATAACGTTGAGTTAAAAACTGTAGAACAGCAAAACAGATTTGATTTAATGAAAAGCGATGGCGTCGACTATTGGAGGAAGCCATCTTTAAAACATGGCATTATTGGTCAGGTTATGGTCTCACCATCACATTTCCCATGGTTTGAAGAACAATTGGATCTTCTGAATATAAAACAAAACGTACTCATTGAAGATGTTTATGAGTAAGTACTAGAATTTAAGATAAGATTAGGGTGTTTATAATGCGATTAAATTATTTTGATTTGGTAATGTACTATATGTTTAAGTTGAAATTCTTCAGTATTACTCTATTAGGAAAAAAATGTTCATACTACCTAGAAAGTTACTAACAGATTGACGTTCGCTGGAAAATGAACTGAAAAGTACTCAAATCTAAGTGTTTGCATTTAAATAAGCGTTTAAATATTTGCACATAATATAAAAAAAATAAACGAATAGTTCATACTTGATCCAAATCATGCTGCTACACTTGTATTGAAAATATTTTTGTCATGATCGACGAATAATTTGACTAGTTTGTAATAAAGTCTCTTAAATTGCACGTGTATTTTAAATTTTCACTTGAAGTTTGGGATGTCGAAATTGAACAAGATTTGTTTGATAATGCTTATATTTTCAGGTATTTAATCAAAAAGGAGGAGAAGCTAGTAAGAACAAAGCGTTCTGATCCAGAAACCGAACCAGACAGGGAATTTGATTACCAAAGATACTACAGATATGACGAAGTAAGACATTTTATGTATAATATTAAATAAGACAATAACAAAATATTCGCTACAACGTTTTAGATTACAACGTTTTTATAGAACGCCAAAACCATTACTATATAAGTTTGAGAGAATCCATTAGAATCGGCGCTGCGCTGCTTTTATAATTTGCAAAAAGTTTCTTCCCAATCCAGATGGTCAGGCTGTATCTACGCCAAAATTTAAACTACATTGCAAAAAATTTACAAATACGAACGATAATTGTTAACAAAGGCTGTTATAATAATAATATTCATTTATTCAAGTAACATGACTAATTTTTGTTAGTAACAATTTGTGCTTATCCTTTGTTAATAGCATTCATAAAATTCAGATAATGCATGCAATTTTAGTCTGCATATGAGTCACTGCCGCACCACCCCGGTGGATGCCCCACAGCAGTGACCCACGTACGGACAATCTAGCCTACTAGCGAAATAAGTTTAACTTGCATGCCTGTATATTATAACCAAACTTTTATTACGCACACTTTAAACGTAAAATTACTTGTTTTGTGTTTCAGATTCTGAAGCATGTACGAAATATTGAATCAACGTATGCCGACTCAGATAGTGTATCTGTAGATGTGATCGAATTTGGTAAGACTGCTGAAGGAAGAGACCTGGTGAACTTAAAAATAACAAGCCCGAATGAATCTGTTCAGAAGCCCGTAATTATAATAGAAGCTGGAATCGTACCACGAGAATGGATTACTATACCTTCGGCATTGTATATAGTTGATAAGCTATTAGATGAAGGCAATTCTATGCTATTGAACGAATTCGAATGGATTATTGTTCCTGTAGCAAATCCAGATGGATATGAATACACACATACAAATGTAAGGATTTTCTTTGTATTTTTCTTTTCATACATTGAAAATAAATTGGTATAGTTAGATAAGGATAATAAATTTGCAAATTATCAGATTTTTGATAATGTATGAAGCTTGGTAGAACTAAATAAATCTTCTCTAAATTTAAAGAATTTCGGATGTTTCCAACCTTCAAATATCAGTCTACACTAGCACAATACTACCGAGTCCACTACTGGAAGTACGTAAAACAAAATTTATTCTTTAAACGACGCTGTCTGAGTTAATGAAATCTGGTCCCACCTTCCAATAGCTTTGTGTTACACCGTCAAATAGGTATGTTTGAGCTGAATAAGAGTTACATACATAGCTATTAAAAGGTGGGACCAGGATTTGCATCATCCGTTGTGGGTCGTTGTTAAGCCCTTTAATAAAGAAGCCATTTTCGGCGCACAATAACTTTCAGCAGTGGAAAATAAAGTCGAAACGCAAAGGTGATTCTATTTATTAATTTTGTAGAAAGACTACAATGATTACAAAGAAACGTTTAAAATAATAATAATATCGATGTATCAACGAACGAAGTCCTCTTAACATTAATTAGAGAATCATGTTTCCCAACCACCAGTTCAATCCGCATTTAGTGATCCGACGCACATTGCGCCCCAATTCCAATAAGAGATGTTCCCATGAATATATAAAGCATATTAATTAGTACAGATTACTATTCAATAGATACTGTTTTTGTTGTAAAATATATCACAAACCATATTATTATTAATCCAATTAAGGTTCACATTTGTTTGCCGTGACAACCTTTAATTAAGTAACACTTAGCTTTAATCAATATTTTAATTAACCGTGCGAGCGGCAAGCTTCAATCTAATAAAATCTTCAGTGTTTGTCTCCTCGAATAACGAATATAACTAAGGCAGTTCAATATCTTAAAGTAAAGTAATTATTATATCATCAGGTGCTCAATAAATAATTCAAGGTCACATTTTTACAACAATCTGACATATCTCAAATTTGTATAATAACAGGCTTTTAAGACCAGCTATTACACATGATTGTAAAGATTTAAGAAAAATTTAAGAAAATTGACAAACATATTTTTAAAATAGATTTAATTACACCATGGATCGGAATACCTAAATCAGACAGATCATTGAAGTAACCCAATAAACTTTCTTCGTTTATTCATAAAAATGAAACATTTACAACATGTTTACATAAAACATATCACATTCCCTATGTATCAAAACTTTTTTTCGTTTATAAAGTTGCTAATGCGAATCCATTCTTTATCTTCCAGCTTCGACTATGGACCAAATCCAGAAGCACAAAAACTCATTTGGATTTCATCTGTCCTGGAGTTCATATCAACAGAAACTTCAACCTTGACTGGTCTGTGTCAGACTCCAGCTCGAGTCCCTGCAGCCATCTTTATGCTGGCGTCAACGCGTTTTCAGAAATTGAGAGCCAAATGCTCGCTTCTTTAATAGACGACTATGCAGGCAGAATAAGTCTTTATATTTCTCTGCAGAACACAGGAGGATTCATTTCTTTCCCTTGGCATTATGAAAGAGCAGCTAGTGGATTGTTTAGAGAACATCTATTGCTAAGTCTTGGTATGGCGGAAGAAATGACAGGTAATTACAGAGTAGATGTTGCTTCTGCAATGTACGGAGATAGGGCATCTGGCACTAGTTTGGATTATGCCAGAGAGAAAGGAAGTTTTTTTACGTATAACCTAGATATAGGTCATGTAGACGATCACGGAGTCCATGTACCAGAAGACGAAATTGTAAATATCGCTAAGGATGTTTGGAAAGCTGTGTCTTTTGCAGTTAATAATATGAATAAATACATTCCATGAAAATTTTGGTATAATCTTCTTTACTATTTGTATGGCTCTTAAAAACGAATGGTTTCCCTTAATCTTAAATGTTAATCTTTGTACTGGCTTAGATTACCACGTGTAGAAGTACTTTTGACATTATTCCGGACCTTATTTGCTGCTCATTTGCTGCTTACAACATTTTAAGTTAAAAAGCAATTAAAATGCAAATTTGCTTATTTCATATTAAATTAGTAGAGCGTTCGTAACAGAACAGTCTAGTTGTAAAGTTAAGCCTGTAAGAATGATTTTTGTTTGTAATTTTGTTAGTGGACATGCATAAGATTTGCTTGGTATTAGCAGCCGCTTTCATATCAAATAAAATCATTTATTGCATTTCTTATGTATTTTATAATTTAACAATTTTGTATGTATCAATAAGAACCTTGTAAGGCACAGCAATTTATAAGGTAAAACAATATTATAAATTAACACTTAATTATTACGACAAAACTAAATCTTACTTATGAATTAATGAGTCTCTGGTAAATGCTTACAATGTAATAATAATAACACTAAAAATCTTAAACAAAGTAAAATTTTTATAATTGCTACAAATTTTTTAACGGGCATAAATTATTGTGGACATTTACACTTACACAATTTCACTAGTTTTAGTGTTCATCATCTTCAGCCTACTCCTGTCCACTGCTGGGCATAGGCCTCCCCTAATGCACATCACCGCTCGCGATTTTCAGCCGTCCTCATCCAGCCCACTCCAGCCAACCGACGAATATCGTCATCCCATCAGGTCGCAGGGGGTCCTACACTACGTTTACCGAGACGCGATCTCCACTCGAGAACTTTACGACCCCAACGGCCGTCAGTTCTACGGCTAATATGACTAGCCCACTGCCACTTCAATTTGCTAATCCGGTGAGCTATGACGGTGTCTTTAGTTCTCTGTCGGATCACATCATTCCTGATGCGGTCATTTAGAGATACTCCGAGCATAGCCCTTTCGTTAGCTCACTGAGCGACTTTAAACTGGTAGACTAGTCGAGCCGTGAGTGTCCACGTCTCAGCACTAGTATTTTTAGTGTTATCTGTAGTCAATTCCTTCCGAAGCTGGACTGCTTAATATCAGTCGAAATAACTATGTGTAACAGTCAAAAGCCCCCTTGAAATGTTAAATAATAGGCAAAAGTTGGAAAAAAATAATATAAAAAATATACTCAAGTTTAATCGAAGTATAACATCTTAATAAGATTTGGCTTATATTATGATTATTGTGAAAGTTTTTGAAAATCAAATTCAATTTAAAAGTAACGAAGTTAGGGCGCCATATTGTTTTATAACACCTGGAGGATTTCGGATTAAATTAGCTCCCTGAAATAGGTCAGAAGAAATAAGTGCAATGGATCAATTTCGATTTGGTTGAAACTTAATAGTAACAAAGGACGTTGGGGCCTTTCTGACCCGCTAAGTCAAATTCTGAGGACACAATGAAACGTATTGTAGGTTTAGTATGGGTGAACATTTTCAAAATAAATAAATTTTAGGAAGTCCAGAAAATAGCGTGTCGAAGAATCTTTTCCGTAGCGATATTCGGACCATTGTTTGTCGCAACTGGCTTATACAGTCCATTTCAAGAAAAGCGAGGTGCAACATTTCTAAAGATCTTGATAGTGATGTGGTAGATGTGTACCACTATCGAGTACAATTATCGTTTATGTTTATTTTTATTACATTTGATTTTTTTCTTCTACAGACGAAAAACTGTGGTCTCCTAGTTAGTTCTTTTCCATTTAACTGTAATCACAACTTATTTAATAATAAAAAGACTATATATCGTGTCGTCTGCATCGATACCTCTATTTTACGAATATTTTGGGGTAAAGCAGTGCTACCATTATTGTGTTCCTTGAAGAGTAAACAGACGTTCTACACTACGTCGTCAATGACAACTGTGCTTGCAGAAATTGCTAGTGATGCAATTTTGATAGGTTTAACCGCCTCTCTGGCTTAGTGGTTGACATCACCGGGTGTAGATTGGAAGGTCCGGGGTTCGATTCCTAACGGGGGCAGGGGTTTTTCTGCTCGGTTTGTTGGTGGGAGGGCTTCTAAGCCCGCCTGGCTAGCTACCACCGTCTGACCTAAATTTGTCGCCATAATGACAATGTTATAAACGTTCTTGTGTTCCGGCAATCGGTAAGATAGCCAGTTCCTTAGTTGAGGATTACAGGTGAAGCTTGCTTCCACCGTCAGCCTTATCGTCACTTACCATCAGGTGAGATTGAAGGCCAAAAGCTCACCTGACTGTATTTGTGTATTTTCATCATTATTCAACCCGCATTAGACCAGCGTGTTGGTGTTACGGCCCATCATACTCCTCATGTGTTTTTTTTAATGAAGAAGATCATGAACAGTGCAACATATTTTGGCTGAGGACGAGAAGGTGTATTTTCTGTTTGTAGGTACCTATATTATTATCTATTAAATTATTTTTTATACATTGTGTCAGATTGGGGTCAAAAGCCACAGCGTATATGAGGTCTACGATACAGCAAGCATTATAAGAAAGAGGCTTAATGAAAGGTTCAAAGGCTCAGTAGGTATTTATTAATACTCGTATATCACTGTTCAGACTATCGATATATATTATCGATATCGATTAAGTGCATCCTTACTGTCCACTAGCTGTCACGGTTCGAAGCAATAACCTCCTACAACCCACCGATCACGTGGAGGTATCCGGCGAATTCTTCACTTATTACTTCAAGAAAAAAACAATGCCGGATGTCCGGGCCGGAAGGTAGCACTTTTTAAAGTCCCCTTAAAACATCGAACAGGGCGAAGTCAAATGAAAATAGTTTAAAAAGTGATATTAGTAAGTTTATTTCATATTGAACGGGTATGATTTTGCGGATTTGTATTTGTGTTCTTTGTCTAGTACTCGAGTTATTTATTATTTGTTGAGGAGCTCCATGGCTTACTGCTTAGTACGCTTTGGCTTTTGATATCGGAAATAAAGCTTACTTCGCCATGGTCAATCCTAGGATGGGTGACCAAAACTTTGTGATCTTGAACTCCTCCTTGCTTCGGAAGGCACTGTTGATCCCATTTAAACTTACCAACCCGCATTAGGCCAGCGTGGTGGTGTGACAGCCCATACTCCTCGTGTGTTTCTCCATGAGGAAGGCCTGTGTCCAGCAGTAGGACGTATTTATGCCGAGGATGAGTTATTTATTCGTATATAAAGAAAACCTCCGTGGTGACACTGTCTGAGGTAAGTTCAAGTCCCGTTGAGGCAGATGTTTAATAATAAACTAGCTTTTGCCCACGACTTCGTCCGCGTAGAATAGTTACTTTGAGATAGTGTGATGGTATGTAGCCTATAACCTTCCTCAATAAATAGGCTATTCAACACTGAAAGATTTTTTCAAATTGGAACAGTAGCCTCAATTGGTGGAATTGAAAATGTACTCCTACTCTATTATTAGAAGCAAAGTTCATAGTGGCGTAAATTTGTCCTTTATTTTTCTGGGAGGCGTAATTTATATTTTTTTACATTTACCCGTATCGCATGTCATGGAATATCGGGATAAAAGTAAGCCTTTCTCAGGCTCTAGACTATCTGTGTACCAAATTTGGGTTAAATTAGTTCAGTAGTTATTAAGTGAAAGCGAGACAGACAGATAGAGTTATTTTCGCATTTATAATATTAGTATGGATATACTGACTAGACCTAGTGTGCAATACCTATTAATGAAGTTTATTATTACGTCATTTACTGTTGGTCGATATTCCATTATAAACGATTCGACGATCATTTTTAGTATCTCATCTCATTCAATTCAAAGTTGCCCAAAAGGTAAACTGAAAAGCGTAACTCACCGAATTTGTCATTCAATAATCACACTTTTTACATATATTTTACATACGTACATACATAAGTCACGCCTTTTTCCCACAGGGGTAGGCAGAGATAACATCCACTTGCTAGGATCCCTGCATCTTGCTTTCGCTTCATCAACTCTCATTACAGTCCTCATACATGCTCGGCGATTTCGGGTACTTTTGACCTGACCCTTCTCTAGAACGTCTTTAATTTGGTCGAGAAACGTTCGCCTAGGTCTGCTTCGTCCCGTATCTCCACTCACACCTGATTCATATATCCCTTTAGTCAATCTATTTTGATCCATCCTTTCCACATGTCCAAACCATCTTAGCATACCTTTCTCTATTCTTGTCACTACATCCTCTTTCAAACCACGCTTCCTTCTTATCACATCATTATATATCCTGTCACTCAATTTAACTCCAGTCACTCTTCTCAAAGCTCTCATTTCTACCGCATTTATTCTACTTTCGTGTCTCTTCTCCCATACCCAACATTCACTCCCGTACATCAGTGTTCGGACTAGCACACCGCTATACACATATATTTTATATGTATATTTATGGACATTTGCACACAAATGTAAAAATAACACAAAACACTGTGTACACTGTGGTAATTGCTGTCCATTTTAATTGATTTCACCTACCTGCTGTCATCACATAACAATTAAGAGATTACCTACCTTCGTTTTGTTTACCTACCCACCTACCTTCGATTGAAAGTTACTAATGGGTCCTTACCTATGACCTATGGGTTGAAATTGGTGTTTTTTTTCTCTCTTAGTATTTTGTCTGTAACTATTAAGATTCAGAGTATTCCTAAAAAATAATTACCTCGTCTAAAAATAGACTATATTTTTGAGCTCTTTTGATTTGTTTTGATAATTTGTTGTAAGTTTAATTGTGTTAAAATTGGACACGGAGACATCTCTTTTTAAGTGCCTCCCGAATACATCATTTTATTTGCATTCACTTAAAAACGATAAATAATTTTTATGAAGTGTGATATTACACATATTACTAAAGCTTGTATAATGATAGATGTCAAACATTATTATCTTTGGATTTGTCGTTGTGAAGAAAACTGAAAAATATTTAGTATGGAAAATGCAGAATTCCCCAAAATCTCCATACAAAACACCAATTTCATAGGTAAGGACCTAATATTAGTCGCCAAATCGTTTGTAATGGAATCAGGTAATGTGTTTGATTACCTACGCAGTTGTAAACCAAGGGAGCTAAATAAAAACAAGGTGAATTTAACAAACAAATCAAGATCGTAAAAACAAACGAGCTAACCAGAACTTTGGACACAGTACAACTCGTGGCAGTAGAACAAACTTACACAGCATACAATAACTTAACAATAACAACGCGGATTAAGCCCCGATAAGACACAGTGTTATTTAATTAATAATAACTTTTGATAGCCATTGCTGAGCTTTTGTAATTAAGGGCGTTTTGCAGGAAATTCAAATCGAGACTTAAAACTAGATTAAATGATTTTTTTACATTTCCCACCATGTCGGGATTGTCATAAACTGACAAAATCGTGATTTAAACTGGGTTTAGCTAAATTTTCCTATCTAAGCTAGGTTAACCTGTTTTATTCAGCGCTCTCTGCCATCGCATATTGATAAAATAAGTACAAATATATTACAAGTTGAAACCCAAATACTAGTCAACAAAACACACACACACACACAATGTTTTTATTTTATTTTTATTCGGATAGCTAACAGCAATATTCAAAAACATAACATCAATAATAAAAACTAAATGCCAATGAAAAGCTATCACAAATAGCCAATTAAAGTAGAACATAGAAAAAAGGAAATAGCCTAAAAACTAAAAACTAAAAACCAAGGCCACCAAAACCAAGGAAGCCAACACATTCACACACATTGCTGCTCTAGTAAAGCTTTTTTGATGCTAAGGATACTATCACAAAATATGTCTACATTAACACCAAGTCCATTAAATAAGTTGCAAGATCTAATAATAAAACTGTTATGCCTGTAGTTAGTGCGAGAAAGAGGGACGCTGAATGCTTTATAAGCATTATTACGAGGTGCGCGTGTGGGTACCTTAATCAAAATATTGCACAGAAGTTCAGGACAATCAATGATTCCTTTTATAATTTTAAGTAGCATTACAATATCGGCAATGTTACGTCTCGAGGATAATGGCAAAAGGTGAAATTTAGCGCAGCGTTCATTGTAACTCATTTTCGGTATCTTAAATTTATAATTCAGGAAACGTGTGAACTTTTTCTGTATAGTCTCAATGCGATTAATATATATGTCATAGCATGGATTCCAGATTGAGCTCGCGTATTCCAGATGACTCCGAACATAAGCACAGTAGATCATCTTTAATGTCTTCATATGTTTGAAAGGCTTAGACATACGCATTACAAAACCTAAGGCACGGGATGCTTTATTAGAGATTGTATAAATATGTTTATCGTAAAGAAGCTTTGTGTCCAAAATAACACCCTGGTCCTTTGCTTCGCATTGAATAGACAATTTTTTATTTTTTAAGTAATAGCCACAACAGAAAGGTTGGTTTTTTCTTGTGAAGCTGATAGAGAAACACTTAGATACATTTAGGTCAAGTTTATTTACGCAACAGTAATCATCCAGCCTTCTCAAGTCATCCTGAAGCTTGTCAGCGTCAGAGAGGCCGTTAACCACTCTGTAAATTTTCATATCATCCGCAAAAAGAAGATATTTTGAGTACCTAAAACATTGACCAATGTCATTGATAAATATTATGAAAAGCAAAGGCCCCAAAAGTGATCCCTGTGGGACACCGGATGGAATGTTGGTCCATGAGGACATGTAACCATTTAGCACGACCGCTTGAGATCTATTTTGAATATAAGAGGTGAACCATCTAAACAGATCCCCTCTTATACCCATTTTCTGCAGTTTTAAAAGTAACATCGCATGATCCAAGCGGTCAAAGGCTTTGGAATAGTCCGTGTAGATCGAATCAACCTGGTTTCCCTGATCCATTTGGTCCGTTACAAAATCAGTGAAAATAGCTAAGTTGGTAACAGTTGAACGGTTTTTCAAAAAACCATGCTGTTGTAAGCTAAAACAGGATTTTAAGCTGCTATAAACCTGGTTGAAGATGATACGCTCAAAAACTTTTGCAAGTAGGCAAAGCTTCGAGATAGGCCTATAGTTTTCCACACAATCTTTTGGACCTTTTTTGTATATCGGCGTTACAAATGCGGATTTCCATTTATCAGGCATAATACCTTTCTGCAGAGATCTTTGAAACAAGATTGTCACAGGGACACACAATTCATTGGCACAATTAACCAAATAAATGGCAGGCACATCATCGGGCCCAGGAGACTTACTAAGGTCAAGACCTTTGAGAAGTTTACGTACTTCGTCTGTAAGGATTTCAATTGAGGCCATGTCACACGGGCAATTCAATCCATCTGAATTGTCATGCGCTACGGAGTTATTCCACCCATGAGGCAAAAAATTAGAATAAAAATACGTGGAGAAAAGCTCACTAATACCTGCACCATCGCGACACAGGTGATCACCACATCGCATTTGTGAGGGAATCGAAGATGAGTTGCGTTGACCTTTTATATAGGACCAAAAGGATTTAGGGTTCTCGGCTATAGAACTCTCAATATCTGAGATATATCTAGCATAACAGTCCCTTTCAACTTGCTTAGCACGTTCACGAAGCATTTTAAACGACTTCTCATCAGACTTGTTACCGTAGACCTTAAATTTGCGGTGGTATTTTGCTTTTTCTTTCAAAATTTTCTTCAGGGGTGTACTATACCAAGGAGGATAATCATTTAATTTACTTTTACGTGTAGGTATGAATTCATCTCTTAGCTTGTATAAAATATTATAAAAAATATCAACTGCCTCTTCAACACTACCATGGCCAAGAGTACTTTCCCAGTTAAACTTTGCCAGATTTAAACGAATTCCGTCGTAGTCTGCAAGCTTAAATATATATATCTTACGAGAAGCTGGCATAAGCGGGTTCAATCCAACAAGGTCTGCCGTTATTTCTAATGCTGGGTGATGCAAATCCTCAGGAACAAGAGGATCCAAGCTGGCAGTTACTGACAAAGAGATGTTAGACAGAACCAAATCTAATATTCGACCAAATTGGTTGTGAACACTGTTAAACTGGTCAAGGTCGCAAAAATTCAGTGTATTGACAAAGTCTAATGTCATATCACATGTTAGGTTAGTGGGCTGCAGTCCGATATTAGACAATATCCATTTGATAGAACTCATATTGAAATCACCCACAATCAAAAATTTGTCTAACGGATGAGCGCTGACAGCTGATACCAATCTTTCACAGAAGTTACCTAATTGATCAACAAAAGCGTTGCCTTTGCTTTCACTGCAAAGGTATACAGTACATATGTGCAGGTTCAATGGTGCTCTGAGCTTAGATTGGCCAGTGCTCCTAATTGAGATAGTAATCCAGACATCTTCAGCACTAGACTGCCACCGAGTCTCGCAAGATGCCAGTAATTCGCGACGAGCTGCGATTAAAACCCCACCTCCCCGCGATTGACCAGTTTTTGAATAATCCCTATCGCGACGCCAGACTATATACCGATCATCAAACAGTTCACCATCCGATATACCATCTAACAGCCACGTTTCTGTCAACGCAATAACATGAAAGTTACTCAAACTCAAATTTTGTATGAAAGCATCCGTTTTAGTCCGCAGGCCACGTACGTTTTGGTAATAAATATATAACATATCCTTATTTGTCATTTAAATTATAGATATTGTAACGACGTCTATGTACAGTAAATAAACAGTACTTGTTGTTAGTGGACAAACCCATAAGTCAACTAGGAGAGGACGTATTATGTAGATTAAAAAGTTCAATATATTGGGTGAAATTGGTGTTTTTATTCTGTCTTAGCAATTTGTCCGTAACTATTAAGTTTCAGAAAATTCTTATAAAATAATTGCCTCTTCTAAAAATAGACCATATATTTGAACTCGTATTATTTAATTTGATAATTTTTTGTAAGTTTAATTGTGTTAAAATTAGACACAAAGACAATTATTTTTAACTCCTTTTTAATACATCATTTGATTTGCATTAAAATAAAAACGATGAATAATTTTTATCAAGCGTGTTCACACACATATTCGTAAAGCTTGTCTAATGATACATGCCAAATATTATTATCTCTGGTCTGGTCGTTGTGAAGAAAACTGATAAAATGTTAGTATGTAAAATGCAGACATCCCCAAAATCTCCATACAACACACCAATATCATGGGTAAGGACCTAATATTTATACGTAACTCTACTTAATTTTTATTGAAAATCAGCTGATCATCCCTCCTTCGAATTGCTACAAACCCATAAATGATTTTTACTTACCATCACTACATCCCGAACGGGTAAGAAGAGCTGTTCTATTCTCGATGATCATTGGCTTAGGGTACAACAATCTAATAAAATGTATATATTCGTTACGTTCACTATGGTTTTCTAACAACTTAATTTCGCTTCTCGCATTGGTGTTGTTATCTCCATTGTAATCGTTATCATGTAGTTGTTAGTCCTCACTATTAGGGTTGCAAAGAGGTTTTACTTGGAGGGTGTGTAAGAATAAATTAACTTTAACTGTTATTGCTTCTGGAAATAAGGGGTTGATAATTTGGTCAGTAGTATTTTTTGAAATTTGGCTCTACACAGTCGCATCGGATTTCGGCTTTATTTTGTGTAGGTGTAGGGAACTACTAGTCGAGTGCTTATGTATATTCTTATATTTAAAATGTTAGGACCTTTTGCAGGAAATCTAAATCTAGATTCAAACTAGCGATATTGACTTTTTTGTATTATTTACTATGGATAAATTATCAAAAAATAACATAATCAAAAGTCGATTAAAAATTTATCCCTTAATAACCAAAATACCTTCACTATAAAAATCAGTACTCTAAAGGTCGTAAAGCAATATTATGTTCGACTATACCTGCTTGGAATGCGAGCGTAAACCCAAAAAAAAGGCCTTAATTTTAAATAAGACGATGTCTACCTTCGGTAAGGGGCAAAGGAACTATTTTACGCAGAGGCGGTTATCTTAACATTTTGGAGAACAACGTGAACTGACAAGCATCCATTCTAAAACTGGATTCTTCCCTAAGCTGGTACAGATATAATTATTGAAATTCAAAGAACAGTTAGGAAAATTTTAACTAACGGATTGCATGTAATTAAAATAACATTAGAAAATGGCGCCTGAGCGCTTCCATCCGAAGCCTCGGCGCACGATCTAAATTCATTGAAAAGTTTTCCCGTTCAGAATACCGCATTACCATTCCAGGATGCATAAAACTTGCAGAGCTTATTTAGTGATGCACTCAGTAGCTGTCGATGAAAGAAATAAGAAATTAGAGCCAGACCTTCGATTAAAAGAAAATGGGGCGAAAGTATTTTGGCACAATGTAAATTTAAAAACTAATGCACTAACTAGGTACTAATGGGATTAATTATTGCTTATAAAAAAGAAGGCCTAATTAATTAGGTGACAAAATGTGTATTATTGACGACTCCGTGGTCGAGTGGTCTGTACGCCGGTCTCGAGGCGTCGCCATCTCGAGAGGTCCTGGGTTCGATCCCCAGTGGAGGCAAGTGTTTGGGTGATGAATTTTCAGGCATTTTTTCTCCAGTCTTGGATGTTTATATATATTTATTTATATTCAGGATATTTATATGTATTTATCTATTAAATATATTTATCCGTCATCTAGAATCCGTAACACAAGCAGCATTTAGTTGCTTAAAAAAATGGGACTAGTTGATAGGTGTGAATGTCTGAGGATATTTATTTATTTTTATTTTATTTTATTTATTGTATAATTATTTAAAAATGAACCATAGAGTATATATATCGCCTGCGAGAAATCTTAATAGCGCGATTCAGGTTTGTTCGCAATTTACACTACTAATGTTAACAGCGCAATCTAGTGGCGGACTCACAAACCAAACTCTACATACAAACGAGTAATACAACAAATGATTTTTAGGTTTATTGATACGTGCGTGTAAGAAGTTCTTTAACAAAATCATAATTAATATACTGTTTAGAATGAATCTCAGTCATCATAGAAACTCTTTTATTACAATTAAAATATGTATGGTTACTAGACAATGGTAATATTTCATGTCCAGTTTACTTTTGACTTCTATAGTTGTCGCGAGCGTATCTTGCGCCAACTTTAATGCCTTCCCAAGTCTCATATCCAGCTTGCTCAATAAACAGCGGATCGACCAGGAATCCGTTGAATCCACCGCTATTTCTGTAGGCTGGGAGTTCATAAGTGTATGATAGAGGGATGTTGATGCTTTGGGCATAGTCACTAGATCCACCCGAAGCAGCATACAGCACATTGAAGATGTTACCAACGATGTAATTCGGATTTGAAGCCCATTTGACTCTATCCACACTTTGTGCCATGTTGACTGCAACCAAGTTCACAATCAAGGCATTAGGAGGAAACTGGCCGTTTCCATATCCATACAAAATCATGCTCCCGTAGCTGTGTACGTCAACGAACAACTGAATACGACCAGAATGCTGCTGCAAAATCCATCTAAGGGCTTGAGTTTCTGGTTCAGAGAATCCCGCTGTGCCGTGGTAGTCGTCAGCGCAGACGGAGTTGCTAGAAGCTGTGCCCCAGAAGATATCGTAGTTTCTGTTCAAGTCCACCCCCAAGCAAATGTCTGCAATAACAAGGCCTGTTCTTCGGTTCTTCCTCCAGAATCGAGCCTGAAATTATGGCAAAGGTTTTGTAAGGATCATTTAATAATAATAATAATAAAAACACAACAACAACAACAACATGACAACAACAAACAACAACAACATCAACATCAACATCATCGTCGTCAACATTCAACCTTTGTTCGGTAAACGCCTTTTTTATTTTTACGAGGAGGCATCCATTCAAACCGTGCCTACTGGCAGGACGGAAGCTCCATGTAGGACATGCCAGTAAAACTACACAACACCCCGAAACCCCCATAGGCACCTTACCGAGGGAACGACTTGGGTTCTGCCGAAGCAGTTCCACGGAGCAGAGCGGTTTTTCGGGCCGTTGGAATGGGCTAACGCGGGCGTCGAATTGAAGCAAACAATGTTTTTAGATGTCTTCACGAGTGGCGGGAGTTTATAAAGGAATATTCAAGGGAAATAAGCTTTGTAGGGTACTGTGTAACTACATATATATTTGTGTAAAATTAAATATTAATATCAACTATCTATTACTAAGTATAATGTAAAACTGATTCAAAATAATAAGCACTATTATTCTTTATAGTATTTAATTTATTAATTGGTCAAATAATATTTTTTATTATAAGCGAACGTTCCACATTCTCCAGCGCCTACGCCGAGCCGCGGCCTGTTATTACGAGCATAAAACTGCGATATCTTCCAAGATACTTATTGAAATCAAAAGATGTAATAGGCAATGTTATTTTAAGTTAAATACTTGTAATGAATAATGTATTTATTTGGATGACTAATATTATCTTTATAAAATCACCTTCCCAAATAATGCTTTATTTATTATTTTGAAAGTTTGGTTAGAATAAATGTCTCACTATAACATATGCTATCGCGGACTTCTTTTAGAACTATTAAAGGGGCACCATTCTGTCATACATTATTTTAGCGAAACTTCAACCATTTCCGCAGCGCACAAAGTGAAAGCTCTCAAAAGGATGAAAAAGCCCGATTTTTTACTTTATTGGTGCTCTGTTTGAATTGGTCCTAGCGTGATGGTATATAGTATAGCCTATAATAAACTTCCTCGAAAAATGTACTATCTAACACTGAAAGAATTTTTCAAATCGGACGAACACTTCTTATAATCTGAATAAGGATTCTTATTTAATTCATTTAGAGCCATCCTCAATACGCCCATTTTAGCCAACCGCTCTAGCCACTAGCCAATCTACGTGGCATGCTCATCGCACCCGCGCCTAGACTAGATCGTCTACGTGACCGGGCCGTAAAAATAATAGAAATCAAATATAATTACGTTGGTGTGACTCCATTCATAGCCATCGGGATTGGCGACGGGTACAATAATCCAGTCGATATCATTTATCAAATCACTCTCAGTCACGTCAGTGACTAACTTTTGGATGGCGTACAGTGAAGCAGGCAAGGTGACCCACTCTCGCGCATGTAGAAGGGATTGTATGAAAACTACCGGCTTTGAATGATCCTGAAAATAAAATTTTATTTGCTTAGTATATTTTCGTCAATGACAGTACAATAGTGAAGTCTAAACAATATAGTGTTGTCGTTTTATTTTATTTTTTATTTAATCTTAAATTTAAAACTATATTTTTAGAATTGCTTTAACTTAAAGTGATCTGAGTGGGTGCTTTTTGGATACAGAATATTGTTTTTGGTGTCATTGTACTGTTTTGTATTATTGTGCTCAAAAATACTTATTTTTTTCTACCAAGATACAATTTAACTAAATTTTAAACACAAATTGAAAAACATATTAACAGCCGACTTTTAGGGTAAGTGGAAGTTCATACAGGAAGTGGAGTTCATTTCTAATGATCTCACCTGAAAGTTTGTGGTGGAAATTCTTAAATATTTGGTCTCCCTTCCTTCAAAGCTCCTGCCAGCTGACACAACCGTCACCAGATTAGGGTAATCACGGCCTAAGCGATCCAAGTAATCATTGATCTGAAAAGATAAATAAAAAAATATTATATACACTAGCTTTTGCCCGCGACTTCCTCCTCAGCCAAAGTATGTCCCACTGGCACAGGCCTTCCTCATGGAGAAACACATAAGGAATATGGGCCGCCACGCTGGCCCAATGCGGGTTGGTGGGTAAAAACGGTCGTTATAATGACCGCAACCAACGAGATCACAGAGTTATGGTCACCCATCCACGGCCTGACCATGGCGAAGGTAGCTTTGTTTTCGATCGAACAACAAAGCGTACTAACCACTATGCTAATTGTAGTGCTGAGCGTGATGTTATAAATCTCAAAGCCTTCCTCAATAATGGGCTATGTAACACTGAAAGAATTTTTCAAATCGGCCCAGCAGTTCTTGAGATTAGCGCGTTCAACCAAACAAACAAACTCTTCAGCTTCAGAGCCTCTATTAATTTAAAGCCATTTTCCATAATTAAAAGTTATCTTAAATTTTGAGCTGGACATTCTGCTATCAGCTACATATTGCAATTCACGAAGGCGTTAAATCATTCAACTTTAGACTTTATCTTAAGGCGTTAAGAGCGTAGCTCGCCACCATAAAATGCAACAACTAGACATGTTAAGAAATTGGCGATTTGGTTAAATATATTCAATACAGGCACAGGTTATTAACAATTTTAATATTTGTATAGATTAGTAAGATTAAAGGAAGCGCGTATGTAGGATTATTGTTATCTCAACTTAGACACGACACTTAATTACAGAATTTACAAATGATAAACAAATTTAATCCTAAAACTTATGAATTTGTGGATTTTAAGCTATAAATTCAAATGGATGTTATTTAAACGGTCAGCAAAAAAATCGAAATTTACTAAATTAGTCAGCAAAATATAAAATTAGGCAGTAACTTATGGGCAGCAGATATTTATAATTTGTCAGCAAAATAACTAGTTGAGCAGCAACTCAAATGTTTTCTCTGCTGCCAAATGGTTTAATATTGTTTTTAAGGGTCATAAAAATAACCTTAACCTAATATCTATTTAACAACATTTTCTAGGAATTGACCCTTGATCTCTCATTCGTATAAAATCTCAAAGGAGATTTTATACATTTCCGGTAACATATAGTTGCTGGCCAAATATTAATTTGCATCTCAACTAGTTATTTTGCCTCTGAAATATTGGGTCCTTACCTATGAAATTGGTGTTTTTCTTCTCTCTTAGTATTTTGTTCGTAACTATTAAGTTTCAGAGTATTCTTAAAAAATAATTACCTCCTCTAAAAATAGACCATAATTTCGAACTCTTTTGATTTGTTTTGATAATTCGTTGTAAGTTTTATTGTGTTAAAATTGGACACGGAGACAACTTCCGAATTCATAATTTAATTTGCATTCACATAAAAAAGATAAATAATTTTTAAGAAGTGTGATAACACACATATAGCTAAAGCTTGTCTAATGATACATGCCAAATATTATTATCTTTGGATTTGTCGTTGTAAAGAAAACTTAAAAAATGTTAGTATGGAAAATGCAGAGCTCCCCAAAATCTCCATACAAAACGCCAATTTCGTATGTAAGGACCTAATAATTATCTTGCGGGCACCTAATAATTATCTTGCGGCAGATAATTATTTAATTATTCTCCTGACCAAATAATTATTTTGCTGCCCAAATGATTATGTTGCTGGGCAAATAATTATATTACTGAGAAAATATTTGTTTGCTGTCCAAATGATATTTCGCCTGACTTTTTTGTCGCTGACCAAATAATTAAATGGCTGCCCAATTAAATACTTCCTAATTCAAATTTGAGATGGAGGGCTACAAAAAAGTTACAATTGTCTAGATATGATTAGAGTGTTTGTATTTATGTGAACATAGAACAAATTCTTAAATAAATCACTTAATTTAATATCCTTAAGGGTCCGGCGAACAGTGAATTTTTCATACAAACGTAATACCAAAATCATTTTCAATTTAAGAATATCTGGACAAATCATCGCTGTTATTTGGATTAAGAAAGTATTTTTCTATGTTTCGGTTAAAATTACATAATGATTAATTGCTTTTTTAATATGAAACAAATAAACGGAAAATATGTCCAAAAACGTCGAAAAATTTACGAAATATAATCGCATATATTTATAAGTTAATAAATATTTTGAACAATTTTTTTTAACAGAAACAGAAAAATACTTTCTTAATCCGAATAACAGCGATGATATGTCCAGATATAAATAAAATAAAATAAAATAAATATCTTCAAACATTCACACCTATCAACTAGCCCCATTTTAAGCAACTAGTGCTGCTTGTGTTACAGATACTAGATGACGGATAAATATATTTAATAGATAAATACATATAAATATCCTGAATATATATAAACATCCAAGACTGGAGAACAAATACCTGAAAATTCATGACCCAAACATTTGCCCCCACCGGGGATCCAACCCAGGACCTCTCGAGATGGCGACGCCTTGAGACCGGCATCCAGACCACTCGACCACGTAGGTCGTCAAAAAAAAATTATATTAATGATAATAAATGTTATTAATGATATTCTCAAATTAAAAATGATTTTGGTATAACGTTTGTATGAAAAATTCACTGTTCGCCGGACCCTTAAGAGTCTTACTGTTACTTACTTCCTGGTGTCTATAAATTTGATCCAGAGGAAGAGATCCATTTCTAGAAGCTCGGCTAGTTAACTTCGCAGCAGCCAAAAGTTCATCTTCATGGTCTAATTGTCTGCAATAATTTCTTCAGTTTAGTTATTTACATACTCAGAATGTCAAATTATGCCAACCGTTCACTAGCTACCTGGAGGCCTTGTTCTGAGAAGAACGGGCAAGAAACTCAGCAAGTTGTTTCCTCCTTTACAATATAATAATTGTTTTTGAAAGATTTTACAGTGTGCATTGACAAGAAAACAAAGAAATTGTTAATGTCAACCTCATACACAGACCTTTCTAAACTGTAACATCTTCCATTACAAAACCGAGTGAAAAGAAAAGAAATATTAATATTTAAGACCAAACAGTTTCATCTTCTAACAAAATGATATGTGTTTTAAACGCACTTAGTGGTAGTTCGAGTACATTGTTTGGAATTTTGTTGTAATAAAGTATGCCTTCGCCCTTATAAGTCTTGAAAACCTTACGCAATCTAAACCATTATAATTAATTGTTGTAGGAAAATTTTTCCTCATTTCAATATTATTTGTAAACTATTTAATCTAATCTACAAAGTCTGATAAATGGTGTCACAAATTAATACTTCTTCATTCCTATGGATAATTAATGATATGAAGATCTTAATGACAGCTTATCTTCAGAAAATTTGATAATGAGCTAAAAATTATAGAAATTAAACTTATTATAATAAATTTATTTATTTATTTATAATCCCCGATAACCGGGAAGCGGCGACGGACTCACACCTGTCACGCTGACCACAGGTGCAGTCACTGCTTGGTGAAAAGCGGACTATGGCAGTGGACTGCTTTTGCGGTGCCCTTGCCTAGTCTCGATAGTCTTGGTTATATGCATATTTATGAATATAATTCCAATAATAATTCAAAATACCTATAAAGCATCGGCATCTACATATATATTTAAATATATTGCACGGTAGAGAACAAAATAGATGGTTAGTTTGCGCACCGAGCTCAAAGGAATCTGTAGCTCAGAAAACAGACGCGTATTTTAATTGAACCACATAATACCCTTCTAGTATAATTTAGACATTTAACACCTCAAGAGTGAGGCTCTTCATGTCACCAGGAAAGTTATGGATTTGAAAGTGGATGGGCGTGTGGGGAGAGGAAGACCTAAGAAAAGATGGATGGATTGTGTGAATGATGTGATGAGGATGGGCGTGAGTGTTTACTTGACGAGTAATAGAGGAGAGTGGAAGAAGAAGACATGTTGCGCCGACCACAAATAGAATTGGGAACAGGGCAGGAAAAAAGAAGACACCTCAAGAGCCTCAAGGTGTATATATTATCGATAGTGCAACATCATATCATCTTCATCATATCAGCTTGTTATCGCCCACTGCAGGGCATAAGCCTCCTCTCTGTTGTGCTAATCCCTTCGGTCTTGCGCAAACCACATCCAAGTCTTTCCTACGGCTCGATATCAATATTATATACTGAAAATAAAATATGCGCCCGCTTCCTAAGTCACCGATTCGTCTGAGCTCGCGCTCGGACCTACTCACCTGGATTAACGACATATTTCCAAATATTAGGTCCTTACCTATAAAATAGGTGTATTGTATGGAGATTTTGAGGATATCTGCATTTTACATACTAACATTTTATCAGTTTTCTTCACAACGACAAATCCAGAGATAAATAATATTTGGCATCTATCATTAGACAAGCTTTAGCAATATGTGTGTGAACACGCTTGATAAAAATTATTCATCGTTTTTATGTTAATGCCAATCAAATGATGTATTCGGGAGGCAGTTAAAAATAATTGTCTTTGTGTCTAATTTTAACACAATTAAACTTACAAAAAATTATCATTAGATAATACGAGCTCAAATATATGGTCTATTTTTAGAAGAGGCAATTATTTTATAAGAAGTTCTGAAACTTGATAGTTACGGACAAATTGCTAAGACAGAATAGAAACACCAATTTCATAGGTAAGGACCCAATACTGAAAATAAAATATGCGCCCGCTTCCTCAGTCACCGATTCGTCTGAGCTCGCACTCGGACCTACTCACCTGGATTAACGACATATTTCCAAAGACTAAAAAAAGGGTACTAACTCTTTAATATTGGTGGTTGTTGCCTTATACGCCACACGAGCTGCATTCAGGGTACTCTCAAAGTCATTTTTGACCTCTTTGGAGACGAACAAATGTCCTGGACGGCCGGGATGGGCTGGCATCCAAACGTCAATGAGAAGACGTTGACGAAGCTGCTCGACGAACTGAGCTTCTTCAGCTGTGCGGACTGTTACTTCGTATAGCGTATATCTGAAAGAGCATACATAACATATCATCGAGAAGATAGGCGATTAAAGGTCTTCTTGAAGTATTTAAGACTCCTATGTAATTTGGTACAGACAAAAGAAAGATAGCAACAGTGAAACCCTGATACTATCTCGTGTAATTGTACCGGCCGCCGGCGTGACAGCTTTCCGTCAAAATGTATGGATACTCCTCATGGGTTTCTCCATGAGGAAGGCCTGTGCCCGGCAGTAGGAGGTATATAGGCTGAGGACGTTTTGAAATGTCGCCGGCGCTGTTGGCTAGTGCTGGCAGCCAGCCCACCTTTGATATCATCCTAATACACTTGGTTACGAAGACTTAACAATGTGTTACAAGAAGGTGATCGCCAGTTTTTCCATAATTCAAAAGACAAGTTAAGCCATTGGATCTGGTTGGGTAGCAATCGATTTTCCTACTCAATCCGCATTGGATCAGTGTGGTGGTGTCATCTTCATCGTCATTCAGTCCCGTAAGAATGTTCACAATAACCGGTCTTGCTTGCACCTTAGGCTGCCTATCCACCAACGCGGAGATGGGGGGCGGAGCGGAAGTTTTAATCAACGCTATTGGTTAATTGAGATAACGAATCAGCAAAACGGAGATTTGAAGCGATGCTATGGTTAATTTTGACACAGCTCAAGCTCCGTTTCTCCTCTCCGCTCTAGTGGACAGGCAGTTTAGTGACTTCCTGTGACGTCTCCCAGTATGCGGCCATCACTCGAGAAGCTTTTCGTCCAAAGGCCGTCAGTTTTACGAGCCTTGTGCCCTGTCCACTGTCACTTGCGGGTCGCCATTGAGCTATGACGGTGACATTAGTTCTCCTGCTGATCTTACCATTCCTTATTCGATCACCAAGAGAAACATCAAGCATAGCCCGTTCGATTACCTTTCAAGGGATTTTGAGCCTTCTTATAAGGCCCATTCTATGTGTCCATGTGATGGTTTTACAGCCTACAGGTAGTACTTACTCCTCATGTCTTTCCTCATATAGGAAGGCCTTTGCCCAATAGGCTGGTGACAAAGAGCTGGCTCTTATGACAGGTAAGCTCTTGGCCTTCAATCTGGCTATCTTACCTCTGATTGCCGGAACACAACAATGCTTATAACATTGTTATATGGGGACAAATTTAGGTAAGACGGTGGTAACTAGCCAGGAAGGCTGAGAAGCCCTACCACTAATATAGACCTAGTAGTATAGACCCCCGGACCCCCTACTAGAATAGACCCCCGGACCTCCCGATCTACACCCGGTGGTGTCAACCACTATACCAGAGAAAAATTTAATTGAAAAGCGGTAAAATTGAATGGGTATCTTACAATAAAGTTATGTTCAAAGTTTATTACCCTTCGTATTGTTCATGTTTTGCCACCACGACACAAACAGCCACACACAGTAAGAAAATAAACTTAATATCGACCATTGCGACCGATTTGATCCACTTACTAATATAAACTGATTTAAAAAAATTATCATATTCAATTTATTGTATCTGCACGTTAATTATCTACAATAGGTTTCGTATCTAAAACTACCAGGTTTTTGCGGCATTCATTTGTCACGTCACACTTTACAATGTCTTCATAATTTCATAAGATTCTCAACCTTAATATGTGAGGTATTAAGTGCCAAATGATTTTGGATTTTTCTATCAGAGTACGAACAATTACCTCAAGCACGGACTTTCGAGATCACAAAGTTAGGTCACCCATCCACGGCCTTACCACGGCGAAGGTAGCTTTGTTTTCGATCGAAAACCAAAGCCACTACGCCACCGAGCTCCTGAAAATACAAACACTAATTAATGAAAATTACGTGAATAAAGGAATCGTCTTTATTATCTGAATGAAAGTTGTTGTTTTATATTTAAATGTCCTAAAATGTAATATTGTAAAAGGAAGAAACAGCTTGCTGAGTTTCTTGCCCGTTCTTCTCAGAACAAGTCCTCCTGGTAGCTAGTGAACGGTTGGCATAATTTGACATTCATAAGAGTATATAATTACAGAAACTGAATAAATGTTTTTAGTTGGAGTTAAAATATAATAGCAAAATTTTACTGCGGGACCGAACGCAGGGCACATCTTTGCAACTTACACTTGCGATCTAAGCATGCCATATATTCCATTAAAATCCCTATAATCCGGCCCCGTTTTGAGTGATATCTCGTTCGGCCCGCAGGGTTATTTTTTTTTTCTTTTTACAAATTAGGTCACGCACAGTTCTGGTGCAAAGAGACTTCAAGTGTACACACTAGAGCTACGAACTTTACACACACGGGTCAAGGTGCTACGAACGTCTCTATGCTACGGTGTGTGACATTGCCGGGAAAATAGTGTTTTTTTTTCGAACCTTCCCATGCGGGTGAAGGAGGTGGTGAATCTCTCATTGGATACTTCTACCGGCTAAACACCACCTTGCTTTTAGCCGTTTTACGGGCCTTGGTAAAGCATAACCTGAATGCGCCCCCTCCCTCATGAAAGGGCGCCATGTGTGCCAGAATCCACCAGATATACGATCGGAACCAAAGTGGGCCGATCGTATCGGACAGTGAAAATCGTCGTCCTTATATGTATGCCTATATACTTCCCACTGCTGGGCACAAGCACAAGCTCAGGAGTATGGGCCGTAACACCACCACGCCCTCCCAATGCGAGTTGGAGGGTAGAAACGGTTGCAATCGCGACCGGGACAACCGGCTTAACGAGTCTTCCGAAGCACGGAGGAGTTCGAGATCCCAAAGTTTTGGTCGCCCAGGGGCTGACCATGGCGATGGTAGCTTCTAGTGTAAACCACTAAGCCATCGCCATCGAACTCCTCAAAGAGATAAAATAGTCGCTAATAAAATGCTTACAATTTTGTTGGTAATAATCATCTTGCAAGATGAGTATGGGCAATTGAAACAAGTTATATAAATACTCATATAATTAAAAAAATATACGAACTAAGTCCTTTTAATGTAAAAAGAAGCATTGCAAAATTTTATACTTAGCCTCGTTTGCGATAGGTATTCACACAGGCGCTTGCGTTGTATCTGTTATATGACACACAGCCTTCGTGGCTTCCGTTGCACGGAAGACCTAAGACTTACAAAGGACCTACAAAATCTGGGCCATCCAGAGCCCATCCAGATTTGGGTAGGAAAAGGCGGGCGCCATAAGTCTGTCCTTCTACCTGCGCGAGCGTTGAATGGGTTCCACGCACGAACTGCACGGGCTGCCGCGTCTGGGAATCTCGGCGCATCCCGGTGCCTAACTAAGTAAGGAGGCCCTGGGTCTGACTCGGAGAATCACTTCGGCAGAAGTCGCTTCCCGTGATAAAGCTTGGATGGGTTGGGATGGGATTTTTGTGGGTTACAGCGGTAAGCTAAATCCCACAACGCCTATCGTCTAACCAGCGCTAGGTGAGGTCCATAAATAGGAACTGTAAATAGGATTTTGTACGTCAACGACCCGAGGAGCTCGGTGGCGTAGTGGTTAGTACGCTTTGGCTTTCGATTAAAAACAAAGCTACCTTCGTCATGGTCAGGCCGAGGATGTGTGAACAAAACTTTGTGATCTCTAGCTCCTCCGTGCTTCGGAAGGCACGTTAAGCCGTTGGTCTCGTTGGTCGTTCGCGAAAAATCGACACACCTTATTCAGGACTCCGAGTTTTCGTGAGGCTGTTGTTATTACTTTGCCATAGTCTGCACTGGTGATGCACCTAAAATACAAGACATTCCGCATGCCTTGCGTGTTCTTGCTATGCCAGGCGTGTTATGAATCGTCCTCAGCCTATCTAAGTCCCACAGCTGGGCACAAGCCTTTCGCATGAAGAAACAGAAAAGGAGTATGGTATGGGCCGTAACACCATCACGTTGGCCCAATGCAGGTAAAAACGTTTGCAAAAGCGACCGGGACCAATTACTTAGCGTGCTTCCGAAGCACGGAGGAGTTCGAGATCACAAGGTTTTGGTTACGTTTGGTTTGGAACGTGTTATGAACGTTTCAGTAATATTTGGCAAAGCTTACATTTGTTACACTTAATTTACACTTTTTTGCCACAAACAAGTTTATAATACAATATCTTATAATAGTAAGTTACATAAATTAGTCCTTGTAAGCTCAACATCGTTGGTCTCTGATCGGTGGTCATCGTTGGTAAACCATACACTTTAGATGCAATGTTGTAGTGGTCGTCATCAGCCTATATACGTCCCACTATATAGGCTGATGACGACAATGCGGATTGGTAGGTAGAAGCGGTCACAAATGCGACCGGGACCAACGGCTTAACGTGCCTTCCGAAGCACGGAGGATCTCGAGATCACAAAGTCTTGGTCACCCATCCACAGCCTGACCATTGCGAAGGTAGCTTTGTTTTCGATCGAAGCCAAAGCGCACTGACCACTACGCCACCGAGCTCCTCAGATCCTCAGTTGTAGTGGTAATTGAAGTAAAATATTATACCGGGATATAAAACCTTTTTTACACGGTGAAGCGACGTCCACAAAAGTCTAGCAATAACAAAAAAATTTGAAAGGGTGTAATTTAATCGGTCGGCAGCAAGTTTTGACAGCAGAAATTTTTCAGCAAAATTACTAATTGGGCAGCAACTCAAAAGTTTTCTCTGCGGCCAAATTGTTTCATATATGTTTTGATGACACAAATATTGTTTCGAAGGGTCATAAAAAATAACCTTAAAATAATATCCATCAATACATTTCCTAGGAATTGATACTTGATCTTTCATTGATCCTTTTCCTAGATTTTATACATTTACGGTAACGTGTATATTGAAGCCCAAATAATTATCTTGCTGCCATACCAATTATTGTGCTGACCAAATAATTATATTGATGACAAAATATTTGTTTGATGCCCAAATGATATTTCGCCAGACCATTTCAGTTGCTAATCAAATAATTAAATGGCTGCCCAATTAATTACTTCCCAATTAGAAAATGTCTTACAAGGGATGCTTTTGATTTAAGTTTAATTATTTTTGTATTGCCGTTATAATTAAATATTGGGTCCTTACCTATGAAATTGGTGTTTTTATTTTGTCTTAGAAATTTGTCCGTAACTATAAAGTTTCAGAACATTCTTATAAAATAACAGCCTCTTCTAAAAATAGACCATATATTTAGCTCGTATTATTTAATTTGATAAGTTTAATTGTGTTAAAATTAGACACAAAGACAATTATTTTTAACTGCCTCCCGAATACATCATTTGATTTGCATTAACATAAAAACGATGTATAATTTATATCAAGCGTGTTCACACACATATTGCTAAAGCTTGTCTAATGATACATGCCAAATATTATTATCTCTGGATTTGTCGTTGTGAAGAAAACTAATAAAATGTTAATATGTAAAATGCAGACATCCCCAAAATCTCCATACAAAACACCAATTTCATAGACCTAATATTAATTTGAAAAACAAGACATTTCAGATTACTGCACAAATAAACATTGAAAAAGTTGATAAAATAATGGAAAATCGATTAACCGTTTTAAAAAAGGAATGATTTAGATAAAATCTTAAGCTTATCCGCTAATTTTATTGTTATAAGTATTCATTAATACGTATGTGACGTACATTTATCGATGCGAAACACGGTAGCGAACTTTTTATCTGGATTGTTTTTATCTTGCTTTATCTGGCTAATAAAATAATATATTAACAAACATAAGAAACATATTAAAATCGTCATTATTATACCTACATAACATATTATTTTTGTTTCAAATTCATATCATATCTTTGATTTTGAAGCTAATATTGTAGATACCAAATCCTTGTCACAAATGGAAAGGGAAACATTTATAAATCTATATAAAACCTGTCGTCATGTATGGATCGGAATGTTGGCCTGTAAAGCGGATGGATGAACAATGATTGCATGTAGCTGAAATGCGAATGTTGAGGTGGACGTGTGGTGTGACGAGAATGGATAGAGAGAGGAATGAATATATTGCAAAAAAAAAAAACAAGAGCCAAAACGAAGACTCACGTCTTCGTTTGATGTTATTTCATGATGTTATTGGGTTTTTTATGCCCTTTTACGTTTTGGAACCCAAATATCTAATTCATCTTATATCAACTAAATAAACTCGAAAACACTCTCCACCTTCAAACTTCACCGCCTCTCTGGTCTAGTGGTTCACTCCACCGAGTGGAAATAAATGAACAAGTTAATCGCGAGGTCCTGGTTCGTTTCCCCATGTTTCCCTTACCTAAAATTGTCGCCATAAAAACAATAATAACAACAGCTTTGTTGTGTTCCAGCAATCAGACTAAGATAGGCAGTTCCTCATTTGTTGACGATTACAGGCGAAGCTCGCTTCCACCTTCGGCCTTATCGTCACACACTTACCAACAGGTGAAATAAAGGCCAAGAGCTAACCTGTCATATGCAAAAAACATGCTTTAGTAAAGCTGAAGAAAATTTGTTATCGGACTTCGAAATGTCAAAATGTTGACCATTGAGACGCTATTGCCATCCCATTGTGCTATTCCGCATCGTGTCATAAGTCTCACTCAAAAGCTCGCTCGGTCTGCAGATTTAAGCCCCAT
The DNA here is from genome assembly GCA_910589355.1 of Parapoynx stratiotata. NCBI lineage: Eukaryota > Metazoa > Arthropoda > Insecta > Lepidoptera > Crambidae > Parapoynx > Parapoynx stratiotata. Next base: position 1,919,267 of record OU342477.1, read on the forward strand.
AGAAAATATTTGGGGGTAAATGGTTCAACGCTGGGTCTGGCAAAATGACCGAAGCCCTGGTGCTCTTAGATCACACTGTGCTCGAGTATGAGATGATATCAGAGGGACTGATCTAAGTACGCGCTTTGTCGCTTCTATATGAAATAGCCATCATAGCCGACGAAGAAGGTAACACTAAATATGTATTTTAACTCCGCCAAGGGGTTAACTAAAAACGGGTGTAGCCGCCATCGGCCTCAATGACCTGTAAAAGACGATCTCTCATTAAACAAGACGTGAGCAAATGTCGGTTTCTCGCATTTTCTCCCAAATTGAGTGGTTGTGGATAAGTGTTTGGTCCACCGTACGCTAAACGTGACGTAATTTCGGCATCAGTAATTCAAATAGCATTGCAGGCCGCCGAACTTCCGTCGCGTATTTTCGGCATAGAATGTTTACACACTTTGGGTCGATTTCACCAATTCCAAAGTTCATAACATCCGGTTAAAATATCTAACAGATAGTTTCAGACGAATTCTGATACATTTTAGAATTTCTTTATTGGACTGTGACTCTCTAGAAGTTTTAAGACCGACCCTTAGTATTTTAGCGTTTGCAGTTTACAGCGTAACAGAGATGCGTAATTCGAAATTTGATCAACATTCTTATAACTATGACTAAACACCTTAACGACTAACACGCATCTTAAGAGCACCAAACTAAAACACACCATTATTACCAAATTCTCCACCAAACTGAAGAAATGATATTGAGCAACAAGCAAGATTATACTGAATGAACTTAAAAACTGATATAATACTGTTATCCGACTTTCGATTTTATCTACAGTATTGATCAATACAGTTTAGCGATAAGCGATAGACTGATCTTATAAAAGAAGTGGAAACTGACCCATTCAACACTTTAACCACTCAAAATGAAGCTGTTGGTTGCGTTAGTTTTAGTAAGTGTGGCAGTAGCCAAACACGAAGAATATTCAGGGTAAGTTGAATAATTTTACATCTTATAAACTATACAATAAAAAATATTTTTGATACTGTCCTATATGTGAGAATAATCCGGTCTGGAGTTTGTGATTAAGCTAAATGCTCTTTACAATATCTAGTTTATGATAGGTATATCATAAACTAAATATTGTAAAGAGCATTTATGGTAAGGTGTAATGTGGTTATAAATCTGCATACTCATTCGGGGATATATGGGTAATAATTATGATAATGATGATTTGAGAACCTCCACTGAACCCTTTTATTTAGATCTATATCTCGTGTGAGTCACACAAAAAATAGGGGGCATTATTCTGAGAACAACAGGCAAGAAACTTGAAGGTTTCATCGTCTCTTTCAATTAATACAGTCTGAGAATTTTTTTATGTATCACAACAACATTATTTAGATTATTTTTTGGGTTGTTAGACATTTCTTTTAGAAATAAGCCCTACCTTTTGTACTTTTGTCTTTTAATGTTCTCCTGTTCTGTATTTTGTGTACAATAAATTGTTAAATAAATAAATAATAAATAAATATTTCAGCTTAATTATTATGAAATTCTAATTAACATTTTAAAGGCTTGTTAAGAATCCATTATGTATTCTCTTACCGATACTGCAACTTTCACTAATGATGATGGTGTTTCTCTTTTTGCAGATGGAAGTCATTCTTCGTCAAAGCCACCGATAGAGACCAATTGGTACTCCTTCGATCAGTAGATGAAAGATTTGACCTGGACTACTTAAGCAACCCCAAAGTCAATAGCGAAGGAGTAGTCTTAGTCCAGCCACAGCACATAGAAGGCTTCACAAATTTCCTCGCGGAAAACAAAATTTACTACAGAATCCACAGCGAGAATATTGCAGAGTAAGTAGCCATTTTGAGTAATTTCGAATTAAATGCTTATAATTCAACCATTTAGAGTACGGAATGAATCCTGGTGACAGGACTTCTTAGATTCTTCAGGACTTCTTCTTCTTAGATTCTTGCCAATATAAGAATTGAAAGGGACGAACGGCAGCTTAAAGTGATTAAATGTGTAAATTGAGTGAGAGACTATACTAAAAAATAGAAAATTCCAAAAAAATTGTCAAACATAAAATACTAAAACGAAACTAACAATGGAGGACTAACAAAGGAGTTAAAATCTAATGCAACGGCAAAAGATTTTACAACAAAAATCTTTTGAGTTGAGACTACTTGAAACTTATAACAAGAGCTTTAAAATTATTTTAAAAACTATAAACCCTAAAAAATCATTTCAGAATCATCACTTAGCATATTTCGATTCGACACAATTGACCAAAAGCTAGCGAAAATCAAATGTCTAATTTACTATCGTACCCAATACAATATAATTTATTTTACACTGACATAATTCATATTTTAAAAATTCGCAGCAATCAGAGTACATTCTTATTTTATGTGATTACACTCATATAATTCATATTATATCATGCCGTAACTAACGTAACGTAACATAACTTAATTCCTAAGTGAAAGAATTTCATATATAATAAAAAAAACTACTTATACTGTTTCACCTCAATTCGTTCTTCTTTCACTTAATATTTTATATAACAATTTTTAAAACGTGAATATTATTATTATTAAAAGATTGTTTAACGCTTTGGCGGTCACCGCGAAAACCGGTGTTCTTGAACAATAGACGTTTGTTTAGTCTCGTTTTTGGTGCGTTGAGAAGTTAAACTTCACTATAAATATATTAAAAACTGGAGTTGCCTTTCTATGAAATAGTGATTTTCTAAAAAATGTATTTCATAGTAAAGTTCATAAAATAATCTTTAAATACCTTAATAATCTTATCTAATAATCTTTATATTTTAATGACCTTCCAGTTTACACTGACTAATTTTAACTAGTACTGACTAATAGTAACTAGTGTTTTTACAATACATATTTTGAAAGGCATTTGCGTATAATCTCATAATAATCATCAAAACATTTTTAATTAATATTTTATACAACATTTTTTAAAACGTGAATATTATTATTATTAAAAGATTGTTTAACGCTTTGGCGTTCACCGCGAAAACCGGTGTTCTTGAACAATAGACGTTTGTTTAGTCTCGTTTTTGGTGCGTTGAGAAGTTAAACTTCACTAGAAATATATTTAAAACTGGAGTTGCCTTTCTATGAAATAGTGATTTTCTAAAAAATGTATTTCATAGTAAAGTTCATAAAATAATCTTTAAATACCTTAATAATCTTATCTAATAATCTTTATATTTTAATGATCTTCCAGTTTACACTGACAAATTTTAACTAGTACTGACTAATAGTAACTAGTGTTTTTACAATACATATTTTGAAAGGCATTTGCGTATAATCTCATAATAATCATCAAAACATTTTTAATTATGTGTAATCCTTCAGACGTTACACATGATTACATTATCGACGTAGTTAATGACTTTCAGATCATAAGTACAAGATAACACAATCAACACTTTTAAGAGCAATACCGACAGGTTAATGAATAATATCGTTTAGTATGCTTAGGCCCAATTGCGCGGTCGAGAGTTAGCACCTAACCCTGGGGCAAATGTATGGGCAAACCCTGGGTTAGGCGCTAACTCTCGGTCGTGCAATTGGGCGCTAGTAGAATACAATTAAAGAATAAACAAGTATCAATTATAGTTACCTAAAATCAAAATACATTTAGTTACATTGACTGTATTTTAATTGAAATGTATAAACTTTGTTTTGACTCATGAATAGGAATGGAAAACTTTATCTTCGCTATTCATTACCTCACAAAACCAGACTATATCATCAAAGTAATTCCCAATAGTGTGATCAGCTTAACTCATTATTGAATTGACTTAATGTACTCAAAATCCTATGGCTTCTAAATGAAGCCGAAGGGTGTGTAAAATATTTCTCCATAACAATGAAGCGTGAGCCTTTGTGTAACAAAGTGATATCAGTGAGCTTTAAAGATCCGCTGCGTCATTAATAACTAAAATGAGATAAAGGATACTACTTTAGAGAAATAAATTCATTAGTCTTATTATACATTCATCATCAAGAAAAATTGCGTACATTCGATTATAACGATTGTAATTATCATCAACTTTTAGATAATTTTTAAGTTTCTCGATTGTAATTAAAAGTGGCCAAGACAGAATATATAATTTTGTAATCGTACCTATTATTCTCATCACTGAGATATATTTTTCTCTTCATTTGAATATTTATTTGGTCAATGTCAATGGTTATTAAATATGTAGTTACCAAGATATTTTATTGTGAAAAAACTAGTTAGTATGATTTGTGCCTCAGATAAGCTAACTACTGTTTTAATTAAAATACAATTGTCATGATCGAAAGTATGTACACAACATTTTTGAACAGTATTGTGGGCTGGTGTCCATGCTAGAAAAATCTATGGAATATTGTGGAATATTATTATTATTTTATTATTTATTTATTTATTTCCACATACAAATTAAAATACATTGCAAAATTTTCTTTTTCCCCACTTGAAAACCTTTATGATTTATCTGTGTGGGGAGTCACTCTCATACAGTTCTTACAATTCTACACAGCAAGGTACATATTTTCTAAAAAGTATTTTTTAAGTTTGAGTTTACTTTTATGGAGACTGGTATTTAAATACAATTCCAATAGTTCATCAGGTAAATCGTTCAGGTAAGAGGGCACCAAGTAATTACATTTTCTACTTCCATGGATATTTTGAAATCTAGCACTAGAATCCCCCATTTATATTTGTCAATTAGAGTGAATCAGATAAATTTATTTAATAGATAAATACATATAAATATTCAGCTTTTATATAATACGTACAGACCACTTGACCACGGAGGTCGTCATATATGTAACTTTTAATCGACGCACTTTGTCTTTTATCTCTCGTATAAAAGATTAACTACCTTTAAAAATATCAGTGGCGCTGGCTTATATTATATTTTTAATATTACACTTAAGTCTCTACATTTGCATATCTAATCATTAAACATGCTACTTTAGGCGTAATGAAGTAGGCATGTTAAGTAGCGTTAAAACGCAATTAATTCCTTTAAGTCCATTTATTTTCGATTATAAGATTAAACTATCGATATGATAATCTATAACTGGTGTTTACAAGAAGGCTCACGGCTAGGCAGGCCTCCCTTTTAGGGAAAGACACATGAGGAGTTTTATTATTAAATATGCTTCATTAAATATAATTCTGTTTGAAGTTACGAGTCTGCTTCTTTACAAATTCAATAAAATATCTTAATAATACTAACCAAATTTTCAACCAAAACTTTTTACTGAATCGGTTCTTGTTTATTATGACATTAATGTATTGAAAATTTATTTAGTCTTTCTCTTCAATATATACATATTTATATCATAATTCATACTGCAGCATTTAAAACAAACTTTTATTGCAAGAATTTTGCATTTCGGTAGCTTAATAATATTTAGAGGAGATTTTAAATTAATCACGAATGATAAGCCTTAAGCCTAATTTACAAAGAGAACAAGACTTTATCAATTGATAGGAGCAAGCGACTGCCAATATATAATAAATGTAAAGGTGCGTACAAACTATGTAACATGTATATAACTTGTGTTTTATAACACGTCCACATTATATAACCTTGTTATTCAACATTGCAACATAAAACAATACTGTACATATAACACATAACAATGCAATATAACAATGTTATATAATCATTGTCGTATGTCGTTCTTCAGTATATATATATATATATATATATATATATATATCTAATAACATGTTGTGTTATATAGCTTGTACGCACCTTAACAGCACAGAATCAATCCCAAAAATCGCAAAATATACAACGCTTGAAATTATGTGATCTATAAAGAAACATGAGTTATAGTTACCTAACTTATTTATATAACAAATTAGAATTGATATATTTCCCCAATCAGGGAGGAAAACAGGATAGATATTACCTGTATTAAGAACCATCAAAAAAGCAACAACACAAACAATGATATTTCTGAATGCATATCATGATATTCCAAATTTACAGAGCATTTAAATTCCCAAGCTATGAATAAATTTACCAACGACAACTTTCATCTTCGTGCTAATAAATACTTAATATTAAAACAATTGAAACTTTTATCTGCTAATCATTGGATTAGATATAAAAACGAATGTTTTAAATACCTTCTTACAAGATTTAGGAGAGGACATAGTGATAATCACAGCTTTTTCTCTTTCTAACAGATCCTTAAACTATGATGACGAAGCCATTGAAGCTCGAGCAAGGGACATTTTGTCCAGAGGTGGTGCCAGAATCCCATATAACAATTACCAAAGATTATCAGTTGTGAGTAACATAATTGATTGTATGAATTAACGGCTTTGAACTGTTAGATGCTGCATTAAAAACAATGACGCGCGATACATTTAGTTTAATTAAATAAATAAAAGAATATTTGTCTCATATTTAAACCATTAAATTTGTTTCAGATTGATGACTACCTCAGGGATATGGCAAATAGGTATCCTACTAGAGCAACTCTCGTCTCGCCGGCGAACTCTTTTGATGGGCGTCCTATCTATTACCTGAAGATTTCGTCCACCAATTTTGCGGATACAAGCAAGCCAGTCATCTTCATTGAAGGAGGCATCCACGCAAGAGAATGGATCTCGCCACCAGTTGTGACGTGGGTCGTCCGTAAGCTTCTTGAAGACGTGACAGAGCCCGACCTTCTTCAGAGATTTGATTGGATTGTGCTGCCAGTTTCTAATCCTGATGGATATGAATTCTCTCATACTAACGTAAGTTGAACAATGATTTGATGAACCGAAAAAAATCTCAAAACTCTTATATTAAATATACAGATTATACTCTTTTGATTCAAAACAACTTTATTCACAAATTACGTATTAATACAAATTCGATGTAAAATACGTGCCAGCAGTCAATGAGATAAGAATCTCGGAATAAACAAAATTAATGCTTTTAGAGGGTTTGCAACACTTATCATTATGTTTTTTTACAGTCTCGATTCTGGAGAAAGACGCGCTCCACCAACACCTCAAACCTCAGTGGCATGTGCCCAGGCGTCGACGGCAACCGTAACTACGACTTCTTCTGGAACACTGTCGGCTCCAGCAGCAACGCGTGCACCGACACCTACGCCGGCAATGTTCCCTTTTCCGAAATCGAGACCAGAGTCGTCAGAGACGTCATCCTTGAAAATCTTAACAGAATGGCCTTGTACGTCACCGTTCACAGTTACGGCAGCATGATCCTGTACCCATGGGGCCACGATGGTACCCTATCGAATAACGCTCTAGCTCTCCACACTGTCGGGATTGCGATGGCTGACGGAATTCACAGCCTTGCTCTCTCTAACTTCCCAAGATACATCGTCGGTAATTCTGTTCTTGTGATTGGGTATGCTGCTTCAGGAGCGTCGGAAGATTATGCTCACTCTGTTGGAGTTCCTCTGAGCTTCACTATCGAGTTGCCTGGTCTGTCCGGAGGCACCCAAGGCTTCGCCTTACCTCCTCAACATATAGAGCAAGTATGCCGAGAGACTTGGGCTGGTTTTGTGGCTGCCGCAAGACGTGCAGGTGACTTATATGTAATGCCTTAATTTATAGACCGAATAAAGACTGACTTATTCCTTAATTTTGTTTTATTCTCTTTATAATGACTGAAAATTTAATAAAATACTCGTATCTATGATCCATGTGGTTTAGCCTGTTTTTTTATTAAAAAAGATCAGCAAATGTCTGATCAAGCTAATGATTAGCAAACGGAAGAATCCAATTACGAAATTTACCTTCAGCTTGGCCCATAAGGTGACTTTTCTCCTCTTTTGAAAAACTTTTCCATGTGCAATCAGTGATGCAATGAGTCATCTGCGCTCCTTAGTAAGTCTTTCCAAGTAAAGGCACTGTTGGCGAGAGCAATAAAAAGCGGATTTTAAAAATATTGTGCTTTACTCTCGCAAGACTAATAAAACAATAGTAATAGAAAAACATGTCAAACGTATATAAAAAACAGATATTGTACAAAATTCAAAAACAAGTAATAGACATTATCAAAGTGTTTGGCGGCCAGCTCTACGGCCGCAGACCAGTCCGCAACAGGCACAAAGGGGGGATAAATTCATATCGTACATTCGCACATTCTTCAAAGGACTTTCGTTGGTACCTGTATCCTACAAAAGGGTTCTTGTCTTTGTGGGCCTATGTAGAGCAGAGCTGGCTAAATGATGATGATCCTAAAAAGTGTTTATTGGTGCAATAGATGCCTGATAGTTGCTGGAACTCGAGTGAATGAGAGTATTTAAATGAAACTCGAAGATTTGAAATATCATACAAAAATGGTACAACTTTTGCCATTTTCAATTTGCTTTAGCTTTAGACTATGAAATGACAAAAATTGTACTATTGAGACACTACTGCTGCTACCATTTTATTGCTATAATTGTAAATTAGCAGACTCCGGTACGTTCGATGCAAATGTTTGTGGGGTTAGTAAAAGTTCCTAGGACTTGACGTCTTGAATCCGGCGTAGGTGCTACTCAACCACAGAGGTCGTCATTATTGTTTTCCATGACATCTATTTTATGAGTTTAAGTAATGGTGAATAAGGGTGTGTATGCATAACTGTATTGATAATCTTCACTTTAAATTAGTTAAAGTATTACTAATCCTTTACCAATAGTAATCCCTTATTCACCGTTAACCAATATCTATAGTCCATTTTTAATAAGTCAAAATGATTTGACAGTTTGAAATATCATTAAGCGATAAATAATTTGATTTCTAATATCTTTAACTGACATCTTTAGCTGAAATATCTTTTCAAACCGAAAAATTAACTTTGAATATTTAAAAATGGATTTGAATTTAGATTTTAACAAAAATAGCAAAATTAAACTTGGTTAATTCAAAATCACTGGCGCCAAATGACATTTCAAACTGTCAAATGATATTGACAGATTAAAAATTGACTATAGTGGTGATAACAAACAGGCGAAAGCTTTCTAATTGGTGATACATAGTAAGTGACAGATATTAATATATTTAAGTCTTTCTGAATGTACGAATATGTAAGGATTGTAGACTGTGGAAAGATTGTAACCTCTGCCTACCTCTAGGGGAAAAAAAACTTGGTCATAACCATAATTGTGGAAAGATGTGTTAATGGTCTAAATACATTCACTCTCATCTTGACTGCAAATTTTTCTGATCTCAACTATGGTTTCAATTACTTAAAGAAACCACAGCCTTTGCTATCTCAAACATTAAAATTATCATTAGTGAATTCTAGAAATCTTACTACTTAATCAATGTGTCCGGATTGTTATCGTCTAATTTGGGAAAACCGTTAGATATCATTTATGTTTTTTTGTGAAATTTATAATATCATTATCGGATTCATCGGATAATTAAACAGATAAACCTGAATATATAAAATATAATAATTTATTGACAAGCTTTTGTTTTCTATTAAGTAAAGTACGATCCTCTTAAAGTCATTATTTTGATATTATTCAACCAATTCTCTCTGATTGGCTGCATTAGTTGTTTAGCAACAGCTGCCTTTAGGTTATCCAATTTGCATCCGATTATCGTCATCATCTCAGCATCATCAGAGACCTTCAAAGATTTTACACCTAGACACATGTCGACTGAGCGCTGGTTAGGTTATAGGCCTTCTTAATGGAGAAACACATGAGGAGTATTTGGCCGTAACACCACCATGCTGGCCCAATGCACGTTGTAAGGTAAAAACGCTTGCAATAGCGACAGGGACCAACGGCTTAACGTGCGTTCCGAAACACGTGGAAGTTTAATTATCGCAAAAACTTGACCATTGTGACGGAACCATCGGTTACTTAATGTTGGTACTCCCACACTTAGTAACCATATGCCTGTATATATACATATATCTTAGAATGAAGTGTTGGAAGTTGGGAAACTCAATACTAAATGTTCATTGTACATTGTCTTGGTTTAAAGGTTAACACAACATATTACATTCCATGAGAAAGTTAATGGACTGGAGAGTTCACTAGTAATTCCAAGCATAACATTTAAATACAAAATATATTAAACGGAACTTGCAAGAGAAGGAGAGGGTGTCACTCATCATGGCAGGCGGGGATGAGGGCCTGACATTTTCTAAATCATATTAAATGCTAATATCATATAAATACTGAAATTGCAGTTTTCATAAATAATATAGCTTAACCGCCTCTCTGGTCTAGTGGTTCACACCACCGGGTGTTGATCGGGAGGTCCGGGTTCGATTCCCCATGGGGGCAGAAATTTTTCTGCTCGGTTTGGTTGGTGGTAGGGCTTCTAAACCTGCCTGGCTAACTACCACCGTCTTACCTAAATTTGTCGCCATAATAACAATGTTTTAAGCATTGTTGTGTTCCGGCAATCAGAGGTAAGATCCACCTTCGCCACCTTCGCCACCAGTTCGCTTCCACCTTCGGCCTTATCGTCACTTACCATCAGGTGAGATGAATATCAAGAGCTTATCTGTCGTATGTAAAAAAAAAAAAATCTATAAATATTGAGATTACACCTACAGTGGGTATTATTATGGATCTGTATCAACATTCTCAAGTATTTGTATAAAATATCTCTAAACTATGTATTTATATTTTACATACTATATTTACTTCTTACAATATTATCGGATATTTATTTATACAATGATTTACTAATAATCCTGCAACTACATAAGTATATATGTTTATTATGTATATGCATTGTATTACCTATTGCAATATAAGTTCAGAGTTGTGGAGGAGTACAGGTGATGTTTAAATGGAATGTATTCAAATTACAGTCAGTCAATCTTTGTTGTGGTTCTTAAATAAATAAAGTCTGAATTTACTACTTTCAATAACTTGTTGTGCCCAGAACTAAATATAAATGAATTGTGTTTAGACTAAGTATATGATTTTTTTTTAATTTAATTAATATCATAGTAACTATACAAAACCTTAAATTTAAATCTGCCAAACTGTGCAACAGTTTGTCGGCAGATCCCCATACATGTTCACAATAACCTTACATTACGTATTTATGAAACCACAAAGTAATAAGTGCGAATATGAGCATACCATACTATACTCACAGAGACTGTACTATACTTACGGGCACATAGAGAGGTAATGCTTACGCAACATATGTTTCAAGGAGTTTCTTGATAAGCTTTCAAATTCAATAGCTAAATTATCCGGTAGTTCATTTAGGAATGTAGGAGTTAACCATTGTGCGTCTACCATAGATTATATGTATTTGTTGTATGTTTTGCAAATAATAAATAAATAATGCCTCAAAAGTTCACTGGGTTACTACTACACAGCTACTGGGTTCAATCGGTACTAGACTTTCTCTAATGGCCAAAACATTATAAAGATTCACTAGAATTAATTACTTGGTTACAAAATATTAATTAATTACCTATTAGTCCTTTTATTTCTATCTCGGGTTCGAGTCCCTGAAGGGTGGAGTGGTACACCATGGCGAAGGTATCTTTGTTTTTGATATAAAAACAAAGCGTACAACCACTATGCCACCGTGCTCCTCCTCCCTCAGGCCTTGGATGGGTGACCAAAACTTTGTGATCTTGAACTTTCATGTATGATGCTTCAAATATTTTAATTATAACTTGTAATACGCCATCAAAAAATCTAGAATTATTTAACTTCATTTCCTAATATTGCCTATCTTATAATTTCATTACGATTAATTGCTTTACACTTTCGTCGTCAGTCTATTATACGTCGCACTGCTGGGCCTCCCTCATGGAAAAACATAACATAAGGACGATAAGGAAGGTGGAAATGAGAATAAAAACAAATTTAATATTTCATTTTTCTTATAGCTGGAACTTCATTTATTTGAAATATAAAACTAAGGTATCACAAACAGATCTCCAGCTCTTCTCGCACCGGCCACAAAGCCTTTCCAAGTCTCGAGACAAACTTGCTCAATATATTCAGGAGGTAGAATAAACCCACTAAATCCATCACCAAATCCAGGCAATTCATAAGTGTACGCCAAGGGAACTCCTACCAAATGCGCGTAGTCTTCTGCTGCACCTGAAGCCTCATAATTCAGAACCAGCGCTGCATTACCGACTATGTATCTTGGGAAGGTTGGTAAGGAGACTTCATCAATTGCATTGGCCATAGCAACACCAACTAAGTGTAATCTCAAAGCATTGTAAGAGAGAGACCCATCATGGCCCCAAGGATACAAAACCATGCTGCCAAAGCTATGGACAGTAATATACATAGCCATACGACTTAAGTGTTCGTTGATGATATCTCTGACTACTCGAGTCTCGATTTCGGAGAATGGGACGTTGCCAGGGTATATATCAGAGCAAGGGCTGGAAGAGGTCCCGACAGAGTTCCAGACAAAATCATAATTTCTATTTCCATCGACTCCTGGGCATATGCCACTTAATGGGGATGCGTTTCTTGATCGAGTTTTTCTCCAAAGGCGGTTCTGAAATATCAATTTGATTAAATGTGACTTACCTACTATTAGCATTAGAAATATTTGTGTAATTAAGAAAAGAATCATTACTTTAGATCGACAAAATTTAAGGGGAATAAAAAAATTAGCGTATAAAAAATTACTTAGGGACTGAAGATGACATACTGTATGCCTGGTCTGTAACTTGAGCGGTAATAAATTGAGTAAGCAAAAAAATTACTTAACTAACGACGACTAACGAATAATTAAATCCAAAACGAGCTAGCAAAGTGTGGGTACATGCGACCACATTACTAAGCGAGCGATTAGAAATATAGACAGCAACTTCAACGAATTTGTATACAATTCCTAGGGAATGCTAAATCATAGATATGAGATTGGGAGTTTTTTTATGACCTTGAAAACAAGGTTTTGTGCGAAGATTGGTGCCTACTACGTAGTTAAAAATAATAATATTAGATTTAAAATCTTAAAATACCTCGTTTTGAAGAGGGGAAAAATAATAATAAACAAACATGCGCGTGCGGTCCGAATGAGGGGTCACTCACAACGCGGGGGCGCATCTTTGCAACTTACACTTTTACTTTATATTATATACTTATACTTTATATATATACACTTTTACTTTATATTTTACTTTATATTATATATACCGGGCCTATTTAAATATATATTATATTTAAATAGGCCCGGTCAGAACACCAGCGCTGTATCAGTTTCTGATGCAGCATATGCTGAGGCCGGGTCCTAATTAACCATTATTGTATAGTTATTGAGTATTATATGGTATCCTGTGTTTTCCTTTGTTGATTTTTTTTTCTTTCTCAAGTGTGTAATAGTGGGTTAATAAATGTTTTCTTTCTTTCTTTCTATCTGTCTTTACGATCTATGCATGCATTATAATATTATAGAGATTACATATAATGGAATACGTGGCATGCATAAATCGTATATTTAGATAGAATCGTGGTATTGTTAGTGTTTTAATCTAATATTATTATCAACATGCCAAGAATCTCTCAAGAGTTGTTGGGTCACGTAAAGAAGTTTATATTTTTAAACCGTAAAACCTCTCACAGTGTCAAAAGTATACTGAGTGCAAAAAACGAAGTATTAAATGTATAATTTCGCAGAAAGTTTGATTAGCAAGTCAGAATATTTCTGGATGGAGGATTACACTACCTAAACATTCTTAGATACTCATATTCAACCAACAAATAATATATACGCCATCGAACGCAGCGAAACACTTCGTTCGCTATAGTTTCCAAGTTTAAAACAATGAGATTTTTGACATGATAGAAACTTGGATCTGTGACCTAAATCTTATGATCTCGAGTTTCTTCGTGTACTAAAAACATATTATGACGATTCAGCATGGTGATGCTTCATAGAGGATGTAGGAGTCTATGAATAAACTTTTATGTAAAAAAACTTGGATACTCACACTTGTATGACTAAATTCATACCCATCAGGGTTAACAATAGGCAGCAGAATCCAATCGAATCTCTCAAGGAGATCTGGCTCAGTAACATTTTCAACCAGTTTATGTATAGCCCAAGTTACAGTGGGCGGTGTGATCCATTCTCTAGCATGAATTCCTGCGTCGATGAAGATGACCGGCTTACTGCGATCCTCAAAGTTTGTGGTGGAGATTTTCACGTAGTAAATGGGCCGTCCTTCATAAGAATTTGCAGGTGATACCAGAGTGACTGTTTGTGGGTATCTGTTAGCAATGTCCTGAATGTAACGGTCGAACTGTAAAGAACGAAAAAAATTAACGAACTCATATATAAGTAAAACGATAGAACAGCAACAGCTAAAAAACCATCAGTATTTATATTGACACCAAATAAATATTTCCTCAATTTCTGTATTTAAATGTTTGCTGGAGATTTAAGCACAAATAACAGCGCGAATATACTTACTACTTCTAATCTTTGATAATTATCGTATGGTATATTCCTTGCGTTTTTGGCTCGAATATCCCTTGCTCTTTCCTCGATCAATAAATCATCGCGTCTCATAGTCCTGAAATTCATGTCTTCTATTAATTGTTTTTCGTCTCGGAGTATACAAATGTTTTTAATAGCAACTAGTAGCAAAAATATTAGCATAATATCATCAACGTCATAAACTGCTAGATCTAATATAATTTTAACACAATAATTTATATTGATTCTAACTTACTGCGCAACATCTTCACTGTGGACTCTATAGAAGATATTGGCTTCATCCAGAACCTTCTTAAATCCTGCTTGATGCTCAGGCTTGACGATAACCAGTCCTTCTCTCATTACCGATGGCTGGACAAATATATCGATTTCTTCTTGAAGAGACTGTACAAGCCTAACTTGCTCTTGAGATTGAGGGACGACGTAGTAAGATTTCCAGCTGAAACAATGTAATATCACAATGAAATACTAAAGATGATCTAGACCATTAGTTCCAGTGGGTCCAGAAAGTGGTCCAGATTCGATGGAGATCTTGTGGTATTCGCATCTTCACATTTTTGTCGAGTTTTGGGATTATGGTAGAAATGTAGCTGCAGGGGGTCCACCGGTACCAGATAAATTTTGAAAGTGGTCTATGAGAAAAATAAGTCTGGGATCCATTGACTAGACGCTTCCCGCGAAACTTGAATTAAATTTATATGAGAGTGGAGTTAGAATAAAGTATATTAGGTACCTTGAAAACCCCTTAATTATCACTGCCTAAAAGGTGTCAGGGTATAACAAACGATACTTGATTAGATTGATCTGATAGTATTAAATCCAACTAAAAGAATTTATGAATCGATATAGTGACCACATCAAGACGATGATATTCATGACCAGCATGAGTGGTTCAGGTTTTGACAGAAGGATTTACTCACCCCTCATATTGCTCGTGTTTAGCTGCAGCTACACCTACTAAAAGCAATAAGTATAACACTCTCATCTTGACTATAGCTTATACTACGGATGTAATAAAATATTTCATACTTATAGTTTTGTTTATCTTCATCATAAACATAATACCAAGTTCTTATTGTCTTATCAACGATAAAATCGGAACGCCCGTAAGATAACTAGTTATTAAATTATCTTTATCATTAAAAACAATCCATTATTCTAGTGTACCAACATTACTACGAGAACCACTAGACCAGTTAGGCAGTTGTCGATAAGTAATAAAAAAAATTGTCTACTTACTAAAAATGCCGAGTCGGTCATTTTGCTGCCGACTAGTCGGCTAGTCGGCATCTTTATTTTCGATCATTACTTTCGGTAGAATACGGTTATTAATTTATTATACATAAAATACCAAAGGAAGAGTTCATATTTAAATCTAACCAATTATTAGATTGCATTGAAACTGTGAGAATGATTTTCATAATAAAAAATAACAAGAGTAAAGATACAATTTCATTTTGATCACCCTCTCTATTTTTATAAGCATATTAACATGAGTGAGAAGCGGGCCGACTAGTCGGCGGTTTTAGCTGACTAGTCACCGACTAGTCGCCGACTTCAAAAATGGCCAACTAGTCGGTAAACCTTACTACTTACACCCTTAATCATAAACGCTATTTAAATTTTAATCAGGTCTTACAATACTATGGTTAAGCAATTTATTTAAAACTATAAAAGTGTTAATGAATAAAGGTGTTAATGTATAGGGTATATTTCAATAATTATCAAATCTTGAAGACTACTATTCATCTCTTGGGACTAATCTCTACTGCATAACACAAAATCCAATTTTTCGATATCGCCAGATTCAAGTTTCATAATAACAGGTTGAAGTTAGCTGAGAAAAAATTAATAACAATTGAAGATTGAGTCGCTCTTGTTTCGGAGACGTAGACTTATCTAGTGCTGTTATTACCTACCAAGCTATTTATTTACTTTAAGAAACTACTTTACGTCATTACGTCATAATAAAAATAAATGAGTACAGGCCGAAACACCACCAGGCGCGCCTAATGCGAACTGGTGATCTTTTTTAGAATGATATAACCTTGGTACTATTTTCAACGCGGTGCTATTTAATACACTTTGTGGAAATTCGTAATAATTATTGTGTTTAATTTTCCTGCTTCATTTAAATGATAGGTATGCAGTCGTATATCGGTTTTGTCTTAAGATTAGCAGAAGATTTGTCACCACAGTCATTAAAAAGCCAGCCAGCGGTTAAACGTGCGATTAAAATTTTGGTCACCACGGTGAAAATAGCTTTGTTTACAATATCCAAAGCCTCCTCAGTATTGATTAAAATTAAATTAACAATAGCTTACACAATAAAATTCTATCTTTCCTCGGGAAAAACCTCGAGACATGAAAATGTACGCAACTATTTAAGGAACCCATAATGAAACTTCAGAGAATAATTTGTTCGGAATATTTCAACTGCTTATATTTCCTTCTTAAAATTAATAAGACCACTGCGTCCTTCTTTACTCTGTGCTTAGACTGAGGTATCTTTATTGGAATATTTGAAAAACGTTTCCAAGGAGCACTTATTGCGACCGACCGTTGAAGTGTTTGTTAGCTTCAAGATAAATGAATTCTTAACTCTTATCCAGGAATATTGTCTGTCTATAACTTTTTTAATAGTTTTTCTGTTGAAGACAATTTATACTAGGTCCTTACGTATGAAATTGGTGTTTTGTATGGAGATTTTGGGAAATTCTGCATTTTCCATACTAACATTTTTCAGTTTTCTTCACAACGACAAATCCAAAGATAATAATATTTGGCATCTATCATTAGACAAGCTTTAGTAATACGTGTAATATCACACTTCATAAAAATTATTTATCGTTTTTAAGTGAATGCGAATAAAATGATGTATTCGGGAGGCACTTAAAAAGAGTTGTCTCCGTGTCCAATTTTAACACAATTAAACTTACAACAAATTATCAAAACAAATCAAAAGAGCTCAAAAATATAGTCTATTTTTAGACGAGGTAATTATTTTTTAGGAATACTCTGAATCTCAATACAAAATACTAAGACAGAATAAAAACACCAATTTCATAGGTAAGGACCCAATATTATACAGGCAAGCGGTTAGCCACTAACGAGATAGTAAGCAAAGATAAAAACCTACGTTGAATCGCGCTCCCGTCCTCAGCCTCTATACGTCCCACTGCTGGGCACAGTTCTTCCTCATGGAAATAAACACATGAGAAGTATGGGCCGTAACACCACCACGCTGACCCAATGCAGGTTGGCAGGTTGGTGGGTAGAAACGGTTGCAATAGCGAGACCAACGGCTTAACTTGGCTTCCGAAGCACGGCGGAGTTCTAGATCACAGAGTTTTGGTCACCCGAGAGGTATGACGACCTCCGTGGTCGAGTGGTCTGTACGCCGGTCTCAAGGCGCCGCCATCTCGAGAGGTTCTGGGTTCGATCCCCAGTGAAGGCAAGTGTTTAGGTGATGAATTTTCAGACATTTGTGCTCCAGTCTTGGATGTTCATTATATATGTATAATATTATATATAATTATGTGTATTTATCTATTAAATATATTTGTCCGTCATCTAGTATCCGTAACACAAGCAGCATTAAGTTGCTTAAAATGGGACTAGTTGATAGGTGTGAATGTCTGAGGATATTTATTTATTATTATTTTATTTACCCATTCACGGCCTGACCACGGCGAAGGTAGCTTTATTTTCCATATCGAAATCTACTCAATTACGCTTGATGGTACGTAATTTAATTATTAGTCACTTGTCGTTTGATTTCCCCTAATTTTTTGTATGCTATTAACTGCATAAGATGATCATAACATAACATATCTAAACGCGTCTTTCCCCGAAGGCTACCCCTTCGGGCAGAGGTGGTAAGACCTACATGTTAAGTCCCCATGTTACAGGTGGCGGGGATTCACAATCAGTGGCAGTCCTCTTGAACGAGAAGTGTGTGTTTTACAAGTCGGCTGCCACTACCGTGACTACCAACAGCTTAAAAATCTATGAACAGATGAATATTTTGAGTTTATAAGTAACGTATCTCCAGAGTTCCAGACGTGTGGTAGCGTCTTATTAAAAGAATTCTACCAACCCATATCTTCCCTTGGGTGTCGTAAAAGGCGACTAACTGCACAATCATGCAATAGCCAATAGCGGCGACGGGCTCACCACCCGTCACGCACATGTGCAGTCGCTGCTTGGTGAAGCGCGGGCTATGGCAGTGGACTATTAATTATAAGTTATTTATTAAGATCTATCATAAGTTATGTATTGTGTGTGTGTGTGTGTTTGTTTTGTCTTAGCCCTTATAGGCCCGACCAGAATACCAGCGCTACAGCAGTGTAATCAGCACATGCTGAGATCGGGTCCTAATTGGCCATTATTGATGTTTAAGTTCTAAGAAAATGTAGGTCTTTTTAGTATGTAGGTCAGTGAATCTTTTTCTTTCTTTCTATTGCAGTGCTTTTGCCTAGTCTCTGATTAACCCTTAGGGGATAATAGTCGTGATTATATGTATGGATCTCCACTTTCGTTTCCTTAAAGAGTCTGACCACGCGCATTCTAGCGTTATCTCCTATTTTCTTATTTCCTTGCCAATTTATCATGTCAGTGTGAAAAACCCGTGAATATTTAAATTTCCCGTCTTAAGCGTATGTAAATTTTACTTTAATTAGAAAATTTTCTCATTCCGAAGAAGTTGCGGGCTAGATCAATTTCCAATTCAGGGTATTCTGATCGCGTTTGAGACGCATAGTGTTGTTCGTAAGCTGCCCGGTATCGATAGAAAAAATAATAACATAAAAATTTTTGGATCAAGAATAATTAAGAAAGTTATCTGTGCCTGTGCTTACACCTGTGTACAAAAACGTCTTTGAAAGATAATATAACATTCAATTTACGTACTAGCAGTTGCCCGCGACTTCGTCCGCTGTTACTATGGTTTTTTAACTATCCCACGGGAAAGCTTAAATTTTCCGGGATAAAATTGTTGACCCGGGATATAAGGTATCACCATGCAAAATTTCATTAAAATCGATCCAGCCATTTCGGAGATTAGCCCGTACAAACAGACAAACAAATAAACAGACAGAGAAATAAAAAAATAAAAATAAATTTTTGGCATTTTCCCTCTTTTTACATCCCCCTGTTTTAAGTTTATTTTTCTATGTGCAGACATCAACCTCTACAGTTTTATTATATGTATAGAAGATTATTCCTTTTTTAAATAAATGA
The DNA here is from genome assembly GCA_910589355.1 of Parapoynx stratiotata. Taxonomy (NCBI): domain Eukaryota; kingdom Metazoa; phylum Arthropoda; class Insecta; order Lepidoptera; family Crambidae; genus Parapoynx; species Parapoynx stratiotata. Next base: position 1,938,962 of record OU342477.1, read on the forward strand.
AAATAAAATAGTTTTAATGGTTCATCATCGTCATCAGCCTATAGAACCCACTGCTGGACACAGGCCTTACTACATGGAGAAACGCATAAGGAGTATGGGCCGTAACACCACCATGCTGACCCGGACTGGTGATTATCCTTCTTTTAAACTTTTTAGGATATCCGTATTTTTTTATTCTACGGTATTATTAAAGTAGGAAACTGCAACTCCCTTTATGTAGATTCAAATTTACGCCACAAATTGGACTCTTGATACAGTTGCATCGAGAACAGTCGTTTCATATTGGTTTTATAGCAAAGCAAATAAACACCTGACTTTACAAAGAGCACTCAGGGGTGTTGCTTGTAGTACAGTACCGAACCGAGTACCGTCAACACAGAAAATAATAAATGAGTGAATCAAACAAACAATTAAATAAAAGCGTGTAAAAAAATTACTTTATTTCACAGGCCAAAGCTGGCACGTTTTCACGTCAACATTTTACATTTTAGTAGTTTAACATTTTATATAATTAAATAAAAAAGGATATTATATATTAATGTTCATTACCGCGAGTGCTTGTAGCAAGTACAACCGCAGAACTTCGATTGTGGTTGTAATCGATACAAGCAGTAGGATTCCGAGAGTAAGGCCCGTATTACGGAACTAAACTCAAGTGTAGATCTCTGCTTGAGCACTGTTAGAGAGGGATGACGCTATTGATCCCACACTCAGAAACTCATGAGCCATTTATTTTTTTCTTTCGATAGTTACTTATTTAAATGATTTAATGCCTTAAATCTTTTGTCGCTTTTGGCGCTTGTGTCGATTACAATCACAATCAAAGCGCTGTGGTTGTACTTGATACAAGCGCTCCGGTAATGAAAATTAATATTATGATTAATGATTATTATTTAAATTGTAAAATGTTGACGATTTTAAGTGCCAAGTTTGGCCTATGAAATAAAGTTATTTTTGATTTTGATTTTTTCTTTTTATTTAAAGTACCTACAGGGCTGTCTTATTAAAAAAAAACCAGTAATAAATAAAAGTTATAATACCGGGACTACACGCGACGTACATAATGTAGTATATAGACTTTAACTTTAACTTTTATATACAATGCAACGCGACAGTTTACAATCCTATAGTAATAAATAAGTAACTTAAGGAGCTCGGTGGTGTAGTGGTTAGTACGCTTTGGCTCTCGATTGAAAACAAAACTACCTACGCCATGGTCAGACCGTGGATGGGTGACCAAAACTTTGTGAGCTCGAATTCGTTTCTACCCACCAACCCGCATTGGGCCAGCGTGCCCAGCAGTAGGACGTATAATAGGCTGACGTCGAATAAGTAACTTTATTTTGACTAGAAATTATATAAAAAATGTACCATTTAGGAATTTGTTAGGAATTAGGAATTAAATTCCAGAAGACAAATTGGAAAAACAGCCCTAGCTAGCCTAGCTATACAAAATTACGTTATTTTAAATCTTCAATTACTCATTAAAATACCTTACAGTATTTTTAAATTTTGTGGTGACGATAAATTTTCAAACTTTTTTTTTTGTTTTTAACTCTTACTATAAACAATAATTGTTGTTGTTGGCTGTATTCGCTTAAAGCCCTCTGAGTAGATGTATCTTGGAAGATAAATATTGTTCTAAAATTTAAGGGCGAATCGCTCTAGCGTCCTGATGAAGTATACTGTAGCGTGTTTTGCGGTTTGTTCGCATTTGATGTTAGTAGGAGAACCAAACGAAAAGCTTTGTTATGGATTTTTACCTTAAATATTGTAAAGTGTGTTTTTTCATCTCACATTTTATGTCACAAGACAACAAGAGTAAAGAGAGTCTAGATTTATAGAATATTTATTTATTTATTTGCATGTCACATAATCACTGTACAGAAAAACAAAGGTCTTAAAAAATTGGATTGCGACAATTTTTTTAAAAATATTACTACTCGTACTATAAATTACAATTACAAATTATAACAATCACAATAAGCAAGGAAACATAATTAAGCCATACTGAATTGTTGCTCAATGATCATTAATAATATCCCTAATAATATGAATTCATAGAGTCCCTAGCTTTTAAGTCAACATCAAACATCTTCGTTTCCACGCAGTTCGCTAAAGTGGTTACGGAAACTTGCGGGGTTAGTATTTATGGTTGAAACGTTTTATCAATTGTAACTTCATTTTAAGGCGATCCTGGTACATTTAACATACTCGCATTGGCAACTAGATGAGAAAGTTTGATCCAATTTTTCAACGTTACAATTTTAGTTTAAATTCATGAATCAATTATGTAGAATTTTTGAAGATTGCAAATGTGACACGCGATACCAAATCTGAACCAAAATAATTAAAAAAGTTTATAAAGAAAAAATGCCTCGTGTGATAATTGGCAGAGGAGCATCGGCGGCATCGGTATCTATTTTTTACATATGAGATGTAAGCTCTTGGCCTTCATCTCACCTGATGGAAAGTGACGATAAGGCCGAGGTGGAAGCGAGATATTTTTCAATCAGGGCAAGCGAAATTCACAATCAAATAAGTACCTTAGTTTTTTATTCAACTCAGTGGTACAGGCGATGGGGATGGATTCGGCGACCTTTTGAATGATTGGTGCCGTCTTTCCCAACTCGGCTACCACTGCCTCATAGTCATTTTATTATTATTTATATAATATTTATGTGACTGGCTATTAAAAAGTGGCACAAGAGTTCTTGCCGAATTATTCTCATAAAAAGCCTTACTCTCGACAATCCAGGAAACATTTTATCTATCTAGGGAGGGAACTGTCTCACGGCTGTGCCAAAACAGGTAGCCAATTCAAATGATGTCAAGTTTTCTATTGGCACCTTATATTTATTTATTTTTTACACTTCAGACTAGCTCTGCTCTTAAGATTCAATTAAAGTTTCATTCAAAGACCAATTAGAAAACAAATTATAGCAACACAGGAACGTTCAGCTCAGTATTCTATAATAATTTTCGTTAAAATTGTCGGCAGTTAATTATCTACTGCGCTGTGGCTCAGAATATTGTGGAGCTGGAAGAGAATCTCAAATTCTTATTAAAACTTTCATAAAAAACGGAGCAAATTAGTTCTTGAACTGATGGTGCAATTAAACAGATCAGACACAAGGAACAGATCAGATAGTAATTTTAATTTATTCGACTAGTTCAGAGATGAAGAGAACTACACGGTTGTTTTTAATTTAAGGCGAACATTAGACATAACAACATTTTTTGAAGGACTTTTGATAATTTGTCACATTTTAGTTTCATAAAAATTTAATATCAATTTCTGAATGTTCTTATCTCTGCGAATCACGCGCGCGAGAGTCGCGCACCGTGTCGCCTATTTGTATGAACGAAATATAGACTTATTAATGTCACGAAAGTACATGATAGGCTTGTAAAATCATTTTTACTTAATATTTTGAGTTATAGTTGAACTCTTAAAACAAATGTTGTTATTTATGGTGTTAGCTATAGTGTTGCGAGGTTGTTGATTTTGATTAGATTTGATTAAAAATCTGTTGAATTTCTGAAACTGTTGGATAGTAGCTATTCAGACGTAAGTGTAGCGGCTACGCCATAGCGTGATACGATATCAAGTAACCGAGAAATGGTTGATCAGCGAAAAGCGACCTACTGCCTACATCAATAACGAATATAGAAGATTAGCAAGCCTAAATCACGATGGCAGAGTTTCTAAGATAGATTAATATATATACAAGAACCGACGAATACCAGTCGGACCGCGGCCCCGAGTGGTCCTGGCTCGGCGGAAGATCTTTCCTTTTCGCTGAGGGTGCGGCATGCCTTCCCGCACCCCACAATTTCACCACTCCCAGATAAGTCTGGAATGAATCTACTGAATCCGCAAACCCATACGAAAATTGTTCATTTTCTGAACCTGTTGGATAGCTATTCAGATGTAAGTATTGGTTCTGCGAAATATCCATGTTTATTGTAATATTTCTCTAATTTTAAATTTAATCCAATCTTTCTTAAGAGATCGAATACAAAAAACTGAAATATCGAGACTGAATGTTAAAACAAAGACTTTTCAATCATAATTGTCACAGGAGCGCAATGTCATGTATGGAGTACCGCAGGGTAGTGTACTTGGACCTCTGCTCTTTATCATTTATATTAACGACTTGCCTAATATAACCGATCATCCATTGACATTATATGCGGACGATAGTACAGTTTCCATAAAATTGAATGACATTAATCTTTATGAATTTGACATTAATAAAACATTGACATTAATAACTGAATGGTTAAATGTAAATAATTTAAAAATCAACTTATGCAAAACGAATATCATGCACTTCAGCCAAAGATCGAATCAACCATCTAGCATCAAGGTAGCCTATAATGGATATAATATCAAAGAAGTTGATTCGGCGAAATTCTTGGGGCTAATAATCGACAAAAAGCTGAATTGGAAGGAACACATATCAGAATTAAGCAAAAAAATTAGCAGTTTAGCTTATGCCCTGTACAAACTTTCATTATCGGTCAATGCAGAGGCTTTGCTTACTGCATATTACGGACTGGTGGAGTCAAAATTACGGTATGGCATAATTTTTTGGGGAAATTCCACAAATAAAGATATAATTTTCAAAATGCAAAAGCGATGTATAAGAGCAATGTATGGTCTAAAAACAACAGATTCATGTAAACCGTTTTATCTTAAACATAAAATTCTGACACTTCCGTCGTTGTACATACTCGAGATGGCTTTATTTGTAAGGTGTAACCCACATCTTTTCCCATTCCTCTCTAAGACTGTAGTGCGAAATCGCAGACGTGATTTGGTTCGATTACTTCCCACGAGAACCACATTACTACATAAAAGTGTTCTATGTATGGCTCCACTGATTTACAACATAATCCCAGAAAACTATAAATTGTTAAACAAAAACATGTTCAGAGTCCAATTAAAGAAAAAACTAATAGACAAACGCTATTACAGTGTGCAAGATTACTTAAATAATGGATTGTAATCATTTAAATTTGTAAAGGATATAACGTATAAAAAAATTGAGCACTAATATTTAAGGGTGCGTATGTATACCTAGTAAGGTAGTCACTGTCATAATATAACCATTAAATTCGGTAATTTTTTTTCCATACATTTTTTTTACTCAGTATTATGTCAATAAATTTGACAACCCTAATTTTGATATTCTCAAGTGCAAGCGCCGGGTGAATGACCTTTGACTGTAGCACGTGTAGGCTCCGTGCCGCGTGAGGCACGTTCGCGCGACGAAACTCCCCCCCCCCCCCCCCCCCAGCGCCGCCGACCGCTCACTCCGCTTTAGTAATAACTTTACTAATGACTAATTAGCAAATAACAATATTTGCTTTGAAAAATAATGTTTTGTGTAGAAAAAATCATTAACAATACTGTAGGATAATTAAAACAATCATAAAAAAATTATAAACGTGTTCATTTATTACCTTCTACTCATTACACAAATACTAATTATTATTCACAATCGTGTAATTGTTTTAAAGTACAGATAAAGAACACAAAAAGTACACACATTTTTCGTCACTCACAATCACAAATAAGGCTCGAAGTGGCGACCTTCTTTTTCTATGCAGAGTTCCGTCCGACGTAGCATAGATGTCCTCGCGTTATGCAACATGAGTTATGGAAGCAAATGCAGTGTTGATTCGTTCCTCCATTTCCTCGCGTGATCTACATTCAACCGTATAAACACTGCTTTTCACATAACCCCATAAAAAATAATCCATATGGTTCACACCAAAGAGATCGCCGCTGGCCCGTCAGTGCTCGACCTTGGGTTTTCGTCAAAATATGACAATATTTGCTCTTCTAACTCCACGGGTCGCGAGGTAGGACGTCCTATTGCAGTGTGGTCCGCATGAAATGACCCAGTACTCTGGAGTCGCAGGCACATATTCCTTAATACGGAGTATGGCGGCAAGTGTCGCTGTTCAGCTGGGGGCCTACCATCGATGAACCGCTGACGGTAAATCTGGCGCGCTTCATTAATGCTGTTGTTACGAGCAGCACCAACACACAGCATCATCTCATAGAATTCACTATTCGAATAAACGTGACGACTCATTTTATTTTTGGTTGGGTAGCGACTAACGTTCTCAAGAGATACGGAGCAACTGAGCTAGTAGCTACTAGCTCAAAGGAACCGAATTGCGAGTCCAAATCGCAGGGTTCAGTAATAAAAATACAAAATCGGTCATCATTAAATAATTGTTTCTTACGAGTAGCAACTGTTTTTACATAATTGTGTTAATATTTTTAAATAATACACAAATATAAACTTAATTATTACATAATAAACTCTTACAAGACATATTTCGGAAGAGTAAATCTACTTCTGATATTATGTTTTAACCAATAGGTAAATATTTATTTTATCTTTATTGACCCTTTCTGATAGAAAAATAAATATCGTTTATAACTTAGTAAACGAACTGTTTCTTCATTAGGGCTAAATTATTAACAGAATGATATTTTTTGTTGTTGTACTTAAATAATCTTCATTATCCTTAAATAATGTTAAATATTATCTGCTCAGCAAAATTATCTAATAAACTAATAATTAAATTTGTCATGAAACATTAGTTTAAAATTTATAAAAATTATGACGCCATATTCTACGGAACCTAAACTATTAAAAATCATCAGTTGTGGGAGGGGCTAATCGCTCGGTCAAGGGCCAACCCCTTTCGCTAGCAATGCGACGTGATTGGCGCGGAAGGAAGTTCAAAATTCTTAGAATTTCTTTGCCTGCGCACCGACAGTCCACGTGGACTAGCTAGAATAGTGATTTACATGCAGATACGACACGACTTTGATTTGCCGCGGTGGAAAGGTTACGTAATAAGTTTAATTTTGTAAATAACTGTGGATAAGTAAATTATTTTATTTTAAATAATAAATTAAAGCTTCATAAATTAGTTGTAGTAAAGATTTTAGAGTATTAAACTAAACTGAAAAAAAAAAAACAAAATAATAATGTGACGTAAATCAAATTAAATATTTGAGCTTTTTCAATTAAAACAGTTTATAGCGTCAAAGCGTCTAAGAACAATTTTATTCCTAAACGTTTCGGTAATTTCTTAACGATAATTAGATACAGTTCTTAGACAAGAGGTCATTCTCTAGTTGAAAGATGTTAGGCAGAAATATGGGGTTGGTAGTTTTGCCACTTCTGAATTGTTGATCTTTGATATAAAGTTTTTTGACCCGTTCATTGCAGCTGTTAGGGTTGCAACCTTAAGAGTTTAAGGAAAAATTTAAACTACATTTTCTCTAAAACTATAAGATTTCCAGTCATCAGTTACTAATAAAAAATATTAGGTATCACCAAACGAGTACGTCGTTCAAGTTTTAGTGCATAATTTTTTTACACGTTGTATATATTTTTTTTTTATTATTTTAATTTTTGTTATTAATTTCATTTCTTGACATTATGTTTTTAGTATTATTATTGATTGGACTAATCTATAAATTCTTGTTATTTTTTGAACAATTATACTCACAATACAATCACAATTTTACTCACAATATGACCTTAAATTTGCACGCCAGCATTGGCAAAACATGTTGAATCAATATTAAAACCCACTAACAAAAATATGCTTGGAAGTATGTTATAACACGTGTTTTTGCAAATAAATATTTCTTTCTTTCTTTCTTTCTTTCTCTCCACTAACTTTTAAGTTCATGTTAATGCCAAAATGGTACTTAGTAGGTACACCATTCATAACAGCCTTAGTAACATGTGTATAATTAGTTTGTATTTGTTACACTGTCAACGACACAGATATACATTTACATAGAAGACACAAAACATGTACTGCGTGTTCATATTGTTATCATCCTTTGCCTGTATAAGTCCCAGTGCTGGGCACAGGCCTTCCTCATGGAGGAACACATGAAGTGTATGGGCAAAAACACCACCACGCTGGCCCAAAGCGAATTGGTGGGTAGAAACGGTTGCAATAGCGACCGGAACCAACGGCATAACGTGCCTTCCGAAGCACGGAGGAGTTCGAGATCATAAAGTTTTGATCACCTATCCAGGGCCTGACTATGGCGAAGGTAGCTTTGTTTTTGATATCGAAAGCCAAAGCGTACTAACCACTCGCCACCAGAGCTCCTCATCGTCTTCATATTGTCGTTAAAATATAATTGATGTGTCTTACATGGTGTTGATGTTTTCCACACGCAAAGTCGATGTAAGTCTTTGGGGAAGGTGTGAGTCTCCACAGAACGCATGAAAGCGGCTCTATCAACAATTCTGTGGTTATTGCAACGCGAATATTTTCTTCATTAATTCCAAAAAGTTCGTTTACTAAGTACTTAATTTTTGTAATTTATATAATGAGGTAGTGAGTTTTTTTATGAGAGGGCAATGGACGGATGTGTCACGTGATGGTAAGCAACGACCGCCGTCAATTGACACTCGCAACACCAAAGGAGTCACAAGTGCGTTGACTGTCTTTTTTGCGATTGTTAGTAATATCGCTTTCATGCAGAAGGAGCTGGCCGCTGGTAGTCTGCACGTGTTCAAATGGCTGCAAAAGCTAAGAGTCTTCGGTGGCGTCGGTATCACCTAATCAGTTCGGATTTATGTCTCAAAATTACGCTGTAACGTCCCAATAGACGTTAAAAGTTGACATGCTTGGTTTCAATACAAATCGATATACTTGCGTTATGTATGTTAATGTAAAAAAAATCAAAAATTCAAAATCGTTTGTTCAATTTAGATGCGTCTTAGCACATGCTTAAGAACGTCAAAGGCATTTTACGAATTTATACTACGCCATCCGTTCACAAAACCACCAGGAGAGCTTGTTCTGAGAAGAACGGGCAAGAAACTCAGCAAGTTTGTATCCTCCCTTTACATTGTTTTTTTAAGAAGCAGGAATAACTAAATATTGGGTCCTTACCTATGAAATTGGTGTTTTTTTCTCTCTTAGTATTTTGTCTGTAACTATTAAGATTCAGAGTATTCCTAAAAAATAATTACCTCGTCTAAAAATAGACTATATTTTTGAGCTTTTTTGATTTGTTTTGATAATTTGTTGTAAGTTTAATTGTGTTAAAATTGAAACGGAGACAACCCTTTTTAAGAATACATAATTTTATTTGCATTCATTTAAAAACGATAAATTATTTTTATGAAGTGTGATATTACACATATTACTAAAGCTTGTCTAATGATAGATGCCAAATATTAATATCTTTGGATTTGTCGTTGTGAAGAAAACTGAAAAAATTTAAGTATGGAAAATGCAGAATTCCCCAAAATCTCCATACAAAACACCAATTTCATAGGTAAGGACCTAATATCTGAGCTATATATACCACATTTTCCATTACAAATAGAAGTACATACATAAAGAAAATAAAATTGATTAATTGAAGAAATGTATGTATATCTGAGATCAAGAATGTGAGCCCTACCACTTCCTTAGCCACTTCTCAAAAGGCAATTAAAACTCATAAATTATTTTTCACTTCCAGTTGCCTAAGTTCGGAACACCGAAGATGGCAAGAATTCATTAAAATTTCTCATTTGAAAGCGTCCTCGAGTACCGTAGACGTGTAGCTCCGGTGCATTTCATGCAATCCAAAACGTCTTTCTCCAAATATCCTTTCATTTAGTTATGTCTAGTTCCATTGAAGTTTGTAACTCAGGTGAGTTGGGGAAACTTTAGTATCTAAAACTGTGCATCTCTCTTCTACATTATTATTTAAAGAAGGATGGCAGATTTAAAGAGCGTCGAGCGTTGAAAAGTTTAACTGAGTTAATCCGTTGTCACATGACTATTTATTATGAGACGAGTCGAAAGCTTTATTGAATTTTATATTTTAGGGTCGAATCTTAAGCATCCGCGCGACCGAACAGTCTAGCAGCTGCACTGCGAAATTACTAAGTAATTGTATCCAACGATTTATTTGAAGTGGCGCCGGCGCCGGCGCGGCCACAACTAGATTTTTCCTACATTTTCTCGTAATTTTGCTATCCGGCCGCATATTATGCTTCGTCCCTTAAAGTATATAATGTTAAATAGGAGTAGGATGTGAGAAGAAGGAAAATACCAAAAAAAATTTTTTTTTACTTTCTCTGTCTGTTCGTCTGTTTGTAATTTTGCATTGTCTGCATTCACCATTTGACCTCAAAGTATGGTTTTACACATAGATTATTTAAGTTTTTGGGCCCATTATTATACAATAGGTTAAATGCGAAACTCGATATATACGAATTAAAATAGTTCTTGTAAATTTTTATTAATTAGTTATTTAAATAGTTTAACCTATGTTGAGACGGACGAATTAATTATTACCTGGAAATAATTACCAACTTTATTGCCTTGATAATTATTATACACTTCTTTTTACCTCCTATTACATTTTTAGCTCATAAGTAGTACACAGAATTGCTAATCTGGCAATTCTTGAAAAGATATTATAAAGATATAAAACATAGATATTGTTTTGTCCTTATTTGCTATGTAATGTTTTTGTTATGTAACTAGTTAAGTCAGCACCTTCTCTCCACCTAAGATACAGGTTGTTATGTCAACCTAGTTTAGGTATACATTTAGTTTTAGTTCTTTAGTAAAAAAATATAAGTATTAATGGTATGTTGCACAATCTGAAACAATAAATTATTTATTATTATTTATTTATTATCTTACTACTTGTTATTACGGAAAATTTAAATTAAAAACCCAGTAACCGCGCACGAAGTCGCGGGCAACAGCTAGTTTATAAAAGTGTATAAAATATGGAAACACCAGTGATTAGCTCGACAAGTATGTACTTATCTACTTAAATTATATGTTGCGCAAAATTGTGAAATACGAAAACCATTTCAGCATTTAGGATAAATTTTCGAGACGGCGCTTGAAAAATTTTACATTAATTTGGAATATTTTATTTTATGTGATACATATTAAACCTCCAACTGAATGGAAAATCATATCCACGTTGTATTAAAGTGCAATATATATTATTTAAACGATTCAGATAAAAATCAAATTCATTCAATCATTTCATTTTTTTATATAAATTAGACTCGCTTTATTTTCATTATACACGACGACCTCCGTCGTGGAGTGGTCTGTACGCCGGCCTCAAGGCGTCACCATTTTAAGAGGTTCTGGGTTCGATCCCCGGTGAACGGCAAACGTTTGGGTGATGAATTCAGGCATTTGTTCTCCAGTCTTGGTTTATATATATTTATACACATGCAGGATATTTATATGTATTTATCTATTAAATATATTTATCCGTCATCGAGTGTCCGTAACACAAGCAGCATTAGTTGCTTAAAATTGGTAAATAGTTGATAGGTGTGAATATTTGCAGATATTTATTTATTAAAGGTGTTGGCGACAAGCACGATATAATCTTTCATTAAACCTTAACTCCATATTCTCAATAGGTATGTCATAGATAGATAGATAGATAAAATTCTTTATTGCAACTAATAAAAACACAGAAATATAGTAAAGAAAAAAAAATGCAACACAGGCGGCCTTATAAGGCGGCTTTAAATCATATGCATATCATATATTCTTCATATCATATTTTTTTAAATTATGTGTACCTACTTATAATGTCATTCTTAATTAATAGAAACAATTGTACTTTTTTACCGTTATAAGTGCTACATCCGCGTGTGATTTTATTTCTATTTCTTTATCGGTCTGTTTAAGATCAAATAGTGCATTAAAAATGTCGATAGGAAAACTAGTTCCGAAAGTCGCCAAGAGATGGCGCTGCACGGTGTTGCATCGCGCTAACGTTAGCGCGCGATGCAATGCATATGTATTAGAAGGTCCCATTACTAAATTGCTACAAACAATTTCTCTGGGTTTATTTTGAACCTTATGAAACCGCATTAGTACAGAGTAACCAACCAGTACATTGGTCCATACATACATTGGGCCAAGCATTAAGCTGCAATAGTCCAATCACGGTCCTTTCTACAGGGTTCCTTTAAGAAATTTTTCACAGCATGGTAATGAAAATGATACTATTTTGATCTGCTCGTCTGTTCTAAACATCAGGTCAGATGCATTAAAATTGTGCGAATCCTTAAAATGAGACTAAGGGGCAGTTTCGGCACCTCCGGATAAGTTCTAGATAAATTAAAAGTGGCAGTGAACATCTTAAAAGTTATATAGCGATTAAACAGAAGTGGTGAATCGCAATCGCCACAGTTATACGTACAATTATTGTAGTTTTAGTAGGTAAACATAACTTACATGATAAAATTTTCACTACACGACATCAAAATCCCAGTCCAGACTTAAACGAATTCAACGTGCAGATCAAAAAGCAAAGGAATATCTAACTTTGCTGAAGGTTGTATTGAATCGACCTTAATCTTACAAATGGCAGCCTTGGGTGCTTTTCAGTTATAGAAACTGAGAGCCTTTCCCACACCCTTTAAGCCCAAAGAAAATCCGAACAGATCTATATCGATGAAATTGACGTTTTGTTCATAAACATTCCAGTACTTTTACAGTTTTGACCAATAAACGCTCAGTTGCACAAAGATTTTTTAAAGACGACATTTAGTAATGAGACATTAAAACTTTAAAGTTCATTAAATTTAAAATTGGAACACAAAATAGTTCTAGCTAATGTCTCTTTAGCATTGATAGGGTGCTAATGTCGTTTTGTGCAACGTAAAAACTACGCTAAGGTGTTCTTTTGACACTTCAATAAATAAATTTAATGGAGCATTAGGGATAATGCCGACATTAAATTTTAAAGTTCGTTTCTGCAACTGGGTGTTAGAGTAGCAGAATGTCATGATATGAAAAACAAAGGGAAGTAATTAATTGGGCAGCAGACAAATATTTTGTCAGCAATATAATTCAAACTCAGGCGGTAGGATCGAACCCGCGATTCCCGCGGCCCCTCGAACGAGTAGTGCCCCGTCCGTCCCAACTCGGCTACCAAACCGAATAAACGGCTTATATCTATGCTGCGATGCGTATATCAAGTTAGTAGTTATTTCGTAACGTTACTATAACTCAAAAATATATCATAATAATATCCATTGCGGTAGGGTGACCATTACTCTAGCTAAAATGGTTATGTTATTACTTAAAAAAAAGAAAGCTGCCAGCATACATGTGGAGACCTACAACTAGACATAGGCCTCAAAGTCAGCGACCCAACCCGTACGACGTATTATTGTATAATAAATAAATAATAAATAAATATCCTCAGACATTCACACCTATCAACTAGTTCCATTTTAAGCAACTAAATGCTGCTTTATTACGGATACTAGATGACGGACAAATATATTTAATAGATAAATACATATAATTATTCAGAATATGCATAATATAATACATATATATAATGAACATCCTAGACTGGAGAACAAATGTCTGAAAATTCATCACCCAAAGACTAGCTTCCACTGGGGATCAAACCCAGGACCTCTCGAGATGGCGACGCCTTGAGACCGGCGTACAGACCACTCGACCACGGAGGTCGTCATAATTGTTTGTTTCTGAAATAAGTAAATAAATACTGACATAGCGCCTCGTTACACAGTGTCGCCGACCGTGAGAGCCTCGTGTACGATCCGTCTCTGTCTGGAGTCGTGGCTGTGCGCCATGCATCCGTCTGCCAGTATCACCCTCCGTGGGAAGCTAGTTTTAGTTGTGAGAGCAATATGCTCTGCCTACTGCCAATAGAGTTAAATCCACAATTTTCTACGCACGTCCTCATCTCATTCCTGATTCCAACACGCAAAGAAACTCCATGCTCCTCTCCAGTGTCAATCGACCTTGAGTTCTTTTATCTGGTCCAATACAAAGTAAAATAAACATCAAAAAATTGTATCGTAGGCAACCTACACGTAAGGTCATTTTACGATCGCATCAAAACTTCATTATTTCCTCGACACAAACACCCAAGGTTGGTTTAGTTTTTACGACAGTCGTTACTAGGCTTCCTTTTGATAGGAGGTGAATCTGCGGTCTTAAGATACTACCTATACTTGTGGCCCACTTTTTTTTATTAGAGGACAACAAACTAGCAATGGCTAAGGCCATTTCGCAGCAAAATATAGCTGTACATAATAAAGTGACTGTAAAATTTGCGTACTGCGGACAAAGAGTAGGATTTTTTATACGAAAAGGGTGGCAAACATTCCGAAAGATATTAGATTATTATATTCATAAATAGTGATAGAATGAGAGGGAACACCTACTGATCGAGACAGGACATTGCCTCATGCTATTGTATGGGAGTTTGGCATCCATATAGAGTACAAAACTCTTGATACAGACGTAAGTTGCATGGTAACAGTTGACCTTTCATTGCATGTGCGATGCAAGCGTGGACGCTGATGCCCGAACTCACTGCGCAGCACGCGGCCCTTTGTGCTCTGCAGTGTGTTCTAGGCAGTAGCGTTTGCTGAGGATTCCTCTTCGGTTTGTGACGTTGAGGATGCCGGAGGTTAAATTAAAGATACTCTTTGTCGTCACTATTCCTTAGTATAAACACTAAGGCACACTGAAACAATTTATAAAGGTAATTAACACAAAACACGGTACATAAAAACTTGGAGATAATTATAAAAGGTAGGGCTACTTACATTAGTGCCTTGACAAAGTTATTTAAGGTACTTTCGAAATTTATTACACGATACATCAGAAATTCCTTTAAGCTTAATTATAACAATTTATTTAGGATATATTTTACATATTATATTATTAATTAGTAATGAAATTTGGACCAAAACAATGTCAAACAGACGGATGGTTAGTTTGAAAAAAAAAACAAAGAGGAAATGGCCAGAGTAGAGCGCAATAACAGCAAAGAGTCGCTTCCTCATAATGCGTAAGTTCAGTAATATTTTGAGTTCCTCGACCGTTACCGCATCCTGATAAATAAAAATAAAAAAATCCTCTTCCGCTATAGCCTCCTCAAAATTTAAAAAGAATTTGTGAGGAATTTCACTGCGCATGTGCGTATGACAAAGCACGCACGCCGCAGCACGATGCGCCTGAGCTGAGCCGAACGGTCAGCGAGCGAGCCATTCCCTCTTCCTTGCTTGTTTTAACTTGGTAATGTATATTTCGTACGTGCGTGTGTATGTTACTGAACTCCTCCTTAAGGGCAGGACCGATATTGATGAAATTTTGTGTTGAACACACACAAAAAATTATCATCATCCTCTTCCTCACCCGCTTCCGCTTCCGCATCCGCATCCTCATCCGCATCCTCATCCTCATCCGCATCCTCATCCGCATCCTCATCCTCATTTGCATCCTACATACATACATAAAATCACGCCAGTAATCCCCGAAGAGGTAGGCAGAATCCGAGGAGCACTGTGTTCCTTAAGACCACATCTAGCCATACAAAAATTGGGTTTGGTCAGATGAAAAATCGTGAAAGAGTAGTAGTGCAAGTAGTAGTACAAGTGGCTAGCTCATCGCCTACACAATCACAGACCCAATACCCAATACGCCCTTATTCACCTTTTACGACACGCTAGCTAAGAAAAGCAGTTGGTACATTCTTTTGGTGTCCCGGATCAACACGAGACACCAAAAGAATGCATCCTCATTCATCCACATCCTCCCTAAACAAATATCCTCATCCACATTCCAAAAATGTTTGCTTGACAATTCCTCGTCCTTCTCAATATCCTCATAATCTCTTTCCCCAATAACCCGAGTACCGTCCGCACTCGTACCAAACATGCAATTGCAATGAAAGGTAGACTTGCATGGCATTCTACGTTTCGCCAATCTGTACACACCGCGGCTAGAGCAGAGACATTCTCCACAAAGTATTTTATTGGGCAGGCATTTTTAATTTCGCTCAGTTCTGTGCAGCGACAACTAAATATTTTATTAGTTCACAATTCCGACTTTTTACTAGCAAGCGCAAGATTAAAATACATTTCGTGGAAAAATATTATAACGAGAATTGTTGAAGTACGTCGTTCATTTGTTTGTTTCAGGTTTTATGATTTTGAGTTCCTTTACAGGTGGATTTTGAGGAGTAGTAAATTGTAAATAACTTTTGACACACCTATCATCTACATAGCTTATAGCAACGAGACCATACTGACCATATTGGCTCCCATAAAACTCTTAATCATATTTGTCTTACTACCGATTTGTGTTCATTGTTATCACTCTTCATAATTTCATATACACCCGCATTGGGCCAGCGTAGTGGCGTTATGGCCCATACTCTGCATGTGTTTTTCCATGAGGAAGGCCTCTAGCAGTGGGACGACTCCTCATAATTTCATTGTTTATACTTTTTTTAATCAATGTGTATAATAACCTGTTTAAAATTCACCTTTTTTGTTCATAACATTAATTGATCATAATGTTTTAATTAACAATGTTGTTACTAAGAACATACTTCAACTCATAACGTCGTTGTTCAGAAAAGATTTCTTCATAACATACAATTATCATATTTGTATTAATAATGTTGTGTTTCACGTATCTTGCCAGTATTCGGACATGCATGCTGTCACGGCTCCGGCGCTGCGAAGCTCTGACGTTATCTTATCGTCGCAGATGGCTTTCGCTCACCACTGCAGCTTCGGCGTGCTGGTCAGCTACGCCAGCCATCCTCAGCTGCGGCGGAGCTTCCAACCACCTGCTCCGCAGCTCGCGAGCCGCCTCGCCCCTCGCGCCTACGCGGGCTTAAATTGCACTCTAGGAATAGGGCAGACAAGAATACGTGGAGTCAGCTTTGCAGCGATTCGTTTCTGTCACGTCAGTTTTGTATCACAAAATATTGTAATTAAACCTATGGTTATATGACGTGAATATTATAAATCATAGTAATCTTTAGTTATAAATAACAAGCCACAAATATAGAAATTTAGAAAACTAGGATGTAAACTTAAAAAAAATTGTTATCACATAAGTCAAAACCACAGAATAGTAAACAAAACAATATTTCGATTTCGAAGCTAATGCAAAAACTTTCCCGTACCGGGAATCGAACCCGAGCCTCCTGGGTGAAAGCCAGGTATCCTAGCCACTAGACCATACGGGAGATGACAGCTGTATCCAATATATACCTACAGTTATAAAAATTTACCTGCTCCGTCCAAACACCAGATTACACATTTATTTTAATAATTTTATTTACACAAATGGTTTCAAGGTTTTGATAGTGAAACAAAAATAAAACAAAAGAACTTGATAAACATCTTCAACCTTGATATCTTAACCGCCTCTCTGGTCTAGTGGTTGACACCACCGGGTGTAGATCGGGATGTCCGGGGTTCAATTCCCCACGGAACAGAGGTTTTTCTGTTCGGTTTGGTTGGTGGTAGGGCTTCTAAGCCCGCCTGGCTAGCTACCACCGTCTTACCTAAATTTGTCGCCTTAATAACAATGTTATTATCATTTTTGTGTTCCGGCAATCAGAGGTAAGGTAGCCAGTTCCTCAGTTGTTGAGGATTACAGATGAAGTTCGCTTTCACCTTCGGCCTTATCGTCACTTACCATCAGGTGAGATTGAAGGCCAAGAGCTTATCTGTCATATAAAAAAACACCAATTAAATAGCATTATAAACTTGTTGTGACGGGATGAAGCCAGGGATAAAATGAAAGACGTTGGGTCGTCACATAGGTATTGTAGGTATATTGTATGTTAAGGAATTAAGGCACAACTGAAACAATTATATAAAAAGGTAAATTACACTGAACACAAAACAATTTCACATTTAACACTAAATATATTATAAAAAGGGTAGGGCTACTTACAATAGTGCCTTAAAGAGACTTATAGACTTTGTTATTTATCAGGAACTGATCTTATGGGTTGTTGTAACTTCTTTTTAAGCTTATTAAATTGATCATCACTTTATAAATATATTACAATTATTGTTAGCAGTGAGTCAACTGCTCTACACGCTGACTCTGGTAACAATGAACTTCGAGAACAAAACAAATAAAAAGAGACAGACAGCAAATTTAAAAACGGAAACCAAGAGAAAAATGGCCAGAGAAGAGCGCAATGACAGCAACGAGGCGCTAATATAGCTATGGCGCCTCGTTACAATGTTATTTGTACAATCAGCATCACATAATAATGTATTTCGGGATATCGTCGGGTATAAACGTCATAGCATATAATCACGCCTCGATCCTCAAAGGGGTAGCCAAGGATGATAACACCCACAGTTTGCCAGATATGTTAAGCACAGGGGGCGACGTGTTGCCATGCACTGGGTACAGTGAGGCAAGCGACATTTACAACTTACTGTACTTAAGTTTTATTCAAACTCAGTGATACAGTCAACTCCAAAAATATGTAACCACGTTTGACAGTAAATTAAACTTTTTCTTATTTTTCCTGCCCTTTTCGCAATTCTATTAGGTTCTTACCTATGAAATTGGTGTTTTGTATGGAGAATTTGGGGAATTCTGCATTTTCCATACTAACATTTTATCAGTTTTCTTCACAAAGACAAATCCAGAGATAGCTTTAGTAATATGTGTAATATCACACTTCATAAAATTATTTATCGTTTTTAAGTGAATGCAAATAAAATGATTTATTCGGGAGGCACTTAAAAAGAGTTGTCTCCGTGTCCAATTTTAACACAATTAAACTTACAACAAATTATCAAAACAAATCAAAAGAGCTCAAAAATATAATCTATTTTTAGACGAGGTAATTATTTTTTAGGAATACTCTGAATCTTAATAGTTACAGACAAAATACTGAGACAGAATAAAAACACCAATTTCATAGGCAAGGACCCAATATTTGGGGTCGGCACAACATGTCTTCCTCTTCCACTCTCCTCTATTACTCGTCAAGTCAACACTCACTCCCATCCTCATCACATCATCATTCACACAATCCATCCATATTTTCTTTGGTCTTCCTCTCCCCACACGCCCATCCACTTTCATATCCAGAACTTTCCTGGTGACATGATCATTCTCCCTTCTCATAACATGTCCCCCATGAGTAAACTACTCTTACTAGAAGGAAATAATGATTGTCACTTCTAAAATGTGTAGTCCTATTTTTGTACTCGACTGTACAGTGAGGTATGTACGTGACAGTACGTCCGTCAAGAACATCACATACTAAAATTATCAAATTGTGATTAAGTATACTTAGTTTTTTAAATACAAAATCCACAATCATATACCTATCAATCAAGCCAATTAATAAACTTGATATTGAAATATTTATGATGAAAATTGTATGAGGCGCTAAATCAATAGGATTTCGATATCGAAAATAAAGCTACCTTCGCCTTGGTAATGTTTTGGATGGATGACCAAAACTTTGTGATCTCGAACTCTTCCGTGCTTCGGAAGGCACGTTAAACCGCTGGTCCCAGTCGCTATTGCAACTGTCCCGCAATGGGCCCATATTCTACATTACTTTCTTTACCCGCCAATATAGATAATCTAAGATATATAGTTATATTATAGACAAATGACAGATCAACTTCATATTAACTACAATCGAAAAGGTTTAAAGTTAAAATATAAATGAATATAAAACCTCATGTTTGGATTAAATATGTTTTGATCCATGACATTGAGTTGTGTTCGTAGCGTTTAGTTTCAAAAGGTTCAATTTGAAAACTGAACATTTTTACCCCGAATGTACAACACAGTTTATGCTTTGTAAAAAGTTATCCTTCTGCATAAATTTGTTTGGCTTTGGTTTTGCATCTCACGCTGCGCCGAACATGGAGCATTGTCTAATTCACGATTAGCTGGGGAGAGCCAAGACATACCGACAGATTGTTCGACGAACAATATTTGCGACACATAATCAACACTAATATCTGGTTTTCAATATATTACTGTTCAAGACCAAAAAGTGCTTTTAAAATATCCATACTGAAACTATTTCCGAAAGTTGCCAATAGATGGCGCTGCACGGTATTGCATGTTTAGAACAATTTCTCTGGTTTTAATTTGAACCTTACGAAACCCCATTAGTACGGACAGAGTAACCACCCAGTACAGTCTAAACAGATACCATTTTATAATTACCGTTCAATCTTCAATTAAATATATTAAACTCTTTATTGCACCAACAAAAAGAAACAAAACAGTGAAAAATACAAGTTTGCAAGGGAGAACTTATCCCTATTATCCAGAGATCTCTTCCAGTCAACCCGACACAGATGTGTGAGATATCATAGTGACAGAAATGACACCAGTGCAAAAAATACAAGTTTTAATTAGAATAAAAAATAAATAAATATAATATACATATAAAAATAAATGAAATATAAGCTTATTCCTAAAAATAGAAAATCTACTAAATATGATAAATATACTATATACAAAAATACATATATAAACATAATCATATATACATATACAAATATATATAAATACTATGCCTGTGCAGAGAAGCAAGTCAGGTAAGGATATTTAGTAAGTGAGGCGAAATAAAAAAAAAAAAAGGAATGTAGGAAGAACTTGTACTCCTTGTTGAATTTATAAGGAACAAAGAGATAGAAAATGTTTTTTGAGGTGAAATTTAAAAGAATGGATGGAAGGGCAATTTTGTATCTCCGACGGCAGCCCATTCCACATCACCACGGCGCGAACCGAGAACGATTGGAAAAAGAAGTTGGTGTCACTTTTCGGGATCACAAGAGTTCTAGTATCGCAGGAGCGCTTAGGACGAGTGGAAGGAGGTAAGAACTGGAAACGGGAACGAAGATAGGAAGGGGATTGGGGTCTTTGAGGATTTTAAAAAGAGTAGTAAGGATGTGCATATTACGTCGATCACGAATAGGAAGCCAATTCAGCTGCGATCTAAATTTGGATACGTGGTCGTATTTCCGAAGTCCAAATATAAAGCGAATCGCTAAGTTCTGTAAACGCTCTAACTTGTTAAGTAGCTCTTCAGTGATGTCCAAATAGCATACGTCGGCGTAGTCGAGAATTGGGAGAAGGAGACTTTGCGCAAGCATGATTTTAGTTTTAAATGGAAGAAAAAATTGAAGCCGCTTGAGGGAATGAAAAGAGTGATGCATTCGTCTACTCACATCAGCAACATGAGGTGCCCAAGACATGGCGCTGTCCATAATTAGTCCTAAGTTCTTGGCTTTATCTGTGATTTTAATGGTAACCCCATCATAGACAAGGTCTGGCACTGAACTCAACACCAGCCTACTCCTCAGTCGTGTACTACCCACTATCATAGCCTGCGATTTTGAGGGGTTGACTAGCAAGCCAAATGAATTCGCCCAATTTCTCACAGAATCCAAATCCCTATTGAGAAGTGCAACCGCATCAGTAACCTCAGACAGTCCAAAGTGCCTGTAAATCTGAAGGTCATCAGCGTAAAGGTGGTATTGGGACGAAAGAACGTTAGAAATTTTATTGATGAAGATGGAAAACAATAATGGGGAAAGCACACCACCCTGCGGCACGCCAGCAGTTAGGCATGACCAGTTTGATGACGAATCGTCAATCCTAACACACTGATGCCGGTCAAATAAGTAGGAGCGAAACCAATGTATAACCGGAAGAGATATATTTGCCGTGCGAAGGGAGCCAAGAAGGATGTCAAAGTCAACAGAGTTGAATGCACTGCTGAAGTCCAACAGGACAATCGCCGTTAGCTTGGTTTGATCCATAGCACAGCGAACGTCCTCAGTCACACTCAGCAGTGCACTAACCGTGCTATGCGAAGGACGGAAACCGGATTGGAAGGGACATAAAAGGGAGTTATTTGTTAGATAGGAGTACAACTGCTTGTGGACAATTGACTCAAGGACTTTGGATAGGAAAGGAAGTATGGAGATGGGGCGGTATTCGGAAAAGGATGAAGGATTTGCAGTTTTTGGTAACGGTAAAACATAAGCCTTCCTCCACGATGCAGGGAAGACGCTGTGTGACAATGAGTAATTGATTATGTGGGAGATCATAGGCACAATGTCATCCAGCACCGGGAGGATCATGTCGATACTCAGACCGTCACAGCCAATGGCTTTGGAGGATAGGGAGATGACACCCTTCTTGACGGCATCTTCTGAGACAGAAGTGAAGGAAAAAGAAGGACAATCAGGTAAGGAAATATTAGCAAGAGATGAAAGAGCGTTAGATTTAGTGGAAGCATCTAGTATGACAGGCGAAGAAGAGAAATGAATATTGAGTGCATCAATGTCAATAGTAGAGTGGGTAGTATTATTGCACTTTCCCACACCCAGCGTCCTGAGTAAATTCCAAATCTGAGTTCAGAATGTTCTACATTTAAATGGATATACCTGCGCTTGGCGACCCTGCACATTCTGTTACATAAATTGCGTATCTTTTTGTAATTTTCAAAGTGCACCTGAGAAGCAGTTTTTTTATATAAAGCTTTGGCCCTATCACGCTTAGCCATAGTGTTACGTATTTCTGGGGTAAGCCACGGGGCTGGCAGATGTTTTATACGCACTGATTGGAGCATGAATGTTGTAGACATCAATTAGATTTTTTGTTAGAGTGTCGACCTTTACATCAATATTGTCCGATGAAAATAGGAAAGACCAGTCTAAGCTTCTCAAATGTTCCCTCAAACGGTTTATATCCAAATGCTTAAAATTGCGCCGGAGTAAAACTTTAGGTTTAACCTTTGGAGGACGAATTTTAAAAGAGAGGTAAATCAGATCATGATGCGAGAACGGAGCTGTCATTTGCCCAAACGAGGAGACAAGATTCAAATTAGACACAATAGCTAAGTCTATTAAAGAGGGTTCACAATTAGGAAAATAATGAGTAGGAGAAGAAAAAGGAACTAAAGATAAATTAAGAGAAGATACTAGATTTTTAAGTTTACGTGCTCTGGAGTCGTCTTTCAGGAGGCACGTATTAAGGTCGCCCATGAGAATGACACAGTCAAAAGGTGGAATTAAATTTTCTAATATACTTTCAAGGGTATCAAAATAGTTAATCTGAGCATTGGGGCTGTACAATGCTCCCAGAAGTATTTTTTTGTGTTGAATAACTATTTCTAATAATAAATATTCTATAGAACTAGAGTATAGGCAAGGGGAACACTTGATAACACTGGCAGGGATATGGCCACGAAGGTAAATGCCAACTCCACCCCCCCGAGAACCAACTCGGTCGTTCCGAAAAAGGTTATAACCCGGAATAGAACATTCTGTAGAAGGCAGAGAAGGCTTTAACCAGGTTTCCGAGACTAGGATACAATCGACTACGCCGTCACAAAAGCTAGTAACAAGATCATTATAGTGTGCTAAGATACTTTAAGCGTTAATATGCACCAGGGAAAAAAATTTTGAACTCTTATCAAAAGCCGCAGCGACTTTTACGTGTAACTTTTACGTTAAATTATAAAAATGACACAACACACATTTTGTACCTACTATTGTGTTCTTCTTATAACTTCTTTTAATTGTCCACCTTTAAGAAAAGGAGGATTACCTATTCTAAGACGCCTGAACCGATTCGGGAAATTCTTTTTTTTCCGAAACGGTATACTTCACGGGAAGTTACACATATTCACCAGGTTAGGATCTGATGACGAAATCTAGGAAAAATCGAGGAAATTCTTATAGCTATAAGCACACTGGAAGCGATTTGAGTATTTATTATGGTTACTCGTACAGCTTTTCATAAGTATAATTGGTTGAAGTCAGGAGTCAGTTTTTTTAATCAATTAAATGTTTTTAGTCTTTAGTCCCCTGTCAAATCCAAAGCCAAATCCACCAACCACTTCCAACTTTTCCATTCACATCTGCCTTAAAAACTACTCTCGTGAGTCAGTTTTCAACCATCCTCTCAACATGCCCAAACCAACTAAGCATCCCTTTCTCTAATCTTGTTACTGCGTCCTCTATCACACCACATCTTGATCTCATCTCACTATCTATAACACTAGTTCCCTAGGTGTCCACGGGAGACTCGACGGGGACCTTGTTGTCTTCATATCTTCACATTTTTGTCGAGTTTTGGGAATATGGTGGAAACGTAGCTGCTGGGGGTCACCGGAACCAGATACATTTTGATACATTTTCTAAAGTTAGTCATTTTAGTTAGTCATTTTCAAAATTTTCTAAAGTTTCTTTAAGTTCAGAAAAATAAGTTTGGGAAACTCTGATCTATATCTATACATATAATAAAACTGTAGAAGTTGAAGGTATAACCAAGTCAAAGGGATGTAAAAAGAAGGAAAGTACCAAAAAATGTTTTTTTTTGGCTGGACCGATTTCAATGAAATGCATGGTGATATATTATATCCCTGGTCAACATCTTAGATACTTTTTATTCCAAAAAAAGTTCAGGTTCCTATGGGATACTGAAAAACCATAGTAAGCGCGGACGAAGTCACGGGCAACAACTAGTTTCTAATAATTTTATATTTTTACAAATCATGATGAGATAACGCTTCATCCTATCTCTTGTTTTTCGGTATTTGCACCATATAATATTATTATAGTGAACTAACATCCAATATAATTTCTAGTTACAAATTGATAATAATAACCTATGACTGGAAAAGCCGTTGTTATGATCTGATATGTAGTTATGAATAGATAATATTTTAACCGTATTACTGATATCACATTCTGTTTACACTTCAGGGGTGTGTGTTTTAGTTGTATACAATAATTGTTTACTGGGGCTTTCGACGGTCTTTTTCGCTTTTACCTAGCTATTTATGCTTATTTTCTCCCCCACTTCTTATCCTTTGTAGTGCGATTCACATAAACGACATTTATAAAAAGCACCGCAAAAGACTCAACATCACCGGATGGTAAGAAGTGAGAAGAAGAGAGTTAATTTGTGGAAATAGCGGGCCACAGAGAACAACAGCGGGCCACTTTTACCTTACATATGTTAAGGCGACTAATACCTAGTGTAGGTTTGTATCGTCAAAATAATAAGAAGAACTTACTTTAATAAGATTTATTTAGTTATATTAAAATACAGCTTGTCCTCATCACTTATATTTCTATACAAGTACAATTTCACAAGCAAAGATTATTATTTTTACATGAACATGCCAACTAACCTTCAAGATCTTTGACGAAGTATAATACTTACAAAGTCACCAATAAATAATGTTCTAACTGTGAACAGTATAGTATGATTTTTTTAGTTGATGTACTCAGTACGACGTTCGAACAACAAATGACGCTCGGTCGGGCAGGTAGCACGTTTTAAGTCTCAACCGCAAACGAAAAACAACAAGATGGTTTATAAATTATTATTATATTGATTATTAAAAGAGTAGAATAATATTGTGATTTTTAGCAAAGGAGCTAACAAACATAAATGAAAAATAACAAGGGCTTCCGCCCGAACGTAATTCAGCGTAATTGTTTTACAAAAACGTTGTTATGAAATTATAGAACAATAATAGGTTATTATACAATAATAGTAAAATAATATTATGAATTTTAGTAAAGGATCTTACACATAGAAAGTAGGTGCTTTTTTGTGAAAAATGTCAGCGTCGACTCTTAATGACTTAATGACTACATGATAATTGTGCTATCCCCTGGACTGACACTATTAAAAAAATATAAATAAATATCTTCAAACATTCACACCTATCAACTAGCCCCATTTTAAGCAACTAATGCTGCTTGTGTAACGGACACTAGATGACAGATAAATATATTTAATAGATAAATACAGCTAAATACCTATGAAATTGTCGTTTTGTATGGAGATTTTGGGGAATTCTGCATTTTCCATACTAGAATTTTTTCAGTTTTCTTCACAACGACAAATCCAAAGATAATAATTTTTGGCATCTATCATAAGACAAGCTTTAGTAATATGTGTTATATCAAACTTCATAAAAATTGTTTATCGTTTTTAAGTGAATGCAAATAAAATAATGTATTCGGGAGGCACTTAAAAAGAGTTGTCTCCGTGTCCAATTTTAACACAATTAAACTTACAACAAATTATCAAAACAAATCAAAAGAGCTCAACAATATAGTCTATTTTTAGACGAGGTAATTATTTTTTAGGAATACTCTGAATCTTAATAGTTACAGACAAAATACTAAGAGAGAAAAAAACGCTAATTTCATAGGTAAAGACCCAATATATATGAACATCCAAGACTAGAGAACAAATGCCTGAAAATTCATCACCCAAACATTTGCCCCCACCGGGGATTGAACCCAGAACCTCTCAAGATGGCGACGCCTTGAGGTCGGCATACAGACCACTCGACCACGGAGGTCGTCACATAGATTTTATACGTGTGTACAAACGTAAGGTGAACGTAATGCAAACATGTACGCTGACCAGTCTCCCCGTGTGTCACAAGCTACGCGTGGCACTGAACACATTTCACGGTCCGTAATCATAGGACGCTCGTCTGGAGCGTAATATAACGCTTACTTATTGTAAGCGACAGACGCCGAGTATCTGGGTAGGAAAGAAATGTGAGGGTAGAAAAAAGAAAAAAAAAGTATCTAAAGTGTTAACAAAAACAACAATTTGGTATTTTCCCTCTTTTTACATCCCCCTGACTTGATTTTAATCATTTTTTTTCTATGTACAGACATCGACCTCTACAGTTTTATTATATGTATAGATTGGAGTTTTTGGCACGATTTTAGGTGGTTTCACTGTCACGCCGGCGCGGCCGGCGTCGATCACAGGCGCTCTCCGACGCAGACCGACGCAGATTCATGGCGGATCTAAACGACGACTGAGGATACGACACAGATTCTCTTTCAACGGTGGTCAAGCCATCTTGTCATTCCACAATGCAAAGTGACAGAGAACGCATCGCCCCGCAGCTGTTTCAGTCGTAGTTTTTACAAGTAATGATATTATGCGCTCAAATAAAAACAGATTAATGGAATAGTTCTATCCTTCAATTTTTATTCAGATCCAGGGATCACAGGTATCGTTTTTATTTTTGTGCTCTGGAACCGAAGAATTCCGTAAGAGAGGTTCATGTTGATATAGTTATTAAAATCAAAAACTACGCCACTCGTCCATTCTATTTTATAACAAAAGATGCGTGCACGCACCGCGATCGAACGCACGCGCCCGCATCGCACATTTGAAGTTACCGCCTCGCCGCGGATCGGCAGAGACGTCTGTGTGTCTGCAAAAGCCACGGACGCTTCTCTTCCTACAATTACACAAAATAGTGGCAGCGTTTCACTGTCATGCAGTTCAAAACGCGCGCCGTCGTGTAACCAGTGCAACGAAATGAGGTCGGCGGGCGGCGCTGGTCAACTGTGACGGCCGCCAGCGTGAGCGAAACCACCATAAATGGGTTCCCTATCTGTTTGCATAAAATGTTCAAGCATAATATGAATTGACACGGTAATGGTATCTACACTAAATATAGTTGCGCATAATTGATTTTGGCATAAAATTTTATGCATAATTATTTACGCATAATTGCAAATGGCATAACCATCTTAAGACATAATTAACTATTCGAATTTTTTTTAGAAAAAATATCGATTCTGGCGCTTTTGCTGGCTCGGCTCGCGCCTTGAGGGCACAGTTCTACCTAACACTCCTCCTTGCTTCGCTCGTAGTTGTACCTAATCGATTTTACATTATGCCGTAAACCATTATGTGAAATAATATTAAGGATAATTACATTAGTCTCAATTATTATTATGCGAAATAAATATTGTGCCAAGATAAAATTATGCTTAGGTTATATTATGCCAGACAACATTATGCCATTATGAGTAAAAATATTATGCCAACAAAAAAAACTCCCCTAAATGATGTTGGCGTATGTTGCATAAATTTAATTAATTAAAATTGTGTTTTGTCAATTACTCTAATTTTGTTTGAGGTTATTTGACGAAAAAGGTGGTATTTAGATTAATGGACGTTTGTGTATTCTTTGTGTGAATGTTACCGGATATGTATGTAGTCCTTCATAGTATACAATTCCTAGTAAATGTATAATCTGATCCGTCAGACCACGGCGGTGATCCGACAGAAAACCAAAGTTGTCGACATAGCCTACCGAATAAGCAAGCTGAAGTGGCAATGGGCTTGCCACATTAGCCGCAGAACCGACAACCGTTGGGGTAAACGAGTTCTGGAGTGGAGACCGCGCCTCGGTAAGCGTAGTGTAGGGCGCCCTCAGGCCAGGTGGAGTGACGATTTGCGCAAGGTGGCTGGCAGGAGCTGGATGCGAGAAGCCGAGAATAGATCGAAGTGGCGTGAATTTGGGGAGGCCTACGTCCAGCAGTGGACTGCAATAGGCTGACGATGACGATGATGATGTATAATCTGATAGATATTAAGTTGATGTTGTTTTTATGACCCTTAAATGCAAGATTTATAATGTCTACTCAATTTGGACAAAGTGATTATTGACGCAAATATTAGTCATAACAAAATTACCTTAACTATTATAAGTTATTATAACAATAATCTATCAGATTATATATTTCCTAGGATTGTACACAACTCCTGGATGTTATACATTTCCAGTAACATAAATATTTCTTAGAATTGAAAAGATAATTACAGTTATCAAGTAATGGGTATCGATTTTAGAGATCTGTCGAATTCCGGTAAAGCACTCGTTTTCAACATAATGAACTATTACGATCATGATCTTTACAGCCCACTAATGCTATTTCTAAAAGGACTAAAATATACAGAACATCCAACATCTTATTCTGCCCTTTTGTAATCGTAATTACATTATTTAAATTATGCGTTTAAGCGTTAGTAATAAGTTTCATTTTGCCATCAAAATGATATGCTTAATCTGCATTTGACTGTACATGTTCCAACCGCATATTTGTGACCGTGTTCTGTGATGCCGTATTGTGGATATTCCAATATTAAATTTTAATTTTAATGTGGGAAAAGCTGAAAAGTAACTTCTGGAAAATGAATAAGCTCATCTGATTGGTGTGTAGAGAGACAGTAAAACGGGCTTGTGTCGTCAGCTCATCTTATATCTATATTTTATATCTTCTGACATCCTCGATCCTCAGAAGGAGGGTATTTAGCTCCCCATGCGGGGGGCGGAGCTGGTGAATCCCTCATTGGATCATTGGATACCCGTCGGCCGGCCGGGGGTTATGTCGGACTCTCACCGACTAAACACCACCTAGCTTTAAGCCTTTACAGTCTTGGTAAAGCATGGAGGGGCTAGACCACGGGGAAGGTCCCCGATGAGATGGACGGACCAGGTGAAGGCCACGATGGGCGTTCCTGTGCACGAGTGCGCTCGACTAACGGGTGACAGACAGACGTGGCGGGACGTCGTGCGGCGAGTTCTGTCTGCTTCCCAACCTACTGGAACGTGATAACCACGACCACTCTGTCTGTGTGAAGCGACCAAGAAGAAGAATACATAACCCGACTGCGCCCTCCCCCTCGGGAAAGTGAGAGGTGCGGCGCTGCCGTAGCTACCTACCAGGGCATGTGCGCTAGATATAAGATTCGGAACCAAAGTGGGTCGATCGTACCTGACAGATTATTATGGCCAAATTAAGCAGCTTAATATACCGCTTGTTATGAATACTAGATGACATATCCATCCGTTCTCAGCTTATAGACGTACCACTGCTAGGCACAGGCGTTCCTCATGGAGGAAACACATGAGGAGACCAGATGAAATATACCTAAATATAAATAATAATTATTTATAGCACATAAGGGACTTCAGAGACGGAAGCTTTAATGTATAAGGTAGATCGGGCAGTTCTTCGCAACTCGACGTCTAAGCTCCTTTTTTAGGTGTGTGGGAATGATGTTCCTTTTCTCGCCAGCCTAGCTCATGCAGTAACTTCAGCAAGTTCTTCAACTTACCGAAGACCTCCGGTAGTGAACTCGGCTGTCCGAGATGTCTTACCCGGTAGTCCGCCACACCTGGACACTCCATGAACATGATCATGGCAGCCGTTTCCTGGGCCTCCAAGCACATGCACATGGGGCTGTCGGTTATACCAAGGTTGAAAAGGTGTTTGTTAAATGGTCCGTGGCCTGTCATGGCCGCGGTTACCTAGCTGAGCTGCTTGCTATTTAGTTTGAGGATGTTCTTTGAGAGACGGGTGTTAATTTCTGGCGCTAGCTATAATGTATAATGTTACATTTTCGTATATTAATACGGGTTGCAGACCAAGAGCTAAGCTAAGTTAGTTTAGCTTAGCTTGCAAGCTGACGCAGTTTTCCATATAGTTCGCACGGCTTGCGGTGTGCACACAAGTGTTGAAAACTGCGTCAGATATGCGAGCTAAGCTAAACTAACTTAACTTAGCTCTTGGTCTAAACTCGCATAAGGATACTAAGATGAATGAAAGCAGTCTTACGTGAGAGTATATAAGGCATATTATTGTATATGATTGTTAACACAATTGGAAGCTACATATTTGTAAATGTAAGTACATTAATATTATAGCGATCGTCTGTGAAGTACTTAACTCATCATCTGATACGAGTACGTTTGTAGACACAATAGGAAATCAATTGTGTCTCGTCCTTAACAGGTTTAGTGTCAGTCCAGGAGTGAAGAACAAATGTCTGTATTCATTCAAGCATTTGCCCCTATCGGAAATCAAATCCAGATTCTCTCGAGATGGTCATCTTGGTCATTATGGTCATCTTTAAACTGGCGCCGGCGTTCAAGTCACTCGAGACTCATACACATTTTAAGACTATAACACTACGCTCCAGCCCAATGCAGATTAGTGAATAAAAATGATTGCAGTAGCAACTAACTCAAACTCACAAAGTTTTGGTACCCCATCCAAGGTCCAACCATGGCGAAAGTTCCATCACTTTCATTAGCGAAACCAAACGTTCAAACATCTCTGTTAAGACAGACGTTGATCTTGAAAATTCCCTCTCATCAAGACTGAAATGTCAGCAACAAATTTTGTCGCCGGGTATGTCCTGTATATTCTTACCTCTATATAGATTGGAAGGTAATTTATCAAAGTCAAGCGTGCCCCACTGAGCGTTAATTATGGTAAGGCAGACGAGCGACAGGTGGAGTATGGATCACACTGCGGACTATTTAAAGTTGCTTTTGTCTTGACCTGTGATACTTCACAGCAGGGAAAAGGCACTGTCTAAATGGGCTGTAATCTGGTAAAGAGGATGGCTAGGTCACCTTTTTCAGTTGCCCGTGTACTGAATAGTATGCTCTGCTCTCTATAAGAAAAGGTCGAGGAAAAGTAACAACCACACCAATCAACTAGTTTATAGTTAATATCCTCAGACACTCACACCTATCAACTAGTCCCATTTTAAGCAACTAAATGCTGCTTGTGGTACTGATACTAGATGACGGACAAATATATTTAATAGATTAATACACAGAATATACATAATACTATACATATATAATGAACATCCAAGACTGGAGAACAAATGTCTGAAAATTCATCACCCAAACACTTGCCCCCACTGGGGATCAAACCCAGGACCTCTCGAGATGGCGGCGCTTTGAGACCGGCGTACAGACCACTCGACCACGGAGGTCGTCAAAAAAAAGTGGAACGCTTCACGATTTTGCGTGTCATCCTTGCGCAGGGGCCATGGTAATCTTCTATAAGAAACAAATCTCTCTCTCTAGTCGGTCCCTCGCGTCTGAGGATCGTGGTCAGCAATGAAGTTACATCTGGATCGGATGATTTCCCTCCACCGGTTTCTGTCCAGCGCGTCTCTTACAACCATGTGGAGTTTGGAGGACGACGATTCTTTCACTTGATCGCTCCATCTCGTTGGTGAACGACCGCGCCATCTTTTGCCTTCAGTGCTCCCAACTACAATCAGTTTTCCAAACTTTCGTCGCCTCTGCGTACATTGTGACTGAAAATC
Organism: Parapoynx stratiotata; assembly: GCA_910589355.1. Taxonomy (NCBI): domain Eukaryota; kingdom Metazoa; phylum Arthropoda; class Insecta; order Lepidoptera; family Crambidae; genus Parapoynx; species Parapoynx stratiotata. Next base: position 1,970,801 of record OU342477.1, read on the forward strand.
GAAAGAATGCGCTGCTGATATATGGTGGAGAAGCGAAGAAACAAGTAAATATAATTAATTCAAAGTTTCATTTAGGGCGAATTCGACCAAATTGAGATTAGTAACACGAGAATAGTAATACCGAACTCAGCTGAAACGATTGGTCGAATCTGCTCTATGTCAAACGAGACATTGACAGATTTGTGCGCGAAAAACTGCGTACTCCGTTACAATAATATTATTCGCGTGTAGCCAAACATGAAAAACTAGGATAGCTAATCGGCTCCGCCCTTAGGATAGATTCGACCAATCGTGTGAACTCAGTTTGGTATTACTATTCCCGTGTTACTAATCTTAAGTTGGTCGAATTCGCCCTGAATGTTAGAAATAAAACACTATAATATTCTCTGTTTGTGACCTTTAAATAGGCAGACATTTCGCCTAAATGTTTCTTAGGTCTATTATATTTTTGCCGAGAAAATAATTATAAGAATTTCCTTTGAATATTGGGTATTTATAATAAGCTGGCCTGGACTGGCCGACAAGGTCCGGTCTTTATTAGTCCAATAGAAGACAAACCGATTATTTTATAGTTCTTGCAACTCTCGAAGGCAATCGGGCTTTATAGTACTAACAGACGCTCCGATTTGGTTGGAGCCAACCATATTGGAACCGATGTAGTAACCATTCCAACATTGCTACAGAGTGTCCGACGGTTGGCCTTCCAGTCGTCAGTTGACTTTTCTCTAAAGTAGTGAATGGACGGCACGCTGATGCATGCCATGCATGCCGAAATAATGCATATTTAATATTGCTGGAAGTTAAAATATAAGACAGTGGGGCTACATTTTAGAATATTTTGATAATATCGGGGGCATGATGCATGCCGTCCATTAACTACTTTAAAGCAAAGACAACTGACGGCTGCAAGGCCTCCTGTCGGACAATCTGTAGCAATGATGGAAAGCTTGCTACATCGGTTCCAATATGGTTGGCTCCAACCAAATCGGAGCGTCTGTTAGTACTGTTAACCTCTACTAAAGCCCGGTTGCCTCCATGAGTTGCAAGAACTATAGAAGTTATCATTTTAATTATGACAATGAGTAAAATATTAAGGCATTTCCTATAATATAGGATCATTTAGAAATCATAATTCAAATATTAGGGTAAAAGTTATTTAGTGAATGGAAAATTTTAATTTGTAGCTCGTCTGCCCAAACTTTTATTGCGTTTTGAACGTCCATGTCACGGCTCGTGCGATGCTATAGCGATATAGAAGCGATACAGTAGCGATATTGCCGGGTAATTATTATGTAACGGTTTACCGACAAAAAGGAACCTTGCTTGATAAATGTCGCTTATAGAGAGGGGGTCTTAGGTAAGTGGGTTGAAATGTTCGTAGCAAGGGAAACACCATTACTTAGATACCCCTTCGGGGTGAGCGTGATGATAATTGTGTTTTGTATTTGTATGGCTGGATTTAAAGTAAAGTTTAAGATGAAATATTTTTAACCTCTCAATGGTCAGAAAAGTAGACACAAAAGAAACATAATATTGTTTGCGAGCACCGATTGACTATCGACGCTTGACTATCAAGAGGTTTAATATTAAACTCTTAATTGCACCAATAAACAAAATTATAGTAAATAAAAAAAGTAAGCAAAGGAGGACTTATCTCTAATAGAGATCTCTGCCAGCCAACCTATCACAGGTGTGTGAGATTTAGTAAGGAGAGGGAAGAGACACCAGTGCAAAAGAGGAAAAAAAATATAAAGATAATAAAAACTAAAATTCAAATACAATAATATAATAAAATAAAAAGAAATAGATAAAAAATAATATATATTTATGGAATACATATGTCTATATAAAAACAACAGAAGAATGAAATATATATATATAAAATATATAAAATTGGGTAATATATATAATTGGGTTTAATACTAGATTTCTTATTAAATATATAGTTTAGTCATATCGAATCGAATCTATTATTATATTCAGTGTATCATGGTTCTTAATAAAGTTTATTTCTTTCTTTCTTTCTTTCTATATGTAACTTGTATGGTTGTGTATGTAACTTAAGAGCGTTGACGCCACGCGCAGGTTGTCAAGTTTAAGCATTTCTGCGCAAGTTTTACTCACACAGACAAGCATTTGTGTGTGTGGAGCGTTCTCTCGCCCTATAGGCAAGTATGAGTTAGTTTTGATCCTCTAAGGCCCGATTGCGCGATCGAGAGTTAGCAGCTAACCTTGGGGCAAATATATGGGCAAACCCTGGGTTAGGCGCTAACTCTCGATTGCGAATGGGCCTTAGTGCATTATTTCAGAAAAAAAGAATTATTTGAACACGTATAACGAAATTACTAAAGTACATAAAATAACTCAATAATACATTGCAAGTGTGAATAATAGCGTATAAATAAAAAAGAATATCATATTGAATTAAATAATATTTAAAAAATTTAAACAGAAATGTATGTTCTAAAATATTTATTTTTATATTTTATTTGTTGTATGAAAACTAACAAGGCTCTTAAAAAGTAAAGCAGCTTTTAAATGAACCCGTTTAATGATTATTAATTAGAATGTCGCTTGGCTCACATTGTGCCCGGTGCATGGCAACAGGCTCGCCACCTGTTACATGGAGACCTAACATATCTGGCTAAATGTGGGTGTAAACTGCTCTGCCTACCCCTTTGAGGGAAATGGCGTGTTGATATGTAATCTAATGTTCTAATGATGAATAGGTAAAGTAGATCGACCAATGCATCGGGAGAGAGAAGGGACTTGTTAAGAAAAATTCCAAGGTGGACATACTCGTGTGGTCGCGGTCAGAAAATGTTTATCAGTTTTCAAATAACATTCTTTATATCTCTGTTTTCAATAAAGACTATGACATATCAAGTTACTTATTACCCTTTGAAAATTAATAAACAATGGCCCGATTTTTCAATCCTCAGATAAAACTATCTGTCAGTCAAATATTAACTCCGTCCCTTTTCTTTTTATGACTTTAGGAAGTGACAGTGATAGTTTCAAATGGCGGATAATTTTAGCTGAGGATTGAAAAATCGGGCCAATATGAAGTACGGAATATGTTAGAAATCTCGTCAGCACAAACTCTTTTCTCCTCAAATTATGTATGTGTCAGGTTTATTCGGTGTTTTAAAATATAGCTGTCTGATTTGACGTCTTCTTAGGAAAATTATTGTTTGTTCTGTTTTTATAGCTTATTTTAGTAAATACCGTATATCTTCCTCTAATAGTTTTATTGACTAGTGTTTACGCCATTAGCAGGCTCTAGGATCCCCAACAAGTGGCGACCGTGAATAAAATTTGGTGATTTCAGAGATCTGTTAGTACTATGGAGTCTTTACGAAAAGCTAGATCAATTTATAGAGGAACATTTTCGAAGACGTACTAAAAGCTTTGCGATATTGACGCCTTCGAAGAAATACAGGTATGTTTCGAGCTTTTGAACAAGCATTTCACACGCATAGAAGAATACGATAAGAAAATATTTGAATTGCTTCTTACTGAGGACGCAGATGAGGATGCTTTGTTAGAGGAACAAATGAAAGTTGATGAGTACCAGAGCACGTTTATTAAAGCTAAATTACTCTTTACACGTGCCTCTGAACAACAACAGAATGCATCTGCCAGTGAAGACAGTTTACCTACAATAAACTGTGCGAAAAGAAGTGATCGCAGATTTAAGTTGCCATTTATTGAACTTCCTAAGTTTGATGGTAATCTGAAAGGTTGGCTTAGCTTTTGGAGTCAATTCCAAAAAATACACAATGATACAGATCTGTCAGACGAAGACAAATTTCATTATCTAATACAGAGTATGATACCAGGGTCAAGAGCCAGTGATTTAATCAACAGTTACCCTCCTACAGCAGACAATTACTCCAAAGCAATAGAGAGTCTGAATGACAGATTTGGGAACAAAGATTTGTTAGTCGAAGTTTATGTTCGAGAGCTATTACAATTGATTTTATCTAATATGAATAACACGACCAACAAAAATTTTCAAGTGTCTACATTATTTGATAAATGGGAATCGCATTTGAGAGCTTTAGAATCTTTGAACGTTTCCAAAGAATCATGCACTCCTATTCTGTTTCCATTGGTGGAGTCATCTCTTCCAGAGGAGTTACTGCGTGTTTGGCAACGACATGGAGGTATCACACCGTTTGATACGAAACATCGTCTTACAAAGCTCATGGATTTTTTGAAGATAGAAGCTGAAAATGAGCAGAGAGTTACAATAGCATTAAAAGGTTTCTCTCTCCATACAGAAAAGCCTACAGGGAAAAAGTCTCCCAAAAATAATGATAACGATACGGAACAATTGCCTACAGCCGCAAATCTTCTAGTAGCAAAAGCCGATATAAATTGTTTATTTTGTAAGGCCAAACATGAGAGTGCCAATTGTTTTAAAGCAAAGAAGCAGTCGGTGGAAGAACGACACAGAATAGTTACAGGAAAGGCATGCACACGCTGTTTAAAACCTGGGCACGGTTTTTGGAACTGTTGGAGCAAAGTGAAGTGCGAGGAATGTGGCAAAAGACATGCAACGATAATGTGCAGAGGCGCTCATGAGAAAGTGGCAAGTACATCGCATGTAGTCAAAAGTTTGGCCGATATTTCCATAAACCAAGATGTGTACTTACAGACCTTAAGAATTGAGCTAAATTTTAGAGGTAAAACCAAAATTGTTCGAGCCATTCTTGATTCAGGATCTCAGTACTCATACATTTTAAAAGATTTATCTGAAGAAATGAAATATGAATGTATAGCTAAACATAACATGCAACATGGACTCTTTGGAGGTTCAATCTCATTGCCAGAGACACACAAGAAATTTTCGATTGCTGTCAAAAACACTTTGTCAACAATGTCTTGCTTTATCGACGTATTTGACAAAGATGTCATATGCTCGAATATACCAACGATTTCGGATGAAGTTTACAAAGACGTAGCTGAAAATAAGAATATTTTACTGACAGACATCGGCTCGATGGAGCCTATTAGCATTTTGATAGGAGCGGATATGTTGCCTCGTTTACTAACAGGTTCTGTTATATTTCTCACAAATGACATTGCGGCAATAGAGACACGAATGGGTTGGACATTAATGGGTCAGAGAAGTACAAAGTCTGAGCACGTGAATGATACCACGTTGTTTACAATCTCACTCTACATTCATCAAGCTAGTGTGTCTGATTTGTGGAAGCTCGACACACTGGGTATCACAGATCCCATAGAAAGAGAGACAAAAGAAATGCACTTAAAAGAAGTCGAGGATCATTTCGTGAATACCACCATCATGAACCAAGAGGGGCGTTATGAAATAACGTTGCCGTGGAAGCAAAACCATCCACCTTTAGTCGAAAATAGAGAACTTTGTTTCCGCAGACTCATGAAAGTGACAGAAAAGTTAAAAAACGACAACTACATTGAGGCTTACAACAAGGTTTTCGTCGATTGGTTAGATGAAGGTATTATCGAGAAGGTTACAGAGAGTGAGTATGACGATTTTTCTTTTTATCTTCCCCACAGACCCGTCATTAAATTGTCGAGCAGTACCACCCCTATCCGTCCCGTCTTTGATGCATCGGCTCATGTAAAAGACAGCCCGTCTCTAAATCAGTGCTTAGAAACCGGTCCGAATCTGATAGAGCTCATACCAACTATGATTTTAAGGTTCCGCGAGAAAAAGTTAGGCTTTATTTCTGATATTAGAAAGGCTTTTCTCATGGTCAGTATTCGACCCGAAGATCGCGATAATTTACGTTTCCTTTGGTGGACTAACAATGATTGTAATACTTTACAGGTGTATCGTCATACTAGAGTCGTTTTTGGGTTGACTAGCAGCCCTTTCTTACTCGGAGCTACTATTAAATTGCATCTGAAAAGAGCTTTAGAATCTGCCAATAAAATGTCAGTTGAGCATGAAGTAATCGGTAAGTTATTAAAGTCCTTTTATGTTGACAATTGCGTCTGTAGTGTGGACAACAAAGCTAGTTTTGACATATTTCGTGATATCGCGATTCAAATTATGGCTTCGGGTGGTTTTGATTTACGTTGTTGGGAATACACCGGTCATATAGACACTACACAGCAGACAACTTCAGTTTTGGGCATGACATGGGACAAGGTAAACGATACATTATCGTTGAAAGATATACCTCAAGATAGATTACCGGACATTATTACTAAGCGTGTCATTCTGTCATGTAGTCATAAAATATTTGACTGTTTGAGTATGGTATGTCCCGTTCTGGTGTACCCTAAGTTGCTTCTAAGAAAGCTCTCTGTGAGCTACGACTGGGATACACAGGTTAGTGAAGAAGATCAAAAAATATTCACTGAGTGGTATTTACAACTAAAATGTTTGAAGGACATTAAAATACCAAGATGGATGTTTGCCAGTGAAATTGGTATAAATAATCTGTCATTTCATGTCTTCATGGATGCTAGCTTGTCAGCTTATGCAGCTGTTGTTTTTGCTAGAATAGTTTGTTCTGACAATGTGATAATTCGTTTCATTCAGGCAAAGTCAAGAGTGGCACCAACGTCGAAAACTACGATTCCCAGATTGGAGCTCCTAGCCGCAACTATAGGTGCAAGACTGCTTAAGTCTATAGTAGAAGCACTGGAATGCGAAAATATGTACTCAACTTACTATTGGTCCGACTCTTCTATCGTTCTGTCATGGATTAAGCGTAATTGGCAGTGGCGAGTTTTCGTACACAATAGGGTACAGGAGATAAGAAAACTGACAACGCCTAATCAGTGGCGTTTTGTTCCTGGAGAGCTCAATCCAGCAGACTTACCTTCAAGAGGCTGCGATGCAGAGACTTTCATTAAGAGCAATTGGCTTAACGGACCTGACTGGCTTAAGTTGAAACCGGAGTTATGGCCTATGGCTTCGGATTTAACAGTGGACGAAAACGAAGTTGTTAAAGAGCGAAAGCAAACAAATATTACTTCATCTACGATGGATTTAGTTCTCGTTAATCAGAATTCTACAATTCAACCGTATTACTGGTACTCTCGTTATTTCTCAAATTACAATAAAATAGTACGTATGATTGGCTGGATCAAACGTTTTATAAGAAATTGTCGATCAGGAAATTTTGTACGTACAAGAAGTAATATCAGAGACGATTTGACAAATGAAGAATATATGACGTCAGAAGTTATTTTATTGAGTTTAGCTCAAAAGGACATGTTCACTGGGCCGAGTGATCCAAAGTTGAATAGCTTTATAACAAATTTAGACGAAAATGATTTAATCAGAATTAAATCTCATGTTGCAGCTAAATTGGATGGATACGAGTACAGATTTCCAATCGTGCTAGACCCTAGGCATGAATTAGTTACTAGAATTATACAATATGAGCACTACAAAAACCATCATGCGGGTACACTGACTTTGTTATGTTTACTTCGGGAAAAATATTGATACTTCGTGGTAGACAATCAATCCGAAAAGTTGTTAATGCTTGCATTATTTGTACAAGATATAGAGCCAAAAACTTACAAGAGGTTTCACCTGCTCTACCGGAAAACAGAGGTTGGGGTATTTCAAGTCATTGGTGTAGACTATGCAGGGCCACTATATCTGAGAGATAAAAAGAAGGTGTGGATTTGTCTTTTTACGTGTGCTGTATATCGTGCGGTACATTTGGAACTTGCAACTGCACTGTCCGCAGATAATTTCTTACAAGCATTTCGTCGTTTTGCCGCCCGAAGGGGTGCGCCTTCTGTGGTTTACAGTGACAATGGCACTAATTTTGTATCAGCCAGTAAGTTTCTTCCTAACATAGAGTGGCATTTTAATGTACCCAGTGCGCCTTGGTGGGGAGGTTTTTTTGAACGGCTGATACGTGTGGTAAAAGATCTGTTACGTAAAATTTTAAGAAGAGCTTCTGTCAATTATGAAGAGATGCTGACCGTGTTGTATGAATGTGAGGCAATAGTTAACTCAAGACTTATCTAAGTGAAACCCCTCTGGAACCTAGCCCTCTGACTCCGTCTTGTTTTCTACAGTTCATGAAGGAGGATATTAAATATGATATTAATACTGTCAAAGAACAGGACATTGGTCGAAGCTATAGACGTGTATGCCAGTTAAGGGAAAATTTAAAAAAGAGATTTAGGGATGAATATTTAGGCAGCTTACAAAATCACCCGAATCGTATTACCCGTTGTAGCGAACTTAAGATCGGAGATATAGTGTTGGTAGGCAATGATGACAAAAGAATTTATTGGCCCTTAGCAAAGATTTTAGAGCTCATTCCAGGCAGAGATGGTAGGACTAGAGTTGTTAAAGTTGGTACGGCTAGAGGTGTGCTAACTCGACCGATCCAAAGGATCTATCCTTTAGAACTGTCTGGGGGCGGAGGATGTTAGAAATCTCGTCAGCACAAACTCTTTTCTCCTCAAATTATGTATGTGTCAGGTTTATTCGGTGTTTTAAAATATAGCTGTCTGATTTGACGTCTTCTTAGGTAAATTATTGTTTGTTCTGTTTTTATAGCTTATTTTAGTAAATACCGTATATCTTCCTCTTATAGTTTTATTGACTAGTGTTTACGCCATTAGCAGGCTCTAGGATCCCCAACAGAATAGACAAATAAAGAAATGACAGTTATCAAAACATGATTGTATGAACGTCATTCGGACAAAAGGGAAATTATAATCAGAAACTTTAAAAATAAGTTGACAAAATTTTATTTAAAAAAGATTTTGATTTTGATTTTTTTTTTTTTTGAGATTTTGATTTTTTTTTTTATTTTGATTTTTTTTTTTAGATTTTTTTTTTTGATTATTTCATTCATTTCGTGATTTCGACTTTTTTGACTTCAATGTATGCAAGCAATTATGATACGTAGGCCTGATTTTTCAATTCCTCAGATAAAACTATCTGTCAGTCAAATGTTAGCTCTGTCCTTTTTCTTTTTATGACTTTAGAAAGTGACAGTGATAGTTTTAAATGGCGGATAATTTTATCTGTGGATTGAAAAATCGGCCCTTAGGGTGGTAAACATTATCTGACCGCGACTGTACATACATACATACAAATAATCACGACTATTATCCCTAAGGGTGAGTCGGAGACTAGGCAAAAGAACCGCAAAAGCAGTCCACTGCCATAGTCCGCGCTTCACCAAGCAGTGACTGCACTCAGCGTACCGAGTGGAGCCCGTCGCCGCTTTATGCTATTGGATGGTTGTGCAGTTCTAAGTCCATTAGTCGCCTTTTATGACACCCAAGAGAAGAGATGGGTTGGTAGAATTCTTTTAATGAGCCGGTACCACACGACATGGGTAGACATTGTCAATAAATTCCTATACGTTGTAGTATACCTACTATACGTACTGAGGTCATTTTATCAGTTTAAACATTTTCTCCACCCGTCCACCAAAACGTTATTGGTTCAATCAGTTATATTTCCAATAATTGATTATGCCGATGTTTGTTGCTGTGACATGAGCCAAGAACTGCTGAATAGACTGGAGAGACTTCAGAACAACTGCATTAGGTTCATTTTCGGGGTGCGTAAATTTGACCATATTTCGCCATACCGGGAGAGGCTGGGATGGCTAAATGTTCGTCAGCGTAGAAATGCGAAGACACTCTCTACACTTTTCTCAATTCTTTTCGACCCAGCCACCCCCGAGCACCTGAAATCGAGATTTGTGTACTTAAAAACTAATAACAGCTTGAATCTCCGTTCCAAGAAAAAGTTAACTTTGCGCACTCCCTCTTATCGGACCAAATACATGCTGAGTTCGTTCACGTTTCAAGCCACCCAGCTTTGGAATGCGCTCCCGCTGCAGTGTCATCGAGCGCCCAGCAAACTACCATTCAAACGCTTAGTTCGCCAGCACTTATTATCTGACAAATCAAAAGCACATATTATATCATAATTATTTTTATTGAATTATTTATTGTGTGTAAGTCTTAGTAATTTATTTAAGTATAATTATTTATTATTGTTATGTATTTTTTATCTCCGTAGTATATGTATATTAATGTTGTATATAACATACATCGTGTGTAGGTGTATTATATTCTATATTCATAAATATTATGGTTATTTATATCTTTTAGTGTAATTATTTGTGTATATTTCTAAGTATTCTATTTTTGTTGGTTTTTCAACTTTTATTGTACCGTTGTTTTAGCTCTCCTCACTGCGCTTTCCGGTTGACTGGTAGAGAATGCCTCAAGGCATTAAGTCCGCCTTTGTACGTCGTACATAAAGATTAAATAAATAAATAAATACGTTCTTTAAAAAGCCAGCTCAAATGTACCCGAAATCGCTGATATATAGATGGTACCAACGAAGTAGAAAGGATCGTAACAAGCTTGGTGGCGTAGTGGTTAGTACGCTTTGGCTTTCAATATCGAAAATTAAGCTACCTTCGCCATGGTCAGACCTTGGATGGGTGACAAAAACTTTGTGAGCGAACACATCCGTGTTTCAGAAGGCACGTTAAGCCGTTGGTCCCGGTCGCTATTGCAACCGTTTCTACCCTCCAAGTATTCGGCCAGTGTGGTGGTATTACGGCCCATCATAGTCCTCGTGTGTTTCTTCATGAGGAAGGCCTGTGCCCAGTAGTGGGACGTATTAAGGCTTATATTATGTATGTAGTCAAAGTCAAAGTTATTTATTGCGTGTTATGTATCAATTAAAATTCACGCCGAATGAAGTCTAATCCATACTAATATTATAAATGCGAAAGGAAATCTGTCTGTTCGTCTTGCTTTCACTTCAAAGCTACTGAAGCGATTCAATTTGGTACACAGATAGTCGAGAGCCTGAGAGATAGGCTACTTTTTATCCCGATATTCCCATAGGAACGATAACCGCGCGGGTGTGATCGTGGCTTAATTTATTTCAAATTTTAAAATTTCTCGGCATTGTAATATAAACGACAACAGAGATTTATCACTATTACAACAATTAATCAGATGAAACTGAAAAGAAATGTTATTTTCATTATTTTAATAATTAGGGGTTTTAGTTCAACTATTAACAATCAACATTTGCTAATAAGAGTAGGAATGTAATGTTGAGCACTTTATAAAAAACAATGCAGTGTCATAAACACAAAAACTTTGTAAACTTATATCGGCGTTAAATCAGTAGCCACGCGAACGGCGTCACGGGAACAGCTATTGATCTATAAAAACATTCCTTCTTTGTATCTCAATAACTAGTTCATGCATTGAAGGGAGCAGTAATGGCCCAAAATGGCCTGAAACAAGCTTATGATGTGATTGAAATAAAATCACGGTGTTATTGGATTTTTGTTTCGCTCTCCCGGTACAGATACTGAGGTGTCAGCTTAGAATGGTTTTCAGTTCAAACGGTAAACAGCCAGTTTAAATAGGCACTATCGTTGTGTCTGAGAAAGTCTGAGAAATTCAATGTTAACGTATTGAAATGTCAATGGAAAACAATTCACGCTACCTTATTATTAAATACTATCAATATTTTATACTCGTTTCTATAAAGCTCGTTTCCCGGTTGATATTGGCAGACCGATAGGCGGTGGAATCGAACCCGCGACCTCTGGAACGAGTAGTGCCGTCTTTGCCATTTCAGCTACCGCTGCCCCGAGGCAATTCTCTATGTATTAAAAAAAGCTAAATACCTGTTTTGTAAATTCAATATCAGACACTTTTATTCCAATTCTATTAAAAAATTCAAAATGTTTCAAACACAATAACAAAAATGGATTATATTACCAATACGCTTTTAACGAAACCATTGGACGCCCCAATTAGCACGGTAAAAAGGTCAAAAAAATGAAATACCGGACCGGACTGGATATTTTTACTGGACTTAACCGGATTATATCGGTTTTACCGTAGAAAGAGTGACCTAAAAGTCTTTCTTACATTAGTAAGCATGCACTTAATAACTATCTGTTCCCATAAAGTATACATTTCATTGTAAAATACACAACTTGTTTAGTTGTCGATTAGAATGCCTTTTTTTATGAGGAACGTGATTTCAACTAGTTTCCGCTAGGGGCGCTTATGACGTTTCATAGAAAGTTACATTTTTAACGTAACGAAAAAAGTTTAGTTTTTTACAGTGAAAAGACTGGTGGTGCTGTTTTACAAACAGATTTCAGTATGCTGCTCTAGCTATCTTCACATATGTACTCCTCTACTGCTTATTATCAGGTAGTGTGGAGTCATTTGTTGAGCTTTTAAAAAAAAAAAACAGAAAATTTGCGTAATCAGGAACGAAAAGATCTGCAGGACGTCTGAGAAGAACCGGCTTAGACTCTCTAAAGTCCACTCGTCCGCCATGAGAGTTTTAATGGGTACCTACATCATCGAAATCAATGCTTTTGATCCATTTTGATTGTCGCACCTAGAGTCAAACCCGGAACATCCAAAGAAGGCGACATGCATAAGTATGTACGTACATATCATCACGCCTACATCCCTGGAGCGGCTATGTCATAGCACGCTACAGTATCAGCGAATAAGATAATACTGGACCTACTGTTTACAACAATAAGGCACATACAAGATTGGCGAGTCTGAATCACGATGACAGAGTTTCTAAGAAAGATTAATATATATACAATTTCTGAACTTAACCAGTCAGACCGCGGTCCCCGAGCGTACACCTGGCTCGGCAGAAGATTGCGGTGTTCGAGATTACAAAATTCTGGTCACCCATGCAAGGCCTGACCATGGCGAAGGTAGTTTAGTTTTCAATATAGAATGTCAAAGCGTACTCGCCACTGAGCTCTTCAAGATGGCGAGAAAGCCTTGAATCAAAGATAAACAGCCACAAAAGACGTCAAGGTTACTTAAACAATATCATGGGCGTCTGAAACCCATTTTGAACAGACTACCCTAAAAATCAGCATTCGCTCAATCAGTAAACACCCTTACACCATCAATCAAATTAATGAAGAATGCCAAAGCCAGACTGATAGGCGTGGTGAGCTGAGCCAAATACGTTGTTTAGCTTTGCCCGTGGCGTGGAATGCGCGCAATTACATTTAAGTAGTAATATTTATTTTTCAACGCACTTGCTCGTAATGTGAGCTATTCCTGTGTTTTAAGGCAAGTAAAGCCGTATAAACACGCGTGCGGTAAAAAATTTACCGCACTATTTTCAGTGCGGTAATATTTTTTTTATATTATGGAAAACGTGACTTCTTTCCGCGCTACATGGGCTCAAGCTTTACACACTTGTGTTATAATGTACTATTGCTTATAATATTAGGTAAAACTAAAAGGTAAATGGAGTGAACGATTCATGTCAATGTATGAATGTCTTTATAGTACTACTTTATAGTGACTAATTAAACTAAACATGAACGCATGAACCATCGATCTTTTTTATTAATAGGAGGCAATCGAGCACACGGTTCACCTGATGGGAAGTGATTATCGCCCCCCACGGACATTTGCAACACCGGAAGGGTCACAAATGCGTTGCCGTCCCTTGAGAAATTTGTACGCCCTTTGACGCCAAACTCTCCCAAGATGCATTGAAGTATCACACTCCCATTTCAATGCCAATTCGGAAGACATTATTATTAATAGAGACCAGGCACTTCGTTCACAATGTCAGCCAGCATCAGAATTCTCGGTGTCGAAATCTTGAACAACTGTTTTTTAGAAGGCAAGGTGAAGTTGGCGTCCACGAAGCGGATTCTTGACCAATAATGTACAATGTTATATGTCGTGGGTGCCTCAGGTAAATGAATTTAGTAAACGCTTGCATTACTCATATCACTCTCTTAAACGGCTTCTTTATTTTCTTCCCTTCAAACCAAAATTTGCTGGCTCAATCCCTCCTACTGCCTATTCTAAATTACGCTGACATCTGCTATTTGGATGTGACGGAGGAATGACTCAACAAACTCGAACGTCTCCAGAATCTCGCCGTACGTATTTACGGCTTCCGTAAATATGACCGTGTATCTGCATTCCGTAAAGAGTTCAAATGGCTTTCTGTTCGGGACCGTCGTCATATGCACATCCTTTCATCAATATACAAAATCCTGTATGATCCTAACGCATTAATGCAATTCATGGTCTTTCTTTTATGTCTGATATTATGTTATGTGACAAAAATAATCCTCACGATGAAACCTTTCGATCGCTATGATAAAGCTATAGGATAATTATTTTTCTCGTGTAACGGGTTCGATTCCCGGTTCAACCATGTAATTATTTAAATATCTATGAATGCAGTTTAAATAGTCTGTGAAATTCAAATAAAGTCTTCTTTCAGTAAAACGTTCTATGTGCAATATTTAAGATACTTTTTCCTTCGATGTGGCATAGCCATAGTACGCTCTGTATATCTCAAACTATCACTTAATCAGAGATATATAATCCCATCATGTCTATTTTATACATACATACATAAAATCACGCCTGTAATCCCCGAAGGGGTAGGCAGAGTCCAAGGAGCACTGTGTTCCCTAAGACCACATTTAGCCATACAAAAAATGGGTTTAGTCAGATGAAAAATCGTGAGGGATTAGTAACAAATGGCTAGCTCATCGCCTACACAATCACAGACCCAGTACCCAATACGCCCTTAGTCGCCTTTTACGACATGCTAGGCAAGCAAAGCAGTTGGTACATTCTTTTGTGTCCCGGACCAACACGAGACACTTTATTATTTTGCTGATCAAAATTCGAATACTTTGCTGACCATTTAAATAACATCCTAAAAAAGTAGTTTACATTAAACCTATTTTATTTATATTATTATATACGTATGTATCTATTTATTTATTATATGATATATTTTTAAGTACGTATAATTTTGTATTATATATGACATAATTATTGTATTACCTTTTCACTAGAATATGGTCTTTTTGACATTTGAGTCGCCTACCATTTGTAATTTCTATGATTACCTTTCATGGGTTGACTAGCAGCATCTCTGTTAGGGATAAGTCCGCCCTTGCAAATTATTATTTTTACCATTTTTTTATGTTGTTTTAAATGCAATAAAGAGTTTATAATTAATGTATACGTTATAACATACAATGCATCTTCGCAGCTACATATCTGTCCGGCTAGTTTCGGCTCAAATTGCCTTTGATGTGGGTAGCTGTTGATTCTGAGTATGTATATAGAGATGATATTACCGCAAGGCCCTCGATAGTCAAAGCTTTCAAAATATCGAATGTTGTCTTCAATATATTGGCCGGAAGTGCAAAAATTGAGGACTTCGATGGCGTAGTGGTTCCCACGCTTTGTCATTCGATATTCAAAGCAAAGTTACTTTCGGAGGGTTAGTCCGTGGATGGGTGACTAATCCATTGGGCCGCTCCTCATGTAATTCTCCATGAAGGAAGGTCTGTGCCTTCAGTGGCACTTTTAGAGGTTAGTAACGACAAAAATCCCAATCACAGATATACATTTACGTGGATGACGCCAATGCATGTACTGCGAGTGTCCGAAAACCCCGACCAAACGTCGGGGATGGCCGCTGCTAACTAGTCTCCACGCGTCCGAATGGCAGCAAAAACTAAACAAAATGCCTCGATGTATGATAATTGACGAAGGGGCATCGTCGGCGGCATCTATATATTTCAATCAGTTTGTATCTCCCGCCTCAAAATTACGGCTGTGACGTCACATTAAGCGTTCAAAAGTTGACACGCTTGGTTTCTATGAGAATCGTTAAGCTTGCGCTATGTAAATGTATATCTGAGATCCCAATTGATTTTTTTTATGTGACGAAAAAAGTGTCCGGTATTACATACATACCGTCACGCCCTTTTCCCCGAAGGGGTAGGCAGAGTTACCACCCATATTTCGCCAGATATGTTATGTCCCTATGTAACAGGTGGCGAGCCTGTTGCCACCTGGCACAATGTGAGGCAAGCGATATTCACAATCAACTGTGCATAAGTTTTATTCAAATTCAGTGATACAGCGTTGTTCAAGTGGTAATGGTGATTTTTCTAGAAAGGATATTTTTTACTTTTATCATCAGCTCAAAGTTCAGTGTAGGACATAGGCCTCCCCTTTTTGCGCTATCAGTTTACCTTAGGCCTGTCATATCTAGCAGCCAACAGCATATCGCAGATCATTACTCTTATCTCGTTGAAGGAGGTGGTATACTATGTTAGTACAGGCACACGTTGTGACGTGGTGAGGTGGTCACTCACTGAACCCCTGAACATAAAAACTTAAAGATTATTATAAAAGGTGGGGATAAATACAATAGTGCCTTGAGAAAGTTATTTAGGTACTTTGGAAACTTACTGTACGAAACTTTAGATACTCACTTAGGCGTAGATATAAACATTATTATTATTATTTTTATCTTTATTTTTTCCTCCTCTTGACTATTATTATTATTTATATATAATATATATTACATATAATAAATTTATATTATAATTAATTAATTATTAACTAATTATTAATTTTTTTTTTATTTTTTATTTTTTTTTATTTAATACCAGCGCTGTATCGGCTTCGCCTGATGCAGCATATGCTGAGGTCGGGTCCTAGTTGACCTTATATGTGATTGTTTGTGTATGTTGCGTCTTGCTTGTGCCTGTGGTCAATAAATGTTTTTCTTTCTTTCTTTATTAATTAGCTCTGAAATTGGAGAACAAAAACAATGACAAACAGACAGATGGTTAGTTTCAAAAACAGAAACAAAGAGAAAATGGTCAAAGAAGAGCGCAATAACAGCAAAGAGTCGCTAATACTGGTATAGCGCCTCGTTATAAGAAATCTACACATTTCTATTGTGTGGTAACACCTACGCTTTCAGTTGTTTATCTATCTATCTATCTTTCTCCTTCAGAGAAACCTGATGTACTCGCGCCTACTCGCTGTCAAAAAACGTTAATAAGACAGAGTAGTATCACATGGAGACGGGTTGTCTGGTTCGGTTCTTCTGTGTAATTTACATTGTATAATTGCATAAACAAACTGGTAATCAAGATAAATAATTAAAAAGAACACAATGGAAGCTCAACACCTACCGTCAAAGTTTTTGTTAGCGCGCGCTCCTTAGCTAAAGGTACATCCACACAGGACGGAACTACAAACTTCTGCTTCGGAACTTTGCTTCAAAAGAAAAGTTTCCCGATTGTGAATTCACAGCTGTGTTTTGTTTACATTGACGGAGGAAAACTAGATATTTGTGTTTGACTAGTCAAGTTTAGACTGTACTTTACCTTCCTTCATTGCATGCAAGAAGATATGTACCTTGGTACATATCTTCTTGCATGCAATAACTTATGATAACCAACGTTACTGAAGCATAGATCAACACTTGAGATCAGCCTGTGGGTGTATACACCTTGTGCCTAATCCTACAGAAATACGTAATAAAGTCTATATGTAAAAGCAATTGTATTTTATATTAAAAATCTTAAAATGAAACCTCATCCGGCTCGAAGGACCATAAAGACAAATTGCATGTAATTCTAAGATTTGTCGCTGGCTGTGCACGAATACGTCACAACCGCGGTATGAGCATTTGTTCTATAACTGCTGGACTGGCTTGTTCGTCGGAATACTGTGTGTGAGGCTTCGGGAAATCACTAGTATCTTTATAGAGTTGTTCGAAGCATAATTTAACTTTAAATTTGCACCAAGTTTGTACAGAATATAAATCGAAGATGATATTCCCAATGATATTCCTATCGCTACTTTTGATCCTTAGCAATAATTAAAACCTATGAACTGCGGCAGTTTAAGATACTTTGCTTTCTATCTCAATGCCTGTAGTTCGGTTTTCGATCATCATCATCCTCCACTGCCAAGTATCAAGATTATACAAATAAACTAGATATACATCATTTGCTGTGTTGCTAGGGTGAGTGTTAAAATAATCTTTAAAATTACCCATGTAAACTGACTTTTTAGACCGACTCCACTCAGCTCAGCTTACTGGTTCGGCGGACTATGTCTGTAGTCGGTGACAGTCATAGTATAAAAAAACTTATCATTGATTGAAAAAACCGCCTTCCTGACTTCACCCAGTAGGCTAGTTGACTCATATCAAAAGTAATGAAAATAATGTGTCATTCACATAGTATTTAGTCTAAGGTCCGAAATATACCAAGTTCGATAAATATAAATAAGGGATTGCTGTAGAAATTCAATTTAAATATGTTTATTGTTACTTTTTTTTATCTGCCAAAAACGCTATCCTCCATGTTCGTGAAATTAGTTGAGTAACGCTTCATGTAAACAATTACAACGCATGGTCAAAATAATAAAAAAAAGATTCGGACGAATTGAGACCCTCCTCCTTTTTTTGAAGACGGCTAATATTGTCCAGCGTTGTAACAGCTCTATTCAAACTGCGTTGCAGTGCTTTTGGCAGTAATGTACGCTAACTGCGTTAAGTCTTCCACAGCAATCACGTCACTTGCAGCCGAACCCACAGATAGCCTCCGCCCCATATACCTTTTGATGGGCCTAATTACCATATAGGACAAACAGCAAGTAGCCAGAATCGTTGTATTAAAAACAAAAGCTGTGCCAACGTTATTAATAAATGAAGTGTAATCTTTAGATGTTTTATAGCTTATAGCCTTCCTCAATGAATTGGCTAACCAACACTGAAATAATTTTTTTAAATCAGACTAGTAGCTCTATCAACCAAACAAACAAACTCTTCAGCTTTATAATATTAGTATAGCTTATCTTTCTATTCTTCTTGCATGAAATGAACTTAAAATGCAAAAAAAGCTAAAAAAAATTAATTTGGTATAGAAACTTGCAAGTACTTAAGCGAATATTTATTTTTAATTAGTTTGCGGCATTTTTGTAGGCAACCTATCGCTAATCCATAACATACTTTTTCAACATTCAATTACATTTTGTTTTATAAGAATAAAACATTAAAATTAAAACATTAAGCGTCGTGATGTATACAACATGCCGAATCTATTATTATATTCAGTGTATCATGGTTCTTAATAAAGTTTATTTCTTTCAAATAAAATAACTGAAATAACTGAACTACTGAAAAGCACAAAAAAAATTTATATGCGTTAGTTTTTGAAGTCGCTGCCAAAGTCGGTGGTAATACAAAGAGCACCTTATTCAAATTCTTGTGTAAAATAATTTATGTCTGTCAACACATAAAGTTAGACATCAAAAGAATGTTACGCCGTAGAATTTTATAGTTTGTAGTTTCGTCAGATTTATGAGCGTCTTCCATTCGAACGAAAATGATTGAAATTCTATCAGATTTTCTCGAAGACAGTGTTATATCAAGAACATTGTGTGAAATATCAACTTCAAGCGGCACGTATAAATTGGAGTAAAATTGTAAGAGGTGTGAGATTACAATCTACGTCACAACTTTGTATTCTGTGTGATTGTAATGCAACAATTTTACGTTTTGTTTTTTGTTATGGTGCCCCGTCAGTCCCAACTCGGCATCCGCTGCCTTATTGAAATGTTATGTTATGTTAATTAGTGATGTGAAGTAACAGAGTAACTGTTGCGAGCCGCAACTCATTGGTTCATTTAGCACCGGCTGAAAGCGCTCAAAACGTGAAAGCTCAATCGAATAGGCTGAAAAATCTCTACATACCGTCACGGGTATGAACATCTGACTAACAAAGTCGTTTACTGCTGAGCAATAAACGACTTTGTTATTTTGTAATAGACGTCATTTGTCGAAAGTGTTGATGTGACTGTACGTGTTTTTTTTTTTCACCAAAAATGGCAAATGGTTGCAGTCTACGACAATTGTTGACTAGCTTTTGCTCGCGACTTCGTCCGCGTAGAATAGTTACTTTGAGATAGTGTGATGGTATGTAGCCTATATATAGCCTTTCTCAATAAATAGGCTATTCATTACTGAAAGATTTTTTCAAATTGAAACAGTAGTCTCAATTGGTGGAATTGAAAATTTACTCCTACTCTATTATTAGAAGCAAAGTTCATAGTGGCGTAAATTTGTCCTTTATTTTTCTGGGAATGCCTCCCACGCCCCCTATTTAATTTTTTTAACATTTACCCGCATGGCACCCGTTCCCATGGGAATATCGGGATAAAAGGTTTCAACATAAAAAGGTCGCAGAACTGCCGGCTGACGAGTGACAGAGGAGAATGGGAGAAGAAGACATATTGTACCGACCCCACCTAGAGTGGGAAAAGGGCTAGAATAGAGAGGAAAAAGGTCGAAGAGATATCCTTCTCTTACATAAACCCTGAGAAAACCAGTTTAATACTCGTAAATACTGTAGAAATTTAATAATCCTTAAGTTCTGTACGATAAAATCTATAGATATTTAATATTTTTTGTGTATTACCTAATGATAATCAAAGCATGGAAGAAAGAAAATTACGTACCTAAGTCCATAATTATCAAAATGAATAAATCGCCTAATTTATGGTCTAATGGTTACATATAATCAAACTTGGAATTGATTCATTATTTACGGCTGCACTTAGACATCATTTAACCTAATGTTCATTATCGAATTAAAAAATCGTCTTGTTTGTGAATTGAAGTATGTGTTTAATTTTTGTTCTAAGTAACCATTAACAAAGTTAATGAAAGAGTCCGGCAGTTACTGAGTTTTTATGAAATGAAATAAGGACTTCGTCAGGATTATTCATGAAAAAGCAATTAACAAAAACCATTACCGAATGCACAACGCATCGATAATACCGTCTCTCGCCTCTTCCAATCCAAGTCTATATATTATATACTTCAATAAAAAGGACCACAGATGATGTCTCTGAACCATCTTTTTGATTTTTAAATTAGATTCTTCTTATTAAAATACAATCTTAATTTAAAAACTGTCATAAAAACACAGTCAAAAAAACTTCCATCATCTTTTGAAATGATAAGTTTCATTTAATAAACTAATTATTGAAGTGTAGTAAAGATGCGGTCTTAAAATTAACTTTAGAACTTAAAAAAGTTATAATCTAAAAAAGAAAATCGTCACTTATCTGCAAACTTTATGTACTTTACTCACTTTACTACATGCTAGCGCCATCTCTTGTCATGTTTACGAACTACAAGTTTACTTACAGTCCCTAATAGATGTCGCTGTGTGTTCGAATTAAAATAGTAGCTATCAACATGCGAAATGAATTACGAATAGGTTAATTTTATGGTAAATATAGTTTGACAATGATTGTCGATTGAGGAAAGCAGTACCAGCTGTGCCGCTTTGGGAAAAGGCAAGGGGATAAATGCTGTAAAAATATTTAATTTCTTATACCAACCGAAAAAGAGAAGAACTACGCCATCCATTCACAAAAACTACCAGCAGGCCTTGTTCGGAGAAGCACGGGCAAGAAACTCAGCATGTTTCTGAAACATCGTTTAAAAAATGTCAGAAACTACAACGTGATTGAAGTTTTAGAAGCATAAAAAGACAATCTACGTACCACGTTTTTCATTAAAAAAATGTACAAATATAGTCTAAATTATGTTTTATGAAAGTAGTAGTATAGCTCCTCTTCCCGTGCCATACATCCCGAAGCAAATTTCCTATATTAGGCTATTTCTACAAATCAGACAAGCATGAGTTGACCGGACCCTGACAGTGGCACCTGTTCACAGGCATGACGCATGAATCAACCATCGCTTCAATTCGCCATATTTTATGAAACGTACTAAGACCTTCAAACCCACGAGGAGTGCAGGCCGTAACACCACCACGCTGGCCCAATGCGGGTGGGTAGAAACGTTTGCAATACCAACGGCTTGAGGAGTTCGAGATCACAAAGTTTTGGTCACCCATCTACGGCCTGACCATGGCGAAAGGAGCTTTGTTTTCGATATCGAAATCCAAAGCGTACTATTTACCACAACGCGACCAAGCTCCTTTTAATCCTCAAGTGTTTGTTACCACGAGGAAGGCCTGTGCCCAGGAGTGGGAAGTTTATATGCTAAGGACGGTACTGGACAGTGATCTTAATTTAAAACAGTCAAAAAAGCGTAAAAAACAAATATTAAATCTTCTTGCCCAATACTTGTAATTCCGCAATTTTATTTTCATTTTTAAAGAAATAAACACTTTATGGTCTTAGTAATAATGTTCGATAATGGTTACGCAGCTGTCGCGCCGGGCTCAAACGACCGCCCGAGCAGAAAGTTGTTCGGGAATTTACATGTAGTGCGTTTGAGCGGGCGAATGGACTTGCTTGTGTATTATTCAAGTTATTAATTAATTTATTTTACATCTCTCATGTTCGGTAAGTAGGTCCTTAATACCCCCAGATGCGGGTTGTAAGTGACCAATTACCGCCCTAGGTTAATAATGTAGCTAGAAACGCCCTAGGGCGGTAAGTAATTAAAAAAAACTCTTTCAAAAAGTTCGCGTACATCAAACCATCTTACTGGCACTAGACATCATGCATTCAGCCCAATGACAAAAGAGGTCGCTTAGCTATTTTCATCAATTTTGAATATCGAACGGCGAAGCTAAATTTAGTTCTTGAAAATAAATTTATTTATTCTTGTGACAAAAGAGGTCGCTTCGCTATTTTCATCAATTTTGAATATCGAACGGCGAAGCTAAATTTAGTTCTTGAAAATAAATTTATTTATTCTTGTAATGCCTTTTTTTCCACTTACCTCACAATCAAGATGTTAAGCAGAGTAGTAAGCTCGGGTGTAAGCATCAATTGCACCCTTGAACTATAAGCGCCCTCGCTGCGCTCGTGCGCCTAAATATCTCGGGCTGCAATTGATGCCTTACAGCCCTTGACTACTAATCTACTATTAATACTTACATAACATCTGGTAGCGGCTCATTAAAAGAATACTACAAACCCATCTCTGCCCTTAGGTGTCATATAAGGCGACTAATGGACTTAGAACTGCACAACCATCCGATAGCTTATAGGGGCAACGGCGTCACCTCCTGTCACGCTGAGTGCAGTCACTGCTTGGTGAAGCGCGGACTATGGTACTGGAGTGCTTTTGCGGTCCTTTTGCCTAGTCTCTGAACCCTTAGGAGATAATAGTCGTGATTATATGTATGTATGTAAATTATTTAGGCCTGAAACTTAGACAAAAAAGAATGGGAGCAAGTAACATAAGCAACATACGAAACAGATGAACATAACTTATTCTTCGTCTTACCAAAAGACCATACATGTCGTTGCTGGGCCAAAAGAACTTCCTATGTGGAAAAGACATAGTATATTCGCAACAACACGATGCTGCTGGCACATTTCGGAGCTGTGGATAGAAAGGGAACCCCATCAAATATGCGATTCTGTTTCTACCCACAGTTCCATACTGAATATAGTCTTCGGAATCACGGAAGAACTCGCGATCACAATGTTTGATTAACATTACGAAATAGCGTTCAAAGCCTCCGTTCCACTAAACTCCCATAACATGTCAATGAGCCTATTCGTCCTCAGCCTATATACGTCCCACTGCTGGGCACAGGGCTTCCTTATAGACGCAAACATATTTGGAGTATGGGCCGTAACACCACCACGTTGGCCTAATGCGGGTTGTTGGGTAGAAACGGTCGCAATAGCAACTAGGATCAACGGCTTAACGTACCTTCAGAAACACGGAAGAGTTTGGGATTACAACATTTTGGTTAGCCATCCACAGCTCTACTAATTATCTAGAAGACTAGGCAATAAGCCTTATCCCTCAAAGAGTAATAGAGTGTAGACGGCTAATAATAATAATAAATAGCATCAGACATTCACATAAGAACTGTTACATAAGTTTTATTCAAACTCAGTGGTACAGCGGTGGGATCGAACACGCGTTTCCCGCGGCCTCTCGAACGAGTAGTTGCCCGTCCGTCCCAACTTGGCTACCGCTGCCTTTTTTAGAATAGTAAGAGTAGCTGGTGCTATTTTTCTTTTCATGCTACACTAGCTACCCTTTCATTTTTCTCTCTCATACTTAACCTCAAATTAGTTAGTATGTTGTCCAGTCCTTTATATAAAAAGCATGCAAGCGAACTGGACCGCTACAACGAGCCTTGACCCCTGAAACAGCCTATTGCATAGCTCTATCTCTTTCCTTTAATTGCTCAAATTACTAATTGCTCCAAAGCTATCCCTCACGATTACCCGAACTTAGTGCTATTTAGAACAATTTATGGCAGTGACAACTTTTGGATCTCGATTTGAAATTTTGTGTCGAAGATTTTACTCGGCCATTTTCTATGAAGGTCAAAAGCCGGTAGGTATTTAGTAGCAACGTGCTTAAAACATATTTACAATAAAAATTTTTGGAGTTAAAATGGAAGAGTTCGGTGGAGTAGTGGTTTGTTGTGGCTTTCGATCGAAAACAAAGCTACCTTTGCCTTGGATGGGTGACCAAAACTTTGTAATCTCGAGCTCCTGCGTGCTTCGCAAGGCATATTAGGGCACCTCCAGCATTGTGGTGGCGTTACGGCCTATATTCCTCATGTGCTCCACTTCTGGGCCTGTGCCCAGAAGTGGAGCGTATATAGGTTGAAAACGATGTATGTATGTGAGATCTCTGAACTGTATTATTATTACATGTTTCTAGTGTATAAATAAGAACCTTTACCTATTTTATTATAAAAAATTAGAGCCCATATATTTTTTGTCCTAAAATTGGATAAAAAGTTTGAGAACCACAAAATCTTTATTTACCTTTTGTCTCAGATCAAAATGGATAGAGTATTTAGTATAGAGTCTATATTATATACTCTATCCATTTCAATTTTTATTTAAAAAGTTTGTAATAATAAAATATTGAATAGTCGTATATTTTTGACCAAACCTTACGGCACTGTAGTAATGACATCTTAAAGAACCCTTTTACGGGCTGTTTATCTTTTGTCTCAGATCAAAACGGATAGTCAATAGAGATTCCCATATGCTTTTTTATTTTACACTCTTTGCTTAGAAAAGGACGCTTCATTAGCAACCGTATTGTTCTAGTAGCTTCCACAGCAGGATTAATTTAAACCACCCTTGCAGTCTTTGAGAAATATTCTACGAAAAAATATTTTTTTCTTTGTGTATTTTCCATTGTAACCAGCACTAAGAAAGAAGTAACAATAAGCTAGTTGACTCATATCAAAAGTAGTGAAAATATTGTTTCATTCACATAGTATAAGGTCCTTACCTATGAAATTGGTGTTTGGTATGGAGATTTTGGGGAATTCTGCATTTTCCATATTAAAATTTTTTCAGTTTTCCTCACAACGACAAATCCAAAGATAAAAATATTTGGCATCTTTAGACAAGCTTTAGTAATATGAGTAATATCACACTTCATAAAAAATATTTATCGTTTTTAAGTGAATGCAAATAAAATGATGAATTCGGGAGGCACTTAAAAAGAGTTGTCTCCGTGTCCAATTTTAACACAATTAAACATACAACAAATTATCAAAACAAATCAAAAGAGCTCAAAAATAAAGTCTATTTTTAGACGAGGTTATTATTTTTTAGGAATACTCTGAATCTTAATAGTTACAGACAAAATACTAAGAGAGAAAACAAAACACCAATTGCATAGGTAAGGACCCAATATTTAAAGTTCAATAAATATAGATAAGGGATTGCTGTAGAAATTCAATTTAAACATGTTTTATTTTTCCTTTTATTTATCTCCCAAAAACGCTTCCCACCATGTTCGTGAAATTAGTGAAGTAAAGAATCATGTAAACAATTACTACGCATGGTCAAAATCCGTCAAACGCCGGTCGCGACCAATCAAACATATCTGTCGGCTGTATCAACCTGGCTCACGCATGCGTATTGTATTGTTTACCAAAATCGTGACTTTACGACACAGATAATTCATAGATCATCATTACCGAAGGCGTTTTACACAGTTAAGTAAAAACGTAATTAAAATAAAAAAATATATAGTTTTTTATGGTGATGGCTAACAGTAATGAATCATTTGGGTGTCCAATAAAAGAAAGGGTCAACTAGCGTATTATTTTACAATTTGTGCCTAGCAATTAAATTAATTATTTCGTCTTGCGTCTTTCGTAGACTAGTGAAACTAGTAATGAAGGGAGCTCGCAAACACTGCATTTTCCTTAAAACTCAAAGGGAATTTATAATTCTAATTAAACCTGTAACGTATGGAGTGGAATATTGTGCTGCAAAGCGAATAAAATATGAACGGATGCTTTTACTTGAAATGCTTATAATATTGGGTCCTTACCTATGAAATTGGTGTTTTTCTCTCTCTTAGTATTTTGTCTGTAACTATTAAGATTCAGAGTATTCCTAAAAAATAATTACCTCGTCTAAAAATAGACTATATTTTTAAGCTCTTTTGATTTGTTTTCATAATTTGTTGTAAGTTTAATTGTGTTAAAACACGGACACGGACACGGAGACAACTCTTTTAAGTGCCTCCCGAATACATCATTTTATTTGCATTCACTTAAAAAACGATAAATAATTTTTATGAAGTGTGATATTACACATTTACTAAAGCTTGTCTAATGATAGATGCCAAATATTATTATCTTTGGATTTGTCGTTGTTGAGAAAACTGAAAAAAATTTAGTATGGAAAATTTTGTATTTCACTAATTTCTCTAAAATCACAAATTTCACATAATTCACTCGTTTCATTGACTGTTCCGTGATTATTGCATAAAAAACAGCCAGTAATTCATACAATTCGTGTTCAAATTCTATGAATGATACATGTTCCAAATTCAAATCTCATTCCCACCCGCTAAAAAGTTCTGAACAGAAAAGAGCTACTTTGCTCCCACTTATTGAGGAACAAAACGACTCTTTTCGAATAGAAGGGATGAAAAATGTTTTATTGCAACAAAATAAAACACAAAAATGGACGTAGGGTGAAGATGAATCGATGAGGTCTAGAAGGAATAATTGTGTTTTTATTGGTATATTTTGAAAATGCGACTAGACGTGTGATAAGAATGAGAGAAATTGAGCAAAACCTCTCAAAATGGCGACGACGCCTTGAGACCGGCGTACCGACCACCCTCTATCCCCTAAGGACACCTTGTTGCCATGCATCGGGTACAATGACATAAGCGATATTCAGATTCAACTGTACTTAAGTTATAATCAAACTCAGTGGTGCAGTCGGTGGGATCGAACCCACGACCTCTTGAACAGGTGGTGCGTCTTTTCCAACTTCCAATTTTCCAATTTCCACTCTGCTTCAGATTATTATATCTCGGTTGCTATGTTCGTTCTTTTTTTGTCGTCGGTTACGACTTCCAAAAAGGATGAGGTTCTCTATTGTTCATCTTTTTTTAACCTACCAATTGCAACCATACTCTTTGTTTGGTTCTTTCATTTCCTTTCAGTCAGTTCAGTTTTCAATCCTTTGCCCAGCAATATGACGCTTAAACGCTGATAGTGATGTTTTAATTTACGATAAGTGGTATATTTAAAAATACCTCCAAATTTCTTGTAAACACTGTAAAAATCTCATTTCCCTGCATAAAACCTAGCCTACCATCCGCTTTAAACAATTATCCGGGTAAACAATTACCTGGCCGGGTAACGGCGTAGTGCTGTGCTGATAATCGATATTAATTCAGGTGACATCGAATCTCGCGTCGATTTAATAGAGTCTGCTGTGCATGCTCGTAAATAGGGATATTGTCGTACAAAGGTAACAGTGATGGGACGTGTCGATAAATAATACATAGATAAGATTCTATCAATATAAAGTTTATCATCCTGATATTTCAATTGGTCTTCACTAGCCCATATGTGAGCCCCGGCTAGCCACAAAACTTCCTACATAGAGAAACACATGAGGAGTATGGGCAGTGAAACAACAACGCTACCCTAGTGAGTGTAGTCGGTAGAAGCGGTTGCTATAATACTCAGGTACAACGGATTACGGTGCTTTCCTAAACACGTGAGAATTCAAACTAGAAGCGGCTGTTAGGAATGCAGCTTGTTAAAAAAAGGAATGAAAGCAATCTAAATCTTCATGTTTTGTCACCTACAAGATCGATACGTCGCGAAAGCTGCTTTATTTTTAATATCAATGCCATTACGCCACAGTGCCCATCAACCAACAGTTGCGGTGATTGAAATTAAAACCAGGTTTAATCCGCAACACTAGTTGCGATCAAAGTAGTTCCAATCAAATTGCAGACATATTATATCAATAATAATATAATAATAATATAATATCTTCAAACATTCACACCTATCAACTAGCCCCATTTTAAGCAACTAATGCTGCTTGTGTTACGGACACTAGATGACGGGTAAATATATTTAATAGATAAATACATACAAATATCCTGAATATATATAAACATCCAAGACTGGAGAACAAATGCCTGAAAATTCATCACCCAAACATTTGTACCCACCGGAGATCAAACCCAGAACCTCTCGAGATGGCGACGCCTTGAGACCGACATACAGACCACTCGACCACGGAGGTTGTCAATATTGATAGTCGAAAAGTGTGAGTAGCCTCCATCTCAAACGCCTTCGAACTAAAACACTTAATTTATCGACTCTTTCCGGTGTCGATGAAGATATCGATACCCGTCACAGCCCTCCATCCGGCTTCAGGGAATATGCCGAGTTAATGCAAGTATATCGATGCAAAATATATCAAGGTAAAAGGTAAGACGATGTTACTCAGTATATTACTCTTTTACAGCCCCTATTCAAATAAGGTAGGTAAAGATAAAAATATAGAAACGTGGCTTCTATGTTTTTTAATTTCCGGAGACTGGGTTTTCTGTTTTGAAGGTATAATAGCTATGTAAGGAGGCACTATATCAGAATTAGCGACTGTTTGCTGTTATTTTGCTCTTCTCTTTTTTTCTTTTTTTAAACTAACCGTCTCTTTTTCATTGTTTTTGGTCTCAAATTTTTATTCGTATCAGAGTCAGCGTCTGATAGCGACAGGACCAACGCCTAGCGTGCCTTCCGAAGCACGGAGGAGTTCGAGATCACAATGTTTTGCTCACCCATCCAGCGCCTGACCATGGCAAAGGTAGCTTTGTTTTCGATATCGAAAGCCAAAGCGTGTGATATTAATGCAACCGCAGCACAACTGACGAATTTAAAGTAATACGTTATTTTTTAGGGGATACCATCAATGCCGAAGTCACGCGAAACTTTGATTTGTTTTCCCGAATGTCTGCCGATATCCCATTGTTTGAGCATTATGGAGTATTTTTGGGATGACGTATCTCTTTGATCCGGTATAAACTTTTAGACTGACAAAGTTGAGATTGGTAAAGATATAGAGCTCCGAAGAACCGTAACTTTCTGATGTAATGACCCAACTTACGCATTTCGTCAAAATTTGACTAATCGTAAATAGCTACGAGGTAAATAAGAAAAAGTAAACAAACTGGTGATGCGAATTTTGGGGAAGAGTTTCGTGTAAAGAATATTCGTATAGAAAAGCTAACAAACAAATTGCAAATGTTTGAAAAATTTTGCCTGCTAACCTGAATCGGGAAAGGTGACAAATTATAATGAGTCCATATTATGACGACTGTCCTCAATAAGCTATACGACATTTACAGACATTTTTTTTTCTACAAACTACCAGTGTCAGGAGTCGTGTAGTAGCGGCTCATTAAAATAATACTACCAACCCATCTCTTCCCTTGGGGTTCGTGAAAGGCGACTAATGGACTTAGAACTGCACAACCATCCAATAAAGCACCGGCGAGCTCACCGCCTGTCACGCTGAGTGCAGTCACTGCTTGGTGAAGCGTGGACTATGGCAACGGATTGCTTTTGCGGTGCTTTTGCCTAGTCTCTGACTAACATTTAGGGGATAATAGTCGTGTTTTTATGTATGTATGTAAAACTACCAGCGCCTCTAACGGTAACTTCATTGAACTGAAGTAAATGTATGGAAAAAGATGTCGGCGATTGTCCTATTGAGGAGCTCGGTGGTGGCGTAGTGGTTAGTGCACTTTCGCTTTAAATCGAAAACAAAGCCACCTTCGCCATGGTCAGGCCGTGGATGGGTGACCAAGACTTTATGATCTCGAGCTCCTTCGTGCATCGGATGGCACGTTAAGCCGTTGGTCCCGGTCGCTATTGCAACCGTTTCTACCCACCAGCTCGCATTGGGCCAGCGTGGTGTTACGGCTCATATTCCTCATGCGTTTCTCCATGAGGAAGACCTGTGCCCAGCATATATATATTGGGTCCTTACCTATAAAATTGGTGTTTTTATTCTGTCTTAGCAA
The DNA here is from genome assembly GCA_910589355.1 of Parapoynx stratiotata. Classification (NCBI taxonomy): domain Eukaryota; kingdom Metazoa; phylum Arthropoda; class Insecta; order Lepidoptera; family Crambidae; genus Parapoynx; species Parapoynx stratiotata. The sequence goes on from OU342477.1 coordinate 2,000,976, forward strand.
TTTGTCCGTAACTATTAAGTTTCAGAACATTCTTATAAAATAATTGCCTCTTCTAAAAATAGACCATATATTTGAGCTCGTATTATTTAATTTGATAATTTTTTGTAAGTTTAATTGTGTTAAAATTTGACAAAAAGTCAATTATTTTGAACTGCCTCCCGAATACATCATTTGATTTGCATTAACATAAAAACGATGAATAATTTTTATCAAGCGTGTTCACACACATATTGCTAAAGCTTGTCTAATGATACATGCCAAATATTATTATCTCTGGATTTGTCGTTGTGAAGAAAACTGAGAAAATGTTAGTATGTAAAATGCAGACAAAATCTCCATACAAAACACCAATTTCATAGGTAAGGACCTAATACAGCAACTATATAGCCTGAGGACGAATGTCGTATACTATCAAAACTCGCACTAGATACAGTGATAGCAAAATTGTAAAAAGTTTGCAGAATTTGTGTAATTTTCTATCAGGCCCATATGTTATGGTAATGGAAGCAAAAATACTCATGCACTAAATATTTACCTCGTGTTACTAACTGGTGGATTATAAATTATTCTTTTTTTCAACATGCTGACAATAAGCAGACTGCTTGAATCTGAATCCAAGAACATGAAGATAGTATCCTGACCATGGCGAAAGTTTCTTTGTTTCGGAACCTTTTTTAAGCTATTGCATAGCTTCTATCGCGGGCCTTGAGCGCGGGGACCGAACCCAGAAATTCCGTAACGAAAAAACCTCACGCTCCGTCACCTCACGCTCACGATGCGCAAGGATGGTGTGGCTTTGTGGATTACAACTGTTTTCCGCTTGGGGCGCTTTTTACTTTTTTCCATAGAGAGAGAGAGATAGAGAGAGAGAGAGTGATACTGCCGTACGTTTTTCATACAAATTGACTTTCATAACATAACTAAAAAAGTCACGAGTTTTACAATACTAGGGGTGGTGACGTGAAATAAAAGGGGTGCTGATGGTAACTGACGAATTACGTAAATATGTACATGTCACAATTTTATAATTTTAATCTTTTGCATTTTGTAAAAAAACAATAAACAAAATTATAATTGCATAAGTTGATACAAAATGCTATACAATAGCCTTACCGCGGCAGTCCCCGAGTGCCACACGTCTTTTTTTTTGGTTTAATGTTTTTACTCCTAATAGGTCTACTTTGGCATACGAATTTGGCATAATGACACACATAATTATAATTTAGACTAATATAATTATCCAAAATATTATTCCGCATAATGGTTAACGGCATAATGTAAAGTCGATTAGGTACGACCACGAGCGAAGCGAGAAGAGTCAATGCATCTTGGTGCATCCTTTGATGCTGCCCAAGCATCCTTCGCAAATGGACTTATCTACTTCTTACCATCAGGTGGTGTTGAGCCATTTGCTGGGCTGATTATATAAAGAAGAAAAAAAGAAAAAAAAAAAAGAAAATCGCACGCATTCTCCGTGTCTTTGTCCTAATCTGTAGTGTTCAAATCCGTATGAAATTCGAATGGGTTTTTATCTAGCTTTCATCGAGCATATCTCGCCATTCGACGGCTCCACCAATTCAATAGACATGGACACGCGTTAACCGATATTCACACACCAATAATTCAGATAGCTGATGGAGTTACGAAGGAGTTGGGAAAAGAATTTGTAAAGGATCTTCACGAAAGTTTCATGATAAATTAAAACGAAATTCATTCTACACACGCTAGCGCAGACCACGCGCGCGCGCTTGCAGGCTAATTGACTCATATCAAAAGTTATGAAAATAATGTTTAATACACATAGTATTTAGTACGTGTGTCCGAAATATTCCGTTAAATAAATATACATATATATAAGGGATTGCTGCCGAAATTCAATTTAAACATGTTTTATTTTAACTTTTTTTTCTTCTGCCAAAAACGCTATCTGCCATGTTCGTGAAATTGGTGAAGTAACGCGTCATGTAAACAATTACTACGCATGGTCAAACTCCATCAAACGCTAGCCGCAACCAATTAAGCATGTCTGTCGGCTGTGTCAGCCTGTGTCACGCATGCGTTTTGAATAATTTCGATAATCGTGACCTGACGCCACAGATAATTCATAGACCATCATGGCTGACAGCGTTTTTGCCTGCCAAACAAAAACGTAATTTAAAATTTGTTGTGTTAGGCTTCAAAAAAATTCTATAATTTTTTATGGTGGTGGATAACAGTATTTTATCATTTTGGGCCCAATAAAAAATAATCAATCAGCCTATTACACGGAGCTACTAACATTGTTTCACAGCCACACACGCGCGCTTTTACGTCAAAATGTATGGAAATCACTATTATAAAATATTATCATTCATGAACAGATAGACTGTTTTGTCATATCATTTGTCGGTTGGAATGCTAGGACTAGCTGCTACGACCACCGTAAATAAATACTTACCTAAACAATTTTAATAATTATCTTCTATCCCACAAAATCTAATTGATCGCAGAACTCGCTAGGGCTGCCATGGTCTCTCAGAAGCAGCTCTTAAAAAGTATATTGGTAGGCAACCCTGTCGAAACGAGCCGTGTAATTTCACAAAATGTTTACTCAAAACTCACTCGGAACCCGGTCGCGTCTTTACAACAAATTGGAAAACAAATTAGGTTGCCACTTTATTGATTAGAGATAGCGAAATATTATAAACGGGGTATGATAAGCAGGAACCTTGTATACACCTTCATTTTGGTGTTCTAAACGTGTACCAAAATTCTAATAAAATCTAGTGCGTTCATAACTGCGTCATGAGTTATTCAAGTGCAAATGTCAAAAATATTTTTTTTGCGTGATAATCTTGTTTTCTATCATTCATTGATGTTACTATTTATGGGAGTGTTAGGGCAGCGGTAGTGCGAAGTTTCCTATGATATTCGTGTTGCCATAGACCATGCCAGATAGAGGCGCCCACGGAAGCCGCCGGCGCGGAAAATTTGCCACAGTTCCGATCGTCCCGCTTGCGTCTGTGTGTTTCGCTCAAGAATATAATCCGCACATATACTTAACTCTTTTCGTATCACTCGTGTCACTATTGTAATTTAATTTTGTTAATATTTTAATTTACTTTTTTTATTTGTTTTTCTTTGGCATCCACGGAAAACCAGCGACGCGGCTAATGCCTCGATACATGCTGAGAGGAGACTAATTTGGCAATTAGGCATATGTAAATTTAAATTTATTTTGTAATGATATGAATTTTTTTTTATTATTGCAAAATAAACATGCAAACTGGTGAAATTCTCAAATTGACAATCGCATAAATTACCGCAAAACGCTCCGCTTATGACCAAGTCATCTTAGCACTAAAATAGAGCTGTTTTCAGAGGAGCGGTTGGAACAAACATGGAAACAGAAGATTTTATATAAATATGACAATATATGAACCAGCTAAGAGGTAAGTAGCTAGAATACATACCTGTACTCCTTTTTTAAGTATTCCATACTATATTCCATGCAAAAAGTGAATAGCGGTTAGCGATTCTACCACAGAACAACTGTGGTACAAGCAGAACTCTCGATAAACAAAATTTGATGTCTGACCTACGATAGGCAAACTAAATGAAAATCGGGAAGTTTGACGGATATCCTTATGGAGTTAAAAAAAAGATGCTTTACAAGATTAAACATGGCGATTTTTTGTATAAAAAGCACATCAACTGACTCAACTTGTTGTTTATTTTCTAATGTTTTTGACGCGTCATAAGTGTAACTACTTGTTACCTAAATGATTAAATAAAGCATTTCATTTCATTCCATTTCATACCATTTTATTCCATTTCATTCCATTTCAACACCACCTGAGGGTAAGTATTTTTCTGATAACAATGATCAAAAAACATTTGTATTTAAAAGTAGACTTTAATATACTTAATTGTAGTTTCGACAAAATTGTAATCTGATAATTGTATTACAAAGATAACACATAACATCGCCACGTTTGTTTAAAGAAGATAATATTACGAGCGTGTTCAGTGTGAACAATAAAAATGAAATAACTATCAAATGCAGTGAAAAATTACTTCTTTTTGACATTTCCTTTTACAAATAGCGTTGACGATTCTCTAAGTTCCTAAAGCTTCGGAAGAACATGTTTGTAAGAGGAATTCTTATAGCAACTATTAAATTTGATAAAATTTTATAGATGTTACGGAGTGATGAGCGAAGTCAAAGACGGCTAACAGTGTTAAAGTGTTCCGGGCTCATTAAAAGAAGGTAAGTTCCTAATATTGCTTTTTTCATCATACTTAAATGACTCTACCACAGTAGTTGTAAAATTCTCCCATGTAGGAAAGGCAAAGGGAACGAAGCCCATACAGCCAAGTATTCAGTATTTTATTTCTTCAGTAGTTTGAAATGCTAGTGTAATGCAATTTAATGCATCATGGGAGAGTTTGGCGACAAACGATCGACGGCACACACTGTGGTGTTACTTCGATGAGGTGGATTACCACGAAAAAAATCCCATCGTTTTTCACACCACTTGACGGTTATTTCAATGATTCTCCTTATTGCTCATCATTATTGACACTTACTACACAAAACTACACAGATTTTACGCAACAAGATCAACTCCGAAACAATATTACAATCATCGAAATAAAAATCACGTCCGCCATTAGTCAAATGCCGCCAAAAACTCTTTACAATTTGTCTTTTTTTTTCGTTATTTTTATTCTACACGTAGGTTGGATATGAAATTAGAACCATACAGCCAGCCCGTTCCATTTCTAAATAAATACGACACTCAATAGGCAAAGGAGTCGTTAAGTTTTAATTCTTTTTAATGAAATTCGCCGCTGACCGCTTTCTGAAACGTGCTGTTTTCGAGTGCGGAAATCATTCAAGGTCTCCCGCGAGCTGGAATCCGCCGTACGTGGTCAGCTCTATTCCTCGTCTTTCAGACGCGGAAAGCTGAACAAGCTCCATACAGAACTGGCGTTTTCTATGGACAACCCCTAAATGGCATGAGTAGTTCCTTAGTAATCCTCATATGTTTCTTCAGTTTATCAAAACAGTGGGCTAGGCTGTCATTATCACAAAAGACTATATTCTGAAGCAGAGTAAGGGAATATGTTTGATGACGACAAAAAAAAATCTAATAAGCAATAATTTCTTTACATATCACATGTGTATCCAACAGCCTTTATAACCAGGCAAATCGAAGGTCGATAGAGAGCATCGATCGATGGTAGACTTGATTAATCGTATGGTAGAATCTATCGATCAACGTCGACTAATCTATTTTACCATCAAACTACCATCGATTGGTCTGGTAACACCCCAATAAAGAAGCAAAGCGGTTTTGATATAAACAAATGCAAATTTCATAAACATAATTTTAAAATATCTGCCTAAAAACCAAATGATTTTTCGGCAGCAAACAAATACTTTGTCAGCAATATTTGCCGGCAATATAATTATTTGGGCAGCAAAATATTTGTTGGTCAACGAAATAAATAAATGAGCTGCAAAATGGTTACTTGGGCAGCAGTTATAGGTAGATATGTTACATGAAATGTAAAAAATCTAGGAAAAGCATCAATGAAGGATCTAGTATCCTAGGAAGTGTATTCTAATAGATATTAGGATAAGGTTATTTTTTATGACCCTTAAAAACAATATTTGTGTCAATAACACTTTGTCCAAATTGAGTAGACATTACAAATATTATTTTTAAGAGTCGTTAAAAATAATAACATATAATTATTCGTTTATATTGCTGCCCAATTAGTTATTTTGCTGACAAATTTAGAAATATTTGCTGCCCATAAGTTGTAGGCCAATAAGTTATTGTAGCTGACCAATTTTATTATTCTACATACATACATACAGAGAAGGAGTAGGCAGAGTCCAAGGTGCACTGTGTTCCTTAAGACCACATTTAGCCATACAAAAATTGGATTTGGTCAGCTGAAAAATCGTGAAAGAGTAGTAACAAGTGGCTAGAGAATCATCGTCTACAGAATCACAGACCCAGTACCCAAAACGCCCTTAGTCGCCTTTTACGACATGCTAGGCAAAAAAAGCAGTTGGTACATTATTTTTGTGTCCCGGACCAACACGAGACACTTTATTATTTTGCTGATCAAAATTCGAATACTTTGCTGACCATTTAAATAACATCCTAAAAAAGTCGTTTACATTAAAAACATCAAATTTTGATCACAGAACGATGTGGCTTGTTGAATCGGCACAAAAAAAACTGTAATTTTTGTAGAAACATTAAGTTCAGTACTTGTTTTAAACGCACAAATGGTATTAATTGGGGTCAGTGGCCACGATATTAAAAAAATATTTATAGTTTTTAGACGATATCAAATAAAAACATTAGTTTTCATGACATGAGTGTAGTCATGTACGTGTACAGTCTTTAAAAAACTATACATGAAAGGTGTTCTGCAAATGAAATTGATCTTTATTACCATGCAATAGGAATACAGACAGCATCCGCGTTTTATCAGTTTTAATACAAACACACAACCTGTATGTAAATTAAAATATTCGTAGAAGATAAAACAAACCGGATTTTAGATTAAAACTCTAAATATAGTTCTTAGTAATTTAGCATTCAGATGATGTAACTAATGTGTTTTTTAATTGGTAGTTCGTATAATTTAGTTTCCATGTTAAAAACAAAATAGTACTTTAATAAAGCGGAGTTTTTTTAAAAAGCTCAAAATAACTCCTGAATCTGTAACTATAAAATGAAAAAAGCGCCATCTATAAGGCGCGTTAAGAACTTGTAACAGACGAAAGGTTCGCTTTTTACAAAGTGTCGAATGCTGAAAATTTCAGAGCTAAGGAAGTGAGGAAAAATTAATGAGACGTGCATGGGAGTGGGTAAAAAAGAAGGACTCTATTTTGGTTGATGTTTTCACTAATTATTAGGTATTCAATAATTAGGTATTTCCATATAATAGGTTCATAAACTAGAAAATTAACATAATACTTTAATATACTTCAGTCTGAATAATTTTATAAGTGCATTTTGACAGATGAGCTTTATGGACCATTTAACATATGGAAATCGATGAAATCTCACTTCAAAAAACTGTCAAAATGCATCTAATACGGTTAGCAAAATATAAAAATTTTGGTCAGCAAAAAATACAATTTGTCAGTAACAATAACTAATTGGTCAGCAACTTATGGTAAACAAATATTCCTAAATTGGTCAGAAAAATAACTAATTGGGCAGCAACTCAAATATTTTTGTGCTGCCAAATTGTTTAATGTAACTTGTTTTGATGACACAAGTTTTGTTTTTAAGGGTCTTAATAAATAACCTTAACCTAATATCTATCACATCACATTTCCTAGAAATTGAGCTTGATCCTTCATTGATTGAAGAAAAAATGAAGAGGTATATAATTTGTTTTTTAAGTTTTATTGTTTTTGACGCGTCATAAGTGTAACTACTTGTTGATTAAATAAAGAATTTCATTTCATTAAACCTGTAACCGTTCTTTGATCATCTTGATTATTCAAAAGAACAATTATTATAACATATTACAAAATATCAGAATATCATAATAATTCCTATTCATTATCTTGTTTTTCTAACTTATGTTACAGATTCTTATTATTATTCTACATATTAATTATTACTGTCTTAGCCGGAAGTAACCATTTAGAATGACATTCATTACAAACAAAACAATGTCTAATGATATTGTTAATGAGATTAAAATAACTTATATTAGATTCAAAGTAAACAGTTATTTATTATTAATTTTACAGTTTAAGGTATTGTATGTTTTTAAAGGGTTCTTAAGGGTTTATAAGGGTTCTACAGACGGATTCTGGTACTGTGTATTGCATCAATTGCATGACTGCTTTGTTAGGCGGTGCAGCGGAAGCGGAACTTCTAACGCTACCCCACCGGGATAAAAGCGTGAATTTACGTGTATTGTCGTGTATTGTTATAGTGAAGGGGAAATAATTTAGGCAGCCATTTAATTATTTAGTCAGCAACAAAAAGGTCAGCTGACAAATTATTTGGACAGCAAAATAATTATATGATCCGCAGAATAATTAATTGGGCAGAAGATAATTATTTATGTTACCCGAAATGTATTAAAAATAAATAAATAAATATCTTCAGACATTCACACCTATCAACTAGTCCCATTTTAAGCAACTAAATGCTGCTTGTGTTACGGAAACTAGATGACGGACAAATATATTTAATAGATAAATACACATTATTATTCAGAATATATATAATATTATACATATATAATGAACATCCAAGACTGGAGAACAAATGTCTGAAAATTCATCACCCAAACACTTGCCTCCACTGGGATCGAACCCAGTACCTCTCGAGATGGCGATGCCTTGAGACCGGCGTACAGACCACTCGACCACGGAGGTCGTCGAAAATCTGGGATCAATTCCTAGGAAATGTATTCGGAGAAATATTAGATAAGGCAAATTTTTTAAGACCTATAAAAACAATATTTGTATCATCAGAACATATTATACAATTTGACAGCATAGAAAACATTTGAGTTGCTGCCCAATTCGTTATTTTGCTGACAAATTAAAATATTTACTGCCCATAAGTTGCTGACCAATTGGTTATTTTAGCTGACCAATATTTGAATATTTTTCTGACTTTTAAATAACAGCCATATTTATGTAATTAATTATATGTCATCTATCTTACATACAGGTCACGCCTTTTCCCACAGGGGTAGGCAGAGATTACTTCTTTCTGCTTGCTACGATCTTTCCATATTTCATTTGCTTCATCGCTTTATCACGTTCCTCATACCCCCAATTCTACTATAAATTTAACCGGACGTTCCCGAATCGTTACAATTGCGTAACCAATGCGTTTGAAGAAAGGATGCTTAGCAGAATAAACATTGATGATTGAAATGTAAGCTTTTGCTTTACGTTTTTGATTTATGTAAAATAGCAAACCGAATGACACCGAAGGCAACCGAAACACACGGTTTTGCGTTTTGCTAGCAGAATACCAATAACGTTCGAACATAAGCGTTCCTCATGCGTTTCAGATCAAAATTTTAATTTTAATAGCAGAATTGGCCTAATGCTCTGCTATTTCGGGTAGTTTTAACCTGGCTCTTCTCAGGAACTATTGAGCTTATCATCTATTGACATAGATACAATTAAACGCTTATAATACATCAAACAAAACGAAATAGTTCCACCATCACTTGTTGCCAGTCCACTACCTTGACCTTGTCAAAAAAAGATACTGCGATAATAAATATAAGTTCTTAAATTTTTATGGTAAGTTTTTTTGGATACATTTTTTGTTCACTAACTAAATCTCACATTAACATCTTTAATGTAATACATATTAAGCAGCTTGGCTTGTTTTTATTTGTTATATAATACTAGCTGTTGCCCGCGACTTCTTCCGCGGTTACTATGGTTTTTAACTATCCCACGGGAACCCTTTAATTATGCCTCACATTGTGCCCGGTGCATGGCAACAGGCTCGCCACCTGTCACATGGAGACTTACACTAAAGGGCGAAATGTATGTGTTTAACACCTCCTACCCCTTCGGGAGGAGCTCGGTGGTGTAGTGGTTATTGAGGAGCTCGGGCTTTCGATTAAAAACAAAGCTACCTTCGCCATGGTCAGGCCGTGGATGGGTAACGAAAACTTTGTGATCTCAAACTCCTCCGTGCTTTGGAAGGCACGTTAAGCCGTTGGTCCCAGTCGCTATTGCGACTGTTTCTACCCACCAACCCGCATTGGGCTAGAGCGGTGGTGTTACGGCCCATACTCCTCATGTGTTTCTCCGTGAGGAAGGCCTGTGCCCAGCAGTAGGACATATATAGGCTAAGGGAAATGGGCACCCCCCTTATTTAATATTTACGTAATGTAGGGACTGATTTTTTTTTTCCCAATGGACCCTAACGTGTGATATATCTTTGGATAGCTATTCAAAAATGAATAAGGGTTTTTTTAACATCATTTTACGATAAAATTAATATTTTCTGAAATAATCTATCCGAAAGTTTAAAAAAAAATATGTCCCCCCCCCCCCCCCTTTAACTTTTGAACCAAAAGTTCAAAAAATATGAAAAAATTCTCAAAAGTAGAACTTTATAAGTACTTTCTAGGAAAATTAATTTGAACTAAATTTATGACTTAACCATATAATATGCAAGCATTTTTTTATCTCATATGAAAAACTACGGAACCCTATATAGAGCGTGGCCCGACACGCTCTTGGCCGGTTTTTTTATACATGCATTCGCTTTTCAAAGGCATACCTAATTGGGTGAAGTCAGGAAGGCGGTTTTTTACCAATTATAAGTTTCTAATATCAAAGGAAAAGCGTTAAAAACTTCGAATCTCTCACGTGAAGATTGAATAGACGAGTTATATTGTCCGCGACGTATTTCTTTGGCTACTAATGGACTTACAACTGCACAACCATCCAATAGCTTATAGCGGCGACGGGCTCATCACCCGTCACGCTGAGCACATGTGCAATCACTGCTTGGTGAAGCGCGGACTATGGCACTGCTATTGCGGTGCTTTATTCTAGTCTCTGACTAACCCTTAGGGGATTATAGTCGTAATGATATGTATGTATGTTCGTGTAATATTGTTTTCCTCCTTGTACTGTTTATAATTATAATCTAATTACCAAGTAGTGTTTAAAAAGACACAGAAAACACATTATGACATTCTCATAACAATAACGAAGTAAGTAACTTTACTATCAACAATTACACACAAAACGTTTGCATAGATTAGCGTAATGGTGTGTCCGCATCTGCAAGTTTAACGCGAACTGCTCAGCGCCTGTAACACTGACTTTGAATAAATCTTAAACGCAGTTAATCTTGCTTGCACTTGCTTTACATTTGCTTGTGCCTGGCAACAGACTCGTCTGTGTGTATTTAAAGGACACAGGCTCATAACGATTTTAATTACACATATGAAATGAATTATATTAATTATTATGATTTATTCAACGATAGGATAGAGTCTACTCATAACCAGTAATGAATATGCGTGTTTATTAATCAAATTGCTCCATTAATATAAATATTTTTTACTACGGTGAAACTGTACAAAGAAGTCTTCATGAATACCTCTATCAATTAGAATAAACAAGGAAAATGTTTGAAAAATAATCACGTTATTGTACCTAGTTAACGACAACGTCTATTACGATAACCAACAAAACATGAGTGTAATTTACGTTATAAATTAATTATAGTTGTAGCAATATAATTAATAAAATATAATAATAAGTAACTAATAAAATATTAGTGTCTTAAGTTATTCGTATGGTTAAAGATTTTTATCTTTTATTTTACTTTATTTTATTTTATTATTTTCTTTTTGCATATTACGCAAAGAGGAGGAGTGATAGTTTAAATTGAATTGTTAAAAAATCTCTGCACTAATGACACTATAAGCGATAGATAACAATAGATAAAACTTGAATCCAGTTGAGTTTATTCAACATACGTTCGGAGATCTCTGACAAATCTGTACGCACCGTAAGCTTTTATCTCTTTACTACTTAGAGATCACGCGCTCTATCTGAGGGTTCAGTAATAAAGTAAAAGGCGGCAAGACGACCGCGTTTTTAGATTTATTGTTTATGTGCCTTTAATATATATGAAGTGTGCTTACAAGCAGATTTTTATGTAAGTATTTGGGTCACCCATCCAAAAATTTGGCATCGAAAGCGTACGAACCACCACCAAACTCCTCCGTTATCGTGTTATGGTATTTTTTACTAAACTAGCTGACACGACAGACGTTGTCCGTTCTTAACTACCACGGAACAGAAAAAACAACTGCTACTTGTTTTTTTCTATTCCGAGATAATTACAATACCGATAGTATTGTTTTAACTGATTTGCGTTTTTTTTCTTTTGTTTGGGCGATACTTCCGCAAGAATTTTGACAATGACATATACATGTAAAAATGTAAAAAATCTTAAGTTATCTAATGCGCTTCAAGGTTACATAACATATACAACACGGCTTTTTCCCCGAAGGGGGAGGCAGAGCTGTTAACACCCACTTTCCGGCAGATATGTTAAGTCCTCAAGTGGCGAGCCAGTTGCCATGCACCGGGCACAATGTGAGGCTAGCGATATTCACAATGAACTACGAGTATACTCAAGTTTTATTCAAACTCATTGGTGCAGACGCTCGGCGATGGGATCGTACCCGCGACTACTGAACGAGTAGTGCCCTCTTTCCCGACTCGGCTACCGCTGCTTTTTTTTCATGAACGTTAGATTAGAAATAATTTAACAGGGTGGTTAAGCATTCTTAAATTTTCAAATCTTTTAAAATATCTTAATTTTTCACTCCCATGAACCTTTTCTTATCGATCATTAGTTAACACAATAAAAAAGAATTTGCGAATTGTGTACAGCCGCGAACGCGTGATGGCCACTGATGGTTTACGAGAAACAGGGACTAATTTATATAAACATAGATAAACTAAATACTAAACTAAATACTACTAAATATAGATAAACTATTAAAAAATTTAAATAAATATCCTCAGACATTCACACCTGTCAACTAGTCCCATTTTAAGCCACTAAATGCTGCTTGTGTTACGATCCTAGACGACGGACAAATATATTTAAAAGATAAATCTCTGCTTCTCTGCTAATCTCTGCTTTGCCTGATGGTTGACTGTTAGAGAGCGACATTAGTCGTTAAGTCCGCCATGTGTACATTTTCTGTAATGCACAAAAGTTTAAATAAATAAATAAATATCCTGAATATATAAAAATATGTATAAACATCCAATACTGGAAAACAAATGTCTGAAAATTATCACCCAAACATTTGCCTCCACTGGGGTTCGAACTCAGGACCTCTTGAGATGGCGACGCCTTGAGTCCGGCGTACAGACCACTCGACCACGAAGGTAAAACGAAGGTTTTAAATAGTCCTCCTTCTGTATACATAACACAAGCGGCAAAAAGTGCTTTGCAGGTGAAAAGATATTTATTTTACTAAGGCCTCTTGAGACCCAAGCAAACGTTAATGTTCTGACAAAAGTCCAAGCCAGCCGAGGCTTCTAACGTTCGGAGCACCTTGCCAAATCTGTACGCACCATAAAATAAAATCTATTTACTACATAGGGCCACAAGGTCTATCTGCGGGTTCAGTAGTAACGCAAAAGCCGACAACACGGCCGCGTTTTTAGATTTATTTTTATGTGCCTTAAATACATATATGAGGAGTGCATATAGGCAGCTTTTCATGTAAGTAATTTGGGTTTAAGTTCAAGGCTTTACGTCTAATTTTGAGTGACAGAAAAATTGTTTAGAACATCGATGATGTAATTACAGGCGTAATCAATTAAATTTTAATCTTAATTAAGCTTCCCACGGCATCCCACGGTCGGTAATATTAGCCAGCTTTATTGATTTCAATAATTTAGTTTCTGTTGAAGAAAACTGTAAAACTGAGATATTATTAGGTAGGAATAAAAAAACTTTCGTCGATTACAACAATTATATAGAACAGAAAATAATAATATTATACATTCTTGAATAAGCAACTTCCCTTTTCTTCTTCTATACTTTTATATTTTCATCAAATATGTACAACCTTCATATGGCTGACTTATCGTAATCCACCAGGCAACCATTAGCTTTGTTCTTATGCGGATTAGTGGGTAGAATCGTACCTATAGTAATGGGGAGTTTGAGATTAAGATGCTACGACTTCCTCGAGACCTCCTCTAATGGTTATTACGTGAATTTTCTTAGATAAAATGATTTGCATAATAAAAACTCTAATTCGGAGGATGTCGAACCAGTGTCTATTAGATTAATTGCAAAATAATAACGTTTGATATTTGTACATATCAAAGCAAAAAAACAACATTTATCATCACACCTCTGTCCGCGAAGACAGGCAGAGGTTTTAAACACAAAAAATATAGAAAAAGCAGCTTACGAGAGCTCACGCAAAGCGTTGCACGTTGGTTGCTGGATAACGGATAAATTATCTATACATTATAATAAAACTGTAGAGGTCGAATGTCTGTACATAAAAAAAATGCTTAAAAGCAAGGGGGATGTAAATAAAGGGAAAAATACCAAAAAAAAATTTTATTTTAACTTTTTTTTGTTTCTCTTTCTGTGTATCTATGTGTACCGGCTAATCTCCGAAATGGCTGGACCGATTTCAATGAAATTTCGCATGGTGATACCTTATATGCCTGGTCAACATCTTAGGTACTTTTTATTCCGGAACATTAAAGGGCAAAAACCATAGATACTGCACACGGGCAACAGCTAGTACGAAATAATATTATTTATTTTTTGTTATTAACTTAAATAGTAAGGCATAAATTGTAGAGGTAATAATATTACATAAAAAGCAGGCAGCGATGTTTTTTTAACTTTACATTAGTTCGCAGTTGTGGAGGATTTATGAAGCTCTAATTAGAAGTAAATATTCAAGTATAATTTAAATGAAACATCGATTATGTATCAATTTAATGGGCCAGCTTGGCGATGCTACGGCCCGTACGCGAATTTACAAAGCCTATGCTATTTCAGTCACGAGTCAGACTCTTATAGATTATTTATTTATTTCAAACGGCTTACCAACTAAATACATACAAGGACATTTTAATTATTACGTTTAAATTATATTACTAGCTGTTGCCCACGACTTCGTCCGCGGTAACTATAGTTTTTTAACCATCCCACGGGAACTCTTTAATTTTCCCTCAAAGTCTCAGCCCGATCGGTTTAAAATTGACAAAGTTTCCCTTTGGGGGTAGAATTAATCAAAATCCTTTCATAGCGGATGCCTACGTCATAACATCTACCTGCATGTCAAATTTCAGCCCGATCCATCCAGTGGTTTGGGCTGTGCGTTGATAGATCACTATGTCAGTCAGTCTCCTTTAAATTATATATATAGATAAGCATGCATGTAAATAAAATGTTTTGCACAGCATTCCTAAATTTACAATGTAAACAACAAAATAGCAAGGAATTTACAATTATTATAATGTTAATTTATTATAAATACAAGTAAAGAGCCTTTTTGAACTCTCCTATACTGGGAGAAAACAGACCTTTTGTGGAGCTTTTGTTTGTGCATTTTACTCGACGAAACCTAATCTAGTTCAGTTATAAATCAAATATATATTGATATTCACTCAAATAGATTAGCTTATTGTTTTGTTGAGAAATCGCAACGCACAAAGCCTAGTAACATTTAGCCACGAATCGGACTCTAATACATGCATTTCCCGCGACAAAATGTTAATTTAAAATGTCACAAGTCGGACTCTAAAAGTCGGACTCGTGACTGAAACAGTATAGCTTTTGTGAATTCGCGGCCCTCAAGAATTACTCAATTTATTTAGGTAGGCCTGTGCCCGGTAGTGGGCGGTATATAGCCACATGTGACTGGTGACCACAGATATACATTTCCATAGATAACGCAAGTTTAATGATTCGTATTGAAATCAAGCGTGTCAACTTTTAACGTCTTGTGACGTCACAGCCGTAATTTTGAGACGGGTGATCCAAACTGATTAAAAAATACCGAAAAAAACTGATTAAAAAAATAATTAACACATAACGAGTCATTTGTTTAGTTTTTACAGCCATTCGTACGCGCAGACTAGTTATTAGTAGCCAACACTGTCGTTCAGTTATTGAACACGCGTAGTACAACTCATTAAAAGAATACTACCAACCTATCTCTTCCCTTGGATGTCGTAAAAGGCGACTAATGGACTTAGAACTGCACAACCATCCAATAGTCCACCATGCAGTCACTGCTTGGTAAAGCGCGGACTTTGGAAATGTACTGCTTTTTCCTAGTCTCTGACTATCCTTTAGGGGATTATATGTATGTATGTGTATGTATGTAACACAAATTCACGAAATAAAACCCTAAGAGTGCATGTTTGTTTGTACATACCTAGAAATCCGCCAGCGTGATGACGTTAGGGGATAAGACCCATATATCTCATTTATTTCTCCATTGACGAAAGGCCTGTGCCCAGAGTAGGACCTATACCTGCGACCTCCGTGGTCGAGTGGTCTGTACGCCAGTCTCAAGGCGTCGCCATCTGGAGAGGTTCTGGGTTCGATCCCCGGTGGGGGCGATGAATTTTCAGGCATTTGTTCTCCTGTCTTGGATGTTTATGTATATTTATATAAATTCAGAATATTTTTGTGTTTATCTATTAAAAATATCTATCCGTCATCTAGTATCCGTAACACAAGCAGCATTAGTTGCTAAAAATGGGGCTAGTTGATACGAGTAGGTGTGAATGTCTGAAGATATTTATTTTTTTATTTATTTACAGACTGGTAAAGTATAAAAATTTAAATTAACGATATAATGAAATAAACGAAGAATATTAGAGGAAGACCGGTTGCGCCGTCCTCAGCCATATGTCTTATTGGGCACAGACCTTCCTCATGGAGAAATACATGAGAAGTGTGGGCCGTAGCACCACCACGATGGCCCAATGCGGGTTGGTGGGTAAAAACGGTTGCAATAGAGACCGGGACCAACGACTTCACGTTCCTTCCGAAGCACGGAGGAGTTCGAAATCACAAACTTTTGGTTAGCCATCTAAGGCCTGACCATGGAAAAGGTAGCTTTGTATTCGATATCGAAAGCCAACGCATACAAACCAATACGCCACCGAACTCCTCAATCAGTTGCACCGATTCCAAATGAAATTGGGAACAGGACAGGAAAATGATGATACTCGAGTGATGCGTTTAATTTACTATCTTTTGCCTGTGACGACCGCGTAGAATAGTTACTTTGAGATAGTGTGATGGTATGTAGCCTACCCTTCCTCAATAAATATGCTATTCAACACTGAAAGATTTTTTCAAATTGGAACAGTAGCCTTAATTGGTGGTATTGAACATTTACTCCTACTCTATTATTAGAAGGAAAGTTCATAGTGGCGTAAATTTGTCCTTCGTTTTTCTGGGAGGCGTTATTAATTTTTTTTAATATTCACCCGCATGGCACCCGTTCCCATGGGAATATCGGGATATCAAATCAAAATCAATTAAAAAAAATCATTTTATAGGCTACACTAGGATAAAAGGTAGCCTATGCCCTTTTTCAGGCTCTAGACTATGTGTACCAAATGTCGGTTAAATTGGTTTAGTATTTTTGATGTGAAAGCGAGACAGGGTTACTTCCACATTTAAGATATTAGTAGGGATTATATTATATTAGTAAATCTGTAGTTGACTAATCTAATCTGTAGTAGAGAAGCTGTTAGGGCGCGATCACATCGGGACTTTGGTCAGCAACTTATGGGTAGCCGATATTTCTAATTTGTCAGCAAAATAACTAATTGGGCAGCAAATTAAATGTTTTCTCTGCTGCCAAATTGTTTGTTTATTTATCATAAAAAAATAACCTTAACCTAATATCTATCAGAAATTATTTCCTAGGAATTGATCCTTGATCCTTCATTGAATTTTTCCTAGATTTCATACAAATCCGGTAACATATATATTGCTGCTCAAATAATTATCTTGCTGCCCAATTAATTATTCTGCTGACTACAAAATAATAATAATAACTGCTGAAATAACAATTTAACCGTCCAAATAATTGATATAATTATATCGATGACAAAATATTTGTTGCTGACCAAATAATTAAATGGCTGCCCAATTAATTACTTCCCATTACTTTTTACCTTGTACCAGTGAGCTTGGAATAAATTATCTGATAAACTCGTTTTCGCTTTATTGCACCTATAAGGAAAAAACCCATACTTGTGTTTGAGAGACATCTTTAAATGGGCTATTTGACTAGTTTTCGAAAACTATCTCGGAATACTGAAAATTATTTATTTAAAATAATTTTCAGTATTCCATTGAAAAAAATCATTTCGAAATACAGTGTTTGAATTTCGTGACCAAAACGCTTGCTCCAGCAAAATGGCGTCGTGTGACGTTATTAATCAATTTATTACTGCTCCAAAAAACGTTCAAATGCAAAAAAGTGGTTTCAGCTAGCACGTCAAGATCCTAGAGAAATTAAGCATAGTTCAGTTATTTAAATGTGAGTAAACATGTTATTATTGGGTCCTTACCTATGAAATTGGTGTTTTTTTCTCTCTTAGTATTTTGTCTGTAACTATTAAGATTCAGAGTACTCCTAATAAAATAATTACCACGTCTAAAAATAGACTATATTTTTGAGCTCTTTCGATTGGTTTTGATAATTTGTTGTAAGTTTAATTGTGTTAAAATTGGACACGGAGACAACTCTTTTTAAGTGCCTCCCGAATACATAATTTCATTTGCATTCACTTAAAAACGATAAATAATTTTTATGAAGTGTGATATTACACATATATTATTACTCAAAATAAAATATTAAAATTAAATTATATTAAGGCCAGAAACTTCGCTAATAAACTTATAGAAAAAAGCAAAAACAAATATTATATTGATTCAATAAAACAAAGCAAAAACAATATGAAGGAACTTTGGCAAATTTTAAATAAAATGACTGGACGCATAAAGTTATCTATTGATGAAGTTATACAAGAGTCATTCAAAAATGTTACAGACGGTTTTCAGAGTATTTCAAATAACTTTGCCGATACCTTTAAAGCAAGTGTACAAAATATTTTATATAACTGTAACTCAACTCTCTTGAAAAACGAAATTAAGGCTGATCTGTGCAGGTTACCTTGCACAGATCAGCCTTAATTTCGTTTTCATGTACTTTTAGAAAGCGAATGCAAATAACGTGGGAAAGATTATCAAATCTCTAAATACTAAAAAAGCATCGGGACATGATGGCATTCGCAGTATTGATTTAGTATCAGTGAGTGCTAAATTGCGGGGGTTATAGCCAATCTTATAAATAGTAGTGTTCGAACAGGTATATACCCCGACAGTCTTAAAGAGGGTGTTATCAGGCCAGTTCATAAAAAAGGGCCTCGGAATAGCGTCGAAAATTATAGACCAATTACCATTTTATCAGTTGTCAACAAAGTTATAGAAAAATATATCAGCAATCAAATACACACATTCTATCAACGTAATCAATATTATCAAATAAGCAGTATGGGTATCAGCCAAGTAAAAGCACTACCCAGCTACTAAGTGATTTTACGGATAAAATTTATGAAAATCTGGACAAGATCTTATTTTATCAAAATAGGAGACTGTTTCAGTCATAGGATTGCTGTGACGGAAGGTACGGCTCAAGGGTCAGTGTTGGGTCCATTGTATTTTATCACATACACAAACGAATTAAGTCAGCTTATCACTCATTGTGACTTATTTTTGTATGCTGATGACACTTGCCTTTTCGCTGCTGATCGTGACTTTGGAACTGCCTTGCTAAGGCTACAAAATGATTTTGATGTGCTTTCGAAATGGTCACATGACTGTGGTCTAATATTAAACTCTAACAAAACTAAACTTGTGTGTATCAGCTCCAGTCAAAACAGGACTCTTCAATTCGGTCAACTTATAGTGCATGATCACGACTGCCTACATAATAATAATAGTGGGGGATCTAGGCATTGTTTGTGTCCAAGTATTGAAAGTGTCGAAAGTCAGACGTATCTAGGACTAACAGTTGATAATAGACTTCACTGGAAAGTACATATTAATCAAGTCTGCGATAAACTTAGAGCAATTTTAGCAAAATTTTCCCTAATTCAAAACAAAACTACGTTTAATGTTCGCCTAAACCTTTATAAAGCGCTAGTAGAATCCGTTATTTCATACGGCCTGAGCAGCTATGGTCGTACATTCAAAACTAATCTAGACCAGATTTATCAATTACAAATAAAGCTATTAAAGACTATTGTACCTTATAAAATAAAAAACAATTTAAAAATAGATACGAAGAATTATTTCAATATTGTAAAATAATAAATATACACAACAAAGTTAAATATGCCATATTAACGGAAAATTTCCATAATTTCAAAGGAGATACACACAAAGTAGAATTACAAGAGTAACTGATCCCAATAAATTAATGATTCCAAATTTCTCCAATTTTTATGGTAAAAGAAAGCTTTCTAGAAAAAGAAATAGATTAATGTACCCTAAAATATTTAACGAAATTATTATAAAATGATGTATATGGTATAGCAGGTAACTGTAGTGGAAATATACCTCACCTCGTACAGTTTGCTTCGCTCAAATAACTTGAGTTTGTCTTCTACCCTCCCCCAAAAGTAACACTATGCGGAGTTTTTAACTGTTATTGTTTTTAACACATTGAAAAGTTTTATACTTGTAGACGGCAATAACAGCAACAATCGGTAATTACCGTTCCGATCGATGTACTAAATAAATCTATTTAGGTTTCCTGTACATTGTAAAGATAATGTGTGAAACTGTAACTAGATATTTTTCATTAAATAAAATAAAATAATAAGCTTGTCTAATGATAAATGCCAAATATCTTTGGATTTCTCGTTGTGAAGAAAACTGAAAAAATTTTAGTATAGAAAATGCAGAATTCCCCAAAATCTCCATACAAAACACCAATTTCATAGGTAAGGACCTAATAATTAACCTATGTAAAAAGGACTTGGTGACAGCGCGTCTACGCCAAATAACGAGATGAATTCTAATATGGTCTTTATTTATACGGGAATATCACCTAATACAGTTTATTATGAACCGGACCCAGAATGTCTCATGCGTGGGAGCAAATTGGGTGCCGAACATCTAGGCAAGGATGGACCAAAGGAGAAACAATAGCTTGCTTGCTAATTTAGTGCACTTCCTAGCAGTAGAAGCCGGAACGAATGTATAAGTGTTGCCGTGCGTCGTAAATAGGTGTATATTTATTATTAGTATTATGTTATGAACACGTGTTTCCTTAAATGACTCACCCAAGGACGTGTGATAGATAATACTCGTAGTTAATGCGATAGCTCGTTCTCAAACAGTTAAATCATTTAAAATAAATACGGTTTCAATGTCACTCTTAGCCCACAAAAATACACAGCACACAATAACAATAATAATGAATAAATATCTTCAGACATTCACACCTATCAACTAGCAACTAATGCTGCTTGTGTTACGGATACTAGATGACGGAGAAATATGTATATTTAATATTCAGAATATATGTATACAATACATATATAAACATCCAATACTGGAGAACAAATACCTGTATTCATCACACAAACATCTGTCCCCACCGTCGAACCCAGAACCTCTCGAGATGGCGACGCCTTGAGACCGGTGTACAGATCACTTGACCACAGAGATGGTCTGAACACAAGACACTATCAAATTAATATTATTAAAATAAACTGATTATTTTTTAATCTTAACATTGTCAAAATAGTTTCTTTATATAACCAAAGAAATATCGCCAACATAATAACTTACTAGATAATGTTAATCATTCATATAAAGTACAAGTACGCCCAACAAGGAGACGACTTTCTTTTCTGTATCGGGAAATAATAATATCCATTTTAGAACCTAGTTCGGTTCATACCAAATTAACAGTTCAATTTAGTAATATAATGTAAATTGTAGTTCTGATAGTAAAATGCAGTTTAATTTATACAGTTCTCTTCAATTATCCCCTAATTGCATATAAATTACTAAATCGTTTTGATAATACTAGTTGTTTGTTTATATAGCAGTGCTCATTTCATTTTGTGCCCTTGTCGTGACAATTACTATCATTGACAATTTTAATTTCAAGTAACATTTCTTTATCATCTTTAATGTTCAGTTTAACTAGACAGGAAGATTACTTTATTAAATTAGTCTTACATGTATTCGCGATTTAAATATTATCGTGTTTATGACTTTGTTAATTAATTAAGAGTAACACAAACAATGAGGCAAGTAAGTTATTTGGTTAATTGTCATTGTAATTTTTTTTATAGTTGGTACAGCTATCGAGTCTCTACTAGCTACAACCTGATTCAGTAGATAGGTAGGGCAACGAAAGACTTCCTTGTTGCTGGTCTATAAGGATCCCATAGTGTCGGATGAAGTAATTTCACGCCAATAGTTTCACGTTAGTCAGCTTCATTATGAATAGAACTTATACATCTTTTCAGAATGTTTCCGGTGCTAGCAATATTGTGTTTGGTAGCATTCGCCAGCTTCACCAATGGCGTGCCCACGAGCCAAAAGCCTCCCCGTGACCAGGAACTAGTATTTGCTATAGTGGTTAGTATTTTTAATTTAGATTCACCAAAAGTGCCACTTTACTGAGTTGTTTACATTACCTCTCTCTACCATTTTTTGTCGCAAGCAGAGCTTATTGGCCACTTCACCTGCCATTAGAAAAATACAAAAAATATTGTGGTACACTTTTTTTATTATTGATTTTAAACTAGTAGCACTACAGAACAGCTCACGGCGAGTGTTTGTCATAGCCTCACACAACTTAGGCAGCGCAATCGAACTAATTGCACTAATTATATTTATCCAAATACGTCGTCAGCGTTTACACAAAGCCCAAGTTAATTGGCTCGTGAATAATTCAAACACGCCGATACAAAAATATTCGATCATATGAAACGCTTATTTATAGTAATTAATTTGTCTTATACAAATAAATATAATATATAAACAGTTGCGGCTATTTCATTCGCTAACTGGTTTCCAATACCGTTTCATTTAATTTTGGTTGAGATTAATAGACAATTTAATATTCCAATAATTTGATTAGTTCAGAATTCAGATACAATACTGTTAGTATAGTTGAGAAATAATTCTCCTATTATTTGAAACAAATAGAACTAAACCAAATCATAAACTTTTCGTTTTTGATTCTTGGGTAATAGAAGTTAATATTCAGGAGTATTTCTAATTTTAAAAGTATCTTATGTATCCACAGCTACAATATCTGTGTTTCGAAATAAAGAGAAGTAAATGTAATGTAATTTAAAAAATTACAGCATCCGTTCTCACATTCACAGGTCAACAGACATGGAGAAAGGACACCAGATGCAGATGAATTATCTCTATCACATGAACAGGAAAAGCTGAAGAATTTGACAATAATTGAAGGCTTGGAAGGACTCACCAATGTAAGCTTATTAGTCTCTTGCGTTATCGTCTGTACGTTTCTGTTTTGGTTTTTTTGACGTCCACAGACTATACACTGCTGGGCCATTCTCATGGAGAAACATATTAAGAGTAATGGGCCGTATTACCTCGACGCTGGCCCAATGCAGCTTGGTGGGTAGAAATGGTTGCAATAGCGAACTCCTCCGTGCTTCGGAAGTTTGGTCCCAGTAAAGTTCCGAAGCAGATCACAAAGTTTTGGTCACCCATTCAAGGCCTGACCATGACAAAGGTAGCTTTGCTTTTGATATTGAAAGCCAAAGCGTACTAACCACTATCCCACCGAACTCCTGCTTTTCATAAATATAGGTTTTTGAAATATTGTTAAAATACGCATAAAAACTTTTTCTGAGAAAAAAAATTAAAACAATTAGCTCTCTTAAATTTTTATTTATCCTTAAAAAACTAAAGCCATTACATAAAATTGGCAACATTATTGGAACTAATGACTTCAACATTTTTAGCATTACATTTCTTCTTCTTATTTTATTCTTCTAGATTGGTAAACGACGAGCTTATCAGATTGGAAAGTTTATCCGTCAAAGATATGGAGAACAAGGTTTTAAATTGATATCAAAAATATATCTTCAAGATGAGATTTCCATTAGGAGTACCGACAAGGAGAGAACTAAAATGACTGCCCAGGTAATATTTAAACACTTTTTCAGAAATTAATTAAAAAAAATATAATCACTTCAACAAAAAAACATTCCAATCAATTTTTGAATGGCCTTGAAGTAAAACTTGTATCCACCTTGATCGCCGTTCAATTAAAAATAATTGTACAGTTAATTACTTAGATTCGGGAATTGAGGAATCGTTTGAATTCTGTCTTATAAAGTAAATCTCAGAAATATCTTCGAATTGTTAACAATAGCACATTTCTTACGTAAACAACAATGTCGTCAAAATACAATTTCTCATTCCTTGTGGCTTGCTCTACTAAACACAAAATATCGTAGTCTAATGGTTCGTAGTCCCTTCAATCTTAGCCTTTGATTGAAATACCACTCTACGAAATATATTTTAGCTTAAAAGTCAAAGGTATTTTAAATATCCTAATATTTATAAATATATTGAATTTGCCTAAATCCTTTTGTTATGTCCAGGTCGCTATGTCTGCTGCGTATCCTCCAGAGGTGGAGCAACAATGGGATGAAGGATTAGGAAAAGTATGGCAACCAGTTCCATACACCGCTGTTCCCTTATCTGAGGATTATGTAAGTTATTTTTTAAGCGCATTACAACATTTCAGTAAATAACTGTTAAACATAAATAAACTAGTAAGTGATGGACTTATAGGCCCTATATATATTTTTTCTTATAAAATTATGTTTTACTAGAGCACGAAGAAACTTTCACATAATCCCAAATGTATCATTAGATGACAAGGACCAAATAATTAGTACTTAAATTCCAAAAAAACTTAAAAAAAAAAGAGCATAAATAATAAGTAACTTGCCATTTTGGCTGACTAAGACCCGTATTACAGAACCAAACTCAAGCGTAGATCTCTGCTTGAGCGCAGTTAAAAAGGGATGGCGCTGTGTGGGATCAATAGCGCCATCCCTCTCTAACAGTGCTCAAGTAGAGATCTTCGCTTGAGTTTGGTTCTGTAATACGGGCCTTAGATTAAAGCCCCTCCGCAATATATTAGGTCCTTACATATGAAATTGGCGTTTTTCGTACTGGCCACATTAATCACGATTTTCTCCTCTTTGGTAAAGAATTCCAAATTCAAATTTGTACAGCTATTTACTCATGTATTTGCGCTTTGATGACTGTCATTCATTTGTTTTTTTTCCTCTGTTTTTTCTATTTGCGTCACTCATTTTACAAAATAGAAAAATTAAAATATCGCATTATTTACGAGTACGAGTTCCGCCGTGGCACTAGTGCTGCGGAAACGATTCGAAGGCTGAATGATGTGTATGGCGGTCGTGTTGCAATAGAAAAGACATTTCGTTTTTGGTTCCAACGTTTTCGTTCTGGAAATTTCGACCTGCAGAACAAGCCCCGTGGACGGCCTGAGACCCAAGTTGATAATGAAGAATTGAAGGCTATTGTGGAAGCGGATCCATCGCAAACCACGTCTGATAATAAATGTTAATGATCTATATAATATTCATAACCCTTAATTTTTATAAAACGGATTGCTTTTATTACATTTCCACAACCCTCAAAACTATTTGAAAAACACTTCGCTACTTCAAACAATCCAATGCACACCCTCGGTATCTTATCCAAACTCAGATAAACTCTTGACCAGTTACGTCAACCACGTCATCCCAGTATTCCTGCGCGTCACGGTTGAATTTTGACCTATTCGCGGTCCCAGTCGCGATTCGGGTCAACGAATGAGACTTGCACATGCAGCATAATGCAGCATAAAATAAGACGCGTCTGCTCGCTCCAAATACACATGACTCATTTCTAACCCGTTTATGTTTTATGACTTGACTGTGGCCGGCAAACCGGCAAACGCGTGTCGACTGCTGCGTTACATTACTAAACCGGCACAATAATGAAGGTATTTTAAACCGAATCATTACCTGTGATGAAAAATGGATTCTTTACGATAATTGGAAGCGCTCAGTGCAATGGTTGGATCCTGGCCAGCCGGCCAAATCCTGCCCCAAGCTAAAATAAACCCTAAAAAAGTTACTTGTAAGCGTTTGGTGGACTAGTGCCGGTATTGTTCATAACAGTTTTCTCAAATCTTGTCAGACTATTACGGCTGATGTCTATTGTCAGCAATTGCAAACCATAATGGAATAGCTAGCGGCTAAACAACAAGGCTGGTTAATCGCTCCACGCCACTGCTGCTTCACGACAACGCTAGACCACACACTGCACAACAGACGGCTACCAAATTAGAAGAGCTTCTATTGGAATGTCTAAGACATCCTCCGTTCTCCCCGGACCTTGCTCCAACAGAATACCCTTTTTTTTTAAATTTGGATAACTTCTTGCAAGGGAAAAAATTCAACTCTGATGGGGCAGTCCAAGTCGCTTTCATTGATTTTATTGATTCCCGTCCGACAAATTTTTTTAATAAAGGGATCAATGAACTTTCTATGAGATGGCAAAAGTGCATAGAAAACAATGGTTCATACTTTGATTCATTAAATATATTATATTTAAAAATATTCGTCTTTTTGTTCCTCCCATACAAAACGCCAATTTCATATGTAAGGACCTAATATTAGATGAACTTTACATTTTTAGTTTCCACCTAATCATGACGAAATTCTGAAAGAATAGACTGAAATTACAATATAAGGACAAAAGGCTTATCACACGCGCCTAAGCGTAATCATACAATTCATTAATTAATCACGAACTACATATACTTTGTGTTCGTCCCCAGCTCGTGCGGCTCGCGATAACCCTAGAGTAATACAAACACATTATGAAACTGAATGGTACAAAGAACACGAGGATATGATTGTGACGACACTATTTGTACATAGTTGACAAAAAAGTGATGTCGGTTCTGGATTATCAAATTTTACAACGCAACAAAGGATTGAAGATCTTGGTCCGCATATGTATTTCCGAAATTTCACTTTTATTTGTAATTTTAATGCTAATCTCATTGCGTCCTGTCCTGTCATCAGCCTATATACGTCCCACTGCTGGACACAGGCCTTCCTCATGGGAGAAACACATGAGGAGTATAGGCCGTAACACCACCACGCTGGCTCATTGCGTAACTTAACCTAATGTGCTAGTTTTAGTAGATTATTATAAGCCGAAAACATTGAATAGACAGCATAAAAGATCGCATCAAAATTTAAATTGCTTTAAAACAATACAATTGCCCCATTAAATCCTAAATTACTTCAACAGAGTTAACAACAAAAAACAAAACTATGATTATATTTAACCTTGATTCCAAAAATATTACGAAACAATTAATTTTAAATTTAAATTATCTGAATTTTAATGAGCGTCGTAGAATAATTAGTAACACAGTCAATGTTAATAAGGTTATCGATATTTTTTTAGGTTTGTTGTGCAGTGTCGATAGATGTAGCAACACTACTTCTTCCGCCTTAATAACAGAGATTAAATTCAACATTCACATAATTCTTGAACTCACATTGATAAAGGAATTGTTTACACTCAAGTTT
Organism: Parapoynx stratiotata; assembly: GCA_910589355.1. Taxonomy (NCBI): domain Eukaryota; kingdom Metazoa; phylum Arthropoda; class Insecta; order Lepidoptera; family Crambidae; genus Parapoynx; species Parapoynx stratiotata. Next base: position 2,028,244 of record OU342477.1, read on the forward strand.
TTCCTAAAGGATTTGTTAATTATAGAAGTAGAATAAATTCTTTCTTTCATTCTGAAGTAATAAGTGATCTATTGGACCCATCAAATAATTCTTATTAGTTTCACGCTTTACGAAAACTCTTTAACATTGAAATACAGTCTGAATTTCACAGTTTTTTGCACGAATAAAATCAAAGGTAATAACTAAGTAATCTAAGTATCTTTTCTTTATCTAGGTTTGTTATTGTTAGTACCATGGCCGATCTAAAAGAACGATAGAATATTTTTTCTCATTACAGCGCTACCTGATTGCGGTTTAGTAGGAACCATAGAAGTGTAATTTGTTTCTCACTCCCACAGCTGAGATACTACTCCAACTGCAAGAGGTTCAAGGAGCTGATGGCTGCCGCCAAAGCTGAAGCCGTCAAGGAGGAGTTTGCCCAGTACAACGACCTTCTCCCGATCATTAAGGAGCATACCGGCCAGGACTTCTCCGACAACCCTGTTCTGTACCAGACACTCGTTGACTTATTCAGGAGTTCGGTAAGAAATAACCTAGAGACATTCATTAGACCATTCCTCCCGCTCAGTTCCTGCAAAGGAGTGCTTGCCAGAGCCATTATTTGCCAGATTTATAGTGATCTCTTTGTCGTCACGGATTAAGATATTTAAAGACCTAAAAGTCTAGTATGCTCTTTTGTGAAAACGTTAGATAGACGGGCCTGTGAAAGACAAATAGATAATTATGCTTTTAAACTGTTTTGAGAAAGGAGAAATTGTAAGCATTGATTAAAGATAATTGATTTGTCAAATAGAGCCGTGGGGTAGCGGGTCAGTAAAAGCTCTTTCCTTGGGTATCGTAAAAGGCGACTAATAGTCTTAGAACTGCACAACCATCCTATAGCTTATAGCGGTGACGTGCTCACCACCTGGCACGCGCACATGTGAAGTCACTGCTTGGTGAAGCGCTGACAATGGCAGTAGAATGCTTTTGCAGTGCTTTTGCTTAGTCTCTGACAAACCCTTAGGGGATAATAGTCGTGATTATATGTATGTATGATAGACAAATAATTCTAAAAGGAACTGATTAACGCATTTTTATAAATGAGAGAATAAAACTACGTATTCTCGCGTTTTTCCGTGTTCGAAAGTATTATTATTTACCTAACGTATCTAATCTTTTCCATAGCGTCTTGTCTAGTCATCGATGACTAAATAACCATAATATTTATCTTTAAATACGTAAACAAGCAATTAATTTAATATCAAAGGTCAGCCTTCCGATTTTATTAATAAATTCATAGAACAAAAATAATAATAACATCTGATATTAGATACCCTACTTCAAGTATCTTTTTTGTATAGGAAGTTGTGAAATTTTTGTTTACGTTTTATTATTTATATTCTTATATTGTATTTCTTGATCCCTTTAAGGTCAAATATAATCAACACTCTAAAATTGACCAATGTTTGTAATTATAGATAATGACAAAAACTTAGGAAGTAATAATGGAGCCAAGGCCTGAACACCAGTTCTTAGATTTTTTTTATATATTTATACAATTACTGGCACGGGCAAGAATGCACTTTCGGTGATGAACGTCTTTATTTCCTTGTAATAGAGAATCGAAAATTGGCTGGAGTGGGTTGAGGGCGGCCGAGGATAGAGAGCGGTGGCGTGCATTAGGAGACCCCTATGTCCAGCAGTGGCCGGAAAAAAAATTGATGACGATGATGAAGAACAGTAGGTCATTTACTATCAAAAGTTTTCACATGATCATGATCGCGGCTGTACGAGCATCAGACAAAAATATTCCTAGTATTCCAGCGTAAAACCTGTAAAGAATCAGTTTCAACCTTTGAAAGTTGAAACTAGAAATGACAGTATTCCAAAATGTAATTAAAAATAAATTAAATATTTCACAAATACAGTTTCCATAATACGTTAGTAAAATAAGGGTCAGTTTGAACGTGTATGGACATCCAGAGAGTTCGGACTGTCCATCCTTTCGGCGATCACCTTCAGGAGAGTGTTGGTACTGACTCGCACTCCCTCCCAAAGGGAGGCTATACGCTCGCGAAGGACAAAATAATGCAAAATATTTTCATGTTTCTTTGTGGTTCTGACATTTTGACTATATAGTCGTTCATGTTACCCATCGTCCAAGAGAGAATAGAGAGAGAAAGAGAATTAAAGTCTTTAAAAGCTTCCCTACAGGAATCCATTATTTCATCTTAAATCTATCTAACTTAATTATGTTTTAAGTTCCCAAGGGGCAAGCCTATTCATAATCCATCCATTTGCCATTAAATTTAAAGTACTGGCAGCGGTTTGAGTTGTCTAATATTCCAATTGCTTCCAGGTCCGTCTAGGCTTAGAAATACCAGAATGGGCGGAACCCCTAGTTCCTAGGTTAAACGAGGCAGCCAAGCTTGCTTACAAGCTGTACTTCAGAAACGACGAGATGAAGAAGCTGGGTGGCGGTGAGTGGACATTTTATTAAAAACTCCTTTGAGATTATAAATCAAATCTTTTATTGGTTCATATGCATGGGTATGGTATGATCGGTGTTGGGTGGGAGTTGGTCAGTGGCGTAGCGATTAGTTAGTACGCTTTAGCTTTCGATATCGAAAACAAAGCTACCTTCGTCATGATCAGACTTTGGATGAGTGACTAAAACTGTAACTGTGCTTCGTGTAACTACTCCGTGCTTCGGAACGTTAAGCCGTTGGTCCCGGTTGCTATTGCGACCGTTTGTACCCACAAACCCGCATTGGATCAGCATGGCCCATACTCCTCATTTGTTTCTCCATGAGGATAGCCTGTGCCCAGCAATTATTTATTTTATTTAGCAATGGGTCGTATATAGGCGGAGGACGATGAAAAATGGGTACTACATGGTAATAAATAATAATTGAGTATGTTATACCCATAATTTACCTTAAGGAATGAATCTGGCTACCTCTTCAGAAATATAAATGTGGTTGTTGATGGATAGATTGCGGATGCTAATTTTTAACAGAGGGAGACTTTACCGAATAACTTGAATGAGGTATTTTTAATTCAATTCATTGCAAATGAGTAAGCCACCTGATGGAATGTGGCCTGATGGAATTCTATGTAATGTTGTTGGTGCATTAGTATTCCTAACATGACAAACTTCAAATTGTTTTTAACGAAAACATGAATATGAACACGGCATTAAACATTACAATGCTGATAATAAACTTTCCTAATTGGTGTACTAATGGAACCAACAAATTCTGATTTGTCCATGAAAGAAATTGAAGTAATTTAGAGCTCTCAAAATATAATGCGCCGTATTTATACAATCTATTTGGATTAATACCACAATTATGTAATCAGAACATCGTCACACCTGTACCTAGACCTACGAAGGACCTAGACCTTAATTCCCACATTCACCATTTTACCATTCAAAAGAAGGCCTCGCACATATTGAGGAGTTAAAGCATTTAATTCCTACGCTCCATGCTTGGCCTGCCGTTATTCTTAGGACATCATCTGTAGTGACTCTGAGAATTTCTTCTGTAGACCTTGGGTCGCTCTCATGGAAAAGCAAGGGAATTTTAGGGGAGGGTGGGTTCTCGGCCAACGCTAGCTAGCGGTAGGTAAGGTCATCAACAATCATCTATAGTAATAAATTTAACTAACAATTTAAAGATGAAAGATCTTTTTTTTACATATGACAGGTAAGCTCTAGCTCTTTATGTATCTAATTCCAGGAGTCCTTCTAAAGAATTTTGTGGATGCAGCAACAGACATTTCTCTAGGCAAGCCTGTGACCAAGAAACTGAGGCTTTTCTCAGCTCACGACTTCAACATCGGATCTCTCATGCAAGTGGGTCATGTGAGGGGAGAAGAGAACATTCCGGAGTACGGTGCAGTCTTCGCGTTGGAGCTCTACAAATCGAAAAAAACAGGAGCATTTAGCGTTTTGGTAAAGCCATTAATCCTTTAAACCCCGATGTCATTAACAGTAGATTAAGCTATTGTGTCTGGAGTCTGGTATCTGAAGAGTTAATAGTATGAATGTATCTTTTGTGAGGAGTTCGGAGGCGTCTTGTATAGGGCTTGACTAGCACCCTGATGCTAGTGTTAAGAATATCCTCTAAAACTATCAAATGTCATCAATGGGTTCTATCGATGTTGACGATAAACACTGTATTTTTATGGCATAAAGAAATCTAATATCTAAACCAACTACAAATAAACCAACACCAACAACAACAAATAATACCAAATCTTGAAGATTGTCTTTACAATTTTCAAGATCTCAATGTTTCAAGATAAAAATTAATAATATTTGTTACGTCTCTTAAGCTTCTAAGCGTATCATAAGAAACAATACGACCTTTGAATAAATTACAAACTGGTATCCGTTGGAAGAAGTAGATGATTATATTAATAGTGTATATGAAACCAAATTAAATAGTTCCAGTACATTATCGCGTTCATAGCTAGGATTAGCATTAGTATTGATACTATGTAACAGATATTATTATTAATATTGTCTAAAATAATCCTACATAATATTATTAATAAATCAAGTAAGTCAACCTGGTATTGCTCATATTATTATGGATGTTTTTTCTGATCATTTACCATTGATTATATTTGGTAAGGTAGGCAGAAACTGATTTCCATTTGCTACTTTCGATTCCCCTAATCTCAACAAATTTTCTCAACTAAGTATGCTTGAGATGGATTTACTCAACATTATCTAAACTGACATCCATTCACTAACGTTTGTATCTTCAGCTTTCTTCTCTGATTATAACATCCAGCTATTGTTTTTTCCAGCCGATCTTCCTACCCCAAGCTGGTGCATCCACCGTTAAGAATCTACACATCGCTGGCTGCGAAACTGACAAGTACTGCAGCTTCTCTAAGTTTAAGGACACCACCAAGGACTTTCTCTTATCAGACAAGGAGTTCTACAGCATTTGTGGTTTTAAAACAGAGCTTTAAACCTGGACTTAGTATTAAAAGAGTGCCAATGAATACTTATATATTTTCAGTAAGATCTAAGTTACGTAGACGATGTATTTATAGCCTGAAGTTTTTAAGATATTATACTATATTTTTGTAGATCTGTTTCTTTACTACGTTCATAAGAATAATCTTGTTAATAACATTGGATAGCATTTTTATTAATGATAACAGAATAATATTTTTTGTTGTTATTTAATATGGACAGTGTAACATTAACAATTGTAAAACCCAATATAATAGCTTCACCTTTCAACTCAACTAAGACAGGATAAACGAATTTTCCAGTCGGGAAATTTCCAAACGTGCCTCTAGAAGTTGGATGCTAAAATAACAGCTTTATTTACTTAAGAGAATTGTAATAGGACCTAATATAGTTTCAATTCATGGAATAAAATAGCTGAAAGTGTTCGACGCCAAATTCAAGGATATTTTATATTGTGTTACAATTAACGGTATATAAGTAAAAAAACTTATTTAAACTTATTATCACACGAATTATACTTAGCTTATAATCGCCTTAAGGAAAAATACTACCTCGAATAACATATATTGTATATATTCGATTATAAGTGTACATTTGAAATGTACACTTTATTTAATGTGAAATTGTGCTTAAGAAAACAAAAAAATTGGCATTTTTGAGAAAAATAAATTTTTTATTTGATTTTTTAATCATTTATTAATTTTAATGATAATCCATAAGTGAAAAAAATTATAGCACGTACAAACCACATATTTCGTGTATGCACGTACATTTATATGAAAAGTAGTAGCACACGTACAGCTTGGTAGGCTTTTCAGCTTTTATATAGTAGTGTCGCAAAATACCGAGCAAACTCAAAAAAGGGGGGTCTCATGCAAACCTCACTCTTCAGGGCGCTGACAGTGAAAAATCGGTTTGTAATTGACAGAAATATCAGTGAATATTCACAATAAATCGTATCTTAAAAATTCAGTATTTTCAGAATTACTTGAAAAATATTTGACAACATTTCAAAATTTTAAGGTGTATATTTTATTATTGTAAATAAAACTAGATAAAAAATTAAGAGACACGTATTTTTTGATTTTTCAAAATATCGACTATTTCATTCATCTTTTTAAGTTTAAAAATCAGCTCATTCTAAAGTGTCGTAAGCGCCAAATGACGTCATTCATACAGAGGAATACCGTTTTGCTTTTGCCCATGTTTAACAAATAGTTACTGACGTTGACGTTTGACTTTTAACCGTCAAAAATGATTAGAACTTTGAAACTTATCAATTTGCTCGAGAATTTAGTTCATTTTCCTTTGATATTTTTGTTACACCATGAAAGTGAGTGCAGGATTTCAATCCGCTGATTTCAATCAAATTTGTTGACATGGCCATAGATTATATAGCAATAACAAGGCCATGGCATTAACATTTTTTCTGTTTCGAATTTGGCAAAGGGGAATAATTATTCCTCCGTATGACACGCGTACGATTTTAGTTTTTTCAGTTTTTCTCGAAAACTATACAAAAAAAAGAAATATTTCAATGTTTTGTTTAAAAACCCCGAGTGTAACACTCTTTTTTTCTTATTATCACTTATTACCGTCTTAATTACACGTAAAGGCGGCAGAGTTAAGTGAAATCACTGATGTTTGTTTGTTTCATGTTGTTTACATCGTTATAATGGCATATGTCAATTCCTTATGTCATTTTTACAACACACGAGTTTTTAACATTACACGAGTGCCTTAAGATTATTATCGGAGCAATGAAGTCTACCCCAATAAATGCCCTCCAAGTGGAGTGTGGGGAGGCCCCTCTTGGCCTGCGACGACAGTTTTTGGCTGATCGCTTTGTCTTCCGGGTCTCCACTATGTCTCAGCACTTACTCAATGACAAGATCCTCCACCTTCACAACTTGTGCTTCTCTAATACCCTCAACTATTGGATGCATAGATCCAAGCCTTTATTTATCAACAGCCTACAAAAACTACAAGATATCGCTCTTAACATAAACAGCTTCCCTACCTTCCCACTTTTTGACATTGAGTTTCCAGCTTTAATCTATAAGCCAAATATCTTTCTTGATATAGGCATTCAAAAATCGTCCCCTTGTGCCCCAATACAATTTAACAGGGCACTGGCGGAGCGCTGGCATAACTGGCAAATATTTTATACATGTGCATCAAAGATTTCCGTATCAGGGAATGTTGGTATATCGGTTTACTTCCAGAACTCGAAATTTTTTTACAATTTAGAAGCCCTCCTAGCTCATCGGTTTTCACAGGAGAATGCATAGGGATCCTCGAGGCGTGCTTGTTCGTTGAGTCTCACAATATTAAAAAAGCAGTAATCTTTTCTGATATCTTAAGTGCTCTCGAAGCCATAAATAAAAATATGTTTAAATGCAAGCTACATAGTAAGGTACTGGTGGACATTAGGGAATGCCTATATAAATGTTTCAAGAAAGATCTGGTGGTGCATTAAGCCTGGATCCCCAGTCACTGTGGTATCCCAGGTAATGAGTGCGCTGACGTCTCAGCTAAAGCGGCTATGAGCATGACGTCCAGTGTCGACTGTAAATATTTTAATATTCAAGGTTACGATCTAATTAATATACCCAAAGAACACTTTGTTACAAACTGGCAAGAAGAATGGGACAAATCAAGTCTTTCTAAGGGCAGGTTCCTTTACAATATTCAGAAGAACATCCCACCAAAACCCTGGTTTTTTAAATTTAAGAAATATCCCAAAACTGTGGTGTCGGTACTCTGCAGACTTAATTGCACTCCCGTCTTTTTACACAAAATAAGAGTACGTGATACCTCGCTTTGTGAATGTGGCCTAGCGGATGGTACTGTGGACCATATATTCTTTGAATGTCCGAAATATAATTCGGATTTTTGTCTTTATGATTATCTCCCCAAATTAAAGATCCCCATCCCTGTTAACTTGAGTACTCTTTTAACCTTTTCTTCCTCACAAGTAATGTTTGCTATCGATAAATTTATAAAAACTCATAACATTAAATTATAGCTACACTAAACTCTAGTATGTGTATAACTCTCCCCATAAATACCCCCCTCAACAATCTTGTGGTGTCGGCTGTATGTACTAACCAAAGGTATTTTTTAGAGATATCAAAGATATCAAAAATAAATTCAAGTGTTTAATTATTTTATCAAAACACATGTGTGGTCAAAACACTGAGCTGGAAGAATTGTTGTCGTGAGATAGCATTTATTGCCAATACAAAAGAAGAAGAAGAACATTACACGAGTTTATATAGCAAAATGTAGAATTGGTTTTTTTTATTATAAGGTGTATTAAAAAATGAAATGTTGTCAATTTCAGAATTTAAAAAAATGGGACCAATTTTATATAATAGCGTTTGAATCATAGAAATCGGTTCGGCTCTCTGAGGTTCGGCTGAGTGATCGGTGAACATGCACAAAAAAAATATAAACAGACGAACATACAACCTCCTCCTTTTTTGAAGTCGGTTAAAAACAACAATGCTACATCATTTTACATAGATTAAAATTATGGAATAAAACGTAAGCGCGATTTAAGAGGATTCAAGTATACTTAAGTAGCGCCATCTAGTAACATATTAACGAACCTAAATAAATACGTCGCTGCTTAAGTCCTTCAAATAAACCCACTTTAAAATAGGGTGTTATTTAAACGATTAGCAAAATATGAAAAAATACTATTGATCAGCTAAAATACCTAATTGGTTAGCATCTAATGGGCAGCAAATATTTCTAAATTGGCCAGCAAAATAGGTAATTGGTCAGCAACTTAAATGTTATTCTGGTGCCAATTGTTTTATATAATTATGTTTTGATGACACAAATATTGTTATTATGGGTCATAACTCATTAAATATCTATCAGAATACATTTCCTAGGAATTGATCCTTGATCCTTTACCAAGATTTTATACATTTCCGGTAACATATTGTATTGTTGTCCAAATAATTATTTTGCCGCCCAAATACTTTTGCCGCATTGCTGTCAAAATATTTGTTTGCTGCCCAATTTATTTTCTCGACTGACCTTTTTGTTGCTGACCAAATAATTAAATGACTGCCCAATTAAATACAATACTTCCCTATTTGAAAAAGATTCTTTATTGTATTTCGATTTTTTTTTGCAATTTATTCATTCCATTTGTATTTCTATGTATCCTTTGGATTTGCAAAGATTGTACATTTACCATAATTCACGTGATATGATAAACTCATGTTACATCTCAAGCTTGTTAATACAGCAAGAGCAACGCGGTGTGATATTTGTCACGTTTTTATCACGCCCATTTGCCAAATTCCATAGTAGGTACTTTGACAATTGAACGTGATAAAAAGCCGATATAAATCATATCGCGTTTTAATGCTATGAGAGCTCATGTGTAAGCCTTACATTTTAAATTTTTAAGCAAAAGCAGCCCAAACAATACTTTAGAATCTTTCCTTTGAGTTCGCACACGGCTGACGAGGGTAGATTATTACAATGTCAAATTAATAACAATATCACAAACCCACATCAAGCGAAAACTGTGAAATTAGTCACTCAAAGGGATCTACAGAACCACGAAAGGGAGGACATAAAACTTTCTTTTTAAAGCCACTAACATATGAAATTCCGCCGATAATAATAAGCAAAGATGTGCACACCTTTTTGCTACTATTTATGTATTTTATATTTTTTCAATCATTGACATTGTATCTTTTGACTATACTATTGTAGCAGCTCTTGAACTTGTCACGGTTTTTTTTCATTGTCTAGTTTCTCTTATTTTGGTTTCTAATTAACACATTTACAGTCCACTTCCTTCCATTCTTGGTCCTTCTCCCTTTTTCTTTGAATCCCGCTTTATTTTCACAAAATTTCGTCCATTTCAAAGTTTTTTCCACTGTGACATATATAATAAAAATAAATAAAAAATAAATATCCTCAGACATTCACACCTATCAACTAGTCCCATTTTAAGCAACTAAATGCTGCTTGTGTTAGGGATACTAGATGAAGGACAAATATATATAATAGATAAATGCATATAATTATCCTGAATGTATATAAATATATATAAACATCCAAGAATAGAGAACGAATGCCTGAAAATTCAACACCCAAACACTTGCCTCCACTGGGGATCGAACCCAGGACCTATCGAGATGGCGACGCCTTGAGAACGGCGTACAGACCACTCGACCACGGAGGTCGTCAAAGAATATGGTCGAAACTTGGAGCTTGGTATGGGAGAATATGGTCGAAACTTGGAGCCAAAGAAAAGCTGGAGAGAGAGAAGGTCGTGACAGTATGAGTGATCCAGTGGCTACAACATCGACGGTTGCTCCAGGCGAACACCAGAACAGCAGAACGTTCTGTGAGCTCTTGAGGCGCAAATAGTTGCTTTAGAAGTTGAAAGTGGTGGAAGCAGGCGAAGCTGCCGATCTAGGACTTCAGTTCTAAATTTACATTACACACTTGATTGAGTGACAGGATATATAATGATGTGATAAGAAGGAAGTGTGGTTTGAAAGAGGATGTAGTGACAAGAATAGAGAAAGGTATGCTAAGATGGTTTGGACATGTGGAAAGGATGGATGAAAATAGATTGACTAAAGGGATATATGAATCGGGTGTGAGTGGAGATACGGGACGAGGCAGACCTAGGCGAACGTTTCTCGGCCAAATTAAAGACGTTCTAGAGAAGGGCCAGGTCAAAAGTACCCGAAATCGCCGAGCATGCATGAGGACTGTAATGAGAGTTGATGAAGCGAAAGAAATATGCAAGGATCGTAGCAAGTGGAAGGATGTAATCTCTGCCTTCGCCTGTGGGAAAAAGGCGTGACTTATGTATGTGTATGTATGTACATTAGACACTAATCCCCAACAACACGTTCCGTTGAACCACACATTTTAGGCTCTAATGCACCTACTAGAACGACGTTGTCAAGACTTGGAGTGTGGCAAAGATATTTATCCTGGTGGTTAGGCGAGGCTTATCCAAATCAGTCCTATCACAGCTAACATTCCTCACCCTATTTGTAGCTTTTAAAATTGTAGTAAAGAAAAATATAAAAAAAACATAAATAGTAGCTAAAAGGTATGCAATCCTGCACACACCCCTTTGGCGCAGAACCGGACCTAATGACTGACTAGGTCGGGTGGACTTGGGACCGCATTCGAGGGTCGCGTCGGGGTATTTGACCGGCGACCCGTCTTTTCAGGGCAATGATGGCAATGCCTTTCGGGGTGTTGCCTGAGCCCAGGGCAACGCGGGTGACAGGACTGGGGTCCTTGGTATGGAGGCAGTCACCCGCCTTGCACGGCTCGTCGGCAGGTCGCTCCTGTGGCACGGAGCGACTGGTCCCCCTCCAGGGACAGGCCAGTTGAGGCCGAAAGGCCACGCCGCGGCGGTCGCCGGTTGCATACTCGAGAGCCCGGCACCGCACCAACGTGGCGGAGGAGTAGCCCCCGGGGGGTTTAGCGGGTTCGAGCCCCGCATAACCAGGTCTTCCCCCGAAGCCTGGTATGGGTCGGCCATTACCCCGGGTCAAAAAAAAAGGGTAGACCTGGGACCGGCTCAGAGAATTACTTCGTCAGAGCCCGGGTCACTCCCACAAATGGGCAATTGGGTAATATCAAACTATATTGATTCAGCAGACACGAAACATCAATAAAGGGAAAAATTTAACTTTACTAAATAAAATCATAATTCGTTAATTCGAACAAATTATTACCTTGCATGATTCACATAATACCTATATCTATACATACATAATAAAACTGGAGGTCGAATGTCTGTACATAAAACATCATGCTTAAAACCAATTCAAACCAATTCAATTTCTTTTTATTTTTGTGTTTATCTGTTTGTACGGGCTAATCTCCGAAATGGCTGGACCTATTTCAATGAAATTTTGCATGGTGATACCTCATATCCCTGGTCAACATCTTAGATACTATTTATTCCGGGAAATTAAAGGGTTCCCGTGGGATAGTTAAAAAACCATAGTAACCGCAGACAAATTCGTTGGCAACAGCTAGGTAGGTAGGTAGTATCCTATATAATATCAACATCAAAACGCTCGATTGTGGGCCAAATTAATTATTCATTCAATAACAACCGAATACTGATATAACACGTACAGAACAAAACAAATTAAATAATCAGTACATACATAATTGATTATTCATAAACGTTCTAATTAATAAAGCAAATAGAATACTCCTATGTGAAATTTTATAGCAAAGTAGTAGAAATGAATAGAAGTCTGTTACTGCTATTTAACTATTTAAAGGCACTTTTTGATTGGCATCTATGACGAAGTAGGGTATTATCCATAGATATACATTTAGGTCACTGACATAGCCCACAGAATTGTGGACCTTATATGGCGGTGGGCTGGGCACATTGCTCGTAGAACTGACGGCCGTTGGGGCGGAAAGGTTCTCGAGTGGCGACCACGTACGCAGGACGGGACGGGCGGGACGGGCGGGAGGCGCAACGTAGGAAGGCCCCCAACAAGGTGGACCCACGATCTGACGAAGGTCGCAGGAAGTCGCTGGATGCAGGCGACTCAGGACCACGAGGTGTGGCGATCATTGAGGGAGGCCTATGTCCAGCAGTGGATGACATTGGCTGATAGATAGAAAGATAGATACATTTAGTGCGCTGCCACACTGGCGGATTGCAAGCGTTTTTAAAGCAGACCGGCCACGCAGCGAACACGTCGCGTGTGCGCGGTGAAGACGTCGCGGTTGCGCGGCAAACACGTTGCAGACACGCAGCGTACGCGTCGCGGATGCGCAACGTTTCCGCCTCGTATGAGTGTCGTATCATACATTCAGTAACAGAATGGATTCCAACGAGGAGATATTGCTGATAGTTTTTTTACTTTGAAAACGCAAGAAACGTAAACCAATAACATCGATGATTTTGCGAGGATCCGATAACAACCAATTGACTGAAAGAGAGCAACTAGCCATGACACTCGTCACTTTGTAACCACTAAAGTAGCGCAGGAGCGGGATCTTCTGTATGTGAGTGTACAAAATGGCGTCAACGTATTCGCCACGCAGCCGATACGTCTTCGCCGCGCATACGTGGCGGGTTCGCTGGGTGGCCGCTCCGCTTTGAAAACGCTTGTAACCCGCCAGTGTGGCATGGCCCTGACATAGTATGACGCAAATGCTTGTACTGCGCGTGTTCGAAAACCTCGACCAAACGTCGTGGTTTGGCCACCGCTAACTAGTCTGCGTGCGGCTGCAACCACTAAAAAAAATGCCTCGTGTGATAATTGTCGCAAGCGCATCGCCGGCATCGGTATCTTTCAATCAGTTTGGATCTCCCGTCTCAAAATTACAGTAGTGACGTCACAGTAGACGTTAAAAGTTGACACGCTTGGTTTCAATACAATTCGCTATACTTGCGTTATCTATGTTAACGTATATCTGTGGTATTATCTAAATAAAAAAATATCTTCAGACATTCACACCTTCACACCCATTAAATAGCCTATTTTAAACAACTAATGCTGCTTGCGTTACGGCTACTTGATGGTGGATAAATAAATTAAATAGATAAATACATATCATCCTCATCCTATATACGTCCCACGGCTGGGCACAAGCAATCATGGAGAAACACATGAGGAGTATTGACCGTAACACCACCACGCTGGCCCAATGCAGGTTAATGGGTAGAAGCAATTGTTATAGCGACCGGGATCAACAGCCTAGCGTGCCTTCCGAAGAACGGAGGAGTTTGAGTTCACAAAGTTTTGGTCACCCATACAAGACCTGACCATGGCGAAGATAGCTTTGTTTTCGACATCGAAAGACAAAACGTACTAACCGCTTCACCACCAGTATCCGGCGTAGTGGTTACTTCATTAGTGTTTGGTACAAAAATAGATAATAATATAATAATTCAGAATATATAAAGTAGCTACATATTAACATCTAAGACTGGAGAACAGTTCCCTGTATTCATCACACAAACATTTGCCCCCACCGACCTCGAGATGGCGATGGAAGATTTATCGAATGACCAAAAATTATACATCGAATTTAAATTGTTAAAATCATTTTCTTTTTAAGTTTGCGAACAGGTTTTAATATGGAGCGATGCTTTCATAGAGAATTGTGTATGGTTGTGTGTGTGATACAGTCTGTAAATGATCTTTCTAGTCATGAAGAAACACTTTTTATCTAAAAAATACGTTTTCTCTCTTTACTACGGCCAGGACCTACAAAAAAAAAAATTTTGTTTATTGTATAAACCACAAACCCAAAACGAAAATAACCGTAACTGTTATTTTCTAGTGATAGCTAAAGCAAATCGTTAGGCAATAGTTCTGAAACGGCGAGACCAACATTCATGAGTAGGTAAACTTGAATCTAGCTAACTACGGTCCTTTGTAACGAACATAATGATACTGTTTCCGAAAGATCAAGGAAGATCGTCCACTTTTACACCTACGCGAAGGGTCTTAGGTGGCAGATTAACGAGGTTGTTTCCTCGTGAAGAGCAAAATTAGGATCTAATGGAGGCCGGCGTAATAACTAATTGGATGTTCCTATTAGTAATAAGTTTTTTCTTGAGGACCACAACGAAGACAAGGGTTCTTGAAAGGATGTTTATTAACGGCTTGCTCCATTTGCGGTACGAATTTGCTGGTATTCCGAAAAAACAAATCTGATCTAGAACTAGAATCTGTCGCTCTATCAGTCTGCATGATTTCGAAGTGTGAACAAATTTAAGAACTTATAACAGATAGATAATCATTATACGTGGGCGTATAATAATAATATCTTTATGGAAAATGGAAACCTTATCTACCTACAGTTAATTGTGAATATTGCTTGCCTCCTTTGTGCCTGGTGCATGGCCAAATGTGGGCGTTTTACACATCTGCCCACCCTTTCAAGGATTATATAACATCTAAATCGGGACGAAAGAACCATAAAGCCCAAAAATTCTGCCTGAACTCGGGCTGTCGTCCTGAGATTGTAATTTAGAAAGAGATGCAACAATACTTGTCTGTCGCTCATGATACCAGTCTATTTCAACAGCAAAAAAATATAATTGGACATCAAAATAATGAGCAGCAACTTATGAGCAGCAGATATTTCTAATTTGTCAGCAAAATAACTAATTGGGCAGCAACACAGGTGTTTTCTCTGCTGCCAAATTCTTTATTATATGTTTTGATGACACAAATATTGTTTTTAAGAGTAATAAAAAATAACCTTAACCTATTGCTCGTATAATAAACCGACTTCAAAAAAAAAGGACGTTTACAATTGACGAAAACTTTAATGTTTTTCTTTTTAATATTCTTGTTTGTTAGAAAAAAATAGGATTTATTTTAATTATGTCACAGCAGTAGAGTACAAATGAAAGGTCAAGGAAAATAAGGCTGTTGTTTTACGAGCTAAAGGACGAAACGCTATACAATTAACTGAGGGACTATTGTTTTTACCTACTTACTCTTGTTATTGTTTATTGATTGTTGGTTATAAAAATATTGTTACTTTTGTGTTAATTAATCTCTTTCATACGAAATAACAGGAAATATGGCTGAACTAAAAAACACAATTATCACAATATGGCGTTTCGACTTACATCTACATAACATAACATATCATCAAGCCTCTATCCCCGAAGGGGTAGGCAGAAGTGTAAACACCCACATTTTGCCAGATATGTTAAGTCTCCATGTAACAGGTGGCGAGCCTGTTGTCATGCACCGGGCACAATGTGAGGCGAGCGATATTCACAATCAAACTTACATAACCCCTTGGGGGGTACCGCGATCACCGGTGTTCGCAATCAATAGATGTTTTTTATTGTATCCCCTTGACTAGATAAGTTTTATTCAAACTCAATGGTATAGCTAGGCAGTGGGATCGTACCCGGGAGTCGTGCGGCCTCTCGACCGAGTAGTGCCCCGGCTAACTAGCTACCGCTGCATCTACTAAGCACGAATATACAGATTTCTATTAGGTCCTTACCTATGAAATTGGTGTTTTGTATGGAGATTTTGGGGAATTCTGCATTTTCCATACAAAATTTTTTTTCAGATTTCTTCACAACGACAAATCCAAAGATAATAATATTTGGCATCTATCATTAGACAAGCTTTAGTAATATGTGTAATATCACACTCCATCAAAATTATTTATCGTTTTTAAGTGAATGCAAATAAAATGATGTATTCGGGAGGCACTTAAAAAGAGTTGTCTCCGTGTCCAATTTTAAGACAATTAAACTTACAACAAATTATCAAAACAAATCAAAAGAGCTCAAAAATGTAGTCTATTTTTAGACGAGTTAATTATTTTATAGGAATACTCTGATTCTTAATAGTTACAGACAAAATACTAAGAGAGAGAAAAAACACCAATTTCATAGGTAAGGACCCAATATATACATTTTATACGAAAAATATGTCCAATATGCAAATAAATAATAGCTAATGATTTAATTATGATCACATGTATATATCTATATACATACATAATATAATATATAACGGTTTTGTTTAAAACAAACTCTGCGTCAAAGATTCCTGAACCCAAACAAAAAGTTTTATTGAGTAAACTAAAACTAGATAAAAGTAAAGAGTATAGATTTATTTCTGAATTTCTTTATAGTCTCTTCTCTCCAGTGAACTGGCAATTAAAATAAGCAACAATCAACCATTGATGAACACATGCAATAACGCACTCTTGCGTTTTATTGCTCGGTGGAAACAACAGGCGTTACCAGTCGATTAAACAAGACGGCCCGCCCCGGCGTCGCACGGGTGCAGTGCTGTTATGTAACATATTATTAAACATATTATAGGCCTTAACCTTCTCTTGAAGGTAGTAGTCTCAGGGTGAGTATTTGGAGCCGAAGTAATACTTAACTCAACAGTTAAATTTTAGTCCAATAGCGTCAATGGAAACGCCAAAATGTGTGATGTCAGCTTGACAAATTGTTAGCGATGTTATTTCAAAAACACATACATCGGCTGTGCCGCCAACCGTCATTTTTTATTAACTTAAAAACAAAAGGGAAACTCTCCTTTTGTAATAATCCCAGCCTCGTGTTTTGGTTAAATTGTCTATGATTATTTAACTATAGTAATATTTGATATTTCGTCTATTGGACAAACTGTCATATCACGACATTACACGTTTTCGCCATTGGTCCTTATTTCAACCTACTGGTCAACCTGACCACTGGTCAAAACACTGACCGTTATAGATCTACGTTACATTCAGGACAGACAGACAACAGAGAAGCGACATAATATATAGTTTAAAACTAATGTAGGTATTATCGATCCGTTCTTCCTACGTACGCATGTACGATTTGATTTGATATTGAGCAAGTCCGTATGTCTGAGTAAGCAAATCTGATAAATGTTTCTTCAAAACTACCTCTGCACAATAAATATTTCAAGAAAACATTTCGCAAGTAAACTTTACTTATTTTTATTTTAAAGACATTCGTCACCATTTAAAAAACTATTCGACATTATAGCGATATGAAAAAGATTGTTATTTATCACACGAAACACTGGAAACCATTTGGGTTTGTGATTAATGTTTCAGTGGCCAGCAGTTTGAGAACTTTGTCCGCGAAATGAATATTTGAAAATCATAGTTTGATTGATCGTTAGTAGACCTTAATATAGGTTACTTATTTTTTTAATATAAATTTTGAAATATTAAAACACGATTTCACTCTGATAAAGCGTTTTAATATTAAGTAACATGCGTAATTGGGCTTCCTATGTCTTAATTTAACAAAAAATTATTTAATTAAAATTTTGTGAATTATCTTTCAACTGTTTAATTTTATATGTTAAAGAGTGTATTAGAATGAAAGATTCTTCAATCCACATCATTGGACCATACAGCAAACGTTTGATGTCATTTTCTCTTTAAAGTTAAAGGGTTCTCATGTCGCATTAGTTCTTACTGGACAGTGGTTAATAAACACAGTAATTAATTTTGGATTGTACAAAATTGAAACTGTACGATTTAGCGCTGGAGAATAATTTAACCTCCAACAAGAGGAAACCCTACAAGCTATTACAGGAATATTAAATAAATATTTCACCAGTGGAAATTCTGTTATTTTAAAACTATTTTTATGTGGTAACTAAGTATGTGTACATTTGAGATGACCCCAAAAAGCTCTTTGGGATTTTCGAACTCAATTACAGTGATTGGCAAAAAGTAAGCTTGAAATAAAATAGAACAGGAAGTAAAGTAAAGAATCTTTAAATGAGATAGGGTGACGATATTCGGAGGTTGGCGGGAGTGGGCTGGATGAGAACGGCCGAAACTCGAGAGCGGTGGATTAAGGGAGCTCTATGTCCAGCATTGGACGAGCATAGGTTGTTGAAGATGATGATGATAATAATGATAATGCTCCACAAGAATAGCGTACTAATTATAGATTAACCCCCATACTAATAAATTGGGATATTATACTAATAAATGGAATAGTTATTCAGTGTTTTGTCACTTTCTTACAACTACTGTCTTCTGAATGTCTGACGAAGACAAAACACTGAATATAGTTACTCAATATAGTTATTTCAACCTTATACCTCGTAAATTAGTAAGGGTATAATTATTTATAACACACACCACTGTTGTCTAAGATTAACTATTATTAACCAGTCCTAATAGCATTTTAATTGACCTTATTATGATTGTCAAAATTTATTTGGACAAGTAATTTCTTTTACTAATTAACTACTTTGAAACTTCACACTTCAAAATTACAATATATTGAGTATGAGTGTGGATTTTTATTTTTATATATATTTATCTTTATAAGTAATCATTACAATTTTTATAGGGATGATCAACCAAGGTGTTATGTTACAAGTTACAAATATTGTAAAGGATCTTTAATTACCACGTTTTCTTAGCTTGCTTTCTTGTACGTCTGTCCGTGGAGATAAAATCAGGCGATCGATTTTTCTACCACTTCTCGATTGAGTTGAAATAAAAATACTGTATAAAAAAACTTTACTTAATAAGATAGATAATAATATCAATAGGCAAATTACTGTAAATGCGCACCACGTTTAATTTTTCGATTTTTTTTTAACCAAGATATATATTTCCCCTTTTTAGTCCATTAATAAAACGTTGTTTTTTTTAGGTTTTTTTTATACAGTAGTTTTAGAACTTTTTATAACTTCCTAAACGAAAGAAACACAATTGAAGCGTATTTGCCATAATACCACCATGCTGACTCAGCGCAAATCGACTGAAATGAAACCATAAAGACTAACATGTAAAAGAGCGATTGGAAGCACGGAAGATCTCAGGAACACAATGTTTGGTCACCCATCCAGCGCTAACCATAGCTAAAATGGTACCTACCAACTACCGAGCTGTTCAGCGTTAAGTAAGATCTCGCAACTGCAAAGCGAGACAGTAAAATTCTCTATAAAGAAAATGGCTAATGCGGGTAGCAGTCTAAGAGCTTAGCTAAGTTATCTTAGCTGACGCAGTTTTTCATATAGTCTGCATACAAATAAGAAAAACTGCGCCAGCTTTGCGAGCTAAGTTAACTAAAATAGCTTAGCTCTTGATCTACAACCCGCATAATAATATAAAAAAAAACATTTAAGTTTTCGTCGAATTGATAACCTCCTTTTTTGAAGTCGGTTAAAAGTACTCTTAACAGCGTGCAGCTGTCTTATAAATTATGGATAATACACTTCCTAATCAGGATACCTTCGTTTGGAGCTTTCTTCCTTGTACGATAATTAGTATAATATGTATATAATATAATATATTTAATGTCCACTTTGAGACAACCCCATGCCTTAAAAGAGTCTAAACACGTCCCATTTATTTACTTTGTGAGGAAATATAATTTATTTTCTCTTCCAGTACCTCGTGCCTGTTTTTATATTCAGCATATACCCCTATAACTTCATTAGGGTCTGTCTGTTTGTCCTTCAATTTCTTTCACACCAGAAACGACTATATTATTAAGAGAGCTTTTTTAAGTGTCTTAAGTATTTTTGGTTCGACTTCAGAAGTTCACGTACATTATTATTTACGCCTCTATCCCCGAAGGAGTAGGCAGAGGTGCTAATATCCGCATGTCGCCCGTTATACGGGGACTTCATACAGCCCCCATATAACAGGAGGTGAGCCTGTCGCCATGCACCAGGCAAAACGTGAAATATAATTATAAGAAGAGAATTCTTGATTAAAAATGTTTTATGCATTTCAAAAATAGAATAAAAGTTTTGAGCCAATTTAGCAGTTATAGAATTTTGCCTCTCATTTTTATATTTTCGTTTAAAACGAGTAAATAAAAAGATCTACCAAGGCAATCTCAATAATCTTACCTCGCAAGATAAAATAATAAAAATGTTTATAGATCTATACGAATAATGTTGTCCATAATTCTTATCGATAGAAATCGCTTGAAAGAACTATCCATATCGATAATACGAAAAGAGTGGAAGAGTAGTTTTGTATCCTTTAATGTTTTTTGCCGCCATTGTTATACCACAGTCTAGTTTAAACCCAACGTGTTATTTTTTAACAAGTCCATAATTTTCGAGGTGTTGTTGTTTAAATCTATTTTGTTGTTGGTTGACTGAACTAATGTTTAAGGATTAGAAAAGTAAAAAATATTTGTAGGTGTGAAATTTATTGTTTTTTCCTAGGAATATATGTATTTTTTACATGTGGTATTTTTTACATGTAACAAGCAAGCTCTTGGCCTTCATCTCACCCGACGGTTAGTGACGAGAAGGCCGAAGGTGGAAGCGAGCTTCACCTGTAATCCTCAACAACTGAGGAACTAGCTATCTTACCTCTGATTGCCGGAACACAACAATGCCTAGAACATTGTTATTATGTTGACAGATTTAGGTAAGACGCTGGTAGCTAGCCAGGTGGGCTTAGAAGCCCTACCCCCAACCAAAGCGAGCAGAAAAACTCCTGGCCCCGTAGGGAATCGAATTCTGGACCTCCCAATAAACACTCGGTGGTGCCGACCACTAGATCAGACAGGCGGTTAGGATATGGATTTTTTTAAGCTCTTTAAGCGACGATAAGGCTGAAAGTGGAATCGAGCTTCACATGTATTCCTCAACAACTGAAGAACTGGTTATCTTACCTCCGATTGCCGGAACACAACAACGATATAACATTGTTATTAAGACTACAGATTTAAGTAAGACGGTGGTAGCTAGTCAGGCATATTACGTCTTCTCTCATCACGGCCATATGGTTATAAGAGAAGGCAGACGTGTTAACACTACCATTAAATTTTTCCCTGATTGGTTAAGGACCCATTGTAAAGGACACATCCTGTTCTTATACTTTAGTGTGCCCAGCGATAAATAATAATAAACGATGACTACGTGTTTATATAGATGCGTATGTAGATCAATATACATAATAATTTCAATAGATTGACGCTTTTATATACCAAATTTCTCTTGTTTGAATATTTTTCGCACAACTATACTTGAAGGTAAATCCAAAGATTTACTAGTGAAATTACAAGAAATGAAAGAGTCAATATAAGCATAATATAATAATACCTGACGACCGTTGGGCTCGTAAAGTTCTTGAATGGAGGCCGCGACTCGGGAAACGTAGTGTGGGACGCCCTGTGACAAGATGGGATGACGATATTCAGGGGTTGGCGGGAGTGGGCTGGATGAAAACGGCCGAAACTCAAGATCGGCGACGTGCGGGGAGACCTATATCCAGCAGTGGACGAGCATAGGTTGTTGATGATGATGATGATAATAATACGTAGTACAATAATATGCTCCACAAGAATAGCGTACTAATTATAGATTGATTATATATAATACACACCACTGTTGTCTAAGATGACCTATTATTAGCTTGTCCTAATAGCATTTTAATTGGAAAGTATTTATTTTAAATTAGTTATTTAGTTATTTTAGCTGATCAATTGTATTTTTTTGCTGACCAAAATTCGAATAATTTGCTAACCGTCTAAATAACACCCATTTTGATTGATCTTATTAGATTTGGTTGTCAAAATTTATTTGGACAAGTTATTTCTTTTACTAATTAACTACTTTAAAACTTCACACTCCTTAATTACAATACCTATTGAGTATGAGTATGGATTTTTATTTTTTATGTCTATCTTTATAAGTCATTACAATTTTAATCGGGGTGACTAACCTGTATCAATGCTAAAGATAGGTACCTAGGTGTTATGTTACAACTTACAATAATAAATGTATTTTTCCATTTATTATTTCGCAATCTGGAAATATATTAAAAGGCGAATGAGAATAATTGTACCTATTTGGGTACAACTAGTAACAATAACCCATTTGTTTTGTACAGTTTTTTTTTATTACAGTTTGTATTAGATATGACAAACACAGCACAGGATGATAGTTCTAATTCAATTCTGGAGATGCTAACCAGTTGTTACAAGTTTTTCTTGGTAGTTATTGTGTCGTAAAATGGCGGGCAAATGAACATAATATCACAAATGTCACATTCGTTATGAAACGAGTCCGGCCGCCACCGGCGCTATAATCGTATTCACATAGTTAGACGGTTGTATTTTTATTTATTAGTTTTTAAATCGCATGAGAATAGAGACAAACATACATTAATTATAAGTCATTCGTTGTTAATTATTATTAAATCTGTGTTTTTAAATCTCATTAGTATTCATTATCATTAGTCATCTTGCTAATATACTTACCTATCCACATGAATTTTATTATTCTTAATTTCACACCTTTTTAAAAATGAACAGGTAGGTCTGTGTGATTCAGTTATATAATAACAGTACTTACTATGCACCAAATTTTGCATTTTTCATAGTTACCTACTGGTTATACATTTTATTTTTAATTCAGCTGTACAATAATATACCTAATAATAATAATAATTTGCTAACCTAATTTCTCAACTAATTTTAAATAAACTAAATACTAAGCAATAATATCAGTAGATATACTATAAATCATTAAATCGAGCAGCCGGCCGGTCTCAAATTGTACATAATACAAAACCATTCATCGTATTTTTTTACAACCAGCAAGTCAGGTATAGCCCCTTCACTATCTAGAGTGAAGTTAGCCAACAACAATCTTAATGCTAAACGATTACCTGCTGCTGCTGCGTGTTCACTCGCATTCAATACCGCCGTTCGTGATTTTAACAAAAACAAACTAGCTTTGTCGTTCAAAACTAACTTTAAACACGCTCTCTGTTAGATTATTATAAACTAGCAATGTAATAGATGTATACAATAGTAAATTGTGTTGTCAAGGCAGTCTTTATAACAAAGTTACTCGTTTGTTTATAGTGGTGAAGCGACAACCGTGCTAAGTTTAGAAGAGCAACAGTTTGTTTCTCCTTACGCGCGCGTACACGATCTTTGATTTTGTTAGGTTATACCTCGCTGTACCGAAAGCCAGTCATTCGCTAGATACGAAAGTGGGTCCTCGTCGCGTGTTTCGGCGCTTGGAAACTTTTAACTTGCGTGGAATTGTGTAAGGAATGTTTCTGAAATTAATATCAATCCCGTAATGTCGGAAAAGTGGTGTTATAAAGTGTAAAAGTGATTTTCAGTGCATGTTTTCTGTGTGAGTGCATTCTTGGTGATTCATCTGTTGAACAAGAAATTTTGTTTCTTTGGTCATAAAATGGTGTATAATTCCGAAAGTATTCAATGAAAGGCGCTGGTTCTTAGGGCCAGACTGAATTGAGGCTGTAGCAAAAAAAGGTACGTACAGAAATAACAATAATATTTACAATAATTTCTTAAAATTAGTTTTTAATTACAGACTTTTTACTTTTCTACTTTTTAGACTCGTTTTTCGTTTTTTCGTTTTAGTCTCGTGTACATTTTGGTCATTTAAAACCTTAAATGAATCACATAGGCTTACCAAGATATTATGTCGTGTAATTTAACAAGCCCAAGGTACGTTTGTTGACCTTAAGTGACCCCGATGTCTTGTAGGTAATTAAATAGAGTAGGTACAAATTATATCTATAGATAAATCAAGTCACTTGTTGATATTTTTAATAAGCTGTAGAAAAAAACTGCATGCAATTCTACCATTGAGTTTGTGTTATTTAAATTACAGAATTATCTTTACTCTTTTACATATCAAGAAAGAATGAAAAAGTATTTATTCTCCGACCTCTTAACTTAAAATCTAGGTACACATAATACAATAAAAATGTGCCACAGAAACGTCCTACTAAGTAGGTATATTGTTGCGAAAACATAATGTCCCCACAACCTCTCACAACACTGATCTTCCGTAGAAGCATCAAACATTAACACATTGGTACCTATAAATAAGTATAATTCTAAAATGAAATAAATCCATTACTTGTCTTAATTTATCCCACAGTATGTAAATAAATTAAGACAACAAACATGAAGTCCTAACTTCCAAAATCTACCAAAATATAAGATGGCTGCGTTTTACATCTATACCAATATACATACCTACCTACCTTACTGCACTCAGTACTACATAGGATATCACCTACCGTTCTAAGAATATAAAATAAAATAGGTATTTCGAGCCCTTATTCTTAACTAAAATACCTAATACTTAATTAATTATTACATCAATTAGTTTGTCGTCTCGTTTAGGAGTTCAAAACAAGGTTTGTTGATCAGGACGTCCGGGGTTAAATTTCCGATGAAGGCAGAAGTTTTTAGGTAGTTCGTCATCCGTAAGTCTGCCGCCATAACAACAATGTTATAATCAAAAGTAAGATAGCCAGTTCCTCAGTTGTAAAGAAATGTGAAGCTCCCTTCCACCTTCGGCCCTATCGTCACTATCAGGAGATGAAATGAAAGCCAAGAGTTTGCTTGTTATATCTTAAAAAAATCCCAGTACCCAGTTCTTAAGACTTCATGACTAGCTGCTTTTAAGTGCCTCCCGAATACATCATTTTATTTGCATTCACTTAAAAACGATAAATAATTTTTATGAAGTGTGATATTACACATATTACTAAAGCTTGTCTAATGATAGATGCCAAATATTATTATCTTTGGATTTGTCGTTGTGAAGAAAACTTATAAAATGTTAGTATGGAAAATGCAGAATTCCCCAAAATCTCCATACAAAACGAGAATTTCATAGGTAAGGACCTAATATATAATAACCCTGTCTACCCCTTCGGTGATAGTGTGATGATGTGAATGTGACTTACGATGTCACGTTACTAACGTCTCCGTGATCCCTGTGATGCAAGAGAATGAAGCAAATGTATCTTTCAAATCACAATCATAACGTTGATAGTCGCTTGTTTGACAATTGCGTTTCATTAAAAAAAAATGAATATCTTTATTATAAAGGTAAGTTAAATTACTAAGAAGTGAAAGCGTGACGAACAAATCGCATCTGTAATAATAATGATTGACAAGTGACATACAAAATATTACTTTTTAAATTGGTTATTATAAAATACAATAGAGAAGAGTTTGATCTTCTTTATCATGTCAATTATTTAGAAAACTTGTCGCGAGACGATTTTTAGCGACCGCTCTCTATGCAACTAACTGCTCCGCTGCAGCTTATTCTCAACTATAGAAATCAACCGAAAGATGGAATCTCTATGCCTGTCTCTTTTTATTCCCGCAAATCAGAGCGAGCGAGGTGTTATTATCAACCGATGTGTGGCACGGATCCACAGTAAAGAGCGAATAAAGAAGAAGTAATTTTTTTAGTCTCTCTTTTTCTTGGTATCGAGACACAAGCGACCGCGTCGCGTACAGTTCCTTTGAGAGGCGCTAACTAACTGAATAGTACTCGACCCTCGACCCAGGAGCTCGGTGTCGTAGTGGTTAGTACGCTTTGGCTTTCGATCGAAAACAAAGCTACCTTCGCCATGGCCAGGGCGTTGATGGGTGACCAAAACATTGTGATCTCGAACTCCTTCGTGCTTCGGAACGCACTTCGGATTGGTCCCGGTCGCTATTGAACCGTTTCTACCCACCACCCTCATTGGGCCAGCGTGGTGGTGTTATGGCCTATACTTGTTGTTTCTCCATGGAAGAGGCAGAGGAATCGACCTCTCCTGAACATACGTGACTGTATGCATTGACTAATATATCGGAACGCGGTTAAAAGAAAGACTGCTCGAATAACTTCTTCACTCTTCGCTGAGTTCGTACAAGCCAAGTTAGTAAAACGCAGGCGGCGCGGCGGCGAGTCGCTTGTCATTTTGGTGCGGATAAATTATATGCCATTCGTCACTTTACCGACTTGCATGCATGCATGCTTAGTGTAATTTCACGCCATTACAAAGCAGATTTACCTGTATTTTTCGTGACACCATAAATTAGTAATCAAGGGAGCGATTATAAGAATTAATAAAAATTCTTTATACCTACATTGTTGCCCTTAATACGTCCGAATTTCTGAACGAACCGTAATACAATATTACCCAAAAAATATTTCATATTTTAGTTCAATCTTTTGTTCAAATTTTTTCAAATCCAATATTTGAATATTCGTGGCCAGTAACATACACACACATCAGTAATAAGATATTCACTTTACATATAACCCTTCACTTAGACTACGCTTCACGATTTAAAATTAAATTTAAAGAATGGCTGCAAAAAAATGCTTTTATAATCTGAATGAATAAATTAATGAAATAAATGTGTAAATTTAAATATAATAATAAATGTGTAAAAGTAAATTTTTTGACCTCTGACGATTGTTTCTACTATTTTACTATTATTTTTATGAATCACTTTTGTACTATTTAAATTGGACTCGATATAATGTTAAGAATGTGAATGTGCTCATAATTTTTTAATTATTGTACGCCTGAAAATGGTAATCTGTTTTGATCTGTAAATTTCTTGTAAGACCTTTTGTACACAGAATAACAATAAATGATATCTTATCTTATCGAGACTTACGTCGAAAAATCGCAGCACACTAACAATATAGACCATACAATAACTGGTTAGGTTACCTCGTCCTCAGCATATGTACTCTATACGTCCCACTGCTGGGCACAGGCCTTCCTCATGGAGAAACACATGAGGAGTATGGGCCGGCTAAGGTTAGGTTACCACAAACTAAAAATCCCTCAATTTTTGTACTTTAAATCTATCGCAATAAGGTTGCAAATGTATCCCTCAATAATATTCCCATTTATAATTAAGGTTGAAATTATATTAAACAGGGTTTGTATAGAGTGACGTGTTAGTACAACAATCAAAGTAATCTTGTACATTAATACAAGCCTGAATATTAATTGAAGTTGGTTAGAACCTATTGGTACAGATAACCTCGCATTATTTAGTGCGCACAACACTTAATAGTAAAATATTATTGACCGCGACTTCGTCCACGTTACTGGTTGTTTAACTATCCCACGGGAACCCTTCAATTTTCCGGAATAAAAACTATCTAAGATGTTGATCAGGGATATAAGGTATCACCATGCAAAATTTCATTAAAAATCGGTCTAGCCATTTCGGAGATTAGCCCGTACAAACAGACATAGAAACCAAAATATTTTTTTTTGGAATTTTATCCCCTTTTTACATCCCCCCCAAACTTGATTTTAAGCATTTTTTTTCTATGTACAGACGTTCGACCTCTACAGTTTCATATGTATAGATTATCATCAGTAACATCCCCGAAGGTATAAGCATACAAACCGTTAAACATACAAATTTCCCGTTTTGGTTACTTGTATCATTTTAAAGGTAGATTATACCTTCTCATCTCCTGGCATACGTTCCCTCCGTCCTATAACATGGGTTGTTTCAAGAGAGGCGTGAAGAGGCACCTAACGGGCCAGTTAGGTGGGGATGGTAGGGCTGCTGTCAGTTCCCTGTGGCCCTAGCTATCGCCGAAAATCCCACTGCTTACTATTGTGCTTTTTATAAAAAAAATACGGGTACCTTAAAGTAAAATATTTGAATAACAAACGCAGTCATTGAACTATTAATTACCTTAAAAAATTATATCAATTTATTTTGAGGCCTTTAACACAATAAATTTCAAATTTTAATTTACGTTTTGGCTTAACAGTCAAAAACGCCTTCGGCCATGATGGTCTGTGAATTATCTGTGCCGTTAGGTCACGACTTTGGTAAACAAAAACTTCATACGCATGCGTTACACAGGCTGACAGCCGACAGACATGCTTGATTGGTTGCGACCAAGAATGTTGTACTCTATATGGATGCCAAACTCCCATACAATAGCATGAGGCAAAGTTCTGTCTCGATCAGTAGGTGTTCCCTCTCATTCTATCACTATTTATGAATGAAGGCTATTCGTGGGATATCCTCTTTCTCTCTTTCTATCAATAGTTTCTGTCTCACTTGTCATATTTACGCCATTTTGACACCTAGACGGAAAATTGTTACAAATATTTGTAATTCAATATTTTAAATAAAAAATTATAAAACTGGTTATGACGTGCGTTGTTTTATTAGGTCCTTACCTATGAAATTGGTGTTTTGTATGGAGATTTTAGGGATGTCTGCATTTTACATACTAACATTTTATCAGTTTTCTTCACAACGACAAATCCAGAGATAATAATATTTGGCATGTATCATTAGACAAGCTTTAGCAATATGTGTGTGAACACGCTTGATAAAAATTATTCATCGTTTTTATGTTAATGCAAATCAAATGATGTATTCGGGAGGCAGTTAAAAATAATTATCTTTGTATCTAATTTTAACACTTAAACTTACAAAAAATTATCAAATTAAATAATACGAGCTCAAATATATGGTCTATTTTTAGAAGAGGCAATTATTTTATAAGAATGTTCTGAAACTTAATAGTTACGGAAAAATTGCTAAGACAGAATAAAAACACCAATTTCATAGGTAAGGACCCAATATGTTGTGTAAGTGAGTTATATCCTGGATGTATCTTATCATTTCACAGGTGAGTCAAAAATCACATATTAAATTAGAGTATTTGTTTGAGAAATTTGTGTATATTTTTGTGTGACGTCATTAGTAGTAATAGAAAGCTTTACTACGAAATGACAAACTCATTCATTAAAGTGATAGAATGAGAGGGAACACCTACTGGTCGAGACAGAACATTGCCTCATGCTATTGTATGGGAGTTTGGCATCCATCATACAGTACAAAATTCTTGGTTGCGACTAGCGTTTGACGGATTTTGACCATGCGTCGTAATTATTTACATGTCGCGTTACTTCAAGCGATTTTTGGCAGATGAAAGAAGTAGTAAGAACATTTTTAAATTGAATTTCTACAGCAAACCCTTAATTATCTTTATTGAACTTGGTATATTTTTAACCTTGCACTAAATACTATGTGAATTAAACATTATTTTCATAACTTTTGATATGAGTCAACTAGCCTTTTACAAACTAACCCGTGTGATTTATGACCTCTGATATGTTTTAGTGATCTAGATATTGTTAAATGATGCTATTACAGTTTACCTGATGTTCTTTGTAATCGTAACCTATGGATATACCTCGAGGGGCGTCACGCGTTGCCGAACCCTTAAAACTTGCACATCTGTCGCTTATACCAAAATTAAATAATAATATTGTTGTTGCACTCACACTCACACCGACTTATACTTGGGTGTTGTGTAATTATAGTGTTTTGAATGTTATAGCGCAAATAAAAATAAAATATCATTAATTTTTAGTTGACGACCTCCGTTGTCAAGTCGTCTTTACGCTGGTCCCAAGGCGTCGTCAGTCATAATTCTTCTATTAACAAAACAAAGACCATATAAGACCTAATGAAAGTTTTTTTTTAACCAAGTAACTGTTGCCTAACACTAATGGCTACAGCAATGTCGCCTTTCCGCCGACGCCAATTTATGGCGTGCCAATAACGAGGCTCAGGGGATTGGCTCCGCTAATTGCTTTTGATAATAATGATTAATATAGTAACAATAAATTATCAATACTTTGGCATTATAATCTTTGATTGGCATCGGGCTTTTAGTCCTTACACGCGAAGTAACAAAGTTAATTTTAATTTGAAATTTATAAAATAATATTTTATTGACATATTGTTTTTAATGATTTTAACTATCAACTTAAAATTCTTGATACTTTTAATGCGAGTGGTAAATTGGTTAAATATAAGTAGACCGCATTGGCTATAGCTTGGCTACCCATTTTTTTAGCCTAGACACACTACTCTAGGCTATGATACACATTATGTTAGTATTTTGTAAGCAGTTTATATAGATCTATAACACTGTACTTTACTCCAGATACATCATGCAAACATTTCATAAAATCCAGATGCCACAATTTAAATGCTCATTACGGATTTTAAAGTACACGAAATTTTTATATGAATAAAATAAAGTGACTTTAACTCTTAACTAAAATGCGGTATCACAAACGTAGTCTTACTTTGACAATTAATTAGGTATAGGTACTTGAGATTGTATGCGATACCTTCATCAGCTGAAAACTTCGAGTGACACTCGAACGTGACCAAGTGTCGATACATTGGTGTCACTTCCCCCCACTTTACTCAAGTTTTGAGACTTGAGTTTTTGAATATGGGGCGAAATTTGCATCGCAAAAAATTGGCTGAGCGTGTGAGGCTTTGGGCAAAAACTGGGTCGGCCGTTTTTTGGGCCCACTTCCTTCTGAGATTTTGTAAGGTGATATTTTTCGCAGTCCATAACATAACATGTATCAATTTTGGATTCTATGACGAATGAGTGAACGGAAAGTCTTTAATTGGACGCTAAAACCAAATACCTAAATCATAAGATTATATTATTAGAATGAAAGTAGCTACAACAATATTGCTAGATAAATGGAGCAATCATTGAGAGAGCAAAGTTAGTTCTCTATTTAACTTAAAATCTTGGAGGGAGAAATTATTTAAGTACTCTAAAATAATAAAACAAGAAATCTTTCTCTTCCAAGGATTCGCCCTAGGCAGTAGGTAGCGAGTTTTGTCCGTATTGTGTTTTGCTATGTAAAAACGTAATATTCCAATTAAAGTATCAAGATTTAGTTAGCATACTGTAAACGGTACATGGTGTTATAAGGCATTACGCACCCTATTACTTAAGCAGGATGAACGTTATTGCTTGTAAATAATTTAACAGCTGCGTTATCGCGAAGAAGGGGCAAAAAAACTGAAATTATGTAAATTGTATAAGAGTTTTCACGTTATAAGTCCCCATTTATTATAATGAAATGAATTCTGAAATGAAATCCAAAGGCGAGGGAGAGTGGAAAAACTAAGGGCAGGGAACGATTGAAATATAAGTATTTTTCTCCTTTTTTATTAACGTTCCTCGGGTTTAAATTGAATTATTTTAAGACCTGTCAAGTGCATGGTAATAGTGACATACGTCTTTTTAAGCGATCTCTTTAATGTTATAACAATTGTATCAAATTAAAGAATGATTGCGTATTTTTTTTTTCCAAATATTAATTAAAACAAACAAGGACGTTGAACCTGATGGTCGGTGATGTAAAATTCGCCGCTCTTACAAAGACCGGGGATTTTACTGCTGCTACGGCGAAAAGTTTCTATTGTTTTAAAACGCCACGTGCAGCACTAAAAATATCTTAGCGTGGTTCTTATAACTAAAAGAAGTCCAGAACAAAGGTAACAAAGAAACTAATAACAAACGGGTAAGAATAATAAGGTAGAACTACTGTCGCAATGTAAAGTATCTGTCGAATCTTAATCCCGTGTTAGTTTATTTATTTATTTTTGTGTTTTAAATCACTGGCGTAAAGTACCAAATTCAGTGGTTGCACTAGACAAATACATCATCACACACACATACATTTACATATATGATGTACACTGTGTGTGTCCGAAAACCCCGACCTGGGGTTGACCGCTTTTTACTAATCTGTGCGCGTCTGAATGTCTGCAAAAACAAAAAAAAAATGCTATTTTACTTATTTTAAAATAGCAAAAATACAGTGAATAAAGCGAGCTCAAAAGCAAACATCTCTAGTTGACTGTACAAGTAAGTACAATAAAGTATATTTGTTGGTAAACTGCAAGCAGTGGACAATAGCGAGACGGGACTCGTTGAAAGGGTAGATATATCGGAGAATCAAAGTCCGAGGCATTTTATTTATGGACTAAGATTTGCCATATATTCTATAATCAGTTCGGGGTTTAGAAGTTGAAAAACGAAAGCAACTTGACTAAAGCAATTCTTGTTGTCTTAAAACATCTCTTTGTGTATTCATTGAATTCTATGTTGGTATTTGAGCGAACTTTAAACCTAATAATGGATTTATAAAGATATTGATTGAAAGATCCAGTTCGTTAGAACTACTTTTACATTTTGAGGCTTTTAATAGACACGGTAACTAGTTTTATCCATCAGGATAGTATTAAATATGAGTGCGATTTGCACATAATCTGATTACGGCGGCTTTGAGAATCTGCACGACATTCTCACAAGCCTACAACAGATCTGCTCAGATTCTACCGAGAATTTCCTCTGAGCCGTTCCTAAATGACAATAGCGGTCACAATTACAAATTAGGCTCCTTACTCTGTTCCTTAGGGATATAAATCGGTAGAAGATAAAGTAAAAAGTTTCCTCAAGAATCGTGAAATTTTTACAGCATCCGTATTATGTTTCCTGATGAGGATGTAACGTTATTATAGATGGTATACACAGTGAATAATATCTCACGGAGACCAGAATAAAGTGAAATGGACCAGATGGAAAATCTAATAGGAAATAATTAAATAAAAAGATACTGTGTAGGTGGACAGGTTTACTAGCAAAAGGAGCGGATGATCTGGTGAAGATTTAATGCTGTTGGATGCTAAAGTCTGTTCATTCTTTCTTGTCCTCTTTGGTAAACAATCTTGGCACTACTTTAAAACGAAAACACTCACTTAAAGCAAGATAATAACAAGAACAAAAATCTTTTGAATTTAGTTATCAGTTGATTTTATATTGTTATATTTCAATAAAAAAAAATTAATAAATAGGACATGTTAAGCTGAACAGACTTTAGGCAGAAGTGATCGTCACATCCTTGGAAGCCATTTTTGTAGATCTGTGGACTTCTGTGAGCTTTTGATTGAATGGGTTAATGAAAAACTGAACTAGGCACGCACAATATTTAATTTTCTGATCTATAATTAGTATGATTACTAGTTACTAACAAATGTGTATTCAATCCTCACTTGTAGATAATAAAACAGGGGAATAATAAACGTTTAAAAATACAAACAAACAAAACAAATACAAAAACAAATACTGTTATGTATAAACAAATACTTAAGAAATCTCTGTATTTAAAGAGTTTTGATAGTGGATTTTAATAGTTTTCATATATTTAAACTCCCGATGGCCACATGCTAGGCACAATGACTGAATAGGAACATAATATTATTCGCAAGCGCCGGCGTTCGCGTGACCCTAATTGGTTAATGCATAACTAATAGTGGTTAGATTTCATAACGCAGATTTATCTAAAGGTTTTGGATTATTATATTAGACAAATATTAGTTTGGATTGAACCAAATTGAATATCGGGTCAATCTTATTACCTTCAAGCTCAAATCGATACCCTGTTTATCGAGTATCGTTTGATTACGCGATTGTTATTCGAATGCAGGGAGGATACGCTTCTAGTCGAGGCATGCAATAAGCCGTTTGCCACTCCCTCGGTTTATCTATTTGAGTAAACATTGCTATCAGCTCACCACAAAGTGTACTTTTCGTTTGCGTTTTATCGTTATTATCGAGGCTACAACCGTATAGATACTTCGCTATTGGAAGTTTTTAAAATTTAGAGACCATCTAAAAATGATTCCAGAAATTCGACCGCAGGTAGGTGGGACTGTACCCACTGTAGGACTACTATTGTCCATCATCTATATGTATATCCAGATATATTGCTCTCCGTTAATATTGCAAATGTCCTGACTAATGATAGCAATAAGGATAAAGGTACGAATTTCTTTGTAGATCTTCCTCAAGCGATTGAGCCTCAGATCTCAATCAGGAGGGACTCCATTCGTTATCTGACACCCTGGAAACGTGTAACGGTTAGTAAAAGTCGGTACCAACTAACCTGAGATCTTTCTGGTTTTGGCGGAGTACAATATTTGAAAATATTTTTTACATTCTATCAAAGAACGTGTCACAGTATTATTTATGTCTATCCTATTCTAACGCATTGAGCTTGGCTATCTGATAAACTACAGAAATATTGAATGACTTCTTTTTTGACGATCAAGATTATTCGCTCCACAAAAAATCCGGAAAATTATTTGCTGTTTCGCTGTAGAACGGATCATCTTTCATCTTGTCTAAGTTATTTTAGTAAAACGCCTAATCATTATTTCAGATTAGCGAGAACAAGATGGGTGCCGATCGTGCTCAGTTAATACGCACGGAATTAATGGATCTAAGTATTTTACTATGCGAAATTATCCTCGGTACATGAGATTTGGGATTACCTTTCTCAATATCTCAATTAAATAGTTAGGGGTTAGGTGTGCAGAAATCCCTTTTACAGAACAGAATTATTAAGAAGGAGATTAGTGCCCTCTCGCATTCGCGGCTTCAATATAAACTTACATTAATATTCTGCGGTTGAGTTTTTATGTTGACCAAAATCGATTTGGTGCTGGATATTTGCGGCGTAAAGGTTAAGACGTTTTTTGATTACATACCTACGCTATTTCATGAAATTGTTTTGGGGGAATTGTGTTAAATTGGATAAGATGACATGCTGTGCCGGACCCATCTAGAGTGCGAAAGAGGCAATGAGAAGAAAAAGCGTACGGAGCAACTGGATCCAATAGTCTATCCAGTTTTCCCTTTTACATCTGGACACGGGCATTCTCTAACAAGTTCTGCATAGCCATTAACTAATTCTCAAACTTGCATCATGAAAACATGCGTCATAACATTTTGATCCCATTCCATACCCTGTCTCATTTAAATAAGTTCAAATCATTTGCTAGCTTGTTCCATTGGCACACTGATCAAGGTCAACTGCCAAAGTCATTTATACGCAAATTTACTAAAATAGAATTATATTAATCAATCTCAAATCACCAGACCAATTAATGTAGCTTCTCAGAGAATTAATTAATATATTATGTAAGTTACCGTTATTAGATCAATAGAGTTAGGTTTGTAGTAAATTTCAGCTTACACTAAATGCTAATTCCGTTTAAACAGAAGTAATGTATCAGTGAACAAAGACAGCAAAGATAAAGTACAACTAATTTAACTTATTAAGTTAACTTCGAGATAACGGTGTCATGTTATATCTGTAGTGGATTCTTGATATATGGAAACAATATAATAAAAAAGTTTATGTGCTGGCAAAGATGAATCTGTTGTTTGTTTTTTAATTTAATTTGTTGAAATATGATGTAATATCACAGTACCTACCTAGTAATTTCATTGCCTGACAAACCGAAACACACAACGCAAGCATTGTTGCGTAGCAATAGATAAAAAGAAATACCCGCGCATACAAATCAGTACCGAAATCTGGTAAATTCAGAGTTATTTTTCAGTTTTGATAATATGCATTTATTCTGAGAATCGCTTCCTTACAATGACAAATAGACACAATAGTACTCCAAATCCCTTCCTGAACTGACAAAATTGCCTCAACTTATTGCGTTTCCGCTGACAATTCAGTACCTATCAAGTTTGAAACCCTTTTACAGATGAACTGCTGATTCTGATCAAGATAAACAGTTTCTAAACTGCAGAGTTATAATAAGATAGAGAGACTACTAATAAGCGGTTTAACCCTTTAGGCGACTAATGGACTTAGAACTGCTGAACCATCCAATAGCTTATAGCGGCGACGGGCTCACCACCGGTCACGCTGAGCACATGTGCAGTCATTGCTTGCTGAAGCGCGGAGTATGCCAGTGGGCTGTTTTTTCGGTGCTTTTGCCGAGTCTCTGACTAACCCTTAGGGGATAATAGTCGTGAATATAACTATGTAAGTGTGTTAACCCTTTAAATCCCGGATAGCATCTCGAGAGTCCATGACCAATAGATTTAGCTATTGCTTCTCGTGTCTGGTGTCTAGGCGGATAATAAATGTTGCTAATATTATTCCTGAACTGCAGACGAAAAAGGCGAAAATCAAGATCAAATTATACCCGGAGCGTACCCTGAAGTTCAGCAACTAAATGTATAATAGAAACTTCCTAATCCAGATTACATTCTCTGAACCAAATTTAAATCCGCTAACACCCTACGGCATTTAACAAACTTAAACTATTACCTTTAAACAAGTACCCGGAATGTTCGTTATACCTGTATGGAGGTGAGAAGGTACTCCATTCTCAGTGTCACGTATAATCTCAATGTAGCTTCAATCACCATTTGTTATGCGAATGCGAATGGCAGGCATTCCTTGCATACGTTGAACTATCTTGTCTTAGCTGACGAGAATATGCTATGCATCTTGTACAGGCATGTTGAAACTTGGACCAAGCATTCATGTAATTACAGACCAAATATCTATTACTCCGATAAAGCCATTACAAAAGTGAGCTATTGGTGAAATTCATTTTAGCACATCGAATTCGGAATCAGAAATTTCTCCAAGCGAGTCTGTACCGGCAAATTCCGTTGGATCTTTTTATTAGTCAACTGTGAAGATATAAATTGTCGCTCCAATGATTAGAAAGTTCAAGATTGAATTAATCTGCCCTGCAGAAGTTTAACGAAGCCTGGTGTCAATCTGTCACAGAAGTTGCCAAAGAAACCTCGTCGTGCGATAAATAAGTGGACGGCTGTAACAGTATTTTAAAGACGAGGCTTTTAAAATGTCTCGATAAATCTTCAGAATTTAAAATAAAGATCGGTTTTTACAAGGCAAATCAATATTAGGAGTAAAAACTTTATTGGTTGATATTAGTGAAGAAAAAATAGTTAACAGAGATTTTTATTGCGCATCATCATCATAAGCCTGTTTGTCCATTGCTGGACATAGGCACGCCGCCGAATTTATTGCGAATATTGTAAGTTTTTATTTATAAGAAGGTAGAAGCGAGCTTCACCTGTAATCCTCAACGACTGAGGAACTGGCTATCTTACCTCCGATAGCCGGAACACGACAATGCTTATAACATTGTTATTAGGTCCTTACCTATGAAATTGGTGTTTTGTATGGAGATTTTGGGGAATTCTGCATTTTCCATACTAACATTTTATCAGTTTTCTTCACAACGACAAGCTGTAGTAATATGTGTAATATCACACTTCATAAAAATTATTTATCGTTTTTAAGTGAATGCAAATAAAATGATGTATTCGGAAGGCACCTAAAAAGAGTTGTCTCCGTGTCCAATTTTAACACAATTAAACTTACAACAAATTATCAAAACAAATCATAAGAGCTCATAAATATAGTCTATTTTTTGACGAGGTAATTATTTTTTAGGAATACTCTGAATCTTAATAGTTACAGACAAAATACTAAGACAGAATAAAAACACCACTTTCATAGGTAAGGACCCAATATTATGGCGACAAATTTAGCTAAGACACTGGTAGCTAGCCAGGCGGGCTTTGAAGCCCTACCACCAACCAAACCGAGCAGAAAAACCCCTGCCCCCGTGGGAAATCGAACGCCGGACCTCCCGATCTACACCCGGTGCACTCAACCACTAGACCAGAGTGGCAGTTTAAAGTTATTTTGTAATGAGGGCGGAACTGTTAGTGTCAATCTTTATTATAGTTTTATCTCTGTAGTTAAAGCAAATTGCTCAGTGAGTCTTGAATTTTTTTTATCAAGCCTTAGTCAGCAGATTGTGCGGAAGTAAATGGATTCTATTATGTCAAGTACGTTTTAAGTTATATCTCTATAAGTAGATATAGAGATATAACTTAAAACACTAACGAGAATTATAGTTTCAAACTATGTACATTCAAGTTTAAGCCGTGGGTTAACGTCTACAAATGCAAACAAAAATATTTGAAGTTTGTTTTGGCTTCTGTATTAAAGACTCACATAATAGTTTTTTATGTCTATGTATAAAGTACAAACACCGCCCTGTTACTTTTCTACCAGTCCTTATTTACATTACTCTAAATTTCATCAGCAGCCCAAACAAAATATTTCTCGTCGTCTTCGAGAATCTGCAAATTGGCAAAAGTTTCACAATTACCCGAAATGAGTAATGGAGTTCTTGCACTTAGTGAATGTTATGTTAAAAAATTTTTCGTGACGCCGAATAAATCTCGTTATAATCGTATCTAATTAAAACACGACGATCCGACAATAATAACATGAGAAAGGTTGTAGTTGAATGAATAATGATGAAGATAATGATCTAACTACATTCGTATATAGTGGCCATGGACTTACTGACCCGTTTAAATTCGAATGAACTCAATAAAATGCTTAAGACTTATAGTAAACATAAAATATAGCACAATACATAGCAAAAAACATTAACAATAACGATTTAAGGTGTCGCCGCTTTAGAGACTCTAGATTCGAGTCTGGATGTTTATAGGACTGAGTGTCTGTCTTAAAATGATGCCTTATTCCTATCCAATGAAATAAAAGTAAAATCCAAACCAGCTTATTCTAAAACTGACATGAAACTCAAATCGACGTTCTTGAGAAGGGCCAGGTCAAAAGTACCCGAAATCACCGAGCATTTATGATGACGGAAACCAGTATGCAAAGATCGTAGTAAGTGGAAAGAGTAATCTCAGCCTACCCCTGAGGGAAAAAGCGTAAGTTTATGTTTGTGCCTGGGTCATGACATGACTGTTAATATGACTTATTTATGTAACATGATACTTCTCTGTTACCATAGATTCCATCCTTACTTTTAGGCTGATTGGTGTGAGCGTAAGAATATTTATTTATTATAGGAAATTGCTGTGGAGCTTATCCTGCAGGAATCTCTGGACTAGAGCGATAGTGTTTGATTGAGTCTGAGATAGAATAGAGGTGTAAGTAGGTTAACATATTACACTGTCAGTACTATAACCAGACCCAGATCATCTTGAAGGCCAGCCTTGAATGGAATTGTGACTAGATTGGATAATTACTGTGCTCAATCATTTTGTTACACGGGCATTTATCTTTTGCTTTCATGTTGTAACATTGTTCTAATGCTGATTTATCTTTAAGCCTGGGTTAGAATATAAGTTCTTATTACATTGAGTGAGTGAAGATATAGGGCGAGAAATATTCGAACATTTCTTGGTCAGCTCATATGTACCCGAAAACGCCTATTTGTACCTAAGAGTATCTATGAGATTAGATGAAACAAAAGAATCGTGGTGCGTAGGGAAAAGTGTAACATCTCTCTATGGGAGATAGACGTTATTTTATTATGTTGTTTATTGTGCCTGTGTCAATCAGCAATTTATCATTTTCCGTTTTTTAAAAGGTTGATTGGCGTTTATGTTTTTAAATGGAAAAAGGTTTTTCTGGATCCATATTTCTATCCGATTTATACATACAATTATTTTAAGACCCTTAAGAACAATATTTGTGTCATCAAAACATATAATAACCAATTTGTTAGCAGAGACAACATATGAGTTGCTGCCCAATAAGTTATTATGCTGATGAATTAGAAATATCTGCTGCCCATAAAATGCTGACCAATTAGTTATTTTAGCTGACCAATTGTATATTTTGGTGACCAAAATTCGAAATTTAAATCCGTTTAAATAACACAATAAAACATCTATTATAATGGTCAGAAATCCAGACACAATAAAACATCTATTGTCTGCGAATACCGGTGTTCGGGCTGACCCTCAAGGGGTAATAACCACATCATCATGCACTTTCCACTTCACCCTGGTACATAATTTACGAGCAATAGTTTCTGATTTCAATTTCATTTGATGTGGAACTGGGGAACTGTTCCTATAAGCGTCAGTTATTCGTCTGTTCATTGTAAATGAATTCTAATTAAAGATCGAAAGAAGAAAGGTGTTTCTTAAGTCCATTATGGTACGGAAGTTTATAAATGTGTCATTTCTGTACCAGAATAAAGCTAGCGAGTTTGGCTTTATTTTTGAAATATACCCCGAAACCTTCATTTATCGTTATCATAAGCAGCCTAGAGATATCCATTGGTGGACAGGATGCACTCTGTGCATTGTTGAATTTCAACGCTTCTGTAGTAGATTTTTTTTTCTAAATGTCTCAGAATCACCCTCTTCTGTACGTGTTAAATCTGCAAGCAATAAATAAAACCCAACTCCACCAAAACAAACATCTTTTGTGATTCTACTACACTTGTTAAAGAAAATGGCGTAAGCTGCTTCTTGGCAAAGTTTAATAAATAAGCCGAGATGTTTAGAAGGGAATGTTAGGAAGTCGATTCCCAGCGGGATACTTTGCAATTTGTAAACAGATTATTCAGTAAGGTGAAATTTTTCGGGGCTTCCTGTTAAGTCTTTTGTCTCAATTTATTTGAACTTCGTGGGTCGGTTTGGGAGGAAGTAGTTAAACTCCCGACCTTTTTCTTGCACGGACTTTTAAAACTGAACCAAATTCTGATCAAAAATGAGTTTAGTTAAATTACTCAAAAAGCGTGACATTGCCATAGTTCTTGACTCCGTAAGTTATCACGTACCCTTACCTTTTTGGAAGTAAAACTTCCACTTTATGGAATATTGAATTGGTTGTCACGGTCAATAGATTCTCCTGGGATCCCGATCCATAGGCACGTTCGGAAGCACTTTCCCTCCAGACAAAAACATATTAAATCCCCCAATGTGAGTTATTGGTTCAATATCAACACACAAAAGACAGAGTACAATGACACAAGGTGATACTCTCGCCGTACAATAGGTAATAAATAGTAGATGGGTAAGTCTTTTTGTGATTCAATCGTTTATTTAGTACTTTCGGATCTTACTTTGAATAAATTTATTGACCTATTCTGTAGTAATCTGCAGAATGTTCGTGATAATTTAAACCTCAGAAGATTTCATTCAAAATCAAAAGCATTAATTCAGTTTAGATGCGTTTTAGCGCATGCTTATGAATGTCATAAACATTTTACAATATTTCGTGAAAAAGAAAAACTACGCCATCCATTCACAAAACTACCAGGAGGCCTTGTTCTGAGAAGAACGGGCAAGAAACAAATAGTTAGTGTTTCATAGCAAATAGTTAGTGTTTCTTGCAATTAGTTAGTGTTTGGACTATATTAAGATTTGCCTTGCTAATAGAATAGTTTCCAACAATAGCCACCATAAAGATCCAAATTAAAAACATGGACATCCGAATTCTTGCTCCAAGAACAATATAGTAAAATTTAATGTGCAATTGAACAGCGAATACGTAATAGTAGATTAGTAGCCAAGGTCTGTAAGGCATCAATTGCAGCCCGAGATATTTAGGCGCACGAGCCAAGCGAGGGCGCTTATAGTTCGAGGGTGCAATTGATGCTTACACCCGAGCTAACTACTCTGCTTTACATCTCGATTGTGAGGTAAGTGGAAAAAAAGGCATTACAAGAATAAATAAATTTATTTTCAAGAACTAAATTTAGCTTCGCCGTTCGATATTCAAAATTGATGAAAATAGCGAAGCGACCTCTTTTGTCACAAGATTAAATAAATTTATTTTCAAGAACTAAATTTAGCTTCGCAGTTCGATATTCAAAATTGATGAAAATAGCGAAGCGACCTCTTTTGTCACAAGAATAAATAAATTTATTTTCAAGAACTAAATTTAGCTTCGCCGTTCGATATTCAAAATTGATGAAAATAGCGAAGCGACCTCTTTTGTCACAAGAATAAATAAATTTATTTTCAAGAACTAAATTTAGCTTCGCAGTTCGATATTCAAAATTGATGAAAATAGCGAAGCGACCTCTTTTGTCACAAGAATAAATAAATTTATTTTCAAGAACTAAATTTAGCTTCGCCGTTCGATATTCAAAATTGATGAAAATAGCGAAGCGACCTCTTTTGTCATTGGGCTGAATGCATGATGTCTAGTGCCAGTAAGATGGTTAGATGTACGCGAACTTTTTGAAAGAGTTTTTTTTTTAATTACTTACCGTCCTAGGGCGTTTCTAGCTACATTATTAACCTAGGGCGGTAATTGATCACTTACAACCCGCATCTGGGGGTATTAAGGACCTACTTACCGAACATGAGAGATGTAAACACATTTATTTCGAATTACTCTGTATTATTGTTACACCATCAAAGAAAATACTTATTTGCATGTTAAGAATGTTGAAAACGTCGAAATTGAACCTCCTTTTGACCCTGTGTTGTTGCTGTGTCATGTATGTTTGTTATAAGACGCTATTTTTACAAAGAAAAGAGTTTCTTTTATGTGCAGAAAACCTTAAAGCTTTTTGGATCATTGTAAAGTGACGATGGTATTGAACGAGCGGATCTTATTGTACGACCAAGCGACTCTAATTTGGAGTGAAGACATGTGTATTCTTGAAACCAAATAACATAACAGGAAACGTTTCATGTCTTTGAATAATCTTATCATTAAAAATGTTTACCGCCTCTGTGGTCTAGTGGTTCACACCACCAGATGTTGAACGGGAGGTCCGGGTTCTGCTCGGTTTGTTGGTGGTAGGGCTTCCAAGCCCGCCTGGCTAGCAACCACCGTCTCGCCTAAATTTGTCGCCATAATAACAATGTTATAAAAGCATTTGTTGTGTTCCGGCAATCAGAGGTAAGATAGCCAGTTCCTCAGTTGTTGAGGATTTACAGGTGAAATCTTAATGTAAGATAATAAATATCTTCAGATATTCACACCTATCAACGAGCCCCGTTTTAAGCTACCAATGCTGCTTGTGTTACGGATACTAAATGACGGATAAATATATTTAATAGATAAAAACATAAATATTCTGAATATATGTAAATATACATAAACATCCAAGACTGGAGAACAAATGCCTGAAAATTCATCACCCAAACATTTGCCCCCACCGGGGATCGAACCCAGAACCTCTCGAGATGGCGACGCCTCGAGACCGGGCGGCGTACAGACCACTCGACCACGGAGGTCGTCCTGATAGATAATGGTGCTTTTCATACATAAAGTCACACCTTTTTCCCGAAGGGGATAGGCAGAGATTATTTTTCCACTTGCTGGCTATTCTTGCACTTGCTTTTCTTTTGGATAATGGTTT
This sequence comes from Parapoynx stratiotata, assembly GCA_910589355.1. NCBI lineage: Eukaryota > Metazoa > Arthropoda > Insecta > Lepidoptera > Crambidae > Parapoynx > Parapoynx stratiotata. The sequence goes on from OU342477.1 coordinate 2,071,401, forward strand.
ACTGGTTAATTACATTATCTAATGTAGTACTTGGCAGATTGTTTGCACTTAATTGATGGGGGAGGTATCCATTACGGGCCGGCCACGAGACGGTCTAGTCCAGGCGCGGGTGCGGATGGCTTCGGCGGGTGCGGTTAGCATGCCACGTAGATTGGCTAGCGGCTAGAGCGGTTGGCTAAAATGGACGTACTGAGGATGGCTCTAAATAAATTAAATAAGAATCTTTATCCAGATTATAAGAACTATTCGTACGAGTTGAAAAATTCTTTCAGTGTCAGATAGTACATTAATTGAGGATGGTTATTATAGGCTTTATAACATCACGCTAAGACCAATTCAAGCCTAGCCTGTCTAGCCGTTTTCAACCGCGTCTAGCCCGTGTACGTGCCCAGGGGGTTATTGTTGTAGTTTGTTTTTTGTCAATATCTAGACATCTCTACATTATAGATGAACCACGTAAATTATGTTTAACCTAAAATTATTTAGGTATCAATACTATTTAAAGGTTAGTAGAATTTGTACTAATGATTACAAAAGCAGTTTCGACTTATTTAAAACAAAATCAAACAAAGTGAATCATCGCAAGATTTAAATTGTGTCAATTTATGTGATTTCTCATGATTTGATAATTTAGGATTGTGTTTTTTTTTATAACAGGAAAGCTCTTGGCCTCAATATCACCTGATTTTAAGACGATAAGGCCCGAAGGGGTAACCGAGCTTCACCTGTATTCCTCAGCAACTGAGGAACTGCCTATCTTACCTCTGATTGCCGGAAAACAACAATGCTATAACATTGTAACTATGGCGTCAGATTTAGGAAAAATTGTGGTAGCTCGCCAGGCGGGTTCATAAGCCCTACCACCAACAAAACCCCGTGGGGAATCGAACCCCGGACCTGGTGTCAACCACTAGCCCAGCGAGAGAGGCGGTCAAGTTTTTTGATTTTATATTGTAATGTCTTTAAGTATGTATTAGGTTTGTATTTGTATAATCGGACGAGAATGAAATCACTCTTCTAGAAAACCACATCTAATCGAATAGAAAGATACAAGTGAACATGCTATGAAATATGGCAGGGTTTATACATATTTACTCATTTTCTCCTTTTTTTCTAGACATATTTATGATCTTATTTTATCACCCAAAACTTATCTGAAGCGAAGCCAAGAAAATTGACGCTTTGTTTAAAGTAACTCCGTTTTATAGTGTTCTCGAAATTACACTTTCAAGATCCACATTGTTGGAATTTTTCGTTACACCACAAGAATTTATAGGAGCTCGCTTTCATTTTGAAACAATTCTAAGGCGGTCATAATTTGGAAGTCATATCATAAACTGGCTTTTATCTCTCTACTGACTATTCTAGTCTAGTTAGGATAACTCGAAAAATGTAAAGTAGCGCCGTGAGGCTGCCTCAGATATAATCTGGACTAATGGGCCCTTTTCGGGGTCTTTTTCGTTTTTCATAGCCTGCCCTCTGTTAGAGCACGATAACGCACGTATTTCCGTCTTTATTACTTCTCCTTTCTTGTCCAGGCGATTTGTGAACCCTTGTATTAATACTTTACAGGGCGACTTGAATACGAAATTTTGGATAGTAAGACTGTAATGTAACATAATGTTTATTGTCTCAAATGGGGTTATTTGGGAGGCGAACTACGTAATCTAATAACACAGCCTCAACGTTTTATGTAATAGGTTATTCTTTAAATTGGATGTATTCTTATTGCCTGTTACAGGGCTTAACGCTTTATCATTGTTCCGTTATTATATTGTATACGAATGTATATTTATAATCATTATTAGTATTATCGAGGCAATATAATTATTAATCAGGATGACCTATAATTACCGTGGAAGTTTGAGAAAAAAAATATTTGAGTTTACCAATCGAAGGTATCGTTCACAGTTAGTCAAGTAAGCCGGTTTTGCTACTAGATCACAATATCAAGTTACACGATCTCCTTACAAGAGCTAATGAAATTTACATTTGTTCTCCACAAAAACTGACCTCTAGTGAAACTAATCTAAGTAAAGAGAGTTCTAGCAAGTGCAATCCTCAGGAGAATAGAGTTGAACTAACTTGGTCACTGTGTTATAGATTCAGTTCTTAATTAATTATAAGTTTAATTGGAAGGGGATTGTCCCGTGGGACAAAATAAACACGTAGATTACAATTGCCCCCAAAAAGTTGGAGGTTTAATTGATTTACGACACTCTTTTTAAGTTTTTCAATACTGCGGATTGTTGGCCATAGTAATTGTGCCGTTCCTTTTAGTTAAAAGTTCAAGCCGTGACAAATAAGAGAGATTCCGACGGATACTTTTTGGGAAACGGTTTGGGCGAATCTCGCAAAGTTTGGTACAAAAGACATTTCAATGGATACGGTAGATACTGCATGTAATACGTTTAAGTGAAACACGTAAATTTGCGAGAAAACTAAGATCTCTTTTGTGAAGATAGTTTTTTTGCTGTTTAATCAATGTTTTATTCAAATAGCATTCAATTCGTACTTAAACGAGTTTCATTTTGCTTATCGATTTCCTGCTTTAAAAATTTTATACTTAATATTGTTTTTAGAGTACCTATCTTGTATGAATAATAAATGAATATACTGTTTACTTCTCAAACGGGTAATTTAAAGCAATATTATTATTTTGATTCCTCCTTTCGTCGGCCTTAAAACAAAATGATGGTAGCGTTTTTAAATATTCATAAACATCTGTGTCATGTACACAACACTTAGCCAGCCACGAAAGGACTCCATTACGACAACCTTGGATTAAATCTTTTAACATTGGAGTCTTGCGGTTAAAATTCTGGATGCGAACATTCAAGTTACCCTGGAAAAGCTGGAATTCTGGAAAACTTTTAGGCAATGAGCGTCTGTAAATTTAACAAGAAACCAGAGCAAGTCACAGAAACTTGTCTAAGACTGGAACCACTAGAAGCGAGAATGTAACTTATTTGCTTTGTTCCTTGTTTTTGCCTTTTCCTACACTCAATATTCACAACGAGTAGAGCACAAGTAAACCTTTTTCTCAGTTTGCTTCGTAAAAACTACTTAGCTATGCGTTCAATATCGGGGCACACCTGGGTCACAGTTTAATATCATCAGAAGTAACCCCAGTCTCATCAAGTTTCATTCGATATTCAATGAATACGTGAACTTCGAATCCGTTTTATTTTTTTATATCGAACCGTAAACAAATCTGTATTTGATCGAAATCTTTGCGAGCAAACCGTCTATTGACTCTATTGAAATTGTTGTATGTGTGGGATTCCATTTGAATTATTATATCGTAACTGCTATTTTTCGATGAAATCTCTTATAATGGTGTGGATGTTGGTTGAAATCCTATTCTTTTCAGATATTTCGACACAACTTTATGTACCTCCATTTATGATTCGAGTATAATTTAAAAAAATTATCTGCTTCTATAAGATAAAAACTAAATACTCATTAGGAGCGTTTTCTTGTATAAAAAATAAACTTTGTTGACCTTTAAAAGATTTTCTAATTATTTTGAAAAGTAAATAGATTAAAACCATTTAAGTACAAAGAAAAATATAAAAGCCTAATGTGTTTACGTGAGTAATTAAACGAGGTTAATTTACACCTTAGTTATCTTTAGGATGTTAATTATTAATCTTAAGACCAAACACCAGTTTATTCAGTAGTCAGTGTTGTGAATTCTTTTTGAAGTGTGACTATTAAACCAATGCTGATAGTTTTTGTGTTTTTTTTTTGTAAGGAAAGGTTAGTAATTTAAATTATTTTACCTTTAAACTAAGGTGTCAACCCGGGTGCACTCTCTATGGCGGCTTTTTGTCTAAGCTTCATTGCAAAGTTTTTGAGTGATACTGTATTTGTTTGTTAAAATATGCATTCTATATTTTATAACTATCCTTAAACTTTCTTTAGACACAATTCTTCTGATTATCCAACAAAGGCGAAAGTTGCTTTGTTTCTAAAATCGAAATAAAAACCGTAAGACAACCGATTTATCAATTGAGTGAATTGGCGTACAATTAATATAACTTTCATTTAAAGATAAGTAATTAGTAATTGCTTGAATAAACTATTTAGCGTCTTTCAAATTTATTCTCTAACTCCGCCGATGCGTCAGATCTCTATGAGCTGAATGGATCTGTGCATAAAGTTATTCATCTCGGCCCTTTGTTATCAGACAATGAAGATTTTAGTTCAACTGCGTCTTAATTCGTTGTTGGCAAACTAAGAAGAAAGTTCTGTTTTATCTTTTGTTAATGCTGTACAACGCTTTGGGAACAGAACTCAACATTTACAAGATGGTATGTTATTTTTTTTGAAGACTTAGGTGGTTAAGATTAATAAAAGTGAAATGGATATTGCTTTCTGACGTTCAAAACTAAGAAGACTAGTTTAATTGGTTACTAGCGCAATATTGGACATTGTAATAAACTAATAAGTGTCAGCATTAGGTACTTCAGTAGCAAAATTGTCTTAGTTATCATTTACCTTTCTAATCTTAATGTAAATATTAGATGAAGCGAAATAAACTCATATCAAGAGCACATTATCACATCACTGGTTTTTACCATCTCTGAGTTTTTTTCGCTTCATGTTTTTACCATTTCTGAGTTTTTCCGTTTCTGAGTGACAAGTTCTGAGTAACTTGTTGTTACTCAGAAGCGGAAGTCAAGTGAATTAATCATAGTTTCAAATGTTAATATAATTAACAAGGTACAAACGATTTTATTTATTAAATTGTGCACGCTTACAATAATAATGACAAATAAGCATTTAACTCACCTGATAGTGAGTGGAAACGAGAATGTTGACAACGTACTACAGAAGTCACGCTCAAATAGCCACTGTGTAGATGATTCATTGTCACATTGCTGAGTTCCATAATTCAATTGTCATTTCCTGTTCAAGAATGAATAAAGTTATCGTGAATTTGCAATCTGGAGGATTTATATATCAATGGGATATATTCTAGCAGTGTAAAATACTATGTTATCCTCTTTATTGTTATCATAAACAGTGTACCAAACAAATTGACTAGAAAACATGTACTGAATTACGGAAATTATTAGGAATCAAAATTAAATTACAAAACGAAAACAAATTATGAAGTTCTGTATAGTTATACAAGTTTTTGTGAAATACTCGTGTAATATATTTCGCTACACAGAAAAGCAAACAATACGCAAGCGGTAATGGAAACCATTATTACACTCGTCATATATTTTAATCCTTGCAAGCATTTTTTTGCAATTTCTGCTTCAACTACATTTAATAATGAGCACGGTTTTGTTTTATATGGACCGGTTTCACTGGCATTGTTATTATGTAAGACGAGTATATGAGCCTAATCAAATAAGCCAAAAATAGGGCCAATAAACGCATTCTTTCTTTTTTTCTTTCAACCGGTAAAATCCTTTGACTGGGGTTTATCACAAAACAACTTTGTAAAGTTTATAACCATCCAGTAAATCCTATTCCAAGTGCAACCGTAGCAAAACCAAATCTAATCCAAAGGTTAGAAACAGTTGGGAAAATAAATCAAGAGCCAGAACTTAACCGATGATAAGTTTAAACTGTAGTTATTTTTTGCTATGCAGAGCGACTGCTTTGGTAGAGACTGGACAGACACTGGTCTCACCGGTTCCCCAGCGCTAGAATTCATATGCCGTAACCGGTTCTGCATGCATTTAGAAACGGACTTTAACTTCTCAGTTACATGGACGATATTGCATCACTTGCTCGGCCATTTCACGAGTGCAAGTATTACGCTTGGAATACCTTGCTCTATAGTTTTCCCATAAGGATCAGTTTTGAATGCGAGGAGTATTTCCAGCTCGCTATAGATGCTGATTGCTACCCGTAGGCTGTTCTGCCGCATGGTACACCACCTATCGGGTAAAAAACAGGTAATGTAGACCGCTTGCAAATTGCGGCTTTGTGATTTTCGTTTTGCTGCAAAAATAGGCGCGTATTATATAACCCATTGTTGTTCCTGTTGCACTTCGTTTTGTGGTTTAGTATTTTTTGATTGTTCGTTTTGTTCGCATGTAAAATATATAAATAAAAGGCTCGTTAGTTCTCTCAACTTTTCTATTGTCTGCTTCGAATATTGACTTAGAGACTTCATTGAGAGCGTTACCTATAGTATTATAATATAAGGTCCTTACCTATAAAATTGGTGTTTTGTATGGAGATTTTGGGGAATTCTACATTTTCCATACTAACATTTTATCAGTTTTCTTTACAACGACAAATCCAGATATAATAATATTTGGCATGTATCATTAGACAAGCTTTAGTGATATGTGTAATATCACACTTCATAAAAATTATTTATCGTTTTTAAGTGAATGCAAATAAAATGATGTATTCGGGAGGCACTTAAAAAGAGTTGTCTCCGTGTCCAATTTTAACACAATTAAACTTACAACAAATTATCAAAACAAATCAAAAGAGCTCAAAAATATAGTCTATTTTTAGACGAGGTAATTATTTTTTTGGAATTCTCTGAATCTTAATAGTTACAGACAAAATACTAAGAGAGAAAAAAAACACATATTTCATAGGTAAGGACCCAATATTCTTTTTCTAAATTTGCTTTCTGTAGTAGGTACTCTAATCGTATTAGTATTATAAATTAGTAGAGAAATATCTTTGACAACTGAACCGTGTAACGAAACCGCACAAATAATATTACGCGACTCCATTGCTGGATCAGAGGCTTTAATTAAAACGATATTTTTCTCAAACAACTTCACAAGACTGCACTTTCAAAGTCATAATGAGTTTGTATAAACTTAAAGGAATTCTGAATGTAACTCTTGCATTAAACAGATTGAAAACTTATCACATTTATATTTATTACTGATTTAATGTTGCCGTGTAATTTATCTTGTATTAAATTACTTTTAAAGTATTTTTAAATATTATTTTAAATATCCATATACATATATCGATAGAGTCAGGCGTACATTAGTAATAACGGAGAAGAGAATCGTCTTTTTAAAAAATCCTGTAAATGGCGAGCATCTGATAAATGAAGACTGAAGTAAAAACGACTGACTATCAATTTTTACAATTTATCAAAAAAAATTGTATCAAAATAGGATTGATTATTAGCTTAACTATATCAAACATTAGGTTTTTCTATTCATTCTCGTTTTGGACGGTGGTTACGTATTTGATTGACTTCGCTCACAATCCAACTCCAATATCGTCATTATAGCAAACATCTCCGTAAAAAGCCCATGTAAGGTTTCCGCATTGGACCTCGGTCAGGACAAGAACAAGACCACAAATCAAGGGCTTACGTTGCTGTAGCAATGAGCAGTAAAAGTTATGGTTCACTCCATACCATAAAAACAAACATTTTACTAGCCGTTTACAACGTAATTATCTTTACTGGGCTCAACACATGACTTTTTCGTGGGTAATTTATTGCTCTAGAGATTTCCACGGTATTAGTTATTTCGTCTTTATTAAAGAGTGTATTGATTTCCCGTTATAACCTCATTACGAAATCTTAAGATGAATCTTTTTCGTTGACACTATTCATTTATTTATTACTTTCTTTTGATTATATAAATTTGTGGATCCACGTATTAAAATCATAAATGCGTTATCATAGTAGCATCTTACCACAACGTGCGGCGAAAGAATGTGGTTGATTCTTCTTCTTCTTCTTCTTGCCCTTTTCCCACTCTAGGTGGGGTCGGCACAACATGTCTTCTTCTTCCATTCTCCTCTGTCACTCGTCAGCTCAGCATCGTGGTGCATCGTGGTGCTCAATGTGGTAGATTATCAATTTAAAATATTAAAAACTAGTAGTCGTATAAAACCCAAACAAAAAAAACAATGAGTTTTACTGTTTATTAGTAAAAGGTTATTTATAGGACAACAAACAATTAGGACTGTTATTAATTTTAATAATACAGAAGACAGTAATGACTCAATAAGCCATTGCTTGAGTAATTAATGGTAACTTTACTGAGAATCATTAAAAGTTCAACTAAAAAGAATTAAAATTAAAAATGACCTGAATTAATTCAATCTCATTAATCTCAGACATGCAAAATAAAAATTTAAGAAAAGGTACATACTGCATAATTAGTATTCCCGGAATGATTTAATCATTAATTTCAAATCTTTTCTCTCAACAAAAGCTCCTCCAGAAAGTTCAATTTATGGCTTTAATTAAGGAATTCATTCATATAAACTAAAGGAACGTATAAATAGCATTCCATTTCGTGCAGAATCGATTCATATTTGATTTCCTCAGGGTATTTCAATAATCGTTCAGTAAAAGGTAACATTTTTGTAAATTGCACAACAAACCATATTCTAATTGAGAGGAATCTTTTTCAATATGAAAAAATTGCGTATCAGGCGCCCTTCATAAATATGAAACGTCGGAGCCCTATATCTTCAGAGACGTCAATGGCATAGGACATGTGAGAAATTGAGTCGATTTATTATAATTCTGTACCATCCTTTAGAAGGCGTATGTATAAGGGTAATAACAGCTATGAAGCTTTTACCTTTCAAATTTATAATTTCTGATTTTTGTTTCAGGTATAACCCAGATTCATTTACATCTATAAATGGAGTATTGGTAAGAATATCAGCATTTTCATCATTCGTAATGGATATTGCAGAATATATTGGGGCTACTAGCTGTGACTTTTATTCGATATTTGTTGAATCTTTAACTTTTGTTTGGTTTGATTTATTTATTACTACTGTAATAATAACAAAACTATAAGTAGTACATTAAATGTCTTCGCTCTGATAACTAGGTTTAATGCATACCTTATTTGACCTCATTATTACGCAGTATCATAGTCGTTGCGAATAGGAGCCAAGTCGCATTGACTCTGAATATTGCATGTACAATACTTGATATTTTAATATAATTTAAGAAGTCAAGTGCACTCCAAGGTTTTGAGTTCAGACCCCAGTTGCAAATAAGTCTGAGTAACCTAGCGTGTTATCAAAACTTAAACTTCAAAGTGCTTTTTGTTATTATTCTTTATGTTTCAAACAACTCTGCATAATGTTTTATTGTTGTTTCAGTCAAAACTATAAGATTAGCAGTCTTAACATTAATTCTCTTTACAATTTCTGTAAATCATCCTAATTTTATAAGTGCTTTTATATTTAATGACGCTCGAAAGAGGTAATCGTTTTTATCATGGCTACCTCAAAGACAAAGGAAAGCTGAAACCGTTGGAGACTTAAATTCTCCTGTAAACAGGCTTATACAAAGCCTGTTTGTTGTAGACAAGGCAGATTTAACTGAGCCTTAAAAGAAATTGTTGACCCTTTGATCGAAATTGAATAGGTATTACGATCTCTTATAAAATATAAAAGGGATCTCGGCCATCAAGTTTCTCAGGGCTTGGGAAACTGACTTTATAAGTTTTTGTGGCGCAAGTTTTCTATGTCAGTTTGAAACACTGTTCAAGTATTTAAGTATTCTTATAATAAAAAAGAGTTATAAAAGAGTTTGCTTTGATTAATTAGAAATGTTTGTGGTCAGGTTTTTACGGTTTCAGACAATTCGCCGAACTTCTTTCATCGTAATTAACTAACGGGTAGTAGTTTTTTCTTAATACTCTTTTAACAATTATTATAAATTACAACTCACAGCACTACAGAGATTTTGTGAGAACTAGTATTTTGTTTGAATGGTATCTTTACACGCCTCTATCTACCATTACATTAATATTAGGTCCTTACCCATGAAATTGGTGTTTTGTATGGAGATTTTGGGGATGTCTGCATTTTACATACTAACATTTTATCAGTTTTTTTACAACGACAAATCCAGAGATAATAATATTTGGCATGTATCATTAGACAAGCTTTAGCAATATGTGTGTGAACACGCTTGATAAAAATCGTCGTCGTCGTCGTCGTCGTCAGCCTATGGCAGTCCACTGCTGGACGTAGGCCTCCCCAAATTCACGCCACTTCGATCTATTTTCGGCTTCTCGCATCCAGCTCCTGCCAGCCACCTTGCGCAAATCGTCACTCCACCTGGCCTGAGGGCGCCCTACACTACGCTTGCCGAGGCGCGGTCTCCACTCCAGAACTCGTTTACCCCAACGGTTGTCGGTTCTGCGGCTAATGTGGCCAGCCCATTGCCACTTCAGCTTGCTTATTCGGTAGGCTATGTCGACAACTTTGGTTCTCTGTCGGATCACCTCATTTCTGATTTTATCCCTAAGAGAAACTCCGAGCATAGCCCTTTCCATAGCTCGCTGAGCGACTTTAAGCTTGTGGACCAGCCGTACCGTCAGTGTCCACGTTTCGGCTCCGTATGTCATAACGGGTAGGACGCACTGATTGAAGACTTTCGTCTTTAGGCATTGTGGGATCGACGATGAGAATACTCGATGTAATTTCCTAAACGCTGCCCAACCCAACTGGATTCTTCTGTTCACCTCGTCCTCGAAGTTGTTTCTACCTAACTGCAATGTCTGTCCGAGGTACACGTATTTTTGAACAACAACGAGAGCGGCACCGTGTACTGCAATCGGTTCCGGTAAAAATAATTCATCGTTTTTATGTCAATGCAAATCAAATGATGTATTCGGGAGCCAGTTAAAAATAATTGTGTTTGTGTCTAATTTTAACACAATTAAACTTACAAAAAATTATCAAATTAAACAATACGAGCTCAAATATATGGTCTATTTTTAGAAGAGGCAATTATTTTATAAGAATGTTCTGTAACTTAATAGTTACGGACAAATTGCTAAGACAGAATAAAAACACCAATTTCATAGGTAAGGACCCAATATATAGATAGGTGATAATGTGATGATTATTATATTTAGTATATCATCTCAATAAATAACCACTCGACAAAAGGTAACATTTCACTGTATCATTGAATTCACAATACCGTTATGATTTCCTGTACCGAGCCATTGCTGTAACCTGCATTATCTTACAAGTTGATTTAAAATGACTGGCAGATGCTATCATTACTATATAAGAAAACGTTCTAGATGTTGATGTAGATAAATAAACATTTAGAGCAGATGGTCATTTATAATAAAGTGCTATTTAATTACTCTAAAAAAGTCTTAACTTTTGTTTTGATATTTTTCCTTCGAATTTTAATCTAGAATACTATGATTATGTATGGTTTTGTATATCTCGAGCATTTTAAAAGTAAGATTGATATTAAAATTATTTTCTTTAGATCTAAAAAAACAATTTACCTTTCCAAATTTTACCGTTGGAAAGATATAAAAATCATTCTGATTTTGTTCGACAGTTTCATAAGTTACGAACTTATAAATTTCCACAGTCCTGGTCCTAAGTGTATTGCAAGATGCATCTATGCCAGTTAATATCGGGAGTGTTATTCAATAGCCGCTCTTGATCCCAGAGGTAATCTTCCAATATCACCTATAGCTTGTTTTACCGGCGCAGCTTGTCACGTAGGTGCCGGAATCGTTCGTATCCTGGATATGTCCCAAACCAATTGTTCCTAGCCTTAAGCTAGATTAAATATCGAGTTTGGCTACGTTGAAATCACAATAATGAGATTTTCAGTTGAGGCTGACGAGGGGTAAAGTAAACTAAATATGTGGACGACATTCTTGGCGCAGTGAAAAGTGAACCCTTGCTTATATTTTTGAACCCCATTATTTTGTCCTTTAAACTGAATATAGCTGAGAATACCCAAGTTTAGCATGTTAAGGTAAGGTTTCATTTAAATTCTGTAAATGTTTAAACTTAGGTTAGGTAAGGCTAGCCCGATTATATCTGTTTTAAATGAGGGTAGCTTGTAATTGTATTACATTCTGCGATGTTAAACTATTAATTACAAACTTTCGCGTGCACTGTTATTATCACGATATCAAATATTACTTATAGCTGGGTGCTTATTTGATATTTATATGAACTTCGTTGCCTCTAAATTCTTGTTCGGCCTTTAATTTGCCTTTAATTTTAAAACAGTATTCTGTAGCCTTCTTTTCAGAATTACTCTTTGACACTCTATGTATCTATTTGATTCAGTAAATAACTATTTCTTTTACGACGTACGTATTTCTAACATCAAACATTGAAAGCCATCGATGCCCAAAAATTATTAAGTATAAGCTAATTTGATTGTAATTGAATTTATAATCATTACGTCTTTATTACGTCTGTCAGAAGATTGGTGGATCATTGTACGAAAAATCTGTGTGCATTATATTTATAATGTGTATAAATTAGAGGAAGTTTATGAACTACTAGCTTTTGCCCGCGACTTCGTTCGCGTAGAAGTTACTTTGGGATAGTCTGATGGTATGTAGCCTACCCTTCCTCAATAAATAGGCTATTCGACACTGAAAGATTTTTTCAAATCGGAACAGTAGCCTCAATTGGTGGAATTGAAAATTTACTCCTACTCTATTATTAGAAACAAAGTTCATAGTGGCGTTAATTTGTCCTTAATTTTTCTGGGAGGCTTTATTAAAAAAAATTTACGTTCACCTGCATGGCACCCGTTCCTATGGGAATATCGGGATAAAAGGTAGCCTATGTCCTTTGTCAGGCTCTAGACTATCTGCGTACCAATTTCGGTTAAATTGGTTCAGTAGTTTTGACGTGAACGCGAGATAGACAGAGCTACTCGCATTTATAATTTTATTATGGATTATGGCAAGTGGACCCTTGGACTGACACTAAGCCTGTTTAGGACGCGATACAATTGATTTCTATTGTGTCTACAAACGGTGTTAGAGAATGAGTTATCTGCTTACCATTTAAAGAAATCATAGGTATTTGTGTACGTAAAGTTACGTTATTAGCTATCTCTGTCACCCTTTAACATAGCATAATATATCATCACGCCTCTATCCCCGATGGGGTAGGCAGAGGTGTTAAACACCCACATTCACTGCTCGGTTTGGTTGGTGGTAGGGCTTCTAAGCCCGCCTGGCTAGCAACCACCATCTTACCTAAATTTGTCGCCATAATAATGTTATAAGCATTGTTGTGTTCCGGCAATCAGAGGTAAGTTAGCTAGTTCTCAGTTGTTGAGGATTACAGGTGAAGCTCGCTTCCACCTTCGGCCTTATCGTCACTTACCATCAGGTGAGATGAAGGCCAAGAGCTTACCTGTCAACAGCAAAAATAGATAAATGCTATACAGACAACTCAAGACTGAGTCTTCATCTAGAGCTATGAATATTAATCAAATAAAGTCCCATTTCCAGCAGTCATTTTATATCCGTAACTCATCTAGGTAATGGACGTTTAACTTCATTTTTATTTCTACCTTCTCTCTAACTTGAATATTGCCTGTTACGCATTTTAATATAAATTGCGCTAGATGGCGTAAGGAGCGTAGTGGTTCGCTTTAGCTATCGATATCGGAAACAAAGCTACCTTCGCCATGGTCAGGCCGTGGATGGGTGACCAAAAGTTTGTGATCTCTAACTCCTCCGTGTTTCGGAAGGCACGTTAAGCTGCCCACTAACCCGCGTTGGACCAGCATCGCGGTGGTGATAAGGCCCATACTCCTCTTGTGTTTTTTCATGTTGGAAGCCCTGTGCCCAGCAGTAGGGCGTAATAAGCTTGTGACGTGGCGTGGTAGACCGATGATTAGAAGGAACTTGACGTCACTATATATCACGCATCATATGGCGGTAGACAGGTGAAAAATTCAAAATTGAATATCGCTTATTCAATTTGGATGCGTCTTAGCACAAGCTTATGAACGTCAAAAGCATTTTGCAAAAATTTGTGAAAGCGATAAACTACCAGGAGGTTTTGTTCTGAGAAGACATACATACATACAATCACGCCTGAAATCCCCGAAGGCAGAGTCCAAGGAGCACTGTGTTCCTCAAGACTACATTTAGCCATACAAAAATTGGGTTTGGTCAGATGAAAAATCGTGAAAAAGCAGTAACAAGTGGCTAGCTCATCGCCTACAGTACCCAATACGCCCTTAGTCGCCTTTAACGACATGCTAGGCAAGAAAAGCAGTTGGTAGTGTTGGTACATTATTTTTGTGTCCCGGACCAGCACGGGACTTCTGAGAAGAACGGGCAAGAAACCCAGCATGTTTCTATCCTCCCTTTACATCCATATTTTTTTTTTTAATGTACATATATGTATGCATATGCTATGTAACAGTCTACCTTTCAATGCAATCAATACTTTCGGTGCAAGCGCGGAGGCTTTGCCCCGAGCATCTTTGTTTTCGTTGAAAAAACCGACAAATTACGAATCGCAGCGCGCGCCCTTTGAAATGCTCTGTTCGTGTGCGCAAGGCGTCCGAACACGAATTCTGTAGACACTGCAATAATGTGTACGGAAAATTCCTTCATTGCATACATTGCATGTTACCTTACGAGTCTGTACCTCAGAGTAAACAGAACTGGAGTAGCCATTAGTCAATTTCTCAAAAAATTTTTTCTGCCATTTCTTGCGGGGGGTGAGGTTACCACTACACTCAAAGCCAGTCGTTTTTACAAATGCACACATGCATAATTCGACACACAAATTTAAATTTCACGCACACACACGCTTAAAATAGTCACGTGGGGTGTGCGTTTTGACAACGTCACAGCCGCACTCCCCACGAGACTAGCGATCGAAATTTGAAATCGTAGAATTCTAAAACATGAAATAATGAAGTAAATAATCATGAAATCCTAAAAATTATAATTACAAATAAAAGGTGACACCATCTTTTAGCATACTCGATGTTTTCTATTTATTTTTACAACAAAAAACAGCACAGGCAGGCATTTTTGCGGGAGTTCTGTTCGCCGCAACGTTTACAATGTTATGGCTGTCAAAATGGCGGCTCAACTAGTTTTATTAAACGTGCAAGCATCCGATGCTTGTGCATTTGGCAGAGGGGAATGTTAGACAAAGGCTACTCCAGTTTTGTTTACTCTGAGGTCTGTACGCATTATTACACTCCGTTTACCGTGTCGCGGTCTACATACAACACAATGTAGCGAGATCTGCATATATAGCCACAATCATTACAAATACTATTATTGTCTATTACGTGGTGACGAATCAGTGACGAATACTGTCTCCTTTAATATATTATGAGCTTGTGGTTGCTTACGTATGGTTGTCAAATATTCGTCAATAAGACTAACTCAATAAAGACTTTATATCGATGATTTATATGTTGAGATTTATTGTCATCTTTGAATGTGTAAAAGCTTGACTTTAGATATTAAAGGGGATAAAACTAACGGTTTTGTTTATTCTCAACCGAAACAAAAAAGTATTTGTTGAAAGTAAACAGAGAAAAGAGATGATTCATTAGAGGAATTTTGGAATAGCTTGGGATAGTTTTTTTTAATGCGGATATTTTGTGTGGAGTCATAATAATAAATAAATATCTTCGAGAGGTTCTGGGTTCGTTCCCCGGTGGAGAAAATGTTTGTGTGATGAATACAGGCTTTGTTAGAGTCTTGGGTGTTTATATACGTTATTGTTTATATTGAAAATATTTACATGTATTTATCTATTAAATATAGATCCGTCATCTAGTATCCGTAACACAAGCAGCATTCGTTGCTTAAAATGGGGCTAGTTGATAGGTTTGAATGTTTATTATATATAGAATATTATATATAGAAAATTATTTATTTATTGCTTGACGTTCATCTTCTTTTCTTCCTGTCCTTTTTCTTCTTTAAGTAATCCTCACAATATTGTTTAACTCATATGAAAGAGGAACCTAAATTGAATGAACTTGATATTACTCCGTGACGACATCCGTGGTCGAGTGGTCTGGTCATACGCCGGTCTCAAGGCGCCCGCCGCCATCTCGAGAGGTCCTGGGTTCGATCCCCAGTGGAGGCAAGTGTTTGGGTGATGAATTTTCAGACAGTTGTTCTCCAGTCTTGGATGTTCATTGAATATGTATAATATTATGTATATTCTGAATAATTATGTGTATTTATCTATTAAATATATTTGTCCGTCATCTAGTATCCGTAACTCAAGCAGGCTTTAGTTGCTTAAAATGGGACTAGTTGATAGGTGTGAATATCTGAGGATATTTATTTATTATTATTATTTTACTACTACGACTGGACTTCACGGCGAAGCAATGAAGAATATAGGCCGTAACAGTCACTACCACAATGCGTACTGAAGGCTAACAATAGTCCCAAACCCACAGCTTATCGTGCCTTCCCACAGGAAGCGGGAACTGTTCTGTGATTTTTAAATATTGGGTCCTTGCCTATGAAATTGGTGTTTTTTTTTTCTCTCTTAGTATTTTGTCTGTAACTATTAAGGTTCAAGTATTCCTAAAAAATAATTACCCCGTCTAAAAATAGACTATATTTTTGAGCTCTTTTGATTTGTTTTGATAATTTGTTGTAAGTTTAATTGTGTTAAAATTGGACACGGAGACAACTCTTTTTAAGTGCCTCCCGAATACATCATTTTATTTGCATTCACTTAAAAACGATACATAATTTTTATGAAGTGTGATATTACACATATTACTAAAGCTTGTCTAATGATAGATGCCAAATATTATTATCTTTGGATTTGTCGTTGTGAAGAAAACTGAAAAAATTTTAGTATGGAAAATGCAGAATTCCCCAAAATCTCCATACAAAACACCAATTTCATAGGTAAGGACCTAATATTTATTTAGCAAAGTATACAGTTACTTAGACCGCGATTACTATTTATTATGAAGATTGCAAAAATGATTTCTTTATCGTAATGGTAACCTTGATTATTTCGATATCAAATTTTATCACTTTTGACTAAATATACTCATATTGACTTTATTAGGCTAACTGTAAAGAACCTGACATGAATGAATATTTGGCAGTATTGAATTTCAATTCATTGTAGATTGTATGTAAATCTATTTAAAAAAAGTAGATTTAAATGTATACTGTTTCAAGTGGTTAACTGAAGTTAAAGAAACCAATGTTTAAAAAAACGGCATTATTGCAATAGTGTATGAGTATGAACATAGGACCAAATACTATTAACTATTTGCGATGTAAACTGATATATGTAGAACTTACCCCAATTTACCATTATAGCTTTACCTGGAATAATGTTATATGTGCAATTTCGAAGTATCTAGACAATCCATGCTAATATTATAAATGCGAAAGTAACTCTGTCTGTCTGTCTCGTCTTGGTTTTACGTCTAAACAACTGAACCGATTCAATTGACAACAAAGATTTAATCATTTATCACCATGAGAACAATTAATCAGATGACACTGACAGGAAATTCTATTTTCATTTTTTCAATAATTAGAGGTTTTAGTTCAACTATTAACAATCAACATTTTGCTAATAAGAGGTAGGAATGTAATGTTGAGCACTTTGGGAAAAACAGTGCAGTGTTAACAAACACACAAAAACATTTTGTAAACTTTTACCGGCGTTAAATCAATAGTCACGAGAACGACGTCGAGGGCACAGCTAGAATATGAAATAAATGATTACAAGCTTACAGGATACCATTATTTTTATTGTACATACCTTTGACATCAATCTATATAATAATACCTTCACAATATAGATTTCGAACTGAACAGCTCTTCTGTATAGTAACAGTTTTCAACTTACGACAATTTACATAGGCGCCTGCGATGTTTACACTTTTGACAGTAAATGACTTCTATTATAAGGAAATAAGGGTCAAAATGGTGCAATGTTATTGCCCACTACTATAAAGTCGCTTTTTGCGCTGTCAACACATGGGGACACCCCCAGGGCAGCCGCTCCCCGCTTCCGGCTCGACCCTGGAGTCTCCCTGGTAGTGGAACCCCCATGAAACTATCATAGAACAATTCTCTAATAGTCGCTCGTCATCATAAGTTTGATGACTCATTGCGCGATCGGACAGTAAGGAACAACAGTGTCAATATCAATTTTTCCGTAGACAAAATAATTAGTTTTTTAATATTATCATGTGGTTTGGTGTCTCAGAATATTTGATTCCACTGACTGTTATTAGACTATTTCTACTAAAACAACAACAAAACGCCACACATAAATCGACCTTATCGCAAAATCATTACGGGCCAAGTAATTACAAGGAAAATTTATTTTGTTTTTAAATGTAAATCCTTACAATAAGGAGTTCCAAATGTTTACGTACGTTTAGCTACAGGATCCTATCTCGGAACGAAATCGAGTTCTCCAGAGAAAGCAATATATTCGCTCGTTCCTCTTGCAATTTTAAAGCCTACGTAAATAACCTTTTTACGCTGTTTTTATTTTAGTTGGGGATCTGCTTAAATTAGAGGTAAGGCGAGATGAAATTTCCCACCGCAAAGGCTATTGACGGAATATATTCTGTGATGAAAATGAGGGAATACATCTGGGACACCTTATTTTGGAGCTCTAAGGCTTGTATTCCAGAATCAATGTCAAGCGCAGATCTGTGCTTGAAAACAGCGAGAACGGGATGGCGATATGTGGGAATTAATAGCGCCACTTCTTTAGAGTTTGGTTCTGGAAATCGGGCCTTAGCCTGCTTTAGATACTGGCATCGAAAGCCTGTATTAGTTCCCAAAGTGGTCCAGGTGGACCCCTAGGTGTCCACGGGAGATTCGACGGGGGTGTTGTTGTCTTCACATCTTCAGATTTTAGACGACTCTTGGGAATATGGTAGAAATGTAGCTGCGGGTCCACCGGAACCAGATAAATTTTGAAAGTGGTCTTTGAGAAAAATTTGTCTGGGAACCTCTGGCCTATTGAGATAAATGAATACTCGTGGCAAGAGGCCGCTAGTTTAATTTCTTACGCCGTTTAATATTATAACCCATACCCCTGTATTCCCTAAGGGGTAGGCAAATGAGTTTACTTCAACATTTATTTCTTCTTTAAGTTCCTTTATAACAAGGGGCAAGCCTGTATATCTGGAAATGTAAGCGATTTATTATAATAATCAAATTCAATGGATCATCCGGGGATTGAATTTGCAACTTGTAGCAAGTTAATAAACTCTCCAAGCGCTTCCTCACTGTTTAAATACATCGTTGCATTTTAACAAATACAGATTTCGAGTATAATTACATCAACAATAATATTTAAATAGCAAATATTGACATGATTCATTGAAAATGAATTACAAAAACACCACTCAAGTCGTCAAGATAAACAATCTGTTTGTCTTTTTATTACGTGAACCTACTTCACTAGTAAGCGCATTTGTCACGAATCCATTGAATAGTTTACGCAGTAAATAGGTTTTGCATCGCTTCTATAACTGTAATGTATACGTCGCAAATGCTTAACATTCCTTCAATGGAACAGTCCACTGTAGTAATAAAATTTTGAATAAAGAACCTGCAATTTGGTTATTTAAATTTAGAACAAATATTAAAATTGCTTTAAATTTTTTAAGGTTTCGAGAATTTTATTCACATCTTTATTAATGTGTAATTAAGAATTATTATGCCGCGTAACACAGTAGATATTCCAAAAATGTACACAAAGTGTGCGTCGCCATCCCTTTTATAATGTAAGATGTGGAATTTACCGGCCAGCGTTCCCAGAAAGGTTAGTTTAGGTTTTCAAAGATAGAGCGTTTATGCACATGACCCATATGACCAAGTATAGCTGTCTTTATCAATTTAAATTCGGTGATGTAGTTTTATTGGCGTCATTTTAAGTTCTTATTTCAATTTCGAAATTCAGTTCCGAAGTTTTTTTATCACTAAATATGTAATATTTATATTAATATTATCAGTTCTTTTATCGAAAATGCCAATTTTAAAAACCAATATAGATAAATTTTGAAGAGCGTCCGTCGGCGCGTTTGATGTTATGCTGATATAATCATATAGGTACACATACACGCAGTTTTTTTTCACATTCTATTTGAACACGTTCTGTAATAAATTGTAAAAGTCTTTATTAGAAACCAAATTTGGCTCAGAAGTCTTAAGCTAGCCTTAGTAGTAAAATCGTAAAACTGGAATCTAGCTGTAGAAAAGACGTAACTTTAAAATATACGATTCTACAGTAGCTGAACTTAAAAATTGTGGTAAAGAAATAAATTCCCATGTAAATCTTTAACCAAAAGCCGTAAAAGCTAATAATAAACAATAATTGACTGCTTCAAATATCAAGTATGCTGGAAAGATACGCCAGGTGCAATGTCGATAGTGTCGAACATCTGTCGTTAGAAAAGGACAGAGGTACTTGGAATTTTGTGATAGCATAGTGAAAGTGAGGTAGTGATTTAACTGTGAACGAATTCGTACCATATTTATGATTAAGATCATTTACGAGTAATATTATCATATCTTCCAAAAACAAATATTATGTAAAGGAAGTAAGGGAAACTGACAGTTTCTCGGTACGATAATCTCTTTACAGTCGAGTACAAAAATATATATGCACATTTAAGAGGCGACAACCTTTAGTTTCTTCTAGTAAGAATCATTTACTGTCAAAAGTGACTAAATATTTTTGGAGTCGATTGTACATCACAAAAAAGTCATGAAATAATAAAAAAATATATTATTTTGAGTAAAAATATAAACAAAAAATCGTTGTCTCGTCGGGGGACCGCTCTATACCTAACAAGGTCACACGAAGGTACTTAGCTTTTTTGGTCGGTATTTTATTTAAGTAAGAGTGTTTATATGTTCCAAAAACAAATAAAATATTAATAATTTATTATAATGGAGGTGGGAAAGTTGAAGAGTTTTTACCAGCTCTTCTCAAGAGCAAACCCTCTTTCCCCTCAGAGTATTTAACTATTCACACACCTAGTTACAATAAACTAGATATTCTTAAGTCTTCGAGACAAGCCTATTATCACTTAATTTTGCAATAAGTCCAAATAAGTATACTGCTATATTTTTATTATGGTGGCAGTGTCCGTTGTGAGTTATCGTATTTAAATAACGGCGCAGTGTCATGTGATTGTGTTACTTGATATTCAATGCTTGAAATTTGTTAAATATTATGAACCGGCTGTCAAAAAATACTTTTGCGTTAGCCCCGCCTACTACACTGAATATATTAAAAAAGTTTTGTGACAATTTTATTTCACATTTCGTGCCATTGTGATTTATCACAATGAAAATGACAGAGGATGAATGGAGCAGTTTGAAGATGTTTTTAATTCTGATATCAAAACAATATTCTTCATTTAATGATTATTATAATCAATATTCAATTCATTTCGAATTTGAATTTTCATGGTGCATGAAAAAATGATTTTTCATTCAAAATATTTAAGCTTTTATAAATTTATCACGTCCCGCTTTTTTAATTTTTCCCGTGTTGGTCCGGGACACAAAAAGAATGTACCAACTGCTTTTCTTGCTTAGTATGTCGTAAAAGGCGACTAAGGGCGTATTGGGTACTGGGTCTGTGATTGTGTAGGCGATGAGCTAGCCACTTGTTACTACTCTTTCACGATTATTCATCTGACCAAACCCAATTTTTGTATGGCTAAATGTGCTCCTTGGACTCTGCCTAACCCTTCGGGGATTACAGGCGTGATTATATGTATGTGTGAAAAATTTATGACCGAGGAATAAAATAACATAACATAACACATACATAACACAACACATACATAACATATATATGTTTGTTTAATAAATAAATAAATAATAATAATAATAATATCAACGTAAGCAAGCTTAAGTTAGCTAGCTTAAGTTAGTTAGCTTTTTTTTATTATTAATAAATAATGAATTGAAATTTCCTTGCACGGCTTCGCATTGGGAGGTATTTAATATATTAAAAAAAGGAATACTTAGATTTTATTTTCAAAAATACATTTCAACACGAAAAACCCAAACTAAACTTCTGATTGTTTTACTAAAATTATAATACTGGCACATAGATGAACAAAACTGTTATAAATAAACGATTGAACTAAACATCATTCATTCTTAATATACTATGATTTTGAGCAATAGACCGACATACACGTAATAGAACGTGACTAAATAGTAGCAATTTGACTTCATGAATATAATGAGGTTGCTTAGCAACGGTGTAATCGGAAATTTGACTCAAAGTACTTACTCGGATGTGAATCCGTAAATCATATTATTATATAATTTGAATTTAACCTCAAGTTTCTATAAAAAAAAGAGAAATGGAAGTGCTGTAGACTAAAGCACCGTAAAGGTAGACTTAAATCCCTTTACGTTTTATCTATTATGAAAGTAATTTTGAAAGCGAACACTGCTTCTGTCTCTTTTCGTTTATGTTGAGACTAACGTATCGGACACTCTTTGAAATGGCGTTCGAAATTCAAACCGACATCTCACTCCTTTTGTGGCTAGGTTTTCAAATTTAATTCAAATGTTCCATAAATATCAAAGATGTTCTAAATTTAAATTATACAGCGATCAACGATTAAATATTGTTAAGTATTCAACACACGGAGAGCAAGGACGTGTGTAGTTACTTATAAAGCAGGTTACATATAGTCGGTCGTTGTGTAGTACTGATTGGGTGTAACGATGTTAAATTGTATTCTAATTAGTATCCTTAGCTATGTAATGTACACATCCGAAAGTTTTCCTTGTAAGGTTAAGGAGATGTAAAGTTTATTAAGGCTGGTAGCGTTGTTTATATATCTAGGTAGGTAGTATTTGTACTATGTTCGACGTAGAATTTATACTTACGGCCAGTGTTTAATAATGTCGGTCAAAAAGTGGTTCGTTACCTTAACCAATGGTTGAATTTCATTTGTACATAACTACTAGGTATTTTTTCCCTTACAATCAATTGTAATATTGAAGTTTCTTTGTTTAGTCTTATCTGTAAATATTAGGTTGGGGAAAAAGTCTTTTCGCATTATAGTATGTATAAACTTGTAATAAAATCTCTTAGGCTATACTATTTGTATCTGGCTGGTTTTGGTATCATTGAAAGTTTAAATTTTAAAGTACATAATTCCAAATTCAAATTAGGAAAATGTGTGATTTTCATTTGTTTTTCGTACCGCCAAGATGAGTGAATCTAATGAAGAAATTCGATACATTTTAAAATTTTACTACAAAAAAGATAAAAATGCAACGCAAGTCGCGAAAAAAATTTGCGATGTTTATGGACCTAGTGCAGTGTCTGTGAGAGTAGCACAAATTTGGTTTAAGCGTTTTCAATCCGGAAATTTTGATGTCGAAGATGCACGTCGCTCTGGTCGCCCTATTACAGATAAAATGGATGCCATTTTTAAAAAAGTGGAGCAAGATCGGCATGTCAGTAGTTACGACGTAGCTGAAGAACTGGGAATTGACCACAAAACAGTTTTGGCGCATTTGAAAAAACTGGGTACACAAAAAAGCTCGACATTTGGGTACCTCACGAGCTCACTGAAAGAAACCTAATGAACCGTGTACTCATTTGTGATTCTTTATTACGACGTAATGAAACCGAACCATTTTTGAAGAAGCTGATAACTGGTGATGAAAAGTGGATCACGTACGACAAGAACGTGCGAAAAAGGTCGTGGTCAAAGGCCGGTCAGGCTTCACAGACTGTGGCGAAACCCGGGTTAACTCGCAACAAGGTGATGCTGTGTGTGTGGTGGGATTGGAAGGGCATTATTCATTATGAGCTGTTACCACCAGGCAGGACCATCGATTCTGAACTCTACTGCGAACAAATGATGAGATTAAAGCAAGAAGTTGAGAGAAAGCGGCCGGAATTAATCAACAGAAGGGGTGTGGTTTTTCATCATGATAACGCTAGACTTCACACATCTTTAGCCACTCAGCAAAAATTAAGAGAGTTTGGCTGGGAGGTGTTAATGCATCCGCCGTATAGTCCTGACCTTGCACCTTCAGATTTCCACCTGTTTCGGTCTCTTCAGAATTCTTTAGGCAGTGTCAGGTTAACATCACGAGAGGACTGCCAAAACCACTTGTCGCGGTATTTTGACCAGAAGTCCCAAAATTTCTATAGCAATGGGATCATGTCCCTACCTACAAGATGGCAAAAAGTTATCGAACAAAATGGTACCTATATACTTTAGTTAAATGTAAATAAACTATTTTAAAAAATGTTTTGAATTTTCTTAAAAAATGCGAAGAAACTTTTTCCCCAACCTATTATGACAGTTATTATTTTAACTTTATCGTTATTGTGATGAAATTTTGACGAGTACGCTTTGGCTTTCGATCGAAAACAAAGCTACCTTCGTCATGGTCAGGCCGTGGATGGGTGACCAAAACTTTGTGATCTCGAGCTCCTCCGTGCTTTGGAAGGCACGTTAAGCCCTTGCTCCCGGTCGCTTTTGCGACTGTTTCTACCCACCAACCCGCATTGGGCCAGCGTGGTGGTGTTACGGCCCATACTCCTTATGTATTTCTCCATGTGGAAGGCCTGTGCTCAGCAATGGGACGTTTACAGGCTGAGGAGTTGTTAAATCCAAAACGCGAATTACGAATCCAAATGCCTGAACTGGACCTCTTTTTATAAAATGGAAATTGGGTAGGAACTAAACACCAACTCTTCATCTTACTGTAAAATCAAATATTGGGTCCTTACCTATGAAATTGGTGTTTTTTTTTCTCTCTTAGTATTTTGTCTGTCACGATTAAGATTCAGAGTATTCCTAAAAAATAATTACCTCGTCTAAAAATAGACTATATTTTTGAGCTCTTTTGATTTGTTTTGATAATTTGTTGTGAGTTTAATTGTGTTAAAATTGGACACGGAGACAACTCTTTTTAAGTGCCTCCTGAATACATAATTTTATTTGCATTCACTTAAAAACGATAAATAATTTTTATGAAGTGTGATATTATACATATTACTAAAGCTTGTCTAATGATAGATGCCAAATATTATTATCTTTGGATTTGTTGTTGTGAAGAAAACTGAAAAAAATTTAGTATGGAAAATGCAGAATTCCCCAAAAACTCCATAATAAACACCAATTTCATAGGTAAGGACCTAATAATTTAAAATGACGTATTCATGTACGTCGCATGTAGTCCCGGGGTTATAACTTTTAAATAATTAAAAAACCACCATTGGTACTTTTATTCAGTATTTTTTTTATAAAGAGTAATGTCTTCCAAGAAACTGGGAATAGAAAGAGCCCGCTCGTTCTGTCTCTTTTACTTTTAATTAGACTCTTGTGTTTCAGGAATTTTTGACAATTACCCGCAACTAGTGGTGTTAATTGGTCTGATATCGATAAAAACCACATACATGTAAATTATGGGCACCCACGTTTCGCCTTATGTGTGAAGTCCCTCGCTTGCGCCCGCGCCCTGTTCGCGTTCGGTCCTTTCTATGTGTTTTCAAATAGGGCACCGTCGAAAAAGAATGGTGTCAGCGTCTTTTCTTTTTTGATGTCTTACGTCCCGACACTGTAAACAATTTGTATAAAAGTAAAGATTCGCGACTGCGACGGGTCCATGTCTTGTGTCCGTTCTGTTTGGCCAGAACCTAACGCTGCCTTATAAAAACCTCGACTTTTGCAAAGTAATTAAAAAAAATGCTAGTAAAATATTTTTTTAAATACTAAGATTATTATATACTAAGAACAAAAGCATACTTATCATAAAACATGAACGTTAAATTTGTATGAACAAATTGTAAACATTCGATGATAGTAAATAGTAATTTAAATTGGTTTAGTTTAGCTGTTTGATCTCTTGTTTGCTGACTTTTTCTACTGGACAGTTTGTTATACAAAAAATACAGGGGCCCGCCCACAAGAAAAGAGTAAAAGTAACAAATCTCAAATCAAAACGCTAAAAATATGTCAAAAGTCGATAATTTCCCTGACTATCGATATGACTTCGACAGCCCTATCCTTCAAACAAAGCCTGCCATTGTAAAAGTCTAAGAACCCCGTATAAATCCTCGGCTCTGACCCGACATACCTCGTAATACTCCAAGCAGATGCTCTTAATAGAGGTTAATTCACAATCTCCCTTTAGTAATTATACTGACGAGACCTCGAAATGTTGAATTTGCGGGTTATGACGTTTTACCTCGGACGTAACTTGTATAATTGTAATTTAGAACTTTGTTTTACATAGTTTTTGAATATTAAAAGCTGTATCAAGTACGTAAGTTTGGTAGTTAACTAAAGGGTGCTTTAACATGAACATTTAATTTATTAGCTATAACCTCCATTACCAACGTTTTTCAACAATTTATTAATTTGTAAAGTAATCAATATAATCAATATTTTATCAATTAATCATGAAATAAATTTTAGGTTTATGTATGTAGGTTCATGGTAGAATAAACTTTATTATTACGTGCGTAAAAGCACATGTCTGAATGTATTTGACACTAGACATATAGGCCCCAGAGGAGCTCGGTGGCGTAGTGGTTAGTACGCTTTGGCTTTCGATTGAAAACAAAGCTACCTTCGCCATGGTCATGGATGGGTGACCAAAACTTTGTGATTTCGAGCTCCACCGTATATAGGCTGAGGACAGGACAGTTATGAAGACCCAATTGCGCGGTCGAGAGTTAATACCTAATCCTGGGGCAAATATACGGGCGAACCCTGGTAAAGCGCTAACCTTCGATCGTGTGTCAGCAAGGGTGCCGTAGAGCCTTACATACGTACCACACGAACGAACAAAAAATATTTAGTTCGGTTTCGTTGATTAGTCTTTTTACACGCTTTTATTTAACTCACACTGTTTGTATGTATGTTGTCTGCGTCAAAATTTGTAATCGATTTTTCGACCACTTTTATTGTAAATTAATTTTGCCAATGTTCCTTGTAGACGCATTGCGGTAAAAAACATATCGGAGTTGGCCGTAAATTATTGAATTTTGTAACATGATGAAAATTAAAAACAAACAATCTGAACGATAACGCCGTCAATCAAGTTACGTCACTAGAGGTTTGTTTCGTCTCACTAAGTGCGTTGACCCCGTCTGGCTTGTAAAACTACTCTCCTTACAAACCATTGGAAGCTAGTACTGCTAGTATTTCAGAGTGAACATGTGTAAGCAAAACGAAGTGGACTTAAAATCAATTTAGAGAAACAAAGGTGTATCTCCTTGAAGTGGATTAATTCTTAAGTACCATGTCGCACGAAATAATTCAAGCTAGTTATATACATACATACAATCACGCCTGTAATCCCTGAAGGGAAAGGCAGAGTCCAAGGTGCACTGTGTTCCTTAAGACCACATTTAGCCATACAAAAATTGGGTTTGGTCAGATGAAAAATCGTGAAAGAGTAACAAGTGGCTAGCTCATCGCCTACACAATCACAGACCCAATACGCCCTTAGTCGCCTTTTACGACATGCTAGGCGAGAAAAGCAGTTGGTACATTCTTTTGTGTCCCGGACCAACACGGGACAGTTATATACCAGAAGATTTAGTTTTGGAGGAAAACCAAGGAAGGAGACTGAGTGTATGAGGTATCATATTCTGAGAAGAATGAAACGGACATCCACATTTTTGGCCTAATATTTCTAAGTGGGGGTGTGTTTCACATTAGGTACAAGGTATATTTACACAGGTTTTAAGTATTTACTCTGCTCTTGCGTGCTTTTGCCTAGTCTGACCAACCCTTAGGGGATAATAGTCGTGATTATGTATGTGTTTGTTATATAACCTGTCGGTTACCATAGCCCGCAAGCTCAAAAAGTGAGGATTCTATTTTCAAATTCAGATCCTGTTTAAATTGGGGCCAATTTATGCAGGATCATTCACAATAGATCTAATGCCGAGGGTGGGGAAAGCTATAGCATAAAGTCCTTTCTAGAATAATAAAACAGTATCTTAGGAGCTCGGTGGCCTAGTGGTCAGTACTATTTGGCTTTCGAAAACAAAGCAACCTTCGCTATGGTCAGGCCGTGGATGGGTGACCAATACTTTGTGATCTCGAGCTCCTCTGTGTTTCGGTAGCACGTTAAGTTGGTTCCGGTTGTTATTGCGACTGGTTCTATCCACCAACCCGCATTGGGCCTGCATGGTAGTGTTACGGCCCATACTCATGTGTTTCATCCGTCGTCTAGATTCCGTAACACAAACAGTATTAGTTGCTTACGGGCTATTTGATAGGTGTGAATGTCAAAAAAAGACTCCTTTGTGGCTCCCTTGGCGTAGTGGGTGTCTATAGGCGGTGGTAATCACTTACCATCAGGTGATCTGTCTGCTCGTTTGCCCTCTACATACATACATAAAATCACGACTATTATCCCCTAAGGGTTAGTCAAAGACTAAGCAAAAGCAGTCCATTGCCATAGTCCGCGCTTTACCAAGCAGTGACTGCACTCAGCGTGACAATTGGTGAGCCCGTCGCCGCTATAAGCTATTGGATGTTGTGCAGTTCTTAGTCCATTAGTCGCCTTTTACGACACCCAAGGGAAGAGATGGGGTGGTAGTATTCTTTTAATGAGCCCAACACACGGCTCTATTCTATAAAAAAAGTGCCCTCTATTCTATAAAAAAAGTGTAGTGCGACTGTTTAGCTTTGATATTAAGTTCTTAATATGAAATGTTCTTACGTGAGTAAATCCTCGGACAGGCGCTCAAGATTCAAGTGGTAAATGGTATAAATATCACCAGTACCAGAGAAACCTACAACTCATATACAGAATTACCAAGAAACCTAGAAACGTATGTACTTGTTTGTATGGATGTTTTTTTCTCCCAACACATAAGAATTCCTGTAAAATAAGTTTTTCTTCTATAATATCCCGGTTAATTGCTACCGTTCCTAGAATATTAA
Organism: Parapoynx stratiotata; assembly: GCA_910589355.1. Lineage (NCBI taxonomy): Eukaryota > Metazoa > Arthropoda > Insecta > Lepidoptera > Crambidae > Parapoynx > Parapoynx stratiotata. The sequence continues at coordinate 2,100,097 of OU342477.1, forward strand.
TAGGGATAATGAACGAATTGGAGCTGGAACAAAACGTGGGAAATTCTGAACGTAAATACCACCAACTTTTTATAGGGTTGACAAATGCTACCTATAAATAAATAAATAAATATCTTCATACATTCACACCAATTAACTAGCCCCATTTTAAGCAACTAATGCTGCTTGTGTTACGGACACTAGATGACGGATAAATATATTTAATAGATAAATACATATAAATATCCTGAATAAATATAAACATCCAAGACTGGAAAAGCGAATGCCTGAAAATTCATCACCTAAACATTTGCCCCCCACCGGTGATATCGAACCCAGAACCTCTCGAGATGGCGACGCCTTGAGACCGGCATACAGACCACTCGACCACGAAGGTCGTCCTACCTGTTTGATATTTTTATTCTATCACTACAATAAACGTTTGGATAGCGTCATTAGTGCAAGATTCTGGTGGTTCTACTCGTACTCCGTCTGTACCCTTGAGACCATTTTACCTTTAGCCTGTTGCTCATGTCCGGTGCCCGCTGCTGATAACATGCCGGCGGCATGGCCGGGCGATATCGCTCTTTCGTCCTAGCTAAAACTAAAATGACAAAAACTAAATCAGCGAACAGGCAATATGAGACTCCGATCCGCTGAATTGTACAATAAATGTATCCGTTAAAATTAAAAGAGAGTAAGAAGGTATTATGACACTGGCTGCAGCCACCCATGGGGAAGTGGAATAATGCTTTAGATTACTAATTGTGACTAGCTTAAACTTAACTCTATTTATATATACATGGTTTAAATGTTAATCTATTTTATTTACGCTCACATACTGTGTTAAAATACTTATACAATACCATGCTACAAACATAACATTCATACTTACTAGGAAACTCCAGCAATGTGTAATCAAATATATTTTTTTTTGTTTTTTTGTACGGCAAAGCGGGCTTTAAAGCCGCGCGGCACATCGCAGGCATTTGCGGCTTGTAATACGGCAAGGCCCGAGTCATAACACGTGGATCTATACTAGGTTGTTAATATTTATATTTACTCCTTCGTGGATACTGGCATGATATTTTATATATCCAAACATATTATCTTATATTTTTTAACGTGACTTTCTTGATAAGTTATCGAGCTGATATTTTCGGTGCAGAAAAGAACGATATCTATGCAATCTTATACACAAGGTCACGAGTTTCTATCACAGTGGTAGACGGAGGGAGAAATTACTTATTTCCACGATCCTAGCATATTTTTTTGATTTCATCCTATTGAATTAGGTACCTATATTCATACATATTACGACGACCTCCGTGGTCGAGTGTCGATTGGTCTGTACGCCGGTCTCAAGGCGTCGCCTTCTCGAGAGGTTCTGGGTTCGATCCCCGGTGGGGAAATGTTTGTGTGATGAATACAGGCATTTGTTCTCCAGTATTGGTTGTTTATATCTATTCAATATATTTATCCGTCATCTAGAATCCGTAACACAAGCAGCATTAGTTGCTTAAAATGGGGCTAGTTGATAGGTGTGAATGTCTATTTATTATTTATATTATTCGATACGTGTTTGTATATGTTATTATTGAAGAAATAACGCAGGTATACCTACGCTATTTCTCTTTAAGTTATATTATTTGTATACCTATTGTCTGTGACGCAAATAAAGACTAAAACATCTCTGAATATAAAATCAGTTCTGATATTTTTAGAACTTGTAAAATCTAAATGTCGATGACCCTGAATAACATTTTATTGATAAGTTGTTTGTTGTACGACATATTATAGAGGTATGTGCTATTCATTCTTATCGAAATACGTGTGTGTGTGTTTTAAGGAATTTCGTTTCACACCATTGAACGTGAAATAGATGAGGACAGAAGGGTCGGTTCGTACGATTCTGATTTAAATTGTTACTAAGGTCTGGTTTTCCCGTATTTGTAGAAATTGAACGTCTGATTTTTTTATGGGTTTTACTCGTTGATACTCTTTGGGTTAAATACTAAAACATAATTTGTGACACTTCACTTATTAAAAATATTTCAAACACCAAAAGACTTCGAAGAAGTCTCAAATTATAAGTCCATGTTTTGCTACTAGAAAAGACTTAACTAGAAAAGAAAACATGAAGCTACCTACATTAAGTAACCTTGTAACGAGGCGCTCTAGCAGTATTAGTACATTTTTGTTGATATTGCGCTCTTCTCTGGCCAATTCCCTCATTGTTTCTTTTTAGAAACGAGCCATCTGTCATCTCATTGTTGTTTTGGTCTCCAACAGTCCAACTTTCAATCCAGAATATTATTTTAATTAATATACCTACTACATTTTATAACTTGTTGGATGATTGTAAAAGAGCAGTTATTTAAAGTATCTAAATAACTTTGTTAGGGCACTATTAGTGCCTTAGTTTTTAATTAATGAAATATATCCGACGACCTCCGTGGTCGAGTGGTCTGTACGCCGGCCGGTCTCAAGGCGCCGCCATCTGGAGAGGTCCTGGGTACGATCCCCAGTGGAGGCAAGTGTTTGGGTGATGAATTTCAGACATTTGTTCTTCAGTCTTGGATGTTTATTATATATGTATAATATTATATATATTCGGAATAATTATGTGTATTTATCTATTAAATATATTTTTTCGTCATCTAGTATCCGTAACACAAGCAGCATTTAGTTGCATAAAATGGGACTAGTTGATAGGTGTGAATGTCTGAGGATATTTATTTATTTATTTTATTATATAATTACTATAAGTGACGACCCAGCGCCTTTAATTTACCACCGGGTACCACGTCACAACCTGACGTGCCTTGGTCCAGGATGTATTATGAGATTTTTCGTGTTTTAAAAACACAGTTCCTGGGTGGAGACCACTACACGAGAAACGTAGTGTGGGACGCTCTGCGACAAGATGTGATGACGATGAGGATGGCTCGATCGTGACCGTTTGCGTCCGGGGAGACCAATGGACGAACACAGGTCAAAGATGAATAGTGTCAAATGTATCGAGTCCCAAAATGATCTTAACCTGCAAGCGACCTCGTTATACACCTGATACTTTCGGAAGTAAAAACAAAAATTAGGTAACCATCAATGACAGCATTTAATCAAATTTCGTTGAGTGGACTCTGAGGCTTCAACGGAAAATTAAGTAGTAATATTTTTGGATGGCCAAAATTCTTATGGATCAAATATTCATTGCGTATCTTTGTTTCGATAATTACTCAATCACAGGGAGGTTAAACGAAAAAATAGGCAATTAACTTGAAACAAATTGTCTACTGAAATATTAATTCGGGCAATGACGGTAGTGGTATTAAGTTTCGTTCGACATTGAAAATAAATTCCCCCTGGTTTAGTCTTGTACTTGGATGGGTGACCAAATAATGTGATTCCGGGTTCCTTCGCTTTCCGTCCGAAATGACGTTAGATATTGTCTTTTTCCCGCTATTTGCGGTTTAGTCTCGAAACTTTCAAGTTGGATAGGTATCCAAATCTCTGTTGCGAAAATCTACATCACAAAACGTCCAATTTGCAAAATACTATAGTCTCAAAACATCCATGTCTCATAATATTCATTTTTTATATTGGGTCCTTACCTATGAAATTGGTGTATTTTTTCTCTCTTAGTATTTTGTCTGTAATTATTAAGATTCAGAGTATTGTTAAAAAATAATTACCTCGTCTAAAAATAGACTATATTTTTGAGCTCTTTTGATTTGTTTTGATAATTTGTTGTGAGTTTAATTGTGTTAAAATTGGACACGGAGACAACTCTTTTTAAGTGCCTCCCGAATACATCATTTTATTTGCTTTCACTTAAAAGCGATAAATATTTTTTATGAAGTGTGATATGTTACTAAAGCTTCTCTAATGATAGATGCCAAATATTATTATCTTTGGATTTGTCGTTGTGAAGAAAACTGAAAAAATGTTAGTATGGAAAATGCAGAATTCCCCAAAATCTCCATACAAAACACCAATTTCATAGGTAAGGACCTAATATTTGTGAATAGGTAAGTGTACCTTGAAATTTAAAACTTATTGGTTAACCCTTTTTTGCACTGTTATTTTGCAACTTGAACGTCGAGACTAAAGGCTATTTGCAACCATGTCACCCTTATCCGCATCGGACCCTGTTTCGGCTCATACCAAGATCTCAATTTGCTTCGATTCTATTCTATTCCTGGCACTCTTTATTCCCCTACCCCCTAAATTAACGTATAGCATGTAATACCGCTATAATGTTCAACAATAACAACAGGAAAATTTCGCAGATTAACTTAAAAGTTCAAACAAAGTTGAACCTTATGCATATTAGAATGTAACACGAAACTGCATTATTACTTAAGGGCATATTGCAAGTTATCTCCAACATAATAGCTTCTTAGGGACCAGATTCATCAGGATTCTCTTTGTATCATGTAATAGTAATCTGCTCATAGAATATTATTTTGTACTGCTTACACAGGATATTTGTGATTTTGAGGCGCTATTAAATGAAAGAACATGCGTGCCACGGAGGAGTTCGAGATCACAAAGTTTTGGTCACCCATCCAAGGCCTGAACATGGCAAAGGTAGCTTTGCTTTCGATATCAAAATCCAAAGCGTTATAACCACCACCCCACCGAACTCCTCTAATAAAGAGCTCCTTAATTAAGTTATAATCCAAGAATGTCTGGTAGTTAACTGGCATCTGTCGATGTCGCTAACGCGCGACAGGCACGCACAATCGCGAACGTAATCCCTTCGGATTATACTGAACATTTACAAGCCCATCTTTATTTAACCTGAGCTAAATAATAGCTTATAGCCCATACATTTTCTTATTTACATTCTTTCAAATCCTACAAAATAGATAGATAGATAGATAGATAGATAAAATTCTTTATTGCAACTAATAAAAACACAGAAATTTAGTAAAGAAAAAAATACAATGCAACACAGGCGGCCTTATAGCTAATAGCAATATTTTTCAGGCAGCCTAGTGGGAAAAGGCAAATGTAGTGGGATTAGTGAGTTTTTTGGAAAGATTTTCCATACGACGTATCTATACTGATTCTGCATGTCAACTGTAGACTGTAGACATTTATTTGAAGTGACAAAATAGAAGACATTAAAGTAACAAACGCAGGATACACGTGAGCCGTGTGGTAGCGACTCATTAAAAGAGTACTACCAACCCATCTCTTCCCTTGGGTGTCGTAAAAGACTAATGGACTTAGAACTGCACAACCATCCAATAGCTTATAGCGGCGACGGGCTCATCACCCGCTGAGTGCAGTCACTGCTTGGTGAAGCGCGGACTATGGCAGTGGACTGCTTTTGCGGTGCTTTTGCCTAGTCTCTGACTAACCCTGAAGGGATAGTATTCGTGATTATAAGTTTGTGTGTATGTACGATATGCTATAAATTATGCAGAATAGGAAAAATAGCACTAATCATACGAAAATACGATTTTTTCCTTTTCCTTTTTTCATGAATGAAACTGAAAACAGTTTTCAGTATCACTTACACTGCTCCCTATTTGAGATAGATATCAATTGTCAGATTGTAGACATATTGTCAGGTGACAATAAGTCCGCCTCTCGTTACATGTAGTCAAGAGATATATCGTGTGAAACGTTAGTGTTAAAAGAAATGTTCCTGTCTGGTTTGAGCCTTTCAACATCCTTTTAAAACTGTAGAGGTCGAATGTCCTACATAGAAAAAGTGTACATAGTAGTGTACATAGAAAAAAAATGCTTAAAATCAAGTCAGGGGGATGTAAATAAAAAAAAGTTAAATTTTAAAATCTGAACAATTTTCTTTTGGCTCATGAACAGTCAGGATCAAAATTCGTCGCAGGACGGTAATTCAAAATCTTTTGTTCAATGAAAATCAAAGGTTCATAACAATTAAATTTGCAATTACTGCATCAATCAGTATCTGGTGATTGCGGTCCCTAATTGCGTTCTATTAATTGAGGTTTAATTCTTGAAATGGCTTTAATCATTCCTCTTTGGATATCTCAGTGAAAATTGTGTATGGTGATTTTATGATGGACATAAAAATACGCAAAAACGAATGTTCTTTGTTACAAACTAATTTATTAACTGCCTTACAATTAGGGAAGGCAATCCGGATAATCCGTAATCCTTAAAATTCGCATTTCCGCAAATTTGCACTCCATTTCGAAATCCGGATTTTAAAAATGGAATCCGCATTTTTCGAATGCAAATAATTCGGGGACTACATTATACCGAACGAATATGCTAGACACAAGTTTTAACAGGTTTGTGACCGATGTTAAGAGAGTTAATGATGGAATAATTTTTATTTAAAAAAAAAACAAAATTCAATATCATTTATTCAATTTAGATGCGTCTAAGCACATGCTTATGAACGTCAAAAGCATTCTACAAATTTTCGTGTAAGCGATAAACTACGCCATCCGTTATAAAAATACTGGTTGCCGATGGTTCAGTGATGAATCTGATTCGTATAACGATATGTGCCATAGGCTGGAAGTGTGGAGACTATGAAGAAGAAGAGTAATTTTAGGAGCATTTTGGTATTGGGAATACTTATGGGAGAGGACTACAGAAGCGATAGATTGAATGTGTGAATTCTGAAATGAGAATAAAGGAAGTGAATGTTGATCTGACTAGTGACAAAGAAGTATGGAAGAGTAAGACATGTTGTGCCGAGCCTTAAGTTTTAATATCAACTTAAAGTAGGAAAATTGCCGGAAGAAGTATACTTTCATGAAAAATCTGGATAATCCGGATTGGACGTTCTTATAAATCCAGATTTTTAAAGTAGAACGGATTTGCATTCTCTACTCACAATATACCAACCGCATTGGGCCAGCGTTGTGGTTTTTACATGTGTTTCTCCACGAGGAAGGCCTGTGCCCAGCAGTGGGGTATATAACGAACTCACAATAATATTGTCTTCATAAGTATGGAGGACAAATAGTATCAAATTGGCAGAACTGCTTTATTTATGTAGACTTTTTTTCTATGGCATTAGCCTACGGACTCTTCTACAACTTACCATCATGTGGTAATAAGTCATTTGCTGGGTCTTTTATTGAAAAGAGACTGAAATGAAATGAAATGAAATCATTTATTCTGCAATTAGATTTACATGAAATACTTTTGCACGTCAATATTTTTTATTCCTACTAGCACTTCGACGTGAATAGTACTTTACTGGTACTGGAACTGGTACTTTATTATAGTAAGCCTATATTGAGGTGATTCTATTTCCAGCAAGGTAAAACATTAGCTTATAAAAGATCTCATCGAAACGTGTATTGCAGAATTTTGTAGAAATGATTTACAAATACTTTACCAATATTTTAGTCAGCTTTAGATCCTTGAAAAGGGTCGGGTGACATTGTAAGGTTGACAAGATATCATTGCACGTCTGGCACGTTACCAGCCTATTACGCCCCACTGCTTGACACAGGTCTATCTACATACAGAAACACATGCAGAGTATGGGTCTGAACACCACCACGCTGGCCCAATGTAGTTTGGTTGGCGACCGGGACCAACAGTTTAACGTGCCTTATGAAGCACGGAGAAACTGGAGATCACAAAGTTAAGGTCACCAATGCCAGGACTGATCATGGCGAAAGAAGCTCTGTCTTCGATCGAAAGCTTCTTGTGGCTAGAAGAGTCCCTGTTGTGGGTTAAAATGGAATGATAATGATGATTTTTCACATAACTCACTAGAAATTAGCGGCCAACTGACACGTTGAGCACGTGCATTGCTTGGTGAAGCGCGGACTATGGCAGTGGACTGCTTTTGCACTGCTTTTGCCGTCTCTGACTAACCTTAGGGTTAGTATAATATTCGTGATTAAATGTATGTATCTACTAACTAGAAGAAAGTAGTAGAAAGTGAAGACTTACATCGTACCTTAAAAACAAACAGAAAGTCCTATAAAATAGTGTCGGAAAACCCCTATTAATGTCAATTACCCAAAGGCCGTAAACTGGCTGTTTTAAAATAAGTGGTCTACCCCAAGGAACAATAGGGTTAGACCTTTGAAACTATAAAGTGTGCGTAATTTATTTTAGTTTTTGCTGAAGCATTAGCTGGGATAATAATGTAGAGTTATCCTTTCTTTTTGTCATAATTCAGCGTAATAGACGGGTCCAATTTGGAAAAACGAGCGTGTTGTCTACGAATTTATTTATTTATTTGGTATATACTACAGCTGACAATCGTTGTTAGTATAACAGTAAATATGTTAGTAGTTAAGGGCTAGATTGACAACCTAATTGTTTACACACTACATGCTTATTGGCCAACAGTAGCCACGAATTGGCGCGATACAAAAATTAGAACGTTGCACTCAGTGAAGAGAAAACATAAATTTAACTCTAACTTTTAATATTAAGGCTACCACCTTTGGCGAGACAGGCTGTGGATTAATGGCGATCTCAATGCATTCCTGACTTGGTAATAGATTTTTTTAACATTTGATTTTGAATTTAATAACATCATATAATATATCTACATATCATCACTCCTCTTTCCCTGAAGCGGTAGGCAGAGGTGTTAAACACCCACATTTCGCCAGATATGTGAAGTCCCATGTAACAGGTGGCGAGCCTGTTGCCATGCACCGGGCACAATGTGAGGCAAACGGTTTTGTTAATCAACTGTACATAAGGTTTTTTCAAACTGAACGAGTAGTGCCCGTCTGTCCCAACTCGGCTACTTCTGCCTTTAATCCTTCTAACCTAGGCCTCGGCCTCAAATTTTATGCTAGAATGTAATACTATTTTCTATACAAATACTTCATCATCAGGTATGTCCACTGCTGGACAATCCCTCGCAAAGACAGTTTCTGCGCTGTAAGCAACCAGCGGCTTCATGCGATCTTACCATATCGTATGACTATCTTTTCGGAGATCGTTTTCCTTTCGTGGAAAATTAATAAAAACTCTACGGAAAAGTCAAGTAGGTATTTAATATCTACTTGAACTTAATATTATTCTAATATCGTTGTTATCTAATACCTCTTCTTTATAACCATAATTTTGTCTCTTCTATTATTTTTTTACAACTCAGAAGAATTAAAACAAAGTAAGTAAATTAATAATCTATACTAATAATATTTATTTATTTATTTAAACTTTAATGTCCATTGCAAAAGGAATGTACATATAGCGGACTTAACGACTAACATCGCTCTCTACCAGTCAACCATTAGGCTAAACAGAAAGTTAGTGGCGGCATCATTAGTTACCTAATTACACTAGCAAAAACAATTAAATAAAATCTGAAGAGTTTGTTTGTTTGGTTAAACGCGCTAATCTTGGGAAATATTGTTCCGATTTGAAAATTCTTACAGTTTTAGATAGCCCGTTTATTGAGAAAGGCTTTAGGCTACATTATAATATGACATCACGCTCAGTACTACTATTATTCCACGGAGACGAAGTCGCGGGCAAACGCTAGTTGTATTGATAAGATAGAACTAAACTTAATTTTTTTCAGACTTTTCACTTTAGCACATTAAGGGCGAATTTGACCAAATTCCGATTCGGTTGTAGTAATACCAAAAATGCTTTAGCTGTCAGATGCGTACACGGCCAAAAATCGGTTGTGTACGCAGAACTCCGCCATTACAGCTGATTCGACCAATGAAATTTTAGCATTGATTGAAGTGACAACCTCCGTGTAGTCACACGGAGTGTGGTCGAATTCGCCTTAGGTGTTAATGATCTTTATTTTATGCCTACAGTATAAAATAATGATGGCCGTTTTGTCGTTTACCCATTCATAAAGTTTCTTAATTTTTATATTTACATTTGAAGGAGCGAATTGCTGTTCTTTATTGTCAATAGTGACGTGCAGTTAGTCATGAAATTTATCGAATTTATAATTTTAGGACACAAAATTTATTTGTAACATTGATTTCTAAAATACAATAGGGTCCCGCGAACATTTATTTTTTATTACAATTACTGTTGCACTTCTTTACCACACATCTCAGAATTTGTTTTTTTAATATTTTTTTTTTTAAATAAAATCTAATACGATCGTCACATAGGATCGCACAACTACTACTTCTTTTCGAGAATAAATTGACATTACACATCACTTTTGTAATATATTATGTCAAAACGGCCATCGTAGTATTTATAAAATGTCGTTTCTGCGCCTTGCCGTGTCCGGTATAAAATGGACCCTATAATAGCTAGTTATTCCAATACCTTTCGAAAATTCAAAGTTCACGCTAGACAAGGGGTAATAACACCAGTTATAAACCTACTTAGATCTCATCAAATTAATGAGCATTTGAGCGCACTCTCTTTCGTGACTAACCAAACTACCACCATCTTTAACTAAACCTTTTCTTCTACAACTAGGAGTACTTCACGCAGGTCTTGTTAAATTGGTCTCACAACCAACCAGCTTTAACTGAACCTGTCTTCGTACTGAAGCAGTTCTTCATACGGGTCTTATTAGACTGTACCTAAGAATTGTAATAATGGTATTCCAAGCATGACACAGTCGTGACGGTTTTTCTACAATATCGTGGTTATTGTGATAATCGTGATGCCATTTTTATATTTACGGATGTCATGAACGGAAGGCTTCTTCGGTGCAATGGCCGTCAATGTTTATGGCTTAAAATAATATAATTACCATAATATAATAATAATTACCAGGCTGAAACGTCCTCGTATTGGTGTATATGCTTTCCTATATGAACATATTATATGTAGAGAGCTAGAAGTTTTGGTCTTGTAATAAATATATATAAATATCCAAGACTGGAGAACAAATGCCCGAATATTGAAATGAAATGAAATCGAAATGAAATGAAATCATTTATTCTGCAATTAGATTTACATGAAATACTTTTGCACGTCAATATTTTTTTCCTACTAGCAATTCGACGTGAATGGCCTGTTGAGAAGAAGTGCCGCAAGAAACTCAACAGTTCGCCTTTTTTAAACAGCCATAATATTCATCACCCAAACTGTTGCCCAGAACCCAGAACCACTCGAGATGGCGACGCCTTGAGACCGGCATACAGACCACTCGACCACGGAGGTCGTCAACAGGAGGTCGTATTAAAGCATCCGAAATCCCACACCAATGGTTTATTAATAAAAAATACGTCTGTTCCCTTTAATATTGGTTGATAGAACATTGGTGTTGGCATTGCCGTATTGGGTACTGGGTCTGTGATTGTGTAGGCGATGAGCTAGCCACTTGTTACTACTCTTTCACGATTTTTCATCTGACCAAACCCAATTTTTGTATGGCTAAATGTAGTCTTGAGGAACACAGTGCTCCTTGGCTCTGCCTACCCCTTCGGGTTTTCGGGCGTTATTGTATGTATGTATGTGTGATAGAACATATTAATATTGATGCATCGAGATCGGCCAATAATCCTCACTATACAAATAACGGACACAAAAGAAATACCCAATATTACGTTCAGTGGGTTGTGACTAGAGCTCCGATAAATAAAAAAGGGAATCTTGAATTGGCTCTTATAAAAAGCTGAGTAATCACACACACACACACGAACACACGTACACACAGACCAATCAACAACTCTCTGTCCATCTTGTAATCTACCCACACTTGTACAGTCGCGAGCATAGATATGTTACAATTTTAGTTTTGTCTTTTTTAAATCACTAATGTCCGTGCCACAGAAGCTTGGTGGCGTAGTGGTTAATAAGTTTTGGCTTTCGATAACAAAAAACCTTCGCCATGGTCAGGCCTTTGATGGGTGACCTAAACTTTGTGATCCTGAACTCTTCAGTGCTTCCCCCTGTCGCTATTTGCAACCGTTTACCCACTAACCCGCACTGGGCCAGCGTGGAGGTGTTACGGCCCATCCACGTGTTTCTCCATGAGGAATGTCTGTGCTCAGGAGTGAGACGTATATACACGACAATGTACTAAAATGGTTCACCTTTTTGCTCATGACTGTACTCATAAATTCTCCCGAACTACCGATATATTTGAATTTGCCCCAAGTTTAGCCCCCCTTATAACGGGGCTAGATGAGTGCAAGGGGCTCCACCCTCAGAACCCCTGTTTGAATGCAGATTGCTTAGCTATTGGTATTTATTTTGATGATAGAAATGCGTAATTATGGCGTCATGCGAAACTAAGTACGCAAAATAGACTCAAGCCTGTTTTGGTGTAAGAATTTTTATTTCATATATTTTTTATTTTAATTTCAGGTAAACTCGAGATTTTTTCCTGATTTGGTATGTAACACAAAAGCTACCTCTCGTACAACTGACGTTTCATAACTACGCTGACCGCCAACACTGGCCAACAGCGCCGGCGAGACTTCATACATTTTGACGTAAAAGCGCGTGCATATGGCTGTAAAACGATGCTATTGGTTAGCTGTACCTAATGGGAAGTGAGCGCGTATGTCAGGCGCTGGCGGCCGGTGTACCTATGAAACCACCATATATATTTTTTTCGAAATTAAAAAAAAAACCTATAAATTTTTATTCTAAACCTCAACGTCTCTATATACAGATAAAACCACTCCTATTCACTATAGGTACAAGGTACTTGCAATCAGAATGCATTCGAAGCTCTAAATAAACCTCGTGTAAACGGCAAAGTACGTTTCCCTGATTGACAGTTCATTACACGGCCAACAGAACTCCTGGTTTACGACTCCCCATTACTTGGGGATTGACGTGAGGAGGATAGAACCCTGGAGATTCCTGCCAGTGTCTTCTCTTGATAATTTGTTCCTGACTCGTAATGTTCCTAATTGATATACTTTATTCGACACTTTCCTTCCTCCCCATATTCCTGACTCGTCTAATTCCTAATTCGCCAGTTTCCTAACTCGTCCTAGTACAGCCATATGAAATCGCGATTATTAATAAGTATGAGGATGAACAAATAATAAGGAATATGACGATTCAGGAACAAACCCTCTTGATTTTGGTGATTGTTGACGACTGGCATCAAAACGTTTATGACCTTAAACTCGAAATTCTCAGTATATTATTTATATTTTGTACTAAAAATATGTCTAAAATTTTGTAAACTATTATATCTCTGTCAATCAGTGTGCTAAATAGCAATATTTATGCTGTACATAATTATGTCGTTTTAATATACCAGTGATACAAATATTGGTAATTGGATAATGTACGGTATTTGATTACTTTCAGTAGCTTTCGAATCTTTAGTGAACGCTTATGTCAATACTAATAAATTTTCTATTTAGCGATTAACTTACGCTGTGCGCCTAGCACGAACCATATGAGCTTATTTGACATATCGTTATCGCAAGTGATTTTTTAATCGAATATTCTCGTTAAAGACACATTTTTTTTTCTTTAAGTTTATTTATATATCTCTATGATACAGGGTGAGCAGAACGCATCTATAGGTAATATTAAGAGTCTTAAATTAAATTCTAACATCACTTACAATTACGATAGCGATAAATAACGATAAACTACTGATGTCATCAAATGTAGCCAGCCAGTAATACAGAGATTATATCCCCCCTTTCATTGAAAGAGGGAAACGCATCCCCTGCAATGGGATGAACGCTGCAACTTAAGACTCCAAAGTCTTTGTCAAGAGCCCCCCCCATCAAAAAGTCTTTTCAGTCTTAATGAACCCCATCAAAACCCCCGTGTTCGGAAATCGATATATCAAAAATTATTATAGTAGTATTTTTATTAGTAATATTAGGTCCTTACCTATGAAATTGGTGTTTTGTATGGAGATTTTGGGGATGTCTGCATTTTACATACTAACATTTTATCAGTTTTCTTCACAACGACAAATCCAGAGATAATAATATTTGGCATGTATCATTAGACAAGCTTTAGCAATATGTGTGTGAACACGCTTGATAAAAATTATTCATCGTTTTTATGTTAATGCAAATCAAATGATGTATTCGGGAGGCAGTTAAAAATAATTGTCTTTGTGTCTAATTTTAACACAATTAAACTTACAAAAAATTATCAAATTAAATAATACGAGCTCAAATATATGGTCTATTTTTAGAAGAGGCAATTATTTCATAAGAATGTTCTGAAACTTAATAGTTACGGAACTTGCTAAGACAGAATAAAAACACCAATTTCATAGGTAAGGACCCAATATAATAAAACTGTAGAGGTCGAATGTCTCGACATAAAAAAATGCATAATATCAAGTCAGGGGAGGTAAAAAGAGGGAAAATACCAATTTTTTTTTAATCTCTGTTTGTACGGGCTGGCTGGACCGATATCAATGAAATTTAGCATGGTGACACCTTATCTTAGATACTTTTTATTCCGGAAAATTACAGGGTTCCCGTGGGATAGTTAAAAATCAGTAACCGCGGTCGAAGTCGCGCGCAACAGTCTTCAAATTAGTATGTAACAACAAAATCGATACAATTCTATCGAATATGTTAATTTAGCAATTTGCACTTAATAAAAGTTATGTTCAAATTCAAATATCATTAAAACTTTGCGCATATATTTTTAATAATCTCTCAATTTCTCCAAATTTCGTATGCAAAGTTTACTTTCAACAGAAGAGCTCCCCCCGTGGGGGCAGCACTACATAAAATATTACAATGGGTACTGTGGACAGTGTCTGAATTAGGTACGAGATGTTTTTAAAGTTTATTACCCTTGGGCTTATTATATCATTACCACCCTGACCCGGCGTAGTTGAATTTACGGAGAAGATACGGGACCGAGAGGACTTATTTAAATAGGTTACGATCCACAATGTCCTCATAAGACTTCTTTTACAAAAATCAAGAGTTTACGGGATAAGGAGATAACATACCTATGTCTAGTAGTCGGATGCTGTAATATTTGTTGGGACTTAAGCGGAGATTTTTGCTAGAAAGAGTACAGGCGTAACATACATTGGTATGCTTTGTCTATCTATATCAAAAACAAAGCTACCTTCGCCATGGTCAAGTCTTGGATGGGTGACCAAAACTTTGTGACCTCGAAATCCTCCGTGCTTCGAAAGGCGCGTTAAGCTGTTGGTTTCGGTCGCTATTGCAACAGTTTCTACCTACCAATCGTGGTGGTGTTACGGTCCATACTCCTCATGTGTTTCTCCATGAGGAAGGTCTGGGACGAAGCAGTGGGACGAACGAACGGAACAGTGCTGTTCATCGCACATAGCACCATAATTTTTAACTGTGCTCAAAAAGAGGTCTTCGATTGAGGTTGGTTCTGTAAGAAGTCACCAACCACTCAAACATTCATATGTTTACTATAAATTATTTAGTTATTATCATACATTGTTATATGTAGATAGTTTTAACATAAACAATAGTCTAGGTATATGAATCACTTGGCCGCATTCTAAATAAATTACGGTTAAGATAACTTCGTAGTATCTTTGTTAATGAATGAACTATTAGCCTATTAAATTAACTTCGTTTCAATTTAGTTATTTATTACTATTCACTTGTATTAAAATTACTTAAGGAAATTGAGAACGTTGAATGAGATTAATAAATGCTCTGTAAATAGAATTAGAAAGCAGGTGGTAGCAGGTTTATAGCAGGTGGGCTGGAAGATACATCTATTAGAAATAAGCCCTACCTTTTGTACTCGTCTTTTTATTTTATGTGTTGTATATTCAAAATTTTTCTTTTGTGTGCAATAAATAGTTAAATAAATAATAATAATAGATTTTAATAATAAGCCTCTTGCCTTGGGTGTCGTAAAAGGCGACTAATGGACTTAGAACTGCACAACCATCCAACGGCTTATAGCGGCGACGAGCTCACCACCTGTCACGCTGAGAGCAGTCACTGCTTGGTGAAGCGCGGAGTATATAGTATGGCAATGGACTGATTTTGCGGTGCTTTGGCCTAGTCTCTGACTAACCCTTAGGGGTTAAAGTCGTGATTATATGTATGTATAAATAAATAATTAATTTAAAATGAGCGGATGACGTTCGGTGGCGTAGTGGTTAGTACGCTTTGGCTTTTGATTGAAAACAAAGCTACCTTCGCCATGGTACGGCTGTGGATGGGTAACCAAAACTATGTGATCTCGAGCTCCTCCGTTGCCGTGTCCCGGTCGCTTACGTGCCTTCGTGAAGCGCGGAAGAGTACCAGATCACAATGTTTTGGTCACCCATCCAAGGCCTGACCATAGCGAAGGCAGCTTTGTTTTCGATATCGAAAGCCAAAGCTACCTACTATGCCACCGTGCTCCTCAGGTGGTGATATGGTGTAAAAGAGTACAAGATGTGTAAGCGCCGAATAATTAAGTCTATAATCACAAAGGCAGGAGAAAAATCCCTTTTTTCCAGTGCTTGACAACACTGACTCCATGATAGTAAGAATCTAATCATCTCAGGGTGAAATTTACATGATGACCCCTCTGCCTGCCCTTCCCTTCCCCCTCGATGATCCATGGCTGAGAATTATGTGTAACGACGAGTGGTTAATCTATACATATATTATAGAAAAAAGCAACAAAAGTTTTCGTGGAATTGATAACCTCCTCGTTTTTTTGAAGTCTGTTAAAAACTGTAGAGGTTGAATGTCTGTACATAGAAAAAAAATGCTTAATATCAATGTCAATGTCAGGGGAATGTAAAAAAATACCATTTTTTTTGATTTCCTGTCTGTTTGTCTGTTTGTTTGGGCTAATTTCCAAAATGGCTGGCCCGACTTCAATGTAATTTTGCACGGTGATACCTTATATCCCCGGTCAACATCTTAGATACTTTTTATTCCGAAAATTTAAGGGTTCCCGTGGGATAGTTAAAAAACCAGTAACCGCGGACGAAGTCGCGGGCAATAGCTAGTAAACTCTATTTTAATTATTCGAGTATATTCTCTGTATAACAAAATTGCTGAAGTTTATGCTATCAATATTAGCCGTTGCATCGACTAATACCGGCTGTATGTGATTAATAGATGTATGTGAGATTGGAAGGTTCATAAACAGTATAACGGCATCGTATGGCGTACTACCTACGTCGTAGGGTTTAGTAAATAACTAGCATTTGCCCGCGACTTCGTTCGCGTGGAATAGTGACTAAGATGGCGTGATGTATATATAGCTTGTAGCCTTCCTCAATAAATGGACTATTTAACATGGAAATAATTTTTCAAATCTAACCAGTAGTTACTCTGAAATTGGTGTTTTGTATGGAGATTTTGGGGAATTCTGCATTTTCCATACTGAAATTTTTTCAGTTTTCTTCACAACGACAAATCCAAAGATAATAAGATTTGGCATCTATCATTAGACAAGCTTTAGTAATATGTGTAATATCACACTTCATAAAAATTATTTATCGTTTTTAAGTTAATGCAAATAAAATGATGTATTCGGGAGGCACTTAAAAAGAGTTGTCTCCGTGTCCAATTTTAACACAATTAAACTTACAACAAATTATTATTTATTTATTTATTCAACAATTTATTGTACACAGAAAAACATAACAACGAAACGACAAATCAAATGAGCTCAAAAATATAGTCTATTTTTAGACGAGGTAATTATTTCTTAGGAATACTCTGAATCTTAATAGTTACAGACAAAATACTAAGACAGAATAAAAACACCAATTTCATAGGTAAGGACCCAATAATATTAAATACTCGTAATTGCTGTGCCCGCGGCGTCGTCGTTCGCGTTGTGCATTGATTTAAAGCCGATAAAAAGTTGACAAAATAGTTTTTGCTTGTATAATTCACGGCTTTTCTTAAACCGCCGTATCATCCACCCCTCCAGACTTGGTGATTTTCTAATACTTACATTTTGAAACTCGCGATATCTTTCGAATGGAATGTCCGAAATAAATAATTCAAAAAGTTATTTAAAGGTTTTGAACCAGTCTTGAACATGAAGTGATTTATTTTGATAAGGATTGACACCAAGACGCAAATATAGAACCTTTTCTAGCGGCGAAATTTTAATTATACTTTCTAAATTAAAAAACTAATCGTGGCTAAACAACAATAGTTAGACATATGCTGTCGTGATATTTTTTGTTAGTAATAACGTGTTCCACCAAGTTGTAGTACATCATTCTATTCTAGATTTCTAGATATCATCAATAGTTTTTGCAGTGTACGTAGTGTTTGGAGTATTTATGGAGTTTTTACACCCTGGGTTACATTATTGTAGTTTTAGTAAGGATGCCTGATTTTTTCGAAAATAAAATATAGCCTCTAGCCTTCCTCGATAAATGGGCTATCTAACACTCTAAGAATTTTTCCAATCTGACCAGTAGTTACTGAGATAAGCGCGATCAACCAAACTTTCCAACTTTATATTATTAATATAGATTTAAATTATTTGTGGAGTGCCTGCATATTTATTATAACCCTTCTCCATATGTAAAGTATTATTACGACAGGTAAATCTTTTAACATCTAACGCTTTTAAAATAAGATTCAATTTACAACACAGCTTTACTTGTCCACAATTATTTATTTCCAAGAGTCTAAAAACCTTTTTTTATCATGGTCACCCTGTAAAAGGGCTTTATGATCCCTTTGCCCAATAGAATCGCGACCAGGGAGCCATAACTGTAGTTTTATGTGTATTTTATTGATAGCAGTTTAGGTATTACTCTTGTCTTCTGTTGTACAAGAGCTGTGCTGTTTTGATAAGAAATAGAATTTTGTAACATTTCTCCAGCCATTTGCACACTTCTTTTTTTAACGAGGAGAATTTACGGACCGTACCTACCGGTGGCTAGCCGGTAGGCGTGTGTGAGACTCACCTGACATATTGGCACTACCCACTAAGGCCCGTATTACGGAACTAAACTCAAGCGTAGATCTCTGCTTGAGCACTGTTAGAGAGGGATGGCGCTACTGATCCCACACAGCGCCATCCCTTTTTAACTGCGCTCAAGCAGAGATCTACGCTTGAGTTTGGTTCTGTAATACGGGCCTAAAACTCCCCGATATACCCGTACCTGCCCTTCTGTGGGAGCGACCCGGGGTCTGCCGGAGCAACTCTCCGAGCCGTTCCCAGGCTTCCCGACCTGGACGGACAGAGTTCACACTGTGATGAGGCGCTATATCAGTATTAGCGACTCTTTGTTTTCGTATCGAAAGCTCCTCTTCTGTGTGCGCGTTTCTTTCATCCAACATCCAGATCCTTAATCTATTATTACTTTGTAAGTTGAAAGATAACAATATGGCGCCCGTATCCAAAGTATTTAACAGTTCATATTGAAACCGTTTTATCGAATCTTTAAAATATCAGTGATGATGCTGGGCTAGTTTTTCCGATAACCAATCAGCCTTGCTAGTTAGAGAAGTAATTCGAGCTGCCTTTTTGGCAGCGTTCCAGCTATTGATAACCGTGCAGGAGTTTTTTTAAATTACAAATTTTACGTCTTAGATATAAGTAATGTTAGACTTTAACCTCAAGTTGGGCAAATTTAAACGACTCCTTTGCCTATTATGTGTCGTATTTATTATAATGGCACTGGCTGGCTGTATGGTTCTAATTTCATATCCAACCTACGAGAAGAATAAAAATACGAAAAAAAGGTTTTTTTTGGCGCTATTCAATTATGGCGGACGTGCTTTTTATTTCAGTGATTCTAATATTGTTTCGGAGTGGATCTTATTGCGTAAAATCAGTGCAGTTTTGTGTAATAAGTGTCAATAATGAAAAAAAAAGGATGAGATTTTTATCGTGGTAATCCACCTCATCGAAGTAACGCCACAGCGTCTGCCATTGATTGTTTGACGCCGAACTCTCGCAAGACTACTGAATCAATGCAATCAATGCAACTTCTGAAGACATTAAAATACCGAAGTCTTGGCTGTATGGGCTTCGTTCTGTTTGCCTTCCCTACATGGGAGAATTTACAACACAACACTAAAAAAATACACATTGTCTTTGACATTTGTTACAAAGGAAAAAGTCCTCACAAATATTATTATGTCTGCCACACTAGAGATTAAGTAGTTTTATTTATTTTCCTCTTCCTTCCCCACCGGGAAAAAGGAGTATTTTTTTATTTACTCACTCATTTATATAAGTTATTGGTGTATTAGTTATGTAACTATAAGCTACTTGTAGACACCACTTAACGAAATATATTTATTTTTAAATCTTAAACGTATTTTTTTTACAATATCTCCTATTTCCAAATGGGTGTTATTTAAACGGTTAACAAAATATTCGAATTTGAGTCAGCAAAAAAATACAATTGATCAGCTAAAATAACTAATTGGGCAGCAACTTAATTGTTTTCTCTGCTGCAAATAACTGTAACCATTCATTGATTCTTTTCTTTGATTATACATTTCCGGTAACATAATATACATATTCATGCTCACATAATTATTTTGCAACCCAAATAATTATCTTGCTGCTGCTGATCTTATAATTATTCCGCTGATCAAATAATGATTCTGCTGCCCAAATAATTATTTAGATGTCCAAATAAATATATTGCTGACAATATATTTGTTTGCTGCCCTAATGATTTTTCGGCTGACCTTTTTGTTGCGTACTAAATAATTAAATGACTGCCCAATTAATTACTTACCATTCCAAATCAACATACCCATTAAGTAGATACTTAATTACCACAGAAGTTTAAAATGTTAACTGTTGCGTTAACTTTTTAATGTTTTAAAATAACATAAGGGCTCTCATGACACTTAATTACGAAAACTTTTAATATAACACGGTTCATAATTAGAGCGATGACGTAGTGAAGTTAGAACTCGGTCATAGTTATGGGAAGAGCGAGGAGCAGAACGGTAGTTTTTAAAAGATATTTAGTTACCTTTTTCACTGCTCCTTTTATTTTTTAGTTGGCATGTTATGTTTTCCGCTTAATTCTCACATTCTTCCTAATCTTCTCTTTGATGCGCATATAAGGTTATTATTATTATTTGAATAACCTTATATTATGAGCATTTAAATAAGAACAAACAAAAATATTCACATACACAACATTTCACTACCTCTGCATTCACGACATGTGGGTAGATATTTTAACATTTTTCAGGTTTAAATATGTTTTGGCTCCTCCACTTTTTACAAAAAAAGCCGAGCCTATTGCCACGCTACTCAAGGAGCAGTATTTATGATGTGAGAAAAAGAAAATTAAATTAAATAGAAGATACTTGGATGTGTTCTTACTACCGTTTACTACGGACCCTACGGACCCACCACAGTAAGAAATGCAAAATCGCAACTGCAGAATCCGCGACTCTATTTCCAAGGCTTTAAATACTTAACCGCTCTTATCGCGGACACGTACTCTGCGGTTTGCAAGTTTTTTAATGGTCATTGCAATAATATTTAATACTCAAACGTAATTACTCTTTAATGTTTATATCAATTAAACATTTTCTGTTCTATGTCACAGTTGATGAATTACAATATCAAATTAATTATCCTTTGTCTCTCATTCCATATAATACTGAGGGTAAGAGTAACTAATAATGTATCCCCTATTTCTTCATAATTAGACCAACTTAGCTAATGATGTTGATGTTATTAATTAGAAGATCTCTACAAATTGCAATAAACATTCATCAATAACAGCCTATACAAACAAAAACAATTTATATCAAGATTAGTGATTGGAGTAATGTTTGGACCAATGTATGTATGGACCAATGTACTGGGTGGTTACTCTGTACCAATGGGATTTCATAAGGTTCAAAATAAAACCTTAGAAATTGTTCTAATTCAGTAACAATTTATTAATCAGACCTCTTATTACTTAGGCATTGCATCGCGCGTAAACGTTAGCGCGATGCAACACCGTACAGCGCCATTTATTGGCAACTTTCGGAACTAGTTTTCCTAAAGACAATTTATACCCTATTTGATTTTAAACATTTAGCAAGCTATTTTTACATCCTTATTAAAAAACTGCAGTAAAAATTTTACAGGTAAAGCACTAATATTATAAATGCGCTGTCTGTCTGTCTTGCTTTCACGTCAAAACTACTGAACCGATCTAATCATAATTTGCAAAATTTTGAGAATGGATAATTAATATGTAATGTGTTTTTCATATCCGAATTTTAAAATTTCTCTGCATTGTAAAACAATGACGACAACAGAGAAATCAATAGCCACGCGAACGACGTCACGAGCACAGGTAGTTTTAAATAAATAAACGCCAATCTCGACATCCTACTAAAGTATAAGTACAAGTTATAATAATAAAATAACTTAAAAATATATAATTTCCGTATACCTATTCTAAAGTACACAACTTACTAATGTATAAAAAGGTTGTCAAACGCATGAATATGGAGATCTGTCTGTGCGTTGTCACCCTATCACCGTCACTCACCTCCCGGCTTTGCATAATTTAACTTGTTAAGTGACGCAGCAGAAGGGCGTCTTTGTCGCCGTGACTTGCGACTTGTCTCATAATTGTTAGTGTAGACGCGATTATTTTTAACACGTTTATGTAAGCTTCACTTGAAACTATGTAAGAAAATCTTGGAATCTTAATGTGATCCACTTCCCGGTCTTCGATTAGGATGAAATTTTGCACACGCTCTGAGTTCTGATGACAATACATGACTAGCTAAGAAACGTCATTACAAATCCAATATGGCGGCCTCACCAAGATGGCGGACTGGCTGTTTGAAATCCACCCCCATGATATGGATATCAAATGAAAGGGTTTGCTGTCAGGAATGGAAAAAAAAATAGTCACGTGACTTAAATCCAATATGGCGGACAGGCTATTTGAAATGCACCCCCATGATATGGGTATGAAATGAAAGAGTATGCTGTCAGGAATTCGAAAAAAAATAGTCACGTGACTTAAATCTAACATGGTGGACATCCAAGATGGTGGATTGGCTATTTGAAATGCACCCCCATTATATGGATATGAAATGAAAGCGTTTGCTTAATGGGATACAAAAAAAATTATCACGTGACCTAAATCCAACATGGCGGCCGTCCCAAGTACTAAATTAAGTTTGAATAATAAGAAGACTAAAAAGTATAAAATTCAAAAAACTAAAAAAACACGCTTTTAGCACGCACTAAACATTACAAAAAGGAAGCGTGGAGCGTTTTGTCCAAGAAGAGTAACGATTATATAAACGCTCCACACTTTCTTTTTGTATTTTTTTTATAGAGTGCTCTTTAGTTTTTGTAATAACATTAGTATAGGTTTAGAGGAACAAATATAGGCCGTTTAGAGGAACAAGTACACACATCATTGGCTTTATCTATCGTGAATATGATAAACCCCTTAAGGTTGGATCAGCGCGAATACCGGTATTCGCAAACCATAGATGTTTCTGTTGTGCCTAGGTTTTTGACCATTGACAGGTTAAAGAACTTATTGACTTGCTACAAATAATCGGCGCACAAGCCACAAACACTTCGAAAAAAAATGGATGTCCAGATTAGTAAATGGATTGATCTACCTGTTTCTAAACATTACATAACATGTTTTGAACAGTACTACAATCCCTAGGGTGTGCAGGTGTTATCACTTTGTTTTTAAATACCTATACAAGTGCAGGTTAATCCCAAGGGTGTGCAGGGTTGCCACCCGTACTCTAAAATAGAGTATTGTCCTCTTTTTCATATAGGCGTACCTACTTTATAATCTACCGCATTAATAAAGTACGCTAAAATACTCTATTTACGTAAAACTTATTTTTACTGGCTCGTTTCTGTTTATAAGTATTTATGAGGTTAAATAAACAGGTATCCACAGCCATCAAATTAGGGCGTGTTTTAAAGTCAAAAGTCATTGTCAAGGGATTTTTGACGCCATTCAACTATGGTGGACGTGATTTTTGCTTATCATTTTTTTAAGTATAAATAATGAAAAAATTAAAAAATACTCTTTTTCTATGCTGTGTATTTTATTTTTGTCCTACCAAAATGAAAAATCCTTTTTTCGCTCTAAAAAAGGTGGCAACCCTTGTTATGACTGACATTTCGCTGGATATTAGGTTGCGATATAAATGGGTACGAGATCAGCTTGCACTGAGCGCAGTAAGGCATGCGATGTTTATTATTAACTGTACTTCAAACTCTGGACCGGATTGGACCAGATTGAACCGGTGACCTCTTGCACGAATAGTTCCGTTTATCCATTTATCGCCATTGCATACCTGCATATTTTATTGTTTTAAAATATTGAACGATATTTATGGCCGAGTGGTTTTAAAGCCCTGGGTTTTGGGTCTGATGATAGATATTATAGAAATACTAGCTGTTGCCCGCAACTTCGTCCGCGGTTACTATGGTTGTTTAACTATCCCACAGGAGCTCTTCAATTTTCGGGAATAAAAAGTATCTAAGATGTTGACCGGGGATGGTATCACCGTGCAAAATTTCATTGAAATCGGTGTAGCCATTTCGGAGATTAGCCCGTACAAATAGACAAACAGATGAAATTATTTTAGTAGTTTTCCTCTTTTCACATGCCCCTGACTTGATTTTAAGCATTTTTTTCTATGTTTTATTATTTGTATAGATATATAATATGTTTCTCCAATCACGGATGATTGGATGATTATCTTATTTATATTCAAAACTTATATTTTATTATTAAATTGTTATGTATATTTATAATAATAATTATAATAAATTCTTTATTTACTCTTCACAATAAGTAAAGGAGAAAGTAATATAAAGGAGTTCTTAATTACTAAGTAGCATTTTATAAATGGTATTTGGCTATCCTTTGACTCATACTTGTAGACTTTGTGAAGAGTCTAGTCCCTGAAAAGGTCTCCTTAGAGGCCTATACTACAGGTAACTAGGCCCTTCCCTTGAAGTACATGTTATAGTCATTGGGTACAATATTGTTGCGATTATTGCAATGTTACAATAAAGATATCTTGGTTTTCATTTTATGACTATTTAAGGTTGTAACTGCCCAATATCTAACATTATCATTAACATTAACTTATCTATCTATCATCCCTATACATAAATGTAAGTTTTCTTTGTGATAATTGATAGTTGTGGCTGTATGAATTGTAGAAATCTGTCTTACTTTTTGTACTTATTTCTTTGCTTATTGTGTTAAAAAAATATAATTTATTTTAATATTGACTTAGATGTTTTAAGCTTTTACTTAGGTAAATTCTATGTCGTCGTGAGTGATGTGACTCGTGTGGGGGCTCATTCAAAG
The DNA here is from genome assembly GCA_910589355.1 of Parapoynx stratiotata. Classification (NCBI taxonomy): domain Eukaryota; kingdom Metazoa; phylum Arthropoda; class Insecta; order Lepidoptera; family Crambidae; genus Parapoynx; species Parapoynx stratiotata. The sequence continues at coordinate 2,125,220 of OU342477.1, forward strand.
AATAATACCAACCCATCTCTTCCCTTGGGTGTCGTAAAAGGCGACTAATGGACTTAGAACTGCACAACATCCAATAGCTTATAGCGACGGGATCACCACTTGTCACGCTGAGCACATGTGCAGTCACCGCTTGGTAAAGCGCGGACTATGGCAGTGAACTGCTTTTGCGGTGCTTTTGCCGAGTCTCTGACTAACCCTTAGGGGATAATAGTCGTGATTATATGTCACATCAGCCTCTGTCTCTCACAGGGCTTACAAATTCGCTTCAAGAACTGATTCAAAACAAAAGCATGCCGATAGACCACAAAAGTGCTATCTTGAAACCATTGTTCGTATTAGACGCCTAAGCTTATCTAGTTCTATTGTGATTGAGTCATGAGATGACAACTGTGTCAATTAGGTCACTTTGACAATAACAAGCAATTTGTTAGCTGCTAAACAAATATTACGTCGTGCGATTGGCTAGTTAGGTATTGTATTAGGTCCTTACCTATAAAATTGGTGTTTTGTATGGAGATTATGGGGAATTCTGCATTTTCCATACTAAATTTTTTTCAGTTTTCTTCACAACGACAAATCCAGAGATAATAATATTTGGTATGTATCATTAGACAAGCTTTAGTAATATGTGTAATATTACACTTCATAAAAATTATTTATCGTTTTTAAGTGAATGCGAATAAAATGATGTATTCGGGAGGCACTTAAAAAGAGTTGTCTCCGTGTCCAATTTTAACACAATTAAACTTACAACAAATTATCAAAACAAATCAGAAGAGCTCAAAAATATAGTCTATTTTTAGACGAGGTAATTATTTTTTAGGAAAACTCTGAATCTTAATAGTTACAGACAAAATAGAGAAAAAAAACACCAATTTCATAGGTAAGGACCCAATATATTGGGTATGTAGGTAATTATGTCCGTATAAAATTATAAAATTTTCCAAGTCTATGTGGATTTGGATGTTTGGATGATCCTCTGTCAATCGTCAGCTCAGCTTAAACATGACATATCATCACGTATCTTTCCCCGAAGTGATAGGAAGGGGTGCTAACACCCACATTTCGCCAGTTATTTTTTTTTAGCTTTTTTTTTAGGTTATATGTTAAGGTTACTGCTTGGTACAGGCCTTCCTCACAGAGAAACATGAGGAGTATGGGCCGTAACATCACTACGCTGGCCCAATACGGGTTGAAAAGAAAAGAAAGAAAGAGAGAAAAACATTTATTCCGACACAGACACGAGACATACGGACATAAAGAATATATACATAGCTATATTACACACAAACAAAGAAAAATACAGGAATACATAGTAAATATCTATTTGAAACTGTCTCACGGCTGTGCCAAAACAGGTAGCCAATTCAGCATGATGTCAGGTTTATGAGTCCTGACGCTGGTTTTCTATTGTTTGTTTCTACCCGAAACAGTTGCATAACGGGACCAACGGCTTGCCTTTCGAAGCATGGGGGAGTTTGAATCACATAGTTTTGGTCACCAATCCAAGGCTTGACCATTAAGAAGGTAGCTTTGTTTTCGATATCGGAGGCCACCGAACACCTCCAAAAGAGTGTTATAAAATAAGGAACTTGAGTATAACCTTCAAACGCTATAATTTATGTTATTGCCTATGATAGCGGCCCAATTTTAGGCCTTGTCCTTTGGGCTAGTCTGACACCTGTCTATTTATTAACGAGTCGTTATCCTTAGCTTACAAATAAGCTGATCAAACATCCAATTGTGACCTTTAGCCTATAACAAAATTTATTTTAGGGTAAAGATTCAAAGTCAAATCAAACCGCTTTGTTTAGACGTCTTAGTAACAATTGGGTATTGATTAGAGGTTATTTGATAATTATAACAGTGTACAGTAAATACCACCTTTATACAAAACTGTAGAAATTCTTCAATTGATTTTGAACCTTCACATGTTGATCGTAAAATTTTAAATGTGTCGACGGAATTCGGTGCTCCGTGGTCGCCTGACGGGAATATCATTATCATTGACATCATTATTAAAAATATCACAGTATAAATAAATGAAATCTACCGAAATTTCCTTGTAAGATACACATAAAGGAATAACTGAATTGCACCAATTTTTTCAAGTTTTAGGCAGTGTTTTTTGAAATCAAATCCTCCATCTCTCTTCAACCGAACTGAAAAGAGAGTGACGCAACACTTTGGTTGAGTGAGTAGCAATAGGATCTACCCTAATGTAATGTTTACTTATTTTACTTGTAATTTTGATGAAGGAATCCGGGTCATAGCCTGGGATGATTTATTACATCCTAGGACGGATGAGTCGAGTTTAATCTGATGTTTTTATTACAAACAATTAGAGTTGGTTTTGACATGATTTATATCGTACACCCAGTGCGTTTTCCTCTCAAGGTTACGAGGAGTTCGGGGGCGTTGTGGTTAGTACGCCTTGGCCTTGGGTGACCAAAACTTTCTGTTCTCGAACTCCTTGCTTCGGAAGGCATGTCAAGCCGTTGGTCTCGGTGGCTTTTACAACCGTGTCTACCCACCTTGGCAGGCCAGCGTGGTGGTGTTACGGCCCTCCTGATCAAGGCCAACAGTGGGATAGGCTGTGGGCGAGGACAAGTATATTTAAATATATTTTTCTAGGCCGTGGTGGGGTCGGCACATGTCTTCTTCTTCCATTCTCCTCTGTCAACTCAGCACCTACTTCTTTTATTTACGCTTTCATTGTTCACGCTTTCAATCCATCGCTTATTTCTATTAAATCAATATGCACATTAAATAGGCACAAAGTAAACATTACGATCTCGATGTAATATTCATTTACTGTCACACATATAAACTTGTTCAAACTACTTTGATAGTATGTCGTTTGAACACAAAAACAATAGCAAAGAAAGCCACATCCTCCAAAGTTGGCCACAACTCAAGACGTATTGGTGGAGGTTAAGAATATTAGCATTTGGATGTACGCTCAGCCAAAAACCTGGTAATCCACCTTAAAGTTCGAAATCATTCTCGCGTCATCAAGCTATAAGGTTTATTTTCCCTTACAAAAAAAATCTGATGACTGACAGCTCCAATAATTTTATTTTTTTTAATTTTACCCTATTATATGCCTATTACGGTTATTTCTTTTAAGAAATTCTCTCCTACGGACCCTAAAGTAAAATCCCTAAAAGGCACTAAGGCCCGTATTACGGAACTAAACTCAAGCGTAGATCTCTGCTTGAGCACTGTTAGAGGGATGGCGCTATTGATCCCACATAGCGCCATCCCTTTTTAACTGCGCTCAAGCAGAGATCTACGCTTGAGTTTGGTTCTGTAATAACCTAAAAGTATAAAAATCCAAGAGATTTTCAGAATTGCTTTCTTGATTGTCATAATGCAGGGTAATCTGACCACACTGACCAATAACGTAATATCGCTGACTACGCCATCTGAGTCATGTTTCTCTGTAAGTACTACAGGAAGTGACTCAATCAATAGCCATTTGAAGATATCCCTATACAGGTTGCAATTCTAAAAAATAAACTAGATAATGAGACGGGAATAACAACACCTACTCGAAACATTTCATTCTATATTTATTATCCGCATGTGTACTTGAGTAAATTATTTGTTATCTATGTTGCTTCTTTTATTATAGGTTTTACCTTTTTTATTTCCTCCTTTAGATGTAATTCTTTCTATTCTTTATAATAGAAAAGATTTTATACAAGAATTGTTTATTAGCTGGTAGGCTGGCTTATTAATTTCATATCTTTTGTTTTTTTTTAATATCTTGTATTTTGTATTCTTCCGTAGGAATTAGGTATTTTCCTGCTGTAATAGTAGATTAGTAGCCAAGGGCTGTAAGGCATCAATTGCAGCCCGAGATATTTAGGCGCACGAGCGCAGCGAGGGCGCTTATAGTTCGAGGGTGGATTCCTTGGATGCTTACACCCGAGCTAACTACTCTGCTTTACATCTCGATTGTGAGGTAAGTGGAAAAAAAGGCATTACAAGAATAAATAAATTTATTTTCAAGAACTAAATTTAGCTTCGCCGTTCGATATTCAAAATTGACGAAAATAGCGAAGCGACCTCTTTTGTCATGGGGCTGAATGCATGATGTCTAGTGCCAGTAAGATGGTTAGATGTACGCGAACTTTTTGAAAGATTTTTTGTTTTTAATTACTTACCGCCCTAGGGCGTTTCTAGCTACATTATTAACCTAGGGCGGTAATTGATCACTTACAACCCGCATCTGGGGGTATTAAGGACCTACTTACCGAACATGAGAGATGGAAAAGTTATCTTATATGTTAACCAGGACATTCAGCTATTACCATATCAAATTTCATCAAAATCTGTTGCGTAGTGGTTGCGCGATGCGCGTATAAACATACATACAGACAGACAAAAAATTTAAATTTGGTATCTATATTGATTACCCCTTACATCCCTATTAAAGGTTTCGAAATATTTAATCTACAGACATAGTATGAAGAAACCTATGTAATTAGATAAAGATGAAATTAAATACGCAAGTCGCTCGTCTGTCTGCACCGGTAATCTCATCAGATGCCTCCTCAGTTATGCTCGCTACTGCAACTCGCAAGTTGCTCCCGAAGGAATTCCAATTCTACTTTCTGCCCTCGGCTTAAGTGGACTGGTATTTCATGGGTCTTTAGCCAGAAAGCTCCCAAAGAACCTTAAGATTTGCAAGACGAATGCACACGAAGTTCAGGTATAATTGAAGTTAGCACGAGTAACTTTTGGTTTAACATTTCTGAGTGAAACTATTATTGCAAAATTAGTTAAGTTTAACAAATCAGTATATATATAATATATTTAAATATATATATAAATACATATTACAACTTTTTACTTTATAAATTATGCTTAATAAGTGTATAAATTGAAGATATGTATTATATAGCTTATTTTAAGGAGTTTGGTGATTGTTTCCTTGTTGTTTTATTAAGTTTACTATGTTCCATTGAAATTCTTTAAATTATCTACTATGTATGTTATGTGATCTATACATGTATTTAATGTGATCTCTTTTTTACAGGTTACCAAAACTATGTGATCTCGAGCTTTGATTTAACCCGTCCTAAGTATAGTATAGTCCTAGTAGCATGAGCAGCGCGATATGATAATCATCACGTTTTTATCACGACCGATAGTCCAATTCCATAGTAGGTACTTTGATACATGAACGTGATAAAACGCGATATTTATGTGGTTTTTAACTAGGACTGGGTGCTATTGCGACCGTTTCTACTCACCAAGCCTCGGCCTATACTCGTCATAATCATCTGTTTGTCCATGTATATGCCCAGCTGCTGGACGTGTATAGGCTATTGACGAGTGACCACGACCAAATAAAGAACCCAGCTTCGCCCTTATAGCTGAAACAAGGGTAGTAAATTGTGACAAAATTTTGTTATCTCATAAAGAACCCTTAGATCATTTCAGAAAGCACTCAAAGTTCTTTAACACGCTCATATTCCGAAGGTCCAGAATTCCACTCACGAATTTTCAGCGAATTTGGCGCCAGAATTTTTTCTATGAATATTTAGGAAACGAGGTGTATTGTGTCAATAAAACAACCGCTAACGAATATGAATAACTCGAATTACATCTAGTCACGTAAGATATAATGTATGAAATCATAAATTCTCTTTGCTTCTAAGAACTACTTTGGTTAATCAGTTATTCCAATATTCTTGTATACCAGGCAATAAAACGAGACATCGTGCCGAAATCATATTTTTTCTGACAAATTGAAGACTTCTTTATTCATTTACTCAGAATTTTCTTCAGAGTTGATTTATGTAGTAAGGAAGGTTTACGAGGAGGAGGAAATTATTTAAGTATACCGACGTGATTATTTAAGAATGGACTCATCACTTGAAACGAATTTGATTCTGCGGTTAAGAATCTTAGCTAGGTTGTTGGATAGTATGAAACTATTAGACTATTTTTTGACAGTGAAAATGTTAAAAACATGTTTAGTATTTCTTATTCCACAAGAGATGGCAATGGCAGACTCCTTGATAATAAAAGTGGTAAAAATATCTTTAATTTTTTTTAGTTCACAAGAGATGGCAGACTATCAAAGACTGTCCGTAACCTATAGACAATCGAGACCTGCTACTCTAGCGCCACCTACCCTGTAAGATTGATGAGAAAGCGTTATATTGACAGCAGAGACGAGCTGAGCTCCCAAAATAAGACTATCTGATTGAGCTCAACACTACGAGTTAATGTTATTTAGCAGCATTCTATTATAGAGCAAAAGAGTTTGTTTCTTTGTTTGGTTGAATGCGCTAATCTCAGGAACTGATATGAAACATTCTTTGTAATTTTTAAATTATGTTAAGAATTTCAGGATATCAAATGAAAGCGAACGCGATACGAACACCTATAGACTTGAACATAACTTAGATATTAGGTCCTTACCTATGAAATTGGTGTTTTGTATGGAGATTTTGGGGATGTCTGCATTTTACATACTAACATTTTATCAGTTTTCTTCACAACGACTAATCCAGAGATAATAATATTTGCCATGTATCATTAAACAAGCTTTAGCAATATGTGTGTGAACACGTTTGATAAAAATTTTTCATCGTTTTTATGTTAATGCAAATCAAATTATGTATTCGGGAGGCAGTTAAAAATAATTGTCTTTGTGTCTAATTTTAACACAATTAAACTTACAAAAAATTATCAAATTAAATAATACGAGCGCAAATATATGGTCTTTTTTTAGAAGAGGCAATTATTTTATAAGAATGTTCTGAAAATTAATAGTTACGGACAAATTGCTAAGACAGAATAAAAACACCAATTTCATAGGTAAGGACCCAATATCATTTATAAAAATTTTTTGTATACTTTCACAGGTTCTAGTCGTTATGAGACTTTTGGATATAAAGTGAAATATTAATTTACATAATACATTACTAAATTTGTATTTACGTTAACACTCGGTGCCAAGAAAATCAACGTAATCAGCACATCAAAATAATCAGCATCATAGACAATTTTTTTTCATGAAACACATTGAATTTACGCTAGTAAAAAAAATCTAATGCGACTGTCATTTTCAAATGTTATATATATCTTTATATGTATCAATTGCTTTCGCACATTCTCATCATTATAAAGATAGCATATTTTGCTCAGTACTTATAATGCACTCTCAGTTTGCAGTATTGAACCACTGCATACTTAAGTGTTCAGTTGTGGGTTCCAAGCAGGGAAGGGTGATATTTTGCTGAGATACCACCCCCCACCTCACCACCTTGAGCCAGGACAGTAAGAAACGAGAAACAAAGGTGTCTCGGGAAATATTAATTTTTTACAGTACCTCCGCGTTTCGTTGGATTCACAAGATTCAACCTTTTGTTCTTAAGTTTTTGCAAAACTTTAAGAGCGACGTTTGCATACAATGATTTTATGTCTCAGTGCCTTCACTTCAAAAACTTCATTCCAAATTCTACTCGAAGCGTTTGGTACAAAGTAATTTGCTTATTACCATATTGTCTTCAAAGTTTAATAAAAGAAGACTTAAAAACGTCTGATTTTAGTTGGTATGAAGGAATCCGATTATCTTTTACACGTCGATTAACGAAATATTCATTATTTCAATTTGAAAAGAGCCTAATTTATTTGAGTAAAGGTAACCTTGTACTGAACTTTTAATGAATTGAAAGCTCAATTTAAATTTTACGTTGCAATTTCGACATGAAATTCCTCTATATTTCGTGAAATTCCTTATAAGGTAACTCTTGTTTCTGCATCTGAATTTTAATATCTACCTACAAATGCTATGCATCTTTGTACATTCTTAGTAAAGGAGGGTGGAATTTTTACGCTCAACTAAATCGCCGAAGTACCTCCATCCCTCTTCCTAAAATGCAACCCCTTGATGAAGCCACAAATAATAAATACGTCACGATTGGGGTTCATATTGAAAGAGACTAGTTAGTATGCTGTGTGCCTTTTACATTGAAATATGTATGTAAATTTAGGGGCTTTTGAATATTATCAATCCATTGAATTCAGATTTAATTGTGGTATATCAATAGCGTTAGGAGATGAATGGACGACTATTACGCATGTTTTAAATTTTGCTCTGTCTTCAGTAGCCAAGATTTACAATCTTGTTACGATGTATCAGCACTACTGGTGTCCATTCAGGTATTATCTCTATCTCGACAGCACTCACAGCAGCAGAGACTTTTGTCCCGATTTTTTCGAACCCCTGTTAAAATTTATACGTAAATGAGAAAAGCGGTAAATCTTCTAGCAGATGCTTTACAGATATTACAAGGTTCATATTCCTGCAATAATGGTTCATAACTTACATGGATACTTTGCTACACGCGCTTAAACGCTTCATTAATGTTTGTCTTGTTAGACTTTAAGTTGAGACTGTTTAAACAAAACAAGATAATTTCTGGCTCAGGTCATTTCCAAATGCTAAAGAACAAACGATGACTGAAACTGTATACCTGTCACTTTCCGGCGAATTAGAGCGAGACAGGATAAGAGTCTGAATCTAATCGTGACCCAGCAGTTGAGAATATCGTAGGTTCCTATGGGAATCAACAGGATGTGTACATTTCAGAGCAGAGAGAAACAATTGAAACACAAACACGCTGTTTGTGTTTCAATTGTTTCAAGCGTGTGATTTGTTGTTGCATAACAGACTGTCCATATATGCACTGCACTATAGCAAGTGATGACGATGGACTTACGTACTGTACCTTCAATTCCTTGGCTATTAGGGTTCAAATAATTGTACCCTAATAGCCAAGGACTCTATTAGGGTACAATTATTTGCAATATCCGCAATACCTTGGTATCTCATTCCACAATGAAAACACTCCGTCTCACAATATTTTAAAACATATTTTTTTCTTCAAGCCATTTCTCGCCATAATAACAATGTTATAAGCATTGTTGTGTTCCGACAATCCGAGGTAAGTAACCAGTTCCTCAGTTATTGAGGAATACAGGTGAAGCTCGCTTCCACCTTCGGCCTTATCGTCACTTACCACCAGAGGTGAGATGAAAGCCAAGAGCATACCTGTCATATGTAAAAAAGCAAGTTATTAAAAGTGTCTTTCTCACAATTTTAAGTAACTTTGTTTAAAAATAACAGCACTGGCCTAAAACAGGACATATTATACGAAAAGTTTCTGATTAAAATTTCTTTAGTAAAATTAAACAGGGGCCAATTAAAGCTGTTTGTGAAATCATAGCACTTATCTTTTATGAAACGCAATCCCAATTACTTTTAGTTTTGCCCTATAGTGCAAACAATTGTAGAAATAGTCTTGCAAGTACGTTCTAGAGGTACCCGGGGACTGTAAAGTTTTGAAGTGTTAATACTTTAGTTTTTCAAACTGAGGATTCTTCTGTCATTGTATCCATTTTATTGTGTACTACAATATGTTCTTGTTCACCAACTGGTGCTTATTAACTTAAAGATAATATGTACTTAAAGTTCCTACTAAAAGCTTCAAATTTTTTTGAGACTTAAGGATTTACCAAGAAACGGTTTCCTGATAGTTTTTAAAAAAATATTAAAAATTGTTGGATATTAGGAAATCTTTACATCTATACAAATAATAAAACGGTAGAGGTCGAATGTCTGTACATAGAAAAAAATGCTTAAAACCAAGTCAGGGGGACGTAAAAAGAGGGAAAATACCAAAAATGTTTTTTTCTCATTTCTTGTTTCTGTCTGTTCGTTAGTTCGTCTGTTTCTCCGAAATAGGTGGACCGATTTCATTGAAAGTTTGCATGGTGATACCTTATATCCCTAGTGAACATCTTATACCCTTTTTCTTCCGGAAAATTAAATGGTTCCCGAGGGATAGTTAAAAAACCATAGTAACTGTGGATGAACTCGCGGGCAACAGCTAGTTAGGATTAAAATTTATAATAGAGCTCCTAGCTGTATTCTAATTTCTGATACGCGAAATGTTTTGTACATGTAAGGAGTTTATATAGAATGCCAATAGATTCAGAACTAACGGAGCCTTATTACATTTCGCTCTAAAATCCCAGGAGAGTAAGTTGGAGCAACTAGGTGATTTTATATATAAAATTACCTCTAGTGCTCGCGAACACCCTTTCCCGAAAACCTTGGCCTCAAAAGTTTATTTCACAATTATTCCGAATACAGGAATACAGGTTTGGATTACACGGACAAAATCTTCCTAAAAAACACTAAACTCCCAAATTCGCGAGATAATGTGTCAGACGCTTTTATGTCCTTCTTAATTATGTAAAGGGAAGTCAAAATCCTGCATCATAATCCTAGGGGTGTCACGCACAACTTTACTGATAAGATTTTTTTTATGATATACAACATTTAAATTGCGTGATATGTCTTAACCATACGTAACATGATATATATATCTTATGTAAGCTTATTTTTGGGGCTTACTGCTTTCAAAGGAGCTTAACTATTATATTACTAAGTAAGGGGATGAATTCTTACATTTCAAAGCGTTTGTTTACTTCTGTAAAGTGGTTGTTTCTGAAATTCACAAATTTCTAGGACGCTACATCAATAGAATCGCAATATCATTATTGAGGCTTTACACACTATTCAAAGCTTCTAGCGTTAAGCAATGTATAAATTCAAGAAGTTATTTGAATTCCCTGATATCTAGTGAAACATTTGTCTCATAAACACCTCCTATTATACATCTGACCATGTGAGTCCTGTGAAATTCTGTTGGTATTCCCGCGGTGAGAGTCAATGGAGGTTTGGAATCGTTTCTCTCGTAGTACAGCTCCTTTAATTGAATGCCAGACATATCCAATATTATTTTCTAAAGCTATTTTGCGCTTATCTTGGCTCATACGGTGATATTTTGGATGAGGACGGTGAATTTTGCTTTAGAAAGTCGACCTATATGGCTTGCTTTGTGGAAATATGCACCTAAGAATATCTCTTGCGTACAATGTAATACATTTCTGATTCGATTTAAGAGTTCCTTGCTTACTTTTTAATATACAAAAGACGCTTTTATTATTTTTCATATTTTAAATATTTTCTTTACATGATACCCCAGTTAATATGACGTTGACCCGTCTAATGTAAAATTAATTGACTAAGTAATTTGTTCCAACTTTTCATTAGAGATTTTTGCATTCATTATTTAAACGTTTAATGATTTTTAATTTACATTTCACATTAATTCGATATAACTTATTCAAGTTCTAGTCTAGACAGATTACAAATTTTCAATATGTGACTTATTACTTTTGTATATTTGAGTTTAATTTATTTTATAACTAGCTGTGCCCGCGATGTCGATCGCGTAGCTATTAATTTAGCGACGGATAAAAGTTGACAAAATTAACACAGCATTGATTTTTTTAGTTGATTTTGTTGATTGATTATGTTTTAGTTTTTGACATTTTATGTGACATTAATGGCATTTGATTTATTGTATTATTTTTTATTAACATTACCTACTTATTAATTCTCATTTTGACATTTGTTTTTATTTTTATTTTTTATTAATAGATAATTGTATTATCACATATCAGCCATAATTTTATATTTGTACATCGACTATGATCGATTGAATATGAATGGAATTAAATTATAACACAACACCTCATTATTGTAACCATATTCAGACAAATAAACGATTCTTATTCTTATTCTTATTCATAACATTTCTACCTCTTATTAAGTAAAATGTTGACTATTAATAGTTAAAATTATGATAATAACATTTCTTGTCATTGTCATCTGATTAATAGTGGTCATAGTAAATCTCTATTGTCGTGTCATTATTTTACAATGCCGAGAAATTTTAAAATTCGAAATGAAATTACATTTTGACGGAATATGTCACTTAATACTCGGTCGAGCAGATATTGATAAACGCGGTTTCACCCGCGCGGTACCCGTTCCCATGGGAATTTAGGGATAACAGGTAGCCTTTGTTCTTTCTCAGGCTGTAGACTATCTGTGTACCAAATTTCGGTTAAATTGGTTCAGTAGTTTTGACGTGAAAGCGAGACAGAGTTTCATTCGCATTTATAATATTAGTATATAAGTAACTAACTCTGTGTTTGTTTGTTCTTTCTTTGATTTGTTTTCTATGTATATGTAATGTTTGTTGTTGGTTTGTTGGTTAATAAATGTTTTTCTTCTTTCTTTCTTTCAAAACCCACAGAACTTTAAAGATATCCGCCAGAAGTTCTCTTGTCTAATTTTACAACAATAGGCCCAAATTATTCAAGGAAATGCTTCTAGACAAGCAAATTTTGCATGTTCCTTTACTGCGGGCGTAATTGGTCCATTACTTAAGTGTCCTCTGACCTAAATCCATTGAGGCACCTTTTATCTTCAGTATTATTAAATCTAAATTTATTGAATGTGTAATTGGGACCTATTGTTTTCTACCCATTAGTATTAATTAAATATTCGATGCCATTAAATTAACTAATAAAGTTAACGTTACTCTTTATAACATCTGTGTGATACGAGTATTTAATTACTTTTTTTGTTTCTATTCTATGTTTGGCCACTTTATCTAATGCTTCTTCAGGTCTATAATCCTATTTTAGAACTAAAAAGCTATCTATTTCAAAACCAGTTTCAGTTACAATTAAAAGTCTGTCTAGCTTATTCCAAAAATAACATTCCTAAGTGTAAGTCTGAACTTCGTACAGTGTATACGTTACCACGTAAATATTATTTAAAATTTTATTAGATGTCGTTTGCATGCGTCCTGTTTTGGAAACAGGCCAAAACTGGGACGAAAAGGCTTTTGGGTGGGACGAATTTGGGACGACTCCATTAAACAGCCTCTAGTAGCTTTCTCTTTATAGTTATAGCTATAGTATTATAAATTGTACCATTATTTAGAAATTCATGCTTTCAATTTTTGTTCACTCACTCATTTTGGGATTTTATTCACTGGTATATTAAAAGAAATAGTTGAAGGAAGACATTTAAAGTAATAACTCAGAATAGGCTTAAAATCAAAAAAACAAAACCTAATAATCGCCATTTTTCTTGAATATTTATTATTTAATTTCAAATTTACATTATTAACATTGAACGTGTAAAAGTCCCGTGTTGGCCTGGGACTCAAAAACAATCTACCAACTGCTTTTCTTGCCTAGCATGTCGTAAAAGGCGACTAAGGGCGTATTGGGTACTGGGTCTGTGATTGTGCAGGCGATGAGCTAGCCACTTGTTACTACTCTTTCACGATTTCTCATTAGACCAAACCCAATTTTTATGACTAAATGTGGTCTTCAGGAATACAGTGCTCCTTGGAGTCTGCCTACTCCTTCGGGGATTACTGGCGTGATTTTGTGTGTGTGTGTATGTGTGTGTGTGCAAAAGAAAAAAATACTAACTTTATTTAGTATGATGTGACCTAGGTGACCTACAGTTGCGGCACCCTGTGTTGACCGTTTTGACATTTGCCCACTCATGAAGTTTCGTAATTATAATATTTACATTTGAAGGAGCAAACTGCTGTTCTTTATTAACAATAGTGACGTGCAGTTAGTCATGAAATTTTGAATTTATATACATTAGGGTCCCTCGTACATTATTTTTTTTATTTTTATAAGATAATAATTATTGGTTTACTTATTTACCTCATAACTCGGCATTTGTTTTGCGTATATCAAAATTTTTAAAAATGAAATCTACTACGATCGTCGCATAGTATCGCACAACTACTACTTTCGATAATAAATTAACATATCCCATCACCATTGTAATATATTATGTCAAAACGGCCATCATACCGTGCCGCATCTATAGTCACGTTTTCCCTCTACACAACGATGAAAAGTGACATTGTAAATGTTCCAAATTGTAAATGTTGCAAAATTAGAGAAATTAGGGCAAATCCATCGATTGGGAAATATTGGCTCCTTACCTATGAAATTGGTGTTTTTTCTGTAACTATTAATATTCAGAGTATTCCTAAAAATAATTACCTCGTCTAAAAATAGACTATATTTTTGAGCTATTTTGATTTGTTTTGATAATTTGTTGTAAGTTTAATTGTGTTAAAATTGGACACGGAGACAACTCTTTTTAAGTGCCTCCCGAATACATCATTTTATTTTCATTCACTTAAAAACGATAAATAATTTTTATGAAGTGTGATATTACACATATTACTAAAGCTTGTCTCATGATAGATGCCAAATATTATTATCTTTGGATTTGTCGTTGTGAAGAAAACTGAAAAAATTTTAGTATGGAAAATGCAGAATTCCCCAAAATCTCCATACAAAACACCAATATCATAGGGAAGGACCTAATAGCTGTTTAATAAAACATCTCGCCTGATATGTGAAGGCCCCATGTAAGGCGGTGGTATCTGGCGACATCTTGCAGAACCTTACTGGAGAATAAGGAATCTCTAAAACCACCGTTTCCTTGAAATACTTCACTTTACATTGCATCACTTGAAAATTGAGACCATACATTTTACCAATGAAATCGGGTTCATAAAGTTGCATCCAATATTTTGCGTTGGTTTATAGCTTTTTCATTGCGGATAGTTTCATCAATATTATTTGGCGTAAATGGAAGTGTTGAGGGAACGTTTTTCATTCAAAACAGAGAATGTATTGGGATTTTAATCATCCGAGCTTGCAATAATTGTGTAGTATTGCTGTTGGTGATGTCGTGTATTTTGTTCAGATTGTTTACAGCAATCAATCCGCCTTCAATCTCTGATTCTGCTGTTTGTAATATTTCTTTTTCTTGCCCTTTTCCCAGACTATGTAGGGTCACTAGGGTCAGCACATTATGTCTTCTTTTTACATTCTCCTCTGTCAGCTCAGCATCCCCTGATTTTCTTCAAGTATTATTCCTCCTTTTCCTTCCTCCTTTTCTTCTGGGCACAACAACTGCTGTTTTTGTAATTATTGTGATTTAATTCTAGCTCAAATTTTTTCTTTGCTTGTTGTTAAGGATGAGTAACAGAACCAATTTATTTTTATTTTATACTAATAAATAAATATCATCAAACATTGGCACCTATTAACTAGCCCCCTTTTAAGCAACATGCTGCATATATTTAATAAACAAATACATATAAATATTCTGAATATATATAAATATATGTAAAACATCCAAGACTGGAGAACAAAGGCCTGAATTCATCACCCAAATATTTGCCCCCACTGGGGATCGAAGCCAGAATCTCTCGAGATGGCGACGCCTTGAGACCGGCATACACACCACTCGACTACGGAGGTCGTCCTTTAAGATATATCTTTTTCCATTGACTCCACAAGATCGTTATAATCACATACGCCATGTGTATGACTTACATTGTAAAGGCATGTGTACACGGCACTTCCTGTCCGGGATGCAGTGATTCACGAACAGCTTTAGTCTGAGACCGCTCAAGGGCAGATGTGCCCGATAATGCAGTAGGTACAGTCGCGCACACAAATGTTAACTACGAATTTATAAGGATAGGACAGTGAACGATATGTGCGATAAAACCGCTTTTTCTTTAGCGAGTTTTTAAATTATTTACATTTTTCAGGTCTATTTGAGTGCATTTGACGACGACGGTGAACTTTGTAACTCAAATAATGCCAGTTCATTGTCTTGAAAATCCTCAAAATTATATTTAAAAAAAAACTGGCCAAGAGCGTGTCGGTCCACGCTCAGTGTAAGGTTCCGTAGTTTGCCGTCCGTCACATTAAGTGTCCCCACTTTTGAGTTAAAAAAGCCAAAAAGTACAGCGCCATCTCTCGATACAAACTAGACGATTTACATTTGTTGGGGTTTTTCTACAGAAAAAGAAAATACGTTCCGACTAGCGACCTCCGCGGTCGAGTGGTCTGTATGACGGTCTCAAGGCGTCGCCATTTCGAGAGGTTCTGGGTTCGATCCCCGGTTAGGGCAAATGTTTTGATGATAAATTCAGGCATTTGTTCTCCAGTCTTGGATGTTTATATATATTCTAGATATTTATATGTATTTATCAATTAAATATATTTTTCCGTCATCTAGTCTGCGTAACACAAGCAGCATTAGTTGCGTATAATGGGACTAGTTGATAGGTTGAATATCTAAAGATATATTTATTTATTTATTCTATAAATTCATATTTTAGGTTTCTCCAACTTTTTGCCGTCTAGCTTTTTCTTTACAATACGATATTCTACTTTACCTTGAGAACTACTTTCTATTGCCTACGTGACTTACCATTATAGGAAATGTGATACCCGTTTTTGGCCCATATCAAAAAGTTGTCACAAAGCTTTGAATGTTGAATCGAAACAGCAATGTTATTACAGTTGTGGGTAATTTACAAACTGACGGTCCAAGTTTTGATATGCAATGGGGTTTCTGCATTCATTATATTAGGTCAAACAGTGTAAAGGGTAAAATGTAGATACCTACCTAATTTACCCAGTTCCAAATAACCTTTACATAACACTATTAAATACCTTTCTGTGGCCCCTAGCATAGTAGATATACCATGATATGATGAACATATGATGAATTTATAGATGAGGAATGCCATGAGGAAGGCATGTCCCAGCAGTGGGACGTATATAGGCTGATGACGATGACGAATTTATAGATACAGAAAAAAAACTTTATTGCTTTGGTAGTGTGAAAATATTTCTCTTGTGGTTATAAGAATTTTATTGAGACGCCACTTTATTTTTGAAAGATATAAGATAAGATAAAAATAATTAATAGTATATGGTATTTTATTGTTTCAGGTAATTTTATGAAATTAGTGAAACTTAACAACAGTGACCCTAGAGATCCTATTAAGGTAAGTATTTGAACTGTCGAAGTTTTTTTACTTTACAATCCAATTCCATAATTACAAAACGTGTCTGTTACGAACTTCTTTCTAAATATAACTCCAATCATCGACTTACGTCAACCGGTAATTGAGAACACTTAGAAGTTACAAAGTAATTTTGGTGCAACTAATGATGACTGATAAAAATATTTTAAAATAGAATTTTCTGATGATCTGACAGCAAACTAATGTCTCTAGCCTAGCCCACCAAATTAGCAATGATTTGGTCAAAGAACTCGTAGAAATGACAAATATTGGGACCGTAAGGTTTTTTAGTGGAGACCGGTACTCGGAAAAAGTGGTGTTGGATGCTCTGCAACATGTTACATGATACTTATAGACTGGAGTGATTAAGGAAACTGGGTGCACGATTCAGCAGTGGCTAATGATACCTTTTATATTGATTAATACATTTAGTACAATGTCCTTTACTTTGAAGAACGCAAAAATTTTTGAATTAGACTTAAACTTTGGAATTCGATTTTCACTTCTCAGTGTTGAAGTATAAATTCAAAATTATATTATGCTTATCTGAATAGGTATTTTGCTGTTTACAGTAAAGATTAAAAATGTAATTAAGGCGCAAAAGAAATAAAACGCAACTTTTGATATCTACACGAATGACCTTTAAAAACTTTACTCATTTGCGAAAGTTCATTTCGTGTCTCTTTTTAAATTCACCAGCATTTTTGTATATAAAATCGTAACAGGACAATAGTAATTCAATTACGTCAACATTTTTAAATGAAGTTACAATTTTTTTTCACCGGGTCTCTGAAAAAGCCAAAAAAATTTACCTCACGACGTCGATATCCAAAGTATTAATATTAATTCGAATCCCATTATGGTATAAGTATTTCTGGGACGATGTTTCGAAAAATTATTGAAAGGTACTCCAATTTACTTGACTAGTTTGGTTAGTTCACAAATGATGTTAAGTACTTAAATTCTCACATTTTTCTTTCTCTCATCACCATATCAGCTGGCACTCGCCAACTGATGGTCATAGGTTTTCCCCAAGGGTTTTCATTACAATTGTTCTCTGGCGATGCAATACTAGTATCCACTAATCTTCACCAGATCGTCAGTCAAGCAAGGTTACACCTCCTCGTAAAATATCAAATTAATTTAAAATTTTAGGAATATGCAAATAAAAAAAAATATATACGGGTATAACACTTTTGAGTACGGTTATACTTAACAAACCATACCAAGATTGATTTTATTATTAATGGTATAACTCACATAACTCGACTGCTTAGAATACAATACCATTGTTTAGTATTATTAAGGTTTCTTCTGTAACTATTTAAATAAACTAACGAAGGAGGTACTTTTAAAGCAGTTATGCAATACCTTTTAATACAAATATTGAATTACAAATTGCTTACTATTTAGAGTCAGCATACTACGAACATGAGAATTGAATAATGTCATGGAAAGGAAATCGTCCTCAGCCTATATACGTCCCACTGTTGGGCAAAGACCTTCCTCAAGGAGAAACACATAAGGTATGTCTATAATGCTCTCAAAAGAAAACCGTGACGATATTTCTTCAATAAATCTTGCTATTACACAAGCGTCAATAATCTCTTTTTAATAGAAATGAAACTGGCGCATGGCGTGCAAAACAGCGTAACTCTCAAAATTAGATTTTTGTACAATCTTGCTCTCGGACGAGAATTTAATTCTGAACGCTTTTAAGGTTGTAATAGGTATTTTTTGCCAAACTTCCCTTAAATAACTAAAATGATACAGAAAATATGAACTGCAAGACGTCCCTACGTAATTATCTCATCGTTCCTTCGTCATTATACGTCGTCGTCGTTACGACCTCTGTGGTCGAGTGGTCTTTATGCCGGTCTCAAGGCGTTGCCATCTCGAGAGGTTCTGGGTTCGATCCCCGGTGGGGGCAAATGTTTGGGTGATAAATTTTCAGACATTTGTTCTCCAGTCTTGGATGTTTACATATATTTATATATAATAGGTTGGAGAAAAAGTTTCTTCGCATTTTTTAAGAAAATTCAAAACATTCTTTAATATAGTTTATTTACATTGAACTAAAGTATGTAGGTACCATTTTGTTCGATAACTTTTTGCCATCTTGTAGGTAGGGACATGATCCCATTGCTATAGAAATTTTGGGACTTCTGGTCAAAATACCGCGACAAGTGGTTTTGGCAGTCCTCTCGTGATGTTAACCTGACACTGCCTAAAGAATTCTGAAGAGACCGAAACAGGTGGAAATCTGAAGGTGCAAGGTCAGGACTATACGGCGGATGCATTAACACCTCCCAGCCAAACTCTCTTAATTTTTGCTGAGTGGCTAAAGATGTGTGAGGTCTAGCGTTATCATGATGAAAAACCACACCCCTTCTGTTGATTAATTCCGGCCGCTTTCTCTCAACTTCTTGCTTTAATCTCATCAGTTGTTCGCAGTAGAGTTCAGAATCGATGGTCCTGCCTGGTGGTAACAGCTCATAATGAATAATGCCCTTCCAATACCACCACACACACAGCATCACCTTGTTGCGAGTTAACCCGGGTTTCGCCACAGTCTGTGAAGCCTGACCGGCCTTTGACCACGACCTTTTTGCACGTTCTTGTCGTACGTGATCCACTTTTCATCACCAGTTATCAGCTTCTTCAAAAAATGGTTCGGTTTCATTACGTCGTAATAAAGAATCACAAATGAGTACACGGTTCATTAGGTTTCTTTCAGTGAGCTCGTGAGGTACCCAAATGTCGAGCTTTTTTGTGTACCCAGTTTTTTTCAAATGCGCCAAAACTGTTTTGTGGTCAATTCCCAGTTCTTCAGCTACGTCGTAACTACTGACATGCCGATCTTGCTCCACTTTTTCAAAAATGGCATCCATTTTATCTGTAATATGGCGACCAGAGCGACGTGCATCTTTGACATCAAAATTTCCGGATTGAAAACGCTTAAACCAAATTTGTGCTACTCTCACAGACACTTCACTAGGTCCATAAACATCGCAAATTTTTTTCGCGGCTTGCGTTGCATTTTTACCTTTTTTGTAGTAAAATTTTAAAATGTATCGAATTTCTTCATTAGATTCACTCATCTTGGCGGTACGAAAAACAAATGAAAATCACACATTTTCCTAATTTGAATTTGGAATTATGTTCTTTAAAATTTAAACTTTCAATGATACCAAAACCAGCCAGATACAAATAGTATAGCCAAAGAGATTTTATTACAAGTTTATACATACTATAATGCGAAAAGACTTTTTCCCCAACCTAATATTTAGATATTTATATGTATTTATATATTAAATATATATTTATCGTCGTCACACAAGCAGCATTAAAATGGGGCTAGTTGATAGGTGTGAATGTTAGAATTTTTTTTTAAATATTATTATTAAGAGGAGCTCGGTATCGTTGTGGTAAGTAAGATTTGGTTTTCAATATCGAAAACAAAGCTACCTTGGTCAGGCTTTGGATGGGTGACCGAACTTTGTGATCTCGAAATCCTCCGTGCTTCGAAGTGCATGTTAAGACGTTGGTCCCGGTTGCTATTGAAACTGTATTTACCCACCAACCCACCAACACTCATGTGTTGATCCACGAGGAAGGCCTGTGCCCAGCAGATACTTGACTGCGATGATAATAGAGTTTGGGAAAGACAGCACTACTCATGCAAGAATGACAAATCGATTCGCCCGCCTGTACCACTGAATTGGAATTAAGTACAGTAACTTAAGTACAGTGTGAATGTCACTTGCCTCACTGCCCGATGCATGGCAACAGCCTCACGGCAGCATAGAAATATTTTCCTGTTCAATTCAATTTACCTTGATTTTTTTTTTATTAAATTTACATAAAATAACTTAATCATTATCAGCCTACTACTGTAGGACATAGGCCTCCCCTTAAGCACGCCACCTCTCTCGATTTTCGGCCGTTCTCATCCAGCGCACTCCAACCAGCCTACTAATATCGTCATCCCATCTGTTTAAAATAACTTAATTAAATAAAAAACAGACATGTCCTAAAAGAAAGCCGTAATTTAGAAGTGAAGTGTCGAAATGAGTCATTGAGTCATTAGTTCATTACCCGAGGGTTCTCAGAAAGCGTTCTTAGTTCCATTTAAAACGCTTTCGTTGATTCAAGCCCTTAAAGTCCCAGTATCACTTTCGTCCCAAACAATAGAAGCACTACAACTCGGAATTGGATTCCAGAGAAAAATTAAGGTCAACAACGGAAAAGCGACTTTATTGTTGCAGCTTTAAAGTGAAATTCCTGTGAGATAGATGTAGACGTATGTAAGTTTAGGAAGAGGACAGAATTTAAATTTTGTCAAAACAGTGCACCGGCGGCTGTGAGAAAGGGATGGGTGTATTTATTTATTGAGTGAAAGAAAGAAAGCTCTTGAAAGATTGATGTTTACAGTTTGAATGAAATGTAGAAACATTTATATTATGGAAAAGAATTTAATGGAAATAGGAGATCGCAATACAATAAACGGTTCTGGTCCCTGATTTTCTCACTCTCATAAGTAAAGTCAACTCCATATTTTTGTGCATAAAAGAAAACAATGTAATTATTTTGTAAAGAAAACAAAAACAGCTTTAGGAAAGCGATTCCGAATTCATTTAAAATTACAAATGTTACTAGGTTCCCCGATAAAGACCCGACGGAGTTTTACAACTTCACATCTCGAAAAAATAACAAACTCTGGATATTCAATAAAACTTTCGACGTATAATACGCCACTTCAATTGTTGTTTTTATAGAAAAACTTGGCGGAGCTATCATTGGGGTGGATCAGGGCTAAGGGTCTCTTCTCATAAAAAAGTGATATTGTAACACAGCATCGGGAATTCGAATAAAAGAATAAACGATTGCCAAAAACTAGTGAATCTTGTGTGGGAAGTATGTTTGTAGAATATTTCCATGTGGAAATGTCTCGTCGTATGTTTCTTGTGACGAATTGAATGAATCAAAAAGTACTTTGGGCACCGAAGTTTTTTCAGACAAGTGCATGACCTTGGTCCTTTCCCCGCGGATTATGTACTAGGAACTATAAAAATATACATATACATTCTAACCGCCTCTCTAGTCTAGTGGTTCACACCACTGAGTGTTGATCAGGAGGTCCGGGTTCGATTCCCCATGGGGGCAGAAGTTTTTCTGCTCGGTTTGGTTGGTGGCTTCTAAGCCCTCCTGGCTACTACCAGCTAAATTTGTCGCCATAATTACAATGTTATAAGTACTTATAAGCATTGTAGTGTTCCGGCAATCAGAGGTCTAGTTCCTCAGTAGTAAAGGATTTCAGGTGAAGCTCGCTTCTACCTTCGGCCTTATCGTCACTTACCATCAGCTGAGATGGAGACCAAGAGCTTCTTTGTCATATTAAAAAATACAGATATAATTATCACGTCCCTATCCATACGTGCCAGTATTTCCTACTTCGTTATTTTACTTTGATTGAGCCTCTCAACGTACCCAACCTTTTTCATTAGCATTTCTTTTTCAATTTTTGTCACTTCGTCGTAAAGAAATATTACACAGTAACAGAACAAACATTTTTATCTCGGCACCTGTTTTTCCAGATCCAGAGTAAATGTGCTTTAAATTTAAATTAATGTTGTCTCTTTTAATTTCTAACTCTTCTTACTTAGCTGTTTCAACAAACGAAAGAATAAGTTTAAGCACTTCATTAGCTGTTTTTTCTTGACCATTAAAGTGAAATTTTGCGTTTCAGTTTTTATACAGTGGTGCGAGTTCCTAACTATGTTTAAATGTTAAATCATTAAACACAAATTTGCAACACAGACTTCCAGGGATGCATTTAAAATAGGAGCGGTTCCGTTAAATAAACGCTTAAAGTTCAGTTGCGATCGTGTAAGTTAAACAAGTTTTGTTGTGGTTTTAGTTAGATGGGTGGGAATTCATTAAATAGTCCACCGAATATAGACTTTAGAGTTCTTGTTAGATTGCTTACAAGAGTTACATGCAACGAACATGTAGTGATATATGAGCGATGACGATATAGATTAATCGAAGCATTCAAATAAGTAAGTATCTTCAAACATTCACACCTATCAACTAGCCCCATTTAAAGCAACTAATGCTGCTTGTGTTACGGACACTAGATGACGGATAAATATATTTAATAGATCAATACATATGAATATCCGAAATATATATAAACATCCAAGACTGGAGAACAAATGCTTGACAATTCATCACCCAAACATATGCCCCCACCGGGGATCAAAACCAGAACCTCTCGAGATGGCGACGCCTTGAGACCGTCATACAGATCACTCGACCACGGAGGTCGTAATGAATTTTAAACGAGCAATCGGAATCATAAAACGAAATAAATTTCATTGTTTTTTTTATTTATTTTATTCTTCTTCTAGGTAAACCTTTCTTTGTTATTTTTGTTCTATAAAACGTTGTCTTAAAATTTTGGGTACAGTTATCATTATCAGTATATTTAGACCATTTTTTCAATAATTCTGTCTACCTGCAGAATGTCCATCAATGTCATATAGTCAAATAAATTTGATACCTACCTGATTTTGATTATTATTAAAATTTGCTTGCAACTTCTTTAGGGATGAAAATATATGATCAGTCTCCCGTCCTTGATGCAACAACCCTAAAATATATGATCAGTATACGTACGTTTTCAATTAGTGACTTAAGATGTCAAGTCAGTACCTAGAAATTCACTGCTTGTATATTTCAAGCCATTTTAAGCAAGAATACATCAATTAATGCAACTGCGTTGCTTTGTAGACGGCTAAATACAGAATCTTCGTCTACTAATCTTGCCTGTACAAAGAGAGATACTATTAATATGTAGGCACGTGGATTTTGCCAGGATTACCGGTGCCTTCCATTTGTACTTGGAAGTGGCGTGGATTAACGGGCGAGGAGAAATAACCCAATATCACACTATAATTACCAATATATTTCACTATCGCAATTTAGGAACTACACACTTACTAATTATTAAAATCAAGATACAATTGTAACGTTAACACTCTGTAGAATTGCAAAATCAAGACGTTCCGCAGAAAGCGTGGCGCATGCGCCGGATGCAAATCGATAATGATCTTCTGTTCGAAAACGCACGGGCGCCATGCGGCCAGCCAACTGAGTTACGTCAAGCGAGCTGTCACTGAACTGTCAGTGACATTCGCTTCACTATGATTTATAGTCTATGCCGTAGATAGTACCGAAGCGCCGTCACGGCCATACTGACGTACGCACGTCCCTGTGCGCTTTAACGACGTTTTCGCTGTTCGGATGTCATACCTGAAAAGATGAAAGATTATCTGAGAGACACAGAGCTCGTCCATCTCTGACTTAAATAGTCGATCTATTCTGTTCTATAAAGTCTACGCTGCCTTGCATACTTTCCGCTTAAATCAACAGACAAGGTGCTACCACACTGATACACACGAGAGAACGATGGCCCGGACGTAGACTCCTACGAGCTAGCCCCTTCATCTTCACTATTTTGTCTTAGCGTGGCCCGGACGTGGACTCCTATGAGCCAGCCCCTTCACGCTATAACACACATGATTACACGTAAGGACGATGACCACTATGTCAGTCCTTTTACACACAAGCGGTACGAAACCTTACTTACAAGTCTAAACATCTTCAGACTCAGAGGCTGTCATAGTTGCTGAGCTGGCGGTTAGGGTGCGGGTACTTTTTACCGAAAGAGTGTCACTTTCATCGCCCGATGAGACAGCGTCCCCGTCTTCCCGACCATGAGCCGCCGTCTCGGCCTCACGATCATTTAGTACAGTAGCTATCTCAACCAACCCCTCAAAGCCCCTGGGTACTGCACGTAAACTCTCATGAGAATATTTTAAAATACGGTTAGAGCCATCAATGTGCTTGAGTTCGTACCTATCATTATCTAGGATATTTACTATGAGAAAGGGGCCTCTAAACTTTCTTTGGAGTTTCGTCTGATTACGTTCACTACATTTCACAAAAACATAGTCGCCTTGTGAGAAAGGTTTAACACGTGCCTTGCCTTTATTAAATCTGACTATTTCTTTCCGAGCCGCGTTTTGAATGCTCGTCGATGCCTCTTTCCTAACAGTTTCTAGATCTAGTCTTGGTTCGTCATTATTCAGAGATATGGCTGCTACGCCTAATGATTGTGCGCGTATGCCGAACATTAATTCCGTGGGGGTGAATCCCGTTACTCTACAACGAGTGGTGTTAAGGGCCAATTGGACTTCTGGGAGTTCCTCCTGCCACGTCTTGTGGGGGTCATTTTCTATAATAGTTAATAAGCACTTTAAAGTTCGCATTACCCTCTCTACTTGTCCATTGGCTCTACTGGCACCAGTCGCTATAAGGTGGAGTTCTATTCTATGAGTGCTACAAAAATCTTTAAAATCCGAGCTAATATAACATCTACCCTGGTCTGATATGATTCGCTTCGGAGCACCAAAAAGACAAACTGCTTTTCTTAGTGCCTTAACAGCACACGTAGCATCAAGAGACGAAGTTTGTTCTAAGAGGACGTACTTAGTGAAAGAATCTATAATTACTGAAACATACTCTTTTCTATCGCTTTTACCGCTCAACTTTCCGGTTAAATCTATATGAATGGTGTGCCAGGGTGAAGCTACTTTAGGTATAGGATGTAAGCGAACTTGTTGGGCTCCAGAAGGACCTTTTGATGTTTTACAAATGATACATGCATCAACGAACAATCGCACCTGCTTAGCCATTTGGGGAAACCAATATTGCTCGTATAGTTTGTCAAGTGTCTTTTCTGCACCTAAATGTTTGATTTCAGTATGAATATGGTTGATTAATGTCCAAACGAGTGAGTTAGGTACAATGGGTAGCCAGCGACTGATTTTATTTCGTTCCACCTTTCGGTACAGAACGTCATTCCTAACATCATAAGTGTTACTGATTGAATCGGGGATTTCATTATTAAAATGTTTTCTAATAAGATCTTGTATGTAAGAGTCACGTTTTTGTTCTACAGCCAGCCACCCTTGGTGTAACTCTACAAACTGAACAAATTTGGTGGTTATTGGAGCTAAGGGTTCGACGTTATCTGATGTGCTTGGTACTGGTTCTGAAAGAGGATTTCGAGATAGGTAGTCAGCGTGTTCCATGTTACTGCCTTGTTTATGGACAATATCAAAATCGTAGGCCTGTAGAAAAGCCCACCAACGATGTACTCTAGGTGTTAAATCTCTTTTTGACTTTGACGCTTTTAGGGAATTGCAATCGGTAAATACAGTAAAGTGCTGACCGTATAAATAATGCCTAAAATTTTCTACTGCGCGAACGACTGCCAGAGTTTCAAGTTCGTACGAATGATACCTTGATTCTGTGTCAGTCGTTCGGCGGCTAAAATAAGAGATTACGTGGGGGCTACCATTCTTTCTTTGAATAAGAATTGCGCCGTACCCGTCGGCACTCGCATCAGTGTGTAATTCTATTGGGAGCTCACGGTTAAATATGGTTAGTACAGGCTCGGTCGTCAGAATTTTAACTATCCGTTTGTGAATATTATCGTGGACATCTGACCATTGGATTGGCCCTTTTAATTTTGTAAGGGGATATAGAGGTCCTACTAGGCGAGTATAGTTGGGAATGAACCTCCTAAAATAGGAAGCTAATCCAAGAAATTGGCGTACTTGGGAGGCGGTTCTGGGTGCAGGAACTTCAGCAAGAGCTTGAACTTTACGGGGGTTTGGAGTGATTTCTCCAGCTCTAACTACGTATCCGAGGTAGTCGACTTCGTTTTTCAGAAACTTGCACTTTCGTATATTAAAAGAGAAACCGGCCTCAGAAAGCGTTTTAAGTGTTAATTCAAGACGAATTAAACCCTCAGGAACATCTTTTGAAAAACAAAGGACGTCATCCATGTAAGCTAGTACTACTTCATCTTTAAGGGCACCAAGTGCTTTATTGATGCAACGTTGATAAACAGAAGCTGCATTTTTCAAACCAAAGGGCATGGTCAAATATTCGTACTGGCCCTCGGGCGTAACAAAGGCAGTACGAGCGATATTGTCACCTTCAGGATCTATGGGGATCTGATGATATCCGGATGCCATATCTAACGAGGAAAATGTATGAGTCCCGTTCAGTCTGTCGATTTGTTCGTCAATGATAGGTAATGGATAATGTTCTGGTTTCGTATTAGCGTTAAGTTCCCTGTAGTCCACGCACATCCTGTCTGTGTTGTCCTTCTTTTTTACTAAAAGGATGGGGCTAGCGAAGGGTGAATTGCTCTCTCTAATAACGCCGGCTTCAAGAAGAGATTTTATTTTTTCACGGACAATATCTTTTTCGGCAGGGGATAGTCTATAGGGCCTTCTTTGAACAATTTTGCTAGGGTCTATGGGATCTATACGTAGCATGCCAGTCTTAACTCTACGATTAGGTACACCGTCAATGAAAAATTTGCTAAACTTTTGTAAAATGTTAATGAGGGCTTTCTTATCATCGCCTTCTAGATCAGTATCGATGCCAGAGAAATCAAAATCAATAGCTTGCTCTGAAGGTGTAGGAGTACCTTCAAGCTTAGAAAATTTTATACAGTTACTGTTTATTTCTACTCTGATGCCCTGGTCTAAAAGGTCCCTTCCTATAATTATAGATTCTGAAATTAAATTATCAGGAATGATATGGAATAAGATATACACAGAAATATCCTGGATAGTAACTCTACTTAAAATTTGTTTCGTACAATAAATGTCAGACTTTCCTATACCTTTTAGGAGAACTATATTTTTGTGCAAAGTACCCAGAAACCTATTTGAAAGTTGTTCGGTTACAAGCGAGCAGGCGGACCCACTGTCGAAAAGAAAAGAAACTATCTCACCAGATGATGTCTGCAACTCATCTCGGACTGGCCTTTGGTCGCACAGGTACACCTCCTTCACCGTAGATGTTGAGCTGCCAGCGCTCGTCCGACCTGGACACGCCGACGCTAGGTGACCCGGTTGCCCGCAAACGTAACAAGTTGTCGGCCGCGTCTTCTCGCCGCTCGTCCCTCGTAGTTTGTCGCTTGGTCTCTGCGCGGTAGAAATTTCCTGTCTTCTTCTGCGACAATCTGCAACTTTGTGACCCAATATACCGCAATGATGACATGCGCCTGTGAATCTTGGTTCGGAGTATCGCGGTCTCTTCAGTTCTGAATCACCACTTTCAGTTGCATCTGCCCGTCTCTTCAAAGAAACGCCGCTTAAAATCCGAAATAGCTGAGATCTCGTCGATATTACGTGTGAGTTCAATTCGCGGCGTAAAAGGTTATCTTTGAGGCACAAAACAGAAGTAACAAATCCTGCAACCATGTCTTCAGCCATTTCCACTCGCGGGATGCACTCAATTACGCTCCAAAGACGCATAGCCGCTTCGCAGGCAGTTTCTTTTGCGCTTATTTGAAAACGCAAAATGTTATCGAAGTAATCCTGAGGCAGCATTGGTCTCGAGAATTTCGCTAATAAGATCTCTTTGATAAGCGGCCATTCTAGTTGACTTACGTCTAATTTAGTTAGGCAAGCTGCGGCTCTTCCCTTTAAAGCGTGCGTTAAAATTAAAAGCAATTCAGCGCCTCGAAGTTTTTTACTATTTACTATTATTTCGGTTACTTTGCACCAACCTTCGATATCTGCGTCCACCCCATCAGGATCAAAATCAATCAACTGCGTCACTGAAGAATGTTGAGAGGATGCCAGTAGTTTAGTCAAAAGCGTCTCCATACTTCGTAGTAAATTAGATGAGGGTAGATGACCACTACTCTCCTCACTTGAAAGCCCAACGGATCCCACTTCTGATGTAGGCACGTGGATTTTGCCAGGATTACCGGTGCCTTCCATTTGTACTTGGAAGTGGCGTGGATTAACGGGCGAGGAGAAATAACCCAATATCACACTATAATTACCAATATATTTCACTATCGCAATTTAGGAACTACACACTTACTAATTATTAAAATCAAGATACAATTGTAACGTTAACACTCTGTAGAATTGCAAAATCAAGACGTTCCGCAGAAAGCGTGGCGCATGCGCCGGATGCAAATCGATAATGATCTTCTGTTCGAAAACGCACGGGCGCCATGCGGCCAGCCAACTGAGTTACGTCAAGCGAGCTGTCACTGAACTGTCAGTGACATTCGCTTCACTATGATTTATAGTCTATGCCGTAGATAGTACCGAAGCGCCGTCAAATATATGAGTAGGCAATTTAATTTGTATGACGTACAAGTCTTTACGCAGATACTAAAGCAAATAGATATAGGTACATGCTTAATAATCACGTAAAGTTAAAGGGATAACCCCAATTTCTGATATTCTTCTGTAATCACTTAAACACACTCGTAATGTCTTTGTTACACCTTCACATACTAGATATATAATTGAATATTAAATTTTAATTAATTAGCGATAAATATACCTAGTTCAACAGAATTAGTGTAGACTGATAAGACGATGGTAGCTAATATTGTTCTTGCCGCACCAGCTACCCTGGCTTTTGGACTTTATTCGTACATAACATTGAGTAACACGCAGTCATTTGTCCGGTCTTTTAAAAAAAGCTCAAAGAAATCTAGAGTGCATTGAGTACGTGTCTACGTATGACGAAGCCAATAAGAGCTGAAACTTTCAATTTTGCTTCAAGAATAGCTTCATCAGATTCTTACAAAACCTAACACACTAAGACTCAATAAAATCCGTGGAATTTTAAACTCAGTAGATAAGTCATCAACGTTCAAATTACTTTCACTCACATTTAAACCCTGACATCTTCAAGAAATTGCAAACGCGTAATGAAGACGTGAAGATTTAATAGAACCCTTTCGACAATAACTTCACCTCGTAACGATTCCATTTCCAAATTAGAACCCGTCAGTTAATCCCAGAAAAGGGGCTCCCGATTGTCGCAGCGATATATCAAGGGGAACGTACGCGGCATTTGGGACTGGCGTCATTCGCCACTTATAATTGAATATGGAAAGTAGTACCAAAGCATAGCAGGAAAAGTCGTAATCTCGATTCCTTTCTGAAATCTTGCATTGCTTTGTAGAAACCGATTGTAAAGTGGCGTTTACTGGAATTCACTTTAAAGATTTTTGTGAAAACGTTACCACGACTCTGCAAACGTTTTGTTTGGCGCCCTCCGGCAAGATGGAGTTAAACTTAGCTCGACGCAAGCAGATTCTAAATGAGACAAGCCGAAGACAGGGTGAAATGGCGCTCATTCGGCGAGGGGTACGTCCAGCAGTGCACTAATAGGACTGCTGATGATGAAATACGGTACCTAAATCTACATATCTCGACACATAAAACATGGAATATTTTCAGCTAAATTTATTTTGCCACACAAGGGACACAGATGCCGATAAAATTTCCGTTATCATTGTTCACTTATCTATAATCCTATACAGACCTTATGTTCTTCTCAAACACATCACTTAGGCTTGATTTATTATTTATAAACAATCCATTTATCTCTGGAAAACTTATGAACGCTGCGGTCCGTTCTGTATATTGCGATCATAATAAGACAGATATAGTTCTTGGACAGTCTGTTACGGTTTTGAACAGAAGAAACTACTCAAAGCTGCTTTCTTTTCGCATTCATTTGCACTAGGATCAAGATTCATCTGATTAAATTCTAGATCAGCTCAGGAGTTCTAAACAGAAAAGAGTGCTAAATGAAATTCTTCTGTCCAAAGCCGGGTGGAAGGATTACTGACTTTTGTAGTTAAACCGTTTCGTCCGCTGGCCTCTGCTCTAATAGTAAGTATCACGATACCCCAGTTTGCATCGCAACATTCCGAGACAGTGCCAGTTTATCTTTGTGTAACAAGGGTGAGAGCTCGACACGATATATCTCGGGTACATCGCAAATTAGAGTCATGTCACAACTAGGAAATTGTTTCACCACTTAAACGGTTGATTGATACACTGGAATCCATCACCTATCATTGAAATAGGAAATTAAGAAAAAATTGGATAATCCTGGTGTTCCGAAAGGAATTGGAGATAACAAAGAAAAAATAAATCACTGTCCAGTGATTTATTTTTAATGAACCACGACGCGTAAACAAATGTGCCTCTTTATCACACCTGCACTATGACTCAAGAGTTCTCGTGATTTACTATTCATGGAAGGTCGGTAGCGTAGTGGTTCGTACGCTATGGCTTTCGATATTAAGAACAAAGCTACCTTTGTCTTGGTCAATCCTTGGGGTGATCAAAACTTTTGGGATTCGTGCCTTCTGAAGCATGGAGGAGTTCGACTCCTTGCTACACTACTACAGACTGAAGGCACGTTACGCCGTTGGTCCCGTCGCTAATGCAATGTTTCTAGTTTCTACAAAATCCGCAATGAGCCAGCGGTGATACTGCTCCTTTAGTTTCATGGAGAAAGGCCTAGCAGTGGGTCGTATACTCGTATACAGGGTAGTGACTATTTATAGTTACTATCACAACACAAACATGACTAACATGTACGGTGTCGGATTTAATTTAATTATCAACATCGTAAAAGATTCACATTGTACATTTTCTGAAAGTTTTTTAACAATATCACCAAGTTGGTAATGATGTGACTTTCTCAAGTAAGAAAATTGGAACTAGAGCGTTTACCTAAAACTCTACAAAAGAAGATGTAAATAGAAAAAAGCTTGGATGTTAGTATTTCATATTTTAAATGAGAAAAGTAAAATAATAAGCCCGTTTAGATGTACTTTACGCTGGTCCGAATTTCTTTCTCGTTTATATTTCGACAAAACATTTTGTTGCTATTAGGTTTTAGATTTCGTTCATGTCCTGAATATGTAGTGCTCGTTGAAAATGCCAGACAGGAACTTTAGTCGGTGTTATTTCGTACTAATATAATAGTTTAAATGAATACCTACTTGTACTAGAAACTACACCTACAACTCGAAATTTCATACATCCCTTGGCACTTTGAAATATGGTTGTTATTTCTTTGTGTAAGCCTCTTCAATGATGTTATAAAAATACCCGTATACTAATGTTGGTATAGTAAAGTATCATCATTAGCCAACCATTCCATGCGAGCTTCAAAGAAGTTGGAAAAATTTAATTCTACTATGTAAATAACTTGAATATCGGAATTTTAAGTATCTACTTTGAGGACATAATTTTACTTGACTTTAACTTGTTACTTTTTTAACACCCCTGCCATCAGGAACATAATAATATATATATATATATATATATATATATATATATATATATATATATATAATAAAACTGTAGAGGTCGAATGTCTATACATAGAAAAAAAAATGCTTAAAACCAAGTCAGAGGGATGTAAAAAGTGGAAAAATACCAAAACATTTTTTTTATAATTTTTTGTTTCTCTGTCAGTCTGTTTGTACGAGCCAATCTCCGAAATGACAGGACCGTTTTCAATGAAATTTTGCATGGTGATACCTTATATCCCTGGGCAATATCTTAGATACTTTTTATTCCGGAAAATTACGATTGACGAAGTCGCGGGTAACAGCTAGTGTTCTTTAATACCTTCATAATGTAATCAATATGTCTTGCTTGTGCGATACGTTGACATCAAGGTCAAATATTATCGTAAACAAAGGTAAACAAGACACTTATGTTTTGGTTCATATATTTCTTGCTTGTGTAGGTACTTACTTATCGTCATTAACCTTTTTCTAACACCGGAGGTGCTCCCCACTACTGAGCCTTCGGACATGGAAAGAACACAATTGTTCGGAACACAACAAAACTGATTCAATACGGATATTAGGTAGAAATAGTTACACAAAATTATTCGAAAACCTCACGTAACGTTACGTGTGGAGATAACAAATTATAAGCCAACCAGCCCGACATCATACAATATTTATACCTGCTTAAATAGACCCACTCATTACATTCCTAACCGCAAACTTCTCTCAGAACTGTTCCCCATATTCAAATCGCAAAGGTTATAAGGTTATAAGGTACTAAGACGTAACAATCATAATTAATAAATCAAATGCCATACATAAATCTTTTCTCATTTTGTATTTAGAAAAACATTAATATTATTTACTTTCCCATTTATATGACTATAGCTGGCCCAAATCATTTATTAAAATGACACAGGTGGTGATTTTATGGCTATGAATTTCGTTTTATTTCATCGTCGGGAGTTCCCCAAGGACAAGTTCTGGGCCCTTTTCATTTTGATAGATGAGCTCATAAAATTCGTAAGATTTAAACGAATAACTATAAGAATCACCTAATTCTGTTTCTCTGCCATGCATTGTACAAGCATTCGCCTAAAATGCACCTGATTTTGATAAGACAGAAATATTTACTTAATACAAACTCCCTCTCTGGTAAAACTTACGTGTGTTGTGATAGTTTTGTCAAATCTAAGTATTAATTCAGAATTTCCCATTCATAAACAAATTTTGCCAAATATAAGTAAATATTTATCGAGATCTAC
This sequence comes from Parapoynx stratiotata, assembly GCA_910589355.1. Taxonomy (NCBI): domain Eukaryota; kingdom Metazoa; phylum Arthropoda; class Insecta; order Lepidoptera; family Crambidae; genus Parapoynx; species Parapoynx stratiotata. Next base: position 2,158,543 of record OU342477.1, read on the forward strand.
GATATTACCCAATGAGCCAGAAGTTATCATTCAAGCCCATCTATTCAATAAATCCATAACATTTTAATCTCTTCCACCATTAAGCTTATCGCTAAGGCTACAAATAAAACCTGCGTGGCCTGCCCATAAAACATGTTTCAGCGTGTAGTCGCGATATGTCGCAGGAGGGAAGAATGTAAAAGTACGTAATACCAGTGGGTATTTGCTATTGAGTTGTAAGCATGGCAGATGAGCTGCTTCTTCTCTGAGATTTGATAGTAAATATACAAAAGAATGTCACAAATGTACACGATAAACCATTTGATGATGATGAAAAAGAAGTATTTAAAAATGTTATTAAAATTTTAACGCTTTTATTAGCTGAAGTTGTTTTGAAATGGTATTATATATCATCTAAATGTAGAATTTGCAAAGATTCTTGTCAAAATATTTGTCTTTAACGCACAAATATGTGTTTCCAGGCAAATTACCAAGAACAGGGAGGTACAGGCGAGCCGAGAGGTGTCACGCGTTGTCGCGATAAATCACAGAAACAGAGGGTGCATAGACATTACAGCTGAGGCGAACGTGCGAAGATGTCTTTTCACTGACGACATCTTGATTTCAGCGACACTACCCTCGCGATAGTACGTACTTAATTTAGAACTAGAGACTTAATTGGATGTAACTGTTATAAAGGAATTAGAAGCCTGACTGAAGGAAGGTCAAGGTTTTAGATTGCAGCACAATGGGTATTCATTTCAATTGTGAATTAATTTCATTATTATTTAAGTAGTGTTAAATTGTACATCTCTTTTCATTGTTACTGAATTCAAAAGTGATATATAAGTTATAATCGATTTTTGATTGTATTCAAGCCATCTGAATGATTAATATTATTCTAATTTTTACTTTCATTAGTTCTTGTGAGAATTTTGAAATTTTGGTTTAATATCACCTTAATACTACTAGCTAAATGCGATGGAAAAAATAAATTGCTGCTTTAGATTCGGGTTTTTGATATAATAAATCAGGACTAACTTCAACCAGACATAACTATTTTGCTATAGACGGAGTCAGGGGTCGTATGTAAATGAGAGTCGCGACAAGTGATTTAATACTATTTTATATTCTTTAGTGTTGTGTCGAATTTAAGTTACAATAGTACAGAGAACTCAAATTTGTTCAAATTGTTATGAAGAATCACAATTTATATCGTTCCCTACTTTGGTACATTTTCTTCACGGACTTTAGTCACAATTTTAACTCTGAGTAACAAACAAATGTTTATTAAATCTACACTGAATCGTTTATTATGTTTCATTTTCATATCTGAAAACGACGACCTCCGTAGTCGACTGGTCTGTACGCTGGTCTCAAGGCGTCGCCATCTCGAGAGGTTCTGGTTTCGGTCCCCGGTGGGGGCAAATGTTTTTTTAATGAATAGAGGCATTTGTCCAAGACTAGATCTTGGATGTTTATATATCTATTGTATATTTTCTGAGTACTTGTATGTATTTATCTATTAAATATATTTATCCCTCATCTAGTATCCGTAACACAAGCTGCATCAGTTGCTTAAAATGGGGCTAGTTGAAAGGTGTGAATGTCTGAAGATATTTATTTATTTATCTTCTTCACGAGCCGGTATTGCAATGAAAGGATTAAGCTTAGAATTTAAAATTAGGGAAATCTAACGCAACCGTAAAATACCGTAAATTTGCAAAATATTCAATGTGAATCATATATTTAAAATGTACATACCTGTCTTATAAAATTAAAATACATATTTTATATCTTGTAAATTACTCTGAAATATTAGAAGATAAAAAATTATGTAGTTGCAATAGAATGAAAAGCCTAAGGTTGGAAATTAGAAAACTTTTAAGCATTCACGAAGATAAATCTGTCTATGTACTATGTTATTTTCCGATTTCAAACTTCAGTGACCTTGTTTAACTTTAATGTTTGCCCTAGTTCTTTAATACTCTTCGTCCCTACAGGTTACACCTGTAGGAGCTGGCTCTTGGAGATTGATGGGCCAAGTTTAATGCTATTTCGATAAAGCAACATTTGCTGACGACATGAATAGACCTAAAGGAGGAAAACAATTTTAAACATAATACATGGTAATACTTTAAAAAAGAGGATTGTGTATGCAAATATCGCTATCATGAAAATTGACACTGAATTTGCTACAAAAAATAATACATAGACAACATTGCAAGAAAATACAGAAGCAAATAGAAAAACAAACTAAACACCTTAATCAAAATCCAAGATTGGAACATAAGAAGCATTACCTTTAAATATCGTTCCAATGCTATGTTAGATTTATCTGAAATAAAACGACTATGACAAGACAGATGTTTGATTAGAAAACCTTTCCATTTTCACTAGATCAGAATCAAAATTTATGGATGGATTATCCAAATTAAAACGTGGTAAAAACCTACCGGCAATAGTGGATTTGCTCGTCTGCCCGATAAATCACTGAGAGGGTTAAATGCAAATTAGCGTCGCACCTATTACTCGTGTGTTTGGGATTTCCAAAGCTGTGAAAACGCAAAGGAATGTTATGGAGCATTGAAAAATATTTATCGTCATCATGACGGGGTTAAAATAAATATGTCGACTCTTTTCATCCAGGTGTTTGAAATTCACAGTTACATTTCCCGGAATGCAAGCATGAATCAGTGGATTTGTTTCGAATATAAGCACCACGATAAAATTTTTTGCTACACCACGATTTTAAATTTACTTATCACGCAAATGGATAAAAAAATTGTGTTTCCTTAACTTTTTCAGTAGCAGTACTATTTTCTAGTTGAATTGGATTTTGTAGAAATTAATAAAAAATGAATTGCCGAATAGCTTAATTGTCTTTCAAGCATATTTTATATTAAATAAAGTTAAGGATCTGGGGCCCAATTCTCGTGCATTCGAAAAAAGTTCACATTCGTAAAAATATTCGAAGATCGAAATTTTTTCGAAGGAAACACTGTTTGTGTATTCTCAGGACTTCACAATCGAATAATTTCGAACGAACGTCGCTCGAGAACGCTTCGAGTGCTAAATACCAGTAGAAGTCTGAGTTCGTATACGAATCTACCTGTCAAACTTCCCGATATTGAGGTTAAGTTGTATTGTGGTGGTTGTTTGTTTGTTTATTTGTGAGATTTAAAATGGATATGTTCATTATGGACTTCGTAACATATCTTCAAAATGAATTGGAGATGGCGGCGGCTGCACCAGCGCGACTTGGTTCCTATTTTTTTTTTAAATATTTGAAAAATAACGGAGCGGAGCCGCTGTTGACACTAACTTGACTGACAGATGCGACGTTCCGTTTAGTTAAGTGGACATTAGGAAATAATATAAATAAGATTTGCTTTTATATTTTCAATAATGATCAATACCAACCAATGTATATATTTTGTATCATAATGTAAAAACTCAGCATACAATTTTTACCCAAAAACTACCATTATTTACAATTAAAAAATTTTGACTCGGGGTTTTCAAAAACGCTCGAAACGAAACGTAATTGTTTGTCTATGCTATGTACGACTGCATAGTTCGATTGGTAATTATTCTATTGGTACTAAGAATACGATCTTTAGGAAACCATTCGAACTTTTCACTAGAATAGAACTAATTACCACAAGGAAAAAGTTCGAATGCACGAGAATTGGGCCCCAAGTCTTCAAAATTTTCCTTGCTTTAAAATTGCCTTCTTTTAGAATTTTAGATCAATACAAGCGTAAATAACTTTATGCGATCGCTCCCAATACTACGAAGAATTCTAGTGCCAAATGGTGTTTAAGCAAAATGTTAATAGCACTTGGAGCGTATGTATCGAATAAAAGCTATAATTCTGCTTCTTACAGACCCGTTCCTGGCAACTGTCCAATGGGGCAATAACCACTTTCACCAAAAAGTGTCTCTGTGTCTCTTCTAGATTGTATGAAAAAATCGGGAAATTATATGCAGCGTAACTAAATATCCAATTGTAAATTTTACGGCGCGAATGTAGTCTGCGATTCAATATTCCATCTGAGGAGGGATTTATTGTTAGTAGGTCACGTCGTCGAGCAGATGATCATAAATCTGCCATTGAAAGTCCAAAATAAAATATTACAAGCGCAACCCTTTGCGCACAAACAAAAATTATGCTTATCACCTTACCCGCCTCTATGTCAATGACATATTTAACGGAGGTATCTCCTAAAGCTGATTAATAAATTCCATTTAAAATTCACTTCTAGGCATGTTTTTGGTATATTTTTAGATTTTATGGTTTTTGTTTATTTACTACGAGCAAATCATAATTATAAACTTCTTTTTAACTCCTATTTAATTTTTAGCTCATAGTACACAGAACTGCTAATCTGGCAATTCTTGATAAAGCTATTATAAAGATATAAAACATAGATATTGTAATAATGCTATTGTCGGTTATTTGCTATGTAATGTTTTTGTATTGTAACTAGTTAAGTCAGCACCTTTTCTTCACCTAAGATACAGGTTGTTTTGTCAACCTAGTTTTGGTATACATTTACTTTTTGTTCTATAGTTAAATATAAGTATTAATTGTATGTTGTATTGAACAATTTGAAACAATAAATTATTATAATTCCCTTCTCAAAAAATATCAGTAAACTAGGAACCCATCGTTAGAGAATTTATTGTAATTAGATTTTTTACACGTAACTAAAACATTTGAATATAATATTACAGCTAAAATATCACTGTACTTTAAAAAAATCCTCCATCGCAACCCTAAGCAAGTTTCGAATAATGTTCAAGGCAGAGCTAATAAAATTTACCTCGTTCTAACCATTTAATTACAAGAGAGCTGATTCTTTAACTTCTAACTTAGTTTCTTGAACTGAATTACCAGCTTCACAAAAATACTTTTCATCAGTAAAATGTTCGATGCTGAGTCGGGAACTGTAACAAGTTGTAGATGAGATTCAACTTCTAAAACTTTCAAAGTACGGTGTTTAATAATTTTGACGTCAGGCCGGTACGGAAGACAAATTATATTTTTTAATCTAGAATAGGAGTTGGTTTTATTTTTTGATTCTGACAAATTAAAAAGAGCGTTGGTATCTTCGCACTGTATTTTTAGGCGAAAAAAAAATTGGATTTATTTATATTTATTAAGTAACTCATTACCCTATTGCTTTTTCTGGTGGACATTATTAATATTAGGAGAAGGAGGAGCTCGGTGGCGTAATGGTTCGAACGCTTTGGCTTTGTGTATTAAAAACGGAGCTACCTTCGCCGTGGTCTGTCTTTGGTTGGATGACCAAATCAAAGCGATCTCGAAGTCCTTCGTGTTTAAAAGGCACGTTAATCCAGCCACTACGTATCGTGTCAGTGTGGTGATTATTCGGCTCGTACTCCTCATGCATTTCTGGATGTAGAAAGACGTATACCTACCTAGCAAATGGGCCGTATATAGACCGATTACGACTGATATCTACAATGAAATTACAAAAAACTCGTTCCATGAACGTTCTATATGCAAGCCTAATATAATATTCTTCCGTCTCTTCTATGTAATGTTCAGAATTTAACGGAATTCCACATAATTGAGTTGCTCGGCTGTTGCTTTTGAAGGAAGAATTTATCTTGAATCGCTCATTTACTTGCTAAAGCGTCAATAAACCAATCGCTTTACGCTAATGGTCCGTTTCTATCTTTATTATCTAAAATAAGTTATTTTAGCATTCATATTTTTTTCACACAACTCAGGGTATTTTATAAACGTTTGCTCTACGAACGCGACGTTTTATTTTGTCTTCAAATTATAAAACAAAAGTGCCTGAAATAATAAAATTATCGTTAATAATTATTAGAAACTTATTCGTTCCTTATCTTCAAAAAGCAAGTATTACTTGGTGGCTTAATAATTTTAAACGAATCAAGTCAGGTTCCCAAATAACTGGCATAATGTAATTTGTTAGTTAACTTTCATATTTCAAGGAAATTTATAGAAACAGATGCTTAAATAAAGCTTAGTGTTGATTGATAATTCGTTGTAACTATTTTTTTATATTTATTTGAACATTGTGTAATAACTTCAGAACGTTTGACCCAGTCAAACTAAGTATTAGGTCCTTACCTATGAAATTGGTGTTTTGTATGGAGATTTTGGGGATTTCTGCATTTTCCATACTAAATTTTTTTCAGTTTTCTTCACAACGACAAATCCAATGATATATTTGGCATCTATCATTAGACAAGCTTTAGTAATATGTGTAATATCACACTTCATAAACATTATTTATCGTTTTGAAGTGAATGCAAATAAAATGATGTATTCGGAAGGCACTTAAAAAGAGTGTTCTCCGTGTCCAATTTTAACATAATTAAACATACAACAAATTATTAAAACAAATCAAAAGAGCTCAAAAATATAGTATATTTTTAGACGAGGTTATTATTTTTTTTAGGAATACTCTGAATCTTAATAGTTACAGACAAAATACTAAGAGAGAAAAAAAAACACCAATTTCATAGGTAAGGACCATATATTACACTATTTCGTCGCCACGCTGTCTTGCATTTTTAATGGCATCAGATAATGACGATAATGACCACTATACCCTTGATAAAGTTGTGGAAGTTATTAAAACAATTTTTGTAATCTCATGTTCAGTTTGTTAATAGTTTTAATTCTATCGTATATTCTAAAATAGGTCTACATCTTCTTCTAAGTAGTCTCGCTCTTGTCAGAGCGGTCGTGGTCACACTGAGGTACCTATCCATGTTGGAGGCACAGGCGGACACAGCTCTCCGCACGATGTTGGCTGACTGTCTGGTACAATTAGATATGTGGCCTCCTACTGCGGATTTTACTTGGTCAGTCCAGCGCGTCTTCTTCCTCAGCCTATATACATCCCACTGCTGGGCACAGGCTTTCCTCATGGAGAAATAGAAACTGTCACAATAGCGACCGGGACCAACGGCTTAACGTGCCTTCCGAAACACGGAGGAGCTCGAGATCACAAAGTTTTGGTCACTCATCCACGGCCTGACCATCGCGAAGGTAGATTTGTTTTCGATCGAAAGCCAAAGCGTACTCACCACTACGCCACCGAGCTCCACAGCACGTCTTAGGACTTATATAAACATACTATTAGGTCCTTACCTATGAAATTGGTGTTTTGTATGGAGATTTTGGGGAATTCTGCATTTTCCATACTAAATTTTTTTCAGTTTTCTTCACAACGACAAATCCAAAGATAATAAATATTTGGCATCTATATTATGTGTAATATCACACTTCATAAAAATTATTTATCGTTTTTAAGTGAATGCAAATAAAATGATGTATTCGGAAGGCACTTAAAAAGAGTTGTCTCCGTGTCCAATTTTAACACAATTAAACTTACAACAATTTATCTAAATAAATCAAAAGAGCTCAAAAATATGGTCTATTTTAAGAGGAGGTAATTATTTTTTAAGAATACTCTGAAACTTGATAGATACAGACAAAATACTAAGGCCCGTATTACAGAACCAAACTCAATGTAGATCACTGCTTGAGCGCAGTTAAAAAGGGATGGCGCTGTGTGGGATCAATAGCGCCATCCCTCTCTAACAGTGCTCAAGCAGAGATCTACGCTTGAGTTTTGTTCCGTAATACGGGCCTAAGAGAGAAAAATACTACCAATTTCATAGGTAAGGACCCAATAGAAACAGTCACAATAGCGGCCTGGACCAACGGCTTAACGTGCCTTCCGGAGCACGGAGGAGATCGAGATCACAATTTTTTGGTCACCCATCCACGGCCTGACCATCGCGAAGGTAGATTTGTTTTCGATCGAAAGCCAAAGCGTACTCACCACTACGCCACCGAGCTCCACAGCACGTCTTAGGACTTATATAAACATACTATTATATTACAACTATATCCCTGAAAAGATGTGCATTAGACAAAGTCAATTGGTTGGTCCCACAAAACAGGGGGTAAGCCTACTGCCGTTACCGGGCCCTATAGAAATTTAAAACCACTTAGGCCAGATTTTTCAATCCTCAGATAAAATTATCCGCCATTTAAAACTATCACTGTCACTTTCTAAAGACATGAAAAGAAAAGGGACAGAGTTAACATTTGACTGACAGATAGTTTTATCTGAGGATTGAAAAATCGGGCCTTAGTAATTAAAACCAAAATTCTAACAGCCAGGACAGATGAAACATACAACTAAATAAAATGCTGCGGTCTGAACGAACTTAGAGATCTAAATACAAATAATATTGAGAACAATTTTAGAGAATATAAGCGGCATCTAAACATAACCAATACAACATATTACATTTTTTCCACTGAGCTGACTTTTTGTTAAGATGATGTGGCATGTTATCGAATGTATCAACAATTTTTGCCAAGGTTTACCTGTTATTTCCGGAAGCATTTCTTTGGAAAATCCTTAGACGCTGATCTGAAAAGCGGTATTATTTTAATACAATTATTATTACGAATGCTATCACAAACATTTTCTTGTGTTATCTCCTCTTGTTCTATACCCCTAGTATAAGTTATTATTGTAAAAACTTACCTTTTTTTAGATGCGTTAAGAAGCTCAATTTCTGTGGGAAAAATCACGAAATTGACTTCTTAACACAACTTATAAAGTTGAGTTTTTTACAATGATAACTTACAACGGGTGCTGGCGTTGTTTCCTTGTCCTTTTCTTTGTATGTTCTTTGTTTGTTTTTTCAGGACATACATAAGTAGTAATTATACTCGTATGATTTAAATCAACGTCATTCTCAATAATCTTTGTTACTGTTATAGAGGAAAAAGATGCAATTTCAGCTAGACTAATTCGTAAATGAGTTTTGAAGATATCAATTGAAGAGACAATGTCTTAAATCTCAACAAAGTTTGATTGAAGACGTTAGTAGTTGCCAATTTTTACAATTGCTTTTAAGTCTTTGAGGTAGCAATAAAAACGTTTCAAATAAAGAGAAAGACTTCAGGACCACACAATGTAATGTTTTTATCTTTGTTTCTGGTATCTCTTTCCACTGGTTGCCACTTTGTGAGTCGTTGGGTTTGTGGTAATAAAAAACATACAACTCATCAACATTCTAACTTTTCTTAAACAACAAACAGGCTAATTGAGCAGCAAAAACAAGAAAGACGACTGCTTAATAATGCGAAGCCCTTTCCGAATTTTTTCTGTCAATGTAACTTTGTACTGAATTAATTATTTTAACATCAAAAGCAGCTCTGTTTTTCAAAGACAATAGAACAATGTAGGACAGTAATACTCAATTTCGTATTAAATCGGTCGTTAAAGCTTTCAATAAAGAATCAGAATCCTCTAGTATATTGGTAAAGTCGCTTCCTATATATTTATTCATATTGCTTTTCATTTGTAGGATTATTACAGTTTTCCTATCAATACAAAGACAAACATTATCTTTTTCGTTAAAAACATGATCAACACTCTTGGTTCTTCCTGCACCGATTAAATCTATTTATAGAACAAGCCCAAGTTTTTCGCGAACAATATACACATAATATAATTACGCCTATATCCCCGAAGAGGAAGACGGACGAGCCTGCCATGGCAGTAATTTTTTTTTTAAACTCAGAACAGTCTTAAGATAACCGCCTCTCTGGATTAGTAGATCGGGAGGTCCGGGTTCTATTCCCCATGGGTGCAGTTTTCTGCTCGGTTTGGTTGGTGGTAGGGCTTCTAAGCCCGCCTGGTTAGCTACCACCGTCTTACCATAGCAACAATGTTATAAGCATTGTTGTGTTCCCGCAATTAGAGCTAAGATAAGCTTCCACCTTCGGCATTATCGTCACTTACCATCAGGTGAGATGAAGGTCAAGAGCTTACCTGTAATATGAAAAAAAAGATAACATTACCGATGACTCTAGTCCATTCCTAATACGAATTTCACTGCCCCACAAATGGCTAACAAATTCTGTAATGCCTACCGTAGCCAGCAAAGCCGATGGAGTTATCAAGACGGTCATAACAATTTTCCACAGCACGCAAACACATAACCGTTTCGACCTTGCAACCGATTGCTTTTAAAACGTTTGTTTGCTGTCGTCTAATAATTGATTCATTAAACGATCATAGGTATATTACGAATCTAAACACTATTGCGTTGTGTTACGATTTATAATGCTCAGTCTGGGTAAAGGACTACCGATAGCATTATTTAGTGATTGCGTACCTCAATCAAATTGATGACTTGCTACCAGTGTTTTATAGTCGAAATTCGGATTTTTATAGCCAACGCTTCTGTTGGTTGTGAAACTAGCTATGTTCGTGTTCATATTTATTACTTTTAATGATGCTAATAGCAACTATAGAATTATTTTTATAGTCTTAATTAATTTAGACACTGTTTAGCAAACTAAAAGATCTGCTTTTTATGTGAACTTGGCTATATTCACATATATTGTGTTGGACTCATCTATGCAGATGGTTCAGATTTATTAGCTGTGCTATTTATTCCACAAACAAAAAACCTTAAAGTACATAAATAAATTATGCTGTATCTAGAACTGCAAAAACCATGACGGTTTTACTAATTGGTGGCGCGTGTACCGTTTGTGGCTGGATACGAAAAATTTTACCTGACTCAAAAGAGTCAAGAGTCAATTTATATTCATATAATTAACGTCATTGTAGTCGGATTGTGACATATTCTAAATTATTCTGTACATACGTTATAATTATAAACTCTTAAACTCTATTGCACATAAACAAAAAAATACAGTGTAAAAAGCAGATGTATACAAGGAAGACTTATCTCTAATAGGGTGTGAGATCTCAGGATGTGAGAGAAGCGACACCAGTGCACAAGACAAAACAGAAATCTATGCAAACATAAACATTACTAAACAAATAAAATGATATATATAATTAAACAATGTATAAACTCAATAAAATATAAATACAAATAATTTAAATAAATAAAAATAAATACATAATACTTTGCCTAAACTGAGAAATTAATACAGATGAGAACAAAAAGTCGATAATGTAAAATGATAAAAAATACACTTATATGCTACGTGCTAATGGTGCTAATTATATGCGTAACTAACTGTTGCCCGGGACTTCATCTGCGCTTTCTGGTTTTTTTAAATATCCCACGGGAACCCTTTAACTTTCCGGAAAAAAGTAGTATCTAAGATGTTGACAAGGGATATAACGTACCACCATTCAAAATTTAATTGAAATCGGTCCAGCCATTTCGGATTTTTTATTATTACATCCCCCTGACTTGGTTTTAAGCATTTTTTTCTATGTACAGACATTTGACCTCTACATATTTATTATATGTGTAGATAATAAGCGCTTAGAATCAGGCAACGAACCTTAGTTCAACTGAATCTAGCACTTTGGCATAAAAATATATCTAAATCTGTAAAAAAATTTACAGATTGAATTTTGCTTTAGATTCACTGAGATTTAATTAAGCTTTGCTTCACTTTTTACAGCTATAAATTTTTAAAAATAGTTTCATACTATCCAAATATGAATTTTCTGGACAACATGATTGTTTTCTTCCGACGTAATCGCACTAAGTCTGACACACTTAACGAGACTAAAAATGAATCACTTAATCTATCACAAGAAACAAATAACAGTCTACCTTATGTATCTGATAATGAGATGGAAGAAATGACAAAATTAAAGGAACAAATAGAAGAACTCAAGTCTGAATTAACCATAGCTCACAATGAAATTGAATCGTTGTCATTGGAAAATATCAATTTAAAACGTAGCAATGAGGATCTGCAGAAGAAAAATGACTTATTAATAAAAATTACGAATAGTCCAGCAAAAAAGTGCAAAATAAGAAGGAACATAAACATAAATGATACGCCAAATACAAAATTAAAAGATTTGAAAAACACAAAAGAACAAAAAATAACTAATGAAAGTCATAAGAATACGACTTTGCCACAGACAGAAACTAGACCTAAAAAAATTCATATAATAAGTTCCAATAAACATAATGACATTGTATCAATTGCTAAAGAATATCTGACTAAGCCCGTAGATTTTTGTCATTATCTTACACCGAATAGTAATATAGAACAATTAATAAAGGAAGTAGATAAAAAACTGACAGATTTTACTTTAGCGGACTATTGTATTATTATGATTGGAGATGAGGATTTTAAAACAACAAGAAATTATTTTAGCCTAATTTACATGATTCGTGAGACGTTAAAACAAATCAAACATACAAACATCATTATTTGTTTACCAGTTTATAAAGTAGAATATCTGAAGACTGTGTTCAACTGGAGAGTGGAAAACTTTAATAATCTGTTATATTTAGATGCAATGACCCATGAACATGCATATATTATGGATTCAAATAAAGATTTAAGCTTTGACTATGATATGTTTCATAAAAAAACTGGGGTATTGAACAACTATGGTATGCACGCCATATTTAAAAATCTATGTAAACTTTTAAATGATATAGATTATGATAATGATATTGCAAATAATCCTCAAAATGACGCTGAAATAGATAAACATATTGATAATGAAACAATATTTTTTCGAGACTAGATATTTATACATCTTACACCAGAACATTGCAGGACTACTAGGAAAATCTGACGCATTATTAATAAACCTGGATGAGCTTACGGATAAGAATATTGGAGTTGATATTCTCTGCATAACCGAGCACTTTATGATGACGGGGGATGAGAGGTTTTTGCAGCTTCCAAACTACACATTGGCATCCTGCTTCTGCCGTAATAACCAGAAGAGAGGAGGAACGTGCATCATGATAGGGACGGAACATAAATGGAAAGAACTTTTAGAAATAAGAAAAATGTCACTAACAAATGTTTTTGAATGTTGCGCTATCCTTTTGATAGATTATGAAATTGTAATAGTTTGCATCTATAGAGTCCCGAAAGCGAATCTTCTTCAGACTTTCTTTAAAAAACTTGAAAATGTATTAAACTATTTATCAAAACTAAAGCGTTATAAAATTTTAATTGCAGGAGATTTTAATATCGATATGCTGAAATCGAACAATATTACACTCGATTTTGAATGCCTTTTATTAAACCATAATTTGAAATTGTCGCTTATGGAACCTACTCGTACTAGATTAAATAGTAAAACTTGCATTGATAATTTTGCACACAATATTAGCAATAGATGTACGGCTGAGGTGTTGGAATTGGGGTTGTCTGACCACACTGCTCAATTAATAAAAGTCCCTGTAAAACGTATCCCTAAAATTAAGTTTTGGCGAAGACGGGTACGCGACCACAGTGCGGAAAATATTTACAAATTTAAGACATGTCTGGAAAGTTTATCGTTTGCGGAAATGTATAAAGCTGCTGATGCAACGTCTGCGTACAGGCATTTCATGCACTATTTTAAATTATTCTATGATCTATGCTTCCCAATCAAAGTAATAAGAGTTAATGTACTAAGCCTCAATGGATATCGCGTGGCCTAAAGGCTTGTAGTAAAAGGAAAAGAAACTTGTTGTGGACATTTAGGTCTAATCCCACAGTATTAAATAAAATAAATTACAAACAATATACAAAAAGATTCAAAAAAATTATATTATTAACGAAAAAATCACAAAATAATTTTAAACTATCTACATCACAAAATAAATCTAAAACCACTTGGCAAATCATAAACAAAACAAGGCAAAACATACCTAAGGAATGTATTTCTAGAATTATATCTGAGAATCGATATATTACTAATCCTAATGACATTGCAAATGCATTTAATAATTTTTTCATTGACAAAATTAAACCAATGCCGAATAAAAGTATAAATGTAATAAACAACATTAATCACCGACAAAAATCTATGTTTATGGCACCATGCGTTCCACGAAATATATATCAAATTATTAAAAATTTAAAAAATACATCTAGCGTAGGAAGTGATGGAATTTCCACAAAAATAATAAAAGCTGTTAATGATGTGATATGTCATCATTTGAGCTATATTGTTAACCTCACAGTTGAAACCGGTGAGTTTCCTGAAGACCTTAAGATTACTATTGTAAAACCTATATTTAAGAAAGAAAACACGGACTTAATGGAGTATTACAGACACATTGCCTTAATCTCAATTTTTTCAAAAATCTTTGAAAAGTTCTACTGTAATGAATTAAATTCCTACTTCGAAGAAAATAATATTATTTGTGAGGAGCAAACTGGCTTTAGGAAAAATAAGTCAATAAATTTGGCACTTTATAATTTTTTAATGAATATAATGTTGACTGTTGATAAATCTGTGCCCATATGTACGATATACTGCGATATGACACAGGCCTTTGATTATGTCGACCATGAAATTTTAATAAAAAAACTATCCTTTTATGGAATAAGGGGAAATATTTTAAATTTAATCCAATCTTTCTTAAGAGATCGAATACAAAAAACTGAAATATCGAGACTGAATGTTAAAACAAAGACTTTTCAATCATATTTGTCACAGGAGCGCAATGTCATGTATGGAGTACCGCAGGGTAGTGTACTTGGACCTCTGCTCTTTATCATTTATATTAACGACTTGCCTAATATAACCGATCATCCATTGACATTATATGCGGACGATAGTACAGTTTCCATAAAATTGAATGACATTAATCTTTATGAATTTGACATTAATAAAACATTGACATTAATAACTGAATGGTTAAATGTAAATAATTTAAAAATCAACTTATGCAAAACGAATATCATGCACTTCAGCCAAAGATCGAATCAACCATCTAGCATCAAGGTAGCCTATAATGGATATAATATCAAAGAAGTTGAATCGGCGAAATTCTTGGGGCTAATAATCGACAAAAAGCTGAATTGGAAGGAACACATATCAGAATTAAGCAAAAAAATTAGCAGTTTAGCTTATGCCCTGTACAAACTTTCATTATCGGTCAATGCAGAGGCTTTGCTTACTGCATATTACGGACTGGTGGAGTCAAAATTACGGTATGGCATAATTTTTTGGGGAAATTCCACAAATAAAGATATAATTTTCAAAATGCAAAAGCGATGTATAAGAGCAATGTATGGTCTAAAAACAACAGATTCATGTAAACCGTTTTATCTTAAACATAAAATTCTGACACTTCCGTCGTTGTACATACTCGAGATGGCTTTATTTGTAAGGTGTAACCCACATCTTTTCCCATTCCTCTCTAAGACTGTAGTGCGAAATCGCAGACGTGATTTGGTTCGATTACTTCCCACGAGAACCACATTACTACATAAAAGTGTTCTATGTATGGCTCCACTGATTTACAACATAATCCCAGAAAACTATAAATTGTTAAACAAAAACATGTTCAGAGTCCAATTAAAGAAAAAACTAATAGACAAATGCTATTACAGTGTGCAAGATTACTTAAATAATGGATTGTAATCATTTAAATTTGTAAAGGATATATATATATATATATTTTTTTATTATTTTAATTTTTGTTATTAATTTCATTTCTTGACATTATGTTTTTAGTATTATTATTGATTGGACTAATCTATAAATTCTTGTTATTTTTTGAACAATTATACTCACAATACAATCACAATTTTACTCACAATATGACCTTAAATTTGCACGCCAGCATTGGCAAAACATGTTGAATCAATATTAAAACCCACTAACAAAAATATGCTTGGAAGTATGTTATAACACGTGTTTTTGCAAATAAATATTTCTTTCTTTCTTTCTTTGTCCTTGTGCGGAGAATGATCTCAGATCATTTGGAATTTTCAAAATGTCTATTTTTTTTTTAA
The DNA here is from genome assembly GCA_910589355.1 of Parapoynx stratiotata. Lineage (NCBI taxonomy): Eukaryota > Metazoa > Arthropoda > Insecta > Lepidoptera > Crambidae > Parapoynx > Parapoynx stratiotata. Next base: position 2,174,327 of record OU342477.1, read on the forward strand.
ATGTTTTTACCACATACACATTTACATAACATATCATCACGCCTTTTTCCCCGAAGGGGTAGGCAGAGGTGTTATCACCCACATTTCGCCCCATGTAACAGGTGACGAGCCCGTACCAAACACATACCAAATATACCAAAACGCATTGAGTTGCATAAAAAAAATTTCACTATAAACTTTATTTTAATTATCTAACTGATATGTAAGCTAAAACAATTCTAACGACTAATCCACAAAATCGTTCTTTAAAGAGATCATTAATTCCTTTGGATATAATTTATAACTTTAGAGGGATGGGAAATCAATGGGGGGTGCATTTAAAGGAGATCATTAAGGTAAAAGGAAAGGTGAATAGGCGGTGGTAATTAATTTTTGTCTCGTTCTGCGTAACGGTATTAATGGTGGGAATGGCGAGGTTCTAGGAGTAGATCATTAATATCCTAGCCGGGCTTAGACTAAGTGAAGAATATTTTATTTAGTTTTTTATCAAAGGGAAAATGTACATGCTTGCATTGCTTGATTTAAATTAAAACATTTGTTCTAGGATTACTTGTCTTGTGGAACATCTGAAACGTTTTTTCAATTTCGGGTAATATTAGGTCCTTACCTATGAAATTGGTGTTTTGTATGGAGATTTTGGGGATGTCTGCATTTTCCATACAATTTTTTTTTCAGTTTTCTTCACAACGACAAATCCAAAGATAATATTTGGCATCTATCATTAGACAAGCTTTAGTAATATGTGTTATATCACACTTCATAAAAATTATTTATCGTTTTTAAGTGAATGCAAATAAAATGATGTATTCGGGAGGCACTTAAAAAGAGTTGTCTCCGTGTCCAATTTTAACACAATTAAACTTACAACAAATTATCAAAACAAACCAAAAGAGCTCAAAAATATAGTTTATTTTTAGACGAGGTAATTATTTGTTAGGAATACTCAGAATCTTAATAGTTACAGACAAAATACTAAGAGAGAATAAAAACACCAATTTCATAGGTAAGAACCCAATATTATGTCTGTCTTAAATGTACGCCTAGGAAATTCAATATTTTGATTTAGTGTTCTTAGGAAAATAGCAGAATTATCCCCGAATCTATTTTTAGCACTCCCTGTCTAGTTTGAGGGTGACGTAGACATATTTTTAGGTTAAGCCACTTTCGTCGGTTCTTACAAGAATTCGGCAAAAAGCGAGGCCTGAAAAATACCGCTATGAAATTCATCCCCTCTTTAAGTAGTTATTAGTCATTGTTTTTCTAGATCCCAGTCTATTTAAGTTTTTCGCTCAGCTCTTAAGACTATTGATGACTCATTCTGCTTAACTCTTTCTTTTTGTCTAGACCTTCTTTACTATTTACTTACTATTTACTTTAGTTTCTAGTTCGAACTATTCGGATCATCCAAAATAATCGGTCACTCGTTCAGCTTATTGATCAAATTTAAATCATCCGAATTACCAATATCGATACCAAGACTCATTATAAGTGGATACTATGATGACGATTAATTAATGTACACAAATCATAAACTGACCACTGCAGAATTAGGCCCGGCGCACATTATTGGCACCGGCACGGCTCAGGATTTTTGGTGATAACATTATATATTAAATTCATGACAACAAAGTAGAAATTTCCATGATATATGGCCGTAGTAACAAAAATACCGTTTCGGTATGCTTGAGGTTGCTGCATCGGCGGCCTTGAGGTTACTTTGGGTTACTTCGGCATCCTTCTGCTGCCGCTCGCCGCGCCAAGGCAACGGGGGTAATTTGGACGGTACGGCATGCTTAAGGACGCTTCGGCATCCCTAAGGAGGTTGCAGCATGCCAAGGCTAAGTTGCCGACAGTGTGCGCTTGCATGTAGGGATGCCGAAGGATTCCTCTCCTTGCCGATGGTCACATTGCCAACGGGGGCGAGCTAAGAAAACGGGCATCTTTTCACCTTTTTAGTAGTTTGGTTCACACCGCGAACTGCAGAGCTAAGCTACTATACGTCATACTTTTTTGTCATAAAAAGCACAGCGATTCCACACCACTTGATGGTAAGCAGGAGAGCCCATTTGCGGAGACAGCGTGCCACAGTGAATAGCCCTAGCCATCACCTTGCAGGCCATAGGTTCTGTAAAAGGGGGTTGTGTGTGTGCGTGTGTGTTAAAACTTAGTAAAACGCGTTGCGTGCACTATTGAATAAAATGTTTAATGTGAGAGCAACCAATAATTTGACATAAGTGACATGACATGACATAACATATTAAAATAGAGAAAAAACATAAATAAACAGAAAAGAGTTCTTAACATATTCCCGCCTCACTCAATTGGTAAGGGGCATATCCTGGTGATAGGTCTTTTTAAGATCTTACCTCCAGGTATCTTTACAGAGACTACCCTTACTTTACCATCGTTCCCTGGATGTAAGGTTAAGACTTTCCCCATTAACCATTGGCCAGATGGCAAATTGTCGTCTTTTATCAAAACAACAGAATCCTTAACTAGGTTTGGAAAACTAAAACGCCATTTGCTACGAATCTGTAAATAGGATAAATAATCTCTACTCCAACGTTTCCAAAATTCTTGTACCTTTCTTTGAACTAATTGCCACCTATCCAAACGGTTAAGCGTTACATCTAATACATTATCGTCAGCTAAAACAACTGTTGGCTCTCCAATCAAGAAATGACCGGGTGTAAGTGGAGCTAAATCATTTGCTAAACAACTTATAGGCGTTAACGGCCGACTGTTTAAACAAGCTTCAACCTGCGTTAAAATGGTACCATATTCTTCAAAAGTAAAATTCGTGTTATCAATTACACGTTTAAGGTGCAATTTGGCTGATTTGACTCCAGCTTCCCAAATCCCGCCAAAGTGAGGCGAACTAGGCGGAATAAATTTCCAAGATGTGCCTTCATTCGCTAAAGCAGACAAAAATTCATTTGAAACATTTTGTGAAAACAATCTATGTAATTCCTTGGCTGCGCCTTGAAATTTTGTTCCCATGTCTGACCAAATCTCAGTACATTTACCACGTCTCGCAACAAATCGTCGGAAAGAAGCCATAAAAGCAGCTGTCGTCAAATCGCTGACCAACTCTAAATGTACAGCTTTCGTTGATAAACAAACATATAAAGCTACGTAAGCTTTCTCAAATCTTTTACATCTTGACTTATACAATTTAATATTAATCGGGCCAAAGTAATCGACTCCACATATAATAAAAGGTCTAGATGGTGTTATCCGTTCCTTTGGTAGATCTCCCATTATTTGCTCCAAAGGCTTTGCCGAATGTTTAAAGCAATTAACACATGAACGAACTATCTTTTTGGCTAAGACCTTACCACTAATGATCCAAAACTTTTGACGACTAATATTTAACATCAATTGAGGTCCACCATGAAGAGCTTTATTAACATGGATGTCTTTCATAATCAAGTACGATAGCATACAAGTTTTGTTAAGAATAATAGGATGTTTCGTATTATAGTTTACAATAGCATTACTTATACGTCCACCAACTCGCAAAAAACCATCCGTATGTATAAATGGATTTAAAGAACTAATTGAACTTTTTCTACAACCTTGTCCTTCACGTTTGACTTATGCTATTTCATCTGCAAAATGAACTAATTGTGACATTTTGATGCATGTGTTCAAAGAATACTCAAGTTCATTAGTTGATAAAAATGGTATTTCCTTAGCAATATTATTTAAATTAACAATTCTTTTAACACATTTCATTCTACAATTATTAAAGAAACGAAAACAAAACGCTATAACTATAACACACTTACTCAAAATAGAAAACTTCTTAAAATAAAAAACACAATCATTCTCTAAACAAACATTAACATGAACACTTTCAACCTTTAATTCTAAATTCGTGTCCATATTGTATTTATCACTATATTTTATAATAGAGTCCTTTAAAAAGTCAGGTCCATTAAACCATATAGTACACTCGTGTAACACTGAAGGCCTTACCCCACGTGATGCATAGTCCGCAGGATTGTCCACAGATTTCACATAATGCCACTTTTCACTACTAACACAATTGATTATTTCAGAAGACCGATTAGCCACAAACACTTTCCAGCTATTAGGATTTTTACGTAACCAAGCTAGCACTATTTCAGAATCGCACCAAGCAGTAACACTCTCGCTAGGTAAATTCAAACTTTTCTTGACTTGTTCTAGGAGCTTAGCTAACAAAAGAGCACCACATAGTTCCAATTTAGGCATAGTAATTGTTTTGACAGGGGCTAACTTCGTTCGTGCAGCAATGAGCTTTGTAACGACTTCTTGCTCTCGAATTATTCTTAAATAAACTACAGCTCCATAGGCTATATTCGATGCATCAGAAAATCCATGTAGTTCTAACTTCTCATTTTTATTCGTTATACCAATCCATCTATCTAACTTTAAACAAAATGATGATAAATCCATAATGTACTCGTTGACTTCTTTTTGGAAGTCATCTGGGATTAAATCGTCCCAATCAACTTTTCTTAACCAAACCTTCTGTATAAATGATTTTCCAAGAACAATCACAGGAGCTAACCATCCAAGTGGATCATATAGCTTTCCAATATCAGATATTAACATTCTTTTTGTATGTCTCTCTCTGGGGGCAATGGATATTTTTATTTCAAAATGATCTCTAATCGGATTCCATAATATTCCTAGCGTTTTGAATGAGTCATCTGTTTTAATAAATAGAGTGTCTGACTTATTTTGATTTTCATCTGAAATGTTTTTCAGCAGTTCATTACTGTTTGAAGCTATCTTGTGCATTTCAAAACCTCCATCTTTAAGCATTCGAATAAGCTGTTTTTGTGATTCTAGTGCATAATCAATGTCATAAAATCCTGTAATTATATCGTCCATATAGCAGTCATCTCTAAGTATATTAGCCGCATTAGGATATCTATCTTTCTCATCAATTGCTAATTGCTTTATAGTTTTATTCGCTATATACGGCGCACAAGAAGTACCGTAAGTTAATGTCAATAATCTATAGTGTTTAATTTTACCTGCTTCATTTTCTCGCCAAACTATTCTTTGATAATCGACATCTTCTTTTGCTATCAATATTTGCCTGTACATCTGTTTAATGTCTCCTAGTAAAACAATTGGATATTGTCTCCATTTCATAATCAAATTTCTAATATCTGCTAGTAATGATGGTCCAATAAGTAATTCATCATTCAATGATTTCCCATTAGTAGAAACTGCTGATCCATCAAAGACTACACGTAGTTTCGTTGATAATGCTTGTTCGCGAATAACCGCATGATGTGGCAAATAAATACAATCCAGTATATTAATTTCGTCATTAGGTACTAATTGCATGTGATTTTGATCTTCATAGTCTTTCATAAATTTACAATAGTCAATTTTTAATTTCTCTTTGTTTCTTAACTTATTTTCCATTTGTTTAAGTCTTTTTATAGCATTATTCAAAGTCTCTCCTATATTCGGTTTCTCATTTCTAAATGGTAGTCTAGATATATATCTTCCATCCGATGTACGTTTGTATGTCTTATTGTATAAATCATCAGCTATTATTTCATCATGTGTGTACTTTCTTTCAATAGTAGAGTCTATTTCCCAGAACCGTTTTAATAAATTGTCCATATCTGTTCTCACATGCATTAGTATAACGTTATTAGGGTGACTGGAATGTGAAAGTTTACCAAAAATAATCCAGCCCAGCAGTGTGTTCTGTGCAATGAGTGAGTGTTCTTTGTTTCGAATCAACCCATCCTTTAATATATTAGCGTATATATCTGCTCCTAACAACAAATCGATTGGCCCTGGCTCATTATAATGTGGATCTGCTAAATTGTTTTGCGTTATACCATGCCATTCCTTTGAATCAATGCTTTGTTTAGGAGTTGTGTTAGTGATCTTCTTCAAAACATATGCACTTACAAATATTTTCTCATTCGGTTGGTTAGGTTGTAATATGTTAAATGTTACCGCTGCCTTAGTGATCAATGGCTTAGAATCAATACCCATGACAGTACCATAGACATGAGACTTTTTCAAACCTGCAAGCTGACATGCATTTTCAGTCACAAATGATGCTTGTGATCCTGAATCGATTAGCGCTCTCAATCTAACCATATTACCAGTAGACGATTCAACGTTAACGATAGCAGTAGATAATAACACTTGGGTACAGTTATACTCAGTTTTCATTGTAGTGACGTTATTCGTATTTGTATCCACAGGTGTAAATTCATGAAGTGCTGTTTTTTCAGGAGTGTATTTAGTCATATGAAGCATCGTATGATGTTTTCTATTACAAACATGGCAACATTTTGTTTGTCTGCATTGTGGCACACTGTATCCCGGCACCAAGCAATTAAAACACAATTTTGTCTTTTGCACGAACTCTCGACGATCTGACACATCTTTTTTCCAAAAATCCTTGCAATGACTTATGTAATGATCTTCAGAGCAATAAGCACATCTTTTAGTGTCAATATCCAACGTAAAACTTTTAACTTGTGAATGAAATGGAACGTTTTTATAATCTTTTTTGTTTGTATGACTTATCATTTCCAATGAACGAAATCTACTTTCTAAAAATTCAAGCAACATAATCTTGGTCGGTAACTCCGTCTTATTCCCTAGGAACTGCTCCCATAGTTTGTGGCTTTCCGAGTCTAATTTTGTAACAATAATGTGTATGACTATTGGATCCCATTGTAAAGTCGAAATGTCCATGTTGTCTAATGACATCAATACTTCGTTCGATGTGTCCAGTAACTCTTTTATTCCCCTAGCGGACTCAAACATTAGCTTTCTTTGATATAGGAACTTATTCAATAATTCGTTTACAATGCATCTTTTATTTTCAAAACGCTGAACTAACGTTTCCCATGCCTTTTGATAATTATTCTCAGTAACCGAAAAATTGCTCAGCAACTGCGATGCTTCGCCTACTAAACTTGTTTTCAAATAGTGAAATTTTTCAACGGATGATAAATTTGAGTTATGAACTAATGATGTATATAAATCTCGAAATGGCATCCAGTCTCGGTAATTTCCAGAAAATTTTGGAATAGAAATACTCGGCAGTTTTGTTTTAGTGACATCCTTCTCTACTTTATTATCTGAACCTGACGGAATTTGACATTTACAAAATTTTATTTTTTCCTTTATCCATGTTTTAGTATCTAAATATTTTTCTTGAATCTCTTCGAAAAAATCATCTTTAAAATATGCTTCCTTTTGTCTTTCATTCAATGGAATCAACAATTTTAATTTAGAATGTTCTTGCTTGAACGATACCCAATTTTGTTCCAGCAAATCTAGTCGAACTTCTAAATATGTCTCATTTAATCGATCTTTCGGGCATTTTTCCAAGTTAATTAATTGTTTGATAATGTTATTGGATATTTCCGTGAGATTTTCCAGTGTAGTTTCGCGTGTGCTTTCCATTTTTCGTTAAATTATAAGACCATAATAGTAATAGAATTTATACATACAGTCTATCTTCCTTACTCGTAGGTGTTGTTATTTTTCGTGTTCTCTCCCAAAAACTGCACTCTCGGCGTTCGAAGGACCATGTAAAAGGGGGTTGTGTGTGTGCGTGTGTGTTAAAACTTAGTAAAACGCGTTGCGTGCACTATTGAATAAAATGTTTAATGTGAGAGCAACCAATAATTTGACATAAGTGACATGACATGACATAACATATTAAAATAGAGAAAAAACATAAATAAACAGAAAAGAGTTCTTAACAGGTTCTTTACGCCTCTCTTAAAGGAACTCATGTTATAGGAGGCAGAGAACACGCGGGAATTCCGTGCTCTGGATGTACGACCAGTTCCCTGAACCTCTTAATACTCGCTGGCAAAGAGGTCACCAGAATCCGGCACACGTGCTCCTTAGCATGGAAGGGGAGGGATAAGATTAAAAAGCTTTTCAGGACATTCTCCATGGTACATCCGATAAAAGGCGCTCAAGGGCGCAATGTCGCGACGACAATACCAGCGAATCCACTTTTTCACCTTTTTCGCCAAATCTTCGCTTAGTTTCTCGCTCCCCTTTTCTCTCGCTGACAATGATGCCTGTTTTAGTTGGTCATAAGCTATAGCAGTCCATTAATAGCACAATTCTGATGTTAAATCGGCCTGTTGTGTGCTTAGTCATTAATCCTCAAATACCGACCGGATTATCCCTAGCTGTTCAAGATGTTGACATAAGGGAGCTGATAATACAAATTGAATATCTAGACATATTAGGTTAAGCGGGAATAATATATTGTTATTGGGTCCTTACCTATGAAATTGGTGTTTTTCTCATCTCTTAGTATTTTGTCTGTAACTATTAAGATTCAGAGTATTCCTAAAAATAATTACCTCGTCTAAAAATAGACTATAATTTTGAGCTCTTTTGATTTGTTTTGATAATTTGTTGTAAGTTTAATTGTGTTGAAATTGGACACGGAGACAACTCTTTTTAAGTGCCTCCCGAATACATCATTTTATTTGCATTCACCTAAAAACGATAAATCATTTTTATAAAGTGTGATATTACACATATTACAAAAGCTTGTCTAATGATAGATGCCAAATATTATTATCTTTGGATTTGTCGTTGTGAAGAAAACTGAAACAAATTTAGTATGGAAAATGCAGAATTCCCCAAAATCTCCATACAAAACGACAATTTCATAGGTATTATATACCTATTATATACCTAGTAACAGAGGAGGAGGAGGAGCTCGGTGGCGTAGTGGTCAGTGCGCTTTGACTTCGATCGAAAACAAAGCTACCTTCGCCGGTCAGGCCGTGGATGGGTGACCAAGGCTTTGTGATTTCGAGCTCCTCCGTGCTTCTGAAGGCACGTTAAGCCGTTGGTCCCGGTCGCATTTGTGACCGTTTCTAGCCACTATAGGCTGATGCCGATACCTAGTAATGATTTTCACAATTATGGACGAATCTGGGATGATAATAATTATATAATGATGAAGCTTCTAAAAAGAAAGGTTTTTTAACTTCTCCACGGCCACGAAACGAGACACAATAGAAAAACTTTTTCATTTTTAACTTTTTAGTGTTTAAGCCAAAGTACTCGTTAAGACGCTTCAAACGAGCCCAAACTTGATGGCATTGTATCGTTTAATTACTGAGTTCCTATGGCCACCTTCCAGCTCCATCATCAGATCAGCTCAAAGTCATAATATTGCATTGTCATCCGATTTACACATACTTGCAAAATTTCAGCTCAATCGGTTAAAGATCCAATTGAATTGCAATATTTCCCCCGAACATATTTACATACATAATATTTATTACGAGTATATTATACATACATTTCAAGTTAAATAAAAGCTTGTAATAATGAGGGGCTTTATCTTAAAATTCCGAAGAGTAACATAAACCCTTGTTTAATATTATTGAGTACAGGCTTAAGCAGCAAATTGTGATAAATCTGTTGAAAATAGAATCAATAAAAGAATTTCAATATTACCGGTTACAAGGCAAAAGCCCAAACAAAAGTTGTGGAAAAAATATTCGTACCAAGCTTTTGTTGCCTTTAATATTTTCCGTTGAACGAAAACAATTCAACGAAACCGTGTTTAATTTGTTTACTCTTGCTCTTTTACATAACATTTTGCGTAAATATTGGACATCTGCTTTTATGTGATTGAATGTATGGTCCTCAGCCCATAAACGTCCCACTGCTGGGCACGGGCCTTCTCATGGAGAAACACACGAGGAGTAAATTCAAATTCAAATTCTTAATGTGCCTTCCGAAGTATGGAGAAGCTCGAGATCACAAGGGTTTGGTCACCCATCCACGGCTTGACCATGGCGAAGGTAGCTTTATTTCCGATCGAAAGCCAGAGCGCCACCGAGGTCCTTAAATGCATGTAATATTGAATGTATGTAGGATTTAAATTATACAATCTTTGCTCTCGTCTCGTTTCGGTATTTTGTTTTTTATATTTTATGCGACAATTTAATGAGCCCTGACATGTTTGAGCAAGCTTACGTCGAGAGGCATTTTTTATATGAGGGATTCCGCTGAACTCCCACCTAGCGAGGCGATAGGCGTCGGCGTAAGTGGAAGTCACCAGCGCCTGGAGATACTAATCGTGGAGGTGGCGTAACTATTATTAAACTTACGTTAACTTGCTAACCCCCATTCTCACAGGTTTATATACAACGTATACATTGATAAATTTATATATTACTAGCTGTGCCCGCGACGTCGTTCGCGTGACTATTGATTTAACGCCGATAAAAGCCTACAAAAAGTTTTTGTGTGTTTGTTAACACTGCATTGATTTTTACAAAGTTCTCAAAATTACATTCCTACCTCTTATTAGCAAAATGTTGATTGTTAATAGTTGAACTAAAACTGAATCTATCTAAATCTGTTGTCGTGTCATTATTTTACAATGCCGAGAAATTTTAGAATTCGAAATGAAATTACATTTTCACGGAATATGTCACATAACACTCGGTCGAGCAGATATTGATAAACACGGTTACATCCGCGCGGTACCCGTTCCCATGGGAATATCGGGATAAAAAGTTACTTATGTCCTTTCACAGGCTCTGGACTATCTGTGTAACAAATTTCAATTGAATCGGTTTAGTAGATTTGGCGTGAAAGCAAGACTGACAGACAGAGATACTTTCGCATTTATAATATTTCATGATTATATTTGTAACAGTAAATATACATAGCAATAATAAAAATACATCGATCATCATTCGAATATTAATGATATGTATGTTTGTTAATATTTCAGCATTGCCAGTTTTCACACAGAAATGCAATCAGGGTTATTTTGAAAGAAATTGCAAAACATAAATTTTAATCCCTTCTTAAAGCAGCTTTTAGTCCGACTTAAAGTTTGAAATCGAATGTGGAAATATATATTTGTATTGACCTACGTTTTAGCTTTAGCTTGAAGTTGTATCAACGATGTTATTTTTAAAAAGCTACAATTTTGCAGGTCCTTAGACCATACGGAGATCTACTGAAGAATAGTCGCTCGATGTGTGTTGGAATGCCTCCAAGGCGCCAGAGTCAAAAGGTTTTTTTTGTCATTAAAGGTGTTAAGTATTTTCGCGAAATTACATGTTATTTTTATGAAAGACAGATATTTTTTTTACTAGTAATAGAATGCGACACTTTTCATGACATGGGTTTCAAAGCATCTAGACACGCCAAGCTGTAAGAAACGCGTGTTTTCTGTTTAGTTTTCTCAATATTTATGGGAATACTAGCTTTTGCTCGCGACTTCGTCCGCTTAGAATAGTTACTTTGAGATAGTGTGATGGTATGTAGTCACATTACAAGAAGGATGCTGAGCATGGATGTGGACGGACCTAGAGTTGAAGACCTAGAGAGGAAGACCAAAGAAGCGATGGATTGAATGCGTGAAGAATGATATGAGGATAAAAGAAGTGGATGCTGAGCTGACGAGTGACAGAGGAGAATGGAAGAAGAAGACATGTTGTGCCGACCCCACCTAGAGTGGGAAAAGGGCAAGAAGAAGAGAGTGTGATGGTATGTAGCCAGCCTTCCTCAATAGGAGCTTTTCAGGCTTTTCAACACTGAAAGATTTTTTTCCAACTGGAACAGTAGCCTCAATTGATGGAATTGAAAATGTATTCCTCTATTATTAGAGCAAAGTTCAAAATGTCGTAAATGTGTCCTTCATTTTTCTGGAAGGCGTTATTTAAATTTTTTAACATTCACCCGCATTCACCCGTTGGCCTGTAAAGCGGACGGATGAACAAAGATTGCATGTAGCTGAAATGTGAATGTTGAGGTGGATGTGTGGTGTGACGAGAATGGATAGAGTGTGGAATGAATATACCAGGGGAAGTCTGAAAGTTGCCCCGATTACTGATAAACTGAGAGTAAAACGACTTTCTTGGTATGGACATGTAATGAGGAGGGAGAATGATCATGTCACCAGGAAAGTTATGGAATTGAAAGTGGATGGGCGTGTGGGGAGAGGAAGACCAAAGAAAAGATGGATGGATTGTGTGAATGATGATATGATGAGGATGGGAGTGAGTGTTGACTTGACGAGTAATAGAGGAGAGTGGAAGAAGAAGACATGTTGCGCCGACCACAAATAGAGGACGAGAAGATTCACCCGCATGTACCCGTTCCCATGGGAATATCGGGATAAAAGGTAGCCTATATTCTTTCTCAGGCTCTAAGTCTATGTGTGTACCAAATTTCGGTTAAATTGGTTCAGTAGTTTTGACGTGAAAGCGAGACAGACAGACAGATATTATATAATTTTATATTATATAATTTTTGAAACAGAATTTATAATATTAGTATGGATAACCTTTTATTTTGACGGAGTACTTAGTACAGCCCGTCTATTGTGGCAATTTCCTTCACCATGCAGTCTCTATGTATGGTATTTAAATGAACAGTTTATTAAGATCTTGTTATCTAAGATATTTTTATTATAAACTTTTGTATGCACACGTTTCACGTTATATATGCTTACGATAAATCTAAATCCAATTAACTCAAATGCAACAAAATTATACCATTCCTCAGTAATTTACACCTTTATTAAGGCTTTTTCTGATATATCTGAAGTATTTTCAAGTCAAAAGCCAAACAAAGAAGAAAGAAACACGATAAATTCAAGTCAGCGAAGCACGATTATCCATCACAATCTTTTCGCACCATACCACATACGCTGGGATAACTCCTCGAGAAGTTTGGAGAACTTGCCCATTACACACTTAGCGGCTTCAGAGAAGGCTGTTATATATTAGCTCTAATTATTTCACTCCTTTCTGGCTTACATAAAGAACATAAATAATATAATGAAGCAAACTATACCAGATCGTTTGGTGCGAGGAAAAGTTAGACTGAACGATAGTTCAGATTTTATTGTGTAGGTAGTTACAATAATTGGACAAACTATAGGAAATTATTCTCTTTGTACGTTTCTACTTGCGAAATCATAACCAGCCGATTTACTACCTCATATTTCGATATTAAAACAATGGAGAGAGACGCCGCTATAAGGTCTCGCTTCCACTATGTTATTTATTACTAATGATATAAAAGTTGGTGGTAAGGCCTCTGCGTGGTTACAGGAATTAAAAGTTGCTATGCTTATATAAGCCAGCCCTCTTAGTTTCATACGTTGTTACCACGTTCAACTGTCAAAGTACTGTGGAGTTTGTCAATTGGGCTCGATAACAACGTGATAAATAACATGTAGCCGTGTTCATGCTTTTAATTAATTTAAATTAATTTTCAATACCCTCTGTTTTTATGGTTGATTCCCAATTTCTTACATCGATTGATACGCTGAAAGCGTTTAGATTACGCCAACGCACTATCTTGTTCAGTTTTTCATAAAACTACCCACACATTTAACGCATAATTTCGGTAAGCCTGTACCTCCCTGCGAAGTTGTGATTACGCAAAGTTGGATCGTTAGCCCAGTTTTTGGGGTGCATTCTTGATACTCGGGACTTGGCAAAGATTATGCGCAGTTAAGAAATCAGAAAGTTTACGGAGACGCAGCGTAACGAGGCGAATTGCGTCCAATGCAATCAACGCCTTTGAAACTTGCATTTACTGTGGTACAGTTCTACAGCTCTACTTGCTTGATTTCGGCTGACTTGGTAAACGAAAAATATTATTCTGAAGGATATAGCCGATTTGGAAAAAAATTGGGACTATTGCAAAGAAATTATGATTATAGTTGCCGTTGTTTTTGATGTCAACAGGCTCGCTACCTGTTACACGGGGACCTAACAAATATGGCGAAATGTGTGTGTTTAACACCTACCCCTTGGGTTTTTGGTGTCTCGCAATTCATAGACATCATCTGCTGGATCATCATCGTCATAGACATCATCACATTCCTATCCTACATTACTAATACATCAGGATATATACCTTACCAAAACCACACTGGTTTAATTTGTTTTAAAACCACACTGGTTGGGTCGAATCTATTGTCCAATTGGGACCAATTGTTTACCGTCCCTTTAGAAGTACTCTAACGACAGGTGAAGTATAGTCATTTGCTTGGTCAATAAAAAAATTCACCAACCCCAAATTCTAAAACTCAATTTTTAAAAATAAATATGCATTCGCTGTCTTATCTTGTTTAAATGTAGGTACAATACTTTATCATAATGTCTAAAATTGATGATAACGACAAACCATCAAAGAAACCGTTTATTTTCCACTTGTGTTGCATAAATTACTAGAAACTGTAATTGTTGGCTGCTTTTGAACTGTTGCTGACCGATATGGACAATTTATCAATAAAGTCAATATATTATACTTAGTGTACTTAGTGGGCTATCAGTTATGTCCCCTCGTTATGGACACAGGTGTCCGCTTCAGAGATTACCAGCGTAGCTTGTGATAATTTGATAGAGTAAATTTTGCCTTAAATCTGTGTAATATTCTCTGAATAGGTATATACCTAATAACTTTTCATTATTCCTCATAAACCTCAAGTTGTAACCAGTAGGCTATTGAAATTTGGAAATTTGCTTGTGTCACGACAATTATCCCTAAGGTTTAGTCAGACATTAGGCAAAAGGACTGCAAAAGCACTCCATTACCATAGTCCGCGCTTCAACAACTGTGTTCAACAACAGTGACTGCACTCAGCGTGACAGGTTGTGAGCCCGTCGCCGCTATAAGCTATTGGATGGTTGTACAGTAAGTCCATTAGTCGCCTTTCACGACACCCAAGGGAAGAGATGGGTCGGTAGTATTCTTTTAATGAGCCGCTACCACACGGCTCTTTTTTATACATCCATCAAAATCTTTATCAAATTGATCAATTGTTGCTTTAAATTCACCAGTTGCTTTCATTTCATTTAGTGAATCGTGTATCGACTCAAATTCATCAATTTCATGTACAATTGCGTCTGTTTTCAATAAGCCTACTGACAACCTTGCATCAATATGTGGCGATACACAAAGCTAGATATTGCACGCAAATAAACAATACGATATGCAAGATCCGTAGCGATCAACTGCATCTTGCCATAGTGCTTATTTGCGTTGGTGTTGAAATATTCGAATCAAAACTGAGCCGGCTTATCTTTAAGACACGTCACTTCTGGTGCTGTAATCTACACTACACACACCTTACAATTGCAAATACTTAACAATTGCAAATACTTAAGTACTGTGTATCTAACCAAAGTAGGACATCAGTAAATTTATTTGAAAGAAAAAGAAAGAAAGAAAATAAATTTATTCGCCAACAGACACTTTACAAGAAATAACAATGTTAGGTGTTAGGTATCCTTATATACCAAGCTAATATAATAACAGATTGACAAGAAGTTTGACTAACATGGTAGCAAAGCCATATATGGCTTTTTATTACCAAGATTTTTTTTAATTCATTAATGAAAACAAATTTACATACATCAACAAGAGTGCCTTACACGCAAACCCATGAGGTTTATGAGCGAAGGAGAGTACCAGGGATAATTATTTCAGATACAGCCAAAAAGAAACACATATTTTCAACGTTCCCTTTTCACTTTCATTGCAGATCCTAATTCGCGGATTAAATATCCCTTAAAATCAGATTTTTCCAGTGGTCTGCCAATATTCGCACTGAACCCTGTAAATGGTTCCACGGCCTATAATCGTATGTTACGACCAACCGGAATTCCGACACGGGAATTTCAATGCAAAATCAAATATTCCGGTACATTTACTCGGCTCGTTTTTAATTTCTTTCGGATGTTGAATGAGAAATTTTTTTGGCGTGAATTATTTCGTTTGATCATACGACCCCTTTCGCTACATGAAACAGTGTTTGTACACTTAGCTTTGATTCGGAACGGCTTTTTTACACAAATTTGCCGTTGCGAAAACAAAATTGCCTGTAAATGGGTTTCGAAATTGATACTGTAATCGCCAATAGGTATAATTATAATTAAAAAACGTTTTTTGGTTGACCTTTTGCATGTTTGGTGTTTTGTGACATGTTTTTTTTTCGATTATGATCTGCCATGTAAAAACAGGTATGAGTTAGGTTTAATAGGTAATATGAAAATTAGATTTCAAAACATATGCAGGAATATTATTTAAAAACATACTGCAATAATATATATTGGAGTGTCCATAATCTTTCGTCATATGTTTTGAAGTGGCATAGTTCGCTTCAATTTGAAATGGATGCTATTTTTGAAACCAAACCTATAAATCATCGAGTTCCTAATTCCTATGCTAATTCGCTAACCCATAACACGGGAGTTTGTCAGATTACTAACAAACTACGTATTATGAGCTAAGTAATGTCATAAATTTGGCAGGTTTCCGTACAGAAGCGCTTGCGTTCGGAAGTTTATAATGTTTGACCTAAGCTTGGATACTCTGGATGTGCCTTTTAAGCGTTTTGGAAGTAGACATTAATATAGAATAGCTTTTGCTATTATATCTGCTGTGTAACGAGGCGCTATATCAGTATAAGCAACCCTTTGCTGTTATTGCGCTGGCCATTTTCGTTGTTTTTGGTCTCCAATTTTATTTCTATCAGAGTCAGCGTCTGGAGCAGTAGTCTCTCTGTCTGTAGTCTGTAGAAGTAGCTCTACCCTTGATAATATCTTGAAGTTTTATGTTCAGTGTTTGTGAAATGTACCTCTTTATAAATTGTTTCAGTGTACCTTAAGTTTTTAAATGTATATTTACCATAAATGACGACTTCTCCAGATTTTATCATCGGCATCCACCTCGTCACAACTGTACGAGGGTAGACTGTTTAGTGATATGTCATGGGAAAAGCCTACCGTTTGAGTTGTGATAAAGCCCCTGTATTTTGGAACTGTCTGTTTGCAATTTTGCTGTAAAAGCCCCTTACTTGTCCTCAGCCTATATACGTCCCACTGCTGGGCACAGGCCTTCCTCATAGAGCAACACACAGTATGGGCCGTAAAACCACGGTGGCCCAATATGGGTTGGTGGGTAGAAACGGTTTCTTCCGAAGCTCCGAACGGTGCTTTCCGAAGAACGGAGGAGCTCGAGATCATATTCCATTACTTGCAGCTTCAATATTTCGTTAACGATATAAAATGTACCGTCTTGTTACAATATAACCTAATGACGTTCTTCTGGCAACTGTGTGTTCAAATGGACACAGAAACAATGAAAACAATAAAGCTACAAACTTTACAATCATTAAGATCTCACACCTTAAAAGAATTAAACATTTCAAAGAAAGTCTAATGGCTGCGGTGTTCAGTAATTGTAGTAATAACACTAGAATATTCTACGACATTAGCTGACCAAGAATTTTGGGTCAGGATAATTAAAGCCACAGCTATTATGACTAATGGCTATGACTTAAAAAAACCAGATCATGACCTGTAAATGTTAAAAGAAGTTTAACAATTGTTACTACTGAGTATCTTATCAAATTTTCAAATAGTAGGATTTCTTGAAATGAAGAGGTTGAAGACAGAATTGATATACTGTTGTTTTTCAATGATCTTCTACTTTGTGTTGAACGTAACGAGCGTTTTAACGAGCGAGATTTCCATACATTTTGACGACCAGCGCGCGCGTGGCCGGAGCTGGCGTCCAGCGTGTGGCTGTGAGACGATGTTTGTAGCTCCGTGTAATTATGTATGAAACCACCCTAATACGCGAAAATCAAATGATATCATCAACATATTCAGATAGCTGTATTATTTTTAACAATGATTGACAGGCTATAATCCCAAAAATGTCATACAATTACTGGGTTGAAATCCTAGTGTCAGCCGTTTTATATCGTGGGCGGAAGGTAGAATTATAAAAATAAATCTATCAATCATAATATAAATATTTTGGTGGCTTAGTGATTCATACGTTTTGGTGTCAGTATTAAAATAAAAGCAAGTATCTTTAAGGTTGGACTGAGGGTGGGTGTCCAAAACTTTGGTGGTGCTGTTACGGTCTACATTCCCCAGCAAAAGGACAATTTATAGCTAGCGACAGAATAAGCAATAATGTCTTATTAATATAGTCTTCAAATGGAAATAATCTTGGAAATACATTTTGGGGATCCTACATCACCAGAAAAAAGATTAAAGAAAGAAGATCATATAAATAAAGTTTTAATCTATCTATCATATTTTTTGTCCTATGACTAACACCTGAAACATCATGCGAAAACAGCTCTTATCTCTATTAACATAATGTCTAAGTGCTAAGTTTACAATGGCTCCCTGTTTTTACTTAAAGCTGGCTTTTATGTACTTCCATTCTCGCTCACCTAATTACTTTTGCCATATAATTAACTCAGGGAATGGTTTTAGTAAGAAGTACAGCTATGAACACGTAGAGCGTATCATTTGTTGAATATTAATTCGGGAGAATAAACTGGAGAGCTAAGATCACTGACATAGCCACAGAATTACGAATCTTGAGTGGCAGTAGGCAGGGCTCGCAAAACTGACGGCCGTTGGGGGCGGAAAAGTTCTCGAGTGACGACCGCGTATACGCAATATAGGAATAATGTAGGAAGGCCCCCATCGAGGTGGACTGACGATCTGGCGAGGGCAGCAGGAGGTTGCTGAATGCGGGCGCAAGTCCACGAGATGTGGAGATTGGAGTACAATTTTTCAACATCAAAATTCAAATAGATATTCGTATATAGCTAGTATGGTGCCTTTCTGTGTTCCCTACTACTAAAATTCCGCTGTCATCAAGCCGTATCTCATGCACCGTGATAGATAGACACTGTTTTTAAGAAAGAATCCATTTAAGAACAGTACCTACCTCTGGCGAGGCGTTAGGCGTGTGGGTATCCAAAAATGCAGACTACATACTAATTTTGGCGGTATACCCATTCGAGCCGACTTGGGTTCTGTCAAATCAATTGTCAGAGCCGTTCCCATAAACTCCCGGCCTAGTTTATACACTAGCTTAAGAGATGCACCAACGGGTGATTCCCTGTATGGCTTTAACCCACATATTATCTCAATCCCTATTAAGTGATTTTTGTTATTTACTTATAACACCAGAAATAAATAAAAAACTCAATAAATGGTTTCGACATCAAAGATTTTGGTAACTCAACAATCGCTAGTGCTGTTTTACTTTCAATATAAAACCAAAGCTTACACCACACTTCTTCACCATCCCTTTCAGCCAAAATAATTAATTGTGGTTTAATTTAAAAAAAATCTATAAACGTACGACTCATTTTACAATTCGCTTCAGTTTATTTCCCAAAATCTATTGTCCGAGTAACGTTTTGTGCTGTTTGTTTGATCAATCGTTTATTCAGCAAAAGCTTTTTACAACTCTAAACATTGCCTTTGTAAGCATTCTTGTTTGATATTCATGTTCGCCTATACATTAAATTCAAATCAAAGTGAAATCGAGCTACCAGCTTAAAATGCTTAGGGTTGTTTCACTACTTCCAGATAGCCAGATAAATTAAAAATTGGAACAGAAGTCTGAAGGAATTATCTGTCAGTTAATGTAGTAGGAACTTATCTGGAGGAACTTGCTCTCACAGTGTCTGATTTTGTTGAATCTTTTGGTTACCTACTGAAAAGTATGGTTTAGCGTTAAAATATCTCTGGAAGATTGTTATTAGCATTTTTATCTAAGTATATTTTAACGGACTTTAAAAAGCAGCTTAAATTCTTCAAAATGTTCAATTCGTCGATGTTATAAGGTGTCCTCACGGTCACGTCGGCCAGATTTCTATAAGTGTAAACGCGCGCGTTACCGGCGCCGCCGGCCGCCGTCGTTGCTCTAAAACGTGCGGCGTGGTTTCATAGGTACGCTGACCACGCGCGCTTACAATTATAGGAGCTATTAACATCGTTTCACAGCCACACGCGCGCGCTTATTCGTCACAATGTATGGAAATCGGTCAGCGTACCTATGAAACCACACTTAGTCTGTAAATTCATACAAACGTCAAGTGACTAATGTCTCAAATTAATATGACATACACCCAGTTGCAGAAACGAACTTTAAAATTTAATGTCAGCATTATCTCTAATGCTCCATTAAATTTATTTATTGAAGTGTCAAAAGAACACCTTAGCGTAGTTTTTACGTTGCACAAAACGACATTAGCACCCTGTCAATGCTAAAGAGACGTTTAGCTAGAACTATTTTGTGTGACAACCTTAACTTTAATGAACTTTAAAGTTTTAATGTCTCATTAACAAATGTCGTCCTTAAAAATCTTTGTGCAACTGAGTGATAGTGCTTTATTCTCAAGCGTGCTGACCATATCAAAGGACGAATTATGTTGTATAATACCTGTTTCTGGAGTACGGTCACGTGGGAATATGCTTCTAGAGTTCCAACAAGTTCTGAGAAGCTTCCAACTTTACTGTTGACACAAATAATATTGTGTTGTCTTCGAGTCTTAGATCCCTCGATTTCTTTGTAAGCACGGGTTAGAATTCTAATCGTTCTTTTGAAAAGAGTTCCTGTTGGTCAGTTCTTTTGCCGCTTACCTACCTACTCATATAAACATAACATAATGTCTGAGGGACTACTCACACTTAATTAGCTCCATTCAGCGTTTTAAAAACGTCAATTTTGTATGTGATGCTAACGCTGCTTAACGGACAACAAGCTGAATGCAGCTGAATAAGAGTGAGCATTCCCTTATGCACCGATTACAGTGTAAAGTTAATTCTAACTAATCTTATTTAGTTTTCAATCTTGGCACTGTTTTTTTTTTCGAGATTTTTGATCGATTTACACCCGATTTTTCCGGGTCCGGGTTTGAGTGGTAGGGCTTCAAGCCATCCTGGCAAACTACCATCTTACCTATATTTGTCGCCATAATAACAATGTTATAAGTATTTGTTGTGTTCCGGCAATCAGAGGTAAGATTTCCTCAGTTGTTCAGGTAAGGTAAGATTCCTCATAAAGAAACTGCACTCAGCAGAGATGCAGAGAGATGGATGTGCCGAGGCATACTGTCAAAGTGGGTTATAACTTATAAATCTGCTTGTTTGATAGAACGTATCCAACCAAAGATTCAAAGTCACAGTAAGTTGTAATTTCTCTGTATATTAGGTCCTTACCTATGAAATTGGTGTTTTGAATGGAGATTTTGGGGATGTCTGCATTTTACATACTAACATTTTATCAGTTTTCTTCACAACGACAAATCCAGAGATAATAATATTTGGCATGTATCATTAAACAAGCTTTAGCAATATGTGTGTGAACACGCTTGATAAAAATTATTCATCGTTTTTATGTTAATGCAAACCAAATGATGTATTCGGGAGGCACTTAAAAAGAGTTGTCTCCGTGTCCAATTTTAACACAATTAAACTTACAACAAATTATCAAAACAAATCAAAAGAGCTCAAAAATATAGTCTATTTTTAGGCCAGGTAATTATTTTTTAGGAATACTCTGAATCTTAATAGATACAGACAAAATACTAAGAGAGAAAAAAACACCAATTTCATAGGTAAGGACCCAATATCTTATACATGTAAATGTATAAAATCATTTTACATGTTTTTAATGTAAAAACTCCGGACTGTAATTAAATTGAATTGGAAATTGTCAACTTTTATATTTAATTACACGTTAACACAAAAGTTGTGAGAATTACCCACATGGCTATTTGAGCATACGAAAGAAAGTTTTGTAAATAACTAGCTGTTGCCCGCGACTTCGTCCGTGGTTACTGGTTTCTTAACTATCCCACGGGAACCCTTTTATTTTCCGGAATAAAAATATCTAAGATGTTGACCAGAGATATTAGGAATCACCATGCAAAATTTCATTGAAATCGGTCCAGCCATTTCGAAGATTAGCCAGTACATACAGACAAATAGAAGAACAGACAGATTTTTTTTTTTTTGGGTATTTTCCCTCTTTTCCTCCTGACTTGATTTGAAGCATTTTTTTATATATACCTACAGGTATTCGACCTCTATTATATGTATAGATAGATAGATAATTAATTTTTTTAATCTAAGATATTGGGATGAATGGGAGTAGCGATAGTAATAGCGAATAATAGCGCATTGTTTTAAAATAAAATGGTATTCCGT
Organism: Parapoynx stratiotata; assembly: GCA_910589355.1. Classification (NCBI taxonomy): domain Eukaryota; kingdom Metazoa; phylum Arthropoda; class Insecta; order Lepidoptera; family Crambidae; genus Parapoynx; species Parapoynx stratiotata. Next base: position 2,196,373 of record OU342477.1, read on the forward strand.
AGCCAAATGTAACTCTTCTTATAATACTACTTTTCACTTTTTGCAAGGTTTATTTGCGCATGCATATCCTACCGAAGCAAATAAATTCTCACACGTAATTTGTTTCGTAAGCCAATCGAATAAGGTTCGTAATGCAATTTCCTATGCGAAATAGACTTCCTAAAATGTTTTATGCAAGACTTTATTGCTTGCTGGGTACGCCGTCGCCATGGCAACGTAATTCCCCCGTAATCCCTTTTATTTTAGCCTCTTATCCCCTCGGTGTGCCCCATGTATATTATCAGTCAGCCCTCAAGGGGCTGCATTTACACCGTCACGAATTTCTATGCGTGTTAGAGTATATGTCTTATGAACTTTTTGGGAGGTGAACATGAACAGTGTAGTTCCTGTCGTATGTATATTTATTATATATTTATCAGCGGTAGCAGAGTTGGGAGTGGGACGGACGGGACACTACTCGTTCGAGAGGCTGCAGGAATCGCGGGTTCGATCCCGACTCCTGTACCACTGAGTTTTAATACACCTTAAGTACAGTTCACTGTGGATATCGTTTGCCTCACATTGTGCAAAGCAACATGCTCGCCACCAGTTACATGGGGACTTCACCCCTCCGGGGAAAGGGCGTGATGATTATATTTATCTAGAATACAATGTTATACATTTTTTATACTTATCACGATTATTTCTCGTAGATACTACTACTGGCACTCTCCGCACTAAATGTTCTTTGAATAGCCACAACAATATATACTTTAATTTCATGGTTTACGTGAAAATAAGAAGAATTAATATTTTTCTACAATTTATTAAGCTACCGACGAAACAGAATTTCGAAAATAAAGGCAGGAATTCAAAGAAAATTTCTTATATCAAGCCCACTGGGTTTTTGGATAAAGTATTAAAATAACATAATATAACAGATACCTACTCCTGAAATTTTGATTAGCGAGTCCATGTTTTCCCTCAGTTTTTTATTAATTCAACTACGAGAATAAAATGTTTTACCCATTCAACCCCTCCACGGTGTAACAGTCAGCCGCTTGTCTAAAATTCCGCGTAAGAATTCGTCCATTGAAACCCTGAGCCAACCCCTGTCCGGCGGTGCAGTTACACGGATAAAATAATGCATTCTAACACGAACGGTGCGTTTGTTTTGGATTGGTCGGAATTGGTACCTTCTGGAGATGACGTCATTGAGAGTTTGACGACCCCTAGCAATGCCTTTTGGAATTCGCTATCGCTAAATGGATATTGTATAGGATTTGACGTTTGATTGCTTCCAAATTGATTAGCGAAAACTTAGGTATAGTCAGTTAGTGACACTCAGGGTGTTCAAATAAAAAGACGCTACCAATAAGTCAATTATATCGGTAAAAATAATGTTTTCATATTGTTGACAACAGAAGAGTTACCATAATTTTCTTAAGGAAACTCTTTTGTGTATTGCTATATGGAAACTTGATTTGTACCGATATTATTGTACATGTAAAATGACAAAATTTTCTGTTTGATTTCTGTTTGACTTCGCCACCAAGGAGCTCGGTGGCGTAGTGGTTTACGCTTTGGCGTTCGATATCGAAAACAAAAGCTACCTTCACCATGGCCAGTTCTATGACGGGTCTGCAAAGCTTTGTCATCTCGAGTTCCGCCGAGCTTATAAGGACCGATAAGCTGTTTTCCCGGTTGCTGTAGGTCTTAAACACATCACGTTTCACGTGTATATTAAATAAGCGCCCCTAGCGGAAAGTATCAGAAAGCATTCACATAAAAATTGAGCTTTAACGCAACAAAACAAGTAAAGTTTTTTAAAATGATATTGTAAGTCACTAGGAGTGCTGACGACTCTGTAGGCACTGTTTAAAAATTTTAGGATGTTTACTTTTTCAATACTCGCTCTAAAGTTTCTTGGAATAAAGTTCTTATTCATACGACTTTGCATTTTAATAATGCACATCTTTAATTTATGTACTCGCCTCTGATTTTCGCTTCAAAATTATTTTAAGAGGTAATGTAATATTACTCTCAATTACCTTAAAAGGTTTTTAAGTAAAACGAGATAAATTTCAGATATTTTAATGAAAAGAGATTGCGTTTTCACTTTAAATCGATTTTTGTTAATCAAGAAATAAACGTGTATTTTCTTCGTTGTAATTACAATTGTTTTTACACGAAACAAGTAATTTTAAACAAACAGGCTTTGTTTAGGTGTGACTTGTTTTTTAATTCGAAATTTTAATTCGAAACGTTTTAGGAAATTTTTTTCGGAGGCCGAACGGCGTTTTGTATGGATTCCTTGTGTTTATTTAATATAGCTACAATTGTTATTTTCGTTAATTCAAGAGAACAACATTTTGGCAAAAATAGACAACAATTAATAATAACCTAATACAAAGGTTTGTAAATGGATATGACAAATATTTTAAGTACTTAATTCTTTCAGGGCAGCAATATTATTATTTATTTGATATACCTATTGGTTATGGAATTGAATGGCCGGTCACTATTATTTATTCTGTGTTATAAGATATTATATATGAATGCATATTTTTGTTTTTAATCTAATTGTGGTATGTTTTTGTTTCAGGTGATGAATCCTAGAATATTAAAGAAATTGTTTAATCTGTAAGTAAGGACCTGTTTTAATCTTTATTTTGAATAAGGCGGTCACAGGCGTAGCTAAAGGTAATATAATTATGTATATTATAGCAAGGCATATTACGTTATATATTCCATACAAATTCTTGAGTGTCCATACTCACAGCTATATAATATTGCGCGACGCTGCGTTGTGCGTGGGAGTGTAAGAATCGCCCAAATCATAATTATGTTTTTGTGCGTGCATTTAGTAATTGATTCGATACTAGCGTTGCGTTGTGTTGTAGGAACAGGAAGGAAGCGACTTTCATAATACTATGCGGTGTGAGATTCTGTGTCGCACAGAGACTTAATTATCCTTAAATTGTTCAAAATAATTAGTGTGGGCGGAAGTTTTAATATTAATTTGATTCTATTGATTGCTTCCTGTGACTTGTTCTATTCTTTTCATTCTATAGTAAAATTAACTTGGTCATAGAGAGATTCGAAGAAAATAAGGTTGAAATTGGTTGGTCTTTTGGCACTTAATAGAAATAATTTAAACTGTATAGATTCGATTTTATTGATGAGGTAAAATTGTCTTTTTAATAATAAACAATTCCTTAAGTGGAGAAAAAACATGGAGTCAATATAAAAGTCGAATTCCGTTTTAATCCTATTTGGGGTGTGAAAATGTGTAGGGGATTGGCAAAGCGTGACTCCCCATCTCGTAAGCGATGACATTTACATTGGCCTACGATTGATTGCAACCAGAATCTGCAGTGGTATAACTACCATGTATAAGCATTTTACCACAAGGTTTTTCCTTGGATGCCTCTCTCCCATCTTACGCATCTTTGCATATATATATCTGCCGCAAACAATGTTTGCGTTTCAGGGTAAAACAAGCCTCTTCACGCCTGAGCTGAGGTCCAAGCCTTTAGAGGCACACTGAGCACATCTGCCGGTCGCCGAATACGGCTTTAGCGCCCAGCAGACTCTAAATCCTAAAAATATAAGATTTTCGGACGCTATAATTGTTTAAAAAATTTATAACGACAGTGGCCGTCAGAACTCCTTAGAAATGCATTGCATATACCTAGAACTATTTGATAAATGTGCGATGCTAAACAGAACTGTCGAGAATCATTCAACATCTCACCTGAATCCTAAAAAAATATAAGGTTTGCAAGCAAAACAATTGTTAATAAAAAAATATTTTTGTTCTTAGAACTTTTGAGAATTGATGCCTATCACCTAGAACTCTTCGGATTTTACCTTACCCGTCATCCTATTAACGTAAATGATGAGATGCTGCGACATAATTTTAGAAGTTAGCATCTCATTTTTTTTATTTGTTTTTTGTATGAAGTTCGCCGGAACTATTGTTGAAACCTATCAAGATCTGTAGAACTATACTGGATGCCAATGAATACTGATTTTTTAATGAGATGCTAACATTTGATATGCACATACGTCCCTGGAAGTGGGTCCTCCTAAGGGGTGCCTTCCAGAGAGAAATCCTCCAGTGGTGGTTCACCACTACGCTCGAGGACTCACCAAAGTTCTCGCCTTCTTTAAAAAGTCAGTGTGAAACTGAATAGCGGTTAGAGGCATCAGTTAGGGTTAAATAAAAAAGTGTTTAACAGGCAATGAAATTGCTGGCTAAAAATATTCTTTTGAAAGAAATGTATGAGAGCAGGCCCACTATATCGGTCCATAACTGACCTGAAATGGTCCAAGAACAATCATTGAAGGTATATTCCATTGTAGTAGGGATCATTCTGACCTTCGATCACACAGATACAATAGACAGCTTTAACAAAATAAGCTATCTTATTTATTACTTATTCTAAAAACACTAATTTTGGCATGCCAACTCAAACTAAGTTTCTGAAGTAGCCCAAAGCAGTAGTTTCATACTTGATGCTAATTTAATTTGAACTTATCAGGGACTGTGGAAACTATTAAGTTAAGACCTTTGCTAATTACGATTCAAGGAACATCATAATGAAGAACTCGAGTCAAGGAACTTTGGACTGTAATTATTTTAAACATTATTAACAACCTTTGAGTCTTATTAAAACGTTGGCAGTTTTGTGTGTCATATATATAAATCTATGCTCACAACTAGAGTAATGATTGCTCCGTCCAAGGACACGACGCATATATAAGTTTTAGTACAGTCATACATCCATTCATCCATCAGACTATAGACGGTCACTGACGTCCACAACATTGGCCTCCCCCAATGACCTCCACAAAAACCGCATCCAGCGTCTTCCGGTGACCTTCTCCAGATGGTTGGTCCACCTTGTTGGGGCCTTCCTACGTTGCGCCTCCCAATACGCGGCCGCCACTCTAGAACCTTTCTGCCCCAAAGGCCATCAGTTCAACGAGCAATGTGCCCTGCCCACTGCCACTTAAGGTTCGCAATTCAGTTGGCTATGTCGATGACCTTAGTTCTCTTTTTCGATTCGCAATCTCCTCGTTTTTGATTCGATTACGCAGAGACACTCCGAGCATAGGTAATAGGCATATCTTTAGCTCGTGGCGATTTAGGATATCAAACGTGCTTACCGAAGCACGGAGGTTTTGGTTTTGGTCACCAATCTAAGGATCAAAAAATGCTTAGTTATCAAAATTTAAACCATTTCCGTACCAATTGACCCTATGCTACGCACCTCTCCTATAATGACATCAAAAGCCATAATATTATGTTTACACATTCATTTAGTAACTAGCTGTTGCTCCCGATTTTGTCCACTGTTACTGGTTTTTTTAACTATCCCACGAGAACCCTTTAATTTTCCGGAATAATAAGTATCTAAGATGTTGACCAGGAATAAGGTATCACCATGCAAAATTTCATTGTAATCCGTCCAGCCATTTCGAAGATTAGAGAAAAAAAATATGATTTTTTTTTTGGAATTTCCTTCTTTTTACGTACGCCTAACTTGATTTTGATTTTTCGACCTTTACATATTTATTATATGTATAGATTTCGCACAAACAAAATTTTGACATCGATTTGAGTAGGTAATCAATAATATATCAAATTTTTGGTAATTCACTACAAATGGATTCTCAAAATTATTCCCAAACGAGCAATCTATTAGAATAGTCCGACTAAACCTATTTGAGCTGTTAACGCGGTAAAGTTCCACAGTTATTAATTATTAAACCTTTCCTGACTAACTAGGGTTGTCTATTGGGCAATTGGCATAACGCACCGAAATATTTAATAAAAAGTTATTAAATATATACAGGATGGGATCGTTTCTTGAAATGTTTTGGACAAAATCCAACAAAACCTATAAAAATAAATAAACTTGATTTGAAGTAGTTAGCTCAATTTTGTGGAAAATGTTAATCCCTGGCGACAATGGGAAGTGACCCTGACTATTCAATCTAGCGGTCCCGAGTACCTGCAAGTCCCGGTGGGCGCAGATGTTTGTATGATCGATCACTATACAGGGTGGCCCATAAGTCATGAATCTATAGATGAATCCATGAATGGATACATAGACAGGATAAATTGTATCAGATAATTACTCGGAAGTAAGATCCTAACTTCATTTTCTATAAAGTTATGAGCACTTTTGTCCTGTCGTTAAAAATTCTGAAATTTCCAATGAAAACAAATCTTTCGCAGAGAAAATTGTAGATATATTTTATTTTATATTTTTTCTTTTAAGTTTTTAGGAAAAGTACTAAGGAAAAGTCAACCAGCATTATAACTGCCAGTTTAACTTGTCAAGAGGTACATAACGAGACCAGTAGAAACATCTATTATTTGCGATCACCGGTGTTCGCGGTGTCCTCCAAGGGGTTAATGATGATTCCAACGAGGTATGACCCACCTCTTGGTAGCCTAACAATCTTAAATTAAAAGGACAATGGGCAAAAATGTATGTAACCGTGGTACCTGCTCCAATAACCAATATATTTTTGGAAAGACCTTTAGATGTAGAAACACATCTGCCATGGGGCCAGTTCCAATTCTCATTTTGAAATAAGGGATGATACCACCAGCTTAGCTATTGGAGCCGGGTACCATTCTGCCAATTCTCCTTTTTTCATTGCAAGGTCGCAGCTAGAAAAAAAAATAGGAAAATCTATGAATCTGGTATCGGTCGAAGTAGCAACCTCTTCTATGTTATTTAAAATTTATATGGGACTTCATCATAGCAGGAATATGTAGAAATTTTTCATTCCTCTGGGGTATAAATTACCTGAAAGATTTTTTTGCTCACTATTTATAAGAAGCGCATGCAATATTTGAACTAGGTACAATATTCTTTTGTTTATATTTTATATTAATGAGTATAGCGTAAAAGAAATGAATAATCTATTGTAGTAGCAAATATAATTAGATTATGAAGCTAGCTACAGCTGTTTTTCTCTTATACTCACGCCACTTTCACTTTGTATGATTTTCTAATTACATACATACATATAATCACGACTATTATCACCCATGGATGAGTCAGAGACTAGGCAAAAGCACCGCAAAAGCAGTTCATTGCCATAGTCTGCGATTCACCAAACAGTGACTGCACTCAGCGTGACGGGTGGTGAGGCCGTCGCTGCTGTAAGCTATTGAATGGTTGTGCAGTTCTAAGTCCATTAGTCGCCATTAACAACACCCAAGGGTAGAGATGGGTTGGTAGTATTCTTTTAATGAGCCTCTACCACACGACTCTTATAATTACAATTGAATTGAATTTAGGTTCTAACCCTTCAGTCACCAACATCATCAAATTGTTAGTGTACAGTCACGTGCATGAAATGTATAATTATTGACTCTTATAAGAAGAGAATAAAGACCACCTGTGAAATCTGTATACATATTTTTTCATGTGACTATATTCAAACTTGTGACCATATATAAGACGCCATAAAGTTTTCAACCTTGATAAATTAATTCAATATTGTCGGTAACTCAGGAAAGGCCCGGCCCTTTGTGTCCGGGCTGTCAATTGTTGCTCCAAAGGATGTTATTCAACCAGAAACCTTCGAGAGATTTTGAGAGAAATAAAGTCTCCTGAGTGCAAAACGGCCTTAGATCGAAGTAATTTGGGACTTAAAATTACTAGGATTTCCGATATAGAAAAAGGACGCATTTGGAGATGAGATGGGGTATGTTTCATCTTATCTAATTTGTCGTTGATTTCGCATTTTGCAATAATTTTTATCAAGCTACTTTTTATTCGCCTTTTTGTTTCTCAAGCGGAATATTGCTGTTTAAAATATTCTATACGGGCAGTGAAAGTCGAAGGGCTGACCAGGAATAATCCCCGTACGTCTCGTGGTTTTTCCAGCAGTGAAATGTATTTAAAAATAAAGTACTCATCCTCCTCACCCTATATACGTCCCTCTGCTAGACAAAGGCCTTCCTCGCGGAGAAACACATGAGGAGTTTGGGCCGTAACACCTCCACGCTGGCCCAATGCGGGTTGGTGGGTAGAAACGGTTGCAATAGCGACCGGGACCAACGTCACCCATCCAAGGGCTGACAATAGCGAAAGTAGCTTTGTTTTCTATATAGAAAGCTAAAGCATACTAACCACTACGCCACCGAGCTCAAAGTACCCATATTTACTATCTTTACTTCCTATATTACTATTCAAGTCAACATTCAACAACCTATCAGAACTCTATCAAATTTGCATTTTCACTCATAACACTGTTACGCTCGCCGCCGCTTTCGTAATTGTAAACTACCGTCAATATTTGTGGTGCTTCGAGCCGGATTGATTTTTGAGGATATCGGCATAGTGGTTCGTTATGAAAACGAAGCTGCTATGGTCTGTTTTTTGATGGGTGAGCAAAACTTTGTCATATCGAGTTCCTCCATTGCTTATAAGTTTCGTTAACTGGTCAAGGTGCACAAAACGAGCCACAATAGAAACCTCTATTATTTGGAAGACCGGCGTTCACGGTGCCCTCTAAGGGGTTAAGCCGTTCGTCTCGATCGCTATTGCAATTCTTTCAACGTACCAGTCCGGATTAGGCCATTCATGGTGGTGTAACGGCCCATTCTGCTTATGTGTTTCTCTATGCAGAACTTATTTATTGACCAAAATATGAACATACATACATACAATCACGCCTGTAATCCTCGAAGGGGTAGGCAGAGTCTAAGAAGCACTGTGTTCCTTAAGGCCATATTTAACCATACGAAAATTGGGTTTGGTCAGATAAAAAATCGTGAAGGAGTAGTAACAAGTGGGTAGCTCATCGCCTACACAATCACAGACCCAGTACCCAATACGCCCTTAGTTGCCTTTTACGACTTGCTATGCAAGAAAAGCAGTTGACACATTCTTTGGTTGGTACCAAAATATGAAGAAAGGCTTAATCGGTCCTTACAGTACGGCATAGCAAAACTTTCCATTTTAGTAATTTGACCTAAATCTTAGAATGACAAGTTATTAAATCTGATACATCTTTATGCTCGTGGCAATACCTAACTCTTTTATTTGACTACAATATGGATATTAACTGATACAGCAACAGTGTGTAGTGTGCTAAGCTTAACTAGGTCACGTTTGATGCCTCCGCGAATGAAGTACCTATTATTAAATGGATGTTCAAATGCATTTCCTATTGCGGTCATAAAGCAGTTTTCTGTAGAGCGATGTAATTTATCAAACTTATTTAGATTCTAGCTGTTCCCGCGACGTCGTTCGCGTGACTATTGATTTAACGCCGATAAAAGTTTACAAAAAGTTTTTGTGTGTTTGTTAACACTGCATTCCTTTTTTACAAAGTGCTTAACATTACATTCCTACCTCTTATTAGCAAGATGTTAATAGTTGAACTAAAACTTTTAATTATTAAAATAATGAAAATAACATTTCTTGCCTGTGTCATCTGATTAATTCTTGTCATGGTGATAAATCTCTGTTATCGTGTCATTATTTTACAATGCCGAGAAATTTTAAAATTCGTTATGAAATTACATTTTGATGGAATATGTCACATAATGTTCGGTCGATCAGATATTGATAACCACGGTTACACCCGCTTCGTTTGTCCCTTCTCAGGCTCTAGACTATCTGTGTACCAAATTTCAATTGAACCGGTTCAGTAGTTTTGTCGTGAAAGCAAGACAGACAGAGTTACTTTCGCATTTATAAAATTAGTATGGATTCGTAGGTTTAGTATATTTTTTATTCTTTTTACTTGTAGTATGTTATAGTAATCAGATCAGAACAAATTTATCGTTCATAGTGGTTTGAGAGCTCCTTAGATTTTTACCAACATCCTCGAAAAATATTACGCTGTAAATCAAGTTGGATTTACTGGATAGAGATTGCTTTCATTACGCAGTTTTTGTTTTTAGTTTCTATCTCATTTGATTCCAACAACATAATTTCAGTTCAGTCGTGTTATTCAACTTGCAAATTTATTGAATCCTCAGGAGAAACACCTCTTGGTGTGTACTCCCGTCAAGAAAAGAACGTACTTATTTCTGGAAGTCCGGCAACACATTTGCAGTCCTTCAGGTGCAGCAGATGTCTATGGGCTACGGTGATCACTTTCCTGCGCCTGTTTGCCTTCTCTCATATATAGTATTATAGGAAATACATGATCAATTTCAACCAAATAATTCAAATGGAAGCATTGCGACAAACGTTTTCAAAAATTAATGCAAGCAGAATATTTGCCGTCCCACCAGATGTTTATTCGTTATCATCTGGAAAATAAAGGATTCCCGAAAATGTTCCTCATTTTGCTGTACCTACCTTGAAATTATACGTCACTTTGTGTAAAATCCACGTCATGTTTGCTGCTTCATAATTCAGTATTCGAACAAAAGCCTCGGACTATAAAAGTGGATTCCATTGTTACGAGAAAAAGCAGACCTAACCTTGTTTTGGAATACATTATTTTAAGTGAGGAATATTATAACGCTTGTAAAAAGGAGGGAAAGCGGGACGAAGGTAATCGGATTTTAGGGGTAGGGTAATTCTGCTGTTCTCGGTGTAGCAGGACCCAATATAACCCCGGAAACCCACGGTCCAAAATTACTCCAAGAATCTTTATAGAGAACTGTACGCTGACCAACAACGCCGGCAAGATTTCCAGACATTTTGACGTATAAGCGCGCGCGTGTGGCTATGAAAAAATGTTAGTCGATCCTTGTAATTGTAAGCGCGCGCGTAGGCGACGCTGGTGGCTAGCTTATGAAACTACCCTAAAGGTCTTTTATACAGCCATGAGGTGGTCAATCCTATCGAATCCTTAAAAAAAGTATGACTGGGTTATTTTTATAAAAGATTTACACAGTGTAGGTATTTGTATTTTCAAAGATATAAATGGTAACCTTGCTCATACTTTGATGTTATCCAATTTCATCGTGCAATGTTTTGAAGTCAATCAGTTGATATGTAACTTCCTACAATCACCTATTCTACACAACATGACAATAAAGGGAATCTTATCTTTTCAGTCACTATCGTGTAGCACAGCTTATGAAACCTAAACTAAAGAATATCAGGTACCTACTTTCCATTCTACCTACTTTGACCATTCTATCAAGCTGTCACATTGACGCCAAAATGAAATCTGTCTACCGACTGGATTCCAGAAAGGCAGTCTTGCGAGCGGAAGCGGCTAAATATAGTGTGTGTCTAGACTGATTCACGAACGCCACATTTAGGCTCAATTTGTTTTTGAGTTTTGTAGGAAACGTTTTAAGCATAGTCTGCTGTGTATTGCTCATTTGCTTTTGTAACAAGATAAGTATTCTCAAAAGATTTTATCTGGATAAGCTATAAATCTTCGTGTTCCTCTTGTATCGGTTCGGAATTAGATCTGGTTTTTTATTTATTTACTTCAGCAATTGTTTCAACATTAACTCTGTTCACTCAGGTTTTGTCTTTATGTCTTATCACATTTGTCCGTCATTAATAGATATTTCTATTCGCCTTTAACACATATTTAACGTCGTTGAAAACGCCAACTTTGGCTTCTAGTCTTACTAATTTCATGTAGGTACCTATGATATCTTTATTCGTTTGTTATGTTCACCAAAAGTGTTATCAATATAATTATATCAGCCTATTCTTACAGCCATTCCATTAGCTATCATTAAGACACGACTTTTACGCTAACATCGGGAGAATCTGGATAATTTATAAAGTTTGATACAACTTACACCACTGCTCTAGCTACTGGGCCTGCCTACATGAGATACATGTGAGGAGTACGCAACTTGATAACTTCCTGGATCTCATTCCTACGCACTGAGTAACTTTAGAAGACAACTTGTTCTCCTATTATCAACCCATCATTCAAAGCAACATTTTTGCTTACAGTCTCGAAGCCACAGCTCGAACTATCGATTAAAAACAAAGAGACAACGAAGGAGGTGAAATAATAAAAACGTGGAAATAAATAATTAGTCACGCATATTTTAGCACCTAAGCGCTCCAGCGTTTGTTCATCAGGCTAGCGCTACACCAGACCATTGACACATTCTTTGCAAAGACAGCTCGCATTAACGAAAGTTACACAACGAATCCTGAACAGAGGAAAGGGAAAGTTTTGCAGTAACCAGAAACTTGGTACGGTTCGATTTTACGAGGCGGTAGGGTTGTCCCCAGTTATGAGGAACTTTAATGAAAGTCCTAAATCACATGGCCATGCATTGTTCTGCAAAATCTGAAGTGATATTTATTAGGTCGAGGAAATTTAGATTTAACACGTTTTTGGGATAATGGCACATATGTTATAGGTAATTTTAGTAATTTATTTATAATAAGGAGTAAGGCATATCTACCGTACAATCGTCGGAGTACATTTGTCGAGGGGTAGGGATTGCGTTAAAGTAAGTGTAACAAGTCCTGCGATTTAGAGATGAGCTGAGGAGCCGTTGTGACTGTTGATTGATTTCAAATAAGAGCTCTAGAGAAATATAATTTTTTCGGGTCCATGGTTTCTCCTTCATCTTAGAATCCTTCGCTACCCTGGTAGTTAATTTTCAGTTATGAAAAATTTCAAACAGTACGGTCCCGGGTTAAAAATATGCTTCCTTTGTCTTTTTCAAGTTTTTTTTAAAATTTAAATAGTAACCCTTCTTTGGATTTTTCCACTACAAGAACTGGAACAACTTTTGTTTTGCGTCCCCACGCCCTTACCTTTTTAGTAAATATTTGATGAAAACTTGAGTGGTACTATGACAAATAATTTTATTGTTATGAGCGCCTTTTTTGGATCTACCTTCAATTTTTTTATGGTTTGTGCAAATACATATTCAAAACGAAAATTTGAGAAGTATTTGAAAATAGGTTTTTAATTATGACTTTTATATTTAACAGGCTCGCCACCTGTTCCATGGATACCTAACAGATCTGGCGAAATCTGGGTGCTTAACACCTCTGTCTACCCCTTCGGGGAAAGAGGCGTGATGATACGTTGTTGTTGTTGACTTTTATTTAACTTAAACTTAAACACAAATTATTTATTCAGTTTCGGTATTTACATACTTTTATGAAATTCTTAACGTTAAATTCTGAATTTCAAACCACTTCGACTGTACTGCAGGGCTTGCCGGTTGCCCACTGTTACGTACATGTTTGAATGTGTGTCTATATACGTCCCATTGCTGGGCAAATGGCTCATGGAGAACACATGAGAATAGGCCGTAACACCACCACGCTGGCCCAGTGCGGGTTGGTGGGTAGAAACGGTTGCAAGAGCGATCGGGACCATGACTATACGTGCCATCCGAAACACCGAAGTTTGAGATAATAAAGTTTTCATCCCATCTAAGGCCTGACCATGGCTAAGGTAGCTTTGTTTTCGATATCGAAAGCCAAGTGTATGAAAGACTGTTAGAAGTAGAATAAGCAAAAGGATGTTTTGACAACCCTACCCCAAGTGGTGCACGCACCTCACGTGCCGTCAATAAACCGTCACAATGGCCGTATTAGATCCCAATAATAACTCTAGCTTCGCGCCAAACTAATTCTTCTGTCACAGAAGTTACACGAGTAAAACTAAGTTTTAGTCGTGACTTGTCTATTGTTCCAAGGTTCAATGGAAAATCCTTCTCGAGCGTTTTATCTTCGATATCCGTAGCCATAGATCTGACCGCCATTGCAGCTGCTGAGTTCTGGAGCGTAGGTACTACTTACCTGAGGCATGGATGGCATGGATTCTCGTCCAGACCACATCCAGCCCACAGCGTCGTGCATTAGTCGAGACCTAGACCTATGTTTAGCTGTTGTAGACGTGTTGAAGTGGATCGTCTCAGCTTATATACGTCACTGTTGGGCACAGGCCTTCCCCGTGTTGATTGGTAGCTGAAGTGCATGATGATGTTCAAAGACGTTTAAACTCCCTTTTTAATTATTCATAATAATAAAGTTAAAAATTGGGAAAGACGCGCTACTCGTTGAAGAGTTTGATCTCACCGCTTGCACGACTAAATTGGAATAAACCTTACGTACATTTGATTGTGAATAACGCTTGCCTAACATTGCGCCCGGTGCATGACCGGCTCGTCACCTGTTGGAACTAAGGCATATCAGGCCAAATGTGACCTCTGCTTACCCCTTCGGGGACAGAAGCGTGGTTGTTATGCTATTTATATCCAAGCAAAGTACCCATTCCCTATACACCACCTGTTCCCAATTCTATTTGGGGTCGTTGCAACATGTCTTCTTCTTCGAATCTCTTCTATTACTCGCCAAGTAAACACTCACTCCCGTCCTCATTATATCATCATTCACCAATTACTTTTCAATGTCATTCACACCATTCCAATACTCTTCCATTCACAACTTCCGTTACACAAAAACATCACACTATTGAAATTCATTTACAAAAACAATTGTCCTTTATCTACTATTCACAGTACAAGCTCTCAACTAAGCTTAATTTGGACACAAAAGAATTATCGCCGTTTGTTTTCACCACAACCAATTACTTGGAGGCAACATAAATTAGTAATTAGCGGAATAGAAATTGTCCACGAGCAGACAATAGAATCCCTAAGGGTGGATGCCGTTATAGCTACGATATAAGGCCGTACTAACGGCTTAGGGGTCAGTGATCTTTAACATAAGTCCTCATCGAATCTGTATAGACAAAAACGGAAATATTTATGGGGTGAATACAGAAAATGTTTCTTAGAAAATAGTGACCTATTTTTTCGGGAAGTTATCTTTGTTATTTTTGTTGAAGATCGAAGGAAGGATGTGATTATTGAATTTGGGTACAGTCATTATTGAGATGAGGAGTGAGAGAAGAAATATTTAGGAGAAACAATTGAAGTGACTGTGATATAGGATTTAGAATGGTGACTTCAATAAATAGTTTCGTGAAAAGAATATCCTCATCAAAAAAATATCTTCTAGCATAGCTTAGGATACTGATGAAAATTGTTATTAAATTGTTTTGTCAAAAAATATAATCGTGTTTTAATGATTTTACGACCGAATTCCGTATTCTTGCTTCCGAGTCAAGTTTAGATCAGCCAAGTTTCCTCTGTAACCTAAGTCTGTAACGTAATTTCGACAAATCAATATTGATTTGATGTCACATCAAATGTCTTGTTATAAAATTCTCCCATGTAGGGCAGGCAAAGGGAACGGAGCCCATACAGCCAAGTCTTCAGTATACATTTCAACAGTAGTTTGCATTGCAACTGTGTAATGCATTTCAATCTCAGAGTAAACAGAACTGGAGTAGCCTTTGTCTAACATTCCCCTCTGCCAAATGCACAAGCATCGGATGCTTGCACGTTTAATAAAACTAGGTGAGCCGCCATTTTGACAGCCATAACATTGTAAACGTTGCGGCGAACAGAGCTCCCGCAAAAATGCCTGCTTGTGCTGTTTTTTGTTGTAAAAATA
This sequence comes from Parapoynx stratiotata, assembly GCA_910589355.1. Lineage (NCBI taxonomy): Eukaryota > Metazoa > Arthropoda > Insecta > Lepidoptera > Crambidae > Parapoynx > Parapoynx stratiotata. Next base: position 2,211,819 of record OU342477.1, read on the forward strand.
AATAGAAAACAACGAGTATGCTAAAAGATGGTGTCACCTTTTATTTGTAATTATAATTTTTAAGATTTTATGATTATTTACTTCATTATTTCATGTTTTAAAATTCTACGATTTCAAATTTCGAACGCTTGTCTCGTGGGGAGTGCGGCTGTGACGTTGTCAAAACGCACACCCCACGTGACTATTTTAAGCGTGTGTGTGCGTGAAATATAAATTTGTGTGTCGAATTATGCATGTGTGCATTTGTAAAAACGTTGTGCGTTGTGCTGGCTTTGAGTGTAGTGGTAACCTCACCCCCCGCAAGAAATGGCAGAAAAACATGTTTGAGAAATTGACTAATGGCTACTCCAGTTCTGTTTACTCTGAGATTTCAATGCATCTTAGGAGAATTTGGCGTCAAACGATCGATGGCAGACACTGTGGTGCTACTTGGATGAGGTGGATTACCACGATAAAAAACTCATCACTTTTCACACCACTTGACGTTTATTTCGATAATCCTCCACATTGCACATCATCACAGACACTTATTACACAAAACTACACTGATTTTACGTAACAATATCCACTCCGTACAATATTACAATCATCGAAATAAAAATCACGTCCGCCATAGTTGAATGCCGCCAAAAACTCCCAAATATCTTGTTTTTTTAGTAAAATTCACCCAATAAAGGGTCGGCAAAGGGAACTAAGCCCATGCAGCCATGTCTTTTGTAATTATGTCTTCAGTAATTTACATTGAAACGCTAGTGTAATGCATTTAAATGCATCTTGGGAGAGTTTTCGCCAACGATCGATGGCAGACACTGTGGTGTTACTTCGTTTAGGTGGATTACCACAAAGATCTCATCGTTTTTCTCACCACTGGACACTAATTTCAATGATCCTCCATATTGCTTATCATAATTGACACTTATTAAACAAAACTACACTGCAGTATTGCAGCTACGTGTCATCCGTGCGAGATGGTGAATACACATAGAACTTCAAAGACTGACTTCATACGTATTACATACAATCACGCCCTTTCCCATAGAGGCAGACAGAGATTACTTCTTTACAATGTCACGGTCCTTACATTCTTGGGACGAGTTGGGACAGACGGGGCTTTCGTTCGAGAGGCTTCGATCCCACTGCCTGCACCACTGAGTCGGAATAAAACTTATGTACAGTTGTGAATATCATAATCATTTTGCATTGTCTTCCGATTTTCCCACACATGCAATATAAAAGCTTGTAAAAATATTTGTATACCTTCATTTAAAGATAATCTCCGATAAATAAAAACCAAAAAAAAAAAAAAGCCTATTACAATCAAATTAACACAAGACGTTCATGTCAGTATTCCACGCACGCATTCTTTCGGACAATGTATTCGAAGCAAGTCTTAGATTTATATTGTGATTCTTACACGAGAAAGATCAAAATCAATGCTGAACGTGTCCAACTTGAATCCTTGTTATAAAATTTCAAACCACTAAAATAGTACGTGTTTCTAGAAGTTGCTGAATAAGATGTTTAGCGTTGTTTTCAATGATTATCTGAATGTTTTTTGTTCGTTCCAAATTCTCTCGTACCAAGTTAATAATCGACACGATCAACGTAACGTTGAGTACATAATACAATACGTGTCTTGCTTATTACCAAGCCTGTTATTAGCAACCCTTGTACTTGATACAAAATTTGTTTTGCTCATAGCGAGATTACAATCCTCTCCAGTATGCAGATCACACGTGGCCTTGGTCCCTGTTTTCTCCAAAAAACGAAAACAAATCCGTAACATTTTATTTTGAGTCATTAAAAAACTTTCGCCATATCTGGAACACCGGGGAACTTCAATATATTGATGTTTTTGTGCGGAACATCGTTTATTGGTCTTGGGGGTCATCATTTTCGTTGTGATTGATAAAATAATTCAGAAATATGTTCAAAAACTGATAATTTATGGATGAATAATAATAATAATAATAATCTTTATTGCACAGATAAAACACAGTTACATAATACACTGTTTTACATGTGGGTTAACAATTTGTGCACAACAGAGTTTGAAAGTTACATAAATAATCAGGGGTCCCCAAACTAGGCTTTGCCTGTATCTTGGGGAAGCCTTATAAGTTTAGTGCATTTATAGAAGAGTAACATTCTTAAACAAGCATTTCTTTATGATGTTTACATTATTTACTTTATTATATTAATAGAAATCATATAATTATACAATTGTGTTTTAGTAGTCAATCTCATAGAAGGTTTAATTAGTTATTCTTTCAGTAGGTAATTATCAGTTGACAAGCTCCTCTGTAGATGTGTAGTCAAGAGAAAGCAACCATTTGGTAAGAACTGACTTTGCTGCCGGCACAGAGCAACTTTTGATGTCACAGGAATTTACTACAGCATTGTAAATGCGTGCTCTAATGGAGTCACCGAATCTACTAGCAAAGTAAGAGTTAACTGTTGGTAATGGAATTCGGAAAACTCGTGAATGTGATGATGGATGAACAATATTTACCGTATGATGATGTGCGTGTTATCACTTGTCCTCTAAATGACTGATATTTCAATGATTAATGTACAGAGAATGTTTGATGGTAACCTCAGGTCATTTATATTTAAGAGGCAAACTTCTGGAAATAACGATTAAAAAGCAAAAACGCTCCCCCTTAATCTTTAGTGACTACCTATATTAATAACAATGCAAATTAATAAAACTACTAACACAACTAAACCTTTCTTTGTATTTCTGAGTTCTGAAGCTATTCGTTAAATATAATATAGGAATATTTTGACTGATTCAATTTATAGAAAATACAATCGAGTGATTCTAAGAAAAGTACAAAATCATAATTCGACACGGGAAGAGTTAACTCCGATTCTGAATGTCTCTGCTAATCTCAAATCAATGGCGTCGGTTGAGGTGAAGACGATTTCAATAAGTGTATCAACTTGTTGGTTTGGTTATAAAATAGAAAACCTATTTTCAGATAATCAATGAACTAGGTCGCACGTGCAGTAACATCCACAATTTATAGAAAACTTAATCCAATGGCTGAAAGACTAACAAGGTCTTATGATTCCATTGTTGTTCGTAGAAATAGCAAGCTACACTGATTCTAGAAATATAGAAAAATTATCGAGGCATTTGATGGTGGTTGCAATATCAAGAATATTCCTTTTATTAGGTCCTTACCTATGAAATTGGTGTTATGTATGGAGATTTTGGGGAATTCTGCATTTTCCATACTAAATTTTTTTCAGTTTTCTTCACAACGACAAATCCAAAGATAATAATATTTGGCATCTATCATTAGACAAGTTTTAGTAATATGCGTAATATCACACTTCATAAAAATTATTTATCGTTTTTAAGTGAATGCAAATAAAATTATGTATTCGGGAGGCACTTACTTGACTCGTTGCGCCGACCCCAAATGAAATTGGGAAAAGGGCAGGATAATGATGATGATTCGGGAGGCACTTAAAAAGAGTTGTCTCCGTATCTAATTTTAACACATTTAAGCTTAAAACAAAACAAATCAAAAGAGACCAAAAATATAGTCTATTTTTAGACGAGGTAATTATTTTTTAGGAATACTCTGAATCTTAATAGTTACAGACAAAATACTAAGAGAGAGAAAAAACGCCAATTTCATAGGTAAGGACCCAATATTTCCCAATTTAAGGGCAGAACAAGACGAGCTAATTATTGAGGACATTGCAAAAAGAAAAAACATAACAATGAGAGAAATTTGGATCGTACGTAGTACTACCCCTAAGGTAACTAGTTGTAGGTAATTCTACTCCTTATTGGTAATTATTAGGGGAATGTTACAACTACCAACAAAACTAAGGGCAAAATATTTTAATCCATACTAATCTAATATTAGGCGAGTACATGCGAAAGTAACTCTGTCTGTCTGTCTTGCTTTCTCGTCAAAACTACTAAACCGATAGTCTAGAGCCTGAGAAAGGTCATAGGATACTTTTTATCCCGATATTCCCTTGGGAACGGGTACCGCGCGGGTGTAACCGTGGTTATCAATATCTGCTCGACCGAGTATTGTGTGACATGTTCCGTCAAAATGTAATTTCATTTCAAATTTAATAATTTTTCGGCATTGTAAAATAATGACACGACAACAGAGATTTATTATGACAACAATTAATCAGATGACAAGAAATGTTTTTTTTTTTCATTATATTTTAATAATTAGAGATATTAGTTTAACTATTAACACTCAACATTTTGCTAATAAGAAGTAGGAATGCAATGTAGAGCACTTTGTAAAAAAGACATGCAGTGTTAACAAAACAAAAACTTTTTGTAATCTTTTATCGGCGTTAAATCAATAGCCACGCGAACGACGTCGCGGGAACAGCTAGTATCTTTATAAACAGGATCATTTACTAAAGCACCACATTCCCTTGTGGATGTCAGTATCCTGCAAGCATTTTCCTTCCTCGCAACCAATAAAATCCCTAGGGAGCTTCTGATGTGCGCCAGAAGAATGCAATTTTCTCATATTGTTTTTCTTCGCCGTTCGTAAGCATATTCACAATAGATTTTACTTTTGTTTGTGTGAATGTTAACTTTGAAAGAGCTTCATCCTCAGCCTATATACATCCCATGCCCAGCGCATAGGCCTTCCTAATGGAGAAACATGAGGAGTATGGGCCATAACACCACCACGCTGGCTCAATGCTGGTTAGTGGGTAGAAACAGCTGCAATAGCTACCGGGACCAACGGCTTAACGTGCCTTCCGAAGCTCAGAGGAATTCAAGATTTCTTTGGCCACCCATCCAAAGCCTGACCATGGCGAATGTAGCTTTATCTTCGATATCGAAAGCCAAAGCCTAGTAACCATTACGCCACCGAGCTCCTGCCTTGAATAAGCTTCCAGATAACAAATTATACGTCAATTCAGCTCGTTACTTGTAATCAAGTGTTCTTAATCAATATCAATTTCATTAGAGTGTACTTCGTAAAGGTTTTTTGTTCCTTCAATGACTTCGTTGCCTTCATTCTTAGGGGACGGATTGATTAAATTATTACGTGATTGATATAAAACTGGCAATTTCGAATATTGAAATTGGCAATTGGATTGACATTAAGAAAGATGTCTTCGTGAATTCTTCGAGTGTACGTACCATATTATAATTAATGTTATTTTATAATTTTAGTTGCAAGAGGTCTGCGTTGTTAGTTGTCTAGGCTAGGATTTTTTTCTGATCATTAAATTTTTGCTGATTTTTTTAATATCACATACATACATGTCATCACCAACATTTCGCCAAATATGTGAAGTCCCCAATTTAAATGAACTAAATATCTTTCCTTCTACATCAGAAGAGTCCACTTTACTCATTGAAACGTTAAATCATTACGAGTTGGTAGGTATTCTCGAAAAGAAGAGGGTCAATTAAACCATATCCATTATGCCACTGCCATCGATCCTCGGCCGCTCTCATCCAGCTCACTCCAGCCAACCTCCTAATATCGTTATCCCATCGTCTGAAATACAATAGTCACACAATGGTTTAAGAAGGATCGGAAGCAAAGCTACCTTTGTCATCGTCAGGCCTTGGATGGGTGACCACAACATTATGAGCTCGAACTCTCCGTGCTTCAGAATGTTGGTCATGGTATCTGTTGCAACCGTTTCTACTCACCAACCCGCATTGCGCAAGCGTGGTCGTGTTACTTCCCATACTGTGTTTCTCTATGAGGCAGGCCTATGGCCAGCCGTATATAGACTGAGGACTAGAACAATGGTTTAAATAACAAAAACTTTAACAGATACGCTAATTCCATAACTTCTACCAGCTGAGTAAACAAAGCTAACTCATACGCAATTTTTTATTTTAAATGTTGTTTCTTCTTATTTCCACAGAACAGTTGTAATCAAGATGAAATGCGCTGTAATGAAAGATAATGGAACTAATTAATGTATTCATGGTTTATTTACAAGGAAATAATGCTAAGTTAAAACACAAACAATGATTTTAATGGACACTAGTTACTCGTAGACATAGGGACGTTTCGCGTGGTCGGCGCTAGCGGCCGGCGTGTCGCGGTTACGATGTTAGTAGCTTCGTGTAATTGTATAAACGCGCGTGTGGCCCGCGTAGTAGAGTTGTTAAATATATTAATTATTCGTTAAAATTAACAGATAAATAAAAATATCATTAACAGTCAATAATTGAAATCAACATTAACTGATAAAATTATCGTTATTCGATTCGGACATCCTGGCACCTTACCGCGCGCAGTTGAAAATATTAGTTAGGTATATCAACGGACCGAGCTGAGTGAGTGAGCCGATCGCCCGTTAGAGCGAGACGGCAGGTGACCCAGGCGCATCGATGCCTAAGCTGATCGCCTGATGCGATCGAATTTGATTTCAATTGTCTTCTCATTAAGCATGTTTTTTTCTTGACAACATAAAATTTTTTTGGTTGCACTCGATTCTAGGTTCTGTTGCTTTTGGAATAAGTATTAAAATTAAATGGTATTGGTGATCGAATAATGATTATTAACAGTTCATTTCTTTCTGATATTTTTATTCGATTGAATATTTTTATTTATTAGTTGCAAGTAGTCAGTTGAAGTAAGTGTGAGTTCGTTGCGGAACTGTTTATTGGTGCTTATTTTTTATAATGTCTAGACGAAATGCGGAAATTTTGACACATTTTAAAATGTGAACTGGAGATGAAAAATTTGCATGTTGCATGTACTGCAAAAAAATTGTCGTTTAGGCACTATCAGAAATCATTTTTAATTAGCAACACTGTACTAGACAATTAAAGCCTGTAAAGTAAGAAAGCAAGTTCATTAATTCATTCTACGCTTTCATATAATAATATTCGTTGGTTACGTTTAAATTAAAAACCAGTTTATTTAATTATTAGATTGAAAATATCAACTAATATTTTCAACAGATAAAATTAACTGTTTAAAATATTTATCATTTAATTTTTAACAGATAATTTTTTTAAACAGTTAACACCATCTCTACCGCGTAGGCAGCCAGATACCTATAAAACCACCCTTAGTTTGGAACTGATGATGTCCGTGTCTTTTAAGTATTTGCAACTGACTTATTAGTGAAACTACATTTAAGAATCGTCGTGAATGTGAATATTATATTACAGAATTTAAGTATCTCTGGCATCTAGCAGAAAAGTTAATTACATTAATACTAGTTGTCAAGAATATTAAAATACTCGTAAACTACAATGAAGATGGTATACCTAATTACTATTTTTATTTTGTTTTCAGGTTAAAAGGGGATGTAAAAGATCTCTTGCATGATAAGTCCGCTTCTTTTTAAGACATTTTCCATATTTCGTTGTCTTATGTTTATTAAAAAATAACTTTTAAATATAAAGAAAGAAAGAAAGAAACAGATTTATTGACCAACTTACTAATAAGTCTAAAAACTAAACATCAATAATGCCCCGGACCTGACGTCAGCATGTGCTACAACAGATTACACTGCTGCAGCGCTGGTATTCTGGTCGGGCCTATAAGGGTTAAGACAAAACAAACACACACACAATACAAGAAAGATCTTAATAAAATAACTTATAATTTAAAATAGGTAGCTGATTGGGCTTTGTTCCCTTTGCCTTCCTAAAACGCGACGTCAACATAATATTTAGTTCTATGTAGTCTTGGCGGCATTCCATCTCGGCGGACGTGATTTTTATTTCAGTGATTGTAATATTGTTTCAGAATGGATCTTGTTGCGTAAAATCAGTGGTTTTGTGTAATAAGTGTCAATAATGATGAGCACTGTAGAGGATCATTGAAATAAGCGTCAAGTGGTGTGAAAAACGATGAGATTTTTATCGTGGTAATCCACCTCATCGAAGAAACACCACAGTGTCCGCCTTCGATTGTTTGACGCCAAACTCTCCCAAGACGCATTGACTGTATTTCAATGCAAATACTGAAGACAAAAATTCAGATATACATACCCTGTGACAAGATGGCGATATTCGTGCGATATTGACGATATTCGTAGGTTGGCTGGAGTGGGCTGGATGAGAACGGCCGAAGACCGAGAGCGGTGGCGTGCATTAGGGGAGACCTATGTCCAGCAGTGGACGAGCAGAGGTTGAAGATGATATGTATGTATAATATGACAAAGTGAAGATGTAGTCACTTAACATTTTAATTCTCAAGTCACAGACTTAAGTGTGATCTGATATGAGACTAAGTGTAAAGATAATAATTTTCTGACCGTACTCTAAAGTCCATCAACGACACAAAAGGAAGTTTTAAAAATAACAGACTTGAGTGATATAGATAAGCCGTCCCAGTTCCCGTCACGTGATCCGTCGCATCACTGATACGCTTCCAATGCATGTGTGACGTACGTGTTGCCGCATTAATATGAGCCATCAAGAAAGCTGATATGTCGAGGGTGTCTTAAATAGATCGGATGGGTCTTAAATAATGCACGGCCGTTTGTTTATTGACTAATAACATCGTATTCCCGAAGGAGTTGACCCTTTTGGAGTTGCTCGATGTAGTGATAGCCGATAGGGTAGGCAGCGATTACCGAGTTAGGAATTACGGTAACACTCGTTCAAATGGTCGTCAGATCGATCCATGCAGCCTGAACCACTGACATACACATTCATACATATAATCACGACTATTATCCCCCAGGGTTAGGAAAAAGTACCGCAAAAGCAGTCCACTGCCATAGTCCGCGCAATCAGTGACTGCCTCAATGACTGCACATGTGCTCTGCGTGACAGGTGGTGAGCCCGTCGCCGCTATAAACTATTGGATGGTTGTTTAGTTCTAAGTCCATTAGTCGTCTTTTACAACACCCAAGGCAAGATATGGGTTGGTGGTATTCTTTTAATGAGCCGCTACCACACGACTCACCACCACCTCCACCACCTCCGAGCTGATTCCATTGAGGAGCTCGGGGGCGTATTGGTCGTATGCTTTGTTTTCGATATCGACGTTCGCCATAGTTAGATTTTGATTGGGCCAGCGTGGTGGTGTTACAGCCCATACTCCTCATGCGTTTCTCCATTAGGAAAGTCTCCTGCCCAACAGAGACGAATATAGACTTAAGACGAGTTGGGAATCATGTTGCTGTTGCACATTCATATCCCAGTACCATTGAGTGTTGAAGCACTCTTCTGACTGAGTTTACCACTCCTCCTAAGGGTCCATCGAACGCCGGCAGTCGCAAACAATAAATATTTCGATTGTGTCTCGTTTTGTGATCATTGAGAGGTTAAATTGTAAGGTGTTATATTTACTCTTACTTTTTAACTGCCTTTAAAAAAGGGGAGGTTCTCAATTCGCCTGAAGCTGTTTTTTATGCATCTTCGCCGATTACTCGAAGATCGGTTCAGGAGGAACCGATTCGGAGAATTATTTTATTTGTTTGAAAAGTTGTACTTCACCGGTAGTCCATCCATCAGGTTAGGTCTGAAGATGGAATCCTGGAGAGTTCAAGGGAACTCTTAAAACTTTATAAGCACACTTGAAGCGATTTAGATAATTTTTAAATATTGACTCGAACATTCACTTGAAAGCACAATTTCTGGGTGAAGTCATGAATGCACTTATTTTTGTAAGTTTTTAAAATTTAAATTAAAATGAACTTTATTTTTTTTCAGATGATAACCGGCCCTCACACGGCACAATACAAACACTGATAAGGTACGTACTTACTTGTTAATTTCACATAATCTAAACCACACTTCCGAGAATGCTTAGGTAAAAATGAAGTTGATATTACCCCAAGCAAAATATTTGCACATTATAATACCCTTAGGCAGGAGCCTTAGTAGCATGAGTAGCTCAATATGATTTTTTTCACGTTTCAATCACGTCCAATTTTCAATTCTTTGACTTTGACAGTTGAACTCGATAGATATATAGATATATAGATACCATAATGCGGTGTTCATATAGAGGCGTGATGGCGTGTGGCGTGCGTTTTTTTATAATAAGGCAGAGTCAAAGGAGCACTGTGTTCCAAAAGACCACATTTAGCCATGCAATAATTGGGTTTGGTCAGATTAAAAATGGTGAAAGAATAGTAACAACTGGCTAGTTCATCGCCTACACAACCACAGACCACCCAATACGCCCTTAGTCGCCTTTTACGACATGCTAGACAAGAAAAGCAGTTGGTACATTATATTTGTGTCCCGGACCAACACGGGACAAATAGAAATAGAAAGGTACATTTTAATATAGGGAAAGACTTCTTAGGCACCCCTAAACCTTTAGGGATAGTCAGGATTGTTCGAAATATTTTATTCTTCCTTTGTTAGCCGTGTTACATTTGAGAAAACGTCACCTCGTTTTATTTTCGTTATCAATACGTCGCGTTTCATCACGGTGTGAATTCGCCCTTATTTGTATAGTCCAAATGTGCCTAGGTATGATTATTAAGTCCGCCATATGCCATTTTGTAATGAATATAAAATATGATATTTTATTTTAATAATGGGTACTTAATGTAGTGCTGAAATGAAATCAGCCGTGCTTAAACCCATAATGCCGCAATCGTGATAAATATTTATAAACAGTATTTATTCATGTTTTTATGGCTTTTCCAGTAAAGTATGTTTGACAAGTTAAAATTAAATGTAGCGTGTTTTAATACGCAAAACTATAAGCCGCTAGGTTTGCTGTTATCAGCTGCAACTTTGTATTTTGTTCAAAGTTTACGGCATTGTTTAATCGTGATAAGAGTGTATAGCTGCTTACCGATTCTGCTTTCATTTAAGCAAGAGTAATGACTGCATGGTAGTTTAATGTTGCTTTTACTCAACGTAGTTGTTAAGCAGAGAGCCTAATCTTTGGTTTTATTGTTTTTTAAAAGGCAAGCGGTAGCCGAGTTGGAACGGACAGGGCATAACTCGTTCCAGAGGCAGCGGGAAACGCGGATTCGATCCCACCTGTACCACTGAGTATGAATAAAACACATTTACAGTTTATTGTGAATATCGCTTGCCTCACGTTGTGCCCGGTGCATGCCTACCCCTTCGGGGAGAAGAGGCGTGATGATATGTTATTTCATATAAAAAGAAATCAAATCAATAGCCACATTCCGTCAACTGCTGAACTGAATGTAGGCCTCCTTCATGCTTGTAGCTCTCTTAAGATCGTTTGCCAGGTTTCAGAGCCCCACTCGCTACGCTTATGCCATTTACTTGACAATAAAGATACCTGATTGCCTGCTGCTAAGCTGTCTCTTTGGCCGCCAGCGCTGGTCACGCGCGCGCGGTTTCAATTACAAGAGATACCAGCTTATCGATTTACACACGCGCGCATACCGCGTCGAAACGTATGCAAACCTCGCCGGCGCTGTTGGCAATTCAATCATTCTGGTAGATAAGTCCAAAATGTAAAAATATTGGGCCAATTACAGAAAGTTTATGTTTAATTTTCACTCATCAGACTATCACCCGGCCCGAATAATTTAAAATAAACGTCGCGTGTTTAAAACGATAGCATAAATCACTTTGAATATTGTATTTAAAACAAACCACGTCGCGATTATTCATAATATTATTATGAAAAGTTTGCACAATTTTCATTGCGAATTTATTGTCTCAATTAGCATTTAGTTCATATTGTTATGTTAATTTTATGTCGCAGAGGTACATGCTGCAAGGAAATATACTGCAATATTCATATATATACAACGGGCATTTAACTTGGACGTAAATACCTTTACTTAATAGTTCAAATTTTATTTTTTGTCCAATATAATAATTTGTAAAAGAATACTTTGACCGCAGTGAAGTAAAAATTATGTATTTTTTATATTTGCGAAATATATTTACTTCATAAATATTTTCGTATACGTTCTATATTCGTTATGTCTCTGTGTCAGTATATTATTTATTACTTTTCGGTTCCAGTTACTATTATATTATAACAATTTTAACCCGCCTACTGCTTCTGGTCAATATGGCAGTGTTCTCCATACGTCCATTGACCGTTTCACCAATGTTGGTACTTGGAATATATTCATACACATACATATAATCACAGCTATTATCCCCTAAGGTTTAGTCAAATCAAATCAAAATCAAATCAAAAATATCTTTATTTTATAGGCTTGATATACAAACACTTAAAAACGTCAATTTATGAATAAGTGAATCTACCTCTCGCTCGGAACGCAGACATCCCCGAGAAGAGCGAGCCAGAAACTCGAGGGTTGCTCTTTTTTTCACATTTTTTACAATTCTTGTTTTTTATAAATGTTAGGCTAGTACAATCAAGTGGGTGACCATAGATATTATGATCTCAATCTGTCCACGAATTTTTATCGTCCAAATATTCCTGAACTGTATAGTCACAGACTAGGCAAAGCACCGCATCAGCAGTCCACTGCCATAGTCCGCGCTTCACCAAGCAGTGGCTGCACATTTGCTCAGCGTACGTACGAATGAGAAGTAAACTTTAAATATTTTGTGTAGTACTATTAAACGCTTAATAAATATAAATGCGAGATGTGTGTAACAAATAGAAGGTCGGGACGCTTTTAAAAATAATGAAGTGTTCTAATTTTAGATAGTACTAAGTAAATCATTCCAGTAATTAGGGAGAAACGTTGGTCTGATGAATGTTTGGGCGGTTTGAGGCACACGCGACGAGAGCACAGCGATTTGGAGTAACCTGTCAAAGGCTACGAAACGAGACACAATAAAATAAATAAATACATATCCTCAGACATTCACCTATCAACTAGCCCCATATTCAGCAAGTAATGATACTAGATGATAGATAGATAATTACAGATACTAGATGATGGAATAATATATTGAAAATCAAATATTTTAATAGGTAATTCATTGTTCGCGAACTTCTTTCTCCGCATAAATACTAAAGAGTGATTCGGTACTCAATATCTAGGCAGTAGGTATCTTTATTTACCACTGCCGGTGTCTGGACAGGTGCAACTGTCGGTGTCTGATCAGCTGATGCGTTCCTAACTTATTTGATACAAGTGGTTTGAATGCTTTATCAACTGTTAATTTTGATTGAATTGGTGAATTGCAATTATGTACTTTCAAGATCTTAAGACAAAGTTGATGAAAAGGGAGCATGAAATTTTGCTGAGTTTCTTGCCCATTCTTCTCAGGGCTTCCTATGTTCTTGACGTTTCTAATATAGTGATGTACTTAAGTTAATTATATTTGATTTGATATGATTTACATATTTCTTGGATCTTATGTCGTGAGCACAGTGGTCCTAGTTATTGGAAGCATATGAAACTCATAGGTATTAGTTAGTTTTTTTTAATGATATGATGACATAGACGACCCGCCTGATAGTTAAGTGGTTGAAGAAAGATTGTCTAACTAATGCACGTTTTATCTCTATTTTTTTCGCGATTTCATCACACAATAAATTGTTGTACCGATTTCATGCAAGATTTATGACAATATCCAATATTTTTCTCCTTTTGCCATTATAATATCATAATTATATTATCATTTTGTTAAAGGCTCACAGCTTTTAACTTAACTCGCGTATAACTAAGTTCGGTTTGACCAACTTCTTGTTTCTGACGAATTGCCTACCCAACAATATAGGGGGCTACTTGAATTTATTCCAAATAACCACCCCCTAATTTATTTGAGGAAGGAAGTGTCACAAGCTTACGAGAAAATGCTTCTATTGTACTTTGGGGATAACTTACACGTTTGGTGCTATGCGGCTTACGTGTCTTGGAGTTATTTTTAGTCTATAGTCTAAAATATAGGTCCTGGAGAAAATGCCAAGAAGTAATTGGATTTCATTTTGTTGTGTATAAAAAATTGGCTACAATAGTCGAGTGGAAAATTGTACCACTAGTTCAGGAAGTCGCCAGTTAATCCTTACAACTTACTTTGAATTAATCTTGAGTTTATTCAGAATATCGTTTGCCTAAGACTACCCGGTGCTAGGCAGTATAGGGTAAACTTCCAGTCATTGGACCTGGAAATAATTGGACAGACCCAATAAAACCTTAATTACCCTACCTACCTACACGCTTAACACTGTGACGCTATCAATCATTGAACAGAACTCTATAAACCATAATTATTTAGGATACCCTAACAACAGATAAAACTTACACGCTTAACACTGTGGACGTTACCAATCATTGAACAATACTCCGTTAATTGAGGTCTGTCCAATAATTGGTAGCGTCTAATGACTGGAAGTTTACCCTACCGCGGACTCGACTTCTGTTACTTAGGGATTGAAACATATCAGGTGAAATATGGGAATTAATACCTCTGAAAGGTTGAAGGTTCATCTTATTTCACGAGTTGACAATGTCTGTGATCCTATAGAAACAGGTGTAATTAATTAACACTTCTAGTTGGCGACTGCTGCCACATAAGTAGAAGTCCAGAGAGTGCTACCACCTAGTGGTTGAGGAGCTGGGTGACGTGAGTACGCTTTGGCTTTCGATATCGAAAACAAAGCTTCCTTCGCCAGGCTTTGAATAGGTGATCAAAATTTGTGATCTCTAACTATATACTCTGTGCTTCGGAAGGCACGTTAGCCGCCTCTCTGGTCTAGTTGTTGACACCACCGGATGTAGATCGGAAGGTCCGGGGTTCGATTCCCCACGGGGGCAGGGGTTATTCTGCTCGGTTTGGTTGGTGGTAGGACTTCTAAGCCCGCTTGACTAGTTACCACCGTCTTACCTAAATTGGTCGCCATAACAATGTTATATGCATTGTTGTGTTCTGGCAATCAGAGGTAAGATAGCCAGTTTCTCAGTTGTTGAGGATTACAGGTGAAGATCACTTCTACCTTCGGCATCATCGTCACTTACCATCAGATGAGATGAAGGCTAAGAGCTTACCTGCCATGTTTTAAAAAAGCCACTGGTCCCGGTCGCTATTACAACCGTTTCTACCCACCAACCCGGATTAGTTCAGCGTGGTGGTATAACGGCCCATACTCCTCATGTGTTTCTCTGAGGCCTGAGCCCAGAACGTATAAGAGCTGAAAACGAGAGCTACTGCAGACGACTCCGTACCGTTATTATTAGTTTGTATATTATTTTTGATGACCATTGAGGTATAAGGTAAACTAGAGACGCTATGCCAAACAAAAATATTTTCCCAACTCGAACTACCTATGGTGGCAGGGTGTGCGGGGCGAGCGTGGGGTGGAATGAGTTATATGCTAGCGCTAAACAAACAACATAAGCGCTAACACAATTACCAGTGGATTATGGTCTAACCAAAGTATTAAAACATGCAGCGCTGATCGCTGATTGAGCACAGTTTTCTCGCGACCAAAACATCGTAAGCGCCGCCGATTTCATGGCGTTTCTTTGAACGCAGTCTAACAAAAATATCCTTATAGATTATGCATCGCAGAAGAAACAAAGATTTAGTGCCTATGAAACCTAATTTGATTGCATTATCTATTCATTATAAAATTATTATTACTTACTTATTATTTATGTTATGTTACCAATTAACAATATTAGGTTTAGGAAACGTAAAAAATATCGATATAACAATATTTATAAAGTTACCTACATCTATACTCCATTCGACATAACGACACACACACACACACACACTCACCACAACAATTACTCACGAGCCATAGTTGTAGTTTATTTATAAAAATGTGAAGCGTTTTTATCTAGTATCCATAACACAAGTAATAAGTGTGAGAGTAAAATTATATTTAATGGTAATAAACTGAGTAATAAAGAGTACAAAATTATCAGTTGCATCAGTCACAAAATTCACCAACAATTTATCAATTGTCCATTCTGTATAGTGCACTTTTCATAATCTATGATTTTCATACAAAATGGCGAATTATGCTTTAAAATTAATATTTGTTATGTTTTAATTAATATTTTGTAACTCACTGATGATAAGCCACACCCTTAACTTTTTGACTTGTACTTGATTCGTTTATGCATGTTTTTAACACGCAAGAAGGCATTTTTAAATCGTTTTGTAGCCACAATTTCGGCAAGCAGTTGCTTCGAGCGTTGGCGAATGACTAAATGAGTTGTTGCTCTGGAGCATCAACGCACGGACTACTTTTCTTGTTTGCGGTGTCGCTTCTATACGCTAGTAATAGTAGTTCAATGTTGTTGACAGCAATTTTTACTTTTTCCTTTTTTTTCTCAAATTGTATAAAAAGGCTTTTGTCCTGTCTTATCATTATTGCCGGTCCCGTGCCCTATTTAAGCGGGTTGATGCAATATGTTCCCCTTTTTTGTCATTCGTCATCGCAATACACTCCTTTTTAGACATACATCATATTTATTCCTGAAAGGGACATGCCGGTCCAACATTTCTTTTGCTTGTAAATAAATCTTACGGGCTCAGAACTTAGAAGCAATAGGAAAGATTATTTGTAATAACAATACACTATTATGATTCCATCTGAGGCTGCGTAAGAATATAAGTAAAATTTTTAGTGCACCTAAATTAATTTAAACACGCGCATCCAGCAACTATTAGGTCCTTACATATGAAATTGGCGTATTGTATGGAGATTTTGGGGAACTCTGCATTTTCCATACTAACATTTTTTCAGTTTTCTTCACAACGACAAATCCAAAGTTAATAATATTCGGCATGTTTCATAAGACAAGCTTAAGCAATATGTGTAATATCACACTTCATAAAAAATATTTATAGTTTTTATGTGAATGTAAATCAAATGATGTATTCGGGAGGCACTTAAAAAGAGTTGTCTCCGTGTCCAATTTTAACACAATTAAACTTACAACAAATTATCAAAACAAATCAAAAGAGCTCAAAAATATGGTCTATTTTTGGAGGAAGTAAATATTTTCTGAAACTTTAAAGTTACAGACAAAATACTAAGAGAGAAGAAAAAAAACAATTTCATAGGTAAGGACCCAATATTTTTAAAAAGAAGTAGGGCCACAGATATACATATACAAAGATACCGCAAGATCGATTGATAGATCGGAAAGGACATCGGTTTGTATTGAAACCAAGTGTGTCAACTTTTTAACGCCTTGTGACGTCACAGCCGTAATTTTGAGGCGGGAGATCCAAACTTTTTGAGTGCCCCTCCACCAATTATCAGATCACACAACGAGGCATTTTTTAGTTTTTAGGTATCAACATTTTTCGGGCTTTCGGACCTGTGCAGTCCATTCATTCGCGTCATATATGCAAATCTACCTATATCTGTGGGTAGGACATAATTATATAGGCCTCCAACCTACATTATGTTTCCTCTGCTGCTAGGCGCAAGCCCTTTAATGTTGAGAAACAAAGAAGGTGCAGGAGCCTTAATACTACCATAAATCCGGTTGGTAATATAAACGCAGGATTAACGGTTTAAAATGCCTTCGAAATTATGGTCTTAATATTTAGGTCATCCATCCAAGGCCTGACTAGAGTGAAAGTAGCTTTGTTTTGAGTATCTAAATCAAGCGGACTAATAAGGTTACGAATTACAAATGGAATAAAGCAAATTAATAAACCTTATTAGATATACTAGAGTAGACTTTTATTCAATTAGAATTATAACAATGTAAGGAGTACAATAGTGTTTGAAAAATGGCGGTCGGAATGAAAGTCTGGATTCCGTCGGCAATGAAATAAAAACAGTATTGTGTCTGTCTGGTCTAAAGAAGTATAACTAAAGAAACGAATTTGAAGAAATGTTTTATAGAAAATAGCTGTAATTAACACTCAGGAAAACAGTCAAATAAAAGGTCATTTTTATAGGCTCGTGCGTCAGTTAATAAGTAAGGTAGGCAGTGCTATTAAAAATAAAATAGTCAAGAATTTCAGTTGTTTAGGGTTCTATAGTAAACTAGGAATCCTTACAGAGTTTCGCCAAGTCCGTCTGTCTGTACGTTCGCGGACAATCTCAGTGACCGTTAGCACTAGAAAGCTGAAATTTGGTCCCAGTATGTATATCAATCACGCCGACCAAGTGGTAATAAAATGGAAAAACATATTTTATTATTTTATTAGGGTACCAACCTCTCCTACATGTAAAGTGGAGAGTCATTGTTTTTTAATATTTCAACCCTAACGTGTGATATATTTTTGGATAGGTATTTAGAAATAAATATGGGTTCACTACAATCATTTTTTGTTTTATTTTTGGTTAATATATTTGGAAATAATCGCTACAAATGTAAAAAAAATGTGTCCCCTAACTTTTGAGTTTGTGAGAAGTTTATAAGTAGACTTTCTAGGATTTATTTTACCTTGATGGCATCAAATGTTTTTGATGCCATCAAGAATGAACTAGGTTAACTAAGTTTGTAATTTAACCGTATAGATATGCGAGCATTTTGCTATCTTATATTACATATTTTATTACACGAAACGTATCTTCTTCTTCTTATATCAAAAAGAAATTAAAAAACTTCTTTTAGGAAATATTAATAACTAACTAATATTATTAATAACTAACTACTACTAACAATCTATCTAAGCATGTACAACAATATTATAACAACTTAATATACATATTACCTTACAAAATTACAGATTTATAATACGGATACTTAAACTATTGCAAACTACAACTCATATTTGAATGATAGCCGGTGAGAAACGAATCGGCAGTACATGGAAAAACTTCTGTTAGTTTATATTGTATTGTTGGATATTACAAAAATGTTTGTTATTTTTTAATAATATAAAAAAACGGTTCACGAAATCCAAAATTACCTACATGAACCGTTTAGTTTGTATCGAGAGATGGCGCTGTACTTTGGGCTAATTTTAACTCTTAACGCCTTGGCGGACCCTGCGGACGCTGGTGTTCGCAAACATAGATGTTTCTATTATATCTGATTTTGTACCCTTTGACTAGTTAAGTAGGGCTCGCTCTCGCTCTTGACCTGTTTTTATACATTTATTGGGTACAGGGTCTGTGATTTTGTAGGTGATGAGCTAGCCACTTGTTACTACTCTTTCACGATTTTTCACCTGACCAAACCTAATTTTTGTATGGCTAAATGTTGTCTTAAGGAACACAGTGCTCCTTGGACTCTGCCTACCCCTTCGGGGAATGCAGGCGTGATTGTATGTATGTATGTATGTATATTAATTGTCTTTTGCCTTGTTGGAAAGAGACTATGAACACATAGACTCCAAACTTTACACCGGGCCTTGGCCACATGATAAGACTTGGAGCGAATCGTTAAGTTCAAATGCGGAGGAAGCTAGGGCCATTGAAAGAACATAAGATAGCTAGGACCATAGAAAACCTCATCCTTCTGGACCATGCGGAGCCTTTACCCTCAAGTATGACGGATTCCAGTTCGTGGTAGACCTTGAATGATTTCCGCACCCGCAAAGGGCACGGTCCGTAAAGCAGACCGCGGCGGATTTCATAAAATGAAATTAAAAATTTAAACGACTCCTTTGCCTATTAACTGTCGTATTTATTTAGAAATGGCACTGGCTGGCTATATGTATAGTTCTAATTTCATATCCAACCTACGTGTAGAATAAAAAATACGAAAAATAGACAAATGGTCTTTGACATTTGTCACGTGACGCTCTGCCTAATACGACAAATGAAAAGGTTTTGTCCTTAGGTCCTGTCATAATTATCTCTGCCACACTATTTTTGGATGGAAGACTGTTTTTATCCGTAACGTTCATATTCCACCTATTCGTCATCAAAAATGTTTACAATTTCATAAAAGGTAAAAGATATGGTATTTTATTTACACCACCAAAAAGTTTACAAATCCATCGATTTCACTAAAAGCGTACATTAAAACGCATTTCTTAGTTGAATGCGATAACACAGCGGGTAACCAAATCTTTACACACAAAAAACTTACCCAACACCGCGTTCGGGAGTTCAAACAACACGCCCCTCTGTCACACGAGAACTCTTTGATATTGTTTTTATTGAACCGGCAAATGTTTAGCTTTAGACAGATGTGTGTGTTAACCATGATATATGCATCTTCTATGCATCCGAAGCTGAGAAACTAAATATTATTTAGAGTAAGCGGAACTGCATTTAGAAAATCAGTGTCAAAAAATTTTTTTGACGAGGAGCAGTCCATTTAGCGCGGCAATGGACTGCTTTTGCGATGTTCTGACTAACCCTTAGGGGATAATAGTCGTGATTATATGTATGTATGTGCAATCCTTGTATTGCCCGTACCTACCGCTGGCTGGGCGGTAGGCGTGGGTGGGTCTGGCACTGCCCATTAAGACTCCCCGATATTCCCATTCGAACTCTCTTGAGATCTCTGGTACAAGCATAAAGCTATTAAAATTGTATGAATTATAGATTAGATAGAGTAAAATACAAATATTTCAAAAAGAATTAAATATTTTAGTATTCTACAACTCAAACAAGGTGAAAGAGAAATGTTTATTTTGCTTAATATTATATTCACATACACATGCATAAATATATTTTAATTAAAAAAACTCTCTGCATTTTATGTTTTTCTACGAACCCTCTCATGCATTACCATCTCACATGCCATGTTTCTCAGTCATTATAAGTGACAAAAATGGCAGGAGTACCTGCGGCCAAAGTAAACATAAACAGCGTCAATTTCAGGGCATGTTTCAGCATAAACAAACCAGCCAGTTGTTCTTTCCCCTGGTCTACCTGATTTACCGGTACCGGTGGACATTCGATAGCTACCGGAGGAGATTTAACTAATTTTGCTTTTAATTGGGCAGCCATTTCATTATTTGGTCAGCAACAAAATGGTCAGCCGAAAATTCATTTGGGCAGCAAGATAATTAGTTGAGCTGCAAAATAATTATTTGGGCAGCAATAAAATGTTACCAAAAATTTATAAAATCTAGGAAAAGGATCAATTATCGATTCCCAGGAAATGTATTCTGATAGATAGGTTAAGGTTATTTTCTTATGACCCTTGATAACAATCTTTTTGTCATCAAAACATAATTATATTAAACAATTCGGTAGCAGAGACAACATTTGAGTTGCTGCCCAATTAGTTATTTTCCTGACAAATCAGAAATATCTGCTGACCCTAAATTGCTGCCAAATTATTTATTTTGCTGACCAACTCAGAAATATTTGCTGCTCATAAGTTGATGACCAATTAGTTATTTTAGCTGACCAATTGTATGTTTTTGCTGACCAAAATTCGAATATTTTGCAGACCGTTTAAATAACACCCATTTTGATTAATGGGTGGTGTTTTAGGCTTTTTTTACAAGCTTTTATTTAACTTGCAATGTATGTTTGTGCGGGTGGAATCTTACAACTCAATTTTAAGCCCTCTTGCCCTCAATTGAGCTGAAATTTGGTATGCACTTTCAGTTCGGATGACAATGCACGATTAACCGTGTGACGTCATTCTAAATCCAACATGGCGGCATACCCAAAATGGCGGAAATTTTTAATGCATTCCTACAATATGGGTATCAAATTAAAGGGCTTGCTGAGAGTAACTCGAAAAAATTAAGGTAAAAAACCTTTTTAAAAACAAGCTTTTATTTAAATGTTGCCTAATTACTTGCTGCCTATTAACATTTTCAAACTATGAAAATACGAGGACTTAAATCTCGCGACAAGCTTTCATAACATATAAATTGTGTCAAATGTGTTAAATTTGAAATAACATAAGTTAACAGTAAAAGTTTTAGTGAAAAAGTTAATTTTTTTCTTTTTAGCGCATACAAATAAAAACTTGTTTTTAAAAAGGTTTTTTTTTATTGAATATGTTGGTAAACAAGCGAACAGCCCACCATGATAGCAAGACAAAAGTATAACTGATGTTATTTAGACTGTTTTTAATTGCCTGTTGTTTTAAACTGAATTAATAAGTTCTAAGCAATTTCGTTGTACCTTTAACCCTCCGTGAACCACGTGGGGCTTAATAGACTCCAGCGACAGAAAAATCGTTGTATCTCTTTATTATTTTTATGTATTCTTTTTTAATTTGCATATTTTTGTCTTGTTATCAGGAATAGAGCCTCAAATGACCCAATAAATGATGTATTCCATGGGGTCCGAGAGACCCGTGTTCGCCGTGTAAGGTACACGGCTATCCACGTGGTTCACGGAGGGTAGTCAGTATAGTAAATCAATAGGGTCGCGGCCTGTCTTCAATTACTATAACAATACGGATGGAATATGAGGAAAATCCGTTAAAATGGTCCAATCTATAAAATGATCTCAGATAGTCAATTGACTAACTATCTAAAATTGTACTGCAATTTACTACAGCGTTGACTCACATGATCCAGTTTGTGACCAAAGAGGAAATAACACCTGTGTATCTTCCAACAATTGAAAAAAAACCCTGATTACTTTGATCAGTTATTGATTTGTCTAGACGAAGCAAATTGTGGGTAGACAGAAAATTATTACTTAACTTAGATGGGGAATTGATCTTCTGGGAGAGTTGGGATTACTGAGAATATCTATCAGAAGTAATTAGTATATAATAACTAGTTTGTTGATAGTTTGTCTTATGGTATCAATTTTATTAATTTTGATGTGTAAAAATAAAACCAACTTCCAAAACAAAAAAGCACTCAAAAGAAAAAAAAATTGTCTGCCTTCGTTATAACGTAAGTAACTATGTTGTTAATGAACAATAAATTAAAATAAAATTTAAAAAAATAGATATGTATAGTACGTCTTAATCCAAGTTGCCAAAAAGATAAACAAAACAAAGGTAATTTTTCTGTGTCTAAAATGTTTTGTTATGACTGTAGGTAATTGAAATCAATTGGAAAGGACAACCATTGTTACCGTTAGTTATATTTACGTGTCAATGTCCATGTAGAAAGTGTGATTATTGAATAACAATTTCGGTAAGTCGGCTTTTTTGTTTACCTTTTTGGCAATTTGGATTGAGACGTACTATAAATTTAACAATTTATGAAGTCCCAGCCAATAGAAAATTGCTGAAATCGGTGAAGACGTCTTCGAGTAATCGGGAATTAAAAAAAAGTTTATGTCGAATTGAGAACCTCCTCGTTTTTTGAAGTCTGTAAAAAATAAGATAAAAAAGGTGGCATGCAATAGAAAATTTTCATAGTCTGTCATCTTCTAAATCCTATATTTCTCCCTCAAAGTAGCATTTTATTTCTGATTGTGGCAACCCTGGCTAATGTCTGTATACCGCGTCCGCAGTCCGCACGCTTGGCACTTGCCGTTTAGCTTGATTTTGGGAACCAAACTTTGCCGTCCACACTTGCGAGTGACAAGCCTTGTTTTTTTTAGGGTAAATAGGAACTAGCTGTTGAGATAGGGGATTTCACATTCTAGTGCGCTATTTGATACAAGACAAGCCTGGTTGGAAATAGAACTTGTTTCGGGCATACCATAAAATTTTCCGGATCTCAAATGCATGGCTCTATTTGGTATTATTTCAGAAAGGCTATGTACCATTATAACTCAGTCACTTTTTATACATAATACAAGCGTATGTCTGCTCGCCGCTAGTCTACCGCCGTACTCTGCTGCAAAATCCACCCGAACAAGGAACTTCATGAGATTTTTTAGAAAGTCTATTTGCACCACAAAAGTTTTGAAAAATGGAACGCGTCAAGAAACTTTATAGTTTGACCTTAGCATTTTAAGACTAAAAGTGTCTGAAAGTTATAGTTCGAATTTTTTTGGCAAATACCAAGTCTATAAATCATGTTTGGGTCAATGTAACTTTCCTTTCCCATTTAGGTATTACGGCACATCAAAACCGCGACCCATATATCAAATATTGGCTGAAACTATAAAACTGACTTACAGCCCTTCAAATATAATGTGTTTTTCGGCACGCACAGTGTATTTTATGTGGCGAAATGATCGAACCGATATATTTCAATTTAATGGAAAATTTATGTCATAATCTTTTTTATTTGGCAGAAAAGGTGTTATTTCTTTGCCTTTCAAATGTTATAGTTGAACGCAGCAGTAACGAAGAAAGATTGAGAAAATACGAAAACAATTTGTGGAGAAACAAGAATGATAGATGAATAGATTTAGGGATTGCACTGGCAGAATTTTTTTTTTCTTTTATTAGAACACATTCACAGCAATTCTTCGGAGTTCAGTCCTGGCGCGAATTTCGAAAATTTTCGGAGGTTCCATAATTGAATTTCCAATTACTCCATATATTGAACTGACGATACTAACATGTCTTGAGTTTGCGCGAGTGAAAATAATTTTAAAAACATTCTGTAACGGTATTTACGTACGGTCACGGGCAGAAAATGTTTATCAGTTTTAAAATTAGATTCTGCAACACGCTGTAGTTTTCAAGGTACTTTTAACCATGGATTTAAAAGAAAATGTGTCACTTAGGATGAACGAACGCTATTTTGTATGGGAACCGCGCACGCCAATCTTGCGGGGAGAGACGCGGGACGCGGGGAAGTAACTTTGAAGTCTTTAGTTTTGCGGCTCTTTCATTCAGATTACAAAGCATACGTTAGAAAAAGATGACATTGTTTTAGTAAAGTACGTCATAATTTTCTTTTTGCATGCTGATCAAAAATTTTGTAAATTTGAAAAAAAATACATGACTTTCACTCTTTTTACTAGAATTCGATATTTGATATCATAGGAATCGATAAACTACAAATTTATAGGCAATAATTTGGTTAGAAAAAAAAAACATTATGTTTCAGAACATACTACATATATACTTTTTTATAAATATCCTAAGACATCACAGTATGCAGAACAGAATAAAACTGCTAACATCGAAAAAACAATTTTTTTTAATAGTATTCTTAGTTTTTGCTAGAACACGAAATTTTCTAACACACAAAATTTTCAGAGCAGGATTTTATATTCCTGGTCAGTCCACAGTTGCAAACTAGCCACATAAATCCAAAATACTTTTTTTCCTCCCAATGTAATCAAAGTTAGTTTTTATTTATATATATGATTGACTATTAAAAAAAAGTGGCTCATGAGTTTCTTGCTGGGTTCTTGTCATGAAAAACCTTACTCTCGGAATCCGGCGCTTGTGTCTATTACAATCACAATCAAAGCGCTCTGGTTGTACTTGCTACAAGCGCTCGCGGTATGAAGTACGTAATGAATTAATAATATGATTTATGATTATTATTTATATTGTAAAATAATTAATTAAAATGTAAAATATTGACGATTTTAAGTGCCAAGTTTGGCCTATGAAATAAAGTTATATTTGATTTGATTTAAAATTTTCTAATAAAAAAAGCGAAATAAAGCGCAACGCTCAAGACGACCGGGATGGCGACGCACTGTGGGTGGACACCCTCTGCCCTAGGGGGCATAGAATCTTAAGTCAAGTCAGTAAGTCAATAACTTACTAATAAAAATGTTTTTGTAATTTTTGACAATTTATTAAGTTTATTAATGCCATTGCTTGGTGAAATGCGGACTATGGCAATGGAGTGCTATTGCGGTCCTTTTGCCCAGTATCTAACTAACCCTTAGGGGATAATAGTCGTGATTATATGCATGTATTTAATAGGAAATTGAATTTATTTTATGAATGATAAAGAAAATTTTGTTGAATAGTTATTTTAATAATGTTGCAAAAGGATACATTTTAACACATAAATATCTCTATATATTCGTAAAAAAGCTACCGAAGATTTCATCTTTAGTTCGAACCGAAGCATGGCAATTGTCAGAAAGGGACACGGACCTGGTCAGAACCCTCTCTACCGGCTTGCAACCTCTGTCTCTTCAAATATAAATCTAATATCAACGTTGTTAGATTGATTTTTGTTTGCGAATTTGGAATTAGGCTCAATCTATGTATAGTATACTGTGACATATACTTACATATTAAATTTATGGTTTAAAATCACTTGGACAAAAACGATATGACAGAAATTGCAATGACACATTGCATCTTACGTTTCACCACCTATTGATGCACTCTTTTTACATTGCCTCGCAAGCATTGGTTTCGCAAACCCTCACTCTACCTGTCTTTGCGTCCTACACTTCGTTTACCGAGCACACACATTGAACACAACTAATTTTCTCTATCAACAATACCCGCATGATTTCATACAGGATATTTATATTAGAGCCTGATGATTGCATGACCTCACAGAATGGCAACCACAGTATAAACACACTGGGTCATCAATTAACAAGTTTCGTGCAGTAGCCAAAGGAAACGCCATACATACTTATCTCTCGCAGATGAGCCATAACAGAATTGTGTTAATCAACATAATGGTGGATGACGCCATTGCCATCGGAAGCGGTGCAATGGTTGCTACGAAATACCAGTTCCAGAAAGTCATTTTGGGTTTGTTTAATGGTTTGTTTGAAGTTTGACTTAAAAGGATATGATATAAACGTTTCTGTAACATGGCATGATTAATAAAAGTGTGACGAATCCAAAAAATTATGCTTTCTTCTTTAACACGAGCTAATGTCAAAATCTGGGGTCTTCAAATCGCGTGTATTCTAGGTACATCTTGCTTACCATTTGGCAAGAGCGAGATGAAATTCAGAACAGAAAAAAAACGAAATTTTTTGCTCTTTCTATTACTGAATATGTATCTTCAATTTAGAGTTGCAACATCAGCTTAAATTAATATTAATCCCTGCATTCATATTTAGCTACCTACTTGAGTTTCACATCAACATTCCAAACTCATACGGGACGCGTAATGTATGTCCAATTAAATAACGAGTAATGCACTTTACGTGTAGACGTTACGGACGGTATTCCCCTATCCAGAACACCGAGGCAGATAGCGCTTCAGAATTTCAACAATATGAATAAAGTACCGGCTGCGTACTTTCTCGATTCTGTTTTGTTTGTTAAATGCATTACTAACGTTGTAGCATAGATAAATTCAGTAGTATAGATCGCTATTCCCATACATGGGTTTTTAGTTTGTCTAAAACTTATTATTGTTGCTTGTACCCCTTCGTTCGATTTATTACGTTAGGTAATCATTGATTCCGCTAGTATAGTAGCGCCATCTACCTACAAGCATAGGCTAGTATAATAGCCTATGCTTGTAGGTAGGTTGATAGAGCATGTTGTCCTGGTACTAAGGTCAGAGTAGATCAATTTTCGCCTTTACATGGACATTGGTCCAGCAGTGAGAAAAGCAATAAATATGGAAAATATAACTAAATATTCTTTCCACTGTTTCATATAGAGTAAAGCGCATTTAGCGGCAGCGGCGCGGCGCGACATATTTTGACATTTGGGAACATTTTGGTGAATCTGTTTCGCCGCCGCCGCGCCGGTCCGCTGCCGTGCACTGTCAAAGCGGTTTAACCTTAAGTATTAACTTCTATTGGAAAAAGTAAGTCTTAATGAGCTCAGTGGCGTAGTGGTTAGTACGCTTTAGCTTTCGATATCGAAGACAAAGCTACCTTCGTCATGGTCAAGCCTTGGATGGATAACCTTAAGTTTGTGATCTCGAACTCTTCCGTACTTCATAAGGCACGTTAAAATTGCAACCGATTCTACCCACGAACCCGCATTGGGCCAGCATGGTGTTATTACGGCTCAAACTCCTCATGTGCTTCTCCATAAGGAAGGTCTGTGACCAGCAGTGGGTGGTATAGGACGAGGACGAGTCTTAAATAAAACCGTAGTAGACTTGCCCCCTATACGATGTTTGGCGACACATCAGACAAATTATCGGTTATTAACCTCGAGGACAGAGGCGAGATGATTAGTTAGGTTATGCCTAGCTTACCCCTTCAAGACGCATGATGAATTTTTTTTGTACTTATCTATAAGCTAAAACAAATAACATTTATAAATTAGATGTACCTGCCACAAACTCATCTGTGAATCTTCTGTGTAACATTACACTGTGCCCTTCAATTCAAGGAAGTTCATAAAGCACTTACTATTAATAATTATTTATTAATACGATTCTGTTAATCTGTACAGAGAAGTGCTTCAAAAATAAACATTGTTTGGGTTACGTCCGTATTCTTCCTCGCCACGTGTGCTTCGTCTATTTAATCTATGGTCTTGACTGTGTAGTGTTATTTGGATCTAACCGCTTTTGTAAATATGGCTTACTTTTATTTAAGTTGATAAATGCAGTGTCCGATAAATAGGATTACTTCGTATATTTGTGGTTTTATGTATGAAAATTTTGGATATGAAATATCCACTTTCATGTATGCAGACAGTAGACGAAAATCAATGACTAGGATTGCGATAGGTCATGAGTATGAGAGCTACCGCAGTTCATTAAGAAAAAACTACTGTAGATGAGAAATACTGTTTTACTTTAATAGAGAAAGGCCCTGACAAAAAAGGAAACATAGGAAGAAGGAGAGGGTACAGAGAGCGTGGAGATGCATGGCTTCGTAGAGATCAGTCAGTCAGAACTTGCAGTTTAAACGAGACTCGAAATATGAACTTACCCTTGAAAGCTGAAAATTAAGATGATATATAATAATCATGATTATTCTAAGGGTTAGTCAGAGGCTTGGCAAAAGCACCGCACAAGCAGTCCAATGCCATAGTCCGCGGTTCACCAAGCAGTGACTGCAAATGTGCTCAACGTGACAGGTGGTGAGCCAGTCGCCGCTATAAGCTATTGGATGGTTGTGCAGTTCTAAGTCCATTAGTCGTGTTTTTAAGACACCCAAGGGTTGATATGGGTTGGCAGTCTTTTAACGATAAAATTTATATAGATCGCTAAAAATACTTATCATATACAAATGTAGAAGATCTCTAAAAGTACCTTATAACTAATGGAAATGCTAACGCTGACGACTCATATTGCATTTTCCCATTTTCCGAATATTGACGGCAAACGTAGGTACATACAGTAATTTATTGTAAGCTGAACTTTTTGTTGCTGACCAAATAATTAAATGGCTGCCCAATTAATTACCTTCCAAAAAAATAGTTGCGGAGGCAACTCTAAGACGCCTCTGTTCTAGCGTGTGGCAAACTGTCAAAGTATACGGCTGCGTTACGCAAAGACTCTGTTTTTTATTTTATTTCTTACCGTCAGGCCGTATTTTGAATTAATTGCGGTCAACACACCTTAAATATCTAACAAAAAACAGCCAGGTCCTTATTCTCAAACTGAAGGAATAGTAGGTACACAAATCACGGAACGTCTATAAGAACGGCTCAAATCGACAATCGACAGCTTACAATATAAGGGGTCAGATCATCGGTCGTGGTCCGCTTCGTGGGGGGCCTGTGGGTGTTAACTTGCCTACACGACTCAGAACACTATTAGAGTTCGGGTGGCAACCCTATACTCGCCTCATGAACAGATTCCATTACAAGTCATATTTTCGTCCCGTGCATTGCAGGATCAACGACCTCGCTAACTCAACTAGACATGGCCGAATGAAGCGGACACGGATTGAAAAGGATATTGATATGATAATATGATTATATGTAACATAGATTAGTACACGAAGTGACAAACGAATATTTGCACTAAGACTACAGCTTAAGACTCAGATTCGTTTAGCTCAGTCTTTATTTTGAGCAGCATTGAATGAAGTTGTTGGCGTTCAAATTTTGAATCATGGCAACTTAAATAGGTGCAATTATGAAACGATTATTAGCTTGAAGTAAGCAATGATTTGCTCTTAACGCGGCAAACTCACATAATAACATAACAAAATTCATGATAGCGGCTTCTTCAAAGGTATCTTAGACAGTTCCTATTTTAAAAAGTATTCGTATTTTTTTCGTTACTCACGATGCGATAGTCCGACTTAGTGTTTACCTGCCCGCGAGCTGCCGCGTATGTGGACGCTTCCCACATACGCGTTCGTCCGGCGGCCACGTCTGGGAATTTCCTGTATATGCTCGGGAAACCACAGAATCTGGGTCGTTCCCGCGGTAGTGTTCGAATAGTTATGACGGCGGCTTGTAGTGGGTAGTGCCGGCGTTTCTGGTGAGTCCCACGCACCAATACCGCCTAGCCTTGGTAGGTCCGTAAATGGATTCCTCTTCTTCAAAAGCTGGCTTACCACGTTCTGTGATAGTGCAGACAGATGCAGCAGCATTACATACCTACCGTATGTAATGCTGCTGCATCGGTAAAGTCCGTAATGAGATTTCTTCCCGATGAAAGAGTATGGGTTAAGACGGAGTCCTAAATCTGACACTTTGCAATTTACGGCCCTCTGCCTGAACCCGACCTGATTCTTCAGGACCCTCTGGGAATATACCTCTTGGGACAAGATAACCCCTTATCTACAGGTCTTTCAGATATTCTTAAATGATGAGTTAAAAGGATCTGCTCGTAAAACCGTAAGCCGTTTATGTTATCGTTAGCTTTTGACCGGCAAGTTAAGTTAGTAGCTATGAAAGTTATGGCATAAGATAAAATATAATAGTTAAAATAATATAATAGAGCAGGGTGTAATGGCTCGGATTAGATGAGGACCCACCAAACTGCATTGGGTAAGCGGACCATACTCCATGAGGAAGAGCTGTGCCCAGCAGTGGGCCGTATAAATATAGGCTGAGGATGATTGTTTGTAGTATAAATCATACCATAAACTACAAGAAACATCAACTTTTTTAGTCTTAATTCCGCTCGGTATCAAAGTCTATAATCTATTAATTTTATTACTTACAATGTTATACCCCTGCATAAAAAATAGAAAGCTAGTAGCTGGTCGAGTATAATAATATGGTTAAATAATTATCTTCCTACAATTTTACATTTTTGTTATTTTTCGCTTCTCGTGTCTAATTTATTTTGCAATTCGGTTTTTCGCCAGATCCCGTGGTAATTCCTACGCGTTTTTCGTAAATATTAAATGACTAGCTGTGTCCGAGACGTCGCACGTGTGGCTGTTGGTTTAACGCCGATAAAAGTATATATAAAAATTTTGTGTGTTTGTTAACACTGCATTGTTTTTTACATAGTGCTCAACATTATATTCCTACTTCTTATTAGCAAAATGTTGATTGTTAATAGTTGAACTAAAACCTCTAAATAAAGAATGAAAATAACATTTCTTGTCAGTGTCATCCGATAAATTGTTATCATGGTGATAAATCTCTGTAGTCGTGTCATTTTTTACAATGCCGTGAAATTTAAAAATTCGAAATGAAATTACATTTTGACGGAATATGTCACATAATACTCGGTCGAGCAGATATTGATAACCACGGTTACGCCCGCGCGGTATCCGTTCCCATGGGAATATCGGGATAAAAAGTAGCCTATGTCCTTTCTCAGGCTCTAGACTCTGTGCACAAAATTTCAATCAATCGGTTCAGTAGTTTTGACGTGAAAGCAAGACAGACAGACAGAGTTTAGTTAGCTCCATTTTAAACAAATAATACTGCTTGTGTTACGGATACTAGGTGCCGGATAAATATATTCAATAGATATATACAAATAAACATTCAAAACATATGCAATATTTATATAAACATCCAGTACTGGTGAACAAATGCCTGTATTCATCATACAAACCTCTGTCCCCACTGGGGATCGAACCCATAACCTCTCGAGATGGCGCCGCCTGGAGACCGGCGTACAGACCACTCGACCATGGAGGTCGTCCTACTATTCTATGTTTTTAAACCTATTATCGGTCTAAAACGTTAAATCGCACACAATTGCAATCAAAGCCGAAACCTCAGCCCTCCGCAGCTCTGTGGCAAATATTACCCAATGCGTCAACACACCAAGCGAACGAATTGTAAAGCGACGCTAAACTCATTTCCGAATACACTGCAGCGTCCGGTCGCTTTCCCTCAAAGCCGAGTGTACTTTAGTTGTGATGTACGTCAAACACACGTGTATACCGGCCTTAGTATGCCCGTTGATTGATTACCAGCGTCCGGCTAATTAAGGACGGTAATTTGTGTACTGAACGGTCGAATTGACGAGCGGAGGTGCGGTATGCGGGACAGGCATGCTTTTAGGATACTGAGGGGATTAGCGCCTTTGAAAGCGGACAGCGTAAATAAACGTCACACAATTAATTTCCTTCAATTATACCAGAGCTGATCACCTTATCGCATGTAATGCAATGGATGTGAGAGGGTTATCTATCAATTTACATTTTGGCTCAAAGGGAATTCGGTTACTGCAAAATCACGTAGGGGAACAAATGCTTTAGAATGATCCTGCCTGGCGCCAAAAAGAGAGGGAGGCTCAAAAATCGCTGGCTTGATGTCGGTGGGGATGACATGCGTGACAACAACCTCACCAACAAGGATGCCGAAGACCGGGCAAAGTGGAAGAGCGAAGTAAGAAAGCGGACCCTGGGTTCTCTCGCCAAGGGCGAGGTAAGCAACCGGGAGAACGCTAGGATGATGATGGTTACTGCAAAATAGTATTGTGATGTGGCGTTTCCTTTTCCTTTTTACTTATTTGCAATAGTAATTTCTTCGAAGAAACAATTTTTATTATACCAAATCGAATGTCACAAAATCTCCTTCATAACCCATAACTTATTTTAATATGTGGACTTTATATCCGAAAGCGTAAAATCCTTTTTACGATACGCCGGCATTGATAAAAAGGTTGTTATTGTTACTGTTATTACTCTATCAGAAGCCACACGAGGTCCGCCCACAATATACGCAAGACAAGATCGGTAAGACCAGGTGTTTAATATAAGCCTGACTTATGATATGCTTTTTAATGGTCTTAAGCGGTGAAGCAATAAAAACGCCATTATGGCCGAATGTACCCCCGGTTACTGGCGAAGGGTTATGTGTAGTGTATTTTTTTAATATTTTTGCGCAGCTGCGGCATGTTGGTGGCATTGGTATATTAGGTCCTTACCTATGAAATTGGTGTTTTGTATGGAGATTTTGGGGATGTCTGCATTTTACATACTAACCTTTTATCAGTTTTCTTCACAACGACAAATCCAGAGATAATAATATTTGGCATATATCATAAGACAAGCTTTAGCAATATGTGTGTGAACACGCTTGATAAAAATTATTCATCGTTTTTTATGTTAATGCAAATCAAATGATGTATTCGGGAGGCAGTTAAAAATAATTGTCTTTGTGTCTAATTTTAACACAATTAAACTTACAAAAAATTATCAAATTAAATAATACGAGCTCAAATATATGGTCTATTTTTAGAAGAGGCAATTATTTTATAAGAATGTTCTGAAACTTAATAGTTACGGACAAATTGCTAAGACAGAATAAAAACACCAATTTCATAGGTAAGGACCTAATATATTGCGTATGAGAATGTTTTGAGACAGTATTTCTTGTATATGAGACTTATGGTTAGTGTCTTTATGGTACGGTTTGCTCCGAGTGGAACTCTGAAGCTTATTCAGTTTAATAGCTGTTCGTACACGATCGATTACGTCAGATAGTCTTTATTTGCTGTCATAAAGGGATGCCAAAGAGATGTCTGCTATATGATATAGATAATATGACATAAAGTTCACTTTGGTAAGATTTAGAGATTTGGTGAAATGTGTAGTGTAATTAATTTATTCTAAAATAGCCTTTGCGCGCGACTTCTACCGCTTAAAATAGTTACTTTGAGATAGTGTGATGGTATGTAGTAGCCTTCCCCATTAAATAGGCTATTCAACACTGAATTAAAAAAAAAATTGGAACAGTAGCCAGTACTCGTACTCTAATAATCATTAACAAAGTTCATAGTGGCGTAAATTTGTCCTTCGTTTTGAGGCGTTTTTAAAACTTTTAACATTCACCCGCATGGCACCCGTTCCCATATCGGGATAAAAGGTAGCCTATGTCCTTTCTCAGGCTTTAGTCTAGACTATCTGTGTACCAAATTTCGGTTACATTGGTACAGTAGTTTTGACGTGAAAGCGAGACAGACAGTTTCACATTTATAATATTAGCATGGATTGTGTCGATGTCTGCAACATTAGAAATTTATATAAGTCAAAGCAATTAATCGAAATTAATTTAATCATGTATGTACAAACAACCCACAAATTACTTTTGATAGGTCAAAATACAATAAAGCAAATATTATATTAAGTCCTTACCTATGAAATTGGTGTTTTGTATGGAGATTTTGGGGAATTCTGCATTTTCCATACTATTTTTTTTTCAGTTTTCTTCACAACGACAAATCCAAAGATAATAATATTTGGCATCTATCATTAGACAAGCTTTAGTAATATGTGTAATATCACACTTCATAAAAATTATTTATCGTTTTTAAGTGAATGCAAATAAAATGATGTATTCGGGAGGCACTTAATAAGAGTTGTCTCCGTGTCCAATTTTAACACAATTAAACATACAAGATTAGTCTATTTTTAGACGAGGTAATTATTTTTTAGGAATACTCTGAATCTTAATAGTTACAGACAAAATACGAAGAGGGAAAAAAACACCAATTTCATAGGTAAGGACCCAATATATTAGCTAGGGTAGGGTCATACGGAACTTGTGTGGTAGACTGGTGGAAACCACTGTCATAATCAATCGCATCTACCTCCAAATTACAATTTTTTTTAATGTTTTGTCTCTCCAGTAACAGAGCGTAGGCCAGTGAACTTGTCTCCCTTTGTCAACAAGTTTTGTCATGGTTTCCATAGGATATAGAGATATACCGACTATGAGCATTATGAGCAATCGGCTGTGTAGTTGTTTCCCATCTTTCTCGTATAAAAACACTGTATTATCACCCTTACACCCTTACAGAAACCTAGAAATAAGCCTAAAGAGAAATTGGCGCTCAAATTTTATTCGACTCCCTTAATCTATTCAGCTCCCGGAGACTTGAATAACCCTTATCTCAAAAGCGAAGATACCATTCTACCGAAACGTTTGTCTGATTCACGGCCATTTACACGGTGAATGCATCGCAGATTTTTCTTTGAAATCAAATCTGTGGAAATGTTGAAATGAGATTAATAGCAAATATTCCGTTCACTCTGAGTTTTGTGGCGAAAAATCCTTTTGTGTGTAGGGTTTTGTACTTTGACATTGTGGTAAGCTTTTTTACGTGAAAAGAGAGAGAGAGATGGATAGTGGTGTAAAAAGCTATCACGTACACCGCTTTGCCTGGCAGAAAAGTATCCAAACCGAAAAACCATGTAATATTATTGATAGACTTACGTAGGACCGTGAGCGATTTGGATGCGAATGCGAAGCGGCGCGGTACGGTGCGAAAATAAGAAACAGTCAATACCTATTGAAGTGTCCTACGTGTCTAAACGCGCGTAGAGTGCGGCGCGGTGCGACGCGAATCGAAGCGAACGCGAATTAGTTAGGTTTGATTTTTTCTTAATATGACAGGTAAGCTCTTGACCTTCATCTCACCTGATGGTAAATGACGATAAGGCTGAAGGTGGCAGCGAGCTTACCTGTAATCCTCAACAACTGAGGAACTGGCTTTACCTCTGATTGCCGGAACAGAACAATGCTTATAATATTGCTATTATGGCGAAAATTTTTGGTAAGACGGTGGTTGCTAGCCAGGCGAGCTTAGAAGCCCTACTACCAACCAAACCGATCAGAAAAACGCCCTGCTCGCATGGGGAATCGAATCCCGGACCTCCTGATCTACATCCGGTGGTGTCAACTACTAGACCAGAGAGGCGGTTAAGGCGGTAAGTAAATTTTGGCGCGAATGTGACGTGACGGGGTTGTCGAAGTGTCGTTTGGTTTGACAAGGGCGCCACAACGCACCGCATCGCATTGCAATCGCGTGACATCGCAACAGCTTCGCAATTCTGTTCACTTTGAATCGCCTACGTAGGACGTTGCCTAAGTTACCCCATTTCACGTCTTAGCGGTTGAATTTTCAAAACCGGGTACACATATTTACTTGCTTGTTTATTTATAAAAGTCTGTGTCTATATGTTCGTCCGTTAAAATTTTGAACACCCCTGGAAAACCCTTTCAGCGCGAACAGTTCATTAGTTGAGTTGTTTAGTGGATAGTTAAATCGGTTAGTAAAAGTTGCCTTTTTGGAGAAAATTACATATTTCAAAGGAAAATTGTATTCTTTTTTAAAGAAATAGTTATAAAATTTATATAATTAGGTCTTCCAAATATATAAGGTCTTATATCTAGGATATATTTCGTGCGTAGCCAGAAAGGATGCCTTTATTTGTTCCACTATGCTCAATTGTACATTGCCTCAGGTCATTAGCGATGGTGGACCCAATGAAGCTTATCAGATGAACTACCCTCTAAACTACGCACTAGTAGTGGGTACTTCTGTAACCTCGCTATTTGCTGTAAATAGTATACGAAGTTTCTATCAAACATATTTTCCGAAGTGGTTTAAAAGCGTTAACATTTCATTCAAAATGCTATGTTAACGATAATTATGCATGAGATTGAGTTGCTCAAAGAAGTTACAAGTATAATAAAAATATTGTGCACAAACAATATACTTAAAATATCCCATCTTTCCCCGAAAGGGTAGGCAGAGTCAACACTCCCAGATTTCGCATTATAAGCTTCAAGTACAATAGCCCCGTCTACGTATGAATTCATTTATTTATTTTTTTGTTTTTATTTGACTACTAGCTGTTGCCCGCGGAAACCCTTTAATTTTCCGGAATAAAAAGTAGGTATCTAAGATGTTGATTGAGGGATGTAAAGTATCACCACGC
Organism: Parapoynx stratiotata; assembly: GCA_910589355.1. Classification (NCBI taxonomy): domain Eukaryota; kingdom Metazoa; phylum Arthropoda; class Insecta; order Lepidoptera; family Crambidae; genus Parapoynx; species Parapoynx stratiotata. Next base: position 2,248,352 of record OU342477.1, read on the forward strand.
AAAATTTCATTGAAATCGGTCCAGCCATTTCGGAGATTAGCTCGTACAAACAGACGAACAGACAGAGAAACGCCAAATTAAAAGAAAAAAAAAAAATTTTTCCTCTACATCCCCCTGACTTGATTTTTAGCAATTTTTTCTATGTACAGACATTCGACCTCTACAGTTTTATTTAAGTATAGATTACTAAATGTATTTTTTTTTGTTCCAGGTATGTAAGAGAAAGACATCATTTTGAGTCTTAGGAAATGGTTTTTGCAAGTACACCTACAACAAAACACTACTAACTTTGTGATTTCCAACTCCTCCGTGCTTCGGAGAGCACGTTAAGCCGTTTGTCCCGGTCGCTATTGCAACAGTTCCTACCCACCAACCCGCATTGGGCCAGCGTGGTGGTGTTTCGGCCCATACTCTTCATGTGTTTGGTTCTACGAGAAAGGCCTATGCCCAGCAGTGGGACGTATATAGGCTGAGGATGTACAACAAAACATGAGGATTAAAAATTAATAAATAATAGATGTGCTGATGCTCAGTGAAGGATGCTTTGAATTCGATATATTGGGTCCTATGAAATTGGTGTTTTTATTCTGTCTTAGTATTTTGTCTGTAACTATTAAGATTCAGAGTATTCCTAAAAAATAATTACCTCGTCTAAAAATAGTCTATATTTTTGAGCTCTTTTTATTTGTTTTGATAATTTGTTTTAAGTTTAATTGTGTTAAAATTGGACACGGAGACAACTCTTTTTAAGTGCCTCCCGAATACATCATTTTGCATTCACTTAAAAACGATAAATAATTTTTATGAAGTGTGATATTACACATATTACTTAAGCTTGTCTTATGATACATGCCAAATATTATTATCTCTGGATTTGTCGTTGTGAAGAAAACTAATAATATGTTAGTATGGAAAATGCAAAATTCCCCAAAATCTCCATACAAAACACCAATTTCATAGGTAAGGACCTAATAGAATCAAATGCGACTAGCAACCATCGCCGTAAGTAGTTGAAATCAAGATGGATGACTAAACTGCTTTCTCAGATGAACCCACCAATCAGCGTGGCGATTACACCTTCTCTTGTTTTATATATGAGGGAAACCCTGTGCATGGTTTCATAGCTCGATCTATATCTGTAGACATTACAGAAGCGTCACACTAATTGCTCATTACAAATATTGAGAAATTCGGGTCACATCCTGCTGTAGGTAATTAGTCTATTCATTAGCTTGGTATATACAAATATTCTCTTTTGGGGGCGTAATTAATGAGTTTCCGTGAGCTCGTGTACTTTTGACACCTATTGAGTTTTTAGGGTTAATCGGATCAATTTTAAGTTGCACGTTTCTATACTATACTATATGTGATGGGGTGCCTTTCCACCAGAGCTTTGCTATGTTGTTTATGCTGTGGGCGAAGGAAAATAGACCAAAAGGATTACCTACTTCGTATCACGTGACTCGCAAAATGCTGTGTGTGGTCAATCATAGGTCTTTCTTTTCTACACGGAGAAACATATGAGTATGGACCGTAACATCAAAGTGCAAATGGGACAGTACGAATATCCTTAATGGCATCTTGAGAGTAAAAGTTTTGGTCACCCATCCAAAATCCAACCTTTACAAAAGTTAGATTGATTTCATTCTAAAGTAAGGCGTTTGTTTCTCAATCACGAAACCCGACTCATGGTTGGCTCTAACATAACTATTTACTACATAATGAACCCATGTGGTAGATCAGATCTGTAGTAGTAGTTTCAAACTTTTAATGCTTTGTGACCTTTATTCAAGTCAGATATTTTTTACTCATTGACCTCTTTAACTTTCTATTTAGGAATATTACTTTTCAACCGATTCGCATTTAACTTTTCATTCACGCAGCCTTTGGCCGCCCGTGTCGGTTTAATTCGACAAATATTTGTCTGTCAGATGTCCATTCAGTCGTATAAATACGACCTTGGAAAAAGTGGAGAAAATCTTTGTGTCGAAAAATCGGCAATGGCCGTTTCAGGGTTAAGACTACAGATATTTTTATTAAAAATAAAACAGCTTATAAGCCCGCCTGGCTAGCTACCACCGTCTTACCTAAATCTGTCGCCATAATAACTATATTATAGCATTGTTGTGTTCCGGCAATCAGAGGTAAGATAGCCAGTTCCTCAGTTGTCGAGGATTACAGGTGAAGCTCGCTTCCATCTCCGGCTTTATGGTCACTTACCATCAGGTGAGATGAAGGCCAAGAGCTTGCCTGTCATATGTAAAGAACATCTAAATGAACATGAATCAAGAAAAAGCGTCTCAAGAATATTTGTACCGAAAACCTTTGACTCAATCCCGAGTATTTACTTCATAAATCATTCACTAAACATATGTCGCATTCTCTACGGCTGAACAAAGCCAGAAACATGTTAGAACAATCAAAAACATATCACGTAAGCCGTGCATCGTAATACACATTTCAACCCGAAATTGCTGCGAAACAAACATGTCACTTTGGACTAATCTGACAAGGGGACATTTGTACCCCAAATTACCCATTGAGTTGAGTGATCCACATATCGACATATTGTTTTGATATTAGTTATAGGTTGTTATTGATTAGGTCGTCACATATAAAATTGGATTATAGGTATTACTCTCAAACTAGTTGAATAGATCTACACATGATAAATAGGCTAGTTGACTCATCGAAAGTTATGTAAATAATGTTTAATTCACTTAGTCTTTAGTACATTAGTCCGAAATATACCAAGTTCTATAAATATAAATGGAATGACTGTAGAAATTCAATTTCAATTCAAACCCCTGCGGGGAATCGAGCCGTGGAACTCTCGATCAACACCCGGTGGTGTCACCCACTACACCAGAGAGGTGTTTGAAATACTAATTCACTCAGTTGCCATGTTTTTTTCCTAGAGAAGTGTGTTAAGATTCAAACCATGACAAGTTAAACATTAACCCTCAATCTAAACAAGCCATAAATTATATTGCGCTATAAATAATGGTTACTGCCAAGAAATTCTCTTAACTTCCCTAATCATTGTACAGGAGCTGTAAGTTTACAATTATCAGTAATCTCTTTAGATACAGCTGGTAACTCATTTCAATGTTGTGCTTTAAAGCCTTGATCTTAAGAGTTAGTTTTAGATGTTTCTGCTTTGTTTCTACTTAAGCCTAATTGTTATTTCAGCCTGTAAACATCATTAAATTCATCTTCAAGTAACCTAATTTTGTTACAGGTTACTTATACTTTTCTATGTAATGTTTTTTCTCAACACAAAATTTTGCAATTTTTTCGTATGTTATTTGTGTATCGGAAAGCAGGGAGAGGAAGACGGAAGAAAGTTGTATTGATTGTGTGGATAAAGGAGAAGGCAATGAATGGAGTAAGTGTTGACATTTCGAGTGATAGAAGACGATCAAAACGGTAGATGTACTTCAAATAAATTTGGGAATTGAACAGGGAATTGATAATAATGTGTCCTGAACCACCTATCATAATATTATTAATAGTAAAAATTTTATTTCTATCTTAACAATATAAGAAGACATACAAAAGTCACTCTCAACACTGTCACAGCAACTTTATCGCATTGAATCACCTCTAGAACTTCCAGAACCGTTCAAAGTTCTTAACAGTAACGTCAGGGAAAAATTCAAACACCTCGGAGTAAGTCCATGAATTTATTTCAAGCTGAATCCCGCTGTTAAAATGCCACTCGCTTTCATACGCGGCGAACTTTTCCAATTGAGAGTGGAAAAGTGAAAATTTTCTGTCGACGGAAAGTTTCACGTATCAGCGATTGAGCGATCGTGGCCGCAGATTCAGGTAAATAGGCTCTTGGGTATCAACGAAAATTTTACTCACAGCGTTTTTGTTTTGATGTGGCTAATACGAATCCATTGATAAGTTTGGTTTTGGCTTTGTCCGATTCAGTTACAATGTGCTAGAAAAGTTTGCTTGGTTTTTTTTTTAATATATTCTCTTTAATAACTTCGAAAATAATAATTTCGTCTTTATTAACGTTGAAAGTATCAGAACAAAAGTATCAGCGAGTCCTGTATTATTCTCCAACGTCCGAGTTTTTTTTGTTTTACAACGCCAATCGTCAACTACAAAAGAGTCTACCCTGTTTTCAAAGTTCTTTTCGCATTTAATAAATTAATTAAATGTTTAAAATTCAACGCAACAGCGACGAAATAAATTCTCTCAGAACCTTTAAATTCCGTGGGAATTTCCCATATATTAGGTAAGCCGAAAATATTCGCTGATCCTATATATTACTCGCTCTCATTATTAATCACCCAATACTGAGAACAAGCCATTTGCCAGGCCCTTTAATATTCCATTAAGACATCAATTTATATCTCAGACCATTTGCTTAATTCCTCAACTCAATTTGCACTGTTTCATAATTATTTTGCACTCAACAAGTTCGGCAACTTTAAGTTTAACTCCGACTTCGTACGGTGGCTCATGAACACCGCAAGTTTGTCTTAGTAATGTTGTTTAAGAATTGTCGTGTTTGTCTCCTGTTTACAACTTTGTTTAATTTTAGGATTGCAGATGCTTCGTTTTGCTCCAAATGCTCTGAATTCATTTGCTTCTTCCCAATCGAGCTTATGGGTGGTTTCATAGGTACGCTACTAACATCATTTCACAGCCACACCCACGCGTATATACGTCAAGGTTCATATGAAACGTCCCTAAGTGTGTCATCGACTAAGGTTGTGTTTCTTTAGATCACTTTTTGCATACTAATGTAAGCAAATGGAAAAAGGGTATTACTGTTTACTTTAGAAGCACTCGCGACTACTTTTTTAATATTTACAGAATTACTTCTGGATAATAGAGGATACTAGAAGCTTCAATGTCTCTTCATCATTATCTTGATTTACTATGTTTCTATATTCCCTAGATTTGGCTTGTGCGTCCAAAGTATACCACCATTTTTCGCTTTGGTGTCTACTTTAGAACTTTACCCAATGACAATCATAGGGACGCTGGCCGCTAGCGCTGGTCATAAGCGCCGACGAGATTTCCATACATTTTGACGTATAAGAGCGCGCGGCTGTGAAACGATTTTAGTAGCTTTGTGTAATTGTAAGCGCGCGCGTGCGGCCAGCGTACCTATGAAACCACCCTTACATACATACACGGTAATTATGCCGGTTTTCTCAAATGTCAATGACCATAAAAGTATTTAAAGAATATATAAAAAAATACAGCCGTCAGTATTTTAACATCATTATGAATATTCCGAAACGAATATTTTTCTTAGAACAACAAAAATTTCGCAGCTACTTTCAAAATTCCAAATACTTCATCAATCACTTTCCAGATCATAACGAATAGATTGATTGAGTATTTGCGATACACCAAACATTTTTCAAGATAATAAATAGTAAGTAAATAAAGAAGAATTTAATTTTTTTTTGCTTGGGTATTTAAATATTGGATATTTTAGCACCAAACCCTCATTTATTAGCCAGCTCTATTGACTGACGAAATCAATAACAGTGCAATTAATAATCTTTGGTTTGATGTATTATGTGATCTATCTATGCCTGCGCAGAAGACATGAACAATAAACGTGCATTCTTTTAATTTATCTTCTGATATATCAAAATAATTCTAAATATATCTAAAAATGGACGCATCACATTTAAGATGTTTTTCTTCAAAAACATCTTAAATCATGAGAAAAATATTTGTCATTGTTTTTGGACTCTGGTATAAACAAAGCCGAGTGACGGGAAAAGCTTTATTTGTTGTACTTTGGGAGTTATACTGTATTTTTGGGGTTATGTAGGTTGTAGAAGATATTAATAGAACTGTTGTACCTAGCTCAATATTGTATATTGTATACAAATTTAACTAGTTACTAACGTACGAATTAAAATATGCAATATGTTCCGTTCTTCTCTGCCTATGTTGTATTTAAAAGAGAGTAAAAATATCTTTACATATAATAAAACTGTAGAGGTCGAATGTCTGTCTGTACATAGAAAAAAATGCTTAAAATCAAGGGGGATGTAAAAAGGGGGAAAATACGTTTTTTTTTGGTTTCTCTGTTTGTCTACGGGCTAATCTCCGAAATGGCTGGACCGATTTCAATGAAATGTTGCATGGTGATTCCTTATATCCCTGGTCAACATCTTAGATACTTTTTTACCGGAAAATTAAAGGGTTCTCGTGGGATTGTTAAAAAACTTTCGGTTCTATTTTACCCACAACTTTTTGGTTGTAAGTTACCAATAAATTGCACAAGTAAAAAGGTACTCAGCATGTGCAACCAACAGTCTTAGAACCGCCTCCTCTCATGTATGTGTCTAAAGTTTAAAGTGTAACATACCACCACGCCTCTTACTCCGGAGGTGTAGGCAGAGGTGTAAACACCCACACTTCGCCTGATATTAAGACCCTAAGTAACATGCGTCAAACGTGTTAAGGTTGCCATACACCGGGTCCAGTGTTAGGCAACGGATATTCACAACAAACTGTACTTAAGTTTTATTCGAACTCGGTACAGGCCTCGGGTTTCGATTTGGCGAACTCTTGCGCCGACAATTTGACATAATTCTGCCACTTAAAGTACTATCGAAGAAATTTGTTTTCTGACCCACCATTATGTCATTTCACCATAAATTCAAATGTATACAGGTTTCCTTGGAAACGTACGTAAAAACGTCCTAAGTGCGATAGACAGTTATAATCGAAATATTGTCAAAGTGTGTCATAAATCTGATTGTTCGATAGTATAAAAATAATAGTGTCCAAAGGCTACTTTTTTTAAAATTAGCCCAGCAAATTACTCAACACCAGCTGATGGTAAGCAGTAGATGAGTCCATTTGCGAAGGATGCTAGGGCAGCACCAAAGGATGCAGGCCTAGCGACCTCCACCTTGCTGGCTCACGAGATGCCTTTCACGCCGCTTGTTTAGCGACTTTAATAGCATTTCCATGATAAGTCTAAGCTGAAAACCGTAGCCAATATTTCCAAAGGCTGTTTGATTTGATAGATTTTTCTTCATCATCATTTAAACCAAAAAGCCACTGTTGGAATTTCCTTTGAATACCAAGATTTTGTGGCTTAATTTGTCTTATTTTCCACTTTTAAGACACCTTAATTCACTCTCGTGACGTCTTACTCTTAAGGTATATTTTTCCATCGAAAAGAAGCCATTATTTACACAACTGTTGAACACTCATTCGTCAATTCTTCGTCTATCACAAAGGCTGTGACGTGAGTGTCAACGATATTATATTGAGTGAAATAATAATAAACTGACGAAACTGAGAGAATCGAAATGTAAACATATTTGGGATAGGTTCCAAGTAAAAAGATTATACATAACAGTAGACTGTACTGTATACAATTATTGTCAAAAAATTTGGCCTTTATAGATGTCACGTATGTTTTTATCCCTTTCTTTAGTGTAACTTTCGAACAAGCAGATTTATGATCCACATTGAAAATATCGTGTGGTAGCGGCTCAGTAAGAGAATACTTCCAACCCATCTTTTCCCTTGACTTAGAACTGCACAACCATCCAATATTTAGCTAATAGCGGCGACGGGCTAAACACCTGTCACGCTGAGCATATGTGCGATCATTGCTTGGTGAAGCGAGGACCATGGCAATGGCCAGCTTTTGCGGTTCGCTTGCCTAGTCTCTGACTAACCCTTAGAAGATAATAATCGTGTTTATGTGCATGTATGTATGTTCGACAATATTTCGATAACAACAATTTAACTTGAATTTAAATGCTACGGCAAAATGACATTATGGTGGGTCAGAAATATTTGTTTTTCAATTTTGTGTAAAACAGATGTTTTTTTTCGTTCGTTCGTTCTTTTACAAAAACATATATGATGTCATTCTAGGCCACATTTTTTCTTCGTGTTATTCTATGTAGTTATATCTCTAGTGTATATATTTTCTTGGTTCCAAGCCAACAATAAGATTCAAAATATGAGCACTTAAGTCCTTTGTCTTTTGTATGTAAAGTTCTGAAGGAAACTCGCAGTTTTATTTAAAAATGACATTTACAAATGGGAATGCCATTGCAAGAAATGAGAACGATCACAATACAGGTGCCGGTGTTCGCGGCGATCCTGTGTGAGGGGGGACAAGAGGGGAGCGTTGTTCTGTGATTGAAAATAAAATACTTGTACCAGACTTCTTGTCCAGTGCTGGGAAAGAATTGGGCTGCTAGATATACGAGTAATTTGCTCAGTGGTATGGAATCAGCACATAAAGATTTTATCATGAAGAAAAGTTATGGAAGCTAGTGAACGGTTGCATAATTGGACATTCTGTTTCTATACCATTAAGGCTGCTCTACTAAGCGCAAAAGCGGTATCTCAAAAAAAATCGTAATTTTATTTTAACGCCATCGGATAGCTTTTAAAAATACGCATCTAATGGACTTTTAGCGCTATCTTGTTTAAAACATATGAAAAAAACCCTAAAAAAGATTTATCTATCTCAGTTTAACCTTAAATTACTAAGGGTATTAGAGGTATATCAATATTACGTGGGCAATCAGCAGAATTTCTATTGTGATAACAAGTAGACCCAATATAATATATCAATTCATTTTATTAATAACTCGGAAACTCGGAAATACACGAATACCTCGAAATGCCAACCATCAAGGAGGAAGTTGCCAACTACTGTAGGAAGTACAAGAACAGGCTAGCACAGCACAGAAACATACTGGCTAAAAACTTGTTGGACGAACGAGAGAGTGTACAGCGCCTAAAGAGATGGCAAGTGCTTGCACTCGACCAGAGAAAATAGATCACAAAGTTGTACTAAGTGGGAGCTATTAAGTGTAATAGCCCCAAAACTTCTACCCAACCACCCAACACATCTGATTAAGGCTGTAGAGCCGATTGCAGATTTAAATAAAAAAAAAATTATTAAGCAAAAAAGACAATAAATAATGTAAAATAAAGTTATTTTTACATGACTTCAAATATCTCAAAACACGCTTTTATTGAGATACCGCTTTTGCGCTTAGTTGGGCAGAAGGTGGCAATTAAGAATACGGCATACCTGATTGAAACGGTTACCGTAGCCTCTGGACGTTTGCAACACTAGTTGTATCACTCCGCGTTGCTGACCTTTAAAAAACTAAAGCATTCAAAAAATTTTGTGAATACCGATACTGAATAAATGATTTGAGTTTGTACTAACAGTTGAGTCTCATATCTAACTATAACCTGGTGTTATGTGTACATTTTTTTTTACATAACACAGGTGAGTTCTTGGCCTTCATATCGCCTGATGGTAAGTGACGATAAGGCGGAAGCGAAGTTTACCTGTAATCCTGTAAAACTGAGGAACTGGCTATCTTACCTCTGATTGCCGGAATAAATCAATGCTTATAACAGTTATTATGGCGACAATTTTAAGTAAGACGGTGGTAGCTAGTCAGGCGGGCTTAGAGCCCCTACCACCAACCAAAAAAAAGTAAGAGTTTAAGAACGTAAACCAATAGGTAAAATAAAACCAAAGAAAATAATATATCACATGTAAAGTTAATATACATGTGATATTTTATTTTCTGGAGATATTTTGTATTCAAAATGGAAATGAAAAAAGAAATAATACCTAATATTAAAGGTAGACACAACAGAGAAAAACACTAGCAATCAAATCAATACGTGTATTCACAATGACAATGTCACAAAACAAAATAAAATATAAAAATACAAAATTATAAAAAAGGAACAACTGCCAGTCCGCAACACCTAAATTGACATATTGTTCATAATGATACCATTCTAATTTCTGAATTTCTCTGTTTATTTAATACCGTTATGGAATATCAAATGGAACGTTGCATATTTTGTTTCAAAACCATACCTTTACGGCTAGAATTGTAACGAATGCATTGTACGTAAACTAAAATGTAGTTTTGAGTACGGAAATTCATTTACGCGAAAGACGACTTTATTGCGACAGCCTTAAGTAATATAATGTCTCGACACGACATCGGGAAGTAACGTTGCATTCGCCCTCTAGCGCGGATCCTTTCTAGTGAAGTAATTTCTTTATTTTATGAGTGTTATTTAAACAGTTAGAAAAAATATTCCAAATTTCGCCAGCAAAAAAAATACAATTGGTCACGTAAAATAACTAATTGGTCAGCAACTTATGGGCAGCCGATATTTCTAAATCAACTTAGATGTTTTTTCTGGTGCCAAATTGTTTAATATGACATGTTTTGATGACACAAATATTGTTTTTAAAGGTCATAAAAAATAACCTGAACGACAGCCCAAATAAAATATCTTTGCTGCCCATTTTGCAATTTTGCAATTTTGCCTTCAAATAATTATATTACTGACAAAATATTTGTTTGCTGCCCAAATGATTTTTCCACTAACCTTTTTGTTGCTGACCAAATAATTAAATGGCTGCCAATTAATTACTTCCCTCATTTTATTTGTTCATTACCTATTTCTTACAAGTTGTAGTTACTTACGCAATTGGCATTACTCAGACCCTTAATTGTGTGATAAAGGTACAAGTCAACTCCTTAAATATGTAACCACTTTTGACAGTAAATGACTCTATTAGAAGGGAATAAAGATTGTCACGTCTAAAATGCGTATACATGTTTTTTACTCGACTGTACCATTTGGTTTTACTGCGCCTTTCCACCTGACCTTCACACCTATGAACTAGCCAAAGGCCTTGTCCCTTCTCTGTCTATATACTTACTACTGCTGGAGTAGGCGCTGTAACACTAACCCGCAATGAGGGTTGGTGAGTAGAAACAGCTACAATAGTGACCGAGACGAACGGCTGAACGGGCCTCCCGAAGCACTGAGGTTAGAGATCAAAAAATTTGGTCACCCATCCAAGGCCTGACCATGGCGAAGGTAGGTTTTCACTTTGCCTCCGAGCTCCTCGGCCTAAGGCCGTCTATGGGTGACCAAACTTTGTGGGCTTTGGTAGACACTTTAAGCCCTCGTCTTATGCAGCCATTTCTTATGCCCTTCAGTGGTAGGTACAAAGCTTTTAAATCCACCATAAACACTTAAACCTTCATCTAATTCTAATACGAAGAATATGGGAAACAAAACTCATCTCAGATTAGACGGGAGTCTAATCAGGATACTTGCCGGGCCATTATACCATTACAGCAGCTATAAATAATGTGTATGTTTGGATGAACAAGGCGGAAGCTAGCGCTCTCGAATATTTAACAGGCAATTGCACAGGAATTCTTTTGTTCTAACATCACTATTAGCAGAAGCGAAGAGTTTTTTTGCTGGCAAACAAGCGGATAGCTCAACAGATAGTGGTCTATAACAGGATCTGACCCTTTTTTGAAACTTCATCGGCCTAAATATCTAAAGTACATAAAGTTTCGTTTATGTTTGAACGGAGCGTTACAAAAACGTTTCTGAAGACCAAAAAATATATATACCGATGTCCTAAAACCCGATCCTAAAACGAGTTTAAACCGTTTTTATTTATTTTTTGTGTCCAATGAGTCCATTTGTCGTCGGCAGGCAGCGACTGCACCATCCGCGCTAGGCTGCCCCTGCGGATTAAACCGATTTTTGAAAACGTTCTTTTTCGTTTTCGTTCCGAACGCAATGTTAAAAACACAACACGAAGAACAATGTTTGAAACGTTTCAAAATCATTATGTAAAAACATGATGAGAAAACCGTTTCCGACCCTTTTGGTGTAATATCCTTGTAGAATTGTATTTGCTTGCAACTCCTGCGTAGATCACTGATACTTTGGCAATCTTTGACATTTGACGTATATTCAGTATCCACCAGACGTGTGGTAGCGGCTTATGAAGCCACCAACCCATCTCTTCCCTTGTCTGCCGTAAAGGCGACTAATAGACTTAGAACTGCACAATCACCCAATAGCTTATAACGGCAATGGGCTCACCACCTGTCACGCTGAGCATATGTGCAGTCACAGCTTGGTGAGCGAACTATGGCAGTGGGCTGCTTTTGCGAACCCTTAGAGGATAATAGTCGTGATTATATGTATGTTCGACAATATTTCGATAACAACTGTTTATTGCACTAATGACTAATTTAACTTGAATTTAAATGCTACGGCATAATGACATAATGGTGAGCCAGAAATAAAATTGTTCGATTTTGTGTAAAAGGGATGTTTTATCTATCTATCTATGGCAGTGGGCTGCTTTTGCGGAGCTTTTGCCTAGTGTCGACTAACCCTTACGCGATAATAGTCGTGATTATATGTATTTAAGTAATTAAGGTAATGGTGGACTGAACGCTTGCTTCACCCTTTGCCTGGTGCATGACAACAGTCTCGCCGCCTGTTACATCAGGCGAAATGATATGTTATATAGACCGACGGTCTGGCGAAAGTCGTAGAAAACTGCTGCTGCAGAGACTGATTGTTACGGTCCCCAACAGTGGGCGCATCTAGCCTCAATGCAATGATAATGATGAGGTCAAGTAGACGTCTCAGTATAACATTATTCCTTTGGTAAATGTACCTCAAATATCTAATAAAATAGATTGGTATAAGTCAAAACATTCATCACAGTCATCACTGAAACAATGAGCTCGGGGAACCTATGCAAATTTGATTCCCGGCCAAATCCCCGGGATTGGTATTGAATCCCGTGGATCCTACAAACAGAATAACGCGGAAGATGTGCCGTGCGAATAAATTTGTGTTAAGAACGTTGACGTGCTGAGATTTAAGCGGCGTTAGTTTTTTGGGAAATATTGGGTGGCAAGTTAAAAAAGTGAATGAATATGGAAAACGAAGCTGATGTATCACAGTTATTCATCATCATTATCAACCTGTACTAGTTCACTACTTCACATCCTCTAATGTATGCCAATGCTCTCGACTCTTGGCTGCTCTCGTCCAGCTCACTCCAGTCAATCTACGAATATCTTCAGGCGTCATCCCATCTTGTCTTGTCATTCCACACTATGTATATCGGTCTCCCCTTAGAAAGTTACGGCTCCAATGGCTAATACGAGCATTCCAAGTTGAGTTAACATGGATGGATTCTAATTTTGATAGCTTCATTTTCATTCCATTCATTTTGGTCCTAATTTTTTTTTATACTACCAGGGTGGCAAACAAGCATACGGCCCACACAGATGGGCAGTGGTCACCGTAGCCTATGGACGCCTGCAACACCGAGTTGCCGACCCTTAAAAAACCTTTTCACGCCCTTTTTGAAGGACTCCATGCTGTAGTCTCTTGGGAAAGCCTCACCAGGGAGTTCATTCCATAGCCTAAGCGTACGAGGAAGGAAACCAGCTCACCAGCCTAATTGCACGGAAACCAGCTCATCATTCAGGTCACGGTCAAGACCTATCACAGCCAGTCAAAAAAACAACTGGCTCTAATTGAAAATTCACAAAAAACATCCGATCCGCAGATGTTTTGGAACGATAATCAATCAATTCCGCTGACGGTGTAAATAGGTATAAATCGCTGAATCATCGAAAACATCTCTTTGATATGGTACTTAGAAATTTGTTTTCAGCGGCTTCTTATTCACGTAGTGGAATACTGCGTGTTCAGGTGTTTATAATGCTGTTCGATTCTTGTTATTGTTTTGTAAATGTAAAAGAGGGAAAATACGATTTTATTTTTTGTTTCTCAGTTTGTTCGTCTGTTTGTCTTTTTATACGGGCTAATCTACGAAATGGCTGGACCGATTTCAATGAAATTTCCACCTTATATCCTTGGTCAAGATTTTAGATACTTTTTATTCCGGAAAGTTAAAGGGTTCCCGTGGGATAGTTAGTTTTATATAATTCAGTAAACTACCCGCGAAACCTTCGAGTCAAGTAAACTATCCGCATTTATGTAACTAATTCGAACTACAATCAACAAAAAAATTGTTTTGTGATCTTGGTTTATCATCAACAAAGTTATGAAATTTTACAATTAAAATTCTTAACCGAAAAGGTACTTTTACCTTAAAACAAGCAAGAATATCTTGACTGCACGAGTTGGTTAAAAACAAAGTTCTCGCTTCGCTCTACTCGGGCGTTTTTTGGTGTAAAGTTAAACACTATTATCGTTACTAGTTTTGACGGTAGTTTTCCTACTTACCCTTTTTTCTGGTTGTTGTACAGTGATGATAACGATCGATCCACTTTCACTTGAACAACTCAGAATTTCATTGTATCCCTGACAATGGCGCGGTCAAGGCAGAACCTCTGCCACCGAAACTTTTGTGGTCAAAACTTGCCGGCCTTTTTCTGTACGGTTAACATGTATGTGTGTGTACGTGTATTTAGACTCCACAACTAACAAGATGTTATTTAAATGAATTTATTCTTTCATTTTTAAAACATGTTGGTGTCGCCATTAATGCACTACTCATTAAACCCTATAGGGTATTTGATACTAGCACGTATTATGTTTACAATTTAAACAAACCACACAATGACATAACCTTGTACGCCGCTATCAACCGCTGAAACAAGGTTGGGTTACAAATCATCCCATAACTCACCGAATGATGTCATACATCACGGATCAAGATCTCCATCAGTCGCATCTGGAACTAGGTCAGCTGCTGAATATGGCCTGGCCTCGGTGTCGGCTTGCAGAAACATATGCAATACCATTTACGATATCCGTTCATACTTAAAACAACTCGTATTGTACAGCCGTAAAGAAAATCTCCGAAATGGCTGGAACGATTTCAATGAAATTTTGCATGGTGATACCTTATATCCCTGGTCAACATCTTAGATACTTTTTATTCCGGAAAATTATAAGGTTTCCGTAGGATAGTTAGAAAAAACATAGTAACCGCGCAAGAAGTCTCGAGCAACAGGTAGTCATAAATTGTAACGTAAAAATAGACCATTTTAAAAGCTAAAACAACCCGGCATATTTAATGCGAATGCTTCTGACATTAGCTCTTGTAAACCACAAAGCAACAGGGATCCATGTAAGTCGTCCCCTCGGTATTTAGATAAGAAGGGAGACCCCTTCTAATCCGGAGCTAAACGCCCAAAAGATCCCGAACGCTTACGCGGCATAGTAAGGGCGAGGTGGTGTGTTCCTTCCCTAGTAAAGGGAGATGTTATTACACTTTTGCGTGATATCATAATATTTATGGAAAAGACGTGGTAATGTCGTACATCTCATGGTTGTATTACAATGATATTAAATTATATCCTTCCTTGCGTCGGATTTGTGACCTCTCTTCTGCATCACTAAAATTACATATTTCACTTAAAATTGAAATTTTGTTAGTGTTCTGTGATTTTTACCACTTTATTAACTCACTTTCCTTTTTGTCTTTTTGTCTCTTTGCTTGTCCGGTTGAATTTCTAGAATAATAAATATCTTCAGACATTCACACCTATCAACTAGCCCCCATTTTAAGCAACTAAGTTATACTAGATGACGGGTTTATCCGTCCATTAATAGATTTATACATATAAATATTCAGATCATACATAATACAAATAAACATCATCAAACAGAACAAATTCTTGTATTCATCACACAAACATTTGCCCCCACCGGGGATCGAACCCAGAATCTCTCGAGATGGCGACGCCTTGAGACCAGCGTACAGACCACTCGACCACGTAGGTCGTCACTCAATTTTAAGGCACTTCCGGACTAGTTATCGCACTGAAACTTTGGGAATAGTTCAGAACCCGGTGACCATGTACACTACTTACAGCTTTCTACCAGCACTTTCAGGTCGAAATTTCAACAACTGTCAATTTTTATATGTAAACTACGCACAGCGCCATCTATTGATTGGTGGTTTAACACCAATCAATAGATGGCTCTGTGCGTAGTTAAAGGAATAAAATAATAATAATAGATTTAAAATCTCATTTTTTAAAAAACAGCAAAATAACCAACAAAACCTTGCGAGGCTGAACTGAGGGTTCACTCAAAACGTGGGGGCGCATTATTTTTTTTGTCATTATCCTACACTTATGATCTATATGTACTGATATTACAATTTCCAAAAAAAGCTCTATAATGCGCCCCCTCCTTGGTGGTGGTTTGGTTGTTTGTTGTTCATTTTGCTGATTTTAAAAACGTGGGATTTTTATATGTATCCTAAGGTACAGTAATAAATGAAAACATTTATTTGAATGTTTGTAATAATATGTCGAAGTTCAATAAAAGTATAATTTACAGCAAAATGAAATAGAAATGTATCTTAACGTCACATAAGTAGTAGGTGGAATGTTGTGTCTTTGACACAAAGTCTCTTACCCAAAGATAATGAAAAGGGGATCCCAAGTGAGTTTGTATAAAAAAAGTTTTAAAGTGTTCTTTACCTACGTTACCCCAAAAACGCAAGTGTAGTCGCGGGCAAAAATAAGTATTTTTCGTATCGTCATTGAGCCCATAGTCGCCAACTGCTGCACATTAAACTCCTTAAGGATGTGATTAAAAAGCAAAAATTACAGATCTCTGCTTGCTACATTTCTAGACCAAATCTCACCTCTTTCTTACTCTCATAACAAACTCCATGAAGGAAAACCTATATTATTGCACAGGGTCAGCCTAACCCTTCTTAAAAATAAATAAAATAAATTACCCTACTTACGACAATTACACTAGACCCGCCAGCATTGTCAAAAATCTTGGTGTGGAAAATCACAGGCTTTATTTAAATCTTCAAACATTTTTGCGGTAATCTTTATTCGGTGATAATGTCTGTGTTGGGAGCTTGCATTTGTATGCTTATCTGGATTTTAATGGCTTCAGCGTCGCTAAGAGCTCACAGTAGTACAGTTGAAATTATTCTATGTCGAAAACTTTGTTTTGGTTTTGAATGCGAGATGACGCACAGAGGATAGTCGCTTTTATTTTTTTGTTTTGAGATACTGTTAGAAATAATAATAACAATATTGGTACATACATAAATACAATCACGCCTGCAATCTCCGTAGGGGTAGGCAGAGTCCAAGGAACACTGTGTTCCTTAAGACCACAATTAGCCATACAAGAATTGGGTTTGGTCAGATGAAAATTGGTAGCAAAGACTAATAGTATAGTCGACGATAAAATTGATTTACTACCTTTAGAGTGAATGTCGTTGGCATGTCACACAACATCAAGGTCTATTTTCGCATATAATCATTTAATTCTTTGTGGTTTACCACATAGAAAATCCGTTGTCTCTATTGACATTTGTAATATCTTAGTAGAAATTATTATTTTATAGCTATGAGAAAAGAGTTCAAAGTATATTGCACTTTTAACCTATGCACTGACTGGATTACGGTGAATCCAATCATGTCAATATGACATACGAACATTAATAATGAGTCTTAATGAAATTCGATTTGGATGGAAGACCTTTGGCTGACACTGTTCGGGTCGGGGCAACAGGCACGCCTCCAATTACATAGGACCTTACTTAGCTGGCATAAAGGTGCTAAATCTGGCTGATTCATGCGTTATGTGAACAGGTACCACTGCCGGTGTCTGGCCAACTCATGCTTGTCTGATTGGTAGAAATAGCCTAATCAATTACATTTGCTTCGGGACAGTATGGCACGGCAATCATGAAGATAGTAACTACGTCATTGTTTATGAGTTTATGACAAGTTTATGACAATCACGTTGTAGTTTATGACATTCTTTAGATTATGCTAAATTTGCTGAGATTCTTGCCCGTTCTTCTCAGAACAAGGCCTCTTGGTAGTTTTTGTGAACGGATGGCTTCACTTTCACGAAATATTGTAAAATGTTTAAGACAATTATAAGCATGCGATAAGACGCATCTAAACTGAATAAACGCTTTTGAATATGTTTTTTTTAACATCTTTACATATTCTATCGTGAGTAGATGCGGTTTCCAGAAACTAGAATAAATACTAATTGATGAGACCAAAGCAATTAAAATATTTTCAAATTATTAGCATGATTTTTTTACAATCAGGAATTGTACTACCTTCGTAGCAAATAAATCTCTAAAAGTCCATAACAAGTTCCAGTCTGGCCCGTCCCTTACTGAAAATTAAGATGGCGGACACAAAACTGGAATTCGGGGGAGGGATGTTTAATGCATATGAATCAGGACAAAGACTCGTGGATCAATCACGATTCACGAATTGAAATGCTGTGGAAAACGTCTCGAGGCCTGAGTTTTCTTGTTTATTCAAGGCTTTATCCGTGCTCCTAGTATGCGATTTTATTAAACTATTCTGCAATATAATATTTCTCCATACATTTACTAACAGCTCCTATAGTGGCTGCAGAACTGAATTAAATAGTTTCCTGTCAATACTCAAATTTGAAGGCCGTGCATCGTCTAACGTCGTTTCAGTTCGGCAGTCTTCGACACGGCGTTGTGTGCGTGAATATGAATGAACAAAGTGCATTTATTATTTTATTTATTTAATAATAGAAAAATTTGTTTTCTTATCGGTCACCACGCTCAAAAAGTGTAACTTGAATTAATATCAAAGAAAAAGAAATACTGCATGAATAAAATAAATAAATAAAATTATAATTGCATAAGTTGAAACAAAATGCTATGCAATAGCTTTACCGCGGCAGTCCGAGTGCCACACGTCTTTTTTTTTTGAGGAGGAATTCTTTTATAATATTTTTGGTCAGCTAGTTCGACCATTTCATTAATGTTACACAGCATAAACTTTTTATTATTTTAATATCTGTATAACGTATATGATCATGCAGAGAGGTTGACATATAACCTCATAGTATGTTTTAGACCGATCCTGCCATACATGTGTTGCCATCCTGCTGTACATAGGCCTCCCCCATTGGTCTCCACAACGACTGGTCCAGCATCGCCGGCATCCTACGACCTTCGTCAGATCGTCGGTTCACCGCCTTCAGCGTTGCGCCTACCAGTACGTGGCGACCACTTGATATTAAACCAGCGCGGGCGTTTATGTATTAATGCACAATAGCGTTTTTCTTATCGGCAATATCTGTAACTTACTAACAAATAGAAGACGTGAACTTCCTAAAATTCGATTTTACTGATACCTAAATCCCTTGTCAGGAGCGGCCATAATTTATTACCCTTGCGGATTTAAAAGCCACTTTTTCTTCTTCATTTTCATAATAACCTCACGTTTCTAATTCCCCAAACTATCCCATGGGAATAGTCATCATACATTTACATTGGACAGCTAAAGATATTATGATTACAAATTTTATGGAAGAAATGGAGCACTTTGAAGGTAACTAAAGAAATGGGTATTTCAAGAAATGGAAAACTTATTAGTTACAATTATTATAGCTTGACGAGGAAAATCAAAAACATGCTCTAGGGGGGCCGGATATTTAAGGAAAATCTTTTTTGAAAAAAAAAAAAAAAACATATTTTTCATGATTCTTAATAATTAACATCTTAAGCATTTTAATGCACAAAAACAAATTTGAAGATCACACGGCAAAATACGTGACAGGTCACATTACAAAACTGAATTGCCGGACAAAATTCCTGTTGCCATTAAAAGAAATTAGTTCAACCAATTTTCCGCAATATGACAAGGATTCGTTATTTTCCTGGTCGGGCTGTACTAAGACTATGTTTACTTTTTATTTTTGGAATAATAATTTGGTGAACTCTAGCGCATAAAATTAAATCCTTGTGATTTGTAATGCGCTATAAGTAAAGTTTTGTTGTTTGTTGTTTTATTGAATTTTTTATTGATAATAAATAAATAAAAGAGTTCTTTTGTTGATATAATGATCTTCGCAACACGCGCGATATAATAAAACAAGTTCTTTAAAACAAAATTTAAATTGCTATCGATATATTTTCGCAGAGGGACTTCAAACACATCATCGATGACCAGTGTGACGTGGTGGGTGCCGGAGATAATAAGTCGCGTGTCGTCACTTATTGATGAATATTTATTTATAGGCACTTATTCACTTTAAAAACTGAGGCACAAATAGTGCCTCAGTTTTAACACCGAAGTTAAAACACCGAAGTTAAAAAGTTATAACACCGAGACTACACGCGACGCACATAATGTGGTATATAGATACTAGTTACTGCTCGACGTTTCGGCTGGGTCACCAACCGTGGTCACGAGTTGACTGGTGCGCGGCGTCGGCAGCCGAAACGTAATATATAATAATTGGCGTCGAGCGCACCGCTCCAGACGCTGACTCTGGTAGGAAAAAAATTAGAGAACAACACAATGAAAAAAAAAAAAAGCAGACGGCAAGTTTAAAAACAGAAACAAAAAGAAAGAGCCATAGAAGAGCGCAATAACAGCAAAGAGTCGCTGATACTGATATAGCGCCTCGTTACCCCAGTAAAAGTCATATCTATGTAGTTTCCAAACGGATTAATGAGTGCAAAGACTTTAAAATTTCAACGGCAATCGAACAGTCGAAGTCCATAACGTGCTGTAACCCGTAAACAGTTAGTGTTTCGACCGGAGTCACGCGCCGAAAGTGAGAATAATTTTGTTTATTTTGTGGCGCGCATGCGCACACGTGCTTGCGCCGATGAAACTGGCAGTTAATTTAGGGCTGTAAAAAATATTTCAATTTTTTTAATGCTTAAACAAGCCGGGTTTTTGAGAATCTTTCGAGTAATTAATGGATTCAGTTAAAAAAAGAAATGTTATTTTGACTTATGTATCACTTGTGCTACATTGCTTAGAATAATATTTTATAGATACCAAGCGCACCAATTTATCAATTTCGTGTAAAATATTTAATTGGACTGTGGCAGCATTTGGAGTCTTTATAGCCCTTTTTTATAATCAATCATCTTCTTTTATTAAAAAAAGACACATATTTAAAAAATTAAACAAAACTGTGTGATCAAGCGAATAGATTACAGCGCTCAGTTTAACTCCTACCACACCAGGATTAAAGTACAAAATATGTATATTATGTTCATAATTTTCTTTCTTTTACAAGTCCACAGAAGAAAATGAACTCATTATTCGTCTCTGTCCCACAATTAACATTTCGATATGAGTGAACGTGACAACCCTATCTAAAGCTAGCCAGTTTTATACGAAGTTTACAGAAGCTGTTTTTGCTGAGCAATGTACTATATTTAACGTGTTTCCTGTGTTGGTGTTGATGAAATATACGAGCAATTAGCCACATTTTTGGTCATAATTCCTTGGTACAAAAAGCTCTTTCCAAAAATTTTTTACGTGAAATATTAGATCCTTACATATGAAATTGGCGTTTTGTATGGAGATTTTGGGGAACTCTTCATTTTCCATACTAACATTTTTACAGTTTTCTTCACAACGACAAATCCAAAGATAATAATATTTGGCATGTATCATTAGACAAGCTTTAGCTATATGTGTGATCACACTTCTTAAAAATTATTTATCTTTTTTATGTGAATGCAAATCAAATTATGTATTCGGAACGCACTGAAAAGGAGTTGTCTCCGTGTCCAATTTTAACACAATAAAACTTACAACGAATTATCAAAACAAATCAAAAGATTTCGAAAATATGGTCTATTATTAGAGGAGGTAATTATTTTTTAAGAATACTCTGAAACTTAATAGTTACGAACATATTTTGTTTTTCTAAGAGAGAAGAAAAACACCAATTTCATAGGTAAGGACCCAATAAATACAACAATGGACCTGATTTTTATTGTACTGCCAACCTTGCCGCTGTAATTTTTGCGCTACTGCTGTAAGAAATGCTCTGTTTTGAAGTCGCACTTGGTGTGACATGGTATTACAGTAACTGACTTTAAATGTGTAGGCCTTTATTAGATTAGTAGTGTCACTTATGTGTTTCTAACATGTAGGATATTGTATGTAATATGATGCATATAGTTTGAAATCAGAACTGCAGCCAATTCGAGTCCTTATCACAATTAACCTAATGCCTAATATTGTATGACAAACTTGTTGATACAATGTTACATAACTATTACAAGTTTCGTTGTTGGTATTATGTTACGGTTCATAGTTATAAGCCAGTAGGTAGTTTAGGAAATACAAACGAAGCTTCCACAAGTAACACGCTGAAGAGATTTGTTCTTATCAACGCGGATTGGAAATAAATTGCTTTGGGAGTTTGGCTGTGGTCTAATTTAGGAGCGTTGGCGGGCATGATTAACTTTTGTCTTAAAACTAAAGAGCTTTAACACACGTTTTTTGAACGCGCAGACAATGCGACACTGGATGCAAGTCAGGTGAAATAGTACCGTAATATAAGTGCAAGCCGTTAAAACGTTATACAAATAATAAATACGATACAATACGTAATAGCTTTGAGGCTAATCTTTAATTAAGCGAGTGAGGCATTAATAGCTGATCTTTGTGGACTTCTTATTTCTGGAGAGGCCCAACTTATAATGTGACATTTATCAATTTGCTAATGATGTAACTAAGCATTTTATTTTATTTTTGCATGACTAAATATTGAATTGTACTGGATTTAATACTATAGTGTAACACCTCTGTATCACCTGTATTTGTAAATAAATGTGATTTGATTTGATTTTTTTATATTTGTGTGTAATAACTTATTTTTTATGGGATCTTGTTACTGTCTTTATCCCACTTTAATATATAACTATTAGAGTTGGAAAAAAAATCTCCATTTTCCATTATTTACACACTACATAATAATACATTGCTCCGTTGATCTTTGACACCCACATTTGTTATTCGTATTTTGTTGTACTAAAAATGTATAATGAACTCATTAAGAATTTTTTTTGCTGTAATTTTTGTGCATTGGCATTGCAGCAAATGGCATTTTATTTAGTAAGTTTCTGTATGTAAACAACAACACGCTATCACTTATCGCTTGGACCAGTAGTCCAAGTATCACTAAAGCGTTTTTCTCGTTAAAATATAGGTATGCTGCGTTATAGGAAAATTTCTGTTGGGAGGGCTCCGAATTATCGGCAACGTTTAACTAGATTAGCGTATGAGAGAAAGTATTATAGTGTGATTTATATTCGACGTTATTTATATCGTACGGTATTGTCTTACAGATTATTTATCAGGAACTTACTCGGAGGTTAACACTTTTAATAAATCATAACTAAAGTAATTGATAAAGTTTTTAGATATAATCCATATTTATTTTTATTTATGTGTTTGTTCATTATGTTTATTTTTTTGTTCACAGGTAATCTTCAAGGACAAGTTAATGTATATCTTCGTAACGGACAAAATGAATTAGCTCTTCAGTGAATTTAAGGTATATAATATATGTAATAAATACAGGTGCGCGCAAAAAATTATGTTTACTTTAGACCAGTGACACTTTTTATTATTTTCAAATAAGAATTATTAACGTCATGATTATCATCAACCTATGCTCGTCTACTGCCTGACATAGGTCTCCCCTAATGCACGCCACCGCTCTCGATATACAGCCGTTCTCATCCAGCCCACTCCCGCCAACCTACGAATATCGTTATCCCATCTTGTCATGACGGCAGGGGGTTACCGTTGCCATTAAAATTATTTAGTCACAAATTCATAATATACATTGTATTCCCTGCAGGGATTGTAAGCGTAGGAAGTCTGATTGCTTCCCTATTTTGTTGAAAAAAATATATTTTCCCTTTTTTCCCCTACGTTTTTCTTATCTCACTTTCTTGTTTGTCCGGTATTTCCGGAATTTTCGTAACTCAAGTTTGATGCACTTTCGGACTAGCTTTGGGGTTGAAACTTCCAGAATTCTTAAGAACCCGGTGACAATTCAACTTGCAACTACTTTCAACTTTCTACGAGAACTTTCAGGCTGAAATTTCAACGAATTTTAAGTTTTTTATGGAGTTCCTGATAGAATCTAAATACCCCAGTGCTTAAAACAGCCGACGCAAATCGTGTCGCTGACCTCTCCTCACCAAGACTTCGTGACTAAGGGCTGTCCAAAATAGATTGAAATATATTCGCCAGACTCTTCTATTTTAGGTTCTCATTCATTGAATCTACATTTAAAATAGGTTTGAGATGAATTATAGATATGAAAACATTAAGCATTTATTTTATGTACAATAATAATTACTAAATGTTTTAATATTAGAAACACAACTCCTTGTTCAAACAAAGAAACAAAAGATTTTAGAAGTTATGTGTGTGCATGTTGTTACGCTCGTCATATAACAACTTCTTAAAATACTCTTATTCGTTATGTTGCTACAGCTAGAGAAATTTTAGTCTCCATATTTGCAGGTAAAAGATGTTTTTTTTAAAAGGCATGTACTACAGTACTAGTTATAATTTACAACATTATGTATGCTTTGATTAATTAAAATTTATATCTTTTGCTTTGTGTAAAACAAAACTACATACAACATGTCATTGTTATTAAAACTATTAAAATAGGAAAGGTCAATGTACAAACAACAAAGCTAAGCTAAGCTAGCTAATAATAGCGGTTTAACCACTGTTGCTATTCAACGAATAGTTACAAGTGCGAAATTACCAAGATTTATTAATTTATTTTGAATCTTATCCCAAGGAGCATAAGAACGACTTAGAATAAAATGGTTTGGCACTAAACTTTTCCATACTTATAAACTGTCGTCCTAACTTCCTGTACATAAAACTTACAAACTTGCCTCATAAGTTGCATAAGATGCTTTACCACACTGCTACTTCCATGTCATCCGACATACTTTATCATTAGAACGGTATGTTTATGAATTTCAGCGTCAATGAGGAAGACCTGTGTCCAGCAGTTGTCTACGAGTAATAGATTCATGGGTTGTTGATTTTAATAATAACTCCACGATTTTTTATCATTGGAAACAAGTTCTTATAGCCCCACAATGATAATGGTAATTCTTTTGAAGTTTAAAAAGTATAGACGATTTAAAAAAAATCAAGTTAAAAACTAGCTTTTATGGCGTAGAGGTATAAAATAGTAGTTTATGCAACTGTCACGTAATATAGGTTATTAAAACACGAGCGTGGTTTTAAAAAACGAGCCTTGGCGAGTTTTTTAATAGTATCACGCGAGTGTAATACCGAGTTATGTGCAGTTACATACACTTTTTTATCTACACTCATTATTCAAAGATATAAAACAAAAAAATTTATTAATTTAATTTATTGTTGGCTGTCTGGAATACATTTGCCATAGTTTTGTGCGTTTTTAAGAAAAGTGTTGCATAATGAGTCCAACCTGTTGAATAATGGTCATTATGATACAGTTTCCATTTTTAAATTTGCGTCATAATTCGAACGTTATAACATGAGTGTAGATAAACTATATTTTTATGCCTCTACGCCATAAAAGCCTAATTAAAGTGTATAGTTTAATCTTTACCTTGATAGTTTATCAAGGTAAAGATTTTGAAGGTTCAAATCCTAAAGGACTTCTTCTTACTTCCCTTTTCCCACTTTATGGTCGGCACAAAATTTCTTCTTCCAATCTCCTCTGTCACCCGTCAGCTCAAAACCCTCCTATCCTTAGATAAAATATAAGACATGTGATACCTGTATCGCATATATAACTTTCTTTATAGTAAAGAAAAACATAATAAAAAAATAATTGCTACCTTTGTAAATACGTAAATAACTCTGTTATTGGTACAATTAATTTAAATAAAAATGAGAAAAATATATATTTAAATTTAACAACTTATACAGGCGTTGCCCAGCCGACAGCTGTGAACATTTTATTCTAACGTAACAGTAACGTTTATTTGATGCAAATTCAGTTCAATCTTCTTCGTTTATGATTTAAGTCACTGCTAATTTTCTTAGTGTGCTCTTTTAGTTTATTACTTTCATATTCATTCATTGTTTATTTATGTTTTGTCTTTTTATTTACAGGTATTACTGTATTTTTTATTGGCTGGTCCCCGACTTCATAAATTGTTAAATTTAAATATATATTTTTCTTAATTATATTTAAATTATTTTTTTACTTTTGAGTGCTTTTTGTTTTGGACTTTTTTTTGGAACCGGTGTTATTTTTGTTAAAAAAAATTATATTTATTGTTTTTTAGTGATTCCAAGTGCAATCACCGTTTTTTCTGAAATAAATATTTTCAGGGATGCCCTGAATTTCTCCAGGATCCCATCATAAGATCCTGACCTCATGACAATGGAAATCCTATGGACTAACCCCTAAATAGTTGAGGAGTTATACCTTCCATCATCAGGCCAGCACCATAATTTGATGACTGTCAGACGCAAATGCTTGAATCACATTAGAAAATTAATAAATTGTGCCATACGTGCCAATAAATATAGAAGAATGCCCTCGATTTCTCCAGGATCCCATCATCAGATCCTTACTTCAGGACAATGGGACCAACTAGAACTTATACCCTTTCTAACAAAGAAAAAAATTTTCAAATCGGTCACGCCGTCTTCGAGTAATCGGGGAACATACATAAAAAAAGGAACATAAAAGTTTTAGTCGAATTGATAACCTCTTCCGTTTTTTGAAGTCGCTTAAAAATACAATACAAGATGCATTGCAACACAGGTGGCCTTATCTTATCGCTACGAGCAATATTTCCAGGCAATTTTGAGATTAATCAACAACAAACATAAATCAAATCAATTCGTTAAGTTATAATTAAATTTATGACAAGATATGTAATACACATAATTTAAATCTAAATTATATAGTGATAGTCCAACATGTTTCTCGTTTCCAATAACATTAACATCATACAAGACACAACTAAACATATTCGTTAGTTATCAATACAATTAAGACAAGAGCAACCCCGACCACCATATTTGATTCTGGCAATTTACAAGCGGAGTTGGCTATTGATTACTTTCCAATATCCGCAATTAGATAGAATGGGATATCACGGACCCATGTTTGTTTGTGGTTGATCATCAGATTGGGGTATTAGCTCGTAATGGGTTATGCCTGTGGTTCCCGTGGGTTCGGATTAATGACTCTGTGTCACTATCGGCAGCGATTCAAACGACCATCAAATCTTGTCAGAGGAATGGCAAAGCATCCTTCCGAATTCTTCCGGTTGCTTTGTCATTCCTTTTCATAATTTTAATCATTCAATGTTATCGGGCAACCATTTCTTTATCTTAATGGACTCCACTGGAATAGTTGAGACTATCAGATGTTTTAGGGCTTCAATTGGACAATTGAGGGCTCTAAAAGTAATTCAAACTGTCTAGACTCTGGCAGGCAGTATAATGAAGCCTTTATAAAGTTTGTATTCGGTTAATTTGGTAAATTTAATAAAGACGCACATAAAACACGTTGCCCACTGTGAATATTGATATAACCCAGAAAGTCGATCTATATTTACACTTTGTTTTTCCTTAAAGCATATGCCCAATTTTAATGCACCTATAAAACTATTTAATGTTTATTCTGAAAACCTAAACAAACCCATATATAAATTTAGTTTTTCCTTTGTAAATCTTTGATATCACATTCTGTTTTTAAATTTCCATGCCAGACGCACAATGGAAGCAAATCGAGTCCTCTAGCCAGACGTGCAAAGCTTTTCACGTTGTCTCTTGGTTGTCTGGTCTTAAGGATAAGTAAGACAATGACACAATATGCACTGTATCCTCTTTTCACTATGTAAAAAATTCTGAGAGTTGGACACTGCAAAATTGCGGGCTTAATACATTCGGAGACAATTTTAGAGTTAAAATTGTGATTCTGACAGTCGCATCCTCTTTAACATCTTTGATTAAGTTTATCACTTATTTTATATCATTATCTAAAACTCGCCTCAATAATAGATAATTATTATACAGAAAAAATAGTTTGTAGGACAAGCTTTTCAGATTATAATAAAACATTTTTTTCTTAGAAATAACATTGAAATAACATGGATGTCTCTTAAACCTTTGACAGAGAATTCGACTTCATTGACCAGAATTAATAAATCTTAGAGACGTTCCTAAAAAGTGGAAAGTAATTCGTTTATCGATTTTACAATGTCGATCGAAAATGCTTTATGTGTAGTCTATTTCATTCTTTAGTTTTTTATGTGTTTTGGGTAATTATGACAACATGGATATTCAAAATATCAAAATAACCAGAATTAGTTCTCTAATAAGTAACCGTACAACTTTTATTCTATATTCTGTACAGTCTTCGCTTAAGAAGCAAAGCCAATGAGTGGAACTAGCTCCGACTGCACCTTTCACGGCTTAATTGCAAGACAATGAACACTGAGGGTTACGTAGCATTGAGTAACAAACAATGGTCCTCTATGAACCTTGGGGTTCTTCAACCCTACAGACATAACGTTGTTTTAATTGACCTATTTTACTGGTGTATGTGTAAGTGGTATCAATCTTTCTCCTGAGTAGACAATGAAACTAAGATAATTTCTTTTAGACATAATAGGCTAGTTGACTCATAACAAAAGTAATGAAAATAATGTGTCCTTCACATAGTATTTAGTGCAAGGGTCCGAAATATACCAATTTCTATAAATATACATAAGGGATTGCTGTAGAAATTCAATTTCAATATTATGTTTTATTTCAAATTTTTTTCATCTGTCGCTACATCTGTCGCTACGCTAGCCACCATGTTCGTGAAATTAGTTGAGTAGCGCTTCATGTAAACAATTACTACGCATGGTCAAAATCCGTCAAACGTCAGTCGCAACCAATCAAGCATAACTGTCGGCTATGTCACGCATGCGTATTGAATTGTTTACAATAATCGTGACGCTACGGCACAGATAATTCATAGACCATCAGGACTGAAGGCGTTTTTGACATTTAAGCAAAAACGTAATTTATAATGTATTGTGTTATAGGCTTCAGAACAAAATTGTAGGTATTATTTTTAATGGTGATGGCTATCAGTAATTAATCATTTGGGGCTCAAAAAAAAGGGTCAACTAGCCTATTACACTCGTATTACTTTTGAATTACGTCTTCTGTCATATGTGACCTGTCTTTGACCTGTCTATTCTGCCCTTCAGATGCAGGAGAATCTATATTTGTCAAATAATATCGTAGACGAAAGACGCCATAGCCGACGCGACGCCTAATTCTGAGGATAATGTACCTAGAATACCATAAATTAACACATTTGTCGGCTTCATATTATCATTGTTAATAAATCAATGAAGAATTATTTATTATTCACCGCTATAAATCGATCGATTAATAGCTTTCTAATCATAACATCAGTCGAACACTAATTTTGATTTATTTAATAAACAAAGAGACTATTAGGTGATTTGGATCACCTGGTAGAAAGTGATGGACGCTGCCAATGGACATGACGTCTGCTACACTGAAAATGTAGTGAAAGTGTTACCAACCTCTCAGGAACATGTACGCTTTAGTCTAAAAATTATCAATCTGAATGTCTACAAGTCCGTAACAATGAATACATAAGTGATGTAGTTCAAGCTGAATATATAATTATGCGCTCACATTCTGTGGCGTAGAAAACAAAGCTACCTTCGCCATGGTCTGGCCGTGGATGGGTGGCCAAAACTTTGTGATTTCGAGCTCCGTGCTTCAGAAGGCACGTTAAGGTGGTCCCGATCGCTATTGCGCCTGTTTCTACCCACCAACCCGCATTGGGCCAGCGTGGTGGTGTTACGGCCCATACTCCTCATGCGTTTCTCCATGAGGAAAGCCTGTGCCCAGCAATGGGACGTATATAAGCTGAGGAAATATAATTATGGGTCTTTACAACAGTTTTCAGACTGGTATGGAGAATATCATAATTATAGTATGTGCTGTAAGGTCTGAAAGAAAAGGTCTTGACTTGACAAAAAACTGTGTATTTTCAGACTGATATCGTCGTCTTCGGGCCGGTCGTCTATTTTTTCACAGAGTGTGTAGTCGTCAGTGTCAGTCAGTCAAGCTCTCAGTAGTCAATGCCATGTCTGTAAGGAGGCTAGAAAAGGTTACCAGTCGTAGGCTACTCTCTCTTACCACTATGGAGTAATGCTCTTCTTGAAAAGCGTATCTCACCCTAATGTCGTCCACTGCTGGACAAAGGCCTCCCGCAATGATTTCCACCGGTCCTGCGCCACCCGATCATCCAGCGATCTTCACCAGATCATCAGTCCACTTCGTTGGGCGCCTTCCTACGTTGTGCCTCGATCGCCGCTCGAGAACTTATCCACTCCAACGGCCAGTTCCTCAAAAACCTTATTTAAAGTAGAGCTCTTTCCTGATTTAAGACCGATTTCATTTGTTTGTTCTCTGTTAGCATTGTTATTTCAATCATGAGTAGACTAAGCCCCATTAGAAGAATATTTCAATCCAAGAAGGCTATAATGCTGTAATCTCTTGCTGGGATAATGATCGGTCGATTTGCATCCCAAGAAACAGACATTAAAATCCTTTCAATCAACAAAACCCCGATACAACGTCAATGGAGTTTCCGATCTATTAACCCATTTAGCGAACAATGTTATAATCATTAAACATAATTATCATTAGGGTACATTCAGACAGGAACCAAGCAATTTAAGTCGAACGACGTGGATGTACGATTGTTTTTGCTGTGGCGTATCGTTATATGTAATTAACATAATTTGGGTTAAAACTGACTTTAAGTGAGGGTAAAGGAGGACTGTATAAGTGGTAACGGGTACTGGAGACCACACATTTACTTTGTAAATTAAAAAAAGAATGAAGTAATTATTTGGTCAATAAAAAAATCGGCCAAAAAATCAATTGGGCACCAAACAAATACTTTGTCAGCAATATAATTATTTTGCCCGCAAAATATTTGTGCAGCAGTATATGTATATGTTCTGAAAATGTATAAGATGAAAAAGGATCAATAAAGGCTCAAATCCTAGAAGTGTAGTGATAGATATTAGGTTATGGTTATTTTGTATGACCCTTAAAAACAATTTTTGTCAGTAATAGCTTTATCTAAATTGAGTAGACATTACAAATATTATTTTCTACTTTATTTTGCTGACCAATTAGTTATTTTAGCGGATCAATTGAATTTTTTTGCTGACCAAAATTCAAATATTTTGCTGACCGCATAAATAACACCCAATAAAGATTGTTTCTATGATAGAAACTCACTTTCATGGTGTAAAATATTTTCCATTAGAAAATGTTGCGCCACATTAAAATCCCACACAGAAAAATGCGATCAAAACAACACCAAAAAAATTTCACACCTAGTTTTTAAATAATAAATCATTTTTATCGTTACATACAAAAATTACCTGTAGTGGACCGTCAGATTTATCATACAACCGGATATCCGGACCACCGGATTTTCATTTGCACGTAAAATTACCGAGCGGTGATAGGGTTGCAATTAAGGTTGTCAAAAAATTGGGTCACACATGTTTCTATAAAATCTTTATATTGGGTCCTTACCTATGAAATTGGTGTTTTTATTCTCTCTTAGCCATTTATCCGTAACTATTAAGTTTCAAAACATTCTTATAAAATAATTGCCTCTTCTAAAAATAGACCATATATTTGAGCTCGTATTATTTAATTTGATAATTTTTTGTATGTTTAATTGTGTTACACACAAAAATTAGACACAAAGACAATTATTTTTAACTGCCTCCCGAATACATCATATGATTTGCATTAACATAAAAACGATGAATAATTTTTATCAAGCGTGTTCACACACATATTGCTAAAGCTTGTCTAATGATACATGCCAAATATTATTATCTCTGGATTTGT
Source organism: Parapoynx stratiotata (assembly GCA_910589355.1). NCBI lineage: Eukaryota > Metazoa > Arthropoda > Insecta > Lepidoptera > Crambidae > Parapoynx > Parapoynx stratiotata. The sequence continues at coordinate 2,279,956 of OU342477.1, forward strand.
CGTTGTGAAGAAAACTGATAAAATGTTAGTATGTAAAATGCCTCCCCAAACTCTCCATACAAACACCAATTTCATAGGTAAGGACCTAATATTTAAATCATAGAGTAAGATGATACAGATGGTTCATAGGTTAAAATGAAACTTATAAGACTTGTTGACATCCTTAGAGCTTGGGCTGTGGAAATAGTGAATAACAGTATGCATGACTTGCTATAACATGTTAGGATAGAAACATTGTGATAGTACCTTGCCAGCGATGCCTCTCCCTATATACGACCCACTGCTCGGCACAGGCCTTCCTGAAGGCCTAGCACAGGCTGGAGAGAAGAAGTCCCCAGAGACAAAAAGGCTCATTGCCTCTCGCTTCCGCGCGAACGAAGAAGCGAGAGGTAATGAACATTTTTGTCTCCGGGGACTTTTTCTCCTCGGTCCGTGCTAGGCCTTCTGGTGGAGAAAGACATGAGGAGAATGGGCCTTAACACCACTACGCTAATGCGGCTTGGTGGTCGTACGCTTTGGCTTTCGATATTGAAAACAAAGCTAGCCATGGTCAGGCCTTGGATGGGTGACCAAAAATTTGTGATCTCGATTTACTCCGTGCTTCGAAAGGCACGTTAAGCCGATGCTCGGTCGCTATTGCAACCATTTCTATCCACCATTTTATATCTATTTTATTTTAAAATACGAGTATGTACAGGTTATACTCATGTTGGTAATGTCAAAGGTGTAGGTGCATGTGCAAGTAGCTGGTTCAATTCCCGCCTATAGAGTTTAAATAAATCATAAATATGCTCACCGCTAGCCCTAAGGTATTCCCGGTGCTTTGAATTGACAGAAAACCAATAGCTTTTTGTCAATTGTCTGCACAAAAAAAAGATTATAAAACGCAAGGTTTACGGCTTTTACTTTAACTCGATACATCCATTAAAAATGATTTTAAAAGCTTATAATGTACCTACTGTCGTTATATTTGTAAGTCTATGTTCCGTTCAAACGAAAAGGCGATACGCGCGACGCTCGCGCGCGCGTGCACACAGAGTTAAGAAATTCAGAAATTGATATTTATTTTGTATGAAAGTAAAATGTGTTAAATTATCGAAAGTCGTGAATGTGAATGACGTTACCTTTCTAGTATTGGGAGGTCGTAGATTCATTAAACCCTGTTGGTATACAGGAAGAGAAAATAGTAGATGAATAGAACATTACTTTGTGATAGGAAATACTTTGTATATTTTATATTTTACGCATCATAAACGTAACGTGTACCTACATGATTAAAGTTATTTGAGTTTGTCACTTAAATAACTTGTAATCATAACAAACATAATAACTTACACGTTGTGTCAGTCTAACGGTACGTTGTATGTATTGTTAAGAATATCTTGGTTGGACCTTCTTCATTTTTAAGTTACAATCCTTCCCACATATGGTACACTAAAAATAGCTCAAGTTCTTGTCCCAAATATGGAACATAGGACCATCAATTTTGTTTCCATATCAGGGTTTCTATTAATTTTATACTTGTTATAGTTCTTATATTTCTATTTTGAAGCCAATTTATTTATTTATTTAAAGTTATATGTTTATGTATTCTAGTTTGTGAAATAACCGTTAATAATAATGAACTAAGATACCTTTATTAAGGTTTATAAAAAGCTACTGTGTTAAAAAAGCTAAAAATTCTACAGAGGCATTATCTTGCAATTATCTGAGGCAAAGAAGTAATTAAAGTGAACGTTTTAATAACTCTACCTTTTCAAAGCAAAGAATCTATTATATTTATTATGGACCGCCTAGAAATTATTTTAAGTACAGCATTCAAACGGCATAATTAAAAAAATGAAAAGGTGTGGAAAAATACTGCACTATTTCAATCTTTAATATGTCTTGGTTTATTATGTCTTAAAGTAAAATTTCTAATGTTAGTTCATTATCAATGACTCAATGGGTTTCCCTTCTAAGTGTAGCTATATTTTATACTTTGTTGTTATATATGTCAAGAGCCCAATTTAAAGTTCGATTACACTGTAAGATACTGTCGACTGTACACAATGGCACGCACACATGCAAAGGCTATAAAAAATCATAGTGTATAGGGTTGGGTGTCCGTTATTAGAAATAAATGGGTCCCTTATGAAAATGTTTATTAGCTGTCGCTTTGAATTTAAATTGATTAATTCAAGTCGCAAGACGGCGCTAGTTAAGTGTGGATACGACATGCATGACGTTACTTGAATGATCGTAATATCGTTGATGAAAAAACTAAAAATGAGACATTTAAATTATTGAATAAGACTGGACTGAAATTCGATGAGTTGAAGTTAACAACGAGAAGCAAACTAAAAAAGACATCTAGTATAGTACTCATGCTGATAATGTGTGAGCGTCAATAGCGCTCCACTTCATCTAGCGTAATTGAAGCTAATACATACATACATAAAATCACGCCTGTAATCCCTGAAGGGGTAGGCAGAGTCCAAGGAGCACTGTGGTCCCTAAGACCACATTTGCTATACAAAAATTGGGTTTGGTCAGATGAAAAATCGTGAACGAGTAGTAACAAGTGGCTAGCTCATCGCCTACACAATCACAGACCCAGTTCCCAATACGCCCTTAATCGCCTTTTACGACATGCTAGGCAATCAAAGCAGTTGGGACATTCTTTTGTGTCCCGGACCAACACGAGACTAAAGCTAATACATAAAAAATAAACTCTAGTAGTGGGGAGAGAAAGAAAGAGGTCCAGTCCACTTAGAGAACTGGAGAAAACTTTGTGTCGAACTAGTCTTAATAAAAAAATTTATCAACACAATTTAAATTCACAATAATTAAAAGGCTACTCTGAAGTTCGCAATTCTTAGTAATTTAATGGCTCTATTAAAAAGTATCTTCTTTATGACCGGCTCGGGTATTTGCAGTGAAAAGTAACCTCTCTTTTACATTGCTCAGAGGTCAGCTGATCTAGATTGGAACGGAGCGAAACGGTGTTTCCCACACGAAGCTTTGAGCCGCCTGATTGATTAAGATCCTACGGTTAACCAAAAATGGCGGACGTATTACGTGTTGACCGAGCTTCCAAAAATGTTACTTTTAGTTAAGCTTCCGAAGTACAAAGTTATAAATAGAAACGTTATAATATGGTCACGTAATATTTTCCTTATTATGAACACTTGCTCGAGCCTTCGTACGCGTGGAACTTAAAATGAAATAGTAAAAGAATTCTAGAAATATACCGTTGTAAACCACATTTACTATACTATACTATATACACATACATTATACTATATGCAGTAGTTTTTGCGTGAACCTACACATTTCGAAAACATGTGGTAATGGTTTCTGTTGCTCTAATAAAAATTCTCTTTTTATACGCTTGCTACAGTTTTAGTATCAACCAGGCGAGCTCGTTGCCGTATTAGTTAGTAACGTAGGTTTATTTTAAAATGACAGATAAGCTCTAGGCCTTCAATCTCACCTGATGATAAGTGACGATAAGGCCGAAGGTGGAAGCGAGCTTGACTTGTAATCCTCAACAACTGAGGACAACCCTTCGTACAAGCTTTAGTTAAAATGCTCTGTGCCTCGGAAGGCACGTTAAGCCGTGGGCCTCAGATGCTATTGCGACCGTTTCTACCCACTACTCCGCATTGGGTCAGCATAAAGGTGTTTCAGTCCACACTCTTCATGTGTTTCTTCTTGTCGGTTGTGCTCAGCAGTGGCACGAATATATGCTTGTGACGATAGATAAACGCTTAGATTACATTTGATAAATATTTGCCTAAAGACATCGTAAAAAGTAGCTTTGTTTGAATGCCGAGTCCCCATCAAGCTCTAATATAAATCTACTTGCGTTTCTTCAAAACTCTCTTTAAACTATGCCTTCAAGATTTGCGTCTAATGAAATACCAGAGGCGTAATGGAACATTTTTCCATACTCGGTCTGATATATAACCATTCAGGTTACAGACATCGTATAACTTATCGTTCCTGGCAAACCGTTTCTGGGTCCGATTTAAATCCGAGAAGCTGGCGTAATACCGAGTTTTATCAGGAAAATACATCACTTCCATTTTTAGTTAAAATGTTTTTGCGTGTTTGTATTTTTGTTATTGCGCAGCTTTTAGCGTTTCGTGTCTGGTCTGCAATAAACAGCATTCTGCTCTGCAGTAAAATAGCATTAGCTGCTTTCAGCGATACTTTTAATTGTAGAGTTGGGACAGATGAATTATCTTAAGGTTTTTGGTGGAACAGGTTATTTGTCCTTGTCGAGTAATAGGAAGTCTACTATTGATATAACATACTGATATAACGATGAAAGGTCTATTCTTAGTGCGACTTTCCTGATATCATCAAATTTTGTCCTAATCTGTTATAACTTCTCAAAAATATTCATATTATTCATTACTTATACCCTTTCCTTTCAACCCTTTAGTTAGTCATTCAAACCTTTTCTATTTTAATATCCGCTCATGTTTTCTGGTCTCAGATAGGTACTCTAAATTTTATATCTTGATATTTGAACTGTTAAATTGTCATACTAAGTAGATATCGCTCTTAGCGATAAGGTCGCCTTTGTTGCTTTCAATTTTGTTCTGTATTTTTGTGTCTTTCTTTCGGCTAAGATGTGTTTACCAAAATTTGCTCAGGCCCAAGGGCAGCAGTGGGCATCTCTAGACTGAATAATAATGATCACAAAATTTAAGCTAAATAAAGGTTGGGCTAAACTAAAGGAAACTTTTTAAAAACATTTACGTAAAAACGTAAATAGCCAAAGAGCTATAGTGTTAAGCGGATTTCACACCAAGCGAGGTTGTTTTTTGTTCAGCTGGTTCCGGATAGGCCGCTGGCTATTTTAAACTTCACGGCTTTAGTAAAAACGGAAGACTAGATCATACTGGATGCGTTTGTTGGTACCGAGCTCATTATAAATTCCAAAAGAAGTGTAGCTATTTTACCACTGCAAAACTTGATACTTTTCTGGCAAACTTTTCTGGAAAATCGCTGAGTTTCGAAAGTTTTTTGTAGCAAGTTTGCTCTGCTTTTGATATTAAGTACCCGATTTATGTGGTGCCTGGTTTGCATGTAGCTATTTAAATCTTGCGCCCCCCTTCCACCCATACTGTCTTAAATAGTTTCTCTAAATTTCTCTTAAACCTTGTGTTGTGTATGAAGAGCTTGTAGAGTCATTAAACTTGGTATTGCATATTATACCTCTCGCTAACTGTCGGACTGTCGGACCTATTCTATTTCAGGAACAGAATTCATTTATAAATGCGTTACTTGAAGATACTTTACATTGTTTTCTAAAGTATCAGTTCAACTCGCCTTAATTTCTTCGTTGTATTTCGAGATTTTTGCAAAAGTGCGAACTCTTCTGTCTCGTTTTTAAACGCTTTTGCCTCGAAAACCATCACAGATACGTCACTAATAAAGGAGACTGCTGAAAACCTTTCTTTAAATCCGTTTATTTCCGAGCTGTGGAGTGGATCTGTTTGCTCTGTAGCGAGACTGGATTGAAAATAAACACTGAAATATAAAATAACAGATCAGTTTGGGCGAAACGAAATTGGTTCGTGGTTTATTGTGGAAAATGAGATATGTGAATGACTTGTTAAAATGTGTTCGGTAGTGACGATTTCTTGTGAAAGGGTAATATCACAAAATACAAAATCACTTTTTGTTAGTTGTTTAAAAAGTGCTAAATTAATTAAGCAACACACATATCATCACGCTTCTTCCTCCCGAAGGGGTAGGCAGAGGTGTTATCATCCACATTTCCAAAAATGTTAAGTCTCCGTGTAACAGATAAATTAATTAGATGTATATTAAATATCTACGAGTCAAAAAGAGATAAAAACTTCGTCGTAGAAAGATCATAAATATTTTACCTCGTAAAATAGACGAAAGTAATAAGTGTCACTCAATTACAGCGATGATCTATTAATTTCAATTACGTCATAGAGTTTTGGTTTACGATGGTTTAAATTATCGTTCTACATTAATTTCTACTAATAAATTTTAAATCTATAAAAAGTAAAAATATGTCCTTATAAAGGCGTTTTCAAGGCAAGAGTGAACAGGCATTATTAAAATTGACAACTATAAAATTTTAATATTTATCTGTCTTGTTTTAACATCTCCAGATCTCGAGTCCATTCCACTTTAAACTTACGTGCTGGCCTAACCCATAAATGCTGACGGGGGTCAATAAAGGTTAACCTTTAAACAGTGGCTCATTGAGCACAGGGCGTATAGTGCAGAATGCGACAGAGCGAACCATTCATGCAATTCGTCGGCACGACTTTATTGCTTGTTATTTGTACAGGACGCAGTGTTGCATAACTATCGATAGAAATGATATCGAGGAATAATGAAAACAATACATTTAATAGAAAACATTTAATTATTGATCGATTAAAATTTATGCCCACGGGGGCAAGGGTTTTTCTGCTTGATTTGGTTTGTGGTAGGGCTTCGAATCCCGCATAGCAAGCTACTATCATCTTACCAAAATTTGTCGCCATAATAACAATGTTATAAGCATTGTTGTGTTCCGGCAATCAGAGGTAAGATAGCCAGTTCCTCAGTTGTTGAGGATTCAAGTGAAGCTCACTTCCACTTCCGGCCGTATCGTCACTTACCGTTAGGTGAGATTGAAGGCCAAAAGCTTACCTGTCATATTAAAAAAGCCATTGTATGGCAGTCCAATCGTGACTGTAACTGCTATAACATTACGGGTTTTTTTTATAGCATTAAGATGGCAATCGAGCATACAGCCCACCTGATGGGAAGCGGTCACCGTAGACTATAAACGCTTGTAACACAACACGACTATAAACGCTGCTTTCGCCCCGTGCTGCCGACCCTAAAAAAAGTTTTTCCAGCTGCAAAGTATCCAACCCCACAGCCCATGACGCTATGTTGACCATGTAGTCATGGGGTATGGGGTTGGATATATTCGGGATAGTACCACCTTGACAAGTAAATTGATCCCGAAACTAGCAACTAAATTGTCCCTCTTTTTCTCATTATATGTCCGGTTAATCGCCAGTCTTACTACACTACTAATACACTATGACGAAACATTGTAAAAAACTAACACAGAAACAACAATAACATGTCTGTACCCATTGTGTAAATCTACCAAACACAACTTTTACGTTTTTCACTAACATTTCCAATTTATGAGCTCGTAAAAAATCAGCCTCTCCAATGCTTAACGGCTGTAATCCAGGGCCGTGACACAGTCAGCGACACGACGCGAGAGTTCTTACCGTGCAATTTATTGGTCAAAAAGTAAGAGGAGGCGGGGGTTGATACGGGTCAAGTTTAAAACTTTGGGCGATTGTTTATGACTTAGTTTCATATACATTTTGGTATGACAGATAGCTCCTTGCGTTTTACTCTTTGCCTTGGTAGATTTTTTCAAAATGCTACAGACATCTTATAAAGAAATGGGTTTGAGGAATGGGCCATGATGGATGACCACGGATATACGTCTCCAAGGATGTGCTCTTCACTTATTATCATTCTGTGCTGTACGCACCACGCATCTTCCCATGGACAGATCGTCGATTCTCCTTCAGAAGAATCTACTAATGGCTGCCACTTCAGAACCATTCTGTACAGAATGTAACAGAATTGCTGTTAGTTTTACTATCAATGTACCTTTCACACTGCCATTTGAATCGCAATCCTTGAGAATATCCGCCATTTCGAGTTTGTCCAATTTGACAATACATTTATGGTTTTATACTATATCTACTACGTGAGAATTGTCTTCTTCCCTTCGTCCTACGTAAGACCCTTCGTCTTACGTCCGCCAAGTATAATTGCTTACAGCGATGTTACGTTTTCGCATTGTATGGAATGTCTCTTTTCACTTGTACCAAGCAATAATCGTAAGCCCCAGCACACATTACGAAGCGTACTTACTCCCAAATTATGCAGTGTAAGTATACCCTTACTAGGGAATGCAATTAAAACGGGAGTCATGTCTTCGACATGTCACGCCAAGAAGGGAATTAAGATTTTAAAGTTTTCAGCATCAATGTTATTTGTATATTCAAGTTTATTTGTTTGTACCAGTCTACTTAAAACATTGTTCTTCTGTGTTGATGACCGGCATCATAATAGGTCTTTACCTATGAAATTGCCGTTTTGTATGGAGATTTTGGGGAACTGTGCATTTTCCATACTAAATTTTTTTTCAGTTTTCTTCACAACGACAAATCCAAAGATAATAATATTTGGCATGTATCATGAGACAAGCTTTAGCAATATGTGTGATATCACACTTCATAATGAAAATGAAATGAAATGAAATTTCATAGGTTACTCATAGGTTAAAGTCCTATTACTCGTATAACCTTTTCGACCTTAATGTCCAAATTCCCAGTATGTCATATTTTATACCTGGGATGTGATAGTCTTATTTAAAGACACATTTTTTTAAAATATATATGACAGGTAAGCTGGTGACGATAAGGCCGATGGTGGAAGCGAGCTTCACCTGTAATCCTCAACAACTGAGGAACTGGCTATCTTACCTCTGATTGCCGGAACACAAGAATGCTTCTGTCCTCAGCCCATATACGTACCACTGCTGGGCACAGGCTTTCCTCATGGAGATACACATGAGGACTTTGTTGGTAGTAGTAGGAGTAGGAAGAAACAGCCACAATAGCGACCGGGACCAATGACGTACACCACCGTGGTGTGATCTTACTGGACCAGAGAGTCGGTTAATACACACTATAACGTATGAATACCCAACATTCTCAGTTCTTGCTAGTTTGCGAACAGATGGCGTGGCATATATTAAAATAAATTATTTCTCACTTTTTCTTCACTGTCTTCTAGCGATAGTCAAGCGTGAAACAGCATATCTATGCAATTCAAAAGATAAATTTTAATAACTTATGTAGTTCAGTATCATGGTTATTATATATGTATTTGTATCGGAATCTACAAGGCGCGTTATCAGCCGAAATGTAAGTATAAGTAAGGACGATAGGTTAATGCTTAGATCACTAAGCATTAGACGTGATAATGAATCAATTTGACTGACTGAGCAGCTCACATTCTCACCTTGTCTACATAATTGACTTTCCTTCCAATTAAACTGTGCCTAAGGGTATTGCATAATACGCGTTAGTTTAAATTAGTAGATTTAAACTGATGTTAAGGTAAGACGGAACCCTAACAAGGTTTCTTGTTTTTATCTTCTCTTTATACGGCCTCCCGTTAGCGATCTGCAGAATAAATGTAGTGGCATTAGCAAAAGGCTACTCATATCAAAAGAAATGAAAATAATGATTAATTCATAGTATTTAGTACAAGGGTTCGAAATATATCAAGTTCAATAAATATAAATAAGGCATTGCTGTATAAATTCAATGTAAACATGTTTTATTTTTTCTTTTTTCTTCTTCTGCCAAAAACGCTATCTGCCATGTTCGTGAAATTGGTGAACTAACGCGTCTTGTAAACAATTACTACGCATGGTCAAAATCCGTCATACGCCAGTCGCAACCAATCAAGCAAATGTGTCGGCTGTGTCACGCATGCGTATTGAATTGTTTACCAAAGTCGTGACCAGATAATTCATAGACCATCATGGACGAAGGCGTTTTTGACTGTGAAGCAAAAAATGTAATTTATAATTTTAAAATTTGTGTTATAACACAAAGCCTATAAATAGGCCTAAAATTTTTTTTATTATTTCTATGGTGGTGGTTAACAGTAATGAATTATTTGGGGCCCATCAAAAAATGGGTCAACTAACCTATTTGTATTTGTACTAACCTATTTGAATACTTTGTAATGTTTTCACCATTAAAGATTTTTGAAATTGAATTTAACCACGATACAAAGTTAGACACGGGGACCATCGCATAGTGACTGCAGTAGACACGACTCCAAATTCAATTCAACATAAATCGAAATAAAATGTACGTACGCCAATTGAAATACATTTTTCGAACACATTCTTCACTCGTTGCAAGACGAATTTTATTTGAGCATATGTTATTTTTATGAATACGAAAAATTTCAATCGCTATACGCCCATTTACATTAACTACGAAATGGTTTTCTGATTTCACATTTTAACTGATATCCTTAACAGGGGGCGAGTTTGTTGATATGCTCCGGGCCTAATGGAAGGCAAGCGCACAGGTTATTTTACATACGCTATTTTTATAGGTAGACAGCATCGGTAGATAGGCAGGGGTAGCCGAGTTGTGGCAGACGAGGCACTACTCGTTCGAGAGGCCGCAGGACTCGCGGGTTCGACCCCACCACCTATACCGAGTTTGAATTATACTTATGTACAGTTGATTGTGAATATCGCTTGCCTCACCTTATGCTCCATGCATGGCAACAGGCTCGCCACCTGTTACATGGGGACTTATCTGGCGAAATGTATGTGTTAACACCTCTGCCTATCCCGTTGGAAAGAGGAGGTGATATGTTCAATGTTGCTGTTTAATAGGTAGAGTGATACAGAAGGAAGATTTATGAATATTTTGTGTACGTCGATAGTTCCTAATAAAGTTCACTTTTTTTGGATTCGACGTTACGTCTACTTCTCGGAAATCAACCCTTTAACGTGTAGTCTGACTCGTCTCGTTAGCGATGCAAACGATCTCAAACTACAAGTTGTGTTATCTCATTAGTGATACTCCAAAGAACAGCGCTGTACGAAATTTCAGTCTACATTCAGAATTGAGTTTTCACGGTAAAGTGGGTGTTAGTTAAGCGTATATATGTGACGTGACATTTTAAATGTATTATGTAAACATTAATAGAATGTGCGAAATGTGGGTTTTTAATACCTCTGTTACCTTCGGAGATAGAAGCGAGATGATAAGCTATGTTATAAAATTAATTCTTTTGCATGGACCTTCATCCATTTAATTATGAAACTGTTGTCATTTTGAGAATCATGACATAATATGATGCAATTTTAGATAATAATTGTGTAATATAAAAGGCAATATTGCAATATATTCCTCTGTCAACTATTCTTTGGCAATTAAGAACTTTATTTTAAATAAAAGTAAGGAATCATCAAAATTGTAACAGGACTCAAAAATAACGCAGTCACAGCTTATACATATACCTACTTCGTCCAATATGTCCTCGACGATTCCTGTGCTTGATGATACTAGAACCTTCACTAATGCTACACGCGAGCAGTATCTTATTGCGTGTAAATCCTCAAGCAACACAAGATTCGATGTAACAAGTATTATTCTCTTCCAATTCCCGTGAAGTCTTGATGCAAAATTGGTTTATAATTGCTTTTAAAACTCGAACATCGTAAACTGATTTTAATATCCGCGGTAACCTTCCTATTCCGTCAGTTCTTCATAGAAACTTTGTTAATATTGAGTGACTCTTCCAATACTTCAGAAGGTTCTTTAGATCCATGACTTATAATGAGTTGTTGCTATTGTCGTGTTTTGAGGTAACCAGCTCCTCTAAAACACTCGTAAACTTAAAATTAATTCGGTTTCTTCGTGAAGGATAATCCTTTTAAGATTTGTCTGCTTTTATATTCTCTTCGTAACTACACTATTGATTGTTTCGCTCGCTAAGTTCAATACCTTCACACGCTATTGAAAGAAAATAAATTACATTTCAAGAAATAAGCTAAATCAAGCATCTATTGTTCGAGGTTAATATATTTTCAGTATGATCATTGAGTTCTGAGTACCAAATTCACTTTCCAAGAAATTTTAATCGATATTTTTTATTGAATCAGTGACTAAACGTTTATTCTAACTCGCGCCCAACTCGGAATGAAATCTAATCAAATTTCGATGGCTCAAAGGTCAAGTCACTTTTAAACTTTATTTTATTAAATGGCGATAGAAAGTGGGACGTTATTATGATAGCGATTATTGAACGGTCTATTTTGATGTAAGAAAGAATTATATTTCGGAGAAGATGGAGCATAATTTCGACAATTACTTAAAGTTTTAGAAATGTTTGGAAATTTGAGCAAAAATTTCGATTTTCCTGAAGTCAATTATGGGCGAATCCGAAATCTCGTAAAAAATATCGCTCGTTCTATATAATAGGTTGGGGAAAAAGTTTCTTCGCATTTTTTAAGAAAATTCAAAACTTTTTTTAGTATAGTTTAATTACATTTAACTAAAGTATGTAGGTACCATTTTGACCGATAACTTTTTGCCATCTTGTAGGTAGGGACATGATCCCATTGCTATAGAAATTTTGGGACTTCTGGTCAAAATACCGCGACAAGTGGTTTTGGCAGTCCTCTCGTGATGTTAACCTGACACTGCCTAAAGAATTCTGAAGAGACCGAAACAGGTGGAAATCTGAAGGTGCAAGGTCAGGACTATACGGCGGATGCATTAACACCTCCCAGCCAAACTCTCTTAATTTTTGCTGAGTGGCTAAAGATGTGTGAGGTCTAGTGTTATCATGATGAAAAACCACATACCTTCTGTTGATTAATTCCGGCCGCTTTCTCTCAACTTCTTGCTTTAATCTCATCAGTTGTTCGCAGTAGAGTTCAGTATCGATGGTCCTGCCTGGTGGTAACAGCTCATAATGAATAATGCCCTTCCAATCCCACCACACACACAGCATCACCTTGTTGCGAGTTAACCCGGGTTTCACTACAGTCTGTGAAGCCTGACCGGCCTTTGACCACGACCTTTTTCGCACGTTCTTGTCGTACGTGATTCACTTTTCATCACCAGTTATCAGCTTCTTCAAAAATGGTTCGGTTTTATTACGTCGTAATAAAGAATCACAAATGAGTACACGGTTCATTAGGTTTCTTTCAGTGAGCTCGTGAGGTACCCAAATGTCGAGCTTTTTTGTGTACCCAGTTTTTTTCAAATGCGCCAAAACTGTTTTGTGGTCAATTCCCAGTTCTTCAGCTACGTCGTAACTACTGACATGCCGATCTTGCTCCACTTTTTCAAAAATGGCATCCATTTTATCTGTAATAGGGCGACCAGAGCGACGTGCATCTTTAACATCAAAATTTCCGGATTTAAAACGCTTAAACCAAATTTGTGCTACTCTCACAGACACTGCACTAGGTCCATAAACATCGCAAATTTTTTTCGCGTCTTGCGTTGCATTTTTACCTTTTTTGTAGTAAAATTTTAAAATGTATCGAATTTCTTCATTAGATTCACTCATCTTGGCGGTACGAAAAACAAATGAAAATCACACATTTTCCTAATTTGAATTTGGAATTATGTTCTTTAAAATTTAAACTTTCAATGATACCAAAACCAGCCAGATACAAATAGTATAGCCAAAGAGATTTTATTACAAGTTTATACATACTATAATGCGAAAAGACTTTTTCCCCAACCTAATATATCTTTTTGAACGATTAATCTAAGTAATTTTTGTATGATAATGCAACCTTCTGTTTTATGTCACTTTGTAGGTTCCAGAAGAATCATTTAATTTATTATGATACGTTAAAACAACAAAGCTATTACGGACGTTATTAATAAAACGCATCTGTTAATGCCATACATTAGTAAACATTACTGCTTTTAAAGAACATACATAAAAAGATAGCTTTTCTTAACATCGCTATTAAACCACCGCGTCTGTAACACGATTCTATTTTAAGAACATAATGGTTTTCATTGGGTCACGCACCGAATACAAAACTAAAAATGTACTTTTCTTTTGTTGCAGGTCCAAACACCATTATGGAGAGAAGGCTTTTAAAGAAGCTTCTCGTACTGAGTTTGGTCGCTGCGACGCTCGCCAGCGATTTCACATCCAACTGCCCGCAAGAATGCAAATGTGTTTGGGCAAGCGGCAATAAACAGGCGGACTGCTCCAAATCCCACTTAGAAGATATACCTAAAACCCTAAGCCCAGATATACAGAATCTTGATCTGTCTGGCAACGAATTATACGAAATAACGAGGTACGCTTTCGAAGAAGCCCAACTGATTAATCTCAAGAAACTCATTCTGAGAGAATGCAAACTGAAAACGATCAACAAAAACGGCCTAAAAGGCCTCGCAATCATGATCGAGCTGGATTTATCCAAAAACGAATTGAAAACATTGCACGCTGACACTTTTAAAGAAACCGTAAAAATTAGATGGATTCTACTCAACGATAATCAATTAGAGAAGTTGGATGATGGTCTGTTTAATAATTTGCCGTTCTTACAGAAAGTTGAATTAAGTAATAATCGCATAGTACAGATCGGGTTGAAAACTTTTGTCAATGTTCCGAAGTTGAACACTTTGAGTTTGGACGGCAATAAGTTGGAGAGGCTAAAGATGGATACTTTATCCGCGTTGACGTCGTTATCTAACTTGGATGTACACGATAACCCTTGGCGATGCGATTGCTATCTCCAGCCATTTAGAAATTGGGTTATCAGCAAGCACCTATATACATCGCCGATATCTTGCACGGAACCGGCCAAAGTAAACGGGAAAATGTGGAAGGAATTGGATTCCGGTGATTTCGCGTGCCGTCCAAGCATCGTATATCCCTCCACGAGCACGACGCTGCGATCCGCTGACAATAACGTAACCCTTTCTTGTCAAGTTAATGGCAATCCACTACCAGAAGTAAATTGGGTACTAAACTCCCAAATAATTGACGGTTCGTATAAATACCAGGGCGAATTCAAATACTCTCTATCTGAAAGTAGCTTCGAAAATAGCAAATGGGTTAATTTGACCATTATTGATGCGGGTACAACTGATAATGGGGAATATTTGTGTACTGCCAAAAACCCAGGAGGGATGGAAGAGAGGAATTTGACATTAGTTGTCATGCACCCTGTACCCGACGTTATTGTACCGACTGGCATGGACAACAATATGTTACCAGTTCTGATAGGGGTATCGTGTACAGCGGCAATACTATTGATAATTCTAGTCATTTTGTGCTACTGTTGTTGTAAGAAACGTGGATCTGACAAAAAGAAAGCCGATACTTCGAACGGAGAAGCTTTGATTGAAGGCTCCGTCATACCGGAGATGGAGAAGAGTTTAATAACGGCTGTAAATCCTGTAACAAAACCACCACGACGATACGACGTGCCACCTTCTGTAACCAGTGGCGCTACTGAGATGTCCGAATTAAATAAGACATTGCTGGACAATGATTCTGTATTCGGTAAGTTTTTGGATTATCTTTCATTGGCAGACTCTTAGACAGTGATAGATTTACTATCACTGTCTAAGAGTCTGCCAATTAAGAGCGTTGTTGACTGCGTATGATGATTCAGAAGCTGTTATGGGAGTAAAGGCCTTAACACCATCTTGGTCCAACGCCGATGAATGGGTAGAAACCATTGCACTTGCAACCGAGATTCACAGTTTACTAACGGAAAAACACAAAGTCTCGGCCACGCTTCTATAGTCCAACAGCAAAGTTACTTTGTATGTGTTAAATATCGAAAGTAACCATACAATAAATACAGCATACGATATGTTATGATAAATGATGATTATTAATACTCCCTATTAAATGTAAATTGTATAGAATTTATGATTACAATTTTTATTAATTATCAGACAGGCAGTTGGTAGAACTGATAATGCCTCTATCCAAGTAAAACTGTATTGTATTTCCTTATTTAATAGTCTTTTAATAGTCTTTTTTATCTACGAGTAAATATCTAATACTATCTCAATATGAAGAATGGAGAAAGAACACAGATTGCTTATTGTGTACTTTTGTTAGATTTCTCTCTCAAATATCGATAAACAGGCTATAAACAGAGTTTTGTAACTCCATTATCGATTTAAGTTTAATACTTTTTTAAGTGTGTTGTAAATACTTTCCGGGAATTTCTTTTAGTTACAGCTTGAATTTATGGCACAGTAAACGTAAAGTTTTATATTTTCTTTTGTTTCAGCACACAACGATGATGAAAAACACTCCATAGGCTTCGAACATCCATCGAAAAGATCGCAAGACGCCTTAAACATCGAATACGGTCGAACCCCTGATTTGTTGATCTCATTCCCACCGAGAGCTGCTCAGATTTCACCAGCGGCAAGCAATGCTTCAACTGTTCCTGATACTACGAGACTTCCACCACAACTGAATCCAGTCAGCCCAATTCATTCACCGATCCAACCAATCTATGGAATGACTACTAATCAGAACTTATTCAGAACTCTACCATACTCGCGCTCTCAATCTCCCTTCATGGCGCCTATTACGCCACCTGTCGTAACTCCGAGACAAGGATATGTTACAATCCCTCGGAGACCGAGAGTTCCAAGCTGGTCTAGCACAGCTAGTACTCAAATTCTTCCCAGCAATGAGGCTCAAGAGCCATTGTATGATAATCTAGGACTACGAACAACTGCTGATGGAAGTTCGGTGCTCTCTTTGAACAAAGCTGGATTAGAAGCGCAGTTATCGCCAATGAGAAACAGGCCATTGCCAGCGACTCCCACTGTCTACCCGGCCACTCCTCATCAAGTTTACTATGCCCCAATTGAAGAGCAAGAATCGGCTCCATCACCCGTGGCTCAACAATACATGACTAACCCAAGAAATAGTATTACTTCTCAAATGTCTTCACAGCTCTCTACTCCTGGTCCACAGGAACCTATCAATCCTCGTATGAGTTGGACAGCTAAAAATACATCAACACCGCAACATGAACCAAGAAAAGCCTTGTTCAGTACTGGTTCTGAAACACAACCAGCCATGTACGAAAGTAGCACACCGAGTAGGAAGGGAAAACCTGAAACTGGATCTTTAAGACGAAACCCAAAGATAGAAAAGGAAGAAGCCACATCTCCAAAAACTTCGCCTCTTAAAGAAGACCCAAGGAAGAATGATCCAAACGTCTCTCTTAATCAGTCTGGGACTTTAGGACGAAATGGGAAAATTCCTCCAAGGCCTCCACCCAAACCTAAGAAAAAGCCTCCAACAGAAGTGAATCCTAATGAGCCCCTGTTTGAGGATGAAGGGGAAGACGGCACTGAAGTTTAGTAGTTAGTGCGAACATTGAGGTGACAACCAAAGTGCCAAGCTCGTAGTTACGTCACAAACAGTGATATCAGTGAACTAATGACAGACAGTGTGCAATCGTAATACGATTTCTCTTTGCGGTGCTCGTGTAAATAAACATCGTGCTAGATTTTATACCTATTGCGTACAATTAAATCCTATGGACCATTTTAAGAGTTCTACGTAAGTGTTAGTTAACGCATTACTTTAGTTAACAGAACAATGTACACTTGAGTTTCGATTTAAGTATTTATTATGTTTTTATTTTAAGGCATTTGATATGGTAGCTATCCGCTTGCCAGTTGTAAAGGTTTTGCATAGTTCAAGACTGATTGTTCAAAATTGACAGTTTTATTTGACATTCCCTTGACATTCGTGACATCCGATTCAGGTTTAGCTCTTCATAGTTTTGCTAGAATGATTTTCCTAACCTTAGAATATTTGTGGAAGACTGATAAACGATTGTTAGTCGCTTTTAGACTATTGATTACGTCAATAATCGATTAAGCGCATTTAATTGCTTTCATTGTAATCTTCATTGAACTATCTGTACACGGCGCATTAGTTGAAATAGTCTCAATTCTTTGTTATTGAACATTTAACGTATTCGTTTTCTTTTATACTGTTATAAAGACGACTAGTATATAGAGTATATAATCAAATTTCTTAGTGTAACGGTTACATAAGTATATAATAATTTACGCACAAGTCGATAATTCATTTCCGAGAATTTAATTTATACTGGAATGCCTCGTGTATAGATGTTTACAATTTAGATTTTGACTGAGCGTTTGATTAAGTCTTTCATGACACTCATTAATCTATTTGCAAATATCTAGTAGTATTTGAAATATTGCGTCAGTAAATACTGAAGCTACAGTTGTACCTTAAAGATGGGTTACTTTCCTAAATGCTTTGTCAAAATCTAGATTTCTCATTCACTAAAATATTTAACTTCGCCTATTCTAAGTTAACATCATTTTAGTTTTATCTTTTGAGACTGTTGTGTTGCCGTTCTCAAAACCACTCGTGTATCATAGTTTTAATGTCAGATACAAACATTTTATGTGATTGAGTAGCATATAGTTCCTAAACACATTGATTTATGTTTATTAGCAGTACCGTTGCTGTAATATACGTCATTTAAGTTACTGGTGCTTATTTTATGAGAATTTTTAAAATGATCTTATTTATTTTAACTTTTCTGGATGATTTTTAACAAACCGAGTAAGTACCTACATGGGTTTTAATATTTGTCACATTTGAAATTGACGTTCGTGGTGTATTTTTACTTTGGTATCTGTTTCAAGTTTACTTTCTTACAAAATGTACAATGTATTAAATTTTTACAATGTTTACTGTAGAGATCCAGTTTTATAGTTTTAAGTGCTGTGTACATATGATCATTATTATTAAAATTGATTAAAGCTATATTTCAGTATTTGTGTTGTTTTATTTCTTAGTTTCAATTTTATTGTTGGTGCAGAACTGAACAGACAGTAGTTCATATAGGTATATTTTGTTTAATTATTTCTGATCTATCTAATCTGATAAAAATAAAGATCTTTTTGCATCTAGGTATCTATAATAAAGTATAGACAGTTTTAACCCCGTGGTACCTATTCGAGGAAAAGTAAACCGTATTCAAATGCAAAAATTCGCCGTATTTCATAGAAAAGCAAAGTAAAACGTAACTTTTTAACATTAAAATATACAATACAGGAGCTTAAGAATCAAATTCCTCCAGAATTAATGTCAGGGACTATTACTTTCCTTGTGTTCAGGAAAAAATAAATAAAGAGTAAAAAAACATTAATATTCAATTTTTGTAAGACGGGACTGAAATTTCGTCAATGTAACCTTTTATATTAAAAACGAAGCGGCGAAGTCACGGACATAAAATTAAGAAACCAATTTAAAAAGAAACAAAGACATTGGTGATTTAAAAATTCCATTGTGTCTCAAACATAAAAATTGTATTTTACCAAAAAGAAACAAGTCAATGAAAGGTTTTATGGTCTTCGATATTGGGTACTAAAATTACGTCGGGTCATGGGTATTCATGTGAATGCATATTTAAAATTGTACTGAGAAATAGTAAAGACATTATGAGCTGTATGTACATGAATACGCAAGCTAAATATTTTTGGAAAACTGTCAATTCAATGATTTAGTAGATAGAATTATGATTGATGAAATAAATAAAAAAATGCTTTTGGCATTAAGTCCGCCATGTACACCAAATGTACTAAAGTTTACTAAAGTTTATTAAGAATTATGATTGATGAAATAAAAAAAAAAATGCTTTTGGCATTAAGTCCGCCATGTACACCAAATGTACTAAAGTTTTAAATAAATAAATAAATAAATAAATAAATAAATAAATAATAAAAATCTTACTTTCACATTTTGTGTAGACTAATGCCTCTGGCATTACACCGGTTCCAATGTAAGGCTAACAATGTTCATAATCAACTGTAGAAAACTTTTTATTCAAAATTGGTGGCACAGGTGGGAATCAAACCGGAGACCTTTAGCACCAGTAGTGCCTTAATAACCGAAGGGCCTTAACAAAATAACAAATTCACCCCTTGACTAAAAAAAATTGTGGACTAAGTAATTGTGTAATGTATGTGCATGTAAGTATAAAAAAAGAGCACTTGTGACATATCTGCCCCTATTTACATTTATTCAGGTGAAAATAGATATTTTTTAAATTAAAAAGATGCTTGTAAAACTTTAAAAATCTTTATTATAAACCACAAGAAACCTAATACTTAACCAAAAAATCCCTTTGTGAATATCAGAACAATATTAAAACAAAAGCATTACTTGCTGTCTTACCATTTTTTCTAAAGAAACCAATCGTTAACCTATATGGACTACAATACATATTTCTAGAATGTAATATTACCTACATTACTGTTAGATAATAATAAAATAAAATATACGTTAAACTGGAAATCGTAGATAGCAGGAAAAGCTTAATCCATTCGGGATGCTAATAACATTGTTTTCAACTTATTATTTAAAAAAAACTGCTCACCTTATGATAGACAGTTAGGAATCTAACCTAATCTAGGTAATTTTAATCCCTTGAGGGGGTCAAGCGAACACCGGTGCTTGCAAACAATAGGGATATGTTTCTATTGTTTCTAGTTTTCTGACAATTGAGAGGATGAGCTAAAATGTGAGTTAGTGTATTCAATGTTTTATAATGCAGCAAGCGGAGGCTCAACTGGAGACCGCGCACGAGTTGTTCCTAGTACGGAGTGTTCACATCCAGCATTATTTAGGTTTGTACTTTTAAAGGTAGTCGGGGAAATTGGAGGTCGACCAGTAGCTTTTTTGGGAAGCATTATTGAAAACAGTAAGACAGTAATTCCAAAGTTTATATCATGCTAAATAGACCACAAAATGATGTTTCATTTCAATCATAAATTACTACTTTGACTCTATTGCTTTTTTAAGTAATGCATCCCAATAAAAACTACTAGTTGATCGCCAACTTCCCCGACTGTACCAACCTAGCGAGCGTAAGTATAGCGGCAAAAGATTTGCAGTCAACAAAGTGGTAAATATTTGAATTATAGGGGTTTATTAAACAAGGGTCTCTAACAAGCGTCCTTAGTCCAGATTGTCAGAGGCTTAAACGACCTGCAGATGCTCTTAATACTTTGAATAGGTTTTACCCCCAAATCCTATGAAAATCAAGATAAATATGACAGCATCACAGATAACCTCCTTATCACAGATTAGTAGGTAATCTGTGAACAGCATAGTCAGCATAATTTTATCTAAGACTCGTTCCTATAGAACGAGCGAGCTCTGCCTAAAAAGCACCAAAAAATGATTAGTAATTAACCTTTATGAGCTTTAATCAAAGTTGCTCAAAAGGTAAACTAAACGAAGCCTTTAATCTCTTAAACTTTTTGTGATGACCGTAGCAAATTGAAATCAACTAAAATGGACAGCAATTGTTGCAGTTAATTATATTTATGTCCCATCTTTCATGTAAAAATAATGAATGATTGAATAACAAATTCGGTGAGTCGGCTTTTTTGTTTACCTTTTGAGCAACTTTGATTGAAAAATACTAAAAAAAGCGTGTAAAGAAAAACTCAAGATGGCGGCTATAGTCATTTTTGACTGTTCATATTGAAAAATGGACGCCAGTAGGTACCACCGGTGCCAGCCCGCTCTTTACTCATGTGGTACTGTCATAGTGGAGATAACCCTATGTCCAGCTGTGGACGTCTCTGGGCTAAGATGATTGAACGAATATTGGTGCTAGTGGCGCTGGCAACCTTACCAAAGGAACACAACACAAAATATTTTGATTTTGAGCTGGTTATTTAGCTACTGTCATTTATAATCCTTAATAGAGGTACAACTACTCCCTGAAGACGAATTCTAAATGACTTCAATGCCTAAGCTGATTATCTTCCCGCCAAGATGTGGGTACATTGAAGGGATCCCAAATTGAATATTTCCCAAAAAACTCCGTAAATATAGCATGTCCTCGCATTTGTTATCAAAACCCCGTTAGGGACAAAAGGCCGAAATTGTAACGAAAATAAAATATGTATTTGACGCAGGCACTTTAGTTTCACGTCTGCGAACGCGCGAGCATTTGATAAGAGACAAACGGTACGGGCGGAGATAATAAAGTTCCTTTGAATTCTCATTATTTCATCTGGCGTTTTTTTTTATAAAACACAAACGAATTACGGAATAGAATAACCTCACAATACTAGATAGCTAAAATCATTAGTAACATTTGTTCAACGACTTATTAATTTGACATATTTTACTTTCATACAAAAATGAACATCAATTTCTAAATGTTCTTAGCTCTGTACGCAACGCGCGACGTCGCGCGTTCGCCTTTTCGTATGAACGGAACATAGACTTTGAAAAGGACTAAAATAGTAACTACGATGCAATAATGAACTGTAATCCTGATTATGAACTATATTTAGTATAAGTGCGAAACGAACCAACAGCAAACAACAATAATAATAAAAAGTATGACAAAATCACATGGAATTTTGGTGTCAAATTCGTATACCAAAGAGCTTAAAACTAAGTACAAAAGAGGTGCACAACATCCTCCCCTCCGTGCAGCACTGCACCTACTGGTTAGAGCAACCCTAAATAGTGACCCTGACCAATTTCTTCAGGGGTCGACGAAGTATCCCTCCTATCGTAGCGACATCTACCACCCTAAGTACTACTACTACTACTAGTAGTTTACTATGTATTATTGTTATTGTTTTTATAATTGCCAAATAAACTTTTTTCTTTCTTTCTTTCTTTCTTTAAGTACTCCATCCCTGCCAGGGAACGTTTTTACGACCCTACCTCGGGGCCAGCTTCCTCGCGGTAGCGTCTCGTCAGCTATGATGACTACATCTCCTATATGGAGCTCTTGCCCTGGATCTCCTCTTGTCAGCTGCCGGGGTTGCAACGTGGGCAGAACCTCCCGAACCCATCTGGACCAGAAATGGTCGGCCAACCTTAATGCCTTTCTCCACTCTGCCCTGCCTATCAGCTCTGCGTCGTCGAGTGTCTGTGGAAGGGACTGGTCAGATGAAGTTCCAATGAGAAAGAGGAATGGAGTGAGCGTTGGTGGGTCGTTAGGATCGGTGGAGACATGGGACAATGGGCGAGAGTTAACAATGGCTTCGGCTTCAGCGAGTAATGTGGCTAATGTCTCCTGTTTAGGCGCCCTAGCCTTTAGTGTAGCGTTTAAGGCTACTTTTACGCTGCGCACTAGGCGCTCCCAACATCCTCCAAACGTTGGCGCTGCCGCTGGCATGAAGTTCCATTTGATTCCTTTGGTTGCGGCGTAATCTAGCATGTTGTTGCCGTAAAATTCTCTAAGGATGCGATTGGCCCCAATGAACGCCGTACCATTGTCGGAGAAAATATTTAATGGGGCGCCGCGTCTAGCGATAAATCTTCGCAACGCCAATATCGCTGCGTCGGATGTAAGACTGTGAACGAGTTCCAAATGTACTGCTCTGATTGTGAGGCACGTGAAGAGAGCCACGTAACGTTTTTCATGCCGGCGTCCAACAGTAATTGTGATTGGTCCAAAATAATCCAGTCCCGTGTTGATAAATGGGCGCTGATGGTGTGCCAGACGTTGGGGTGGCAGATCTCCAGTTGTGGGATTCATCGGTAACGTCTTTCGAATCCTGCAGAAGGGACATTGCTTTGAAATCGTCCTGACTGTGTCTCTCAGATGTAGAAGCCAAAATTTCTGCCGAATCTCATTGATGACTAACGCGTTGTTAGCGTGACCAGCCCGTATGTGGTAAGATTGTACTAACAATCGAATGGCAGAGTGGCGGCCATCCAGAAGTATGGGGAAACGGGTTTCATGGGAGATGTCTTCTACTGCTCTAATCCTTCCTGCTAATCTCAATAACTTGTCCTCTCCGAGTGTAGGCGACAATTTGACGAGGCGGCTACGGCGAGGAATAGGTTGAGAGTTCAGAATTGCCAAAAAATCTTCGTGAAAACTCTCTATTTGTGATCGCTGGAAAATGTGAATCTCTGCCGTTCGTACAAACTCTGCAGTTAATGGTAGTGGAGTGGTAGATGTTTGTAGAACGCGATGTCTCACCGAATCTCTGTTTGATTTTGAATTTGTTTTGTTCGCCAAATACGTCCGAAAAATAGCCACAGCTTGATAAACCCGCGCTGTAGCACGAACCAGTCGCGTCCAGTCACTGAAATGAGAAAATTCCGCAGTAACTGGTGTAGGCAAAGTGACATCGAATGAGGTGAGTCTTACTAGCTCGCAAGGTTGACTTTTAAGTTCCTCGCGAATTGGTTGGATATTAGTGGGCTCAACTGGCCAGTCGTCCGGAGAATTTAAAAGAAAACTCGGACCCGTGAACCACCTATGGGAGAGGTCTAAGTTTATCGGACGCAGACGTGTTGCGTCATCGGCCACGTTCAAGTCCGTTGGTACCCATCGCCAATTTTTGACACAAGAATTTTCCAAAATTTCACCTAGTCGATGGGCAACAAAAGGCCTGAATGTACGTGCGTCACTTCGCAACCATTGCAATACTGTCATTGAATCTGTCCAGAAAAACGTGGCTGAGATTTTTTTCCGATGACCATCAATTACAGTGGCTGCGAGACGAGATGCGATCAAGGCGGCTTGCAGTTCAATACGAGGAATCGAAAGTGGTTTCAAGGGTGCTACTCTAGCTTTGCTACAGATGAGAGCGAGCTCGATGCTTCCGTCATGATATATAAGTCGCCAATAAGCAACGCAAGCATATGCGAGCTCGCTCGCATCTGAAAACACATGCAGCTCTCTGTGTAATGGCTCAGAGTTTTAGCCCTTGAATACCAACGTGGAACTTTTAGAGAGGAAACCAATGAAAGTTCGTGAAACCAATCAAGCCACCTTGATGCCTCTGGTCGGGGAAGTTGAGCGTCCCAATCAATATTGGATCTCCAAGTTTGCTGAAACAAAATCCTCCCCTTAACAACTACTGGACCCAGCAAACCTAGTGGGTCGTATACCCGCATAAGGTGCGAAAGGACTTTACGTTTAGTCAGTGCATTAGGAAAGGGTTCGCCTAAACCAGTACGGAACCCCAAATTATCCGTTTTGGGATTCCACGATATTCCTAATGCACGGATTTTATTAGTGGAATCGCACAGATCGACTTCCAAGGGTTGAGCAGCACACAAATCTTTAGGTACGAGTGCCAATGCCGCCGAATCGTTGGAAATCCACCCTCGCATCTCAAAACATGCTTTTTTGTAAACCGTTACGATGTCTGCAGCTAACTGTGCTGCTTCCGCCACATTATCCAGGGAATCTAAGTAATCATCCATGTAATGACTGAATAAGATGGCGTCAGCAGCTTTTGGATAGGTGTGAGCATGTTCTTGAGCATTTTTGTTCTTTATAAACTGTGCAATGAACGGACTGCAGCAGGCACCGAAAATGACGGCAGTCATCGTGAACTCCTTCAAAGGCTCGGATTTATTAGCTCTCCACAAGTAACGTAAGGCATCTCGATCCGGCTCGAAGGACCAAATGAAAAGGACTAAAATAGTAACTACGATGCAATAATGAACTGTAATCCTGATTATGAACTATATTTAGTATAAGTGCGAAACGAACCAACAGCAAACAACAATAATAATAAAAAGTATGACAAAATCACATGGAATTTTGGTGTCAAATTCGTATACCAAAGAGCTTAAAACTAAGTACAAAAGAGGTGCACAACAGACTTACTTATGTCACGACAGTACAATAAAAGCTTCTAAATCATTTTTAATTAATGTATTGTTAGGTAAAACTCGTAAGTACAATAAATTATTTAAGATGTTAGCTTCCTACACTTGCGAAGTTGTTATTCTAGCGGTGAATCTGAGCAAGATGAGTTGTGATTTTCTGAATAAAAACTTGATGATACTGCAAAAAACTTTGTGTCATAACTTCTAGTGGTAACTTCTTCCCTGGACCCACAGTAGAACAAATTTTGTTCTGAAAAATGTTCGCGAGCGTTTGCTTGTTCATAGTATAGGCAGATTACTACCGATAGCTTTGACAGATGGCTGGCACGCGAAAACAAGGTCAAAATAAAAGCAATAACCTTATGCTCATAGAAATAGGGTCGAAATTGAAGCTCATAATTGTTTGTTTATAAGAGCTTATTTTATTAAAGTCGCCATTCGTATATCTTTTGGGTTAAGCGACAGGAAAAGGTTTAGAATATAGGCATTTATTTATTTGACTTTTATTTTTGACGGTAGATTTAACGTTTCACATAAACCAGGCTAAATTTTGGTGTTTACACCTTTATCTGTCTATAAATAAAATAAATAAATAAATAAAATTCTTTATTCAAGTAACCAGGACTTAATATTGTTAGTATCACTTAATCTGTCTCCTCTCCACTCTGTGGATAGGAGAGTCGCTGTGGTTTTAGTGAGTATGCCCCTTGGTTTCGTCCAAGGGGGAGAGTCTCATAGTATTCGCCCATTCCCCCGATGGGCGTTTCTGCGTAAAGCATTTTCACAGCGTCAGAAAAAAAAATTATTAGTAAAGTAATTTTTATAAAAATAAAATAAAAACATCTAAGGTGAACCTGAATTACCTCTGCACTACTCCATGGGCCATAGCACAGCAATGATTCAGGTACACACAGTCTAACCTACTGGCAATCATGGTTAAGATGCTGTTCCGCTGCCCCGAACTCTGCGCACCAGGATGCGCATATATAGGTGTGATGATTTGGACATAGTGATGTTTTAAAGTACCTAATTAAATTCTATTTAAAGTGTTTTTTACTATTTTAAATAACTAGTTTACGCGCAAATGTTATGGATACTGGTAGAATAAATATACTTATTATTATAAAAACGTGCATTCTTAAGTATCTCTGTCTGTTATCTGTCAGCCCAGAGACGTCCACTGCTGGACATAGGTTATCCCCCTATGACCGGTCCTGTGCCATCCGCATCCAGCTACTTCCTGCGACTTGAACCAGCGTCGGTGAGAACCTGTTGTCGTACATGTTAGATGTAATATGCCTACCTTTTTCGAAATTCATTCATAACTTTTTTATATACGATTGTATGTGGCCATGTGGGTACAAACCTACTTTAGTCTACCCACCTTTCCACAAAAACTGTCATTGTGACGGACAATAAAGCTCTAGATTAATAGTGAAGTGAACATATTGCGTGTGCGCCGTCTGATCGTGAATTAGATACCATTCAATTGAAACATTAGTAACTATTTATAAGTACAACTCAAGACAAATAACTGGAAGCACAGGCCTGTATGTTAATATTATTAAATGTGGTGAAAAATTGTGATGAAAAGTTTTTTTTTTTATTTTCTTCAAAATGACAATTTTTATTGGTCTACGGAGTCACTCTTTCACTGTCGCTACGTCTACTTTGCACACTAAGAGATTTCGTGACTCCTTTCTCTTTCACGCAGCTAGAGCGTGGAATTCCTTACCAGCACACGTATTCCCTCCTTCTTAAAATATGGGTTCCTTCAAAAGAGGCGTGAAAAAGCATTTTTTGGGTCGGCAAGGTGAGGGTGGCTAGGGCAGTATGTCTGTATGCTGCTCTAGCTATCTTCACATGTGGACGACTCCTCTACTGCTTATCATCAGGTGGTGTGGAGTCATTAGCCGAGCTTTTTATAAAAAAAAACACATTGCACAGTTGTTGAAGTCTCCTTTTAAGCATATCAGGCCTGTGATGGGGCGTAGTAGTTCTGGGCTGGTTTAGCCACTTAGATTCTCCCAGTAATCAGGGCAGCAGCAGTAAGTCCAACCACATGTTTAGTCCATACAATGTCTTAAATTGAATGCGTGAAGAATGATATGATAATAAAAGTGGATGCTGAGCTCACGAGTTACAGAGGAGAATGGAAGAAGAATGCATGTTGTGCCGACCCCACCTAGAGTTGTAAATGGTCAAGAAGAAGAAGAAGAAGACAATGCCTTAAATTAGGATGATTAACGAAAATTATGTTCGACAGCAATTCAAAACGGACTACATTAAAGTAAGCATTCAGTATTCAACACACCATTAGTTTTACGTTTGTTCAGATCAATTCCGCTTCATCAGCTTTGTGCTGGTCAGCCGCGAGACGTAAACCTCTCATTTAATAACAACAAGCATATAACATATTCCACGTGTCTCTCCCCGAAGGGTTGTTAAGCCCCGTGTAACAGTTGGCAAGCCTGTTGCCATGCACCGGGCACAATGTGAGGCAAGCGATACTCACAATCAACTGTCCATAAGTTTTATTCAAACTCTGGTACAGGCGAAGGCCCGCGGCCTCTCGAACGAGTAGTGCGCCGTCTGTCCCCACTCACCATCTCAGGTCATCTCATATGATAGTGTCCAAGAAATAGTGCGACATACTGAAGGAGGTGATAGCTGGGATCAATACCTACCAAAATAACATAATATATGTTCAGCGAAATTTTGTGGTTTTAAAGTTATTCAGAATTTTCCCAATAATTGAATAGTCTCTGTGTTAACATGAATTTTTTAGCATATCGGGAAGAGAAATTCCCTTTCAATTGTTTTTTTTAAATCAAATTATTCGTGAGTAGTTGCTCTACACATTGATAGGTTTTTTTCTTATCAATTTATTTTTTATTTTTAAGAAAACCATGTTTTACTTTAAAATTTTGGCTAATGATTTTCTTATCATTTGATTTTAACGTAAAGTGGTAAAAAAAATATGTATGGGACAGTTTTAAATAACATGCTTAAAAAATAGCATGTTTAATGGTGATTTTGGAAAGCTACAACATTGGTGTGTTCTCCTTAAAAATTAGGAAATAATGGTACTTTAGTCTCACAGGAGTCGATTTTGTTGAAAATGTAATGTAATGTAAGCTTTCCAAAATCACCATTAAACAAGCTATTTTTTAAGCATGTTGTTCAAAACGGTCCCATACATATTTTTTTTACCACTTTACGTTAAAGTCAAGTGATAAGCAACGTAAGGTAAGTCAAGCAATAAATCATTACCCAAAATTATAAATAAATAAATAAAATAAATAAATAAATATCTTCAAACATTCACACCTATCAACTAGCCCCATTTTAAGCAACTAATGCTGCTTGTGTTACAGACAATAGATGACGGATAAATATATTTAATAGATAAATACATATAAATATCCTAAATATATATAAACATCCAAGACTGGAGAACAAATGCCTGAAAATTCATCACCCAAACATTTGCCCCCACCGGGGATCGAACCCAGAACCTCTCGAGATGGCGACGCCTTGAGACCGGCATACAGACCACTCGACCAACGAGGTCGTCAACGTCGTCAACAAAATTATAAAAGTAAAAACATCATTTTCTTAAAAATAAAAAATAAATTGATAATAAAAAGACCTATCAATGTGTAGAGCAACTACTCACAAATTATTTTAATGTAAAAAAAACACAAGAAAAGGAACTTCTCATCCCGGTATGCTAAAAAATTCGTTTCGAATTCGATTTTTGGGAAAATGTTGAATAACTTTAAAACCACAAAATTTCGCTGAACATATATTATGTTATTTTGGTAGGTATTGATCCCAGCTATCACCTCCTTCAGTATGTCGCAATATTTCTTGGACATTCTGTATATATAACTAATCCTAAACACCTGTCTAATTTGGCTGACTAATCGCCAACTGTCAGTAACCTGATTCATGAACCAAATGTCAGTAAGATGACACCCTTAATCAAACTGCTTGCAAAATTACCATCTATAAGTAGTGCTTCGGTAAATTGAACTCTGTGTTAGGGTAATAAAGAATGATTCATTCAATGTAATAAATGGCGGACTTGCCGGGACACCCTCGTTGGGACACCATATCGCTTTTATGTGGTTATTTAAAAAATCATGGCTCATATATTTTAGTTATGAGATATTGTTATTTTTATTAGTTCCTTTTGTTAAAAATAACAAAGGCACCAATAATTATTTTTTCGCGTGCTGGATGCTATTGCAACCTTATTAGACCAGCGCTTTAGCTTTCTATCGAAAATAAAGCCACCTTCGCCATGGTCAGGCCGTGGATGGGTGACCAAAACTTTGTGATCTCGAACTCCTCCGTGCTTCGGAAAGCACTTCAAGGCATTAATACCTGTCGCTCTCGCGACCGTTTCTACCCACCAACCCGCATTGGGCCAGCGTGGTGGTGTTACGGCCCATACCCTCATGTTTTTATCCGTGTAGGAAGGCCTGTGGCTGGAGACGGCTGTGCTGTTTAAATATTGGCCTACGTAGCCGAGTGGCTTGTACACGGTCTCCATCTCTGAGGTCCCGGGTTCACACGTACGGTGTCACCACGTACGTGTGGAGGCAGATTTTTGGATGATTAATACAAATAGGACGGGATTCTCTGACTTTGGGGAGAAGGAGTGTGTTGGAGGTATTGCCCTACCCACCTACCTGTTCAGCAAAACAAATACATATTTATTTCATAGGCCAAGGTTGGCACTTAAAATCGTAATTTTTTTTTTGCATATGACAGGTAAGCTCTTGTCCTTCATCTCACCTGATGGTAAGTGACGATAAGGTGGAAGCGAGCTTCACCTGTAAATCCTCAACAACTGAGGAACTGGCTATCTCACCTCTGATTGCCGGAACACAATAAATGCTTATAGCATTGTTATTATGGCGACAAATTTAGGTAAGACGGTGGTAGTTGGCCAGGCGGGCTTGGAAGCCCTACCACCAACCAAAGGAAACAGAAAAATTTCTGCCCCAAGGGGATTCGAACCCTGACCTCCCAATCAACACCTGGTGGAGTGAACCACTAGACCGGAGAGGCGTTTAAAAGTTTTGATTTTACATAACTTCGATACAAAATAACTGGATGGAAAAGAAATATATAAAATTTAAATACTACAAGCGCATATGGCAAGAACATCCACACACGTAATTGACACTAGCGGCCGATATTCCCATGGGAACGGGTGCCATGCGGGTGAATGTTAAAAAATATAAATAACGCCTTCCAGAAAAATGAAGGACAAATTTACTCCACTATGAACTTTGCTTCTAATAATAGAGCAGGAGTACAATTCAATTTCGACTAAGTCCGTATTGGGTACTGGGTCTGTGATTGTGTAGGCGATGAGCTAGCCACTTGTTACTACTCTTTCACGATTTTAAATCTGTCCAAACCCAATTTTTGTATGGCTAAATGTGGTCTTAAGGAACACAGTGTTACTTGTACTCTGCCTACCCCTACGGGGATTGCAGGCGTAATTGTATGTATGTATCATTAGACAAGCTTTAGCAATATGTGTGATATCACTCTTAATAAAAATTATTTATCGTTTTTAAGTGAATGCAAATCAAACTTAAAAAGAGTTGTCTTCGTTTCTAGTTTTAACACAATTAAACTAGCAATAAATTACCAAAACAAATCAAAAGAGCTCAAAAATAGGGTCTATTTTTAGAGGAGGTAATTATTTTATAAGAATTTTCTGAAACTCAATAGTTACAGACAAAATACTAAGAGAGAAAAAACGGCAATTTCATAGGTAAAGACCTATTATAATGCTTTTCGATGAAGGAAAACATTGAGGACGGACTGTTTTTGACGTGGAGAAATCCTCTTACGGACCATACCAGAGGCCCTCCGTTACTTTAAGCCATTCCCAGGGCGCCCGATCTTATTAAACAGTATTGAAAGGAAATTTTGCCCTTAAGGAATGTAATGTAAAATGTTATTGGTATTTATTAGCAGATTTAGAATTCCTACAGCATGGGTTCCTTCAAAAGAGGCGTGAAAAGGCATCTTATGAGCCAGCAAGGTGGAGGTCGCTAGCCTGCATCCTTTGGTCTTATCTACTGCTTACCATCAGGTGGTGTTATCTGATAGGTATGCTGGGCTGATTATACAAAAAAAATCTCTGTAGGAATTTGTAAAACTCAAGTAAACATTGAAGTTCTGCGAGTAAGCCGCAGCCTTATAATTAAGGTGGATCACATCATCCGGCGACACTGCCGGCGGCTTAGAAGCGGCAAATACTATTGAATACTAGCAATGCTGGCGGCTTGTGTGGATGCACCGTTAGAAATTAGTGATTCCGAGAAATAATCATCATCATCTCTGACCAGGGACATCCACTGCTGGGCATAGCCTTCTCCAAGTCATGAAGGTATAATCTCTGCCTACCTATGAGAGAGGGGCGGGATTCAATAATCCGGTTATTACTCCTTAACCATGATAACATAACACAACATAACATATAGGTAATCACACCTCTTTTCCCGAAGGGGTAGGCAGAGGTGTAAACACCCACATTTCGCCAGATATGTTAGGTCCCCATGTAACTGGTGGCGAGCCTGTTGCCATGCACCGGGCACAATGTGAGGCAAGCGATATTCACAATGAACTGTACATAAGTTTTATTCAAGCTCAGTGGTACAGGCGGTGGGATCGAACCCGTATTTCATAGGTTTTATAGGTATCATAAAACCATGATACCTATTAAAAAATTGTATTCCAATAAAAAAACCACATTTCATGCAATTAAATACATAGATTACAATCGTTTAAATGTAAGGTAAATTTTTTTGGGTTTGAATCAGAAAATTTGAAATTTTTAAAGACAGCAATAAAGTGGTCAGAACATTTTAGAAGATGAAGATAGGGCCCTACTTCGTAGTGGTTATTTGCTGCAAATGCCCCTATCTATCTACCCAATTCGTTAGATTCATGACGAGAATATTGGTATTTATATACTATCGAATTAAAAAAATCCATTTCCTCATGGCCCCTTTCTCGCTATACAAAGCGGCGAAGATACACGAAGTAAGGCGAATGTGGACGAATAGCCCTCCACATTCGCCGAAGTTCGTCCTAAGTGAAGAGAGCCCATAAAACAAAAAAAACCTTCACCGTCTTCTCGGTCTTGGAACCCAGCTGGGCCATCCTGTATATATTGTTGCTATTGCTTAAAAGTTATTCTAAACCCCCTGTCTTTCTAGAAGAGGAATAAATAAATAAATATAAATATATTTCAAATATTCACACCTATCAACTAACCCCATTTTAAGCAACTAATGCTGCTTGTGTTACGGATACTAGATGACTGATAAATATATTTAAAAGCTTAATATTTCCTGAATATATATAAATAAATTTAAACAGCCAAGACTGGAGAAAAAATGCCTGAAAATTCATCACCCAAACATTTGCCCCCACCGGGGATTGAATCCAGAACCTCTCGTGATGGCGACGCCTTGAGACCGGCGTACAGACCACTAGACACACCTAGTACAAATCCATAATAATATTAAAAATGCGAAAATAACTCTGCCTGTCTATCTGTCTGTCTGATGGTCTCGCTTTCACGTCAAAACTACTGAACCGATTTAATCGAATTTGGAACACAGATAGTCTAGAGCCTGAGAAAAGACATAGGCTATTATATCCCGAGTCACGGAAAAAGCGGTGCTTTCTAAAAGTTTCCACAGATTGCACTTCCTAGTGGGAATTGGCAGTTTATTCTAAAGCATCGACTCCGACCGACTTTCTGACAAATATTTACTTTAGAAATACATTGGTATCAGAGTTTCTGAAGACCAAAGCCGTTCACTTCACATCGAAAGACTATCATGTGAAAAACTTAATCTGAAGATCCTAAACTACAAGAAAATACATACTATGTAACGTGATATATCGTTTATCATGTAACGTTCAGAAGAACGCGTCTTTTATTGTCTAAGCGTCTTAAAAAAGCTATCCCAGCCAGAATGTAATATTCATAAAGAATTCTTTTTTATTTCCGCTCTTGTAATCTGCGGGCTTCGTGAACTTGGAATAATGTTGAGGCAATACAATATTTATTGTAGGCTGTAACGGTATTTTATACGCTTGAATGGTACAGAGTCTGAAACAGGGACCTGGTGGATTATTTACTGGGTTAAGTCAATTTGTACGCGTGGAACTAATCAAACAGATAAGATAAACGTTAATTTGCTTCAACACCCAAAGAATTGCTCGAGAATTGGACCGCCTGGTCCAGTGGTTGACACCAGGGGGATTTTCTGCTCGGTTTGGTTGTTGGTAGGGCTTCTAAGCCCACCTGGCTAGCTACCACCGTCTTACCTAATCACAATGTGTCTGCAGCCATAATAACTATGTTATTAAGCATTGTTGAGTTTCGGCATTTAGAGGTAAGATAGCCAGTTCCTCAGTTGTTGAGGAATACAGGTGAAGCTCTAGGCGTAATACTAGGCAGCTAATATTATTAATAACAACATTTATTCTACGAGTTCTATGTGTTCGTATCTTTGTTATAGATAGATAGATAAAATTCTTTATTGCAACTAATAAAACCACAGAAATAAAGTAAATAAAAAAAATCCAATGCAACACAGGCGGCCTTATAGCTAATAGCAATATCTTCCAGGCAACCTTTGGGCAGAGAGAGAATTAAAGAAAAGGTAGGTGTAATATACATACATATATAAGGTGCATATATAAACTACTATATATAAATTACATAATATATTATATACATATACATAAATAAAATTACTTACTATATCATAAATGCTATAAACCAATTTAAATATTTTATTGAGCAATATATTCTTACATTAAAAGCAACTCAGAAAAGTCGAAAACAGTAATGTGCGTTTGAGGGAGGGGTTAAAGATGAAGGAAATGGGTATGGACCAGATTATTAAAGGATGCTAAGGATTGGGATTTTTTTATTGGTAATGGAAGGTTGTTCCAGAGACGAATGGCATGTTATGTCATATTAAGTTTTGATAATAGGCTAGTTGACTCATATCAAAATAATGTTTAATTCACATAGTATTTAGTACAAATATACCAAGTTCAATAAATATAAATAAGGGATTGCTGTAGAAATTCAATTTAAACATGTTTTATTCTAACTTTTTTGTTCATCTGCCAAAAACGCTATCCGCCATGTTCGTGAAATTGGTGAAGTAACGCGTCATGTAAACAATTACTACGCATGGTCGAATTCCGTCAAACGCCAGTCGCAACCAATCAAGCATGTCTGTCGGCTGTGTCAGCCTGTGTCACGCACACCATCACGTCCGATAGCGTTTTTGCCTGTCAAGCAAAAACGTAATTTAAAATTTAAAATATATTGTGTTATAATTATAGGCCTCAATAAAGTTTTATATTATATGTAATGATGGTTGATTAATGGTGGTAATGAATCATTTGGGGCCCAATAAAAAAGGGTCAATTATTGATATGTTATTTAACATGTTACATCCGGACGCACCTCAAATTTTTTCTTTTGTCTAAAAAATGTTAATCTTCCACCAA
Source organism: Parapoynx stratiotata (assembly GCA_910589355.1). Lineage (NCBI taxonomy): Eukaryota > Metazoa > Arthropoda > Insecta > Lepidoptera > Crambidae > Parapoynx > Parapoynx stratiotata. Next base: position 2,314,828 of record OU342477.1, read on the forward strand.
AGCATACGTCAAGAGTTTAGCTTATAAAGAAGCTAATGTTACCATTCGAAGCTATTAAAGTAGCTTTCACGCCTTCCTCAATTTTTATTCTAGATCCAGCGTTTTGCGCTCAAGCCACTATTTACCCCTAGTGCTGTCCGTGCGGCCATAAATATCGATATGTTGCGATATGAGCCAGAGTTTCAGGTGCATTCCATATTTTCTGCGCTTTAAAATAATAAATAACGGGGTACGTAACTACCTACAGACTTTTATGGTGGAAGCGGTTTAATGCCCATATTTTGTTGTAAACTCACCGTATATTATTCTAAGATCGTCTGGAGTATATGTTATTACAAATATATTCATATTTTTATCTATAATTTCCGACAGATTTATTACGTACAATTTTTTCCTTGAAAAATATCTATGGATGAACAGGAAAACGGAAAGTAGAACGAAACAAAAAATAAACCAAAGGAAAACTAGTTTTGATTGGTATTGTGTATGTGCTGTACGATAAAAATATAGTACAAAAGGCAAGAATAGTCCGGAAATAATAAAAAAAAAAACAATTTTTTTCTTACAGGTTACGGATAAAAATACACAGATATGTCAACACATGTTGTTAAAAATCACATAGTTATCTTTTATTTGCTAGTCCTTTTGTGTCGATAATATTATCGATGCTCGAGTCACGTCACTATCTTGCACGGGCCATTAGTCTCCATCGGTGCCAATCGCACGTCAAATCTTCACAGATTTCTAAGCTATATACTAAGTGTAATGAAACTATTTAAAGGATAATTTTGTTACTTTTGCTCGCTTTTCTGCAAATAAATAATAACAGGTTGTCACGCCTATGTTAATGAGGGCAAGCAGATGTGTTGTCACCCACATTTGATGTGTAACAGCCTTTGATGGAAGGGAGCGACTCGGTTGCCTGGGGAGGGGACTCTACATGCATGGAACTCAGTGGTATTGACAGACATCAAACGGGCGACCTATTCCAATTGCTTTCCAAAAAAACACAAATTTTCTTCTGTAAATTTATTTATTTATTAAGGAAACATACAGCGTTTTTAATTTTACATATAAACAATTATTTAAGAATAACACGAGAGCATCTAAGGTCTCTACTGCTAACTTATACAAAAACTGTGGTTGATAACGATAACAGAAAATAAATATTAATAAATATATAATAAATATCCTCAGACATTCACACCTATCAACTAGTCCCATTTTAAGCAACTAAATGCTGCTTGTGTTACGGATACCTAGATAACGGACAAATATATTTAATAGATAAATACAAACAAATAACCTAAATATAAACATCTGGAGATCAAATGTCTGAAAATTCATCAACCAAGCACTTGCCCTCCACTGGGGACCGAACCCAGGACCTCTCGAGATGGCGACGCCTTGAGACAGGCGTACAGACCACTCCACCACGGAGGTCTTCAACCTCCGCAACAGTGCGATCTGAACAATCTTGCGCATTATTTATTATATTTTGTTTTATACTTATATTTTGTTCAATGTGCAAAATCCACTTTATGATTTAATATAAAGTAAGTACAGAAGAAACATTTAAAACAAAATTTTGAATTTTAGATTTTTGTTGCTTTAACATTCTTTGTGGTCCTTAAAAGGCTACGAAAGTGTAAAATATTTTCATAAAATAATTTTAAATGAATTATTCTATTCATTAACGACTCTTTTAGTATAACTATTACGGCTGTAAATTTTTTTTCATAAAAAGCTTCAAATGACTCCACACTACCTGATGAATGAAGAAAAATTATGAATGAATGAATGATGAATGAATGATGAATGAATGATGAATGAATGATGAATGAATGATGAATGAATGATGAATGAATGATGAATGAATGATGAATGAATGATGAACGAATGATGAATGAATGATGAATGAATGATGAATGAATGATGAATGAATGATGAATGAATGATGAATGAATGATGAATGAATGATGAATGAATGATGAATGAATGATGAATGAATGATGAATGAATGATGAATGAATGATGAATGAATGATGGATGAATGATGAATGAATGATGAATGAATGATGAATGAATGATGAATGAATGATGAATGAATGATGAATGAATGATGAATGAATGATGAATGAATGAATGAATTATCATTTTCTGATAAATTTATCTTAAATGTACTTATAAGAAAATTTCACCGAGAGTTCATCAAGCAACAGGCAATCCTCGGACTTATATGAAACATTGTTGTTTTAGCGGGTGTGAGCGGTAGGTAATATAGAAATAAGATAGTCCAGCTCTACTCACTATTTTTAATATTGTAAAAGTATATATAAAATCCATGGACACAACACAGCACAAAAATTACACAGTCATATAAAAGTTGTAAATAAAAAAACAGTAAAGAAGACAAAGTCAGGATGGGAAATAGTTCGCACACAACATTAGAATTAAACACAAATAAACAGGCACAGGAATGAGTCGAGCGATAGCAGATTTTTGCTACTAAGCGACGTGCGCTCCGCGTCGTGTTAAGGTCTCGACTCGTTAGCGCGGCGGCGGCGGCGCGGCATCGCGGCTTCGCGTTGCGCGCGCAGGTTGCGCGCGCACCTCGGCCGATGCGCTAGGGATACGGGCGTGTCGATGTTAATTATCGATACCCAGATTCGATCGATAAGTTGTGTGGAATATTTTATAACGATATATAAATAATAATAATGTTTTAATTAGATAATAATATTGTGTGTGTGTGTGTGTTAGATGTTATTTGTAAATATGAGATAAATAAATATTATTCAAATAAATGGAATATATATAGAAATTATAAATGTGTGTAAGTACACCACATCACCCCCCTCCAGAGACCGTCATGGGCGATAAAAATTTGGAAATCTCACTCGTCGACCGGAACGAGTGACGTTTTCCATTTGTATGTCTGCTGGAGGATCTACGGTTTCATCAGACAAAATGAAAGCGGGTTTGATACGATCTATGGAAACTGTGACCTCTTTACCCTTTAGGAGGATTTTGAAGGTCTTGTCTCCCCTTGATGTGACCTTGTGAGGCCCTGAATATGCGGCCTGAAGTGAGCCACGCAACGAGTCATCTCGTAAAAAGATGTAGTCGCTGGTAGCGAGTTCCCTATGTACAAACACTTTAGACTTGGAATGGCGTGACGCAGGTGTAGGACGTAACCTCTCGGCGATGCTCTTGAGACGAGCGGAGAAATCTGTGATGTCCGTGGTGCCACCCGACGACGGTTCAAAAAATTCGCCGGGAAGACGAAGCGGTTCTCCATACACCAACTCGGCGGAAGACGACTGGAGATCTTCTTTATAAGCAGTCCTAATGCCTAACAAGACTAAATTAAGAGACTCAGTCCATCGGTCGTTGGCGTGGCAGACTATAGCGGCTTTGAGTTGACGGTGGAAACGTTCCACTAAGCCATTGCAAGCTGGATGGTATGCTGTCGTCCGCTTGTGTTCAAAGCCGGCTAACCTCGACAGACACTGAAATAGGGCCGATTCGAATTGACGGCCTCGGTCAGTGGTTATGTCAAGTGGACAGCCGAACCGAGCGATCCAGGACGACAGCAGAGCTTTAGCTACAGTTTCTGCCGTAATGTCCTGTATTGGTATCGCTTCTGGCCAACGAGTGAATCTGTCCACAGCTGTCAGGCAATAACGAAAGCCTTCCGAGATAGGAAGTGGACCGATGAGATCTATGTGAATGTGTCTGAATCGCTCACGTGGTAAGTTAAATGTACCGATGGGAGTACTTACGTGGCGATTGACTTTGGCCCGCTGGCATTGGATGCAGGCTCGAGCCCATTCACGGCAATCCTTCCGGATCCCAGGCCAGACAAACCTTTCTGCGACGAGTTTAGCAGACGCACTGGTACCGGGATGGCTGAGGGAATGAAGACTGTCGAATACTCGCCTACGGTAGAACTTGGGAACAAATGGCCTGGAAGTCGATGTACTTACGTCACAGTACAATGACAAATGACTTCCAGGGACTTTGAGCTTCTCCAAGCGGAGCGATGTTCCCACGGCAAGTAATTGTTTAAGTTCAGGGTCAGATGCTTGACCTTCGGCTATGCTTTCGAGGCTGACCGGCGCTGCCAGTTCTTCGATCCGAGACAAAGTATCGGCGACCACATTATCTTTGCCAGATATATGTCGGATGTCAGTTGTGAACTGGGAGATGTAGTCTAAGTGCCTATACTGCCGTGGCGAACAGTTTCGTTTCCTTTCATGGAAAGCGAAACTGATCGGCTTATGGTCAGTATAGACAATGAAGTGCCTGGCCTCTAGCATGTGCCGAAAATGTTTTATGCCCTCGTATATAGCCAAAAGTTCCCGGTCGTAGGGCGAGTATTTGACCTGGGATGGGCTGAGTTTGCGGGAGAAGAATCCCAAAGGTTGCCATCCGTCTGCTTGGTATTGCTGAAGGACTGCGCCAATGGCCCTATCGGAAGCATCAGTTACCAGGGCAAGCTTGGCGGAACAATCCGGGTGTGCAAGTAAGGCAGCATTGGCTAGGTTTTCCTTGCATGCATGGAAGGCTTTTAAGGCGTCACCTGTTAAATTAACCGGCTGCGATCCTTTAATAGAGCCTGTTAAAAGTGCATGCAATGGAGCTTGAGTGTCGGCTGCGTTAGGAAGAAAACGCCTATAAAAATTTAGCATGCCGAGAAAAGCTTTGAGTTGTCGTACGGTGTTGGGAGTCGGAAAGTCTCTTATTACCTGAACTTTTGATGGTAATGGTTGAGATCCACGTTCAGAGATGGAGTATCCTAAAAAGGTTACCTGTTCCACCCCGAAGACGCATTTACCTGTGTTCAGCGACATACCATACTGTTGGAGCCTTGTAAATACCTGGCGGAGGTGTGCCTCGTGTTGGGCTTCGTTCTGGGAGAAGATCAAAATGTCGTCCAAATAACAAAAAACGAAGTCTAGGCCCCTCAAGACTTCATCCATGAACCTCTGAAAGGTTTGACCTGCATTGCGAAGTCCAAAGGTCATAAAAGGGAATTCGTATAGGCCAAAGGGCGTGGTTATGGCAGTCTTAGGGATATCGTCTGGGTTGACAGGTATCTGATTATACGCTTTCAAAAGATCTATGGTGCTGAAAACTTTGCAACCAACAAGACTATGCGCAAAATCGTGAATGTGCTTAATCGGATACCTGTCAGGCACAGTACGAGCATTTAACTGGCGGTAATCGCCGCAAGGACGCCAGCCATTGTCCTTTTTAGGCGCCAGATGTAACGGCGATGCCCAAGGACTCTGAGATGGTCTAGCTGTTCCATTTGCGATCATTGATTGGAACTCCTGTTGTGCTATCTTAAGTTTGTCGGGAGCTAAACGACGAGGTGTACAGAAAACTGGTGGGCCTGGATTGGTGCGTATGTGGTGGACAGTGTTGTGCGTGATAGTACGGTGTATGCCAGAAGGTCGAACGATATCTGGAAAATCGTTTAAAATTTTGTGAAATCGTGACTTACCAGTCGAAACCTTCACGGAAGAAACATTACCATGAGCAAGCGTAGCGACAGCGGACACGGTGGTAGTATTATCTAGCAGGCGCTTGTTGCGGACGTCAACAAATGAGGTTATAATAATTTAAAAAATCAACACCTATTATTGGCTTTGTGACGTCGGCCACAACAAAGCGCCAGCTAAATACTCTGCGTAAACCAAAATTTAAATTAAAATGTACATAACCATAAGTACAAATGTCAGAGCCATTAGCCGCACACAAGTAATAGTCCGTACGCGTACGTCGATCTCGAAGCGCGGAGCGGGGGAAGACACAGAGGTCGCTACCAGTGTCGACTAAAAACTGCATCTTCGAAGCTCGATCAACGACGAACAGGCGACCAGTTGAAGCTACGGGGCAATCTTCAGTCGCCATTACAGACTGCCCTTCTCGTTTCCCGCCTTGTAGTTGCACGGCAGGATGCACCTTCGAGCGCCGGAGCCATATTTGCTATGGTACCAGCAGGACGGGTATTTGCGGTAGCTGGAAGAAGACCGCTTCCGTCTTGTTGTAGACTTGCCCGTAGTAGATGAACGGCCTGCCGAATGTTTGCGAGGCCTGCTGCTGTACTCCGATGAAAGTATCTCGATTTGTCTTCGGAGTTCGGCGATTTCCTTTACGAGCTCGATACACTCTGAGTCAAATCCGGACTCACCGATGGTAGACACCGATGGTAACGGAGTCGTCAGCTCATTTTTCCATGACGCCAAATTTGTTAAGTACCCGTTGTGTGTTTCTGTTGATTGTTCCAGGCAGAATCGAACTCTTTTGCCAACTTTGAAAGTATCGACATTTTTCACCGACACTGTCCCATCACTAGTGCTTGCCGACATGACGCGTGGATTTTGTTGTGGGTCCATCTTGGATGAAAAAACACGGGGTCACCACTTTAGCGGGTGTGAGCGGTAGGTAATATAGAAATAAGATAGTCCAGCTCTACTCACTATTTTTAATATTGTAAAAGTATATATAAAATCCATGGACACAACACAGCACAAAAATTACACAGTCATATAAAAGTTGTAAATAAAAAAACAGTAAAGAAGACAAAGTCAGGATGGGAAATAGTTCGCACACAACATTAGAATTAAACACAAATAAACAGGCACAGGAATGAGTCGAGCGATAGCAGATTTTTGCTACTAAGCGACGTGCGCTCCGCGTCGTGTTAAGGTCTCGACTCGTTAGCGCGGCGGCGGCGGCGCGGCATCGCGGCTTCGCGTTGCGCGCGCAGGTTGCGCGCGCACCTCGGCCGATGCGCTAGGGATACGGGCGTGTCGATGTTAATTATCGATACCCAGATTCGATCGATAAGTTGTGTGGAATATTTTATAACGATATATAAATAATAATAATGTTTTAATTAGATAATAATATTGTGTGTGTGTGTGTGTTAGATGTTATTTGTAAATATGAGATAAATAAATATTATTCAAATAAATGGAATATATATAGAAATTATAAATGTGTGTAAGTACACCACATTGTCTTGGCAACTACTCTATCATTGTACAGATTCTACAGATTCCAAGACACATTTTACAATCCACAAAGGACATAAAATGTGGTCGCGTAATGGGAATTCCTCTTTTAATTTTTGTTTGTTTACAAGAAGTGTTACAAGAATATGAGCTACTATTTTAATTGGATATGGTTTTGTGTAAAATTATTCTCTTCTAGTTTTTATAATAATTCTGCTTTTTAGGGTTACTTAGCAAACTAGGAACCCTTATAGTTTCGCCATGTCTGTCTGTCTGTCCGTCCGCGGATAATCTCAGTGACCGTTAGCACTAGAGAGCTGAAATTTTGAATAAATATGTATATTAATAACGCCGACAAAGTGCACAAATCAAAAGTGGAATAAAATATTAAATTAGGGGGGTACATACACGTAATGTAGGGACTGATTTTAAATTATTCTGGACCCTAACGTGTGATATATCGTTGGATAGCTATTCAAAAATAAATAGGGGTTTTCTAACATAATTTTACTGCAAAATTTATATTTTCTTAAATAATCGCTCCGAAATGTTTCCCCCCCTTTAACTTTTGAACCATAAGTTCAAAAAATAATAAAAAAAATCATAAGTAGAACTTTATAAGTTCTTTCTAGGAAAATTATTTTGAACTTGATTGGGTTGAAAAGTTTTTGATAAATTTTACAAAATGGAAAACTACGGAACCCAATACTGAGCGTGGTCCGACACGCTCTTGGCCGGTTTTTAACCTCTCTACCGCCAGAGAACGAGACACAACAGAAACATTAATGTTCCCGAATACCGGTGTTCGCTGTGAGCACTAAAGGGGTTAAGAGATGATTATTTAGATCAGCCAAATCATAGTCCTCTGTCTATATACGTTCCACAGGCCTTCCTCTTGGTGAATCAAGAGGAGTATGGGCTGTAATACCACCTCGTTGGCCCAATGCGAGTTGGTGGGTAGAAGCGGTCGTAATAGCGAACGAGATCAACGGCTTAATGTGCCTTCCGAACCACGGAGGAGCTCGAGATCACAAAGTTTTGGTCACCCATCCACGGCCTGACCATAGCGAAGGTAGCTTTGTAGATCGAAAGCCAAAGCGTACTAACCACTAGGTCACGGAGCCCTTCATCCAATTATAAGCCAGCAACTAATATAGCAATGCCTGTGCCCAGTAGTGGGACGTATGCTGGCGAGGACTTAATCATCCTTATATATTTCTTTCTCAGTATTTACTCATCTAACAGACCTCACGTGCTATGTTAGTTTGGCTATTTTATAACAGGAAGTAATTAATTGGGCAGCCATTTAATAAATTGGTCAGCTACAAAAAGGTCAGCCGAAAAATCATTGGGACAGTAAACAAATATTTGGCCAGCAATACGATTAATTGGGCAGCAAGATAATTATTTGGACTGCAATATAATGTTACCGGAAATGTATAAAATCTAGGAAAAGATCAATGGATTAAGGATCAATTCCTAGAAAATGTATTCTGATAGATATGACGTTATTTTTATGACCCATTAAACAATATTTGTGTCATCAAAACATAAAATTTGGCGGCAGATAAACATTTAAGTTGCTGCCCAATTAGTTATTTTGCTGACAAATTCTATTTTTCTGCTGACCAAAATGTTATATTTTATTCACCGTTTAAATAACACCTTTTTATTACTTAGATAACTGTTTTTAAACCACATAACCCTCAATCTTCGAACACTAAACGTCGGTGGATTACAATAGAATGAATTAGTTTTTAGTTCAGCAGAATTTAAAGCAAGTTCACCCAAACTTTCTCCCGCATGGGGAAAAATATTGCAGGGAAAGTTGGGTAATTTATTCAGGGCTCGCCGTTGACAGTTTTTTGGGCAGGTCTCTTAATTACCCTTTTTTCAAGTTTACTTTAGATGGGAAATCTTGTGAATATTGTGGAATGGTTGGCGCATCATAAGAAGGTTCACTGGCGGTGGTTAAACAACAAACAAATTTTTTTTAAGAAGTTAGTCAACCAAAAACAAAATTCGAAATTCAATATCGTTTATTCAATTTACATGTGTCTTAGCACATGCTTATGAACGTCAAAGGCATTTTACGAATTTAAACTACGCCATCCGTTCACAAAACTACCAGGAGAACTTGTTCTGAGAAGAACGGGCAAGAAACTCAGCAAGTTTCTATCCTCCCTTTTAAATCAATGTCATAAACTACAGAGTAATTGAAGATTTCCAAGTAAAAAAAAATATAAATATCTGAGCTATATATTCTGAAATTGAAAATGTAGTATATACAAAACCAGGTCATACATTCAATAGGTATCTTCACCTCTCGCCGTACCATACAGTCCCGAAGAAAAAAAAACGCTAGTTCTACAAATCAGACAAGCATGAGTTTGACCAGACACCGACAGTGGCACCTGTTCACAGGCATGACGCATGAATCAGCCATCGCTTCGCTCAACCATATTTTAACAGATTGTTTTTCTGTGGAAAGCCTGTGAGGAAACGAAGATCCTGATAGTAAGCATGTGTTACATACATACATACCTCTACACACATATTAAAATAGACCATCGTTCTCAGCCTATATAAGTCCAACTGCTGGGCACTATGGTGCCGTATGGTGCGACTGTTTGGTCACCCATCCACGGCCTGACCATGGCGAAGGTAGCTTTGTTTTCGATCAAAAGCCATCGCGTACTAAGCACTAGGCCGAGCTCCTACGTCACTGAGCTTCTCGTAGAGTATCTCCTCCTCCGAGTATTATCATCATCACGGCTCTATCCCCGAAGGGGTAGGCAGTGTTCTTCCACTTACTACGATCCTTACTTAACTATTGCTTTCGTTTCTTTAGTCCTAACTTTGTAACTCAGACGTACAAATAGTTTGATAGAGATAGGTCTGTAACAAAATGTCAGTTTTATAGTTAATTTGAATTTCAATCCGAACATTCTCCTTGAAAAGTCATCTCGCAAACGCTTCTATAGCATTCGCAGTTCCTATTATGTAAAATATCGTGCACAATTCGTCCTCAATTTGAAGATCTGAATATCATGTGGCCGACGGCTTCCCCGCCTGTCCGTTGCCGGGTCACCGGGCCGGTAGGGCTGGCAGAGACTAAAAGATATTTATTTTACACTTTTGTTTTATTGTTCGAATGAGGTCTAGAAAGTTACATAGTTCCCCCAATTTATTAACATTCCCATTCTTTATTGTCTCTTAAACTGGTTGCCTTGGAAGAGATTGCTGATGCAATAAGGCCTATTCCTTTTTATGTGTTTTAGGTTGAAGTTATTATGCAATAAAACAGATTTCAGATTCGTTATAATGGAGATTTCTTACGTTGTTTCTAACTTGGGAACTGACTATCATACCTGATTGCTTGACCACAACAATGCTTTAAAACATTGATATTATGGCAGCAGATTTAGATAAGACGGTGGAAGAAAGCCAGGCGGACCCTGGGTTCTCTGCAACCGGGAGAACGCTAGGATGGTGATGGTGAGTTAGCCAGGCGGGCTTAGAAGCCCACCCCAACCAAACCGAGCAGAAAAACCTGCCCTGCCCCCGTGGGAATTCGAACCCGGGCCTCCCGATCAACTCCACTAGACCAGATAGGCGTTTTAAAAATCACATGCATTCCATGATTTCCAGGCGTTTGGTAATCTTTCACCAGATGGGCTAATTTGTCAACAGTAAGCACATTGAATTAATTTACTTTCATATGAATTAACAATCTATACATATAATAAAATTGTAAGGGTCGAATGTCTGTACATAGAAAAAATGCTTAAAATCAAGTCATGTAAGAGGGAAAATACCAAAAAAAATGTTTTTATTTTTTGTTTCTCTCTTCGATTTAAATGAAATTTTTTCATGGTGATACTTATCAACTTTTTATTGCGAAGAATTAAAGGGCTCCCGTGGGATAGTTAAAAAACCAGTAACCACTGACAAAGTCGCGGGCAAGAGTTCGAAAGAAAGAAAGAAAACATTTATTAACCCACTATTTCACACTTGAGAAAGAAAAAAATAATCAACAAACGAAAACACAGGATACAATATAATACTCAATAACTATACAATAATGGTTAATTAGGACCCGGCCTCAGCATATGCTGCATCAGAAACTGATACAGCGCTGGTGTTCTGACCGGGCCTATTTAAATATAATATACTATATTTTATATATATCGAAAAACAATAACGACAATAAAAACGAAACTTTATACAAATCAAGCACGGCTGCATGGGCAAAATCATTTGCCCATATGCAGAAGTACAGTTTCTGTCACTGACCTGCCTGCTTCTTAGAAGCTAATTTAAAAGCCTAAATGAAAAAAAAACGGTCCATTCTTATTGTATTAAAATGTCGAATCGAGCAACGAACTCGCAAATTGTTTGCACTGGTTCGACGTAGGAATTTTACGGATGGATTTCTCCGGAGACGCCCGATGCATCCCAATAGTGCGCTATCGCAAATAATAGTGATGGGTAACGCACGCAATTCAATTTATATTTTTTCGTGAAAAAGAGAACTACGTACCTAAGATGCAATTTAATCATATACCTACGCAGTGTGGGGCTAATCATATATGGGGGGGGGGGGTTACACAGAATATACCTACTAATGCTACACTCGTACACCCGAACCCGAATAAGTCACATTCCTAGAATATTTTAAATTGTAAATGCTCCTGTGAAGTGAGACCTGAAACCCATATTTCGATCAAGAACATACTACTTAATTGTTATAATTAATCCACACTGTTCTTTTCACGAGCACTACATGAAAATGAGCATAAAGGACTTACTGATTTCGAGAACTATTTTTTTTTGTTATGATTTTTGCAATTTTGCTACGTAAATATAATATTCATTAATTTTTAAATAATTATCCGTAACCTACTTCGTATGCGTAAAACAAGCGCGCATGCTGCTGTTTAGGTGTAAATATTTTCTATTTATTTTTTATATTTCAATTTATAAAATATTGTCGCGCTGAGCTCATTTTGCAGTCACTGCTTGGTAAAGCGCGGACTATGGGCAGTGCGCTGCTTATGCGGTGCTTTTGCCTACTCTCTGACTAACGGTTAGGGGATAATAGTCGTGAATATACGTATCTATGTATAAAATATTAAGAATGTGAGTTTAAAAAAAAATTATCGATATCGAGTCGGGCAGACTCGGGACCGCACTATCGTGTACAATCGACGTCACCGGAGTAGTGTCAGCAAATTCACCAGGCCAGCTAATAACCCGTTATTTCGTACATCCGGGCTTCCCGCGGGCATTCTATTATGGATTGATTTGTTCCAGGGTACTCCAGGGCTGCCAAAATGGACCAGGATAAATTACTGATATCTAATACATTAGTATATCCGAATATATACATGCATACGTCGCTTTTGGAGCATTTTCCTTCCAATTCAATTTTGACATTTGTGACTAAGAGTATTATATAATACACGTAAATTTTATTAGGTTGTAGAATATATTGATGTAAAGGGAGGACGGAACCCTTGCAGAGTTTCTTGCCTGTATCTTCTCTAGACAAGGCCTCCCGGTAGTGAACAGGCCGAAAAAAAAGTAGTGGTATTATCAATTTAAGGATACTTATAATTTATTTTGTTTGTTTTGACTTGTCAAAAGTGTATTTGATGATACCAATTTGATTAAATGACTTTGAGTTTGAGTTTGAGTTTATTTGAATATTAAAATATACTCAAACTATTCATGATTTTTTTAAGATGCCTTGCTTAAGAAACATTTTAAAAAAAAAGACGTGTGGCACTCGGGGACTGCCGCGGTAAACCTATTGCATTTTGTATCAACTTATGCAATTATAATTTTATTTATTGTTTTTTTTTACAAAATGCTTAACTTAACATTACCTCTTATGTAGGAAAATGTTGACTATTAATAGTTGAACTAAAACGTCTAAAGATTAAAATTATAAAATTCTGACATGTACATATTTACGTAATTCGTCACTTACATCAGCACCCCTTTTATTTCACGTCACCACCCCTAGTATTGTAAAACTCGTGACTTTTTTAGTTATGTTACGAAAGTCAATTTGTATCAAAAACGTACGTCAGTATCTCTCTCTCTCTCTCTCTCTCTCTCTCAGCCACACCACCTTGCGCGGAGTGGGGAGCGTGAGGTTTTTTCGTTACGGAGCGTGAGGTTTTTTCGTAACGGAATTTCTGGATTCGGTCCCCGCGCTCAAGGCCCGCGATAGAAGCTATGCAATAGCTTAAAAATAAGAATGCAGTACTACAGTTTTGAAAAAAGTAAACTAAGCAATTTTAAATATTTAAAGATCTTGACGTCCACGGCCCACGAAAATTTCCCACCCAGTATACTTATTATTATTTTTTAACTCTTTATTGCACATAAACAAGGGAGGGGGTGTATACTGATACATATTATGTACCTATATCTAGCTACTGTTATTTTTACGACTAAAAGCCTATTGACGTCACAACTCCATTTTTCACCGACAAACATATCGATTTCGACTTTCGACACCTACGTAGAATCATACGAAGCAACGTATAATATTCTCTTTGTACCCGAGCCTTACATTAAAAATTCTCACTTGCGAACCTCATATGAACAGGCCCGTTAACCTCAACTCAGTTTACTCAGTTCAAAAAGAGACCGATATATAGTACGTCTCAATCCAAGTTGCCAAAAATGTAAACAAAACAAAGGTAATGCTTCATCTCTAAAATGATTTGTCTGAACTGTAAGTAATTGAAATCAATTGAAACGGACAACGATTGTTACCGTTAATTATATTGGGTCCTTACCTATGAAATTGGTGTTTTTTTTCTCTCTTAGTATTTTGTCTGTAACTATTAAGATTCAGAGTATTCCTAAAAAATAATTACCTCGTCTAAAAATAGACTATATTTTTGAGCTCTTTTGATTTGTTTTGATAATTTGTTGTAAGTTTAATTGTGTTAAAATTGGACACGGAGACAACTCTCTTTAAGTGCCTCCCGAATACATCATTTTATTTGCATTCACTTAAAAACGATAAATAATTTTTATGAAGTGTGATATTACACATATTACTAAAGCTTGTCTAATGATAGATGCCAAATTTATCTTTGGATTTGTCGTTGTGAAGAAAACTAAAAAAATTTTAGTATGGAAAATGCAGAATTCCCCAAAATCTCCATAAAAAACACCAATTTCATAGGTAAGGATCTAATATTTACGTGGCAATGTCCATTTAAAAAGTGTAATTATGAATAACAAAATCGGTAAGTCGGCTTTTTTGTTTACCTTTTTGGCAACTTGGATTGAGACGTACTATAGAGATCTGTGATTTGTTTGTTTTTCGATAATTGAGAATAGGTGGGCAGTCCACGGAGTCTTTCGAACAATAAACGTCTTTATTCCCTTTTAATTGAAGTCATTTACAACCAGTGGCAAAGCCTCCATACAAACCGATTCTCAATTGATTTACCACGCGAACGGGTATTAAAATTTTTATGAAGGATCCTAAGGTGTGTAGGCAGAGGTGTATACACCCACATTGCCTATAAATAAATATAACAATCACAAATAATCCTGTCAACATTGTAGTGACATGAGCATTATTTGACCTGGCCTGCCTTTAATGATTTCACCCTTCGCCACTGCTGTCAACAATGTTTATATGTTCTAGGGTTGCTGAGGACTCCTCTACCGTTTCCTCATAACGCGGAAGTTCCGCAATATTTTGAGTTCCTCAACCGTTACTGCATAAAAATAAAAAAACTTCTTCCGCTATCGCTTCCTCAAAATTTAAAATGAATTAAAGAGGAATTTTACCTACTGCTAATGTACGCACGCGCACCGCATCCTCCATCCAAAAAATATTCTCATCCAAAAATTTGTGCTTGATAATTCCTCTTCCTCATAATCACTTCCTCAACGACCCTAATATATTCATGCTATGATTATACACGATCATTAATAGCATAAAAAGGAACCACGTTGATTGAAACATATGAAGACAGGACCCAGATTCATCAAATTCTAAAGCATGTGTAAGTACAGTCTTGAAGGAGTTTCTAATTTATTTTTAAATGGTGTTTCATGGTCAGTGTAGTGACGTCCAATGCTGGACAAAGGTCTTCCCCAAAGATGTCAAAAATGACAGGCCTTTATTATCTGAGATATGGGGTCATTTTTTTGGGAAACTCAACATACAGGGAAATACTACTTCGTGCTTAAAAACAATGCATCCGAGCTATCTGTAAAATAAAACGTACTGATAGCTGCATACCCCATTTTAGATCACTAAAACTTCTAACTTTACCCTCTCTTTATATTCTGGAGTTGTGTATTTTTGTTAAATCTAATCCACATTTATTTCCAAAGTACGAAAAGGTAATAGGTTTTAATCTTCGTCCTAGGAGTTCAAAAATTCATATTTGCAAAACAGCTTTGATGAAGAAAAGTATAATTCAGGTTGCTCCAAATATTTACAATAAATTACCTGATTCACTCAAACAGTTACCTATAATAAGATTTAAATGTATTTTGCAAAGTATATTAATTAAAAAGTGTTACTATAGTATCAGTGAATATTTTGACGACATGCGTATAATTTAGATTTTGTTTTGTATATGTAATAATGACTAATTTTTCTTTTAATGTATTTAATTTTGTTAATTATATTTTGAAATTTTTAATTTTTTTGAAATGTGACATGTTGATGTAATAATAATAAAATAAAAAAGCAATGTTATGAATTATGATAAAAATGATGTTTCCAATGATATATTTATTAAATTTTTCATATTTGCATGCCGAAAGGTAAAATGTTGGTTGTTCTGTAATATGTTATAAGATCTGTATGTACCCACATTTGCAAATAAATTTCTTTGATTTGATTTGATTGATTTGATTATTATTTTTATTTATTTATTTATCCAAAATATACATCACATCCAGCGACGTCCCGCGATGTTCCCCATATCGTCGGTCCACCTCGTGTGGGGCCTTTTTTTGATGGAGAAAAATGCATTTATGTATCCCCTGCAGAAGTGGAGAAAGAGATACAGGGGTATGTGGGACTCCACGATGAATACCGTGACTACGAAAAACCCCCAGAGGTCTGGTCTCGTCATCTCGTCGGGAGTCAAGTGCGTACCAAAGGTACTTACCCCGGCGATGCCAGCCTGTTGCGCCTCCCAGAACGTTTCCATCCTTAGACCATTAAGACATAAATATATACATACATACAATCACGCCCGCAATCCCCGAAGGGGTAGGCAGAGTCCAAGGAGCACTGTGTTCCTTAAGACCACATTTAGTCATACAAAAATTGGGTTTGGTCAGATGAAAAATCGTGAATGAGTAGTAACAAGTGGCTAGCTCATCGCCTACACAATCACAGACCCAGTACCCTATATAGATCATTTAGTCTTTTTATATATCTGTTTTCTAGGATACTTCTTGTTCATCTTTCTCTTGTTTTTTCTTTTTTTTTAGGCATCTACGGAAGACCAGCTTCGGAGCATTATTCAGATGCATCGACTATGCTGAGTAGATACCTATAAAGCATCGTGAAGTGTACAATATGTCGCATATATTATTAGATCTTAAGTGTATCGTGGTTCTTAATAAAGTTTATTTCTTTCATTATTCTTTCTTTCTTTGTGTTAGTTGCCACTAGACTACAACTCGTCTAATTTTGGCTCTTATGAACTACTTATGAATAGCCATGTAGTTTGTGGTTCAAGTTCAACCAATTATTACGTACGTACAATTGTCAGTTATCCTTAGAAGTTGTTTGTGAATATGAGATGAAAAGATATGAATGAGGAAATATTGTGTCCACTTCTCAAATGGTGCTGGCTGTTAAACTCGATATGGTTCGTATTCCAATAAATCTATAAGTTGTCTAATAGTAATTTAATTATTATGTGTGTGGTACGAGGGTGTGTTAAATTTAATGTTAATGGATTAAGGATTTATAGTAACCCTTCCAAAATAATTGTGCATGTTGGAAACAGATTTTTGTGAAACTCAAATTGTGTAGTTGTTCTATATTGAAGGCTCGTTTTTTATGTTTTATCATATCGGTGTATCTTCTAATTAACTTGATAATTAATGTAAAGGGAAACTTCGTTTGTAGGTAAATAACGAATTACACCAAATCCAGAAAAATCCAATTTGTTAAAAGAGTAATAATTCTGAAAGACTTTAATCATGAAATGTCTAATACGATAAAAGGACCAATTCTTATAAGGACTAATTAGTAAAATGATCCATTGATTCGATTAAGCTTGGAGAGCTTTTCGCCCGTCTTCGTTAGAAGGTCTCGGCAGTGAACGGCATAATATTTCACGTTCACAAGACTATTGAAAATACTTAGATAGGAGTTTCAACATTTCTCTGGAACAGGAGCTGGGTGGCGTAGTTGTTAGTACGCTTTGGCTTTCGATATCGAAAATAAAGCAACCTTCGCCATGGTCAGGCATTGGATGGATGACCAAAAACTTTGTGATCTCGAACTTCTTTTGCCTCCCGGTCGCTTTTGCAACCGTTTCCAACCGCATTGGGCTGGCGTGGTGGTATTACCGCCCTCCTCATGTGTTCCTCCATGAGGAAGGCCTGTGCCGAGCAGTGGGAAGTGAATAGACTGAGGCTGGCGACAGGCCAGTTAAATTGTATGAAATTTGTGCCTTTAAAAATATATATTAGTTCCTTACCTATGAAATTGGTGTTTTGTGTGGAGATTTTGGATAAGTCTGCATTTTCCATACTAACATTTTTTCAGATTTCTTCACAATGACAAATCCAGAGATAATAATATTTGGCATGTATCATTAGACAAGCTTAAGCAATATGTGTGATATCACTCTTCATAAAAATTGTTTATCGTTTTTAAGTAAATGCAAATCAAATGATGTATTCGGGAGGAACTTAAAAAGAGTTGTCTTCGTTTCTAATTTTAACACAATTAAACATACAAAAAATTATCAAATTAAATATTACGAGCTCAAATATATGGTCTATTTTTAGAAGAGGCAAATATTTTAAAAGAATGTTCTGAAACTTAATAGTTACGGACAAATTGCTAAGACAGAATAAAAACACCAATTTCATAGGTAAGGACCCAATTTTTTTTTATACAAAAACCTGGCATTAATGATTTGAGTTTATTTTGCGTATTTTTACTAGCTCTGGTTTCACTTTCTCACGCTGTAGGCTATGAATCAAAAAACAAAGATTTATGTAACTCATTCCGCTATAACTTTCGAAATAAAGAAAGAAAAAAGTCATAAATTACTTAGTTAATGTTGTATCACCCTACATTTTCGTCGCGAGATGTCGTTCATAAATTTAGTCATTAAGTTCGATCGAGATTCAGTTAACTATACTAGTCTGTTTAGAGCAAGCATTTAATTTAAAAAGTCATAAATTAATAAAACACTGACACAAGTTTTTTATAATACTATAAATGGTGACACACGGCTCGAGTGACCGGCGTGTAACAGCGGTAGTGTGTGAAAATATGAAAAAATTGGAAAATTTACTTAAAATTTACTTAAAATGTTCTATCCCCACCTGCAGCTCGAATTTAATTAATTTATTTGGATTACCAACATTACATGTTTATTTTTGATCTTAAGTTATTTGTTTTTATGTTATTTTTTGTGTATTTATTTATATTTTGTTTTCTCAGTGAGTGAATTAATTGTTATTCTATATAAGAAATTAAAGTTATTTACATCTCTCATATTCGGTAAGTAGGTAATTACTACCCCCAAATGGGTCTTGTAGGTGACCAATTAGCGCTCTAGGATAATAATGTAGCTAGAAAAGCCCTAGGGCGATAAGTAATTAAAATAGAACTCTTCACTTTTTCAAAAAGTGCGCGTTCATCTAACCCTCATACTGGCAATAGACATTATGCATTCAGCCCAATGACAAAAGAGGTCGCTTCGCTATTGTCAACCTTGTCTTCGTATGAGTATAAAAGTCATCGATTTTAAATATCGAACGCCGAAGCTCAATTTAGTTCTTGAAAAAAAGAATTGAAAAAGGCCGGAATTGAATACTTTTACTTGAAATATTGTTTGTTTTTGTTTTTTTTTATATAATTACGTGCTAATTAAGAAAAAACATGAGTTCTGTAATTGATGAAGATATAATAAAATGTTTTATTCTTGTAATGCCGATTTTTTTCTGCTTACTAATCGAGATGTAAAGCAGAGTAGTTAGCTCGGGTGTAAGCATCAATTGCACCCTCGAACTATAGGCTATCGCTGCGCTCGTGCCCCTAAATATCTCGGGCTGCAATTGACACCTTACAACCCTTGGCTACTAATCTATTATTAGTAATTATTCTTACTGACAATTTACTTTCGGTGTTATTTAAGTTCAACCAATATTTGCATTACATTGTGCCCGGTGCAATAAATTCGCTCCTCAAACTTAGGCATCTAAACAGACGAATAGTTGCAATGACCTTAAAAACTAATTCCAATAGAATGTCGGTCTCTCATTTTCTATTGAAACTCATAACTGAAAACAAACACCCCTTTATCCTCGAAGGCATGGGCCTAATATGTTAAATCCCGTGAAACGGAGCTCAGTCTGTTAACTTACTGGAAGTATCTTGTTATTTTTATTTCATCTGCCACTTGCCATAACTAACGGTTTACCCAGCGCTTAAATTATAAATCAAGTTTCGTGCTTGTTCAAAATAAGTTAGTTGAGACTTAACTTCTTTGGGATAGTTCGTTTCGCTTGGGCAAGTTAATATCAGGAGCTTCCATAACACGTCTCGTACATTAAAAAGTTTCATACGTAATGTCGTTCATTTACTTAGCGTTAATATTGATTCGCAACGTGTAATCGCAAAAAGCATGGGAGATATTACCCTTAAAAAATTAAACGTTACCACTACGCCACGAAGCTTCTTAATTTAGGTTCATCTTTCGATTTAGATTTCATTTAAAAAAAATATGATGTACAAAGTAATAAAGTATATTATGTTACATGTGTATAAAGTTGGTGATTACCGCAGAGGTGCGATTAAGCCGCGCGGATAAAAGCAACTCATTCCATAAAATAATCTGTAACTCACTTGTAAATAATAACCCCCAAAGTGGTAGGCAGAGGTGTTAACCACCCACATTTCGCCAGATATGTAAGGTCCTAACAGGTGGCGAGCCAGGTGCCATGCACCGGGCACAATGTGTGGCAAGCGATATTCTCAATGAACTATGCACAATTTTTTATTCTTTTCTTCATTAGTAAATAATAGCAATGAAAAAGTTGCAGTGTGACTAACAGTTATCATTATGTTCCTGATTGCGGTGAAATTAGAGCCACTTTAGGAGTGTCCGTCCTCAGCCTATATACGTCCCACTACTGGGCACAGGCCTTCCTCATGAGGAGTATAGGTCGTAACACCACCACGCTGGCCCAATGCGGGTTGGTGGGTAGAAACAGTCGCAATAGCGACCGGGACCAACGGCGGACCAACGGCTTAACGTGTCTTCCGAAGCACGGAGGAGCTCGAGATCACAAATATTTGGTCACCCATCCGCGGCCTGACCATGGCGAAAGCAGCTTTGTTTTCAATCGCAAGCCAAAGCGTACTAACCACTACGCTACCGGGCTCCTCGCTTTATGAGTGTGTTGAAAAATAATATATTCACTGTTCTTTTAAGCCGTGTGTCCCGCACTGCAAGGGTGTGTTTTAATAAGGAACTGGGTGATATACAGCGTTCCGTATAATTAAATGTTAAATCATTTTTGTTCACACAAAGCATTTTGGTATAGAGTTAAGATGAATGGCTATTTATGAGTGCTTCAGTGAAGTTTTATCTTTAATTTCTATGGTCTTTCTGTTTATGCGGTTTCTTCTGGGACAATCTTGGTAGGGAGTTTATTTAAGACTAGCTGTTGTCGCGCTCTGCCCGTGTATATATATATATATATATATACATATATATATTTAAATAAAGTGTAAGAAGTGCAAGTGTAAAGTAAATGTGAAAAGTGTGAAGAAGTGTGTGTGTGTGTGAGAGAAGTGTGAAGTAAAGTGTGTAGTGTGTAATTAGGTGCCGTTAAATTTCTTTAAGTTATTGACTATGTACTTTATATATGTAGGGCGTAGGTTAGGTCCTCACTCAGTTGATCTCACGAAGTAAGAAGCTACTTAGCTTTGAACTGCCTAGAGGAAGCAGTAGAGGGAACGCGACACGACGGGTACAAACGACGTTGGTGCCGGTTCATCTCGGAGGGTAGACCGCGACTCGTGGATGGATGCCGTGACATTTAAAAAAACCATTTAACCTTTTCAATGTTGGTGTTACACTGTTTAAGTAACTGTGTGCTGTAATGTCTTGACTAAAAAATAATAATTATCAAGGCACAGCTTTAATGTTTAATTTTATTCACACCAAAAAAAGATAATCTAACAATAAAAATTATCTCATTGATTATAAACTGACATAACTGAACTTGACAATCGCTTTTTAAAAACTAAAAAGTAATAAATGTATAAATGAACCAAAGAGTCCTCAACAGTGACACTGTTGACCGGGACTTCGTCCGCGGTTACTGGTTTTTTAACTATCCAACTATCGATTACCGCGAGTGTGAAATCGCGGGAAGCCACTAGCACTAATATAAATATCAGTAGGTATTCGCGGGCTAGTAATTTATAAGAAGTTAATAATGAACTTTTGAACTTTTATAACATAGCTCCCTCATTCTAGAATCGGAAAACGCTGAAGGAACTTACTTTTATTGGAACAAGATCAAATTATAAGTTACTGTTGTATGGAAATGAAATTCTTTTATAAAAACTAAGAGCGCAAACCGAAAATCTATAATTATTTATTATATAATAACGCGTTGTCTGAATATAGAGCAGTCTTTTTCAGTCTAATCTATACATATAATAAAACTGTAGAGGAATGTCTGTACATAGAAAAAAAATTCTTAAAACCATGTCTGGGGGATGTACAAAGAGAGAAAATACCAAAAAAAAAAAAAAAGACGTGTGGCACTCGGGGACTGCCGCGGTAAAGCTATTGCATAGCATTTTGTATCAACTTATGCAATTATAATTTTATTTATTTATTTTATTCATGCAGTATTTCTTTTTCTTTGATATTAATTCAAGTTACACTTTTTGAGCGTGGTGACCGATAAGAAAACAAATTTTTCTATTATTAAATAAATAAAAAAAGTTAATATTGTTTAAAATATTTTTTATTATTTTACAATACATGTGGGTTTTATTATCTTAACGCCGTGTCGAAGACTGCCGAACTGAAACGACGTTAGACGATGCACGGCCTTCAAGCCACACCTCTTTGCGCATCGGAGTGGGGAGCGTGAGGTTTTTTCGTTACGGAATTTCTGGATTCGGTCCCCGCGCTCAAGGCCCGCGATAGAAGCTATGCAATAGCTTAAAAAAATTTGTTTTTCTGTCTGTTCGTCTGTATCTCCGAAATAGCTGGACCGAATTCAATAAAATTTTGCATGGTGATACCTTATATCCCTGGTCAACATCTTAGATACTTCTTATTCCGGACTATTAAAGGGTCGCTAAAAACTATTAAAGGACGAAGTCGCGGGCAACAGCTAGTACATTATATAACATTGTTTGAATCCTGGAAAAATGACTAAACTGTGTGACCTCGAATTCCTTCAAAACGTACGTTCTCAGCCTCAGACCCACTGCTGGGCACAGGCCTTCCTCATCTAAATGATCTCATTTATATTTTCCTCATAAATTATGTTATTTATTTGGGCTACAAAATAATAATTTGGACAGAAATATGTATATGTTACCGGAAATTTATAAAATCTAGGAAAAGGATCAATTAAGTATCAAGGATTAATTCCTGGGAAATGAAATCTGATAGATATTAGGTAACGGTTAGAAATAATATTTAATAATAATAATATTTGTGTCATCAAAATATATATTAAACAATTTGGCAGCAGAGAAATCATTTGAGTTGCTGCCCAATTAGTTATTTTCCTGACAAATAAAAAATACTTGCTGTCCATAAGTTGCTGGCCAATTAGTTATTTTAGCTGTTCAATAATTTTTTTTTTTTTTGCTAACCGTTTCGGTAACATACATACATACAATTACGCCTACAATCCATGAAGGGCTCGGCAGAGTCCAAGGAGCACTGTGTTCCTTAAGACCACATTTAGCCATACAAAAATTGGGTTTGGTCAGATGAAAAATCGTGAAAGAGTAACAAGTGGCTAGCTCATCGCCTACACAATCACAGACCCAGTACCCAATACGCTCTTAGTCGCCTTTTACGACATGCTAGGCACATTCTTTTTGTGTCCCGGACCAACACGGTTGGTTAAATAACACCCGGATATTAAAATACGTTTTTGCTTTGAATCTTTTATATAGACAATTTTTCCTCCGGAACCCGTTATAACCTGCCCCTGTAATAGGTTATTATAATAAGAATATAAAACAAGAAAAAAGATAATAGGGGTGCCACCCTAATACCTTTTTGAAGGAAATACGAAGAAAATGAAATAACTTTTATATTTTAAGTTGTAACACACCTGGACCAGTGTGCATTGAAAGGGAAATGTCCGGGTGGATGTCATGAGAGTTATTAACATTAATAAGTTAATTTAATTGGATAAACTCGGAGGCGTAACGGTTCAGAGGCTTTGATTTCGATGTTAGAAACAAAGCAACTTTCGCCAAGGTTGGACCTTTGATGGGTGACCAAAACTTTGTTATCTCGAGTTCTTCCTGGCTTCAGAAGACAGGGTAAGCTGTTGGTCCAGTTTGCTACTGCAGCGATATCTACCCACTCCTCATAAGAGTCTCCTTGTAGCAAAGGCTATGAACTGCGGGACGTATACAATTGGGTGGGTGGGCTAAATAAAAGTTAAAACTTTCAGAAACACAAAGGAAGATGTACAAACTGTTGGTAGTGTGTGTAAATCAACTCATTAAATAAATATCTAAAATGAATGTAAATAAATAAATAATACATATACAATATTCATGTTTTAAAAATGTAAAATAATTCTGAATGCAACCAAAGTGGCGTCATTGTTCAAATTAGTTATTTTTTGTATCACTAGATGGTGCCACCTATTGTTTACATCGCGCTCAAAAATTTGTATTCGCCTTGGACACGGTGTCGACGGTGTTTCATTTAATAACCTTTGGTTTAACAGAAAAAGACACATTGTTTTGGTCACCCGTCCAAGGTACAACCAGAACAACCATGACGAAACTTGCTTTTCTTATATTTTTTAATCAAATTCAAAATCTCAAGTAAATTTCCGACAAACCACAAAAAAGTGATATTTATTTTTAAACTACTCACAGTGCTATTTTAGGGATCACTTAAAGAATTCATAAATAAAGAAAGCTTCAGTTAATTAACCACATAACTGTCAGTATGAACATAGAACACTTTAGTTCTTAGGAAGCTGCGAAGTATCCATCACTGACTAATTAGTCAGCTTAACTATTTGGTTACATCTGGCGAGTTATATATAACTGTTCTTATTGTGTGTAGATTGGTTGTTTTATCTGGGTTTAAATTAGCATGCTTGTTAAGAAATAAGTATAACAAATAACATAATAGGTCTTCACCTATGAAATTGCCGCTTTTTTTCTCTTAGTATTTTATCTGTAACTATTAAGTTTCTGAGTATTCTTAAACATTAATTACCTCCTCTAAAAATAGACCATATTTTTGAGGTCTTTTGATTTGTTTTGATAATTTGTTGTGAGTTTAATTGTTTTAAAATTGTGTTAAAACATCATTTGATTTGCATTCACTTAAAAACGATAAATAATTTTTATGAAGTGTGATATCATAGCACATATATTGCTAAAGCTTGTCTAATGATACATGCCAAATATTATTCCATTTGGATTTGTCATTGTGAAGAAAACTGAAAAAAAATTTAGTATGTAAAATGCAGAGTTCCCCAAAATCTCCATACGAAACGGCAATTTCATAGGTAAAGACATATTATCGTCACGCCTATTTCCTCGAAGGGGTAGACAGAGCGGTAGCCGAGTTGGGACGGACGGGGCATTCAATTGTCAATGGTCCAATTGTTTATTTAGTTCAGGTATATACTCTTATGAATGTCAAATTATCTCCTCCTCTCTCCTCCGTGCTTCGGAAGGCACGTTAAGCCGTTGGTCCCGGTCGCATTTGTGACCGTGTCTACCCACCAACCCGCATTGGGCCAGCGTGGTGGTGTATCTGTAAGGCTAGTCATATTTATTAACAACCTAAACCTTACAATCAAGTAAAGTACGTTATTTGACCGTCGATAGAAAGAAAGAAAGAAAGAAAGAAAGAAAGAAAGAAAATCTTTATTTGGTATCATAATACTAGCTAGTAACAATGAAGCTTAACCTAATTACAATTGACCAAAAAGGTCCCCACTCAGTACACGGCCGTGACGGCTTTAGCAGTTTGCCACGACCACCACGACGAGTTTTTAAGAAGTACAGAAGTACTTTTAATAATTTATTTTATTAGAAAAAAAGCATTAAATGATTTAAACTAGTGTAACTGTCATTCTACTTCGGCAATTTGACGACCTCCGTGGTCGAGTGGTCTGTACGCCGCCGGTCAAAAGGCGTCGCCATCTTGAGAGGTCCTGGGTTCGATCCCCAGTGAAGGCAAGTGTTTGGGTGATGAATTTTCAGACATTTGTTCTCCAGTCTTGGATGTTTATATATATTTATATATATTCAGGATATTTAAATGTATTTATCTATTAAATATATTTGTCCGTCATCTAGTATCCGTAACACAAGCAGCATTTAGTTGCTTAAAATGGGACTAGTTGATAGGTGTGAATGTCTTAGGTTATTTATTTATTTATTATTTAATTGAAGCAGCAAGGGTCCCGAAGTGGTGTCTAGGCGCCTCTCGTAGAAACGAGGTTGTGACATGAATTATGGTACTTATAATTGCTCTAAGAGTACATTGACTGTAATAAGTATATAAATTCATTGATACAAATCAAAATAGAAATATTATGGGGAATTATAAAACGAGCGAATTAAATAAACTTAGCGACTACTGATGACATTCTGTATTAATAACTTAAGAGGTATTCATTTGAGGTAGCGAAAAATTTACTGAAGTAACGACGAATATTGATAAATAATTAATTCCAGAACGAGCTTACAAAAAGTGGGTTGTGATTAATCCATTTCAGTTATTAAAATTCCATCCGTGCGAGTACATTACTAAGTGAACGACCAGAATTACAGAAAGGGTAACTTCAATAGTACAATTCCTAGGAAATGTAGCATCAGATATTAGGTTAGGCCTTTTTTTATGACACTAAGAAACAATATTTGTGTCAATAACCCCTTTGTCTAAATTGAGTAGACAATTAGACATTGTAATTTTTGTATTCGAAACACTTCATTTAAGATAAAATGACGCTCAGTTTATAAAACATTTGCCGAATATTGAAAAAATTCAGGACGTAACGTTGTCACTCAAAGAAATATTAGCTGCTCAATTTGTGTACTCAGATTAATGTTTGCAAGTGGCCGTTCTGTTGATTTCTCGTCTTTGGCAGTCAGTCGCTCACTTAGTAATACTATTAAATATTTTGACACTTAAAACTTTAATGTACAGTCACTCGTTTAAATACTACCCAAATATTATTATCATTAAATGCCAGTTTAACTTTGCTTACTTTAACTATCGATTCAAACTTCAATATCAGTATCAATATCTACCCACCCTGATTCCAATTTCCTATAAATAAAACTGATAAGCCCTCCCTTCGTACGGAACCCTACGGAAATATTGCGCTCACCCCTGCCTCCCGGAAAACAGAGGCGCGTTAAAGTAATTTATTTTAAATGATGACGTCATTTGTATTGATGCAAGGTTCCATCGCGAGATATCAAAATGATGTGTCAACTGTCTTCTCGAATTGACAATGAGCTTTTTATTCTATTTGTAGCGGTGATAAATGCAGTAGAATAAGTCACAAGAAATGTGTTTTTCAAAAAGACAAAAAAAGATTGTTGTATATTGGGTTACCTATGAAATTGATGTTTTTTCTCTCTCTTAGTATTATATATAGATATATAGATAGATATATAGATAGTCTTTGCTTGCCCGTAAAATATTGGGTCCTTACCTATGAAATTGGTGTTTTTATTCTGTCTTAGTATTTTGTCTGTATCTATCAAGTTTCAGAGTATTCTTAAAAACTAATTACCTTCTCTTAAAATAGACCATTTTTTTGAGCTCTTTTAATTTATTTTGATAAATTGTTGTAAGTTTAATTGTGTTAAAATTGGAGACGGAGACAACTCTTTTTAAGTGCCTCCCGAATACATCATTTGATTTGCATTCACTTAAAAACGATAAATAATTTTTATGAAGTTTGATATCATACATATGGCTTAAGGTTGTCTTATGATACACGCCAAATATTATTATCTTTGGATTTGTCGTTGTGAAGAAAACTGAAAAAATGTTAGTATGGAAAATGCAGACATCCCCAAAATCTCCATACAAAACACCAATTTCATAGGTAAGGACCTAATATTTTAACGGTTCTGAATAGACAAGATTTGTGTACACATTTCATTTCTCTTTAAATTTATTGCAACATGGATTTCACACATGTTTTTGGGGCAAAACGGAGGATGACAGTCTTCATACTCAATTCGATAAGGTGTTAAATTAAAACCATCAAAGCTTACATCAACAACTAATTTAAATATTTCCTTTTTTTAAATTTATTTGTGGTTTTAAATGTAATCAAAAGTATTAAATGGAGCGTCGTTTGGAGTTTTTTCCTGAAAGGATATCGTACATCAAAACAATATATATTTTTTTAATTTCAAGTCGAAATTAAATTCGAAATAGGTTCGATTCCCGCGCTACTAGCATAGAACTTTCGATAAGCCAATTTGACGTTTTAGATCGACAATTGTCGAAAAATTCAATAAATTTGACAGAAAACCCTAAGGAGTGAAAAGGACGGGTGCTTTTGTCGATGAAATATGGCGACTGTCGATGTTCTATGCTCGCACTGCTGGTCAGGTATGAAAGCTGGAAAGAAAATTTGAATGCCGTTATTAATTTATCTAAAATCGATGTCATCGTTCCTAAGAACATATTTCGATATCTCTCATAGTTTCGGATTTCTCCCCACACCCATTTGAATTGATCACCTGTATAGGCCACCACCACACTGGCTCAATGTTTTAGTAGCGGTTGCAATAGCGACCAAGACCAACGCCTAAACGTGCCTTCCGAAGCACAGAGGAGTTCGAGATCACAAAGTTTTGGTCACCCATCCAAGGCCTGACCATGGCGAAGGTAGCTTTGTTTTAGAAATCGAAAGCCAAAACGTACATAAACACTACGCCACTGAGTTCGAAATAAACGTTAGTAATAAATGTAGTACCTACCTAACTATTAAAGTGTTAAATATTAGTAGTAATACATAATATTTGTTATATTGGCTAGTAAAATAAATTTCACTATTTTAAGACACAATGTGGCTGAAAACAATGCAAAAAGCCAATTTTTACGAAACAATTACGACATTGTTTTACATAAGATTGGTTTCACAAAACGCCAATAGATGGCGCTAGGCGAAATTGAATCGCGCAATCGTTTGCCGCGGCGCGAACCATATAGGCTATACGGCTGCCATATTTCTTCGTGCCTCAATCTATTGAGTAAGGAAATTATTGGGCCTTGGTAACTCTTGGCAATGTCCTATTAGGGCGACCGTATTTTTGATGGGTACAGGTCGTCCCCTTGAGCTATGGGCCTACTTTGCACATGGTTCGGGTGAAGCGATCTGCCCTACTATTCTGGGAAATTTAAAATTGACGAGATTACATTTTTTCTAGGAAATCTGAAATAGATGAGATTACATTATTTTATTATATTGGGTCCTTACCTATGACATTGGTGTTTTTATTCTGTCTTAGTATTTTGTCTGTAACTATTAAGATTCAGAGTATTACCTCGTCTAAAAATAGACTATATTTTTGAGCTCTTTTGATTTGTTTTGATAATTTGTTGTAAGTTTAATGGTGTTAAAATTGGACACGGAGACAACTCTTTTTAAGTGCCTACCGAATACATCATTTTATTTGCATTCACTTAAAAACGATAAATAATTTTTATGATGTGTGATATAACACATATTACTAAAGCTTGTCTAATGATACATGCCAAATATTATTATCTCTGGATTTGTCGTTGTGAAGAAAACTGATAAAATGTTAGTATGGAAAATGCAGAATTCCCCAAAATCTCCATACAAAACACCAATTTCATAGGTAAGGACCTAATATTATAATTAAATTGTTTGCGACTGGGACACAACCTTGCTGCAAAAATAAAAAAAATTATATTCTTGTCATGTTATTTATCATTTTTGTATCGATTGGAACAATACATTGTGAAGTTCTTATTAGTTTATAAAAATATTATTTCATTTGTTTTTAATTTGTATTAATTTTCAACCACAGAGCAATTAATTCGCACCGAATACCTAATTTGCTCTACATTATCAACAGTATTTTATTGTCTTTAAAATATATAGTATTTTCTTGTTTTGCTTGGTGCATGGCAAAACAGGCTCGCCACCCGTTACATGGGGACTTGACATATCTGGCGAAATGTGGGTGATAACACCTCTGCCTACCCCTATGGGAATAAAGGCGTGATGATAATATCATCATTTAATTTAGTTATGTTGTTTCAGTTATTTTTTTATTGCAAGTATTTATATTACTTAGTCCAAAGCCATCTCGAATCCCGAGGACCCGGAAATCCTCGCCGCCCTTTCCCCTGTTGGTCCGAAAGGCAACTAAGGGCGTATTGGGTACTGGGTCTGTGATTGTGTAGGCGATGAGCTAGCCACTTGTTACTACTCTTTCACGATTTTTCATCTGACCAAACCCAATTTTTGTATGGCTAAATGTGGTCTTAAGGAACACACTCCTTGGACTCTGCCTACCCCTTCGGGGATTGCAGGCGTGATTGTATGTATGTATGTATATTATGAAATAAGCCAAATTGGGTACTTAAATAATAAATTAATAATTATTTCGTTTTCTTTTAATTTTGTTCGTATAAAATAGAAAAAATAAATAGTAGGCGAGTTTACAATAAGCGAAATTATTATATTTTGATGAAAAATTCACTCTGAAAAGCAAACTTATTAACTACTCTACTAGCTGCTGCCCGCGACTTCGTCCGCGGTTACTATAGTTGTTTAACTATCCCATGGGAATAATTTTAATTTTCCGGAATAAAAAGTATCTACGATGTTGACCAGGAATATAAGGTATCACCATGCAAAATTTCATTGATATCGGTCCAGCCATTTCGGAGATTAGCCCGTACAAACAGACAGAGAAACTAAAAAAAAACATACTTTGGTATTTTCACTCTTTTTACATACCCCTGACTTGTTTTTAACCATTTTTTTTTCTATGTACTAATATTCGACCTCTACAGTTTTATTATATGTATAGATATAGATAGTCTTTGCTTGCCCGTAAAATATTGGGTCCTTACCTATGAAGTTGGTGTTTTTTTTCTCTCTTAGTATTTTGTCTGTAACTATTAAGATTCAGAGTATTCCTAAAAAATAATTACCTCGTCTAAAAATAGACTATATTTTTGAGCTCTTTTGATTTGTTTTGATAATTTGTTGTAAGTTTAATTGTGTTAAAATTGGACACGGAGACAACTCTTTTTAAGTGCCTCCCGAATACATCATTTTATTTGCATTCACTTAAAAACGATAAATAATTTTTATGAAGTGTGATATTACACATATTACTAAAGCTTGTCTAATGATACATGCCAAATATTATTATATTTGGATTTGTCGTTGTGAAGAAAACTGATAAAATGTAAGTATGGAAAATGCAGAATTCCCCAAAATCTCCTTACAAAACACCAATTTCATAGGTAAGGACCTAATATTATAATTATAAGCCTGACATGATGGTGAATTGGCTATCTGCAGTGCGAGCACACAACTTCGACAGTCGCCATATTTGATCGACAAAGGATCCGTCCAAAAATATTATATTTTTCTAATTCGAATGACTTGTTTTATGTTCTTGTTTCTGCTAGAAATAGACAGCGAATGTGGTAGTTTTCTGTAGTAACTCTATTTTATTTAAGACAGCGAACCACCCATGTTTGCTAAAACGGTGCTAAAACTAAAAAAAGGTTTTCCATTTAATATCCGTTTATTATTTTTGACTTATTAATTATAGTTTTGAAAATGAGGTAGAGAAAAGAAAAGAAAAAGAGAATAATATTTTTATTAACGTCTACCTACTTCAAAGTTCTAAGTTGAAATAATTTAGTAATTACTTTTAAATAGTTATATCTAAGTTGTGCTATTCTAACTTGTTGCCTTGGCTTAGATGACTGTATGCTCTGAACACGCCCTCAGGCTCTAATAAGACTTTTCTAAACATATTTCGAATTATCTATGCTTATCCATCTCGATACCATCCATGGCAATGATAGATGATAGATTTGTTTTCAATATTTGACGACCTTCATGGTCGAGTTCGTACGCCGGTCTCGAGCCGTCGCCATGTTGAAGTTTCGAGTTCGGGGCAGATGTTTGTGTGATGAATACAGGCTTGTTCTCCAGTCTTATATTTATAATTTTAGTATGGATATTTAGCATTACCATAATGTGCAAAACAATATTAAAAATGGTAACGTAAGCAGTTCGCTACACACAGATAGAATATTATATAAGGTCGTTACCTATGAAATTGGTGTTTTGTATAGAGATTTTGGGGAATTCTGCATTTTGCTTACTAACATTTTATCAGTTTTCTTCACAACGACAAATCCAGAGATAATAATTTTTGGCATGTACCTATCATTAGACAACCTTTAGTAATATGTGTAATATCACACTTCATAAAAATTATTTATCGTTTTTAAGTGAATGCAAATAAAATGTTGTCGTCGGGAGGCACTTAAAAAGAGTTGTCTCCGTGTCCAATTTTAACACAATTAAACTTACAACAAATTATCAAAACACATAAAAAAAAGCGCAAAAATATAGTCAATTTTTAGACGAGGTAATTATTTTTTAGGAATACTCTGAATCTTAATAGTTACAGACAAAATACTAAGACAGAATTAAAACACCAATTTCATAGGTAAGGACCCAATATTTAGAAATCTATGGACCTTTTAAATCACTGTGTCCATGAGACCAGTTAATTAAATAGGTCATAAATAATCAAATACGGTAGACAGTGATTAAATCCAACATATCCAACCGCATGTGGTCACAGCTGGCTCAATGTTTTTATTGTTACATTATTATGGTAAAATGAATAATTAATTATTATATATTTGCGGTCTGCTAAATAGTAACGCGTAGCTATTGTTGGATTGTTGCATGAATTAAAATCACTGTAACTATAAGTGTTTATGTTTAATAATAAAGAAATATAGGTAGGTCTACTCTTTATCAGCTTCAATTGTATAAAAAAGATATAAAATTTGATGTTGTTTTTCGTTACTTACGCCTGTAATCCCCGAAGGGGTGAGCAGAGTCCAAGGAGCACTGTGTACCTTAAGAACACATTTAGCCATAAAAAAACCTAGCACTTACAAACGTCAATATTTTACAATTTATAAAATATATATTTAAATAAAATGTATATTCTAAATTAAGGTTATTTTTTTTATCTTCAGACATATTAACTAGCCCCATTTTAAGCAACTAATGCTGCTTGTGTTACGGATACTAAATGACGGATAAATATATTTAATAGATAAACACATATAAATATTCTGAATATATATTATAAACATCCAAGACTGGAGAACAAATGCCTGAAAATTCATCACCCAAACATTTGCCCCCACCGGGGATCGAACCCAGAACCTCTCGAGATAGCGACGCCTTGAGACCGGCGTACAAACCACTCGACCACGGAGGTTGTCAAATTAATTACCGCGAGCGCTAGCAGCAAGTACAGTCACAGAGTATTGACTGTGGATAAATGTATAGTTGGATAAAAGAAATTTTGTTAACTTTCTCGATTAAAGGTAATCCCGGATGTGTAATTTGTTTAATTTTGATGTCAATAGCTAGAATGTAAGCTACACGTCATGGCACAAGCTTTTGGAAATAGTTATATATTGGGTCCTTACCTATGTAATTGGTGTTTTTACTCTGTCTTAGCAATTTATCCGTAACTATTAAGTTTCAGAACATTCTTATAAAATCATTGCCTCTTTTAAAAATAGACTATATATTTGAGCTCATATTATTTAATTTGATAATTTTTGTAAGTTTAATTGTGTTAAAATTAGACACAAAGACAATTATTTTTAACTGCCTCTCGAATACATCATTTGATTTGCATTAACATAAAAACGATGAATATTTTTTTTCAAGCGTGTTAACACACATATTGCTAAAGCTTGTCTAATGATACATGCCAATATTACTATCTCTGGATTTGTCGTTGTGATGAAAACTGATAAAATGTCAGTAGGTATGTAAAATGCAGACATTCTCAAAATCACCATACAAAACACCAATTTCATAGGTAAGGTCCTAATATTATGCTGTAGATAAAAAATGAAAATATCTTTTAATTTTAGATTTTTTTTTCTGCAATGACGCAGATTTCAAAAATGTTTAATTTTTCTTAATTTAATTATAATTAACAATGATTCATGACATAGAAAAAGAGATTTACAGTTCGCGAATTATGTCCAGGTCAAGCTAATTTGATGCGCCCACTATCTGTAACACTTCTTCATACTGTTGCATTGACTGACAATCTTGTATATATTTTCGTATTAAATTCTTGTTAACTTCAATTGGATTCTGTTTCCATCCACCCTCCTTACAGTCCACTCTCATGCTCTCCCACTCGCTACATACAATCACGCCTTTTTCCCGAAGGGGTAGGCAGAGATTACAGCTCTCCACTTGCTACGATCCTGCATAACATCTTTCGCTTCCTCTACTCTCATTACTAACTCATACATGCCATTCATACAATTTAGATTAGATTGATGTAGTGTACATTGCTAAGGACCAGTTTTTTGATACGTTAGTAATTGTTAACCAATAATTAAAATCTTGACATTGATCAAGACGTAACCGCAGAAACGCAGGCGTAAACGCATGATACCAAAATGTTAGCTTGACCAATAGTCAAATATTCAATAATAAGATTATCATAATGATAATTTAAACACTAATTTTAAGTACTTTTGTTCAACCTTAGTTTCACAATTTGATGGAAATAAATATATTCTTCTATCTTTTTCTTTTTTGAATCGATGTCAGGATTTTGAAAAACATTGGGAAAATGGCGGATGGGTACCTATAATAGATTTCATAACTGATGTATATTGTTTCGCATAAAACATTATTTTTGTTGTTAATTTAAACCTTGATGAAGCGGACGTCACACATTTTGGTATTATCATTGACGCCATCGATCAAGATTTTAACGGTTTGATTAACTTTTACTACAGAAAAAAAACTGGCCCTAAGTAAACACACTTTTTAAATCGTTTCTATTCCATTTTATTCTAGTATGCGTGCACCTAACACTTATGTAAATAAATAAAATTATTCAAATACCTTCATTAGAGAGGTATTTTGGGGTGCCGCCATAAGTTTTTAAAGGGTAAAGTCCTAATTTAAATAATTTACCCACAAGAATTCTTCCAAACGACGTTCTGTAGACGAAAATATGTAATTCGGTGCGAAATCCTGGGTTCGGTGTCCGTTTGCATTAAATCCGTGGCCCATAATCTTGGTGGCCAGGAAGTAGGCGATTTGAAAGCATAATATTTTTCTAGATACAGTGTCTCCCCGGTAGTCCGACAAACATTTTGCAGGGCAGTGTCCAACTATCGAATTTGTCGGATTATAGAGTACTGCCTAAGATCCCCTATATTCCGAATTTTTTTACAAAAGAGTACCTTGTAATCTGATAAATTACAGATCCAATCATAAGATTACAAATCATACTTCGTTATGTATGTCAAATTTAGTAAATTAAACAACACAATAGAAAGATTACGTTTTATTATAAAAATAACGTCATTAATGCTATAGAATTTACAAAAAAAATATGAAATAACTTTACATTAGGAAATAATTGTGTACAAACAATATGTACAGTTGCACTAAAATAATCAATCTTTATGAATCAATCAATTTAAGAATCATGAATTAGCGAATATTTGTATGTAAAAGACGATGTCGGATTATAGGGGGTGCCGCGTTAGCCAGGGGCCGGATTACCGGGGCTCCACTGCACTTATGTAACAATACATACATACATACATATAATCATGACCATTGCCCCTAAGGGTAAATCATAGACTAGGCAAAAGCACCGCAAAAGCAGTCCATTGCCATAGCCCGCACTTCACCAAGCAGTGACTGCACTCAGCGTGACAAGTGGTGAGCCCGTCGCCACTATAAGCTATTGGATGTTGTGCAGTTCTAAGTCCTGTCGTCGTCATCAGCCTATATACGTCCCACTGCTGGGACAGGCCTTCCTCATGGAGAAACACATGAGGAGTATGGGCCGTAACACCACCACGCTGGCCCAATGCGGGTTGGTGCAATAGCAACCGGTACCAACGGCTAAACGTGCCTTCCGAAGCACGGAGAAGTTCGAGATCACCAATTTTTGGTCACCCATCCACGGCCTGACCATGGTGAAGCTTTGTTTTCGACCGAAATCTAAAGCGTACTAACCACTATGCCACCGAGCTTCTAGAAGGAAACCCTAACTTCTAGAGTAATATTTTGGTTCTCAATTCGTAGAAATCTTTTTTATGTATGTTTTCCGAATACTCGAAGATGTCTGAACCGATTCGGAAAAATCTTTTTTTGTTTGAAAGGGTACTTCACAGGTGGTATACTCCCATATTTATCAGGTTAGGGTCTGATGA
The DNA here is from genome assembly GCA_910589355.1 of Parapoynx stratiotata. NCBI lineage: Eukaryota > Metazoa > Arthropoda > Insecta > Lepidoptera > Crambidae > Parapoynx > Parapoynx stratiotata. Next base: position 2,350,856 of record OU342477.1, read on the forward strand.
CGAGATCCAGGAGAAATCGAGGGAACTCCTCAAATTTTATAGGCACACTTGAAGCGCTTTTCGAAATCATGTTTGGGTAAAGTCAGAAGAAGACGGTTTCTTTTAATCAAATCAAAGTTTTTATATCACAAGCAAAAAGCAAAAACCAAGCATCGCATTCGAGGGAGCACTTCTCTATAATAAATTACCATCCCATATTAAAGATGTAGATCCCTTAAACAGTTTTAAGGCTCAATTACGCAATCATATTCTCCAAGACTGCCACCCCTCTTAGTTGAAACGAATTGATTTGTTGTGTATATCTATGGTATGGTTTATGCATATACTCGTATTGACTTGTGCCATTCTTGGAATGTGCTATGTAAAGGATCTATGGACTACATAATATTATGTTATACGGAGCCTGTTTCTTATGTAATAACCTATATGATAATAATTGTGTTCTCATGAAAAGAATGTACCAACTGCTTTTCTTGCCTAGCATGTCGTAAAAGGCGACTAAGGGCGTATTGGGTACTGGGTCTGTGATTGTGTAGGCGATGACCTAGCCACTTGTTTCTACTCTTTCACGATTTTTCTTTTGAAGAAACCAATTTTTGTGTGGCTAAATGTGGTCTTAAGGAACACAGTGCTCCTTGGATTCTGCCTACCCCTTCGGGGATTGCAGACGTGATTGTATGTATGTATTTATGTGTTCTCATGTAAGTGAATTTATTGTAATCTTTCTATGACAATAAATTCTTTAAACCTTATATATTGGTATTATTTCTCGCTCGTCTCATGGCTCGCCGTACCTTGCACTCCGGAGTTAATTTAAGCTAAGTTAATGACTGTGCGCCACCTAGACCTGAGGCCGCAACGGCACAACCACAGTGTAATTATCATGTAATTTCACTTGAAAATTACTGAATTGAACCTACTATTTATACCAGAAAAAGTCAGGCCTTTTCTGATTGCCCATGGAAAAGTTGTGCAAGAGAACAGAAGATTTTTTATATGATGGAGGCTTCATCTTTTGTTTTAAGGAAGGAGCCCGCGACTGCTTCCGCGGTTACTGGTTTTTTAGCTTTCCCACCCCGGAAAATTAATCCCCCCACTGTAATTTACCTGAATAAAAAGTATCTAAGATGTTCACCAATGCAAAATTTCATTGAAACCGGTCCAACCATTTAAGTTAAGGACAACAACCAAAAATTTAAGATATTTAGGTAATAAAGATCCCACCAAAAACATTCTGTAAAAAACTAGCCATGTCTCGATGGAGCTGCTTGTTTATCTCAAAAATTTAATGAAATCTAGACAAAGTCGTGCCAAGTCTAAGGTTCCTTACTGCGATTTCTTTATTATTATAGTTAATGTTGTGTGACTTGGCCGTTGAACTTTCTTAATACGTTAGTGGCTATGTCAAGCCTACAATTGACTGGTTATTAAATCAACGTTTTCCAAGTGGCAATTTTCCATCTTCAATAGGTAACGGTTCAGGCGACAGATTGGTGCAATGGTGTCATGGAGCACTTGATTTTGTACCCTTGTGTACCCTTCAACGGCCAAGTCACACAACATTAACTGCGGACACGCACAGTACATTTGCATGTATTAATTAATATATTTTGTATTTATTTTTCAAATGCAAAAAAGAGTATATATATGCATTTGCATTATCTATGTAAATGTATATCTGTGCTCTATAACGTCTATAAAAGCTTATTTTTACTTGCATTTCGAACTGTGGGGCTTATCACCTCTGCCCACTCCTCTGGGAATAGAGGTCGGATGTGTATGTTGCATAACATAGCACACATAGCATGTTTTTGTTAACAGCTTAGCAAAAACTGTATCTCGCCATAAAGGCAGACTTTACTATGAAATATTTATGGGGTTAAAACCTTTCCCATATGCTCCATCAAATTCCATGTGAGGGAAAAAATATTTTATTATCGGTATGTTAGGGTACATCTTCGCAATTTTTGAGAGTAATGTTTTCTATATTAGCATTACTGTTGTTTGACGGGAATAGAATAATAGACCACGTACTAAAGACTGACTGAAAAAAGGTAGCGGTCGGCGAGTTGAGACGGACGGGGCACTACTCAGAAATGCGGGTTCGATTCCACCGCCTGTACCACTGAGTTTGAATAAAACTTATGTATCATTATGAATATCGCTTGCCTCACATTGTGCCCGGTGAATGGCAACAGGCTCGCCACCTGTTACAGGGGGAACTAACATATCTGGCGAAATGTGGGTGTTTAACACAGGCAGAGGCAGATAAAAGAGGTGTAAAAGAGTAAAAGAGTGTTTGTTGTGTCACTTTTAAAAGATATAAGATATTGTTGTGAATAGATGCTCATAAAAGGACCAATGAACCCTCATATTATTATTATCGTTCGTTTCCTGTCTTGCTTTTGTAATTCATTTGTTTTCTGTTTTCCTTATTTTCAAAAATAAAAATCCCGAAATTCTTCTCAACATCAACTTTACCTACTCTATAATTATGAAGAGAGTAACGTGTGTGTCCCCCACCCCCCGTATGGAATGCTAATGACTAACTTATTCACGAAAATCACCGTTAACAAAATTTTACTTTCTTTCTTTTTTTGTTTCTTACTTTAGAAATCACCAATGAAACATCTTCCATTTAAGCTTAAAAATGCTGTAAAATCTTGAAAAAACCATTCCCCCCAAAATCCCAGCCCCCGTGCATGACACGATGTATTTCGATCAACAAAATCTACATACATTCTGAGCGGTAGTGATGTAAAAAGTGATATCGATAACAATTTATTGATTTTATAAGCTGCACACAATACAACTATAACTACATAAGTACCTACATTGCTTGTTTGATAACTGTTCCTAAGATACCAAATTAAAAAAATGTTTTGAAATTTTACCTCCCCGCGCCTCTCCCCGCAAGATTGGCGTGAGCGGTTCCCATACAAAATAACGTTCATTAGCAATCCTAAGTGACACATTTTCTTTTTAAATCCATGCCTATAATAATGTCAGTAGAACAAAGTTGCAACAGACAATGACAGCGTTGAACCAAAGTCGTAATCAAGCGACCACACAAAGGATGAACCAATTAAAACTTCGATTCGAGTCGCGGTTGTATTGAGATATACGCAGACCCAATCTTGTTCGGGTAGAACTTATTCCATAGATAAAATTCCCGAATTTTCGACACTAGCTCTAACTTTTAAATGTAATCTATGGATTTGTATTTGGATTTGTAGTTCGCGTTATTTTGGCTTTGGGAGGATTGTAACAGAGATTAAATATAAAATACCCATCTACTGTAGGTAGGACAGTCAAACACCAGAAGTGCATTCCCACCTTTAATATGAATGCCACGGTAATATCTGAGGTAGGTAGCGATTCGCACATTTGCGATTTTGTACGCTTTTGTTTCGATATAAAAACAAAGCATCTTTCGCGGTGGCTGGTCCTTGGATCGGGGACCAGAAGTTTGTGAATTATTAAGTTTTTCCATGCTTCATAAAAAGGATTTCAAGGAAATTTGTACACATGTCATAATTTTCATGTAAGTATTTGTATGTAAACATGTAAACATTATCTTAGTTAATTAAGAGGCGTGATTATATGCTATGCTATGCTAACGCTATGCTGTGCTATGTTGTGCTATGCTGTGCTTTGCTATGCTATGTTATGATAGTTATTGAAAACCCCTACGCCAACAAGCTCTTATATCTCCATAAAAAGTTGTTACCCAATCTATTTATTCAATGTCTTCGATCTGATTACCCTACGTGAGGCGTTAGATATTTGCATGCAAACCGCGGCATCCGTTTAGGAATGTGGAGTATTGATGGACCGTTGCAAGGAGGAAGAAAGTCGTTTAATGTCGCAAATATGGTGTTACGACTAAGCAATTACTGTAAAATTATCTATTTATCATAACATGTATGTATATGTAAGGTTTTAAAGCTGTCAATAACTCTTTGACACTATTTAACGAGTATTTTTGGTATATATTGTAAGTTATATCATCAAAACCGTTAATTTCATCTCGCCAAATATCACTTGACAATGGTTAAATCCCTATTAAAAAGCGAGTCAGTCGTCATACACCGGCAGCAGTGTGATGCAATACAATGAACCGCACTGAAATTTTATCCATTCAGTAAACTGCAAATTGTTCAAACTGCCATATCATAACTCCGCAACTGCAACTCGACGTCCAGTTTGCGCCTGTTTTGCGTCGGAGGGTGAATTCTGGATCACTCCAGCCATCCAAGCTCCGCCAGGAAGTCACCCAGCGCCTTCACGTCGCTGATGGCCTCCCGGAGGGTACCCGGTGAGCCCAGGTACTCAGCCCGGCATTCTGCTACCCCGTCACACTCCACCATGAAGTGGGAAGCTGTTTCTTCTGTCGCCATGCACGCCCTGCATAGCGGACTGTCTGTGTCACCTATGTTGAAGAGATGTTTGTTAAAAAGACTGTGTCCTGTGATTGCACCTGTTACAAGGCGCAGCCTACATTTATCCAACCGCATTAATTCCCTGGATAGGCGTGGCTCAACTCGTGGTAGTGCAAGTCTGGCCTGCCTGCAGTCATCCAGGTTGCTCCAGTATTCATTGTGTAAGAATGTCGTGTGTTGTTGGATTCTACCTTTAAACCAACTCATGGGAATGGGTATGATCGGTTCCGGACCCATGGGTGTCATCGCCGAGCCTCTTCGTGCTAGCTCGTCTGCCGCATCATTACCTCTATCCCCACTGTGGCCCTTGATCCATGCAAGACTTAAATCGTTATTGTCTCCTACCTTGTTGAGAATGTCATGGCATTCCTTAATGAGGCTGGAGACTGTCACCTTGCTGCACAGAGTCTGCAAGACCGACCTGCTGTCTGAGAGGATTGTGATGTTGTGTTCTGTGACTCCCCTTGTAAGAATAGCTCTAGCGGCCATTAGAATGCCGGCATATTCTGCTAAGTAAACGGTTGCCGTGTGTCCTAGCGGAACGGACAAATGTATGTTGAGGTCGTCAGAGAAGACCCCCGTGCCCGTACCCGTGCCTGTTTTGGATCCATCCGTGTAGATGGTCAACGATCTATGGTGAATTCCCTCACCCTCATATTTCGACAAGTGTACCTTGTACTTCTTGTCGAAGACGAAGGCTGGTTCCACTTTGTCGCATATTGCATCTACCAGTGGAGTGTTTACCCAGGTGTGTAGTAGGTTATCAGTGTGTCTCCCCTTCTCGAACCTTACCAGCTTGAGTTGTTTTAATCTAAGCGCTGCCTGCACAGCCTCTTGTTGTATATGGATGTGCAGTGGTGTGATGTTGAGCATCGCTTCCATAGCTGCTGTGGGAGTCGTCCTCATGCAGCCGGTGATGGCGCAGCAGACCAGTCTTTGAAAACCTTTCAGTTTGTTTGCACATGTTGTCAGGTTTGTTCTGGGCCACCATACTAGTGAGCCGTAGCTTACCATGGGTCTGATGACTGTCATGTAGAGCCATCTGATGATCTTGGGGTTAAGTCCCCAGCGCTTACCTTTCATCCTACGACATTGCCATAGGACGATGCTCGCCGACCTCAGTTTCTGCTCCACGTGGCTGTTCCATAGTAGCTTGTTGTCTAGTATGACCCCTAAATACTTGACTTCGCTTACCAGTCTTAGTGATGTGCCGAATAATTTCGGTGCTGCCGGATCTCCGACGTTTCGTTTGTTTGTAAACAGCACTAGTTCCGTCTTTTTGGGGTTGACGGATAGGTCGTGTTTAACGCACCAACGCTCCACGTGTTTTAGTGCTGCCTGTAATGTGTCACATACTAGTTGTGCATAGTTACCCGTCGTTATGCTGGTAATGTCGTCTGCATATCCTACTGTAAAGTAGTACATGCTGTTTAACAGTGTGATGAGGCTATCTACAACTAAATTCCAGAGGAGAGGGGACAGCACGCCTCCCTGAGGGCAACCCTTCACTACTAGTGCGCCCGGTCCCTCCCCCTCCGGCCTCACCATAACTAACATTATATAATACTTAGCAATCTGCATTGGCTCTATTATGTTAATGCTCATATACTTATCCCTTATATTTATTCCATTTACCAAGGCCTAAGTACAAAATGGGACGTATATTAGCGACAATGATATACGTAACGTGAACAAGACCTCAGTTCAAGAACCTTCTTAGTCTTAATTATAACGTCCTGTTGGGCGCGAAAATAACATTGGCGCCCACCGTGGGACGGAATCGTTGCCCGTCCCGCTCTTAATCAACTGGAACAAAAAGGACAGAGTAATAATTATCTAATTTAGGTCGCCTTTTCACGTCACAAAAGGAGTAATTGTTTGCAAACTTCTAAATGTTTAATTTATTGGGTATTTCACAGTATGATGTTAAATTACAAACAGCGGTCGGTAGTATGGTTTTTTTTAACTAATCCCTTGTCAAGGAGCATATAATTGCCCGTCTGTTTGTGGACAGTGGCAATTTGTATGCGGGACATCCACCCCCGGAGCTCATTGGAAATTAACTCTTGTGTTTAATGAATTTTAAAATTAATGTTGTTTGTTGTCCCTGCTGGAACTGTAAATAGGAATTTACTGTTGTGTCTTTGTGTTTTTTTAAATAAGCGAATTTATGGTGACTTGGTTAGATATGATATGAGTTTTTAATTTTTTCGCTAATTAGACCCTTAAATTATATACTGCAGTTAAAATTTTGTTGATTTTTTAGCATTTTGTCGCCCCTGCTATAGTTTGCAGAGAAATCCTTATGAAGGACATATCTTTACCTAAAAGTGTCTGTTGGTGAAACTATTCAACTGACTAACATATTAACTAGTTGATTAATATTGAAATTCAGAATAATATGCGAGGGTATAGCAGTTATTATAATTTAAATAAGTAAGCATTCTAATATTTCGAATTATTTATAAGTAGCTTTATACTCGCATTGTCAATTGACTTGTATTAAGACAAATGTCCTTTTTCGCACATTGATTTTGCTATTTGTTCAGAGCCGTCTACGAAAATAATTAAATTAAGTTTTATGTCTCCGGCTTTCTCCCTCTGTTCTTTCAGGTAGGTCTAATTTCTTCCCTTCACTCACACATCACAGACAACCTTCATTATCATTTAAAATTAAAACCAATCAAAGATGAATCATAAGTAAAATCACGGAAAGACAAAGACATCACCCCAAAATAAACTGTTAATTTAAAATTAATTAGATATTGGGTCCTTACCTATGAAATTTGTGCTTTTTTCTCTCTTAGTATTTTTTCTGTAACTATTAAAATTCAGAGTATTCCTAAAAAATAATTACCTCGTCTAAAAATAGACTATACTTTTGAGCTCTTTTGATTTGTTTTGATAATTTGTTGTATGTTTAATTGTGTTAAAATTGGACACGGAGACAACTCTTTTTAAGTGCCTCCCGAATACATCATTTTATTTGCATTAAAAACGATAAATAATTTTTATGAAGTATGATATTACATATATTACTAAAGCTTGTCTTATGATAAATGCCAAATATTATTATCTTTGGATTTGTCGTTGTGAAAAAAACTGAAATAATTTTAGTATGGAAAATGCAGAATTCCCCAAAAGCTCCATACAAAACACCAATTTCATAGGAAAGGACCTAATATATCCTAAAATTACTTGTTGACACAGCTGCCAAGCGTTCAATACTTAAAAAGTAATTTTTCTAATTTTCTCCTCGTCCTGTTCACACCAATGCCGTGGGAAAAATGAAAAGGAGGATCTCTAATAAAAAAAAATTAATTAAATTCGCCAGTTGATTGAAGCCAGCCCCTTTACAGCCCTGGGGGAAGCAGTAAAGTGGGTGTATACAAAATATACCTACATATATGTGAGCATGAGAAAGGAAATTGACATAGGATATTGAGATTGGTAATTTTTCTTCATCTTTACGACACATAACTTCAAGGTCTTTGGGAGCTCGCAATAGCCTTTTTTTAGTTTCTTTTCGGTTTTCTTTTAGTGAATTTGTAGAATTCTAAAGATGGGCACACTTTTTTCTATGCAGATGAATTTTTACAGTCTTTCTATCAGTCAAAGCTCGGTTGCGAAGTGGATAATACGCTTTGGCTTTCGATTGAAAACAAAGCCACTTTCCCCATGGTCAGGCCATGGATGGGTGACCAAAACTTTGTGATCCGTGCCCCGGTCGCTATTGCGACTGTTTCTACCTACCAACCCGCATTGGGACAGCGTGGTGGTGTTACGGCCCATACTCCTCATGTGTTTCTCCATGGTTTTCTCATGAGGAAGGCCTTTGCCCAGCAGTGGGATGTATGTAGGCCGAGGACGAGGAGGGTTCAAACATTTCCGAAATAAGCACCAGTGCAATATATGCTCACATTGGTTATGAGTATTATATATTTTATTGACATCACAGATATACATTAACATAGATAACGCAAGTATAACGATTTGTATTGAAACCAAGCGTGTAAACTTTTTAACTTCTGCGGTGACGTCACAGCCGTAATCTTAAGACGGAAGATCCGAACTGATTGAAAAATACCGATGCCACCAATGCCCCTCCACAAATTATCACGCAACGAGGCATTTTGTTCAGGTTTTGCAGCCATTGGGACGCGCGCTGTCTAGTTACCAGCGGCCACCACGTTTCCTAAAAACGTCGTAAATGTATATCTGTGATTGACATTTAACATCCGTTTTATTTATTCTTCTTTTGGTTCTCGATACAGCGAAGCTTTGCGTTTTAGCCAAGCTTTTGGAAGATTTGCACTGCCATAGATCCGTATCTGTCGTCTGAACGTAATGCCTCAAAGAGCTTGTGAAACCTTACGGTGCATCCACACTGCAGCTACTTTACGTTGAACACTGCATACGGTAACAGCTATCTTAATGTTAATGTCTTCAAAAAGAGGAGGTTGCCAAGTCCTGGATAACTCGAAGACTCCTAAAACAATTCGAAAAAAAATTTTTTTTTCGCTTGACAAATCGCCAGATATGATGTCAAGTTCCCGGATAACAGGTGTCAAACCTGTTGCCATACACCCGGCGCAATGAGGCAAGCCATCATAATCAACCCTTAAAACACTTGGAGCAGGTAAAACTGGGAATATATGAATTGTATATATTATTATCCATCAATAAGCTAGACTACGTTCTTAAATATCAGTATTTATTGAAGGATCACAATTTTTTTGCGTGTAACCTTCGCCTTATAGTCCTAATCGTCTTTTTGTCAGATCGCTCGAGCTCTCGTTATGTGCTCTAGGGCTACTTAAGGAGAAAGCTTTGCTGAGGCAGGTGTGGCGTGCGGTAGATGACTGGATTGTCCCTGGATTTTAACTTCCATTGCCTTTTGAATATGCTAGAGGCTTAAAGACATTATCATGTGGATTTCAGCTCTTCGTTTTGGACGTGTAATATCAACACGTCTAGGATTCTCCTCATTATAAATTGGGGTTTGTTAAGGCTAGAGAGGTCTGGAGAGGTTAAGTACTACTCGTTCAAGAGGTCGGTTCGATCCCACTGATGTACAATGAAAATCATTATAAATCATTGACAGAAAAAAGCGCGCTAAGTTCATTTTCACGTGTAACAAGAGTTTTAGATTTGCCGCCAACTCACAAAAACAAATGACAAATGAATGCAATATATTACATTAGGTTACCAAAGATTTCTATAATTGAAATACAAAAAAAGTTATTATTTGCAATATTTCTAAATGGCCAGTTCTAAAAATTTTCAGTGTTACCTAGGTATAAAATAGTAATAATTTTTTGGTTTAAGTAATTAAAAATATTCTCTGCATTACTATTTTTTTCTTTTGTTGTCTGCCCACCTAATGGTTGAACATTGCATCTGCTTGAAAATCATTAAAAAAACTTCAGAAGTAAAACTACAACCTCGAATCCCTGGTTAACTTCTGCCCTCAAAAATAAAATAAAAGAAGTGAATAAAAGTTTAAAGCTGTCTTGAAAAGGCGAGGAAAGCCAGGTCCAGCTCTAACCATAATTAAATTTGGCGAAATTAATGGCGGTCTTGTTGGCCGACTGGCACGCTGCCAGAAATACTAGTTTGTCAGATTTTATTAACCGAGCACCTGTGACACTGAAGGTACGTGGAGCCAGTTGGCGGAATTATTTCAAGCTTCGGTTAGGTTCGTTATTAGTCATATCATACCATGTTGCACGGATGGTTAGATCCACAGTAAATATTAGGTCCTTACCTATGAAATTGGTGTTTTGTATGGAGATTTTGGGGGTGTCTGCATTTTACATACTAACATTTTATCAGTTTTCTTCACAACGACAAATCCAGAGATAATAATATTTGGCATGTATCTTAAGACAAGCTTTAGCAATATGTGTGTGAACACGCTTGATAATAATTATTCATCGTTTTTATGTTAATGCAAATCAAATGATGTATTCGGGAGGCAGTTAAAAATAATTGTCTTTTTGTCTAATTTTAACACAATTAAACTTACAAAAAATTATCAAATTAAATAATACGAGCTCAAATACATGGTCTATTTTTAGAAGAGGCAATTATTTTATAAGAATGTTCTGAAACTTAATAGTTACGGACAAATTGCTAAGACAGAATAAAAACACCAATATCATAGGTAATGACCCAATATTATAGTGTTTCGTAACTAAGATGGTGAAGCCCCATTGGAGGTACACAAAGATATGGTGAAGATGAAAATAACTGACGATGACGACCTTCATGGCTGGCTTGTACAGTCAGCGTAGTAGCACACAGGTGATACTCGTACACAGGTTCAAAACTGTTGTTAAAATAGATAGACACTGTTGAATATCACCTCCTCCTCCTCCTCCTATCCTTACGCATAGATCGCTTGTCTATGAGACATTGAATTGTTATGTATAGTCCAGCACTAGTCATTCTCTCTGGTTTTAAAATGTCTTCGTAAAACATACATACATACAATCACGCCTGTAATCCCCGAAGGGGTAGGTAGAGTCCAAGGATTGGGTTGGTCAGATGAAAAATCGTGAAACAGTAGTAACAAGTGGCTAGCTCATAGCCTACACAATCACAGATCCAGTACCCAATACGCCCTTAGTCGCCTTTTACGACATGCTAGGCAAATCAAATCAAATCTTTATACAACAATGTGAATCTGATATAAATGTGTTCCAATTTATTATGATCAATAAATAGGTGACATATGCTGAAGAAAGGTCTGTTTATTTCTTTATCCTGAAATGTGCATCGTCTAGTCGTCTAGTGACGTTTTTCTGTATGTTTCTCGAGGATCTGCTGTGCGATCAGACACTACCAAAAGGTCAGTAAAATCGGTTTCATCATCATCAATAAATAATGTTTCCATATTGTTGGCAACACAAAAGAGAAGCTTTATTTGTACCCATATTATGGACCTTTTCGTAGCGTCTATTTATTTGAAAATCCTGAGCGTCACTATTTGACGATAGCACACCGTTTTCAAGGCGACGTGGTTTTGGTTTTGATTCCTAGTGTGAACAGTGCTTGTGTGATGAATACGTGGGGTGCATATGCCGCTCCGCAGATCTTCCGCCAAGCCAGATGTGCGTTTGAAAATCTATATAAAAAGAAACAGTTCAGATTTGTTGAATTTCGTAGTAAAGCAAGGTCTCCAACAGGTACGAGGACGAGCGAGGCGAGGAGGGGTGTAAGCGTACGAAACGAGCGTGCCGCGGCAGCGGCCGGCGAAGCCTCAGAACAGGTAGCCTACTCTTGAACGCAATACCGATTGATCGGCATTGAGAATTGAGATTGTGATGTTTCTTGCTCTTCAGTGGGACACTAGGGCCATAAATAGGTTCAAATTATGCGGATATTGAGTGACCTAAATGACATTGAGCTTAGCTGAAATTGGTTCTCTCTTACCGCCTCTCTAGTCTCGGCATTTTGGGATATTGGATTGTGTCATTGAGTTTTAATTGAAACTGTGTTCGAGAGTAGGCTAGCAGATTCTTTTTGAATATTGATTTATCATGTAACGACACATGTTTTTAACCCCTTGGCAGGCTCCGCGAACATTGGTGTTCGCAAACTATGAATATTTCTATTGTGACTCGTTTTGTGCCCGTTGACTAGTTAACACTCTAAGCAAATATTCTTATGCAATTAGTACATTATGTTTAAATAAGATTGTGCTATTGATATTTCTTTTTTTATATATATTAGACCTCTTCTAAACGGGCAGATGGTTCACCTGATGGAAAGTGATCGCCGTTGATATTTGCCGCCCATAGACATTTGCTGCGACTAAGAAACTGCAAATGTGTTACTGGCCTAATTATGCCTAAAATATTAAACGAATTGTTCATTAGGCGTAAAATTTTATGCCTTAAATTATAGTGCGTATGTATTCCATTATGCCAATTCATATTATGCAAATAGAAATGGAACCCTTTGAGTAAAACCAAAGTACTTCATGTTATAACGGATTAGCCGGCAGTCGACAGGGGTATTCCCTTACTCTGGGGGTATTCCCGACTGTTCCCAAGAGCTAGATTTACCGCTCTAATGAGACCTATTGTTCTCAATGTAACTAGTCTACGCTGGCAGCTGCTGAGAGAGCATCGTTATATCAGCTGATCCAGCTTGATCTAAGCCATGACAAGATAAATCTTGGTACAGTTTTACAGCTTGAAATTTGTGCAGAATTTGTGGTTGACTTGTTTTTGGAACTGAGGAGTAAATTAATGGTGTACCACAAATAATTGTTAGTGCTTTTTTGTTAAGCTTCACAAAATGTCACCTTACTTGATGCAAAAATAGCGCTTCAGCCATCTCTTTATTGTCGATTTACGGTTACATTTATCCATCTAACGTTATTTATTTTCGATAAAATGCATTATTAAAACTAAGTAATATTATAAATGCCAAAGCTACTCGGTATATCTGTTTGCCTGTCAGTCTCGCTTTCACGTTAAAACTACTGAATCGATTTAATCCAACCAATACCGCCTATTGAACTGTTGTTTATAATGTTATTTTGGTTATTTAAATGGTGTACCTACAATAAAGATTATATATATTTTTTTTTTGTAAAGTTCTCCCATGTAGGAAAGGCAAAGGGAACTAAGCCCATACAGCCAAGTCTTCAGTATTTCATTTCTTCAGTAGTTTGCATTGAAATGCTAGTGTAATGCATTTCAGTGGATCTTGGGAGAGTTTGACGTCAAACGATTGATGGCAGACACTGTGGTGCTACTTGGATGAGGTGGATTACCACGATAAAAACTCATCACTTTTCACACCACTTGACGTTTATTTCGATAATCCTCCATGCACATCATCACAGACACTTATTACACAAAAATACACTGATTTCACGTAACAATATCCACTCCGTACAATATTACAATCATCGAAATAAAAATCACGTCCGCCATAGTTGAATGCCGCCAAAAACTCGTATATATTTTTTTTTATTTTAATCGTTTGGCACACAGATAGTCTAAAGCCTGAGAAAGGACATAGACTACTTGTTATTCCGATATTCCCATGGTACCGCGCGGGTGAAACCGCAGGCCACGAGTTATTTATAATTACAATTTATTAAAATTAAAGAACTATTCATCACACAAACGTCTGCTTCTACCGGGACTCTTAACATAGAACCTGTAACCAGCATACAAAATTCTCGGCCACGGAGGTCATTGGCCACTTTAGTGTACACTTGCGTCTGCACATGGGTTATAAAAGAAAATTGGTAATATTTCCCCGAACGTAAGGGATATACACGTGTTGCAACGGCAATGCAACGTTTAGGGGAATGTAGAATTTACGGATCCATTGCAAATGTGGCAACCCCTGGAGTATTGTAATAAATGTCGAAATGTATTTCAATAACTCCAGCATTCTTGTATCTGAGAGGGAATCCGCAGTTATTTTATTACAACGAGCAACATAGTATTTACTTGCGTATAGATAGCACCTATTAGGTCCTTACCTATGAAATTGGTGTTTTGTATGCAGATTTTGGGGAATTCCGCATTTTCCATACTAAAATTTTTTCAGTTTTCTTCACAACGACAAATCCAAAGATAATAATATTTGGCATCTATCATTAGACAAGCTTTTGTAATATGTGTAATATCACACTTCATAAAAATTATTTATCGTTTTTAAGTGAATGCAAATAAAATGATATATTCGGGAGGCACTTAAAAAGAGTTGTCTCCGTGTCCAATTTTAACACAATTAAACTTAAAACAAATCAAAAGAGCTCAAAAATATAGTCTATTTTTAGACGAGGTAATTATTTTTTAGGAATTCTCTGAATCTTAATAGTTACAGACAAAATATTAAGAGAGAAAAAAACACCAATTTCATAGGTATGGACCCAATATATGAGATGCTAATGTTGCGATGTTTGGAGTCACTAGAATAGACAGGATCAAGAATGAGTAGGAGTAGTGAGGAGCTCGGTGGCGTAGTGGTCAGTGCGCTTCGATCGAAAACAAAGCAACCTTCGCCATGGTCAGGCCGTGGAAAGGTGACCAAGACTTTGTGATCTCGAGCTCCTCCGTGCTTCGGAAGGCACGTTAAGCCGTTGGTCCCGGTCGCATTTGTGACCGTTTCTACCCACCAACCCGCATTTGGCCAGCGTGGTGGTGTTTCGGCCCATACTCCTCATGTGTTTCTCCTCATGAGTTTCTCCATGAGGAAGGCCTGTCCCAGCAGTGGAACGTATATAGGCTGATGACGAAGAATGAGTATTATTAGAGGATGTTTGAAAGTAGCGCCAGCGTCATTATGATAATTACTGGGGGGGGGGGGGGAGGCATCGGCAGCATCGGTATCTTTCAATCAGTTTGGATCTCCCGTCTCAAAATTACAGCTGTGACGTCACAGTAGATGTAAATAAGTTGACGCCCTTGTTTTCAATACAAATCATTATACTTGCGTGATCCCTATATGTGATGTGGATGGACCCAGCAAGAGCGGAAGACCAAAAAAGCGATGGATTTAATTAATTCAGCGAGAAGAGAAAAGCGAAGACAACATTTGTGAAATAATAAAATTGTGTTCATGCAAATAAATATTTGAATTGGATGGAAGTGGATGTTGAGCTGACGAGTGACAGAGGAGACAAAACAGGAAGAAAACATTTTGGCAGGCCCTATTGAAAGCAGAAAAAGGGGCGGAAGAAGACAGATGAAGCCTTCTTTAAAGAAGATAGCAGCGAAGTGACACAGCTTAATTTGTTTCTTTGAGGGTCGCCAGGGCTCAATGAGAGTTAAGTGGCAGTTTAATTTCAAAAATAATAACATTTGTCCAACGACTTTTATTAATTTGACACATTTTACTTTCATACAAAAATAAATATCCATTCCTGAATGTTCTAAGCTCTGTGAGCATCGCGCGTGTCGTCTTTTCGTATGAACGGAATATAGACTTACAAATGTCACGACACAGCTTGTAAAATCGGTTTTGATTAATTTTGTTTTAGATAAGTATGTTAAAACTCGTAAAGCAAATGTTGTTAATTAAGATGTAAGCTACAAAGTCTTGTAAGGTTGTCGTTTCATTAAAAATAACCCTGTATAGCCTACAAAAACCACATAAGCTTCTTTTTCACCAGAGATACAAGGAAAAATAGACCAATTGGATTGCTACGTATTAAGTGGCTCGCTGAGTTGCTAAATAGCGCAATACTGCTGGAGTATAATCCTTAAAAATATAAGAATACTTAAAAAATAATTACCTCCTCTTAAAATAGACCATATTTTTGAGCTCTTTTGATTTATTTTGATAAAATGTTGTAAGTTTAATTGTGTTAAAATTGGACACGGAGACAACTCTTTTTAAGTGCCTCCCGATTACATCATTTGATTTGCATTCACTTAAAAACGATAAATAATTTTTATGAAGTTTGATTTCACACATATCGCTTAAGGTTGTCTTTATGATACACGCCAAATACGCCTTTGGATTTGTCGTTGTGAAGAAAACTGAAAAAATGTTAGTATGGAAAATGCAGACATCCCCAAAATCTCCATACAAAACACCAATTTCATAGGTAAGGACCTAATATTAGACAGAAATAATATTGTCTCCTTCTTATTTTGTTTGTTGCGTCTCGAATTAGCACATAAAAGTATTGCTGTTTGTACATATTGTTTGCCACATTCATATTAAAAAAAACGATAATTTATAAATTACCACGATGTTTATTGCTCAGTATCACATCCCCAATAAAAATTGCATAACGGAACACTTAAGAATATCCCTAGTCCCTCATGAATTAAGATCATCGAACGGCTTTAAAACAACACCCCTCTGCTATACCGTATCGCCCAAATAGTGGGGGATGATTACCATCTTCTGCTTATCCACACAAATCTAACATGTTCCTTAAAAATGATACTGTTGGCGACAGACCTTCTTTTATACTTATTTTTAACCTTTTTGATACTATTTTACCTTTTGACACTAATTTGTATTTTGATAGTTTTGTCTTGTATTTTGTTTTATATTGTCAGTTGTGTGTCAGTGAGTTGGAGTTAATTAAATATCGTAATGATTAGTTGTCATTTTACTACTTTAAAGTCAGTTCACACCTCAACAGATACACTTTCTAAATAATGAAACATCTCTAAGAATGATACGATGAATATTTTGTTTGACTATCTCGCTTTCAGTCTGTTGGCGACTGGCCGTATGGATCTATATTTTGATACCTATTTCATGCCTATTTCTCTGTTTTTATTCTGTCATATTTGTACTTTACATATATTGTGTCTCTTCTATTTTTCCTACTATTGTATAATGCTCAACAATAAGGGCGTCTTGCAGGAGATTTAAAACTAGATTTAATAATTTTTTGACATGGCTGAAATGTCAAAAAATCACTAAATCTAGTTTTAAATCTCGATTTAAATCTCGATTTAAATTTTCTGCAAGTGGCCCTTAATGTTCGTGATCGGGTGATGAGGTAAAGTCAATGAAGAAAAGTCGAATTTTTCGTAATAATACCTACTTATTTATTTACTAATATACAAGATACAAATAAAAGTTGGGTATCACAAATCCTCAAAAGTAGTCGTGTGAAAATTCTAAAAATTCGATCGTCAATTGGTTTTTCTGTCAACGCCGCACGGCAAACTTATTATTTTTCTTCCAGACCTCTTAGCATGAACAAGGCATTCTGATATATAATCGGGTTTTTATCACGAGCAACTGTTACAGAACTATGGAATTTAAACAATTGGGCGTAGCGCCAGTGACAGAAAAGATTAGGAGCAATAGGTTAGCGTGGTATGGACATGTGATGAGGAATGAATGTCACATTACAAGAAGGATGCTGAGCATGGATGTGGACGGACCTAGAGTAAGAGGAAGACCAAAGAAGCGATGGATTGAATGCGTGAAGAATTATATGAAGATAAAAGAAGTGGATGTTGAGCTGACGAGTGACAGAGGAGAATGGAAGAAGAAGACATGTTGTGCCGACCACACCTAGAGTGGGAAA